>BTHU01000005.1:59811230-61233789 GCA_036184795.1 Tokudaia tokunoshimensis | reverse complement strand
AACGGTATTACCTCCTGACATCTACGATGAAAACATCGTTGTAAAGAGTAAAGCAAATAGAGGGACAGTAGAGAAGTAGATAAAGTATGTAAAGGAGAGTTTAAAATGTGATAAAAGGAAAGTGGAGACTGCCCCTCTGTCCTTTTAGGTGTCTGCTGGAGGACTCAGGTGTGTAGCATGTGGCATTGTGAGCTCTGTGTCTCTGTGTTAAGGAAAGAATACATTCTTCTGCTATTGTTATTAATGACGTGTAGGGCATGAAAACCTATTGAGAACTGAGTAGAAGACACACTACATCATCTTTTAGTGGAGTTTAAGCTTATCCTTAAGCAGTCGATTGAAGCTTAGGAGGTGAACTTTAGGTGACATAAGAAAGATGTCCCAAGTACTCGGGACGTTTTTTTCAAGCACATTTCATTTGCATTAAGTTATCCTTAATTGTTTGTGTGGCTGTGAGTGTACATTTTTATGGTGGTATCTACTGTGGACCAGAGGAAAATAATTTGATACTACTGGAGAGAAAAATTCTTACCGGACAGATTGTATTAGTTACTTTTTGTTGCTGTGTTACAACACCATGACCAAAAATAACTTATGGAAAAAATATATTATGTTGGCTTACAGTTCCAGAGGGAGAGTTCATAATGGCATAGAACCCACTGGAGCAAGAAGATAAGAGATCACATTTTCAACTGCAGGCAGAAAGCAGAGAGAACAAATTGCAAGTGGGGTAGGGTATTAACTCTCAAAGCTTTCCCCTTGTGACATACTTCTTTTATCAGGGCTATACCTCCCAAAGCTTCCCTAACCTTCCCAAACAGCTCCAACAACTTGGAACTAAATGTTCCAATACCTGAGTCTCTGAGGGGACATTTAAATCACCACAACAATTAATAGAATTATCTTGAACTATTTGTTCTAATATGTATGAAGAAATTTTATAAGAAATACATAATGAAATATTTTATAAAATCTATTAAATATGTATTAGAGACTTCTGATTCTTATTTGCATGGATTTTCTATATTTACTTTAAAACAAGAAAATTAAGAGTATATAGGACGCCGGGTAGTGGTGGTGCATGCCTTTAATCCCAGCACTTAGGAGGCAGAGGCAGGCAGATTTCTGAGTTCAAGGCCAGTCTGGTCTACACAGTGAGTTCTAGGACAGCCAGGGCTATACAGAGAAACTCTGACTCGAAAAACCACCACCAACAACAAAAGAGTAATAGGACTGTGAAGTATATACAATTAACATTGCAAAATAAGAACATGTTTATCTTGCTAACTGATTATTGGCCTTTTACTGTGTTCACCTGAAGCAGGTGTTATTTCTAGGTCAGGATAGAATGTTAGGAGCACATGAAAGATTTTTTTCTTAAGAATATTTGACAATGGACATTTTGTTAAGGAGTGCTTACTTTCCAAGTTTACATATTTGACTTTTTTAGGAAGCAAAACTGCCAATTAATGAGAAATTACAAGAAGGGATAATTTAATTTTGTCTTGTGTTTAAGACATCACACTCTGTGCTTATTTAAAAATGAAGTCTACTTGAACCCTAATAAAAATGGAAGATTACAGCTGGACAAAAATGAAGAATTGAAATGAAGTAATTAAACAGCAAATTTTGCAAATACATATAGATAGTGTAAGATTCCTGGGGAGAAAGTTAATATCCAATCCACAGGTGACTTTTCCCTTTCATGAGAAAATTGGTGTCCTAAGATAAGTGCTTATTTGCATAAACTACTTAAATCCCATTCTTTTAATTAGAGAGATCCTGCACTAATAAGATCAACTTCATGTCTCAGTGAAGAAGCGGATATAACTGAGATGATCTAGCTGTAAGTTGAGCGAAAAGATTACCTTAACGTTTTCCTTGGTATTAAAGTGGCTTGAAACCATCACAGATTTGAATAGCAAAAAGATAATGCAACATAAATGGCTTCTTTGCTACTACATCATTTTGCTTTTCGTCATGTCTGGACAGGAAGTGGAGGGGTGTCTAAGAGTGTCTTCACTGCCTCAGTATTAAGCAAAAGAAGTACTCTCTGCTACTCAAATGCACGGAGCCTGTTTGTCAACATACTTTCAAGAATGTTTTCTTTCTTTCAAGAAACTCAGCTTTTTTTTTGCCCATAAATTGAGCAGGAACCAGCACTGGTAAGGGCAGTGGCCTTCCCTGGCCTCACTCCTGCAGCCCTTCTATGTATGTGCACTTTCCTGCCAACCTCTACTTTCCTCCCTAGGGCCTCTGTAGATGATCCCTATGGCTACATGGATTCTCCATCTTTTCTAAATTTTCTTGTCTAAATTGGGGTGGCAGTGTAAGAGAAGGCAATGGAATGGAAGAATAAACGATCCTTTTGAAAGAAACGGAATGACTGAATAATTTAGCCGTACCTATTATATGATAATTTGAAAAAGAAATCAAAACAATTACTTTTCATTCTGTCTTCAGCATTTTATTTTTATTTTTATTTTTGGTTTTTCGAGACAGGGTTTCTCTGTACAGCCTTGGCTGTCCTGGAACTCATTCTGGCCTTGAACTCAGAAATCCACCTGCCTCTACCTCCCAAGTGCTGGGATTAAAGGTGTGCGCCACTACTGCCCGGCTTTTCTTCAGCATTTTTATCACCTGGTACAAAGGGCAAAGAAGGCTGTCACCTCAAGTCCTTGTCAAGCTCTGGTCTGGCTGGTGACTATCCCCACCCCACTCTAAGTCCTTAGTGACAGTGACATTCTATGAAGACTTTGTTTTCTGTTCCATCTGTGTTCCAAATGATCCATATTCTGACTCTAGATTACTTTTCCCCGACTTGTCTCATCACTAAAATTTCTGCTCTATCCAGCCTCATGAAATTCATGAAATCCTTAGAGACACTTCTCTCTCCTCGACTTGTGTAGGCTCTCTGACTTGGGTTTTCCACTGTTGTCCTTGAGGTGACTAAGACAGACCAGTTGTGATGTCTTTTGCCTCTTTCCATGTTGGAGGATGCAGCACATTGGATCATTCTTGCATATCCTCAAACAATGGGATTGAGATTTGTCTCCCAGGCACCACTCCCTATCATCTTGAACTTGAGGATGAGGACTAACTCTAGGCATCTTCCAGCCTCAGAAATTTCTGCTGTAGAAGGGATCAATAAAGTCCTTGGCTTCTGCTTTATTGCTGGGACTTTATAAGAACAGACTTTATAAGAACAGAACTGTAACGTGTGGTGATAGGGAGCCAAATTAAGATTGTTAACATAATGGCTTTCATCTCTTACGTGCCTTTCCTTCCAAGGAAAGCTCTTAAAATCGAAAGTGCAACAAGAAAAACTCTTGTTCTACTTTCTAGTCAATCCACTAGTTTCATGGTATGTTAGGTGTGAACCTCACACTTAAAATACTTGCAGTGGGTCACAATCAACATCAGGGTTGTAGCTACTTGTTTCTCTGTGGTCAGTGGTTTGTGCAGGTGGGGAAAACACCGAATTTTCAACTAAGACTTTCAGTGTAAAAATAAAATGCCCAGGAGAGGATACTCCATCTTATTAAAACACAAAAATGCCCTTAGTCTTAAATATTAAATGGAATCCATTCAGAAGAAGACGTGATAAGATGTCCAGGCGATCGTATAATAATAATTAGTAAGAGATAATTGCTTAGTTTTCCAGTTAAGGAACTTTAATTTAATGAACCATTTTGAATTAATAAACATACCCATGTGTTTTTCCTGACCGTAATAGCCACAGTGTATCTTATCAGATAATTAACTCTCACAAACAGAATAAGCACCGACCGAGAAGTAGTGACACTGTTATAACAAAATATTCCTCGGGATCCTAAACTCTTAGAAGAGTGACTGAAGTCGGTGCTGCTTTTTCCTGCAGAGCAAATGCCCCTCTGTTACTATAGTAATGCTGGCAAATATCTTTGTGAAGAGAAATCAAAGTGGGCAAGGAAGGAGACAGAAGCAGAAAATAGGAAAGGCCTGCAAACAAATTTAGAAGGAAATGTGTGCATGAGTGCTGGAGGCCCAGCTCTTAGCTGGCTACCATGAATGCCTAGTAATGTCTGTGTTGGTCTTCAATTAGGATAAGCTACTTAAGACTTCAGCCTTGAGTTCTAATTCAGGTAAACTATCTCCCCCTGATAGCACTTTGTGGGAGAAGCAAATGGAAACAAATCAGTTTGTTTTTTATTTCTTCTCTGCATTTTGAAATAATTTCATTAAAAACAAATTTCAGATTATGCAGTTGATATGTTCCATTTGGTCATTGTACATCCCCATGGTGAAATGGAACAGTTCCATGGGAGAGAAACCCTCAGTCCTTCAGAGTGAAGCTATGCATCTGAGAGGGGACTCAAACGGCTAGTGTAAAATGTGTTTTTGTTTCTGCATATGATGTCACACATTTCAAATGAAGGCAATTATTCCTTTTATACTCCTGTTAAAAAGACAAAGCGGCAACCAACTAACTGGGAAATGATCTTTACCAACCTTACATCCGACAGAGGGCTAATATCCAATATATACAAAGAACTCAAGAAGTTAAACTCCAGAGAGGCAAGTAACCCTATTAAAAAACGGGGTACAGAGCTACACAAAGAGTTCTCACCTGAAGAATATCTAATGGCTGAGAAGCACCTAAAGAGATGTTCATCATCTTTAGTCATTAGGGAAATGCAAATCAAAACAATCCTGAGATTCCATCTCACACCAGTCAGGATGGCTAAGATCAAAAACACAGGAGACAGCAGTTGTTGGCGAGGATGTGGAGAAAGAGGAACACTCCTCCACTGCTGGTGGAATTGCAAGCTGGTACAACCACTCTGGAAAGCAGTCTGGCGGTTCCTCAGAAAACTGGGCATGACACTCCCGGAGGATCCGGCTATACCACTCCTGGGCATATACCCAGAGACTTTACCTGCATGCAATAAGGACACATGCTCCACTATGTTCATAGCAGCCTTATTTATAATAGCCAGAAGCTGGAAAGAACCCAGATGTCCCTCAATGGAGGAATGGATTCAGAAGATGTGGTATATCTACACAATGGAATACTACTCTGCAATTAAAAACAATGAATTAACGAAATTCCTAGGCAAATGGTCAGATCTTGAAAATATCATCCTTAGTGAGGTAACCCAATCACAAAAGAACACACAGGGTATGCAGTCACTGATAAGGGGATATTGACCCAGAATCTCGGAATACCCTAGACACAATCCACATATCAATAGATTTCTAAAAAGATGGAAGGAGAGACCCCTGGTCCTGGAAAGACTGGATGTAGGGGAACGCCAGGACAGAGTAACAAGAGGTGGTTGAATGGAGAAAAGAGGGAGGGAAGGGGGCTTATGGGACTTTCGGGGAGGGAGGAAACGGGAAAGGGGAAGTGATTTGGAATGTAAATTAAAAAAATAAAAAAAATGTCTGGAAAATAACAGACCTATAGAAATGACAACTCAAATGTACTTGGTTTTTAAGAATACCCATATATGGCTATATACTTTTTGTCTTTACTGATTTTCTTCCTTCATTTTGAATTTTTCAAAACTGAAGCGAACTCCTGGGTAGATTTTAGTGTTCAGAAAGAAATCATGAGATACATTATTCTACCTAATCACTCAATTGTATGTAGTTGGTGGGAATGTTCAGTGCTGCAATATTGTTAGAATGGATACTTACCTCGTTTAACTGGAATGCATCTCAATTATCCTGGTACATTAGAGATTTATTTAAAATTAGGTGGAAAAGATATTCGCTTGCTTGTAAATATGCCAGGAGAATTGTTGTAAAACAGTCTTGAGGTCAGTATTGTGTGGGAAACAGACAGCCCGACCTCCAGCTTCATGGACTCCAGAGCAGGCCTGAAATATACAACCTGGTAGTTTTGGCCAGTGGGTCACAAATGCTGTTTCACACCACTCAGCCAATACTGCATGTCCTAAGGTTAGATGCAATATAGGAGTCTGTTTTCTCATCTTTGTTCTGAGAAGTTGGGAAGAGTGGTACCCCCTTTGTATTTGTATTGATATCTGTAGTGTTTCATTCTATGTTCTGCTTGCATGGATGAAAAGATCAATGGCCTTGACAGTTTTCACAGTGGGAATATGCCTGCTTTCCCCAAGAAAATCATGTCCTACTCACATGAGGGTAGAATGTGCTTCAGAAGAGGTGGCTCACACTGTGGTAACTGAAATTGAGACGGGATTCAACCTTGTCTTTTTCAAATGAAAGTTAACAGAAACTTCACAAACAAAATCCTGAAATGATTTGTTTGTGGATGATTGCAAGCACTTTGATCTTCCCACATCTTTTTCTTTCTGGAAAAAAAATGGGAGTGTATAAAACACATACAAATTTTGTACAACATTCCAGTGTTCATTTCTCGGGATGGTTTTTAATAAATATATAATAAGAGGATCAAAGTATCAGATAGAATCTTCATTCCTCTGTCTCCTTTAGTGCTTGGATTACAGATAGGCACTAGGGTACCCAGTTTGAAATATCTCTTTGCCATCATCTGGAGACATTTGCAGGTAGTTTGAATTATCAAGTTCAAGTGCAAGATTGATACTCAGGAAGACAAGCGAAAATGCACCAACCTAGAGAAATGCAGCCATTAAAATAAAGTCTATGCATTTAGGTTTCCTTTTCCATATGCAAATTCCTCATTAGTAATAGGAATACTACTTACTTTGTGGGGTTAAAGAAATATGCTACGGTCAGGTTTTAGGTTAAAATCTCATTGAAGCTTTACTTTCACCTGTGTAAAGTGAACACAGTTTATTTCCCCATCATGGCCGAACTCATGGTGCCACTGTCCTAGTTTGTAAGAGAACAGAGTTCCCTGGCTTTCTAATTTTCTTAGCATTAGCATTGTAACTACAACTGGTTTTTCACCTTTGAGTTATAACCAACAAAATACATATAATATTCTTGGCATTAATTTGTTTGGGGAAGAAAATCAAGATTTTTCAGGTGTTCTACAATTTGTTTATATTTAAAAAACACTTTTCTCATCACAAAAATCTATCAATCAAAAAGTTCTTTTTCATTTATAAATGAGTTTGAAGAATCATGCCATTTTAAAAGTTTGGTGCTACTTAATTATACTTCATACGTTTGTCACCTAGGATTTTTTTTTCCAGTGTAACAGTCTAATTCTTCTGAGACTTCTAGCATGTTCTACTACAGTGAAGGAAAGCACAGCCCTCTGTTTTCTTAGATCCTAGAAACCAGAATTTCCTTTCCCAGTATGTCTTTACTTACTGAGAGAAATGTATTTCATCTGTGGGATGAATGTACTAGCTATAGAAAGCAGTTACCAAAAAAAGTTAGTATTGTAGAACCGATATTTAAACAGTTATTTCCACAATGTAAAGAAATACACATTTCAGTATTTAAAATATATCTTTGCACTTGAGGTTGACAAACTTAAGTGCTTACAGGTTGCAGTCCAAAGAGTCTCATGTAACAGTGTACTCCTGAAATCCCACAACTTGGGAGGTCTAGTCAAGAGGATCAGGAATTCAAAGCTAATAAAACAACTTAATGAGTTGAAGGCCTTAAATTATATGGCATGATGTGGCTCAAATCCCCTTACTTCCGAAAGACTGGTACTAATCTGAAGGCAAGAGAGGAGAGACAAGTGCCCTTCTGTACTCCATGTGTGTGAGTTGGAAAGAGGGCACCACTGGCATGTGGGTAGAATGCAGACCCCCCAATGATGGCAGGACACAAGATGGCCAGAGAGAGACAATAATTGTTTTTAATCACCTTATCATACTGTAGCTATGCATTACACGTTACCAAACACAAACAATCTGAGTCAGGAAAAGCTGAAAGGCCAGAGAGTATGTGACTTTAGAGGGTACTGCCACCTCTAGACATTGTGGTGTCTAAGTGACACAACTCACAGTGTCACTTAGAGACTGCAGTGAGGCCCCTAATATGTCACAGCCTTAATTTTCTTTTAAGTTCAATTACCACAGTCCTTTGTATGAATTCACTAATTAAAACTAAAATTATTTATTCCTGTTTTTTTTTTTACTTTTTCCCTTTTTAAATATTTTATTGAAAAACATTAAAAAATGAGAGTAAGTACAGAGTCCTAAGAATGAAGGAAGCAAAAAGCCTCCAGTGAAAACAATTACATGAGATTAACTGGAATGAACTCCATAAGAAACAGTCAGTGGTACTGGGCTTTCTGTATAATAGGCCCTTCAGTGAGCTGTCTAGATTTAGTCTAGTTCCTCACAGTCAGTTTTGGAGTTAAGATGCATACATTATGGAAGAACCTAGGCATTCCAAACGTATGGGGATGTTTCCCATTGGGCTGTAGGGCACAGTTTCCATTCAGATGTATTCCGTTCTTTGCATGCATTTTCTTCTAAATGCTAAAGGAAATTACAAAAATACTCAAAGATCCAAAATCAGATCTTTTTCTGGGACTTTGGAACTACCAATAAGAGAGTCTGGTCTATCTGAAGAAAATGCTGTAGTTGTGTTTTGAAAATAGAATTCTGCCCGCTACTGATACGAAGAAGGACTCATCAAAGCTCTTGGACATTTTTTTTTCCTAGAAAAATTGTCATATTGGGAAGGTTGAAAAACAGAATTCTTATGAAAAACTTGTAGTGGTTTTCATTTTGAGCCTATAGATTTACCAAATATTGGACTAAATTTGATTCACAATAACTATGTATACTTTTCTAATAATTGGTATTAAAAATAACAAAAAATACTTCAGTCTTTTTAGATAATTGTTTGATTTCTGTGGTCTGTATCATCTTGGTGTTATATGTGATTGGTTACATTGAAATTAGATAATGTGTTATGGTCTGAAATAAGCTGAAAAAAATAAGGTAGTCATCTATATTTACTTCATGATATTCTGAATTCTGATGCTCACAGAGACAAAGGAAAGCAGACCCCTTTTAAATGTAATATAATATTTTACTACTAAAATTTTCTCAGCTAAGGAGATATGAATATATTACAGTTAGAAAAAGACTGACTACAAGATGGTGTTAAACACAAATTAAGCAACTAGACATAACACCTACAATAGAATAATGGGAATAAATCAGTTCATGTTAATAACCTTTGGTTTATTGCTATATATGTATGTGTATGTACATACATACACATACATGGTTTATTTATTTAAATTAATTAAATTTATTATCTACATGAAAATAAATATTTTCATTTATTCATTTTATGTATGAGTGCTTTATCTGCATGTACATCTACATAACTGAAGAGGGCATCAGAACACATTATAGATGTTATTAACCGCTTTGTGGTTTCTAGAAATTGAACTCAGGACCTCTGTAAGAGCAGACAATGCCCTTAACTGTTGAGCCATCACTCCAGCCCCTAAAGTATGTTTATTTTAAAAATTGATAGTTCAGAAAATTCTATTCCTGGGTTTTATTGGCTGTATGTAATTTCTTTGATGGTGACTATGTTTTATCAGCACATACCAGTTCTCTTGTGTAGTGACAGATCATAATACCCTTCAAATATATGACATACACCAAGTCACCAGTCATTCACATCCTTACCTTAGGAAATGGAAATAGAATTCTGTCAGCTACTGATATTGCTAGCAAAGTGACAGGAAACCACCTTTTCCAGTAAGGACCACTCAGTGAAGTATGAGCAACCTTAATATAGTCCTTAAAATACAAAATCTGCCCCAATTCAACTGCCCTTGATGGATGCCACAAAATTGAAGAATGGTGTTTTGCCCCTGTACTACTGAGTGTGTGAAGGGTGGAAGTATTCATGGGGGGAATCATGCAGGGTCATCTCTACACTTCCTTCTTTGTCACAGTTACAATTTTCCCATAAAACTTAGTTTGTGCCCCTCAAAACAAGGCTTACCTATTCACCAATCGGGGTACATGAGTACTGTGAACTCAGAGGGAATCAAAAAATTCTGCTATTTGCCCTCAGAATTTCAATAAATTCTGGTTGAAACAGGGAACATCATTATTTTTGCCATTCAAGTTCATACTGTATTCCTAGGTGTAAATCACCCTAAAGCCACTCCTGGAGAATGTAGTTTCCATCTAGAGTTTTGGGTTCTGCAGACCTTTCCCTATGAAAACCTCTATGAGAAGCTGTCCTCAGAGCCTTTTCAGACAAAAACCTGTTGTGCACTTGGCTAGGCTGCCTTTTGGGGAGGAATGACTCTCCACCATGCCTGCTTTTTTCTGGTTGCTTCATATTTTCATTTTTACTTGCTGTTTAGCTGATACCATCCACACTTCTAAGCCATGTTTAGGAATCTCGAATAAATTCATACTGGCTTATATTTTTTACAGGTGAATTGAGTTTGTTTAAAACATCAGAAGGACGAGTAAAAATACTAAAGGGAAAAAATATACGAAAAATAGAAGTAACTTATGACAGCACATGGTAGGATCATGTTCAGAAAGTAGTAGAGTCCTCTCAATTAATGGTCTTGAATAGTTTTACCTTCCTTAAGGCATCACCCAAGGATGACCTGTGCTAAGTTCATTTTATTTTATTACTTCTTAGTCAAAGTATTACTGGTTGTCTCAGTAAGATATGTTCACCATTATAACCCTTAGTGCTTATTTATGAAGAATTGAAAATTATTTAAAGTTCTTACAGCGGTTGAGAGTTTGCCACAATTGTAATCTTACATGTATTGTTTACAACATTAGCTTAAATTCATTGATTATAGCATATGTAATTTTCAATAAAACCGTAAGTAGGTACCTCATTCCAAATACTTCTTTGCGACATTGGACAGGGTCTGTGTTCAGTCAAAGACAGATAACGAAACATCTATGAGCAAGATTAGTGATGCAGCAATGAGAATAGTGAAGGAAAGAGTAGAGTGGTGATCGGTTGGTGAAGTCTGAGCTAGACTGCCAACAGATCTGGAATCTGCCAAGATAAAATCATTGCTTTTGATGTGGCAAATTTGAATATTCCCTGGGGCTTATTCACAATGCTTGCTTGTCATAGATGATGGTGAGGGTGTTATTGGGATAATATTGGAGAGAGACCAGGAGCCCTATATACCTTCTGCCATACACAGACCTGTTCTTCTGCTCCAAATGTGAGTAGTGAGAGATGCTCCCTGCTTTTATAGGAAGTGTCTGTTAGCCAGGGAGAAAGTAGAGTTGGTGGTGTGTATATAAATAGATATGTTTTGTAGCAATGCCCCAGGGTATGACGGGCGTGAATAAACAACACACAAGACACAGTTTGTCTTCCTGGGGCAAATTAAAGAGGAGTGTTTTCTAGTTAGATGTGGAAGAATTTACACGTGTTGAATAACATTATTTTATCTGTGAAGCAGGAAGCCTGAGAATCTGTCTCTTAGGAGGTGAAAGGTTAGAGCAGGGCCGACTGCGGTAGACAGGTACAGGCAATAGGTTAATTGATAGATGATATAAGGATCCATTTGAGGTTGTAAAATCATGAGGTTTTTGTCGTACTAGCTCTGACTGCTGTGATTTTTCTCAGGTAGGGTCATCCTATCAAAACAGAAAGGGAGAAAGATATAAATGATTTAAACCAGTTTGGCCATGGAATGCAGAGAGTGTTTAGGCACACTCATGGTAGTGGTTAGAACAGTTTCAACCCTGGGAACCTAAGATGTGCAGTGAAGGATGACAGAACCTCTAAGAAAGGACCATTTTTCCACATGCCCCTGGGCGAGTCCAGTGTCTTCAGCATGTGTTATGATTGCTTGCTGTCTTTATCACAGTTCATCTCACTGAGATGCTTAGGAAATCCTAGGTACCCTTTGTCTGGGGAATTGGAATCAGAGGTATTTAAGAATCAGCACCTGCACATCCCTTCAGATTGCCTTCTGTCTTTTTGTCTTGCAAGCAGTGCCTTGGAAAAGAGATCTTTTGTAGCATTTTTAGATCCACCTCAAAAAAGCAGCCTTTACTCTCTCTAGTTCCTAAAACATCAGAGACTAAAATTTGTCAAAGGCTCTGCAGCAGGCTTTAAAGCACCGTTTCCTCTCATGGAATTAGAAACTGTGACGTGGCTATAAAATGAGTCCAGGAAATAAGTGGTGTTCGTCTCTTTTGGGATCCCCAGGGCTTCACTTCCACTTGGCAAAAGGAAGTATTTTTGCAGGGTAACATCAGGCTCCTTTACTAATCCTCCTTATGTTCATCTAGGTTAGACCTATGCATCCTGCTGTATATTCATAAATGGTTCCATTTCTCAAATAAATACAAGAAAATTTATTCTGTGGACACTAACAGGGTCCAATCACTTTTGGGGTCTTATCTAAAAGACCAAGTCCTTGGGGTTCTGCCTTGATGTTTCAGAGTAGTGTTCAAAGACCAGTGTTTTTGTAAAATTGGAGTCCTTAATAATGTGGACTATATTTTTAGCACCTGAAAGTAGGGCCAACACAGTAGGAGGCCCCGAGCATGGTCAGTGCAGGCCTGTTGGCTGAGCTGGGTGGCTACAGCATGCCTGAGTCTGGCAAGTGGCCTTGGGGCTCTGCAAATGTTTTCGAAGTTAGCAGGGGACTGGCACATCAGCTGTCAGCCCCAGCTTCTGTTTATGTTGAAAACAATAGCCTTGTGCTAGGGTAGTAATTATTGGTTGATTTTCTTTCTATAATAAGTATCTTAATAATTTGTCACAAAACCAACTTACAATGCTATGATGTGGCCTGCAGCAGTTAAATTGGGGAAAGGGGGAAAAAAACCCACAGCAAGAAATGTTTCCTGTTATTTCTGCATGCATTCTCTATTGGTAAATAGTGTAATTAAAATCTTGTTTGCAGGTTTTTCACAAAGGTTATTTCTGTATGGGAAAACCCTTTGTTTTCTGACTTAGTACCCTGAGCTGTAAATTAGAGTGTGGCATGGCAGGGTCGGGAGGGGGTGGGGTGGGGAGGCATTGTTGGTAAATAAAGTCCTCACTGTCTCTGCTCCTTTGGAAAGCTTCCCATATCCTTGGAGCTTAGATACTGTGTTTCTCTAGAAAAGCACACATAATTTGAACAGAAATGAACTGGTTTCAGGGTCTACATTGACCAAAGGAGACAATTAGGGACTTGATATGTGAAGATCAAGCCATCTGATAAGTGTTTCCACAACATCTAAGCAGTTTCTCTGTTTCTATGGCTCTCTCACCACCAGAGGTGAAATGATATTTATGTACATACATATAAAATCCTAGGGAAAAAAATGGAACTAAAGGAGGGGGTAAAGGACCCATCTTCTTATCGACTCTCTTAATGTCTGTTTTGAGTGTATTGCAGTTCACAGAGAACAGGAATACAATGTTTGCATAGTAATGCTCGTGGGCTAATTTTATTCATGTATAACTTTAAGCACACATTATAACAATAGCAATGTTACTACGTTATCCTCTGCTCTACCTAAAGCTCATTTTATTACGATCTTTAAAGATTTATTTTTATCTACAAGCCAAGGAGTTGAATCCTTGGCTGTTTCAGTGCCAGGGTCCAATTACTGTCAGCTCAGGTTTGCTCCATGGACAGGGCCAGGCCACGGCTGGGTGCTCATCTATTATTATCATTGCCTGCTTGGACATGACTTCACAGCCCTAGCATAGAACCAGTTGTCAGGCTTTCCATCTTTTGTGCTTTCAAATAGCTCGCTGAGGAGTGTTTGTTTGTGGGTGGGGCAGCCGCCTGAGTATGTGGAGATCAGTCATGGTCAAGGTTGAACTTAGACAGGACCAGCATGAGTCCCTCATGGCCAGATAGTAAGCATGCACGTAGACACTTTCCTGGCCTCTGAAGAAATACAAATTATATTTTTTCAATCAATTTAATACTTAAAAATAAATCGCCTTGATTTCTTAATACATATATTCAGCTGGAGAGGTTCCAGTAGCCAAGAAGTTTAATATCCCTTAAAATGTTGCTGGTTCTAATAGTTATCTAACATTGAATGAGAAGATTTAGAAGACTGTAGATCATTGCCATAACTGTCTGGCCTAGAGCTGTGACTATGTGGAGAAATACATTTAAATGGAAATAAACAGGGAATCTCAATTTAGTGGAAAATATCTAGGAGGGACAGAGATGCATACCTAAAATTTCTTATTACTTAAATAATTGTATTTCTGTTAAAGTGTCTTGAATGCCTATAATGTGTCAGTATTACACAAAATAAGCCCATGACATAAATATTACAAACTTAGAATACTAATGCTCCTAGCAGGGTACTCTTCTAATTGAGAACAACTCTGGGCAGTTTCCAAACATAGCTTTTAAATCACCACTTCTTATAAAAACAACACTTGCTTAGAGGGAAGTAATTTCTTTTTAGTTTGCATTTTAATTTTCCCACTGACCATTTTATACTTGAATAAAAATTAACAAATTATGAGAGCCTTTAAAACATCGAATACCAAAGAAGTGTTTTTAAATGAATCAGATTTTAAGTGCTTAATCATTTCAAAGTCATAATATTTATTTAGAAGATATTAATTGCAGGTTTTTGCTGAATTCTCAATAAAGACTGTTTAATGTGGACCACAGGATTAATCCTAGTATGCAGGGCACAGAGGCAGGTGTATCTTTGTGATTTCAAGTCCAGCCTTGTCTACATAGATATTTCTAGGCGAGCCAGAGCTATAAGTGAGACTTTCTCAACACAAACAAAAACTGAGTCAGTTCATCTTGCATATCTTTTTCTATAAAAAGATAGCTATATAATAATATGAGAAAATAGTGTATGTACAAACAAAGCCATATCTATTTCGATAAAGGTTTGTAATAATGCTTTCAGTTTCTGAAGCAAATATATTTGAAGGTTATTTCTAATCAGTTTTATGAAAGTATATACATGTACACACACAACTCTTCTACGTTATCGCTTGTGGGAAATTTCTTAGCTACTTTCATTCCCAGACTACCTTCCCAACTTAAGCAAACTGAAATTTTGTCAGTGAAAAATGGTTGATTAACTCCTAGATGAAATCAACTCCAGCAGATACCTTGGGATTTCTCTATCAGTTCCTTTCAATCCTGGATATCATCTCCAGTTACTTCACATTCCAGAACAACAAAAATTGCAAGTTCTCTTGTTCAAAACACTGGGCATATTGCAACATGCCGAGTCATATGTGCACATAAAAGAGGGCAGGCCTGGGGCTCAGAGCAGCAAGAAGCAATGATGTGTTCAGTATATTGTAGCTATTTATCTTACTTCAAGATATACTAATACCCAAGTCATAAACATTTACTTTACAGCTGGGAAAGGTGTGTGGTCTCACCATTATCATGTTTTATTTAACACAATATAGCATATTATGACCAAAATAAACCTTCCTCTATGATTGCATGCCAGAACAATAAAATGTCTCTGAACTATTGACATTCTTAATAAGACTGGCCATTTGTTTTGGTGTAAGACACTTAGAGTAACCACTAGTTTATGACATAATCTTAAATCACAGCCATAGTCTGTATAGCCATCCCATCATGCCTTGGACCAGTGTCACACATTCTAATGAAAAGACCTTATCAGCATCACTATTTCGATATTCACTTAGCAGTTCCACTTTAAGGCCTCCTCTAGTCAATATTTTTAAAATATGCATACTTTGTATATCTCACCATTTCACAGAATGATGTACTAGAAATAAGTAAAAGACTACACATAGCATACAGTATTTTACTGGCTTTTTCTGGTTCTTCTCTCCTCCTCCTCCTCTTCCTCCTCTTCCTCCTCCTCTTCCTCTTCTTCTTCTTTTTATATCTTAATATTAGTACTGTTCTCTGGCTACTTGACAGAGACATGGTACCAAAAGAAGCTCTTCTACTTTTGGAACGCCTGAGCTATAAACTTCTCTGAACTATTAGCATTCTAAGTAAGACTGGTCATTTATTTTGGTGTAAGACATTCATACTAAGCACTAGTTTACCATGTTTACTAGTTAATCATGGGTGTAACAATCAGCTACATTTTTATGGGCACAAATTTTAAATTGTTTTAAATCTTTTTAAATTGCCAAGATAGTCTGGGAATGATAGTAGCTAAGAAACTTCCTACTTTATAGCGCCTTTGGTTTAGAATTAGTTTCCAAAGCAGATTCATTACATCACTCACTGGCAATTTACTTATCATTTAATCATAATTTATCAAATCAGATGTACTGATCATCATTAAAAGGAATCATTTCTTCTTCATCCTAACCTGCTATCTGCAAATTGGATCACACGGGACAGGTAATTTGCTTATTTGAAGAGGAATGATACACCAGATAGAAGTGAAGGTGCTCGGGCAGAGCATAGAGAAAAGCAACACCACTTTCTCCAGTTGTATGTTTCTAGACTCTGTGCCATCATCCTGTCACATTTCCTCTAAGAATAATCCACTCTACTTCCTCTTATTATTTATGAATGTTGAGTTTTCTCCTTCTCCTTCTTCCTCTTTCTTCTTTTTCTTCATGTTCCTCCTCTCCCGGCCTCTCCTCTCCCTCGTCTTCTCTTCTTCTTCTTTGACAGAGTATTGCCATGAATCTTTGGCTAGTCTAGAATTCACCACGTGAACCAGGCTAAAACTCATAGACATCTACCTGCTTCTGCCTACCAAGTGCTGGAATTAAAGACATTCATCAGTGCCCACCCAGTTTCATTATTTTTATGAACATCTTGAGTGATGTACAGTTCTGGTTGCATTTTGAACACCATCAGCAAATGAACTGCATGAGAGGAGATCCAAGGGTGTGACTTTACAACTTGAAAGGCTTTGAAGCTGTATGAAATGTTGTTATTCTTCATCCCAGCCATAGTGAGGCTTTACCAGAAGTGACAGAAACTTGGATCACATCTAAGCTGTAATGTATTGAAAAACACTATTGCTACTTACAGCTCTGAGCCCTGTGCCTGTCCTCTTGTTGTCCACAAATGTGAACAGGCCTGCTGCTATATGTAGAGTGTTTTAAACAGCAGAAATAACAATTATTTTGTTCTGGAATGTGAAGTAACTGCAAATGATATCCAGGATTGAAGAGAACTGTTAGAAAAATCCCAAGGTGTCTGCTGGGATGGAAGGATAGAGACAGTGTTGGAGATAATTTCCTACAGGAACCAATCAACCATATTTTTGCTGACACCAGTTTTAGTCTGATTAAGATGGGTAGATAGTCCTGGAATGTAACTAACTAAGACATTTTCTGCAGGCAGTAACATGGAAGAGATGTGTGTAGGTGTGGACATTTTCAGTGAATCATAAAACCAACAAGAAATGATGTGCTACCTTGTGAGGTTGGTCAGTGTACTAATGATCTATCCATGATCATTGGTTATAGAGAATATTGCAGACATTTTGGTGAATGTTTGATATCCATGCAAGCTTTTAACTTGGTACTATGCTCTGCTAGATTTTAACACATAAAAAATGATGTTTTGAGAAATATTCATTGCATACACTTTTATATCTGCGAACAACACCAAGAATCTGCATATTGAACACATTCTAGATCATTCTAGATTGTCTTTTTGTTCAATTGTAAATGTAATATCACTGTTTGAAACTATTTTTATTTATAATACTATTACACAGATGACTTAGTTCTTAAATCTTTTTCAAAGGAAATCCTATCATTTATTTTATAAGTAACTTCAACTGAACTCCCAGGACTACTGGAAAATATTAGATGAATTGAATTAATATTTTGCTGAATATTCCCTTAATGCTGCTTAATTAAAAGCAGAGAGTCCCAGCAATACCCATTAAAAATTAAACTAGGCTTACAAATTATAACACAGCATATTTGAAATTTATATAAATAACAACCTATATTAAAGTATTGGATTGTTTATATGTAGATATAAGTGATTTAGTAATTTGTTGATAGAGCAAAATAAAATACACAGTACTATGAAAGTCATTAAAATGGACAGAGAATCCTAAAAATAAAGTTTGGAATGTATTAACTGTTGTAATATAATTTCTTTTTTTTTATTATTATTTATTTTATTTTATTTTTTAATTTACATTCCAAATCACTTCCCCTTTCCCGTTTCCTCCCTCCCCGAAAGTCCCATAAGCCCCCTTCCCTCCCTCTTTTCTCCATTCAAACCCCTCTCATTACTCTGTCCTGGTGTTCCCCTACATCCATTCTTTCCAGGACCAGGGGTCTCTCCTACCATCTTTTTAGAAATCTATTGATATGCGGATTGTGTTTAGGGTAATATAATTTCTATGAAAAGTTTCCTCCCTAAAACTTTCAGAAACAAGTTTAAAAACCTAATGAATTCCTGAATACTTTGACCTATTTAATCTGAAAATTATTTTTATATTATACAGTGATATATTCAGATTTGTCCTAAAAAATGTCTTCTTTCTTCTTGTTGATATTTGTGACTTTATCACCAGGAATGACTTTTCTATGTCTCAACAAAAATGTTCAAACCAGGGTTAAAGGAATTTCTTCTTTGGGTGGTGGATCAGCCAATGCCCTTCTTAAGCTATCTCATTTTTCATCTCCACATTCTACCTCTTAGTTTAAAATAGATGAGACTTTGGCAATGATAAAGTCATAAATTTTACTATTAATCCTGGCTCAGGTAAATAGACCTCTAATGAAATGTAACTGTGAATACTTACATTATTTTTCAAACCCAGTGTTTTAAAATTTATCACAAACTTTTAAGTTTTTATTTTCAGCCTATATGTAATAATTTATCAAATTATATAAGCTCTTGGACTTCTTTATTGTGTAAGAGGAAAATACATCGATATTATATTGTTGTTGAAGCACTAGAACAAAAGTTGTAAAGAATTAAAAAGATCAAAAAGCCTCCACACTAATATGCAATATTGATTGAACATACAAAAATATGACTTAAGGCTAGAGAATGTCAACCAGTCACACTCAGTACTAAGCAAACCTGGCAATTATTTACAGATAATTTACCTCCCCCAAAGAGAATTTCTCTTCTTATGGACCTCTGGATGGAGCACCACACAACTATACATCTTTCCTCTGTGACTCCCCGGTAATTCTAATGCCCATTTTAGAAAGAAAGCAAAGCCATTCTTGTTGGGTCTGAAAACAGAGATCTAGAGACAGTTAGAGGCATAATATGTGACCTAAGTTGGTCATGGGACAAATATGTTAGAAGGTAAGGTGAGTCTCAAAGGTTGAGCCTCTGGGACGTGAAGTTCCTCAAATGGAGTGGCCATGTAGTATGAGGAGCACTAAGTAGATATACGGCATAGTGTGCTTTCCTGTGCCACTTTTGAAATGTTAGAAAACAATATTACAAGTATTAGAAATGAAAATCAGACATTGAGAGCATACTTCAAGTGGAATATATGTTTTATAAATTCAGATTTAGTTTCCCAACTTCTTTCTTTCCCGTTATCTTTCTCCTTCTAGTGTTTTTCCTGTCCACCAGTGCATGTACTGACCCTTATCAGATAATACAGTGGTAGCTGTACAGAGGCTTCTGTTTTAAAATGTGAGCACACTCCAGTAGTCATTCACAAAGAATTTGTAGTTGAAATCTTAGTAAAAATCAATGGTTTATGCAGGCATAGCAGTGGATATGAATCAGTAGCAAGAACCTTAACATGTTGGTTGGATGGTTGTTTTCATGAGCAAATATTGATCACATGTATAGATCAATGCCAATAGTCAACTCTGCTGAACTTGTAATCCAGGTAACTTTTGAATGAACTTTGAAATTTTTCTCTGTTGTTCACGGCTCATGATTGATTACCTCACCCCTGATCTATTTGCATCCTGGAATTGTGTCTCACTAAAGAAGAACTTTCCTAGAGAGCATCTTCCTGGTGGATTTTCTTAATGAGTTATAACTGCACTAATTGACACAAATTACTTAATCCTGTGGAATACCATCACTATGACTGTTATAGTTAAAAAAGTTGAATACACTTTTAAAATTACAACAAATTGAGTATTGTATATTGCCTGTGCAATATCTGTAACTTTCTACCTTCTGGTTTGATATAGGGAAACAAAGCCTAACAATTAGAATAGTCAGAAGTCTCTTCAGGTACAAGTCTCCATTGCTTTCTTCTTATCCTTCTTCCTCTTCTTATTTCATTCTCCAAATACCTCTATTAACCTAATGCATTGCCTCTCAACCTTCCTAGTGCTGTGACTGTTTAATACAGTACCTCATGTTATAACAACCCCAACTATAAAATTATTTCATTGCTATTCTATAACTGTAATTTTGCTACTCTTATGAATCATAATGTGAATATTTGATATGCAGAGTATGTGATATATGACCCTTGTAAATAGGTCTTTTGATTCCCCCACCAAAGGGTCATGAACCACAAGTTGAGAACCCCTTCTCTAAAGCTGTCTATCAGTTTATGTGATATGAGTCAAAATTTCATTTTATAGGAAATGTACACTATAATATTGTGAAAAATTTTTGTCTAGTGCATGCAAGTTATAAAGAATAATTATTCTTTAATTGATTCTGAAATGTTCTGTCCTATAAATCAAAATTTAAAGATAAGATGTTGTTTAGGTCATGGAAATGGGATAAACGATTCACAGTCTGTTTGACTTTGAAGAGACAAGATTGTGTAGGAAGACCCTGTTCAGATCTGATGTAACCAAGTGACAGATGAGGTGCCCCTACAGTAGCCACAGTTTACAGGGCACATATTGGGAAAACTTTGCAGATGACAACTATGCCATGGGCTCTATCCTCCCCAGACCTCTGTCTTTCCTCATGAGCCCAGAAGACTTTTTCACTGTCTCCTCCCTGCACAACTGCCCAGTGGAAATCAAGCTTATCACCATAGTATGCACACAAGCTCTAGCTACTCTTCCTGTTCCCTTCCATGACTCTAGGCTATCCTTTGGCTATAAGAGAGGGTAAAGGTCTATTCTGACTAAGTTGCTGCAGGTATCCTGTTTCTGATCTATTTTCCAGAGTCCTTGCCTGACATTTGCAGGGACAAGTCTGAAATAGCTCAACTAGAAGGTGCGCCATAAGGGAGAAAGCACATTCCTAAACATAGGCTGCCTTCGTCTTCCTACTGAATGTTCTCTTTCTCCTTTTGTATCTCCTAGCATTATTAGCCTTCTCATTTCAAGATCTTGAGAACAATGTTATGACTAATATCCCTTTAAAATCAAAACTCTCTATTTAAGGAAATGATAATCAGTGAAAAGAAATGAAGCCAATTAGTTACATGCCGCTTAGTGTTGTTCCCTGTGAGACATGTTTCCTTGATGTTCCCAGAAACGTCATATTAATTAGAGTTAAATTATACAAATGACACCTCATTTCTCCTTTCACTTTATACTGCATTCTCTCTGTGATCCTAATTTAAAGGAGTCTTGGTTGACCATCCAAATTATATCAAACCTGAGTCATCATAAACTGTAAGAATTTCCCCAATACTGCTTTTCTATAGATACTGATCATTCATCAATGGTTTTGTCTTGCTAAAGTCTGGCTCTACCTAACAAATTGTCCTAAAGAGACAACTTTGTCCTCAATAGTGTATGTGATTAAGGATGGCAGAGACAGTTTGCAAGTCTTAATTAGTTCACTCCTATAAACTTATCACCAAAATAGCACTTTGGACACATTATCTCGGCTTTAGAAAGGCAGCAACTTAAAACACAATATAATATCAAACATTCATTACATTCAATTGTATCATGTAAAATTGAAATCATTACATTCAATTGTATCATGTAAAAATCAATTGACAGTTTTTGGCTCCTCCTCTGCTACCATAGTAACAGTCTACTGTATTCTTAGAGCTCCTACGTGCACTGTGAATATATTATGAGATTTTACAGTGAATGAATATAGCTAGATACTATTGTAGACATATTTCATATTATCTACTATGCCCATCTTCTTATTCCTGTGTGTGTTTGTCGCTTCCCTGTCTTGCATTTCGAAAATAGACTTTCTGTGTTGAACAGTAATTTGACCTCTGTCGTTCCTATTATTGTGTGTGTGTGTGTGTGTGTGTGTATACACAAACATACACAGACACACACATATACATTCTCACTTGTCAAACTCTGCTTGAATAGAAATATATCACTCAAAGTACAGCCTTGGTAGCTGTATATGTGAAGAGCAATGGCATCCAGCTAGCTGAATTAGGAATAGTAGACCAGGGCTCAATATAGTGGTAACTGGAAATTTATTCTTTACTGTTTCTTTTTATGCTCTCGAATTTCTTGTGCTTCTTATCTTCAGGGGAAGTATACACTAATGGTCACATTTAGTTGAATAAATCTTCATTACGCAGTCCTGTTGATGCACTTGTGTTTTGTCTTCATCTGTGATGTGCTTCTTTGTAATATCCTTGTTTGTGGGGTTTTTATTACACTGGTTTGTTTTTGTTTTTATTTGTTTGTTTGTTTTGTTTTTTGCAACAGGGTTTCACTGTATTGCCCTGAATTTCCTGGAACTCCCTCTGTAGACCAGGCTGGCCTTTCACTTTTAATTATAGACTTCTCTTTCCTTCTTTAGAACATGACTGACATTTGGGAAGCATGCACACCAAAATATGATAGAGTAGTCATGCAGATCTTTTCATCTTTTGGCAGTATAGATGGGAAATGCCTGTTTCATGTTCTTATGCCTTCTGAAGATAAAAATATTCACTTTCCCCTAATATTGCAGGAATCATGGAATTTAGCCCTTTATTATAGATCTTCCAGTGGCTATCTGCCAAGAATGGGCAGCACCAGTCTTAGAAATGGTCCAGCCAGAAAAATTATTTATACAACATCCATGTCTACTGAAAGAATTATCAAAAATACTTATGGATTTCCTTCATAGAACAATGACATTTATTCATTTTATGGTTTTGAAAGTCTGAGCAAATGTAGTCTTTATCCATGGGGCGAATATTCATTACAGGTTTTTAGAATCTGTAACTTTCCTTCATTCTTTGGGAAGAGAAACAGAAGAGAATCCCTTATAAAGGCTCCACTAATACAGGAGAACTGGGAACCATTTTAGGATTATTAAATATGTAATAGGTATGTGCATAGTCATCTCATTCATTGACCCTTGATTTTTTTCCTCTACTCTTGCAAGAAATTTTAAAACAATATAAATGACAATTTTAACAAATTTTAATTCAGGCTGATCAATTTTGGGATGTAGAAATGAGATTAAAGGCCTCAAAATTAACAGTATTGTGACAATTTGGGGGCTTTGTTTCTCAGGGACACTTATTAGGAATTTTCTTTCATTATTAATTATATTTTATAGATGAGATCATTTTTATATTTATGAATTTATTTTTATTCGGTACTGACAGGGACATAGTTTTCATCAATTACTTCACATGAAGTTGTAGAAAGAGAAATAAGAAAACTTGTAATGCCAGGTTTGTTTTCAGAAAAGTGTTATCATTAGTTTATTTAAATCATTCTCACTATTAGTCAATTTCAAATCTTTTAAAGTATTTCTCAATGCTTATTATAATTATCTCATTTATATTTCTATCCATGGGTGCTACAATACGTGATATTGAACAGGGCTGGTAGAGCCCATTTGTATTCCTAATTTTTCTTAGCATAAACATGCCCCCAGGCTCTTGTATTTCCATCAAAAAGCTGAATTTGCTAATAAGAAGAGGAGTTACTTCCTATGATGCAATTGTAAAGATGCCTCTCTTTCATTCCTCCTGAACTCCCCCATTTGTGTAATCATATAATTAGATAGGAACCTGCAAAATTGGAATAATATTTGCAAAATAATTTGTCTCTATCTCATGTCTTGACAGTGAAGAAACAGTAAAGCTATATGATTTCCCCTCTGTCTGTGAGCCTTTGTCTCGGACTGTCTGTCTGTCTGTCTGTCTGTCTGTCTATCTATCTATCTATCTATCTATCTATCTATCTATCTATCTATCTATCTATCTATCATCTATGTACCTACCTGCCTTCCTGCCTACCTGTCTGTTATCATCATTTGTCAAATGAGGTTTGAGGTTATCTGGTTTTTCAATCTGCCAAGAAATTAAACTGGATATGTTATGGGTATTGCAAGACATCAGGTGGAAACATGAAGGAGGGCAAAGTTTCATGACAGCAATGAACAAAAAAGATATAATGTTGCTATTTCTTGTTGTAGCATTTGAAGATGATATTTAAATTAAATATTAATTAGAACTAGTTTTAGCTGTTGTCAGTGATACAACTAAAGAACAGTAGGTGATAAAATCTGTACAGTCACTAAAAGAAAAGAAAGGAAAATAGAAACGTAAAGTGTTCCTGACATTAAAACATTTTTCAAATATAACAATTGCAAATCTCAGATATGGAGAAAGGCAAGATGGCTCACCAGTCAAAAGCTCTTGCTGCACGACCAGTTCATTCCTAGTAACCCACAGCCTGTAACTTCAACTCTAGGGAATCTGATGCCCTGTTCAGACCCCTTCAGCTCACTGCACATGTGTATACATACAAACAGACATTATGTATCCACAGATGAAAATAGAATCATTTAAAAAGGAATTAAAATACTACTTTACAAGCCACTGTCATTAATGCTTTCACATACTGTGCATAATTTAAGTGTTTTCTTATCAGATGTCCCTCAGAATTCTGCATTACGTTTTTATACCTTTTCATTGACTCATAAGTGTTTCTTATGTCATGGGATAAAATAGTTCCTTTTTATAGGACTATTTCCTATTCATACTGTAATTCATTTTAGCATAAAAGCTTATATTATTAATACCTGTGCTGCTTATATTTATGCTGCCTATATTCTTCTGCTAATCAGATTACACAATAAATATTTTTATATATAAATACTTATCATATTCAGATATATCTTATGTCATCATCCTGTGATTGATTTTTAGATTTGAAAGTATAAGATAGGAAAGAAGTGTTAGAGGAAAGGAGTATTACTGCTCAAAGAGTCAACTGAGATGGAGACTCTAGAAAATTCCCTTTCCATTCTTTCTTCTTTAGTAACCATAAGTTGGTGCCTCCTAATAAACTCCCTTTCCCTGTAACTTGGGAAGTGTCTCTGGGTTCCTTTTCACAAAATGAGGACTACATTATAAGACAATGTGTGAATGCCCTGTGGCATTTCCCCCTTCCTGTTTCCTGCTGTGTTTTCTAATTCCAGGCTATATTTCTTGTCTCTTTAAAATTTCCTAGAATGTCCCTTAAATGTCACTAATTTTAATAGCCTAGCCGTGGCAGTGCTGCTTTCTGGCAACATCCTGATAGTGACATCAAAGCAAAGTGCTGGAATTTTACTCGCTTTGATTGATGAGCTTTTCGTTACCGTGGACAAATTGGATTTTTAAATACTGGTAATAAAAATTAATGTGTGATGTTGCTTTTTGGATGTTATTGGATCGCTGCCTTAATTCAGGTTTCAGCAATAAAAGCACTAAGAGATAACAGACCTTAACCACAAAGTTACCCTCCAAAGTAGAAGGTGGTTGGTTGCCTTGGGGTTTTTTCACCTTCCCACATTGATACTGTCCATGAGGCTGTGTACTGTGAGGGGAACAGTGGCGTCGATTCATAGTCTATTTCAATATTGCTGCTAATTGTGGTGTTTATTTCTTCTTATTTCAGCACCTCCCAGGTTTACACGAACTCCAGTTGATCAGACAGGGGTCTCTGGAGGAGTTGCATCGTTCATTTGTCAAGCTACAGGAGACCCAAGACCTAAAATTGTCTGGAACAAAAAAGGAAAGAAAGTCAGCAACCAGAGATTTGAGGTATTAGGTCCATTGTTCTGTTTCTCTGGGGAAGAATGCATCTATTCTCTCTCTGCTCTGCTGTGAGGTGTCACAAGTACTGAGTTGTGACAGTTTTGTCACCTGCAATGAGCACTGTAACTCAATGTCTTTTGAGAACTGAGAATGTGGTCATTGTAGTGGATAAGTTTTGTATCCACTTGTGTAAGAACTTAACTAGAATCTAGGGACTATTTTAGAGTGCATGTCTGAGATTCTTGTTTCTATTGCAAGTAAGATACATAATGAGGTCGCAGATCTGTCTGCTAGACTCATCTTCAGACTGCTTCCTCTTAAGATTGCAAGGTGGAATCCCATATCCTCGTTTTCCCAAGTCCAAAGGACACATGAAAATATATGTCTTTCTAGAAGTTTCTATCCTCTTCAGTGCTACTGAGTGGCATGGTTATATCTGCACACACTATGTGGATGGCTGAATGGTGTCAACTTGTTTATGTCAAACAGATTCTAAACTTCGTTGTTGAAAATGGGATCAATTGTATTCAGTCCTGTAGCTTAAATTTAGGATTATTTTCTTGGAAGGGGATTTCAGTCTCTATTACCAAGTCAAGAGAGGAGAATGGATTAAAAATATCAAGTATCAACTTCACTAACCCTGTGGACTATAATAAGAAAGTCTCTTCTGTGTTTTAGTGTAAAGTACCTTGTAAAAGAAACAAGCCAGACAGAGTAACTATTCAGAGAATCTAGTAGAGACTTTTTGTCTTCCTTCAGGAAAAAGTACACAATGATGCTAAGTCATTTCATTATCGGGAGGAAATGTGAGGTTTAGAAATCTGTTCATTCCGAAACACATCACACTCATAAATGAAGATGCCCAGAGTGTGCTATGATTTTTAGGGGACACCAAGACTACTGAGCTAACCCAAATTATAAAAGCTCTCTTCTATTTGCTTTCTATTTTCTTTGATTTTCTAAAAGATTTCAGGACCTAGTTCACAGTTAGGATAATTGATTACAATCTCTGGTGAGCAGTAATATCACAACTAAAAACTCCGAATACTGTTTCATCATTGTTCAGAGTGTTCAGAGCAGGTTCATGTTTATAAAAATTCTGATTAGAAATAGCAGTGAAATTTAAAATTTTAACTTCAAATTAATTTTACAAATTTAGGGATTTTTTTTACATGTTTGAATTTAAGATAGAATGGTTTAAACATTTCTTAAAATATCTTAAAGGAAATTTCTACACAATGCACAAACTGACACATTTTTTTGTGAGAATTTGGAGTATATGAACTTTTTTCCCTTTTAATAAAAGTTTCTTTCACCCCCCCACCCCCAAGAGGACTGCTCTTTGATAAGCTCAATGTTGACAGTGACTTTCTAAATAAATCTTATAAAAATAAATGATAGGACAATATAGTTCAAAGCATGAGATCTTCTGTGTACATACTTGCTAATGAGAATCGTATAAACAAATTCAGGGAAAATTATTTTATGTAAAACATCTATGTGAAGTGATACCAAGACTTGGGCTGAAAACGCTTAACCAACTTCGTAGTACACACACACACACACACACACACACACACACACACACACACACACACACACACAGCACTAGTACCCAGTACTCCTGTGTGAGTAATAGATGGGACTGGCTGTGCTGTTGCTTCTGTCAATGTCAAATATGTTGTTTGGCACATAGCATGGCATGGATTGACCGCTTTCAAAGTGAGAATTAGAGCACTGGCTTTTAATGAATGACAGCATAAAAATGTTTCAATATACAAAATGGTTAAAGTTTATTAAATATACAAAGATATTTAATGTAAAATTAATTTAAGTTGAAATTTATATTAATGATCTGCATACATTTTCTATATTAAGCTGTGGTATATTCAAGTATTGTTTTCATAAAATTGTGGATTATTTAAGAAAGATTCTTGTAACTGAAACTTGTGTCTCTTAGATATATACTAGATTCCTTTCAAATGTGTGCTTAATCGAGTTGCAAATATATAGTGGTGTTTTGAGAAATCGAACATTTTGGGTATTTCTGAATTTACAATTAAAGTGGAACACATAAAGGAGTTAAAGTGAATACAATTAAAATAATTAATCTCCTTTCACTGTATGGTAATACATATACACAGAAATGGGGATTAAGCCCCTCATAACTGGATTTGATAGAAAGTCTCAGTTTATTTGCAGTCAAGGCACATGAAAACACTCCAAAAGCACTGTCCAAGTCAGCAGCTACACGCAGACATTGGAATGGAACTGGAATGCTCCTGACTGCTGTACATATGTACCACCACCATCATGGTTTGCAGACTTTATGATGGTTCCTTTAGCTGCTGTTAGTCCCAGTGTTGCTCTTCTCTTTCACAGTAGAGCTCACAGTGCCAGTGAATTCAGGGTTAGTGCTTAGCACATTGACGTTTGGCCTGGTGAGGCAAGCCTCCATTTCATAGGAAGAAGGCCATAAAAAAGCAGAAAATGTTAAGCTGGAAAAAAAACAGGAGTGATTTATGCCAAAATTAATGCAGGCTGCCAGGCTTTGGGTTGGCTCACTTGTTGGCTGCCTAAGTACTAGATTTATGCAGTTTCTCTTCATGGTTTGACCATATATATTGTTAAGAACAAGACCCTTTAAACGGACAGAAATATTTTTGGTGACAAGCATTATGTCTTAAAGGGGGTCCAGGTAAGCACATGTGTTGCCAAAGTGACTAACTGAAGTTTATCTATCACAGCTATGGTATACTTGTAATTATTAAGCTTAAGATATGTTAATGAAAGCATCATGGTGGGGTTTGGTAGGGTCTAGGAATCTAACCTTGTCTATTGGTTGTTTTATGTCTTTCTTTTGTTTGGAACAAGGTATATGCATTCGATCAAATGATCTGCTGTCCCACTTTAGTAGAATTCAGTGCTCTATCAGAATGATGCCTAGTCTAGTCAGCGCCTAATGGCTGACTCACTACTGTGCTTAGGAGTTTAGCTGAGAGGTAGATGATTGTAACAACACCTGTGACAGCTATTGTTTCCTCTAATAGGTAATAGAATTTGACGATGGATCTGGATCAGTTCTCAGAATACAGCCCTTAAGGACTCCACGGGATGAGGCCATTTATGAATGTGTGGCCTTGAATAATGTGGGAGAAATAAGTGTGACCACCAGACTCACAGTTTTACGTGGTAAGTGCTCAAGTTCACAGTTGTGTCATTGCAGCAGTTCCGTCCGTCAAGTGCTCTTTCATGGGACAGTTCTGAGAGCAGGGTTGTGGTGTGAATATCACATGAGGAAAGAGCTTCAGTAAAATGTTGGGATGTGTCAAATGTTAATCAGACAGTGGGTGTCTTCTTGGTTCTTGATGGAATATTAATCAAGAAAAAAAATAACAGTGAAAAGAAGTTTGTGTTTTAAGTACCAGGTGCCATTTTGATTTAGGCAATGATATCTAGACAGGAATGTGTATGGTTCTCTCCATTGTTAGCATCACTTGTGTCTAGTCTTGTTTTTGATTCCTTCCACTTCTGTTCTTTTGTACACACTAACCATGTTGAAACTGATAGTTACAAAATTAAAGAAGCCATCCTATGCAAAGGTGAGCTTCCTTCCCTAAAATGCTTGATTTAAAAAAAAAAGAAAGAAAGAAAAAATAAGAAAAGAAGGGTGAGCTTCTTTCCCTAAAATGATTGAAAAAGAGAAGATGTACAAATTTTATGACAAAAATAATTATTAATTTTAGTTGTTTTTTGAACTGATACTCACTGGTGAATGAAATGATGTGGTAGATGCCTTTTCTCTTTCTCTGAGTTGCTTGTGTAGCCTGCTAAAGCATGTCATGGTCTGCAGGTGACTATTTTGTAGAGTTCCTTTACCATGACAGTGCTGTTGTATAAAATATGGCCCCTTGCTATATTTCTAGTACTGACTCTTCAGTAGAGACATATGCATAATCTAACTGGGAAGCTAGCACATAACATTATTGTGGTAATGTTTTGTGCATCTCTTATCTCCTCTATTATATTGTTTTCTTGTTTTCTGCTCCAGAATTGTTTGCAAAACTTACAATGGACAGTTTTTCTTAATACAATTTTGACAAAATTTGAGAAGAAAGTAAATTAGTAAGAGAAGTTTCCAAGTATTGTGAAGACAGAGATAACCAGAGAATAGACTTTTATAAAAATAGATACCGGGAGGAAAACTGCAAGGATTTTAGAGTTCAACGCTAGTGTTTCAAGGCTCCATCAGGATACATGCATGTGAAAAGTCAGGTCTAGTAAGGCATATCTGCTCCCTATAAAAGTGACGCTTCTGCCACATTCCTTTGCTGCTGTTCTCAGAGTCCAGGAGTATAACCCAAAAGTTTAAATGAAAATAGAGTCCTAAACTAAGAAACAAGAGATCACGGAAAGCCCCTATACTTTAGAAAACATGCCCATTGCAGATTAACCCATGAGTGGATTTCATAACCATATGTATTCAAAACCTTAAATTCTAAAGAATTTCAGATAATTTCAATCTTTGATGAAGCTCAGACACTGAGGGTACCAATCTTAAGTCTTTGTGCTCTTAATGGATGACATAAAATGTATTTTAAACTTTAAAAAGTATTTAAAACATTTGCAGAGATAAAAGGAAGAATAAAATCTACCCGGCAGCTATAATATCTAGTAAAATAAAATGTAGACAGTTATTAGAATTCAGATGTAAAATTTTAATGGAGTGCTCATCCATGTTTATAGATGGTGTAGTCGTGCTATGGAACATCTAGATATATGTGAATCTATATCTGTATGTTTGTAATGTAACCAGGCTGGGAGCTAGATTCAGTCTTTACACATCCATATCTGAGCAAATCTCAGACTCATCCGTGATATTCCTTTAAACTTCGAACAACCAATTGATGATTCTAGCAGGTAGAAAGTGTATTAAAAAGGTAAAATAAGTGGCCGAAGAGATGGATCAGAGATTAAGAGCACTGACTGCTCTTCTAGAGGTCCTGAGTTCAATTCCCAGCAACCACATGGTGGCTCACAACCATCTGTAATGGGATATGATGCCCTTTTCTGGTGCGTCTGAAGATAGACAATGTACTCATCATATATATAAAATAAATAAATAAATAAAATCTTTTTTAAAAAAAGTGTAAAATGAAATAAATTGGAAACCTTTTTTAAATCATGTAAGCTCTCTGAGTTTCTGCAAAGGAAATAATATATGTCATTTGCTTGTCTTTATCTTTATTTATTTCATGAAGACATTAACAAAATGTTTGCAGGAAGTATAATTTTCCTTAGAAATTCACAGGGATTTATGTTTTCCTGTTTCTTGGCTGGCTGTACCCTTGTCACCTTTGCTTTAAATAGTCCACCACTGTGTAAACAAATGCATTTTACAGCTCCAATATGATCTTGACTTTCTACATGACTGTTAGTCATATGCTATTCATTTGAATGAAAATACATGCTTCTAGTAAGACTTTTAACCTTCCACTCTTAGACACCTGCATTTAGCTGTTCTGAAAATGTTTCATGAGGAAACTCAAAGGTGACATTGAAAAGTGGAAAAGTAGAATGGCTCCAACCTTAGAGTTCTTTCCACTGCCATTTCATGAAATCATTGAGGGTGGAATCGCCTTTGTTTCCCAGAGTCACCGCTTTATCTTTCCTACATGCTGATAATTCTTTCTATTTCTAACAGTCTTTTAGTAATAGGCCAGCAATAAACTGGTGTTTATGGGCTTAGAACGTTGTGAAGAGTTAGGGAGGGGACTGTGTCTGTGTTCAAGCTAATGAGCCTTCTTATCAGCTTGAGTTTACTTTCTCTTGCGAATCATGTTGGCAGATATTCAAGCATTCTCACACTATAGGATATGGAGACCACTTTACCCTTGCTGTCCAGTGGCCCTCATCACAGGCTTGTTTCAGCTACATGGGTCATTTATTTCCTTCCCACTTTGCTGACAAATGCCAAAAATGTGCCAACTGTCATGATGGCTTTTGTCTAAGTAGGATAGATGGAGAGCACTCATTTATTTCAAACAGGCTCCAGGAGAAACTAAGTAATTGGATATTCAAATGTCTGACCCGTGTGGCTAAATGCAGAAGACATTACGATAATACCCTGACCACCCATGTGCACTGAAGGGGCAATTCAGGGACACTTTCCCTCAAGAGCTTTTTTCCTAATTGTCCTGACCTTCAAAACCGTTTTCATAGGACACACACCTTAAGTCCCAAGGCTGACCATGTCTTGGGATGAGATATTGGACAGTTAAGCATATATCCTGTAGGAAGAGGGGCCCAGAGGGGGTCATGCAGGATATAGGATGAATGTGGTCATTCAGGTTCTATTATTCTTATTCTTATTCTTCTTATTATTGCCTCTCATTTCTGTTGTTGATTAAGCACAAGATCATACTGGCATTAGTTACCTAGCTTGTTAGGAGACTTTGCATGATTGCTAGATGCATATAATTCCTCCAGAGCAGGCTGCAAGTGAAGGTTGCAGGGACCACTAAGAGCTTAGTGAAATCTGAGGCTTATCTACTATAGGATACTGCTGAGGACAATAGATTAAATATTAGAGTTGTAGGTTGGTTCATGCCAGGGACCAGAAAGTACATCTTAGGTGTTAGAATTGCCACCCAGATGAAATTGGTTCTCTAGGTCCTGACTTGATTGCCTGTGAGGTTTGCCTGATATCTGCAAGGAAACGTAGAAATATATATAATGAAACTGGGTGTGAGCACATTCTACTGATATGTGTTATCAGCCGCTGGGCAGATGAGACTGCCCTGTGCAAAGTCTCTTCTCACTATTGAAAAAATCCAAGAATGTCTGCTTTAGGGCTGGAGGAAAGGGGTCAAGTATCCTTTCTTCCTTTCTCTAAAAGGAAGTTCTAGAATAATTGAATCATTCTTTTCCTTAAAACATGACTAAATATCATACTTGTTTCTTGAGCTTATTATCTTTTGGCAGGGGGGGGCAGTCTGAAAATACACACTTCTCATTCAGACAAGTAACACAAAATAAGCATTATCTAAATTTTGTGGATTATGTCCAGATATTTGCCCATATACAAATAGTGCCACCCCCAAACCACCGCCAGTACAATAACAGCATCACAGCAACGAAACATAGTAAACATCACCTTGCTTTCTTCATCTGCTCATTGAAAAATAGCTTTTTCACAGAGTGCAAGCTGAGTACCGCGTGCCAAATCTGAGGCATTCCATTTACACATTTTAACAACTACAGTTCAGTAAGTGGCACTTTTTTATATATCACTGGATATGGGCACCATTAGGTGTTAGACGGTGCAGAGTACTTATGCCCAGGCTGTGGTCATTTGAGCTCCCACACTGGCTCTGTGTCAGAAATCTATGATGTTCTTATTCAATCTGCCTCTGTCCCTGTTCTTTCAGTTCTGCCTCTTTTTCCTCTTCTTTACCTCATTTGTAGAGAGAACCCTTAGCTTGGGGATCCCATCAGTCAGGATCCCTTCTCAGCTCCTGTTCTTATATTCAGTGACATGCCTAATTCAGGAAGTCAGTTCTTGCAAGATGGAAAAAGCGTGTTCCCCGAAGGTGACTGTTACTGAGATAGTAAAAACACAGTGAGCAGTTTGGATGAGACCAGGCAGCATTGCATTGTAAAACATGGAGAGATGTTTGCATAATATGTCTGTTCAAAAAAAAAAAAATAAGCCATTATGGCTGTTGTTAAGAAAAAAGGAACGTGAACAACTTTTACCATCATTCAGGGAGGTGGTAGAGAAGCCTGTGCCTTTGTGCACTATCCTGCGATCAGAATTAGCATGTTCATTACAGGCTCATTTTATTAATGCCTCTTTTTGAAGATGAACACAGTTGTCCCTGCTGTGAAAATGGTACTTTGCCGTTTATGTTATAAAGTGATCTCGGCTGGGGACCCAGGCTAGGAACATTAAAGAACAAAGCACAGCTGCTTGACTGTCACACAAAAGGATTTTTATGAAAGACTGAAACAAAGGGAAGGGAGGAAGGGTGGCCAGCACAGAACAAACTTGCTGACAATTATGGTACTGAGGGAAGACTATTTGAGAAAGCTTATGAAATGGTGAAGCGCTCAGAATAAATTGATAACAAAATGATAACATGTTCCTTTATAATGCGGCCTCCCTGCTAGAAAGAAGCGGCAGAGGGCAGAGCCAGGTTATGGAGAGAAGAACAGCTGACTTTCAGCAGTTTGATCTTTAGGACTTAAAAACAAAATTCTATTCTGTGTCAAGAAGGCAAAAAGGATTCCCTTTAAATAGTGTTGGGGGATTCTGGTAAGAGGAGGGGTTAAAAGACTCTTCTCTAGTGATGTGTATGCCACTGGAGGGTTGTCCCTGTTTGCTTGTCATTTCTTCTCATCAGCACTGTTAGGTGGTTGGTACATGCTCCTTCTCCACAACCATCATCATTTTCCTCTCCTCACCAATATCATGTCTTACAAGAGAATAAATGCCATTAAAAATAATTATGTTCAAGAAAGAACAGTTTTCTTCTCTTTACCTCATAGTAAAATAAAATATTTAATGATTTTGAGATGCATTTAAAAGCCGTAGGAGTGTTTACTAATGGTTGGCTTAAAAAGATTATGGCAGTGGTGAGCCAAAAAGGAACTTGGTGTCATAGTATCTGTCAGTTTATTCATGGTTTGAGAAAATAACATCTAGAGAGCCTGAGATTGTTTGTTCTGGGTCATACAGGTAATGTCTTTGGTGGGAGATTATGTGATGCTTTTATCATGGAAAAACAACAATTGTCTGGCAGTCAAGTCTGCAGTTGATCATGAGTGTGATGAAAATGCAAAATATGGTAAAATACTATTTACATGATGCATCATGGGAGGGAGGAGACATGTGAGTGAAAGCTTAGAGGATGGCATTCTATCAGACAGAGCAAGTGTGATGGATTGTAAACCACACAGACCTTACTTGTCTGAGAAATGACTCCCTACTTGTCCAGAACATGGGGTGGAGTATCAGTCAGGGTATTCCAGAGCCAACAGAAATCCCAATTGTAAGGTATTGGCTCACCTGATTAATGAGACTGACAAGTCCAACAATCTGCAAGGTGTGTTGGCAGGCTGGGCACCCAAGAGGCCGGGTGGTATGTTTCTAGTCCCATAGCCAGCAGGCCCACGGCCCAGGAAAAGCAGATGCTTACAGTTATGTGTGAGTAGAAAAAGCTTGTGTTCTGGTTTGCAAGCTATAGGCAGAAAGAGTTCTTCCGCAAGGTGTGGAATGCTTACCCATTTTTATTTAGTGCTACCCTAACGTAAGGGAGAACAATTTATTTTACTTGGTGTCCTGAATTACAAGTTAACCTTGTTCAAAGCAACCTCATCAAGAATATTTAAAGAAATATCTATGCAATCTGTGAACTATACAAGTTATCCAAACTAAGCCATCATAGAGGGACTCACTAGTTGAAGCTGGAATAGAATGTCTCTTAAGACAGCTGGCTTAGGTGATTTATCTATGTCAATGAGGAACAATATGATGAAGTTAACAGAGACCATCTCTGTGAATTGAAATTTGCAAAGGAATTTACTACAAAACTCAACAATTCATGTCAGTATTGCATAATGTTTATACTTTAAAGCTGTGTGTTTAGCTACCTTTCACTAATAAAATTGGGATGATTTTTTAAAACTTCAATATCATGGTTTTCAAAATTAGTTTTATTTGAAGATACTAATTAAGATATAGCTTTAGAATTTACGCATGTATAATTTATTAGGATTTGGGGTACAGATATACCAAATACCTTATCTCAGGCTTAATTATCAGAATCCTAATTACCTATTTCCTTAGAAGAGCAAGCGACTTATTTTATCCTATCAAAAAACAATGAGAGGCTGGAGACATGGCTCAGTGAATAAGAGCACTTCCCTTATAAACAAGAGCACTTGAGTGCAGATACCAGCTCTTCTGTAAAAAGCTAGGGAGTGGGAGTGTAGACAGGAGCTTCCGGGCTAGCAGCCTACCTCCAGGTTTGGTGAGATAACCTCATTGAGGGAATAAGGTAGAGAGTGATATCTCTCTACAACAGGTGTCTGTGTGAGTTGGCATAGTCGTGTACCTTGGCCTACACATGCATATGCCTCACTCCTATATTGTGAGTGTGGGCACATAACACACACATACACACACACACACACACACACGCACACGCACACAAAACTTATGAATTAACAATCGAACTGACACACTAAATTAAGTGATATAATACAGCCCAGTATTCTTAACTTATTTTATTTTTTACTTGAGAAAAAAAAATTTGATAGAGTATATTTTAATCTTTTCCCTCTTCCCCAATTCCTCCCAGATGGTTTTCTTTAAGGAGAAAGGGAAAAAGCAAACAAACAAAAACCACAGAAATCCAAGAAACATACAAAAAACCCACAAGACAGAAATACAAAGAAGCAAAATACCAATACAGCAAACATAGACAAAACAACAATAGACATGGGCCTCTGTGTTTAAAATATTTTATTGATGAAGGTAAGAAAAAGTAAGACTAAAGGTGCTGGCTCAGCTGGAGGTCAACATGCAGAAGAATGCAAATTGACCCATCCTTATCTCCTTGCACTAAGCTCAATTCTAAGTGGATCAAAGATCTCCACATAAAACCAGACACACTGAAACTAATAGAAGGGAAACTAGGGAAGAACCTTGAACATATGGGCACAGGGGAGAATTTCCTGAACAGAACTCCAATAGCTTATACTCTAAGATCAAGAATAGACAAATGGGACCTCATTAAATTACAAAGTTTTTGCAAGGCAAAAGACACCGTCAAAAAGACAAAGCGGCAACCAACTAACTGGGAAATGATCTTTACCAACCTTACATCCGACAGAGGGCTAATATCCAAGATATACAAAGAACTCAAGAAGTTAAACTCCAGAGAGGCAAGTAACCCTATTAAAAAATGGGGTACAGAGCTCCACAAAGAGTTCTCACCTGAAGAATATCTAATGGCTGAGAAGCACCTAAAGAGATGTTCATCATCCTTAGTCATTAGGGAAATGCAAATCAAAACAACCCTGAGATTCCATCTCACACCAGTCAGGATGGCTAAGATCAAAAACACAGGAGACAGCAGTTGTTGGCGAGGATGTGGAGAAAGAGGAACACTCCTCCACTGCTGGTGGAATTGCAGGCTGGTACAACCACTCTGGAAAGCAGTCTGGCGGCTCCTCAGAAAACTGGGCATGACACTTCCGGAGGATCCGGCTATACCACTCCTGGGCATATACCCAGAGACTTTACCTGCATGCAATAAGGACACATGCTCCACTATATTCATAGCAGCCTTATTTATAATAGCCAGAAGCTGGAAAGAACCCAGATGTCCCTCAACGGAGGAATGGATTCAGAAGATGTGGTATATTTACACAATGGAATACTACTCTGCAATTAAAAACAATGAATTCACGAAATTCCTAGGCAAATGGTCAGAACTTGAAAATATCATCCTTAGTGAGGTAACCCAATCACAAAAGATCACACATGGTATGAAGTCACTGATAAGGGGATATTGACCCAGAATCTCAGAATACCCTAGACACAATCAGCATATCAATAGATTTCTAAAAAGATGGAAGGAGAGACCCCTGGTCCTGGAAAGACTGGATGTAGGGGAACGCCAGGACAGAGTAATGAGAGGGGGTTGAACGGAGAAAAGAGGGAGGGAAGGGGGCTTATGGGACTTTCGGGGAGGGAGGAAACGGGAAAGGGGAAGTGATTTGGAATGTAAATTAAAAAAATAAAATAAAATTAAATTAAAAGAAAAAGGAAAAGTAAGATAAAATGCTCTTAACTATGATCTTTAAAAATTAGTTTACATTTTCATTTATGTCTTAAAATTTTCATGTTCTTCCTTTCAATATTTTTAACTTTAACACTTGATGGCTAAACTATTTTTTGCATTAAATATGTATTTTTGCCAACATTTAGCTTGATGGCTTTTTTTTAACAATTAAAATATTTTGGTCATACCTACTGGTGTCTATGACCAGGTTCTAAATTTGACTATGCTTTGTATTTTCACAAAAGAAGTAGTTCCTTTGTCAAGTAATAATGGTGACACATACCTGTGAAAAGCATTGAACTGACTGAGGGAAGAGCACTGTACTGGGGAGACTGAGGGAGGAGGATTGCTGTAGGGAGACTTACGGAGGAGGATTGCTGTGAGGAGACTGAGGAGGACTCAATATCTATGTTTTAGGAAAAAGTATAAAATAAAAGAATGAAGTGAGCTGCAAATAAGAGTTGAAATATAATGTCATTGGTTTGAAGATGTATGTTCAGTTGCACACCTCTTTGGCTTTGACTTCTTGTGCATCTGTGCACTCTCATGACTAGCGGGAGATATGGTATGAACCGGGAAACTGGACACTGAAATTCTACTAGAGGAGCATAGTAGTTATAAAAAAAAATGGGTTTTAATAAATCTGTTTGTCATTTTTCATGTTAATACATTAAAGAAGTAAATAAAACATTCTGTAAATGAAATATTTGTACACACACATACATATATATGTGCATGTATAAATGTTTAGTTTATGAGGCACATGTTCTTGTGTGTGTGTGTGTGTGTGTACGTTTATATATATGTATACATATTTGGTTGACATGTTTAACTTCAAACTGCTTTCCACTTTTGAAATTCTCTATTATTTTATTTTGATTTTATGTAGTCTTTCCATGTGTGTAAGCACTATTACTTTTTTCCTGGCCTACACATATTTCCAGAATTTGCTGTTGACCCAAAATGTCCACGTAGAATGAATATACACATGGGCAGAGAGATAGAACATCATACATGCATCAGAGATAACCTGGGCATGTACTTTACCTGATATGACAAAATGATTATTATTTTCTTGTCTACTTGGTTTGGAGACTAAGAAAAGGAATCACAAAATCAAGGTTAAGGAAAAGTCAGAGAGAGTGAAACAGGGAGGCCAAAGAGCACTCTTGCTCTTGCTATATCAGGTAAGAGATCATATGGGCATTCCCTTGTTTCCTAACTCCATGGGTTCAGACACACTAAATATGTCTAAATGTGAAATTCTTTCATCTTTTAAGGTTATTGTGAGAAACTAATTGCTTGTCTGTGAAGCATTTGGCATACTGACCTGAATATTAAAAATACCTGAACATTATTAACTCTCTCATATCTTAGGGTTTGCATTACTGTGAAGAGACACCATTTCCAAGGATAGCCTTATAAGGGATAACTTTTAACTGGGCTGGCTTACAGCTACATAGGTTCAGTCCATTATCATCATAACAGGAAGCATGGTAGTGTCCAGGTAGACATGGTGCTGGTGAAGGAGCTGAGAGTTCTACATCTTGATCCAAAGGTAAACAGGAAAAGACTGGTTTCCAGGAAGCTAGAAGGAGAGTCTCAGAGCCCACTCCCAAAGTGACACACTTCCTCCAAAAAGGTCACACCTACTCCAGCAAGGCCATACATCCTAATAGTGCCACTCCCTGGGCCAAGCATATTCAAACCACCATATTCCACTTCCTGCCCTCCACATAGGCTTGGCCAAACCCATCAGTCTAAAGGAGTCACACTTAGCCATAGCATAATGAAAAATTCATTTAGTCCAACTTCAACATTCCCCATAGTCTATAGCAGTTTCAACAATGTTAAAAGTCTAAAGTCTCTTTTGAGACTTATCCAATAACTTAAATGTAATCCTCTATAAAATCAAAATTAAGAAAGCAAATCACATACCTCCAACATTGTAGGATATACATACCATTTGAAAATGACATAGTGAGAAAATACTGGACCAAAAGAAGACCAAAAATCCAGTCGGGAGAACTCGAAACTCTGAATTTCTCTGCAGAGTTTCCATGCTTCTCAGTTTCTTGTTCCAATGTCTGGGAGCCATACATGATTTCTGGGCTCCTTCGAAGGGCTTGGGTCACATTTCCAGCTATGTCCTCTGTAGCACTCCAGGGTCTGGTGGACTCCACTTCAGTGCTGCTGCTATTCTTAGTGCTCATCACATGGTGTTGGCATCTCCAATACACTGGTGTCTTTTGCTACAATTAGGATTCACCAATATCCTCTCATAGGCCCTCTTCAGAAGGAGCCAAACCACAACTTCAACTTTGAATGACCCCTTCAGTCCTGCATCAACAACTGCAATGGACACTGCACTTTCACCAATAGCCTTTCCTGGCCTCTCATAGTTCAAGCCTCAGCTGCTGTCCATGATCCCTTCATGCCATCAAAACTAGTAGCACCTGTATGATCCTTACACATTACCTAGTTCAGCTGAAGCAGGAGGTACAAACTTGTCTATCTCTGGAATACAGTTTCCCAGATGGAACCACTTCCCAGAAGATCTCACCTCAGTGATGCTGGTCTCTTCTTAATCACCACTAATTTCTTAGCTCCACCTAACCAGCATTAATTGTCCCAGTAACCCCTTCTACGCTTGACTCTAAAGCCAGAGTCACATGGCCTAAGCTTCCAAGTTCTGATGCTTGCTGTGGCTGGAACAAAGCCCCCTAGTTCTATTACATTATCATCAGCTTTCTGTTTGCCAACTCCTTCACTGCCCAAGCTTGGCTGTCCTGGAACTTTCTGTGTAGAAAGACCTTAAACTCAGAGATCTGTATGGTTCTGTCTCCTAAAAGCTGTGATTACATGTACCACCCTGTACCTAGGCCTAAGATTTCCATGGGCACTATGCATCAAGATCCAGGTCAAAAGCCTGTGACTTCCAGCTTCATGATCTGGATCAGAGGTATGCCTTCCATTTCTGGATTGTAAGTTTATTTCAGGTTATAAGTCCAAATAAAACAATAACCAGGTAGTAATAACACCAAATATAAGTACCCCATATTCAACTACAAACACATAAGGAACACAGTTAGCTGGGTGGGATCTTGCCCTGAGGTCACCACTCCCTTGACTTTTTATCTCCTTTAACACAGGATTCAGCTCCATTCCCCTTCCTGGTGCTCCTGCGGTAGTTGAACCATACATTTGTATATTTTTTTCAAGCTGACTATGCTTGATCAAAGCACTCCTCATAAGAATAAACCACAGAATAGAGTCTAAACTTGGTTGATTTGAGCTTCCTTTGTCAATACAATTAATCTGAATCTCTTCTCCTTACCCTCAGGGAGACTCTTCAGACAAAGGTACAAAGCAGCCACATTCTTCACCAAAATATTACAAGAACAGTATCTAGGCCACATACTTCTCCTCTGATACCTGTTGGACCTGACTAACACAGTTCAAATCACTCTCAGCACCACTCTCTTCCATATTCCTACCTGAATGGCCTACTAACTCTCATTTAAAGCATTGCATTGATTTCAAAATCCAAAATCCCCAAATTTACATTCTTCCAAACAAAAACATGATCAGGCCTGTCACAGTAAATACCCTATTCCTGGTACCAACTTCTCTCTTAGTTAGGGTTCCCATTGCTGAGGAGACATCATGATCAAGGCAATTCTTATAAGGGATAACATAATTGGGACTGGCTTACAGCTTCAGGGGTTCAGTCCATTATCATCATGGCAGGAAGCATGGCAGTGTTCAGGCAGACAATGCTGCTACAGGAGGAGCTGAGAGTTCTACATCCTGATACAAAGGCAGGAAAAGACTGCTTCTAAGCCGTTAGGAGAAGGGTCTTAAAGTCCAACCCCAAAGTAACACACTTCCTACAAGGCCACACCTACTTCAACAAGGCCAAACTTTCTAATAGTGTCACTCGTGGACCAACCACATTCAAACTACCACACCTTACTTCTCCCTTAGGCATACCTTTAAATGCTCTGATCTATCATTGTGACTAAGCCTAGTATACAGGACTATGTGGGGCTCATAATCCAATAAATGTCCAGCCTGTCATTAAGTAGCATAGGCCAAGAATTCTGGAAAGAAGTTTTCTTATCTTTTAGTGTGTGTGTGTGTGTGTGTGTGTGTGTATTAAAAAATCAGCTTTTCATATGGAAATAAGATGAATAGACACTCAAACAATCATGTATTTTTTTTTTTTTGCTGCAACTTTGGAAGTCCAATGATCAGTTATTAGTCACTAATATATAATGCTGAGAATTTTAGCTGCCCCACATAAACATTTGTGGTGAAGACCATTTATAGAATGTCTCTGTTTTCTGCAGAATGCTTGCACATTAGGATTGCGTAGTTAGCTGCCTTGGTTACATACATCAAATTTGGGTCACACTTAAAATATATTCGTATCGTTTTCTATGTTGGACACAGATAATAAAAACTGCATTTAAATGTACTCATTTTGCCTTATAAAAATATTATTTTTACATTTAACCCTTTACTCCTTCTAACTCCTCCAGGCCACTTTGCAACACCTTCCTGTCTCTATAAGCCACCTAGTCCAGTGTGTTATACGCATATACTAATGAGAATATATCCAACCACTGCTGCAGAGTTGATCTATCTTGAGCCACATCCTTAAAGAAAGGTACTCTCTCCCCTAGTATCCATGAACTGCACATAGCTCCTCCAGTGTGGGAGATTCGGAGCCACTAGCCCTTCCATGTTGGGAATGATGACTGGCTTGATCTTGTGCACATCCTGTGTAGCTATGAGGCCATGTGTGCAGTGGTATTGTCTTGTCAGGAGAACACTGTCCAATTTTTAGGTGAACTCCTCAAAGATATTTTTTATGCTTTCATTAGTTTTGAGTTTTTTCATTAACAACTTTATACTGCACAAAGAGCCTTCTCTGATGAGATTGGATTAATGCACATAAAAGGATGTTTAATTTTTTAATTTATTTCTCTTACCAATTTTGGTGCAGGAAGTTATTGAAGGTTAATCTATTATTTTAGGTTCTGTGAATATACAAGCTTAGATCACAAATTTTCTTTTATTCTTGGCTCGTTGGCTGGGTGCACTGTCCTGAACCTCTTGGACTTCATCTATTTTGTCTACCAAATGAAGAGAGTAAGAGGCCCTGCTGCATGTTGCAATGATAACCAGGCAGTATGTGAGGTGTCATCTATATTCTCCAGTAACTCAGCAGTATTGTCTCTGAGCCCAGGACTGTTCCAAATGCTTGAAATATTCAAGAAAAAGCATAAGTCTTTCTGACTTCAAAGTGAATCTATTTCTTTATATGTAACTTTTTATTTAGGTTAATGTGGGAAGGCTGTTGCAAGCCGTGGTGCCCTCCTTGAATAACAGTGCTCTCCCCACAACCCAACTCATACTTTAATATGAGGCACTTGCCTTTTGACCTTCTGAATGGCTCCCAAGCAATCTATCAGTGTCACAGGAAGGTTAGGAGACATGTTTGACATATGAAGTCAAGTGTTAGAGAAGTTAAGCTCAACCGGCTCCTGCTGAGAAAAATGTTCTAGGAGAAAAAAAGTAGGATTATTTGGAATTAACTTTGTTAGGATTGTGAGAAAATATGATGTAGTACAATTAAATAATTACCTTTAATGAAATCTTTTGGCCCAGCATGGTCGACAGAGCACACTTGGAAAGTAGAAGCAGACAGATCTCTATGAGTTTGAAACAAACCTAATCTACATAGTGAGTTCCAGGGCAGGCAAGGCTACATAGCAAGACCTTGTCTCAAAAAGAAATATATCTATTATTTCTCTTCTAACTTATAGTGAAAGCTTTTATTACTGCACTTAGTGTTTTCTGTTTCCTTCTCTTGCTCTAGTTAGAGATAACAAAGTACATGATAAAGTATGAAATGGCCTTAATATGTACTAGTAGAACATCTTAAAGAGTCCTCTCTCCCAGAAGACTTCATTAAGCAAAATTCATTTTTGTAATAAAATGTTTATTAAAAGTGACATAGATGTTTTTACCCTTAGGAAGAATCCATTAACAAATGCTCTAAAGCAACAAGCGCTTGCATATATTACGTTTAAGGCCTACTCACTTGAGTTAGAACCCTAAGTCTTAAGGGTTCTAAGCTGTCCTCACATGCTTAGATCTGCATGGGCAGCTACCATCAAGCTCATTGTAAATGGCCATAATTCAATAGCCAACTTACTGTGAGCCACAATTTTCTTTGTTGCCAAAATATATTAATAAAGGTAACTTTTACTAGTTCTATGGTAATTGAAATTCTCTTGGCTCGCAAAGAGAATGTTTCCAATATATCTGGGTAGAAGAATTCACTGTGACTCAAATAAACATTCTTTTTTTTTTCTTAAAGATGTATTTATTATTATATCTATATATACTGTAGCTGTCTTCAGATGCACCAGAAGAGGTTGTCATGTCTCATTACTAATGGTTGTGAGCCACCATGCGGTTCCTGGGATTTGAACTCAGGACCTTCGGAACTGCAGTCAGTGCTCTTAGCCACCGAGTCATTTCTCCAGCCCTCAAATAATTATTCTTAATGATTTGCTTTAAAGTTCTGCAAAGAGCTGTGAAAGATGTCAAATGTTCTTTCATGGGACTAACAATTTGCTTCATTAGGACTAGGGTTTTGGATAATATTGTCTTAATTCCCTATTAACATGATTAAAATCTGGTTATGATAGCCTAAAAATGGAGGATTTTTTTTTGAAGTACACATACACAGCTTTATGATGGGACTGAATGTGGTATGCTTTGATCATGCCTGGCTGTCTGCATGCAGATTAATTAAGTTCAACAGCAGCTCTCTTGTCTTCCATTCTCTCAGCTATTGTCATAGTTCCAACAACCTGTATGGGAGCCTAGAGAAGGGGTCTGACTAGAGCAGAAGCAGAATGAGTATCAAGCATGTTTCGAATCTAGGTACCTTCCAAAGATCCTGAACTTCTCATACTTGATTTGTGATGTTTGTAAAATTTGCAAGAGTAAGAATTTTCCAATTGTTTAAATAAAGGGGTCTCCTAACATTTTCCCAGGTTTTGACTGCATGAAATCTGCTTCTGCCATTGTATTTGGACCAAATAATAGAAGATCCAAACTGTGTTTTCTGTGGTTGGCCATAGAGATTCTGGATAAAAGTCTCATATCTTTCCTTTACCACTTTCACGGGGCAGCACAGACTCAGAACTTTATGTATGTTGATGATTCTGGATCCCTACATTTCCAGCAAACCCCTTAGCCCTGTATTCCCTCTCTGTTTATCAGCTAATTCTGCACAGGCAGTAAACATTGCTGTCTCTCTAACAGCACAAAACCTGTTTCTCTCTTAACTAGCCTTCATCTGGTAATTTAAAATTTCTCCATTATTAAAAAAAAGAAAACTTTTTTTTCTTTTTTATTCTGTCACTCAATTATTATCTCTGATGTAATTATTTTTAGCAAAATGCTCTGGTTTAATATAATATCTTCATGTATTTTGCTCATAAAATTTGAAGGCACTTTTATAATACACCATATTAATTGTTGAGCTATTTTTATGGATTACTATTATCTAGTTATCCAAGTGGAAGAGACAAGTGGGGAAGGGGCAGGAGTAGTTGGAACTAATTCCTTATAGGGTTTATAATAAAATGAATATTTAAAATTTCTTCCGATACTGATGGAAATACTTTTGTATCTATTTGCTTCTTCAGGGTTCTCAGGTTATTGCAAGCAAAACACAAACAATAACAATGACAACAAAATGAGATAATCCCAGTGGTTAACACTCACTCAGCAGGAATGACAGTTTGGAGGGATGGATTTTTAGCTTATGTGAAATTCAGTGATGTTGACATCCGGGAAAAAAGACTTCTCTTTTCTTTTTCTTTCTTTTTTTTTAAGATTTATTTATTTATTTATTTAATTAGTTAGTTAGTTATATGAGTACACTATTGCTCTCTTCAGACACACCAGAAGAGGGCATCAGATCTCATTACAGATGGTTGTGAGCCACCATATGGTTGCTGAGAATTGAACTCAGGACCTCGGGAAGAGCTGTTAGTGCTCTTAACCACTGAACCATCTCTCCAGCCCAGATTTTTCTTTTCAAGAAAGGAGAATCTATGTGTATTTGTCGAGGAGCTAAAGAAAAACACTGGCATTCAGAGGCTCTAGACCAGACTCACACTTTAGGCATCCCAGTTTCTTAACTGTAGGTCCATCCTTTTTTGTTTGTTTGTTTTCCTGCTTCTTGCTGAAAATGTTAATGTTAATGATTCAGTCAGAAGGTACAGGGAAAGATCAGCATTGAATGTTCATTTCTGTCTCTGTTTTCCATTCCCATTTAAAGGATGGAGGTATATGAAAGTGTTTTTGAAAGAAAGATTCGTGAATTGCTTAAGGGATATTTTACCTCATCTTGATTTATTTTCTTCTGTGAGAAAAGAAAGCCTTGAAATAGGATTATGATGCAATGGGATGAAAGAGATGGGTGGTTATGAAGAAGGAAATGTATTCCTAAGTTTCCATTTAAAGAATAAAAATGTGAACCCAAACACAGATTAAAAGCATGTTTGAAAGATGCATGTTAATAGGGTTACTTGCCTCTCTTTTTCCTTCTTCATAACCACCCATCTCTTAAGTAACCCTATTAAAAAATGGGTTACAGAGCTAAACAAAGAGATCTCACCTGAAGAATATCTAATGGCTGAGAAGCACCTAAAGAGATGTTCATCATCCTTAGTCATTAGGGAAATGCAAATCAAAACAACCCTGAGATTCCATCTCACACCAGTCAGGATGGCTAAGATCAAAAACACAGGAGACAGCAGTTGTTGGCGAGGATGTGGAGAAAGAGGAACACTCCTCCACTGCTGGTGGAATTGCAAGCTGGTACAACCACTCTGGAAAGCAGTCTGGCGGTTCCTCAGAAAACTGGGCATGACACTCCCAGAGGATCCGGCTATACCACTCCTGGGCATATACCCAGAGGCTTTACCTGCATGCAGTAAGGACACATGCTCCACTATGTTCATAGCAGCCTTATTTGTAATAGCCAGGAGCTGGAAAGAACCCAGATGTCCCTCAACGGAGGAATGGATTCAGAAGATGTGGTATATCTACACAATGGAATACTACACTGCAATTAAAAACAATGAATTCACGAAATTCCTAGGCAAATGGTCAGAACTTGAAAATATCATCCTTAGTGAGGTAACCCAATCACAAAAGAACACACATGGTATGCAGTCACTGATAAGGGGATATTAACCCAGAATCTCGGAATACCCTAGACACAATTCGCATATCAATAGATTTCCAAAAAGATGGAAGGATAAACCCCTGGTCCTGGAAAGACTAGATGTAGGGGAATGCCAGGACAGAGAAGTGAGAGGGGGTTGAATAGGGAAAAGAGGGAGGGAAGGGGGCTTATGGAACTTTCGGGGAGGGAGGAAACGGGAAAGGGGAAATGATTTTGAATGTAAATAAAAAAAAAAAGAAAGATGCATGTTATTGTTATGTAGAGGTGTCTCAGTGGTTAAGAACACTTAGTAGTTTTATTCCTTGCATCCAAATGTCATATCTCCAGTGTCCGTAACTCTAGTTTCAGAGAATCTGATGCCCTCCTCTGGCCTGGTTTCATGAGCTCTTGAATTTATGTGGTGGGCATAGGCTCACACAAGGACACACACACACGCGCGTGTGTGCACACACACACACACACACACACATACACACACTGTAACTTAACAAAATACATTTGATTGCTATTCTGTTTTAGTAACTTCTTTTTTATTATTATAACAAGTTGGCTAAATAAGGAATAGAAAGACAATTCAGTAGGCCACCCATATAGAATCTAAAAATGTCTACCTCATAGGTCTATCAAGTAGAATGGTAGTTACTAGTGGCTGGGATAGGAGAGAGTTAGCAAGCTGTTGGCCAAAGTATATACAATTTTAATTAGGAAAAACATCACTTGAAGAGATCTATTATAATAGAATTTCATTTCTTTTTATTTTGAAATTTTTCTTGAAAAGTATATAAAAATATACCATTATTTCTCCAAAAATGCTAACTCTTCATGGTAATGTATTAGTCAGATTCCATCATTTGCCCAGATTATATAGACCACAAAACATCATCCTCCACCTTTATACATACACTTAAATGTTACATTTTAAGTAAACATTTAAAAGGAGAGTATTAGATGTTTCAGAGGGCCACAGGAAGTTGTAGGATCAGTTTGGGTTTTTCAGAGTTGGAGACTTTGCTGTGATAGTATTTTGTGACCCCGCTCACTTTCACATTGAAACCTCTGGATGATGGAGACAGTTCATATCTCTCACAGAATGTTTGACAAGCTAAGAACCTGGTAATCTCATGCTTCAAAAAATGTTTTTGACAAACTTCATGGCTTTACTAGAGAAGATTTTCATGTAAATGGGCACTACAGAATGAGTTATGTGTATTTTTTAATGCTGTCAACTGTTAGACTTGGTGAGCTCATTGAAAGTTGTTACTTAATATTTATTAGAGAGCAGGGGTCATGATATTAGGTTCTGCAATTGCCAAATATTTTACTGTTCTAGCGAATGGTTTTATTTATATATGTATTTATTTATTTTGTATTTGACAGCTTGGGGATTTAGTTTTCTTTCTCTGTCTAGCATGAACAGCAGTGGAGCAAGCCTTGCAGGTCTTACTGTTGAGAAAGCAATGTTAAATTCTTATTTTAGGCAAAAGCATCTGGAAATTAAGACTGTGGAAAGCAGCAATGAGAAGATCCTCACAGTTAGACTCAGTTGGGCAATTCTTCATTATACTGACAATTTAATTGGGTGTGAAAAGAAATGGCAATTTAAAATCAAGGCCTTTAAGTGAGACAACTTTTTCATTTGAAAGTTACTTTAGAAAAAAAAAAGCACAGAAGGTGTATCTTTGGTTCTCCTCCATTTAGCTATATTCTATTTAATTTGTCCTCAGATATATGTGACTTTTAGTGACAACTTTTGCAAGAGCCTGAAAATAAAGAGAAGAAATAGAATTTACAATTTTATTTATATACGTGAAGGAATGCCTTTTTGTTGATTTTTGTTGTTTGTTTGTTTGTTCATTTGTTTTTTGACACAGGATTTCTATGTGTTCCACAGTTGTCCTGGAACTCAGTCATTAGATCAGGTTGAATTTGAATTCAGAGATCTGCCTGCCTCTGCCTCCTCAGTACTTGGATTTAAGTCTTTACCACTACCACCAAGCCTATTTTAATGATAGAATTGCTATTCAACATTTAATTATTTCAATGATCCAAAGAACTATTGTTTCAATTCAAGCCATTTGTGAAGAATTAAAGGAATAAGATTTCTTTTAAAAAGTACTTTTGCTTGTTCTTAGAAGTGACGTCACTATTGCTTATTCAGGAGGGAAGAGGTTTTGTCTGAATAATCCAAGCCAATGTCCTCGGTACCTAGCCAGGCATAGCTTCAGGGCAGGTACTTAAATGTGGGTTAACACCACCCATTTCTTTAAATGTTATAATTTGGAATGATCTAGGTGATATATTTTTGTAGCCTCATTAAGAGGAACTGCAATCTTAGGTCCAGTTCTGCGCACACAGTTGATAATTAGCTACCAGGTATTTCTTTAAGACAATACAAAACATCTTTCTCCTGAACAATAAAGTTCCTCTGCTGATTCTGCATCATCATGCAGTCATAAAATGGATGTTCCCTAGAAGTGCTCATAGTAGAGGCACCTGGTAGGTACCCTCATTCCCTTTGTGCTCTTTTCTTTTCTGAGAATTCTTTTACCAAATGTCTTTGGTAATTGCTGTTCTTAACTATCAATTTTTTGTTCATCCAATGATGCACTTATGATTTATGAACTCTTAGCTTTTTCTGTTTTATACCAGATGGAAGCATGTATCTGTCTTTTATTTAGAGGGACCAGCTGAAAATAAACACCAGCTAGACAAATAATTTGGGGAAAAGTTATATAAAATTAAGGACGAATGAGTCCCGAGACTCTTTGAAGAAGTGATATTGTCCAGGTAGAGCAGTACAAACAGAACTAATTATGTTCTACTAGCATCTTGAGTGAGCTTCCCATGCCTTTGAGAAGCTTGTCTCAGCAGCACACAGTGCAGTTGTTCTTAGAAAACTTTGTTACAGTTAAATTGTTAAGACTTTTAGCCACAGTAACTCAAAGGCATTTGCTAGATCCCAATATTAACATTGGTGGTCTAGTTCACATGTGAAGGCGGCTTTGTAACTGTGATTTGCTGTAAAAATAGGCATTCTATCCTTCTAACTTTGTAAATAGGACTTTGGATTTTATAGGAATAAAACTTTCTTGATACGAAAATACTTTGAAAATATTTCTCATTTTTACTGTACAGTAATCCTCCCATCTCTCGTTTTTCTGTATTCACTATGTTAGAGATTGAGAGATGGATAATCATTGTGCTCAGTTTTAAGACTTCTTTCATATAGCAGCCTTAAAACTCCAGGAAGGGGGATCAGCTATCACTCCCGTAAGGTGATAGCAGCACATATTAGTGCAAAATTACGGCATGAAGTTTGCATTATCATTTTCAAATAAGAATTTTCTCTTGGTTTATCTCCCATGTTATAGTGTCATATCTCCACATGTGGAGGGGGAAATCTGACTAAGAGGGAGGTAGCCTCTAGCTGATTATTCATCACCAAGTGCTCAGCCTTGAAATCATACACATTTCAAGCAACACTGAACCAATTTAGCAGGGTGTACGTGCACAGAACACACAGACAGAATGTACCATCTACACCTCATAACACACAACCCAAACACCATACACACATATTCTCTGATCGTTCTTCATTCACCGCATTAAAGATTGAGAAGTGAATGATCAGTGTGCTCACTTTGAGACTCTGTTTTCAGAATCTTGTGTGTGTGTGTGTGTGTGTGTGTGTGTGTGTAAAACAAAGAATATGATGTGGATTTGAGATGGGTTGAGTATGGGGCATGGGTCAAGTAGGACGACAGAAAGAGGAATAGAAGAAAATGATGTATTTATGTTTAAAATTAAAAAATTAAAAAAAAAACCCAAAAAGAATGTAAAGTTTCTTGACACCAGTACTGATGTAATCATGGCTGTTTCTATGTTCTGGATACAGAGAAACTTCAATTCTGATGTAGAGACTCAGGACTTAATGTTGGATAGAAATTTTAATGTCACTATTAGTCAGAAAAGTTATTTGTCAACTTCTAAAGTTGCTTGATTGACTCATTCTGATTAACTGTAGATGTTATCTTTGCTAACTTTGTCAAAGTTTGGGAGAAGTGTTTAAATAAATGGACATGAGTTATTTTTAGTGATAATCACTCCAGAGAGGCTTGATAAATTCTGTGGTTGGACCTAGATTAGCAAACATTAATGCTTTCTCATTCAATGAATTGAACAATTTGGAGGGGTATCCTTAGAAATGAACGTATGGAATTACTGTTTCCCAATATGAACAAATCTTTACTAAAGCAAACTTTTTTCTCTTAATTCTAGTTTTTAAATGACCAGTCAGGATTATTTTTTCATTTTCTAATTTTAGGTTAGAAACTGAAAGGCAAAAAGAAGGAAATAAAAAGCCTCTGATAGTGTGCAGATGTTTTGCTAGAGATTTTCATGTAGAAAAACTGGGTAGAATGTTCATGATCTTTATAAATGGTTTCTCCTCTGAGGCTACTCTTTAAACATTGAAGACTAATACCCATAGAAATATCTAACTCAGCTTTCAAAGGAGAGGAATGGCTTTTTCAAGACGCTACGAATGGACATTGTCTATATCTAAGGGGATAAGGGAAATTATAGTGTGCCTAATTTAGACATTTCTTATTTCACGTTTACGCGGATGAGATACCTTACATTTTCATGACATGAACATCATTGATTTTGTATGACTATTTTGTGTTTCTTCTTTGCTTTTCTTCAAATGTTTGGGCCATAAGGTTTAATTGCATGCTCATCAAGCAAACAGACTTAAGAGGTATTCTCTGAGCAGTGGACTCCCACAGCTCCTATTAAGGCTAATAGGAGCCACACATGTGTACCGAGGAGAGCATAATACAGGCTTTGAAGCTGGAGTTCCTAATTGAGGGCTTTCCTCAGCTGTGCTCAGCTTCAATGGCTAAGCTGAGTTAGAGTGGTCTACGTGTCATTCCTGGTAAAACCCCAGAACATTATCAAAGCAAGCTGCCAGTGCTCTGTAAGCTCAGACAAAAGAAGAGGCAGGGAAGGCTCACGGATGCATCCCTTCCTCTAGAGTGGCTTGAGCTGGTATACCTCAGAAGTTGGAAAAACAAAAGCCCTTTTACTGGGGGGAGTCCTATCCTGGGTGACTTTTTGGTAATGAATGTGCCACTTTGACTTAGGCTAACAGTTGCAGGAGGTCATTGTCTTTGTAAGGCAGTGCATATTACAACATCCAAAATGACATAACATACTGAATTTTCCATTGCCACCTGTGTCTTCCTTTTTCTTCAGTAAATCTCTTTGTAAAACTGGTCTTGTAAGAAACTATGGATCTTGTAGAAATGTCCCTCATAGGTTTTATACAGGAGAATCAAGTTGACTAATTCCTGGAATATAACTGTCTTCTCCACTAAAATCAATGTACATTCTTTATGGATTACAGGAATCTAAAACCATCCTCTTGCTATGGTTTGTTTTTAACCCTATCTTAGTTCTCATGGTAGTTTCAGTCACTTTACCAAGTGTTAGAATTAGAGTTGCTTTGTGCATGTTTCCAGCTGAGGTCAAGCGTCATAAGCCTTTCGTGCATTTTTCAGGTAATACCAATAATTTTAAGGTTTTACCTTCTTATGGCCAGGTACAATTTTGTTCCTATTAAGATTCCCTAGCTTACATTTACTCTGATGAGAAAACATAGGATTAAGAGCAAATTCTCTAAGGAAGGTGTGACAGCATTTATGTTGAACAAAGGAGACCCTTACTGTTGCTTCTGGATTTACAACTTAAGTCCTTCTTTCAGTAATACAATATCGTATTATACTGTATTTCTATGTACAAGATAGAATGTTGGAGATAATACAGTGTCACATAGCAAAGAAATTCAAGTGATCATATTTTACTTGCTGTGTAGTTTTGTCAAACTAAGAAGGGTCTCACTAAATTTTAGGGGAAAGTGAATAAATAACTGTCTGGAAGCTTTTTCAAGGAGACACCCTTATTTCAGAACACTCTTGCTCAAATTGCTGAGAATGTGGAACTCAATTCTTTTAGTTCCCCTAGGGTGGTAAGATCAACTAAAGTAGTTATAAAGTTGCTTGTGTCTCTGGGGACTGTCATAAAGAAAAGGGTTAGACTCAGCTGCTCATTCACAGAGTGAAAATGTGAAGTAGAGGGTGACAGATCTCTGTATGTGTCCCTTAAGAAGCCTGCTGGTCTAAACTTTCTACAAATCCTTAAGCTACAATTTGGAAATAGAAGTAAATAGTTGCTTTCAGGGGGTGCTGAAGAATCAAGGAAGTCAATCTAGGTTAAAAAAAAAATCAAGCAACAAACAAACAACAACAAAAACAACAAAATCCCCTGGCAATGGTGGCTGAAATGTGACACTGCTATGAACATTTAATCTGCCCTTTGACTTTTAACTTGTACATTTTACTAAAATTGAAAGTATAAGATCTCTCTCCTAGTTCCTGGTATATTTGCAATGCTTTTTGTAGGGAGCAAAACATATAATACACTGTACTGTTTGCAATTTCAGTGTTTGTATTGAGGGCATTCTTTGTATCGCTCTTGGTCTCCTGCATTTTATTCTCCAACAAGAGTCCACAAGACTGAAAGAGTGCAACTTATTTTATAAAACAACTGGTGTGATTTTATCACCATAAATATGTAAACTTTGTATTTTTTTATTTAGCCCATTCCCTGAAATTTGTACTTTTGCTGTGTATTAGTCTGGATGTTATACAATATTAACACTTTGCCATAAAATATAAGTAAACACAGCAAACTGAAGTCTTTTATTTATTGATCCAATTTTAGAATTTATTATTACCCAGTAGAGAGTAAAATATAGAAACAGACATATTAATTTGTTGCTGTGATGGTAACACTTCCTTTTCTTTTGTAATTTTTATTGTGTAATAAAAGTGTGTCAGTGTTTGTTCACAGAAATGCAACTTTCACATCACAGGATACATCAACATTATTTTATTTATTTTAAGCAGTCATGCTTGAAAAACTGCTAAGCAGTGCTAATAGTCTTTCACAAAATAATTTGGAGTTTTTTGGTTGCTTAAAATATAGTCCTTCTTAACTTTAAATACACACGAATACGCAGAAGTACAATCTCTCTGAAAATACTCCAGACTTAAAGCTATGAAAATGCATAGACGATTTCCTCATTGCCCATGAGAGGCCCATGTGGCGGTCTGCTATTTGTGTGAAGATTGCTTTTAATAGGATCAATCTTTATAGACAAGGATATGTAGATCTGAAGTTTAAACATAGGCTTTCTTTAATTGATGAAACACATGAAACCATATTGTAGGTTGCCATGTTAGAACACACAGATAGGCCAACATGGGGATGTGTTATCAATGACCTACACTCAAGTCTAATACAGAGACTGTATCAGTGTCTGTAAGATGCTTAGATAATATATGGAGGAATTTAATTCCAGCAACATGACCTCCCTGGCAAGGGTATACACTCAAAGACCTGTGTGATCCAGCTAGAATGAAGACATGTCACACACCTTTAATCCCTCTGGCTGGAATATAGACATGTCCTTAACACGCTTTTAAGGTAACATTAATTTGCAGTAGAAAGCAGCCATGTTTGAAAGTAATGCATAAGTGAGGATCAGACAAAATAAAAAAGTCATAGAAACATTTGGTACAATGAGTCAGAGATAGGATATGCCCAACTCCAGTGAGAACAGCCCAGGAGAGACAGGAGACTTAAGAGAGCAGTGCAGTTCGGAGGGAGGGAGGGAGGGAAGGAAGGAGGGACAGAAGAGTTGAAGGAAGGGAGGGAGGGAGCGAGGAGAGGGAGGGAAGGGAGAGAGAGAGAAACAGAGAAACAGAAACAGAGAAACAGACAAACAGAGAAACATTTTTACCAGGACACTTTTACAGAGACAGGTGGCAGGTGAAAACAAAATGAGGCAGAGTATGAGAAGGAGCCAGAAGATTAAAACAGATTGCAAGAGTTACTTGGAGACCAAGCAGAAGTCGAGAGAAGCAAATTTGAATCAATCAGGTTGGAGAGAGTTTTGAGCCAGAACATCTGAGTTGAACCAGACAGCCATAGTTCAGAAAGAACCAGAAAGGAATATGTTTATTCAGTAGCAAGCCTCTGAGACCTATTACATCTATCTGATGAACAATGGTTACTTTTACAATAATAGATTTTGCTAATGCTCTTTTAATGCGAATATTAATACTGATGTAGGATAGATATCTAGAGGTAAATCTAATTTTGTCTTGTACCAGTGTAAGACTACATGTGAAACCTTACACATGTAGGCTTATTACTTAAAGACTATCACTTTAGTGGTAAAGTTACAGTAATCTGGAGCAATATTACATATTAATAAGTTGCAAACTCGTAAAACTTTAAATGAACAATATTTCACTAACTGAAGACTCAATCATATAAAGTGTTTAGGCAGAAGTTCCTATAAGTTATTGTTTGAGCTTTTAAAATTAATTTTTGGAAGACTTGTTTTTATACCAAAACTAATCTGGGGCCATATAGGTCAGCTCCAGAGTGAGGAAGAGAAACTCAGAAAATTGACTTCTCTGGTGAATTCCAGTGCAACAGAGACAAGTTGAGTTAGGTTTAGAGGCTCATTAAATACCTTCCTTAAGCCCTGGTATCCACTTCAGAGAGCTGCTTCCTTACTTTTCTATTAACTACTTCTACAAACAGGATCAGAATGAGTGATATAGGTGCTCAAGAAACTAGGATGTAAAAATCAGGCATTGATGATTAGTTGTTAGTAAGTAATTCATTTCAAAATTACAGATCTGAAGTGTCAGGGTTTCTGCTCCTGAAGTAGGTACACCCTGAATGTTTCTGTCTGCCCTTACCCTCACTTATACCTCAGCAGTTAACCACAGAAAATGACACTCAGAAAAGACTACCAGATTGACTCTCAGATAAATACATCAGACTTTAGTTCTTTAACAGAAACATTTTTTTTTCTTTTGTATACTAGCGTGAGAAGTAGCCACTGTCTATGGGAACATGTGCTCAGTAAAGGATGGTTCAGTATTTCCTAATAATTTCTGTGTGATCTCCAGTCAGTGTCAGTTGTAAAATCTGTAACATACGGACATGGTTTTGATTTTTTTGGCAAACCGGATCACCAATACCTCTGCTGCTTTCGATTTCCACATTTTATGCCAGGGGAGGGTTCATTGATTAACTATTACGTGGCTAGTGTTCATTAGGGGATTTTATTGCAGATGTAGAATGTGCCCTGTTCTCTTCTCTCAGGAGCAGAACACCTAACAGGTCTGCGGGGCTGAAATTATGGAGTTCTACTTTCTTCTCTTGTGATCTCCAGGATGTAAGAAAGTATCATCTGTACTCAGATGATCCCTTTAGACCTAATGTGCACCAATGCATCTCTATTCTCTTCCTGTCTCAAGGGACCCCATTAGGCACTGCATTCCTCTTTGCTGACAGTGCTACCATGCTGCTACAACTTGTCTACAGGAATCCCCATGGGTTTCCATTAACTCATGTTTCCTTTCTTTGTCTTTTCTGACTGGTATGCTCCTGTGCCATAGTTGACACAGTGTCTTTGTTTGTCTATCCATTTTATCCCCAACCCTTAACTTAGTAATTTCCTTCCTTCATTGAATAGCTTCATAAATTATCTACCCACTATCTCATTCATTCTCCTCTACTTAACTCAGATACCGTTAAGCACATCTTTAGTTTTTGTAGTCAATTTTATACATTGACTATTAGGTTCTAAAAATAAACACATACTCTCAATGTTCTTTGAAATGTTGTGAAATGAAATGTAGGAATGTAATATTGGAAACTGTGAGTACACTTGCTGGATGAAGTGTTAAGAAACTCTGATTTATAGAATGTGCAGGGCAAAGGACAAATACTTGGTAGTATTAAAACATCATCCTTTGAAAGCACAATGATTCACTGTTCCTGCTCTCTTCATCTCTTTGCTGCCTTCTGTTTTGGAGTCCCTGATCCCTTCATCCTTTAGTGATGATGTTATCAAGAGGATGTCATGCATGAGTTTCTAAGCTCACTGTTACTTTTTATAATTACAGGCAGCATTCTTAATTACATGAACAGAATCGCAATTACTCCGAGTCTTTTTTTTTTCAGTTAAGCGTTCAGCTTTTTGTTATCTATGGGGTTGTGCCATTGGAGAGGAGAAAAGCTTCCATTCATGAAGAATTGAAAAATTACATCTTATTTAATATGAAGAAATTTCACATTTCAAATATATTATTAAATGATAACACATTTGACTGTCCTAATATTTTAAAAAGAATAAGTCATGAGCTTAGATTAAAGGGTTCATAAGAGTTCACTTTTAAAATATAAAACCATTCTGCTTGTTGTTGGGAAAAATTAATAACATTACCTTTTCTTTGGAAAAATATTTTCAGAATGTTAGCAGCTTACTAATAAAAATGATTTCTCTGAGGTTTTTACATTTTTCCTTCTCATAAAATGCAGCACTTCATGTTGTATAGAATTTAACAGAGGTTATATGGAAGATTTTAAAAAGTAAATCAGAAAATAATGTCTTCAAACTAAATAGAAAAACAATAAATATACTGAATGTAATAATCCCCATACCATTTAAAATTATGAGTGAAGCCACAGAATGAGTCAGTAAGTAACTTGGCATGTGGGCTATAAATGGAATGTTTGAGTCAATAGTTTAAGGGATGTGTAGGTCTTGCATCTTTACTAACAGCTGGAGCACACAGTGTCATTTTTGGTATAAACATAGAATGGTTACATTTTTATTTTTCCCAACAATGGAAAAAATGATAAATAATTAACTGCCAAGTTTAGACTCAGATATAGGTAGAAGGGTATAGACAAGAAACTGATTACAGGACATTAAAGGTCTTGTGGTAAATCAACACTAAAAGGCAAGAAATGTTGACCAAAACCCTTGACCTTCTGATGCTGTAGCCTTTTTTCTCTGAGGACCCACTATGATAATAACCCCTCATTTGGAGTGTTTACTATGTACTAAACATGTTAAGTTCTTACTTTAGTCTGTGATACCTTGTATAGAATTATAGATGGGTACACTAAGGTGCTATTAGCTCACATAGCTGCTCTTAATATCACATGAAGTGTGCTCAATTCTTGCCCTTTTATGCCACCCCATTCTGCCTCTGAACACATTTTGTCTCTATACCTGTCCTAGGAATTATATTTCTCATTTCCCTAATGGGGAACATGGGGTTCATTGAGTCTTGGTAAATCAGATAATAACCAAACTGGATGCACATAAAAGGTGGTCTTATTGAACATTTTTGTGGTCATTTTTGGTTGGAAAAGTGTCCCATATTTCCTCTCTCCAGAGGAAGGTATAGTTGGATTTAAAAGGTCAATAATATTAAATGATTAGAAGAACAATTTCAAACATCCAAGATTCCTTTCCATATCTATGAATTATCATCAAACCAATTATTTTGAGTACCTACAACCCTAAACATCTATTGGTAAATAAAAGTTAAATAGTGAAATCAAAATTAGATTCTGTGTTCATGTTTAGTTTTACACTAAGTGCCTTCTTTGGGAGGGATGAAGTGCAATATGTTTTTGTATGTAGAGACTGGGACAGTTTCACATGCTGAAGATGTTTCTTGGTCCGAAAATCCAGTACATTTCAAGCATCCTGCCATAAACTTATCATGTTTGAATGCATATTATCTGGATGGTAATCCTACCAGATGGCCAGTGGTATCCAGAATCTGTAGATTAAAATTAAGCTGAGATAATTACCAAAACTACAAAGTATGGAGCAAATCTTAACCTTGTAAAACCCTTTGAGGTGGCTACTGAGTGATAGAATCCAAAGCCATCATGAAAACATGCTTGGCATAGTACACCTAACCAAGCTACATGGAGACGCAAAACGAATACTGGTCATTTTCCAGAAACATCAACTTTATTTAGAGGTTTAAAGAAGAAGAAAATTATGTTTAATGTTTAATATTTAAATAATATTCATAAAGTGAATGTAAATTTTGCTTCAACTTTTTAAAAAATTATTTTTTAAAGTATTATGTGTATGTGTGGGGGGGTACGTACACATGAGTACAGGTACTTGTAGAGTCCACAGAGGGTGTTGGATTTCTGGGAACTGAATTTATAAGTTTTCTGCTTTACTATGGAGTTTCTAGGTAATGAGCTCAAGTTCTGTCGTATCAGTATGCACTCTTAATGATAAGCCATCTTTCCAGTCTCATCTCATGGACTTTTATGATGCAGTGTAATGTCTGACAAGTTTTGATGTTATGCATGGTTACCTTTAACTTTTTATTTGCGCATTAGTGACCTGTTCCACAGACTTTGTGGTTGATGTGGAAATCATGGAGAAACCTGTTTCTCATTTGGTTTGCTAGTGAATTATGGCAGACTCTCACCAGAGTGGGGACTTCAGTCACTCTCTTCCTCCCTTTCTTCCTTCCCCCATTTTTTCTTCTCCCTCCATCTATTTAATTTTTTCTCAATTGTTAAGAATATACGTGGTCCAATAATTTACGTCTAGAGAAACATACCCATAGGAGTCTCCAGAAGTTTGAAATTCAAAGCAGTATTTCTTTCTTTACTTCTTCAATTCATTAGATAGGCACAATTCCAAATTCTACATATATCATTAATTTCTCATCACTAGTCTAATGAGATTATTAATCATTACTAAGCATGATGCATGTTCTACTGTACTGTGAGCAATGCATATTCCCAGAAGCCATGGAGAAGGATAGGAGTCAAGCCAGAGGATTTGGGAGAAACTCTGGAGTCTAAATATTTCTCAGTGACTCTCTGAAGACACCCCACCAGTTCTGAATGTGACTCTGAGCCTCGTGACCTTCAAGCCCACCTGAAGACTATGCCTTGCTGATTGGAATTCTAGTGCTTGGAAATAAGTCTCTCACCTTCTTACCTGGGGATGCTTTATGGCATTTCTATTCTACTACAAGCTAACTCCTTTGCTAATGTTTTATATTTTATTCTTGAGTGATACAGCTGAGTGGATCATTTAAACTACTTATTTTCTTTTTACAATATCACTTAGTTCAACTGTTCTGATTGTCTAGGTTAATAGAGGGATCCTCGGGTCTGCCCTTTGCCTTGAAATATACAGATGTATCTGAATATTTTTTTAAATCTTCTGTCCTCTTCTAAGCTGTCTGGAACATTGCATTGGTCGTAGACATAGAGGCACAGTCGAGTTCATGGTAAAGATTATTATCCTTGGGCTGGATAGATGGTTCAGGGGGTTAAGAGTAGTGAATTCTCTTCCAGAGGCCCTGAGTTCAATTTTCAGAAACCACATGGTGACTGCCAACCATCTGTAATGAGATCTTATGCCCTCTTCTGGTGTGTCTGAAGACAACTATAGTGTACTCATATACATAAATAAGTAAATAAACAAACTATATATATATATATATATCAGATATATATATATATCTGATATATATTTGCTGCCCCAGAGTGACAGATCTCATATTAACTTAATTGGATTATACTTATTACATGAATATGTAGCATCAAAATATTTGTTCTTCTTGATGTTCACCATAACATGAGCACATTCCTTAACGTTGTTAGTGTAGCCCTAAAATTGTAGATACTAAATTTGTGTCTTTCTGTATTGAGATGAACATTTGCTTATATTGTTTGTATAACCATCCTCTTCATGTCCATGGATCATAACAACATATATATATATATATATATATATATATATATATATATATATATACTGTAATCAGGCATGATTATCCTCTGCTATGAGCATTAGATACTTTTCTTCCCATTATTTTATATTGGTTTTGTAAGTCACTACACTGAAACGCCAATTGACTCAATTATGGATTTTTTTTTCCTGAGTATGTTGCCATCCCTCTGTAGTAAGGGATGATCACATCACATCAACAGGAAATCATGATTAATCAGTGAATGTGATTAGGTATAAAAAAGTTTTTGTGAACTCGGTTCTGTCATGATTTAAATAATGTTATTTGTCAGTATTTTGAGTGATATTCCTAGAACTTGTCAGAAGAGATGAAAGATATTTCTTGTATATTCATAAATGTTTATAGTTTATATTTTAATATAAAATATATTAATTTTGGACTTTTGGTACTAGAGCGATTGAGGTTGGCTGGGTAGGAGGAGAGAGAAAGAGAAATAGATTTCAAAATGTGAAGCACCTTGTGGCTGAGTGATCCTCACCCCATTTTGTAACTCCTAGCATTGGGTTCCCTTACCCTAGAGATTCTATAGGCTAAATACTCAACCCATTTCTCATACACATCTTTTAAACTTTTATGGTTGCACACAGGCAATGTTTATTCCTATATATGCTTCATATCTTTGTACTTGTTAAGTGGAAAGGCACTATAAAAGATATTATTTACGGGTGAATGTTTTCCCTTCTGTTAGCCTCTGTTTCCTTCCCTCCAAATGAGAGACAGAAAATTAGTGGTGTAGTCATCTTGCTTATTCCTGCTATTAGCATCCTCTCATTGCTGAATTATGTTGATTAATTAATGACCCTTCTATGATGTATGTTCAGATGCCACTTGGACACACTCCTACCCAAATTTCTGTCCGAATTTATTTTTTTCTCCTCTTACCACTATGCCCCATATAGAAATTCCTGCAGATAGCTTTTCAGAGAGAGTTTGTGTGTGTGGATGCATCACTCCATGATTATTCTACTTAAAACATCATAAAATAAAGTAGAAAGAAGGATTCAGTTCTTCTGCATCTCACCCCTGAGAAAACACTTATTCATTCACACTATGACTCCTACATTTCATAATTAAGTACTTACAGAGAAGTGTCTGAAATATCACTTAAGATGATGAAGCCCTAGTGAATACACTAGCATATGTTATCCTCACTTGTGAAGAGAAAAAAGGCCTTGAAATGGTATAGTACTGCAGAAACAATGGCATGAGTGTTGAGAGGAACTGGTGGCAACTGACCATATTGTGTACTGAGAGATCTGATGAGTTATTTAGGTACATTCCCATTTCAACCTCATAATAATTTTAGATGGCCAATAGCACCTTTGTGTAGAAACTGAGGCATCAGTATATGTAATAATATGCATCACATATGTAATATGCTATAATCAAGCTTGTCCAAAACTTTCTTTTTTTAAAGGAAACAATATTTTTACTAATTTTTTGAGGATTTCATGTGTATTTTCTAATATTCACACTCTTCTCCCAGCTACTCTCATATCTATTCTCTCTATGCTTATTTTCCTACCTACTAAAATTTGAGGGTTTTTTTTCCTTTCATCAACCCCCCCATCCTTTTCTTCCTTTCTTTCTTTGACCCACTGAGTCCAGTTTGTTTTTCCCGACTGCTCTTAGGACTGGGTCCTGCTTCAGAGTGTGATTACTCATAACGTTTATGCTACTGTTTTAGCAGCCAGTAAAGTCTTGGAGCAAGCTCTTGCAATCTAGGATTGCAACTCAAGTTTTCTGATTTCATACTAGTGATATTCCCATAGTCCTTGAAATCTTTGTTTCAGGTTAATCATATATATATATATATATATATATATATATATATATACATACATGAGTTGGCTTTTATTTTTTTCCTATATAACTTGGTCAAATGAGCTTCAAAATGAACATCTATATCTGTGTAGATATAGATATGTATCATGGCTAAGTTTGTATTCCATTAAATCTTTGCCAATAGTTACGTAAAATTCTGCTCAGCCCTTTCAATAAATATTAAATTGTCAACTTTAATGAAATTCAGAATCTGCCCTTTCTATATTGTTCCAATGTTGCTGTTTTAAGGAATGCTGAAACATTTCATGGATGTGGAATGTGTCTTACTGAAGAGGCTGATGGAATAATTTGCTTGGGATATTTCTTTTATTATAAGTTCTTCATATGCTGACTTCAGTCCAAATATATACAAATACATATATACATGTATATATGATACATATGTATTATCTTTCTATTGCAGTGCTGGGGGAAGTGGCAAGAACCTTGCATATGCCAGGGCTCTTCAGCAGCTCCAACCTTCATGTAATATATTTAGCCCTCTTGTCACAATAAAGTTATCCCTTCTTTTCAGATATCATTCTTACCTTCATATTTCTGTTCTGGCACACGTGGTTCCTTTGCTACTTTTTCTTGCTTTGTTTGCTAAAACGTTTCTTGGGAAATGTGTTTTTCTCTGATAAATCATATTCATATGAGACTTTTCTGGCTATTTCCAGGCTCTGATAGCTTTGGCTGCTTTGTGTGCACTTTCCTAAACTAAACTTTGACACCTTGTGCTTCACTATACGTTTATTGTTAGATTTATTCTGCCATTGCCTAGCAGAGGTAAAGCACATACTTTATGTTAGTTTCCTTTATAAGTAATAGCTACTCCCGGATTTACATTCTAAGTGGATTAATCATCTAATTGTATGCTGAACTTTGGTGACTGTAATTGAGAGCTTCTCCTTCTGAAATAATTGAAGTATTTAATTTAGAAAATGGGCCTTGGATGTTAAAGGTCTTTCTTTTATTTACAGCATGGAGAAATGTTCTCAATAAGTGAGTAAACAAACGCCAAGCAACTTCAGAGTTATTCATTAATAATGAGAAGACTGTCTGTGAGGACATAGATCAGCGTTTCTTACTACACCAGTTTTAAACTGTGGTCTGAATATGTTACCATATTTAAGAAATGGTATATTAAAAAACTCTTTTATCTTTCAATTACCATAAAAGCAACCTTTAAATCAAGTTTAATCCAATAATTGTGTATGTAGTTCCCCTGCTGATGTTAGTAAGGAGTAATGAATGATTTTCCTAAGATTGAATTAAGCAACTTGTAAAGGGTGAAATCTATGAAGTCAGAGCAATTTCATTAAAATCATTATTAGTTTCTGGTAGGGATTATAATACGCTTTCTGTGAATACAGATCGACTTTCAGGTTGTAGAATACTATTTATGATTTAAAAGCCCTTTGGGACAACTCTCACTGATCAAGGCAGCTTTAGTTACTGACATTGGTTGCAGTATTTCTTCATCTTCCAATAGCATCAGTCTGAGGAAGGTTAAGCACTTCATTGGTGGATTTGACTTAGGAAAGTTGGTGTTAATGGACTACATGTGATGCGGACAGACAATAAAAACATTAAAGGTATAATGAGAACTTACATAAAAACATATACTCCTTTGTATATAAAAAGTTTACATGAGCAGGTATTTATGATCATTACTGTATATAATTATATATTTTTTTCTTAGTTTGGATATAGCACTCACTTTGAAATGATATTCACACAAGTGAGTTTGTTTATTGTAGAGACAGGAAATCTATTCTATCTAAAGTTTTCTGTGGTATCTGAACACATGCTACCTGAGAGCTTGAAGGGAGACCTGTTTAGGTCTTATGTCAGATACAATTTTCTGAGCCACCCTATGTTTTAGTAATATACATTTAGATGTTTGAATAGTAAAGCATTGTTCAAGTTCACGGAGTTTGCTGCTATTTTTTCTGTAGGCTAAACTGCAAGCTTATATTTTATGTTACCATATTTATTCACTTAACTATTTGAACCTGTTCAAATGTTCTCCTAAAATATTTCAGGTTTAACTATGTCTATGCTGTCCCTGCCACCTCCCATGTCCTCTGCAGTTTCAGTCTTAGAGGTTGCTGGAGAGGAGCAGATTTCTCAGGCTTACTGAGTCAAGGTGATGTAAGATCTCAGACATCCTGGGAGGCAAGGAAGCAGTGTCTTAGTGAAGTGGTGACTTTACAAATAAGTGCAACTTGAAACACCTTACATGACAAAGCATGTCACTAGTTCACATATAGAAGTGTTGACTTTGTAGAAAGCATAGATGGCCAATATTCCTGGTGCTCTTTCTCTATATTTTTGTTTTGTACTGTATTTTAAAATTATGCCTCTGCACATATTTATAGATGCATTTTTCCTGTTCACTCCTTGGCATTTTTGCATACTGCTTGGAGCTAGTACTTGCATGAAGTGTCCCAGAACTGCCAAATTATTCTTTGCCCTTGGATGCACTGCATTGTGTCATGAATTTGAGTACCTAAAAATTGTTTTCCTTTGTAGACTTAGACCCAGTTGAAGCCTAGTTGTGCAGACTTTTCTCCCAAGATTCTCAGATATAGCACAGCGTTTAGCATCAGTGTTTGACACTTGTCTCAGAAACGAAGTACTAAGTGCGTGATTTTCTAGGTTGTGATTTTATCCCTAGTTATAAGCATAATTTCTTTTGAAGATTTTGTGCTAATATATAAAGATTTTACTCTGCTCAATAACCAAAAAGACTAATACCACATCCATCAATAAAGAAAAATGTGTCCCATTCAAAATGATTACTTGAGGTGGATAATAAGTTCTAATCATACTGAAATTTGTGTCTAGTTGCTAAGAACCTTTTAGTTGAGGACACCAAGATACGTGGGAGGATGGAATGTCAATCATGAAGTTACCTCCTTCAGATAAGCCTATGAGGGGCAGGCATGTCAGGGGAGAGGGGAGGGGGTCGTTCCTTAATTGCTAATTGATATAGGCATTCCCAGTACACTGTGGGTAGTAACCTACTTAACTAGGTGAGCTTTGGAAATGTAAGTCAGCTGGGCAAGTCAGCTTGGAGAATGTTTGAAGGTCCTCAAAAGAAAACTAAACATGCTTTTCTGCATGTGAAATTAACACCACAAATGCATCAGGGATATTCAGTGTATGTTTATATGTTTTATCTCTTCTCTACTAGTGGAATATGAAGGTATTGCTCTAGTTTGTTCTAAAAAGAAGCTGAAAGATGTGTAATATGTATCATTTAACACACTTTCAATTTTGTTTACAAATGAGTTCTTTGTGTCTGTAAACAAGTCAGCTTGAGAAGATTATGTACATTTTTCTTTTAAGAAAGAAGAATCATAGAGAACGGGGATGGAGAGATCGTTCAGTAGTTTAGGACACTCATTCTTCTTGCAGACCACCCAGCATTTACCTCCCAAAACTGACTTAGTGGCTTACAATCATCTGCTATTCCTGTTTCAGAGGTATCTGTGCCCTCTGCCTTCCATGGACACTAGACAAACAGGCCTCTCTCAGACGTGCATATAAACCACTCATACATACTACATACAAATAAATCTTTGAAGAAAACTAATTTTTAAAAGATAAATATCCGCAGTATTGGATTATACTGGTTAATGAAGAGGAAAAGAACTGCCTGAGTGATGCTGCCAACTCTGATAGGTTTTTTTTGGATATGCCATACCACGCGGCTTTTGCGGAATCTAGTTCACACAGTCCAAGTCCATAGTGGCTAAAGAAACACAGTTGCTTGGGAACATCAGTGAGCATGAAATTCACATTGATTTAATGCCCAACAGAAAAGTGTTCTTTTCAAAGATTGAGTGTAGTTCTGAATGTAAACTTAAATGCAATTTTTTATTTACTTTTTTCTCCTTTATTATCTCTTTGTTCTGTTATTCCTCCCTAATATTTGTTTCTATTCATTTTTTGCTTGTACTATTTATATGAATACAAAATGCTAAATTGTTTCTGGAAGAAAGCAAATATAGGAAAGAAAGAAGAGAGAGAGAGAGAGAGTGAAAGAAAGGAAGGAAGATATTGAATGCCATGCAGAAAGAATATAGGAAGTTTGCTTGAACTGAAAGGTAAAAAGAGAAAACTTGTAACATTGATCAGGCTAAAGATTACATATTGGAGTCTTACTGTGCTCCTGGGGCTTAGTCTTTGTCTCCATACTTTTAAGCCTCTAAGCTTTTTATTCATTTGTTTTTGCAAGTGAATGTGTGTGTGTGTGTGTGTGGTATACATGCCTGTTGTGTTTTCGTATGTGTTGGCATATTACAGTGAGTGCATATATGTTATGCATGTGAAAACCAGAGTTTGACATTGGGTGTAATCTTTATGTATTCTACCTTTTATATTCAAGCTAATTGCATCCCTTGAACACATAGTCTCTAATTAGATAATAAGAGCTAGTCAGCTTGTTCCAGGTATCCTTTGTTATTACCTTGCTACCTCTGAATTTTGGGAGGCTCATGATGCATGTGTAGCATTTTAGTGGGTGCTAAGGATCCAAAGTTCATTTCCCTCTCAGCCATCTACCCAACTTCATTCATTTTGATTTTTGAGGCTAAATTAGGATCGCTAACAAGCATATAAAGTGTTAACTCAAAGACTGTTTTTTCTACTGTTAATTCTAGGAAAGCAAGAAGGCTCCCCTTTAATTCCTGACTTTGGAAATAAATAAAAAGAATTAATGACAGTCATTTGTAATGTATGATTGTAATTAAACAATACAGTTGCTTCTCCATATTACAATTGATTTCTTTGAGCAAATCTACCATATTTTTAGTGTAATTAATAGAAGCCATAAATCTTTGCAAGCTGTTTCTGTTACAGCACAGTAATATAGGAACATGAGGTTTTAGGGTGACATCCTGTTAGATATTTAGCTGAAATGTGTTTGCACCATTTAATAAATGTGTCAAATGGAGTCTAGCCACAGCACTTTAAAAACTAAAGTTGTCACAGATTTGCTTATTGTTCTAGTTTTCTTTCTGTTGCTTTGATAAACACCATAGTCAAAAGCAACTTGGGGAAGAAAGGGTTTCTTTTGCTTACAAATCTTGATCAGAGTCCATCATGGAGAAAAGCCAAGGCTGGGACTCTTAGCAGGAGCTTGAAGTAGAAATCACAGAGGAATGTTGCTTACTGGCCTACTTCCCCTGGCTTCTTCAGCTGCCTTTCTTATATATACCAATGACACCTACCCAGAGATTATTTGGCTCACAGATCACTGGGATATTCTGCATCAAGTAGCAGTTAAGAAAATGAACCAAAGAGTGTCTTGGGGTGTGGACCACACATGTTTTAATCCTAACACTCAGAGATGCAGAGGCAGGTGGTTCTCTGTGAGTTTCAGTCCAGCTTTGTCTATATAGTGTGGTTCAATACAGGTAAAGCTCTGTAGAGAGAACCTGAGACCCTGCCAAAAAAAGGAGGAAGGAAAAAAGGAAGGAAAGAAGGAAGGAAGGAAGGAAGGAAAGGATGAAAAGAAAAGGAAAAATGAAAATGTTCCACAGACTTGTCAAGTGTCTAATGGACACAGTACCTCATGACATTTCTTCTTGGGTAGGTAACCAACACACTAACCCTTCAAATCCCTCATGTAGAAAAGGTAGTTTTTCTGTAATAGTTACAAATTTATTTAAATTAGATAGTTTAAATAGAATGGAACTATTAAAATTATTTAGATGTAAAAGTAACTCCTGTATATAAACACACTGTCACCATTATATTTATAAAATATACCATTTAATTGATTATTACATTTTGTCTAAATTGCAAGGTTTTTTTTTTAAGATGGACAACTGATATTTGACCAAATCTCATTCTTCAAAGTAATAGAATATTTGACCAAATCTCATTCTTTAAAGTAACGGAATGTTCAGCCTCTCACTTCAAACATCATTTCTATTCCTCTACAGGGTCCTGTTGTTTTGTTACTCTTTATGTGAGTGACACTTGTTCTCAGTAAGCCAGACCATGAACTGTACTATAGTATGTAGTTGGTTGAGCAATGTAATGTGTTATCTTTCTTCCCCAGAGAAAATTAAGAGTAATTATTACATTTTTTTTTTGTTTGTCACTTTTAGTTGAGCCATTATCATAAGTAACTAATGTATACATGTTATGCATTAGGATGAAGGTAACTTGGGAGATATACAATAATTTTGATTTTTTTCAAAGTGATTAAGTTTTCTTATTACCCGAAATTACAATGGATTCCCTAGCCATTTCAACTGAGATATATCACATTTATGATGCGAGTTAAATATGCTTAGTTTCTCTGATAAATGGGCCTTTCCAGCATATTTATGTTTTTAAGGAAATTCTCCATTAGCCTCTTCTAACTCCTTTCTAGATGCCTCTTGCAGTCATTGCTAGTGACAGCCTGCTGCAGGCATAGCCTGGAATTTCATCTGCTGGGGTTGCTGTTACAGAGGCTATCCTACAGAGCACTCAGTTGTCAAACAATGTGCATCCACCGCACACTCAATCACAAGCTGCTGTGCTGGTGTGCCTCTTGTGTGAAGAGCCTTTCTCATAGTGGTTATGATCCTAGTGAAGATAAGTAGCTCTTGTATTTGAGGAGGGATTCTTGGTACTAGCACTTTTTCAGGTCAACCTCTTCCATGAGTTAGCTTACCTCATTTTTCAGGCGTTAATTAGGCATGGTTGTTGAGAACCAGATTGATCTTCATGATTTCCAGTTCATAGAACATAGAAAACATTTTTCAAAAGATGCTTGTGGACTCACATTAACTTTGAAATAAAATTTATAAAATAGATGATAAATAAAATTAAATATTCTTTATAGGAAGTATTTGCATTTATGCTTCTATAAATTGTTGCCAATAGCTTTCCCAGATATTGGCCTATAGCATTTCATATACATGGAGCAATATGAGAATATACACCCATGAGGTATGTATGTCGATGTACATCATATGAAAGATCAGTTTCTATCCAGATTTTCTATGTCCTTGTTTACATCTACATGGAAATTGTTGTTTAAGTATTTAAAAATACTTAAGTATTTAAAATATTTAAAAATAACTTATTTTTTTATACATATGCATTTGTATATGTCTGTGTTGTGAATTCATGCATGTGAATACTCATAACTATGGTGGACAGAAGTACTGAACCCTCTGGACCTAGAGTTATAAACCCCTGAAGATGGGTTCTGGAGACGAAACTTGGGTCCTCTGAAAGAGCAATAATTTACTTCATTTTTTTACTCTAACCACTTACCCCTTTCTACAGCCTGTCATACGCGTTCTTTAAAACCACAATGGTTCTACTGTTCTCTCTAATTTGTGAATGCCCTGTGTGACTCTCAGCCATCTAGCTGTCTTTCTGGTGTGTGGTCTCTTACCAGTACTGATTGGCTGTTCTATTCTCAGTTCAGCATTTTCTGGACTCTTCTATTACCTGTTGTGTTCAGTTCAGAAGAGTAAGCACATCGCACCATCTCTTGTGCTAAAACTCTTTTGTTAGCATTCTTTCTACACATTTTAATGCAAGTCTTTGCTATATAATTTGTAATACAAGAAACAGCATGATTTTTGTCTTTCTTTTTAATTAAATATTTATTTTATTTACATTTCAAATGCTATCCCTTTTCCTCTTTACACCTCCGAGAACCCCCTATCTCATCCCCCCTCCTCCTACTTACCAACCCCTCCCCCCCCACACACTTTCCTGACCTGGCATTCCTCTACACTGGGCTATCGAGCCTTCACAGGACCAATGGCCTCTCCTCTCATTGATTTCTGAAAAGCCATCATCTGCTACATATGTAACTGGAGCATTGGGTCCCTCCATGTGTACTCTGGTTGGTGGTTTAATCTAGGGGTACTGGTTGGTACATATTGTTCCTCCTATGGGGCTGCAAACCTTTTCAGCTCCTTGGGTCCTTTCTCTTGCTCCTCCCTTGGAGATCCTAGGCTCAGTCTATCGGTTGGTTGTGAGCCATGAGTATTTTGATCCCCCTTCTAAGAAGGATCAAAGTATCCACACTTTGTTCTTCCTTCTTCTTGAGCTTCATGTGGTCTGTGAATTGTATCTTGGGTATTCCGACCCTTTGGGCTCATATCCACTTATCAGTGAGTTTTAAATGCCTACTTAAAAACTTCTCTCAACTGACAAGTTGCTCAGGAACTGTTCCTCTGGCATAGTGAGACAAACATTTTTAATACTTTGGGCATGATGAACCATAGTATGCTTGGCTAAGTAAACCTTGTTTGCCATTAGAGGAATTAGTGAAATTTCTTTGTAGGCTTCTTTAGAAGATTTTTGTTCCTTTCGTGTGACATGATTTCAAATGTTTCAGTCAAACTTGTAGAAATGACTAGGTGTCATGTTTCACATTGATACAGTCTGGCAGAGGTTGTAAGAATTTCAGATACTTGTTCATTTTTTAGGTGAAACTCATTAATTTGAACATTTGGGATAGTATAAAAACAAATATCAGCCATTGGTTTTTGACTTGGATCACAACGAAAAGTAGGCAATGTTTGGGACATCTGTTCCACAGAAAAAAACCAGCTGCACACATTCCCTGGGCTGTAAACCCTCCATTAGGGTTAATCGCTCTGTGCATAGAAGAACATACTGATTTTGTGTCAGCATTTGAGGAGTTAAACATCAAGAGCCTAGAAAGAGGGCATCACATTTGCTAGGCGCCTGGAATATCAATAGTGTTCTGTCTGGCTCAAAATTCACATAGTCTGTTTGCTGTTAACTGTTCCAGAGTTCTTTTAAAAATAAAATTTCCCTGTTAACATTACTGTACTTTAATACTTTTTGACCCTATGTGTTTCATTTTAAAGTTATTTTGAATACTTTGTGCATTTACAAGGCTGGACCCAAAAGAATTCTGTGAAATCAACCTGCTAACCAAGATGTATTTCTGTGCTGCCCAGCTATTTGTGTTTAAGAATTCTCTTCTTGAAAGGAGAGAATTAGACTTATTTTATTAATGGACAGTTGGCACTTTAGATTACACTTTAGGACCCGGAAGCTTAATCAGTAAAGACAGCTCAGATTTAAGGCTTGATTTCAACTTGTACCCTGTGCCTGGATGGAAGCTCTGTGATTGATAGATCAGGCCGTGATTACTAATCTCGTTTGCTCTCTGTGCTCACAGAATAACAACTTGTTGCCTTCAGACTTGATATTTTAGTCTACTAGACAACCTTATGCATTTGATCTTTGGAAATTCTTAAAATAATCTTTAATTAAAGCACTTGGAAAAAAAATTTACCCTCTCCTACATTCTTTCTCCTTTTGCTTCCATTTTCCATAAATTATTCTGTTTCATTTTGATTGCAATCAAGCAGTTATCTTTTGAACATTAAATCAAACCTGCCAATAGAGAGCTACCTTGGATCAGTCAGTAGAAGGGCCAAAGTCAAAATGTAGCTCAGGAAACACTTCACTGAAATGAGTGAGCAGGTTTTGTTTCTTTTCTTTTCTTTTTTTTATTTTTTTTAAAGCTTAAAGAAGACTTGAGCCATGAGTGAGAACAAAATAAGACTTTTAATTACACATGGTCCTAATCTTTTTGAACTGTAATTTACAAAATCCCAATTGTAAGTGGAATCAGATTGCTAATCAACTAACTGTGAAGTTACTGGGATTTCTGGGTTCTCAGGTGTTTAAGTACAAGGCTTTTTATAAAACAAGGCAGGAAGTTGCTATCAATGACACAGAGGAGAAAAGGTGAACTCCCTATGCTGACTTAGAAGGTGAGAGTGAGGATAAGCCAACAAAATAGTGAGTACTGGCTCCTTTCTGAAGTAACTTCAGCCCTGTTCCTGCTCACATACCTGCTTCATACTGCATAGAACTTTTACCTCTAGCTTTGTGAAATGACATCCTTACGTGTATTGTTAAACTACTGAGTTTGTGACTGCTAATTATAACAATAAGAAATGAATTGACTACCTGAAAAGGACCTCAATCAGCTTAGTAAATTCCAGTGCAGATGTCTAATAAGAGTATTTCCTTGTTTGTGGTCCACATACCTTTTCATTTCTTGCTGTTATTACTTTCTTGATTCTGTTGGGTGCCATTGAACCCAATATCTTTATTATGCTTGATTCAAGATAAGGAGGGATCCCTCATTGTACTTCAAATAAAATGATTTGTAAATATAAAAACTTCTGCAAGAGAAGGGCAGGAACCCGAGTAATGATGTCATCCCCAAACCTGGAGTACTTGTCCACAGCATTTTCATCCTCAGATACATCTGGGAAACACTTGCATTTTGAAGTCTAATCACAGAAATACAGAGAGGATCTCAGATGAAATACTTTGTGGAATTCAACAGTGTCGTTCAGGAAAAAAGTTATTCTCTGTCACATTATTTTTTTTCTTTTTCTTGTTTTGTTTTGTTTGAGACAAGGCCTCACTATGTAGCCCTGTCTGACATGGAACTCTTAATATGTATCTGACTGCCCTAAACTCATAGAAATATGCCTGTCTCTGCCTCACAAGTACTGGGATTAAAATGTTTGCCATTATATCTGACACAAATATTATTTTTTTAAATCTTGTATTTGTATGAAAATGTCTTAAATAGACTAGTGAGATTGCTTAGTGTTGGGCCCTTAGAAACCACATGGTAGAATGAGTGAACTACATGTATGAGCTGTCCTCTCACTTACATGTGCACACAGTGGTACATGCATACCTACATACACAAAATCAAAACATAAAAAATGTAAATTTCGTGAGGAAATTCATTATGTATACTTAATACATAACATATTTAAATACAAAATAACAAAGATACCTTTTTTTTTTAAGTGTTTTTCATACTGGCTTAAGGAAGGCTATGTGTTTGTAATAGACCAGATGGTTTCATCAGTCTTCATAAAATCAATTCAACCTTACTATGCTTATGTAAGATACAAATAGTCTGTGATATGGCTATATTAAGTCTGGAAAAAGCCATGGTCATTATTTCAGTGAAGTTTCATGAAGACCAACCAGTGAACATTTAAGCAAAAGTGATTTCTTTTAAAGTCAATATGATTCCTGTCCATGAAACCCCTCAAATGACCTTTTCCAAATTTGCAAATGTGCATTGGAAAAGTGCAGCTAGCTGCCACAGGACTTCAGTAATATTCATTCCATTCTACAAAAGGTTATAACAGGTTGTGTGGGCTTAGCTCAGGAATCAAAGGAATGTGTCAAATTTTCATTCAAACGGAAGTATGACTGTTGATTTCTGCGGTGGTAGACATGCCAAGGCATCCAAGCACCAGGATGCTCTCCAAGGCAGGTTTCGGGAGAGGAACAGTCCCTGCTGGGAACTCACTGTCATCTACAGAAATTGGATTTCATTCTGAACCCCATGTTCTAGTTTTGAAGTCACAAATAGCTTATGCTGACAGTAAATCCAGACACCAATGAAATTAGGAATACTTTCAGCATTGCTAATTCACATTAATAAAACTGGAAGAAGTAGGTTCAAGGGTTTTAGTTTTTTGTACTTGAATTTATTGTTGAAATTTTCCTACATTGTACATGATCGTATTAGTACCCCATTTCAGTCTCCAAATAGCCCAAACATTTACCCTTTTCTACGTCATGTCCATTTCTTTTTGATAGTCCATGGAATCCATTTGTACAGGGGCTGTCCACTAGAGCACTTGATGCCTACCAGTGATTACATCCTCCAGAAACAATGGTGTCTTTTTTCCCAGCAAGTAGTAGCTTCTAGTAGTTCCTCAGTAAGTCATGGGGCCTGGAGTATATCTCCCTCAACTATTTTGGCTGAATTAACCTTGTGTAGTTGATTACAGATGCTATGACTTCATGCAATTGCCATGTCATATTCAAAATATAGACTTCCATAACACTTCTCCATGTCTTCAGGTTTTTATATTCTTTCTTCCTTCTCTTCTGAGATGTTCTCTGAGCTTTGTTGGTAGGGATGGGTGAGAAAGAGATCTTATTTAGGGCAAAGAACACAATCTCTTATTCTCGGCACTTTGACAAGTTCATTGGTTTCATCATTCACTGTTACCCCATCAGATAAAACCTTCAGAGACCAAGGCTAAGATCAGCCTCAGTATATGTGTAGAAACATGAATATCTAGAAGACAATTTATCAAAAAACTAGAGTAGGTTCTACCCTAATACCTGTGAGTCTCTCAGCCACAGCCTTTTGACCAGGAGAACAGTATGAACTCTAAATGGATCAAGGACCTCAACATAGCTCCCAGTACCCTGAAAGTAATAGAGGAAAATAAGGGAGGATCCTTCAAATGCTGGCACAGGTAAGGAATTTCTGAGTAAGTCTTCTCGAGTAGAACAGCAAACACAACTCACCATTGACAAATAAGACCCCATGAAAATGAAGAGCTTCTGTGCAGAAAAGACTATAATCAGCTGCATGAAAAGTCAGTCCACCGAAAGAACTGACATCCTTGTCAGCAACTCTTCTGCCTGCTGATTGCTGTCTAGAATATACAAAGAACTGAAAAAACTAAACAACCCAATTGGAAACTGGGCTACAGAACTAAACAGAAAATTTGAAAGGACGAAATATAAATAGTTAGGAAAGAAAACCACTCTCAGCATCCTAGCAATCATTGAAATAGTGCTTAAAGTACTTTAAGGTTCCATCTCACCCCAGTCCAAATGGCATCATAAAAAATCCAAATGACAGCACATGTTGGTGTGAATGCATCAAAGGGAACTCTCTCCATACTGTTGGTGGGAGGATAAACTAATGCAGCCATTTGACAATTGCTCCAGATTTTTCTTCAAAAACTAGAAATAGGTTGGGAGTGGGGGTTGGGTTCATATTTATTCCTGTGTGTGTGTGTGTGTGTGTGTGTGTGTTTTAAGACAGTTGGGAGACAAGTCAGAAAGTAGTGTCTATTATGCTCACCTCTTTACTGTGTTTCAAGACTATCTAATGTCTTTTACTCTTTGAAGGTCTTACAGAGCTTTAGTTTACAGTACAATTAGGTATAGATTGTAAGTATCCCTCAGTCAGCACAGTAGAGGGTAGGCTTCTCAAAAGACGCACTTGTTCTGACTGGTTAACAATTTCATTTACCACAGTTATGTGCAAGTTTACTTAAATAACAGTAAAATATTTCCCACATCAGAATGATGGTGATTTCTTATACTTAACATATTTCTCAGATTTTTATATCCTGTTGAAATGTTAGGTAATAGTAACAAATCAAACATCCATGGATTTAATCTTTATATTATAGTTCATAGCATCCCAGTTGCATGTCCTTGTACAAAAACTTAAACTTTTAAGTTCCTCAAAGAAAATATTCCTGTAGGTTTGAATTATGACCCATGAATCTTTTTTCTACTAGTTTATAAACTGAGCAATCAATCAATCAATAAATAAATATCAATACTTGTCTAAGGTGACAGGAAAGCAGAATGTGACATTCCTCCCATTAGCTGTTCTTTCTATTACGTGTCGTGTGTGTGTGTGTGTGTGTGTGTGTGTGTGTGTGTGTGTGTGTGAAAACACATGCACTCATGGTATTTTTCCTCCTCGATATACAAGTGTACTTTATTTTTCAAACATAATATGTGTGCATCCTATCTTGTCATAGCATTCACTTTAGATTGACATGTACATGTACTTGTGGTAAAAGATCATCATTTCTTTGATTAAAACAAAAAATTCAACAACATGCAGTCTGTGGTAACAAACCATCCATTTACCTAACATTGTGTCTTTTATGTCTTGTTGCTTTGGAGACTGGGCTTCAAAAATACACTTTCATTATTGAAGTTGTCACAAACTTAATGTGACTTTGGCACAAAGAAATATCAGGGGTTAGATATTTTTCAAAATATAAAGACTGCAGCTGGATTCGTCTTTCTGTCCATTCTAAAGATGCTGCGGCTAGCCTAATTTGTATGGGCCCACTAGATCATGCCTAATTGAGTTAATGAAGCTCTTCTGTAGCAAGAACCCTCCAAAGGAAAATAAAAACACAGAATTGAATTTCAGAATGCAAATTAGCCCAGCTTTGCCTGCTTCTACTCTCATGGGCAGGAGTCACAGAGTAGAGGAAAATCCTCCAATTAAAGCCAATTACTACACATAGTCAAAGTTCAGGTTTCCCTAAGACTGTCAGTGGGACCAGCATGTGTTCTTTGGAGGCCAATTCTTGACCCTGCCTGGGATGCAAAGACCAAGGGTTTACTGCTTCATTCCAGTGACTTGATTGTTTCAAGTATCTGTTGACATCATCGGGAAATTATGACTTTCATCTACCCAATGGAAACATATTGAATATTGTTTGGAATAGTGGTGATTTATGATATGGATCATTATTTAAGCTTAGCCCCTCTCACCAAGGGGTTTGTTCTTTTAATGGATCACATGTCTCACATTTCTTGCTCACTTGACTGTAAACATCCTGTGCAGGTTTCTGGGCTGCAAATGTAAGCCTTTCTTTATTTCTCTTTAAATCTATTAATATAGGACACTTTAAGGGGCCTGCATGTTTATATTTCTGCTCACATTCATTTTAATTACATCCTTTCAAATTGTACAATTATTTTTAACAACAATGCTGGCAAAATGCAACATACATGTAATTTCTTTTGAAGTATTGAAGTCGTTGAGTCTAGAGAAACATCGATATTAATATAAATCTAGCAGGGATTCTATAGTAGGTAGACATAAACAAAATTGCCAGAAACTTAAATAACCAAAATGAAACTCTTAAGAATAATAATGATGACATAATTTATATGTAGTACCTTTGCAGTTTTTCTTATTTATATGGAGGCAAATACTCTGAAATTCAAGTTTAACTGTAGCCTTTGGTCTCTCTACTTCTGTCTTCTGTCTAGTAATAAGTTGGGCCAAGATATCCTTTTTGACTTTAACACATATATGGCATGTAGTAACAGGATCATTAATTGCTTAATACCTAGAGTATATGTATGCGTGTGTGTCTTCATATATGTGTATATATGTTAATAAGTATATTAAGGATATAAATACTTGAATTTGCATATTCTCAAGCTCATAATTCGGCAACCATTTATATCATTCTTCAATATGGTTTCTTCGATCAATAAATATTTTTTAAAAATTGCATTTTCAAGCTCATTATAATTTAGCAACCATTTATATCATTATTCAATATGGTTTCTTTGATCAATAAATAGTTTTTTAAAAATTGATATTATTGGTAGGCTAAAGAGTTGGCTCTAAGATTAAGAACATGTTCTGCTCTTGCAGAGGACTGGAGTTTGGTTCCCAACCACATCTAGCAGCGCACAACTTTCTGTCACTCTAGTTCAGAAGATCTAAAACTCCAGTCTGGACCCAACAGTACCCTTCATGTATGTGATACCTTTACTGACAAACTGGAACATACTCATAAATAAAACTATATATATTTTAAATCATGTTAATGTTTAAACATGTCATCCACATTTTTAATAGTTTTTATTTCACTTAATCTGCTCTATGAATAACACAATTTATCTGCTTTTAAATTCCTGACCGTCAGGGTTTTTTTTTTTTTAATTGTGATTAAGTGTAATTCAGAGATATTCGTCCTGTGTCTTTACTTATATAACAGAGATATTCTAGATATTTGCCTAAATTTATATTACCAACCTGAGTAGGAAAAATAAAACATTGAACAGAAATCTTATTAACTTCATTTTCTTCTAATAGTTGTTTCACTTTGGCTTCTACCAGCAATAGCAAGATTTGTATATTCTCCCTATACTTGCTGGATTTGGGTGAGTGCAGCCTTAAATTTGCTGTTCTGAGCAGTGTGAAACAGTGCATCTTACTGTTTCTTCTCTGGTTCCAAGTCTGGTACATTACAGGCTTCTCTGTTACGTGCGTTTCACTTTCAGTACAGCATCAGTCAATGTGCTCTGCCGTCCTTTGCTGTTAGACCCTGCCTACCTCTTGATGCGTAAATCCTATATCGACTGAACACAATGGAAACAGCCATGTCTTTATTTTTTATTTAGGAGGTAACATAGCACATAAAGTCATATATATCACTTTCTTCATAATTATTTCTTTTTATGTCATATGAGAACCTTACGAATGACCTAACCTTTTAAATTTATTCAGTACTTCAATTTTCCCCACAATTATTGGTCCTTTAATCCTTTCAAGTAGTTCTTCCTCCTTAGTGTGAGTTGTGGTCCAATGCTGTCCCTGTTTACTGACCTCTGGTTGTCCCTGCCCTGTGTTGCCTGCTGTATTCGTTCTCTCTCAAGTGGAAAAGCAGGTCCATGGTTATTCCCGTCTTTAACTGTGAGCCTCCTCTTCATTTCATTATCCTGACCATTTAAAAAAATCTTTATCATGCTCAGTAATATATTTTTTAAAAAATAACTTTACTCTTCCTTTATTTTTGAAGTTCTATAAAAATATTTATGTTTCTCTCTCAATATCTAAAAGCATCCTGTAATTTGTCTACAATTCTGTCAGTTTTTAAATTACTCATGATGTGTATTTCTGCCTATTCCTTTTGTCTTAATCAGACTCAGCAGAAGTTTAAACTTTTAATTACTGTGTTCAGACACAGAATGCTGTCTTGTCAATTCTTTCTATTTCTGCTTTGTTTTGGACTCCATTAATTTGTCCTTTATCATTCACTGCTTTCTGCTTTGTGTAGATACATACATTCTTGTTTTCACTTTCCTGAAATTTGAGTATTTACAAATACCCAACCATAATCTGCTTCTCAATGTTCACCAGAGTTACTGCAGGAGGCATGGCTTTAAATTCACTTCCTCTGTGGGACTATGGGAATTAATTAACTGAATTAACTTTCTCTTTCCTGTCTTTTGGAAAGTAGTTGGGAGACAATCTCAAATCCTGGATATGAAGAAGGAAATTACAGGTTTAAGTTGTTTTGACACTACTGTATAATTAATTTTGCCATTGCTAAATCAAACCTATTAGTAGAACTACTAATATTTTTAGTAATAGAAATACACATTAGTTGCATATCTACACACAAACATGTCTACATACCTATGTGTCTGTATAAGGAGAAAAGACAGAGAGAGGGTAAGAGCCATATATAGTCAGCTTGATAATAGCCATTGTATTATATTTTCTTTCATTGCCTAGGGCTTATTTATAGTTCCATAACCAGCTAGCTATATTGTATAATTACCCAATTTTCCAAATCATAGCATGCCCCTTAGAATAGAGGTGAAAAAGTCATCCTGGGCATCTGAATGCAAGGCAATTTATTATTAACTTGTCAAAGGGATCCTGATTGTTCAACCCATCACACATTATGTTATTGTTACCGCCATGTGCTATTTTCACTTGAACAAATAAGAAGTGCCTTGTGCAGGACGACCATCAGAACCTATAGTATATGTTTAAAATTGAAGCAGGAGAATTTTGGGGGTCAGTATTGCACAAGATAAATTTAATCACTATAATCACTTCACATTTCAGGTCTGTTGCTTCAAGTGATTGTGTTGTCAAGTTGAAAGCCAATTTCTTATTACTGCTTCAATGTTTTTAGAGTTATATATCATTTTGAATCATCTTGATTTGTCATTCATCTCAACTACAATGCTTATTCTTTGCATGGTTCCTGTTTCTTTACATTTATTAAGGCACATTAGTATCTTTTGTCATTTCTTCCACTGGACTAATCTCACCTTTATCATATAGATCTATTCAAGTTTAATATTTCATTTTAAGATTTGAGTGATACTTATGTTAGGGACAGCAACATATTTTCTCTTTACAATAAATTTTTGATGTACATTTGTGAAGTGACTGAAAACAAGATAAAAAGCAACTTTGTAATCCAACAGACAGTCTTTCACGGGAGTGAGACCTGACTTACATCATTTGTGTGTCTCTCTCCTGTTACTCACTGCTGTTGGAACAGCTTTGGTAGGGGAAACCACTACCAGTATTTCTTTCCATTTTGACTATAAATTATCTAGTTTCACCCAGCAGCTTGCATTTCCTGCAATGTGTATGTCTCGTGTTCCTTCTGCATAATTTCCTGGTGTTCTTTTTTAGTACCTGGTAACTGTTCATATTCTCCAGTTTAACTCTTTAAAGTCTTTCTTTATTCCTTCAGCAGATCTGAAGAATAACTTACCTTAATCTGTAATACTGTATAGAAATCCCTTCCATTCCATTTAAATGCTCTGTGACTGCCATGTCTTTTGTTCCTCTAGAGTGTGCATTCTTTTATGAAAGGCTGCATCTTGTGTCCTTTCATTGCCTAGGGCTTATTAAGTTGCTTGGCACAAACAGGTGATCAATAAATGTCAGTATGAATGAGTAAACGTGAAAAGAATGAACAACCCCAAGTTTTACTGTACAAAGGTGGTTATGAGTATTTAATACAAAAATATATCAAATTTCTAAGTATAAAGCTTTGTACACAGCTGTTTACTGTGCTCTCTGTTTAATTTTCCAGTGTATTTTATGCCATGCATAGGGAAGGAAAAGTAGAGGGTTTTGTTTGTTTGTTTGTTTCCTTTTTTGTTTTTTTGGGTTTTTTGTGGGTTTTTTATTTTTTTACTTTTTTTGAGTATCAGAATTAATAACAGGCTGAGGTAGGCATTTTCTTAAAAATATTTAAGCAAATCTCTCACATTTAGAAAAGAAATAGTCTACCATCTTGGGCATACAAATTCATAGAGTACTGTGTAGTTACTGTATGCTTGATTTTTTTTTTTTTGTTCCTTTGACATGGTTTGTTAGTCAAAGAGTTACTACCTTGTCAAATAAGTTCTTTTTGGAATTTGAAGTAAGAAACCCTAGGATGCATATGTGCAAACTAGCACATTTCAAATGAGACCTTCAATCAGTTTCTTCAAATATTACATATTATATCAACAGAAAATAAGTTATTACAGGGTAGATTCTGGTTCATATTTCTTTGTTGAACTTGTAAAGATCACACTATGTCAGTATCACACATTAGACTCACAACATCTTTGATAACCAAAAAAAAAAAGGTTGAAACTCATTAACTTTTGCTACCTTTGACTCAGTATATTTAGTCTTGTTTTTTTCTCTTATCAATAACATAATTTCATGATTCCTTCTTATGATTCATTAACATATAGGAAAAGAAAACTTCATAGTTATATTTAATGCTGAAGATAGTAGCACCTTTTTTAATGCTCTTATAGAAGGTGTAAACTGGTCACTTTTAGACTGAATTAACCCTTGAAAGACATTTTTAATGTTCATATGCTGAATAAAAATGTCAAGAACACACATGGTATGCAGTCACTGATAAGGGGATATTGACCCAGAATCTCGGAATACCCTAGACACAATCTGCATATCAATAGATTTCTAAGAAGATGGAAGGAGAGACTCCTGGTCCTGGAAAGACTGGATGTAGGGGAACGCCAGGACAGAGTAACGAGAGGGGGTTGAATGGAGAAAAGAGGGAGGGAAGGGGGCTTATGGGACTTTTGGGGAGGGAGGAAACGGGAAAGGGGAAATGATTTGGAATGTAAATTTAAAAAAAAATAAAATAAATAATTAAAAAAATGTCTGTGAACTGAATCTTATTAGAGAATATGTAAGATTAAAAAGGACAAAACCCATTATGACCTAAAAAGTATAGCTTTCATAATTTAATCCATTTCTAAGTCTATCATCCATCATTTACAGAATTACTGAAAAAAGGAGTGAGTTAACTGGCTGTTCATTAGAAGTTTTTATGGACTTTCTTATTTCTTTCCCACGAGTTTATTCCGCAGTTTCTAAGCACACTCTTTAGTCTGGACAGACACTGGTTTGAAAAATCATTGCCCCCAAATACTTGTGAAATATATATAAGTTGCTTCTGATATCTTAATAAATTTAGGTTAATGAATTGTGAGATACTTGTAATCTGAAAGATTACCTCCTACATTTTTACTCAGGATGTTTACCAGAGTTGTGATAAAATTCTTGTTCAAGTTATTTTTTTATTTTTGTTTCTTGAATGCGTACATATGTGGTAGGGCAGTCATACACACAATGGTGTAAAGGTCGGAGGTTGACTCTGGTGGGTGTCCTCCTCAGTCACTCACTGCTTACTTATTGAGACTGGGTGCCTCACTGAATGTTGAGCTGGCTAGTTTGTCTAGCCAGAACACCCTGGAGTGTCCCTGTCTGTACCTTCTACATGCTGGGATTAAATGTAGCTACTGTGTTTACTTAGCTTTTCTCATGATTGCTGAGAATCCAAAATCCTGTCCTCAATCTTGCATGGCAAGCACTTTATCCAGTGAACCTCTCCCCAGTTTTGTTAAATGGTTAATACATACAAATACATTAAAGTATTACTGGAGGGTGGTGAGGGAAACATGATACCTAATACCTAGCATTATCTGGAACACTTTGTCATCTAGAAATCCATGTCTACGTATTACTCACTTTTGCAGGGTCTGGTTAGCACAGTAGTGACAGGGTATTGTTGCTCTTCCATTGTGCTGTGGTAGGTATCCCATCTCCAAGGGTTCTGAATTTCTTAACTATTAGATTGATCATTTATCATGTTGATCGTTTATACCACTTTACCAGATTTTTGTTCAGAATATTTGCAACCATTCAGTAATTAGTAGTAATCATTATAGATTTTGATATCAAGCATTTAAACAATAGAGCTTTGAGAAGTACACTCCATGAAACTGTATGTAGTGACTGGAGGGGGTCTCTGTTCTCAGCATCTCCCTTTGGCTGTTTAAGGAATAACTCATGAACAAGCCCTGGCTCAGAGCATCATTTGCCTAATTTTCATGTAATCTTGTATAGGAAAAACCTCTTGGTCCCCACTTATTTGTCATGGTGAACATTTAGTAAGGTAAAACCACACTGTATTGTGTCACTTGTAATGCTGACATGATAACCCTCAGATTATAGAGATACAGCACTTTGATTTTTTTTTAAATCTGTGTAAAGTAAAGGTAAATGTTTGAACTTCTACATTTAATTAAGTTTGTTTTCTCATGTATTCAACAAATATATTTTGCATACTCAGAAGAAAGAAGAAAGCATCAAGATGACTTTGGTTCTGTGTAATCAGTCACATGAGAACATTTAATTTGTGTAAGTCAGAGATATACAGACTTGAATATTTTTCAGATTTTCTTTGAAGTTTTATGAAGCTCAGATTGCTGAGTTCTTTGTGAGTCCTTTTGATACTCTGATACTTTGTCACAGGTCTGGGTTGGCACCCAAAAGTTTGTGTTTTTATTAAATGCTGAGATGATGTTGATTCTATTAAAACCTTTAAAAATTGTTGCAGTTGAGCATAAGTACAGTTTTAAAAAGAAGTTGTATTAAACTGGAATGGAGCGGAATTAAAGGCAAGGGAGATGCATAAGAGAGGTACAGTTTTTCCAGTCTTGAGTGAAAGGTTTCGTAAGCATGATGAGTGGTATGTATATACTCAAGTGATGTAGTATACATACAAACTGTCTCTGCAACCCAGAAGAGTAGGTTTTATGTTGGGAAAGAAGCTAGAGAATTTGGATAGTCTTTGAATCAAAAGATTTGATCCAGGAGAAGTTTAGTGATGAGAGTGTAGTTTAGAAAATGTGTGGGAAGAAGCCGAATTGGGGGAATTTAGTCCTGATGTTAAATAGACACCAAATGATAAACCCAGACTGTTCTCCTGATAGAGCAGATCACAGGGAGACTTAGGTTGACACCAAGAGGATCCATCAGAACAAGCGAATGTTCCTACTGAGAAATAGGGTTCCTACCTCCTGGGGTGACCACTGGGCTGGCTAAAGATAGAATACAATTGTAGTCAGATGGAAAGAAACATTTGTCCTGGCTTTGTGGAACTTTACTCTATAAAGTATTAAACAACATATTCAGAGGAAAAAGAACTAGACATACAAATACAGCATGTCTTGGTGCTGTGTTAGTTTGTCGCACATGGCGTTTCATGTGTATAGATATATATGTTTCAGAATGGAACAACACAGAACCCCAATCTAATTATTTTACTCACCCCCCAGAGGAACTGTGTTTATATAGAAATTAAAATACAACCAATAACCACAATAAAATAAGTAAAAATAAAAAAGCCCATTGGGAATGACATAAACTAAAATCTGTAAAAATGCAAATCATCACCAAAGAGCCACTACTACATTTTTTTCTCAAATAGTAGTGAGTTTTTGAATCTGACTTGGAAGTCAGCCCTAATGCAGTTATCAGTGAATTGGACATTGTACTATAGCAAAACTCAATATTGTGTGTTTATAGTTATTATAGATATTGACTTTTTTATAAACATGATGCAACCAGGAATTGCTGCAGGTATTGTGTTCTGACAATTGGTTGAGAAGTATGTACATTAATATTAAAGAGGAATGAAAAAAAGCCTTCAGTAATCTCTCAGCAATTCTGGGCTTGGTATTATAAGGACAGATAAACAGTTTCTATATACACGATCCTCTTCGAAGCTACATGCATACTAAGTACCATCCATTACAACATGCTGGGATTTAAAGACTGTCAGAGATACCTCATTTGGAAATGTAAACTCATCCAAGTAATTTCTTTGCAGAAATTGAGGCAGCCCATTTCTCATGTAACAGAGCTAGGCTAAGGAGCTTAGCTTTGTGACAAAGTCTTTCCTTAATTGGTCTTTGGTTCTCTGGTCCACAGCACATTGTTACTACATGAAAGATAGTTAACAAAGTTGAGTGGATATATTTATCACTTAATGTTTTGGTTTTTGGTGCAACAATTTTGCACTTGCATTGTAGCATCTATATTTATATGTATAGATATAGATATTCCATAGACATGGAATTTGACAGTATACGTGAATAATACATGCTAGGAATTCTGCATAGATATTTATGAAATTTTCTATGTCTGTGAGATTACATCACTGCTTTTTAATGGAAATTTTGGAAGATTGGTGTAGCAGTGAGGAGAAAATGCAAGAGGGTTTTAAAACCTGAGTTTTGATGCTGAGACCTGAACTCTGTCAGAACAGTCCTAATTGAAGCAAGCAATTGCTTCTATGGCCGTACCGCCCTGAAGACACCTGTCCTCTAAAACATACAGATGCAGTTCTCCTCCTATCCTATGGACTTCAGATTTGTGTATCCAGGAAAGCACACCTTGAAAAGATTTGGGGGGAAAATTTCATTCTGAACTGAACAAGAACTGACTTGTTGTTTCTAAGCTATAGAAGGTAACAACTATTTGCTTAGCATGAGTAGCATGTCAAGTCTTATGGGTGATCTGGAGGGGTTTCCTAGAGTGTGAAGGATGGGAATACACAACAGTATTCAAGTACTCCGCTTCACTCTTTTTACAGCAGAGATTTCTGGAATGAATTTTCCATAAGCATTGTGAAATGACTTTATATAATTTTTCATGCCGTCTCCAGAATACTTGAAGTCTTATTTACCTTCAGGGAACAATTCAACATACTCTTGGTAAATGAGACATACAAGCCTGTTTTCAAAACTTTATATCCTCTCAGCTTGAAATCAGATGTTTTCAAACAGAGAAGAAAATGTATAATGCATACTCATTTTTGATGCCTTTATATTTAATTCATTGTTCTTTTGCTGCTGTATATGTATTTGTGTGTGTGTGTATGTGTGTGTGTGTGTTATGTATGTATGTATGTGTGTGTACATGGATGTTCGTGTATGCCAGCACGCCGGCACTTATGTAGTGGGTATAGGGGTATCCTTCTATGTTGCTTTTCACTGTAGACCCTTGACATATGGTCTTCTCTTGGGGAATGTGGAACTTTCATTTTTGGTTAGGCATGTAATTACCAAGCACCTGCTGTCCTCATTTTCATCCCCATTCGCCAGAGTTCTGGCCTTACAGGAGCATGCTCACATGCTCAGGGCTAGGAATCACAACTCAGGTCTTTTTGCTTGCACAACAAGCATTCTTACCTGCTGGGCCCTCTCCCCAGTTCTACATCATTCTTATTTAATAATATCAAGACAATATTTTAGGATTTTCTGAGTATTGTCTCCATGCAGTAAAATGTTCACATAATTCTGTTGGCAGTCACCCTTGCAACAGCCATGATAGTTCATGATTCTTTAATTAAATAACCTGATAGTTATCGGGATGTGATAGCTTCTTCGTGGGAAATTTCCATGGAATATTCAAGGTATTTTATTGTCGGTGTTTCATTGTTGGAGTACTCTGATTCTACGAAACATTAAGAGCAACTTCAATTTAAAAAACCTGAAAGATAAATCTTCTGCAACATCCATAATATTAGGCTTCCACAGACATTGAGGTAGAATAAGAAATATTAAAAGAATGTGACTTTATATATACTCACAGAGACTGTGACAGTATGTACAGGGACTGCCATTTTTGACAGGTACTTGAGAAGAATACAGAACTTGGCCTAAGCAAAAGTTAAAATATTAATTTGAGAAATACGTTTTCTTCCTTGTTTATATTCACATGAGTTCTGATTGGAATATAACAAAAATTTAAGTGTTACCTTTATTCATACTTTAGTTATTAATTTGAACAGAAAGTAACAAAAGTGTCTACTTTAGTAAACAGTGCAGCACCAATAGCAGTATTGCACAAATACTCTACTAATGTCTTTCTAAGGTGTTGGGAAGAAAGCATTTCAGGTGGAGGGAGAACTGTTAGCATTTCCACATGGTGGACAGAGGGGGAGAAAGAAGACACATCCAAGAAGATGAACAATATAGTTCATAGATGAGGAGGATGCTCCCATTTTTAATTCTCAAACATTAATTATATATTCATTTAAAGTTGATTTTAATATAACAAGTATTAATGTAGCTGCTTTCCGTGTATGCAGAGCGATCTTGAGTGCTGGCCAGCACTTACTGCATGTGCAAACTTGTATCCAGGTCCTGATGCTGTGTCTATTTGAAGTAGTATAGTGCTGCTAAATTATTTCTCAACTGCTTCCTCATCACTTCTGTTTTTGAATAAATGAAATAAATATATACTAACATAAGTACATGTACTTAGAAATAGAATGTTGAGACCTTGAAAATGTTTAGGGAATTCTTATGTATGAAAATAGAAACCTGAAGGCCAATATTGGCAAATGGGAGTTTCATAACGTGGGAATTTTAAAGTTTATTAAATTTTATATATACACATACATACATACTCATGAAACTCAAAAAACAGTCTTCAGTAGTCATCCTGCGGAGTTTTAATTCATTTCTAGTAATGATGATAAAGATATGATTCAAATGTCTCTGAATACTTGTACGGTCTCATTCTATGTGTAGGACATTCTGTAGTGTCTGATAGAACTTCTTTTTCTTCTTCTTAGATCACTAATTTTATTGTTTCTGCTTTCTATTGCCATCTGAAAGTATTTTTGCGTTCCTTATGAATTTTTCCCTGAATTATTCCTTTTCGTAAGTGAATAGTTTCCCTGAAATCCCTTAATATGTATAGGTGCCCCATGATTTCAGAGTATGAAGTCTTATCTCTGAAGTGCTATAAAAATGCAAAGACCTCTGTCCTTAAATTAGAAAGTGTGGACATTTTATATTAACAGTGTCATAGAACATTTTTGGGAGGTTTTGTTTTTAAATTTTTGTTAGATGGAAGATCCCTTTGACATTTTCTTCTCCACCGTAATTTTACAAATAAAGAACCTGGAGCACAAAGATGAAGGTTTTTGTTAGAGCCACAACGAATTTCTTCAATCCACTTTCACAGACACTCAAAAGTTGCCTGTGGCAGTGAGTGACGATGCATGTTGAATCCCACCTACAGCCTTCCTAAGCCACGGGAGAGAAGTGCCTTAGACTGTGGCATTAAGCTTAGAGTCGACTCCTTCTGTTTTTCATTTCTGTGTCAGCACTGTATGCCTTAGCTTTAGTTCCATCTACTCAGTTATTTCATAGTTCTATTTTTTTTCTTTGGCCGTATAATCAGCCTGAAAAACACCATGACCAGAACTGTTCCCAGAAACTTCCTTCTCTTGATCCTCTGGATGAATTTGGCTCCCTGTTGATTGACTGCTATTGGAGCATGCCCTCAGAGATAAAAAGACAATTTCCACAGCTCCCAGAAAGACTTTATGTCATTTTACAGAGTTCAAAAACCTGTATTATATGGACAAACAGTACGTTTAAAAAGAAGAGTGCAAAAAGTTCCTGACTATGTCAAATTTCTGTTTTATAAACCTAAACCTAATGTTTTCAGAATACGTTATGAATGTTTGCCAGGCTGTGATTATCAGCAATGTGTTGGAAGGATTCACTGATGTGGACTTCGTTGCCCCTGCAGAATGCTCTTCTTCATGTGTGTGTTCTTGCTGGCTGTGACATCCTTATCTATAGGGATAATGTTGCAGAAATCGTGATTGCCAGTTCTGAGAATGCTCACTGGTAGCTGTTGGCTTTTAATTTTATTCCTTTACGAAACAAACAAATTTTTGTTTTGCTTTGTTGCTGATGAGATTTCGGAGGTTGGAGGAAGGACATAGAAAGTAGACTGTTTGCTGTCAAGCTTGATGCCTCTTGACTAGTCAGTAAATTTTTACATGTTCCCCAGATGGACTTGGAGCAAACAGTAGATTAGCAGGAAAGCAAAAAGTGAAGTTTACTAATGACACAAGAGCGTAACTTGTTCAACTCTAGTGATAAACACCAAATCGGTTATCGCTCAAGGTAAAGGTTGATAGATGGAATGTGCCACGGAAACTTGTGCAGGAGCACTTTGTCCACACCCTTGGGCATTCTGCAGCAGCCGCATGCAGTTCAGTGCTTTTATGTGTTAGCCTGTGGAAACGATTTCACTTTTGGAACGCTTCCAGAGTGTTTAAGTGTAATGGACTTCATACTGCCCGCCTGGGCTGTACCCTGTAGAGCGCACTTAGCTCATTCAGCTTCAACTCCATTTTATCAGGCTCTTTATCCATTAATTTTCTCCTGACCTTGGGCATAAAATATATGCGCTTTTTATACTGCGGTGTTCTGTGCAGACAGAGGAATAGCATTACCAATCCATCACCATTATGAATGACACAGCTTAAAACAAACACAGGTCAGAGACAGATATTTTAAGAGCAGATTTGTATTGATTCCATCAAAACATTGAGCTAAAAGGAAAAGGACTCTGAGACTATAAATGATGAAGCAAGTTTTGACAAATAGTCACACTACGAAAGTCGACCTAAGAATATGCCTCACGGGCAGTCATTGGTAAGAAAGCACCATTTTTTATTATTATAAAAAGCCACCTTCCTTAAGTATATTTATTACCGTACTTATAGTAGGATGTTTTAGCAAGACCATGTTTCTCTCTGTCTTTAGCTATTGAAAGGGTTTTTTTATGTGTTTGTTTGTTAATAGGAATGAGAGTGCCTATTATACTTGTTAATCTTTATTAAGTTGCTACATTTGAAATGTTTAAACTACTTTATAAAAGATGGCAGCTTGTTTTACAATCTAATTTTGAGCATAACTGATTTTGAAGTTATTGGTATTGTGGCAAAGTTGTTATTGAAACATAATAATGATTAGTGTATTTATTATCACCATTATTGTTAACAATCCCCATCCACCTACAGTGTCTCACTTAGTTAATGTACTAGAGTCCCAGTCCTGTCCAGTTCAGTTTTCTGACATGCTGTTCAGTTGCTACAGTTCTAAGGGGACAAACAGATCTCTGTGATAGGAAGTGGTTCAATGCTCACCAAATGCTACACAAAATTGAAGAGATGTTCATCCAAGCAAGTGGGATAGCATTTCCACTGAAACTTCACTGAGCACAAAGATGATTTTTGTTTTTCTTGGTAACAATTCGCTGTATTGCTCAGGGAAATGTTCTGGGTGATATGAGAAGATCCTTTAAGCGCCAACGCTGAAAGAAAATGGGTCATGCATCATGTTAGTTATGTTTGTGAAATGAGAAGATATAAAGGTTCTTTTATCCCATGGAGGATATTTTATAGCTAAGTCAAATTGCCATTGTTTTAAAACTAGCAGTATCTGTTGGTTCTCACCTATAATTTCACCACTTATGAGGCTGAGACAGGAAGATTACCATGAGTCAAGGTCATCCTGGGACATGGAATAAGACCTTGCTCCAAAAGCAAAGAAAAAAAGACGGTATTAATTAATAATGTTTAAATTTTCACTGGATCTCCCTTCTTATTGACATTATCATAGCAAGAGTGTACACCCCAGACTCTGCTTCTTTTGTATACAGAATGTACTCTAATACGTGTCTCCCTTCTTTCTAGTATGCTTTTTCAATGCACTATTGAAAGTATCTCATCACTGATAATCGTCATCTGGGTGATTACATTTCCTTGTTCAATGTGGATTGTCCATCAGGGTTCTAGTTAGTAACTTGCCCTTTACCTTTCAAGGTTTGTTTTAACGTATTTACAAGGTCTTCCCTGGAAATCAGAAGCACCTGCCTACAAGGCAGACTGTTTTCCTCTGCTGTGCCTGTCAGCAACACCCCTAAACACCTGCCATTTTCTCTGCTTTTAATTTCCTCATGAGCACAACTTTGTGTTACTTTAAATTGCTTCCTCCTCCTTTTCCCTCCCCAAGTCTGCTTAACCTTGCCCTTTTACATATAAATTACCCAACAGCAGAGTTTATTCTGGCAGTTACACTGTAAAGTGGGGAGCGATTTAGTCCAGCATTTGAAACATAGTGACTTCTGAGGATCAAACAGCTTCATAGCCTCTGCTCTGCCACCTGTGCACACACGCAGCACTCACATCCCTAGGTGGGAGTGAAAATAGGAGCCTGCCTTTAGTTGCTTATAGAGCCAGCCTCTCAAGTTGCTCATATTCTAACAGAGGTCAGACATCTTCATTTGAAAAATTTGATATCCAAAATGTCCCCATAATACAAAACTCTCAAAAAAATGTCACACTGACTTCTCATGGAATGGTTCAGTCCATTCACAGGTATACAACATTCTGTTTATTCAGGGTGTAGAAGGGAGAAGATGCTACTAACACCTCTGCTATGATACATAAGTTTTGCTTAGTGCACACAGTTATTAAAGTATTTTGCAAAATGCTTTGTTACATGTGGTATACATGAAATCAAAATGTGTTTAGTATTTACACCTGAGTCATATTCTGAAAATATTTTGTGTTTTGTACATGCAGATATTCTAAAATCTAAAATGTGTGTGTGTGTGTGTGTGTGTGTGTGTGTGTGTGTGTGTGTGTGTGTGTGTGTGGTGTGTTTATTTTTCTGGCAAGCAAAGCAATTGTTAACCTTTAGAAAAAAGGATCATGAAAGAAGACTTCCTGATAACAGATGAACTCTCCTATTATGTTGTAATAATAAACAAGAACTACAATTCTTACAGTACTTTCTTTCACAGTGCCAAAATAACTTTTCTTCATAGACTTAAATTTGGTCCTTAAGAGTCAATATTGATGCAATCTGGTTTTCTTTCATTTTACTCTCATTCATTTAAAACTTAAATTCTATTTTAAAATTAAATGAACTATTTAAGGACATCGATATTACTTGCTAGAATGAAAACGTGCTTTAGTGGTAGTACTCTTAACATTTTTTTTATGTCTTTATAAAGAAACATTTTTGTTTGGTTGGTTTTGTTAAGCTGGTTTTTGAGACAAGATCTTTCTACATAGCCCTGGATATTTTGGAACTCACTATGTAAACTAAATTGGCCTTGAACCCACAGAGATCTGCATGCCTCTGCCTCATGAAGGCTGGGATTGAAGGCATAGGTACCACCTCCAGCCAGGAAAACATATTTAAACAATAATTCCAAAAGTTTTAAAAATAATATTCTTTACATAATTTTTAATAGGATAGGCCAGTGTATTTTATTTATACTTGTGTGTGTGTGCCTGAGTGAGCTTATGTGCACTGAGGAGGTCAGATGCTACTCTATTCCCCTGGAATTGGAACTCAGGCAGATTTGAACCTCCCTGTGGGTGCTGCGAACTGAACCCTGGTTCTCTGCAAGAGCAATAAGTGTTGTTAGCATCTGAACAATTTCTCCAGGTCCAAATATATTCTTATGTCTTTTAACTTAAAAAAGATGACTTAAAATACATCATGAAATATTTTTCATTGAACTTTTAGTAAGAAAAATGTGTTCAATAATACTATTTGTTAATCCCAAAGATGGGAGGAGAAAGGCCACCAAACCAAATCATCGTGGACAAATTAATTAAAACAAAGAATTAATTAAAGCAAAGTTTGGTTTTTTTTTTTTTTTAATCTGTGTACACAGGCTGCCAAACCCTAAGGTGGGGTTTGAGAGGTCAACATTAACTGTGAAGAAGACAAGGATTTTATAGAGCTCAAAGGTGGAAGTTTTCCAAATGTGGGGAAATTACCTAGCATACAGGAGCAGAACATAGCAGGTGGTCAAAAAAATGTAATCACAAGAGGTAGTCATAATAAGGTAATCATCGAGGGGGTGTCATATAATCTTTTCAAATAAAGGTAGGGTGGCAAGATGGCTATAAATAACTTTTGAAACAAAGACGTGATTGCTGGTCCTGGAACAGGCGATGCAAAACCATTTGTAGTTACGATTATAGGTGGGACATACCCCAATCCTTGAGAAACAGAGATTTAATCATAAACAGGAATGAACCTGCTTTGTGTTTACTTTAAGGTGCCTTTTAGGCCTAAGATGGAGGCAGACTGGTTTTACACATTTCATTACTCAGAAAGATAGAAATAAGTTTGTGTGTTAATCCTGGGAGAAGAGATGTGAGGTGTCTGTTGATATATGAATATTGTCTCCTGAAATATTCTCCGGGCTTTTAAATCCTTTTCATAATAAGAAGTTGGGAAACGACTTACTGCTTTTGAGGTGTGTTTAATTCTAAGTCCATGTTTTATTTCTGATTCCATAATGCACATATATATAATCTACTCTGGTTTGATGATTCATAATTTCTGTTTGGAAAAACTCAGGCCTCTGTTTTGTCCTGTTTTTCACAATTTGACATTGTGGTAGCGTCACTACACTTAAGGTATCAGCCTCCCAATTTGCTTCTTTGGTTGGAGTACACTTTCCAGAAGGGCTTTACACAGGCCCAGGCTCTATCATGACTAAGTCCCTGGGTACAGTGTGTGTGTGTGTGTGTGTGTGTGTGTGTGTGTGTGTGTGTGTGTGTGTGTGTGTATGTATGTATGTATGTATGTGTTGTGACCAAAACAAAAACCATAAAACATTGAGAAATAAAAAGAGAGAGATTCAAACCCAGAGAGAGAGAGAAAGAGAGAGAGAGGTGGGTCTGTTCTCATTGCTGAGCCTTCCAGCATTTCCATCATTAATGTAAATATAAGGTTTCAGCAGATATTCAATTTGAGTACATGGGGTTTCACAAAAATCATTGTCAAATCTCTAAACTTATCTTTTAGACAACATTTTGGCTGCTATATTTCTCTTGTATACTTTTTTATCCTTAGTGTTTAATAACAATCCATCTTCATCTTAAATATTTTAAAATTACATTTATTCATTCATTTATTGAATGAATATAACTCCTCTGAAAGCATGTGTCTACGTGTGCATGAGTGTGTGAATGGGGAGATTTCGGACAACTGACAGGGATCAATTTTCTTCCTGTACTACGTAGGCTCTGGAATCGAAAGCAGATCATTACGCTTCTGCTTCTTGGCAAGCACCTTTACCCACTGCGCCATTTCTCTGACCTTCTATCTTCATTTCAGAACCTGTGCATCATTATCATTAATATCTGAATTATTTCACTATTCTAGCTTATTTTTGAAAGTCATGAAGGGAAAGTAAACAATTGCTTAGAAAGTGTTGTAGAGAGCATTGGCCTCCAGCCAATGCTACCTTTATGCCTCTTGTAGAATGTAAGTGGATCTTACGAATGGTGCAAGAAAAGTGTGTGTTGTGTGTGAATTGATTCTATTAAGTCAGAAAGCTGCCTCTAGTACAAATGGAGGCCAAGTAGATAGTAGTCAAAAGCCAGTGAGGTGTATGGAGGCTGAATGAGTGAGGCTAGAGGCCTTTCACCGAGGAGAATGCCCCATAGGGACTGATCTCACAGTACCTACGAGATTCTCCCTGTTGCAGCAGAGCCCTTTGCTGAGAACCATTGCTTAGGAGTCCATACTGTGGTATCAGGTCTGTGCTGGATGAGCTTGGAGATACCCCTCAGTACATCCACCCTACTATTCTATTACTTGTCATATTTGGATTGTGCGTTCTGGCCCTCTGTCTTTTTTATCCTACTTTGCAGTTGATATTCATTTTTGTTTTGGTTTGTGCTTATGGGAAGTACTAGGGATGTACTTAAGATGTCCTGAATACCTGTCAAATACAGTCTGAATTGGTTTTGGTTTTGTTGTTGTTGCTGCTGTTGTATTTGTTTTATTTCATACTGTGGGCATTTTGCTTATTTAAAGCATAGTCTTTAGAATTATACACTGTTTACAGTGGTCCATTTTTTAACGGGTGGTTTTTCATAAAAAGGTTGCTCCTTATACAATCTCACAAAAAATGAGTTGCTCTGCTAAAATTAAGGCAAAGGGCATGGCTTGTGAATAAAAGGCATGGGGTATTTAGCGTAGTGAAAACAATAATGTATGTCATAAAGGCCGAAGGTGAGCCACTGGACAATGGGAAGGAGACCATTGGAGGGAGAAGATGCAGAAGAGGGCAGCGGTCCACTTCAAAGGGATGTATCATCAGAGTACCCATTATACTTTAGAAAAAGTGCTCTTTGAAATACTTTCCTATGCACAGTGAGTTTGTACTAATAAAAATAAACTCTGGTTTTGTGTTGATACAGGAAAAAAGCAAAGCTCGCTCCTCTTAGTCCCTGGAATTTTCATGCAGGGAAGGACAGTGTGCACTGAACATGAGCCATATGCCTAGGGTAGCCCGCCCATTTTCTCCTTAAATAGATCCATCCCAGATGGCAGGGAGTTTGCAAGTGGAAGGTTTCCATAAAAAGGGAAAACCAAAGCTGGGCATGGTGATGTGCAGTTTTAATCCCAGCCTTGCAGAGGTAGAGGCAGGTAGATCTCTGATTTTGTGGCCTGCCTGGTCTATAAAGTTACATTCCAAAATAACAGGGATACACAGAAGAAACCCTGTCTCAAATAAAGAAAGAAAAGAAGAAGAAGAGGAAAAAGAGGAAGAGGAAGAATAAGGAGATGGTGGAAGAGGAGGAAGAGAAGAAGGAGGAGGAGGAGAAGAAGGAGGAGGAGGAGAAAACAACTAAGTGAATTTCTTGGTGTGTCATTTCAAGAAAACATAGTATAGGCAGTTTTCCTCTTGTTAAAACAGATACAAAGTTCTATCTCTTGATGTTTCTAAAATCTTTAACTTTTTTTACATATTAGAAAGTAATCTAAACATTCTGTTTTCATAAATTGAGTATCATATGTTGAATTTTATAAATCAAGTAGTAAGTTTTTGGAACTTTTCATTAGTAAGTTATTTTTTATAAATTAAGATCCTACTTAAACAATTTTCTTTGATAGAGGGCACATATGACATTTCTATTCAAGGAATCTTTTTAAATATTGGGAGTTTTAAAGTCTGGGGTTTTTTCAGGGTATTTTATGGCTGTTCTCTTTAAATAAATGAAAGAAAAAATGGGACTAGACAAAGTGTAAGGTGTGATGCTTTTTAATTTTCATCTTTTGAAAATAAATCATTACCAAACTAAGAAGGCACACTGATTGCTGAGGGGAAGGGAGGTTTGTGATAATTGGATGGATTAGTTTTCTAGGTGTTCCTCCATGGAGAAAAAAATGCTGTTCCAAAGCAGACTGATAGCCTCGGCCCTCTGTCTGTCTGTTGCAGAAAGCTGCAGGCATTTGTCTTTTTATTCCTTGATGTTATAACTTTAAGTAAATGGGAGTATCTACCTGCCTAATATAATTTGGGATGCACTGTGGACTCCCTTCTACCAATATTGTTTTTACTGCACACTCATAGCCTGTTCTTCAGGAAGAATGAAGGCTTCAGCAAGTAGCAGATCCCAAATCTTAAGAGGAAATCCACAGTGTTTTACCTGTGTGAGTTAAAGTGAATTCTATGAAGTTGGGTGCTTCTGGGTAGGAGTTGCTTCTGGATAGAGGAATAATACTTTCTGAAATGGAAGACAAAACAATTCTAACACACATGATAATGCTGTTCAGGATGAGACCTGATTGAAGCCAAACTTGTGAACACACTGAGTGCAGTGATGGAATGATGCTAGTGTTGTAATGATGTGGACATTCAATGGACAATAACTGCATATTAACACATTTGAGCAGCTCCCAGAATCTACATGTACAGATGTTTGCTAAGGTACTAGCAGTTTTTAATTCTTTAGAAAACTGAGCCCCTTTGCTTTTAAAAGGAAACATGTGGGAGAAGTCAGCTCTATATTTGAAGTTTGCCTTTTGTGCAAGAGTCATTAGAATTAGTGATGTGATTGTGAGCAAGTTGAAGTTAATCTAGGTTAATAGCGGTACAAGAAGTCGTGTCTCATGTAGCCATACTGCTCTGACCTTATTCTTTCTTTACTGAAAGAAATGATCTGATATATTCTCTCGTTTGTGTTTACCAAGGGTAAAGAATCTGCCTTTTCAAACCATGTAGTTTGAGGCTGGAAAGATGGCTCAATGGTTAAGAGCACTGACTGCTCTTGCAGAGGCCCTGAGTTCAAGTCCCAGTAACCCCATGGTGGTGGCTCACAACCATCAGTAATGAGATCTGATGCCCTCTTCTGGTGTGTCTGAAGACAGCTACAGTGTACTCATATAAATAAAATAAATAAATCTTTAAAAAAAAGAAAGAAAAGAAAAACACGTAGTTAAAAACCTGCTTAGTAGCAAGTGCCTCTAGTAGTATAACCACCATTTAATTTTAAGGTGATTTAGGAATGGCAGGAATGCATGGTTGTAGGGAAATGGAGGCTTTTTTCTCTTAATAGGGGAGGAGCTTGTTGCTTCCATGAGACCTTACTGTTTAGAGGAAGGAAGGAAGGAAGGAAGGAAGGAAGGAAGGAAGGAAGGAAAGAAGGAAGGTAGGTAGGCTTGCTTTAGAGTATTCATGATGTCCATGGGGAAGTCCTACCTTAGTATTTTTCAAATTGCAATATGCAAATGCTCCCCGGGATGCTGAAAATGCCATGCACCATAATGTAGCACTTCCATAATGTACAATATACGTGAACTTGATAGATTTTGCTGAATAAATAAAAATAACCGATTGAATTAAAAAAATCATTGGTTAAATTATGTTTTAAACAGAACATGCTTCTTATTCAATTTTAATATAATGCCTAAGACTATCAGCCCTTCAGCCTGTCATGCATTCTGGGAGAATCTACTATAATGTTTTGTCAGATTTTCATGGAGAAGGAGTTCAACTTCTAAATATCCATTCAGAGTGAGATGACAACTGCTTAACGTCTTAGTCTTCAGAAGGATTAATTCATGGAATTACACATTAAAAAAAATAACACAGTGTCCTGGAGTGAACTCTGAAATCTGCACACTCATGAATAAATGAACCTAATTAACTTGGTCATCAGACCTCATTTGTGAAAGAGGGAAGTTTCATGGAAAATATCTGATTACTGCTAGCCTAAACGTTGGGTGAGTCATCTGTTCACTGGTAAGGCATTTAAAGTACTCACTGCGTACTATACATATTAGAAGTTTCTTGACTTCTTTTTATGTTTTTTATTGAATATTTTCTATATTTACATTTCAAATGTTATTCCCTTTCCTGGTTTCCCCCTCTCCTGGAACCACCCTATTTCATCCTCCCTCCTCCTGCTTCTATGAGAGTGTCCCTCCACCTACCACACTCCCACCTCCCGCCCTCGGTTCTCCTACACTGGGTCATCTATCTAGTCTTCATAGGACCAAGGACCTCTCCTCCCATTGATGCCTGACAAGGCTGTCCTCTGCTACATATGCAGCTGGAGCCATGTGCACTTCTTAGATTCTAATGTCCCTGGGAGCACTGAGGGGTCTGGCTGATTGATATTATTGTTCTTCCTATGAGGTTGCAAATCGCCCCAGCTCTTTCAGTCCTTTCTCTAACTCCTCCCTTGGGGACCCCACCCTCAGTCCAATGGTGGGCTGCAAGAATCCTCCTCTGTATTTGTAAGGCTCTGGCAGGGCCTCTCAGGGTGCAGCTTCTTTCAGCAAGCATTTCTTGCCATCCACAATAGTGTCTGAGTTTGGTCACTGTATATGGAATGAATCCCCACCTGGGACAGTCTCTGTGTGGCCTTTTGTTCAGTCTCTGCTCTGCACTTTATCTCCATAATTGCTCCTGTGAGTATTTTGTTCCCCTTCTCAGAAGAACCGAAGCACCCACACTTTGGTCTTCCTTCTTCTTGAGCTTCATGTGGTCTGTGAATTGTATCTTGGGTATTCAGAGTTTCTGGACTAATATCCACTTATCAGTGAGTGTATACCATATGTGTTCTTTTGTGATTGGGTTACCTCACTCAGGATGATATTTTCTAGTTCCATCCATTTGCCTAAGATTTTCATGAATTCATTGTTTTTAATAGCTGAATAGTACTCCATTGTGTATATATACCACAGTTTCTGCATCCATTCCTCTGTTGAAGGACATCTGGGTTCTTTCCAACTTCTGGCTATTATAAATAAGGCTGCTATGAGCATAGTGGTACATGTGTCCTTATTAAATGTTGGAGCTTCTTCTGGGTATATACCCAGGAGTGGTATAGCTGGGTCATCAGGTAGTACTATGTTCAATTTTCTGAGGAGTCACCAAACTGATTTCCAGAGTGGTTGTACCAGTTTGCAATCCCACCAGCAATGGAGAGTGTTCCTCTTTCTCTACATCCTTGCCATCATCTGCTGTCACCAGGAGTTTTTGATTTTAGCCATTCTGACTGGTGTGAGGTGGAATCTCAGGGTTATTTTGATTTACATTTCCCTGAGGACTAAGGATGTTGAACATTTCTTTAGGTGTTTCTCGGCCATTCGATATTCATATTTCTACTAGAGATTGCACATGAGTACAAATACCATTCACTCAAAAGATGCCTCACAAGTACCAAGATACTATTGCCTCAAGGAATGCTGGGCTCTACTGTCATTCTTTCCCCCAATGTGTTCCCAGCAGTGGTAGGCTATGCTTTCTTAGACCCGAAAACTACCGTTTCCTTAATGAAGGATGAAATGTCCTGTAATATTATGAAAGCACATGGGCTTGTAGGGAAAACGAGCTGGGCCTGCATACCTGTGTAAGGAATGGTGGGCACCCTTGTATCTGAGGAAGGAAGGCTGCCTGGCTAGTGGGGAGGGTCCTTGCTCAGAATGCGGGGCCATTCTCACAGGGCCCTGTGTACCTGTAGAATTAGCCTGGCCAGGCGGGGAAGTCCTGGATCCTTTCCAGCTGCTGGAGACACTGAGGCATGTTCCATGCTCCTACACAGCGGGTTTTGATAAGAAGAGACAGTCCATAGCTTCAAAACTTTATTATAGAGAAGTAGGAAGAGAAAAAGAGATAGAGAAGTAAAGAGAGAAAGAAAAGATAGAAGGATAAGATCTGGCCATGATCACGTGCAAATAGGGGAGAAAAATGGGGAGAGAAGGGGAAAAGGGGGACAAGAGAGCATAAGGGCAAGAAAGAAAAAGCAAGAGATCTAGGAGGGGCCAGGAAGCTCCTTTTATAGTGGGATGGGTTACCTGGCTGTACCCAGGTGACTGTGGGGGTGGAGTCCAGCCAGAACACTAGGGACCTGGCCCTATGTGTGACTGATGGCCACAGGATTATGTCCAACATGGGCTGATACCCCACTCATCTGAAATTGGAAATGGGCAGGGTATATAGGAAGATGATGGTGATGATGATGATAATGATGATGATGAGAATGAATGAAGTAGTTGATTCACTAGCTGTGTGCTAAGTAACTTTCACATGGGGAAGTAGACTGTACACCACTCCCATTGCATTATTACAGAAGTAATAGAACAAGGGAAAGTATGAAGAGCTTCGAAGTCTACACAAAGGCAGTCACCTTAATCATTTCTTCTGCATTGTTTTGTCACATTTTTTTCTGGTAATGTTTCTTGCTCCAAAGTGAAACATCTTTTCTATGTCACTGATGTGCTATTGTCATTTAGATAAAGGAACATTACTTACCACTGGAAAGGGATGAAACCTGTAAAGACTAATTGAAGAAGAAAGCGTTTAGGTAGAGTCATATAGAATTTACAAATGGATTACTTAGATATGAGAAGGTCCAAAGATGCATAAAATATTTTTATTTGCCAAAGTCATCAAAATTAAAATGGTCAGAACCATCTATATCAGAAAGTCTGAGTCTGGAGACTTTGTTGGTAACTAAACTAACACTTAGCATTGTTAAGTCATGAAATGATCACCAGAAAGAGGATAAAAAATGGTTTGACAATTTCATTTTCTCCTGTTTCATCAATTCTTAGCAGCTTGTAATGGGTGTGAGTAGTGTGTGGCCCCATTTGTTCATTTGTCCAGTAATTCCGTGTACTTAGCATGTTTGAGGCTCTGTGCAGGCATTGAGGATCCAGCATAAATGGTACAATCCTATGTTCCAGAAGCCTCTCTTGAAATTATTCCTGGTTTACTCAGTTCTCTGCTTTCAAATTTTATGTTACTTACAAATGGAGACACAACTATTGCAAGCCAACTGTCTAGGCTTGTTTGTTTCACGAAATTCATTTGCAGTGGGGCCATTCTCAAAACAGTATCATTTGATTACTGGCTTTTTCTTACTGTTAATCTCAGAACTGTGTCTCCAAAGGAGATGCTCAGCTCTGTAGGCACAGGAAGGAATGACAGACCTGGACATGTTATTGATACAGGTTGATAAACTGTATAATGTTTTGCTCTCTTTTTTCTTGAAGTAGAAATCCACCAAAATCAGAATACAGAGTCTTCCCAGTCCAGCACCCACTTCAGATATCTGCAGTAGTAGCTAAAAACAAAACAAACAAACAGCAATAACAATGCCCCTGCCAGAGAGTCTGTACAAGCCTGTGAATGAAACTTATTATAAACATTTTACATCCCACATATTTCTTTTCAGGGGAAGCATTTTCAATTTCTCTTGTATTGTTCATTTTATTCTATGCCAGCTTACCTGTGAGCCTCAGCTTATAACCTCCACATGTTTGATCTATTATCCTTCACAACTAGTCCTAAGGCACATGAAGTTTCTTTAAGTTTTCCTTGTCTTGTTTTTTGTTTGTTTGTTTTGTTTTGTTTTCCTTTATTTCCTCTTTTCATATAAATAGCATCTGACTTGTAGCCTTCTATTTCTGTAATATATATCGGTTTCCCTTAGTATTATTTGTAATAAAACATTGATGAATATAAATATCCCCCATCATTTATGCCATTCATCTCATATCATGTGTAAAATAAATAAACAAGAAAACAAACAACAACAACAAAAAACACCTCTCAGAAACCTGAGGTATTTTCAAATGCATTTACAAGTTTAAGTTTCTAATTACTGAAAAAAATAGTTATGATAAATATTTTTCTTTGCCTATCCTCCTCTTTGTAGCTAGATCCTTTATAGGATTTTAATGTCAAGCTAGATTGTTATAGTTTCTAAAACATTAAAAAACAAATTTGTATGCATTTATATTTAATATATACAGTGCTGGGAGAAATATTTTAGGAGCAAGTGTTTCTGGGAAGACCATTCATGCTGAGAACTTTCACATTCATGTCGAATAGAATGTGCAGCTCCAAAAGTTGCTTTTAGCAGTTAGCAAATTCATAGTCTAAAAGTGACCACATGTGATTCTCACAGGCGAAAGATAGGCATCCCCATTTCAGCAAAAAGTCACGTTCATACAGTCAATGATGAACATGGAAATGCTTGGGGTGGATATTCATTGTGCAGAGAGTGCCTAACTTGAGTTTCTCTGTGTAACACTTCTGCCTTCCTCCACGTTCACCTCACTACGATTTTTTTTGTGCTCAGGCCCAATGTGGCTACCTCATAATTCTGCTAAATGGGAACCGATTTCATTGTCATAGTCTGGTCATTCCATGTTATTGTGTGTCTACTTCAACGTTTTAAGTAACTTTATTCTTAATTTTCACTGAAATATATTTGTGTAGTAAAGACACTAATAGTAATTTGACTTGTCTCATGACATCCTTCAACTGTTAGAGTATGAAAATAAATGTATCAAATTGGTTAAGGGGCATTTATATTAGTATTTTTTAAATAAAACAATTTCAGCCTTGTTGTGGGAAACATTAAAATAAACCTGTCAAATCTCTGCGTCAGCTCTGGACACTGTGGACTCTCTAGAGGGGCCTCGACCACTCCTGACAACTCTTTTGCCAGACAGCCAAGCTCCCTCTCTGGTATCTGCACTGGTGGTTACAACACTATTGTACCTACAGGGTCCCACAAGATTCTCTAACTTCCATGCAAATCCCACACACCCAATAGGCCACCAGCTCTCTGCCATTGGTGGACCCACATTCCAGTAACCAAGTAAATCAAAGCAATATAAACACAATTACAAGATGCCAATACAGTAAAAGCCTTATCCCAATATTTCTAACCTTTTAAAAATACCAGAAAAATGTCTGATGCCTTCTCAGCCTCTTTCTCTAATAAGCAAATATATACTAACCAACACATCTACATACTCTCTTGGATAAACATAATTTCCTAGAGATTTCTGCTTCTTTGAGAACAATGTGACATAACTTGAATGTTAACATTTTGTTCATTATTTGAAGATTAGTGAATTGAATATGATGCATGCTTTTTTGGCTTTCTACCTATTAGCTAAACCCCTGGACATGTCTTATGTTTTATTTTGACTTGGATTCTAAGAAAGTTACCCAGATTGATGCTGAATATTCTTTGTAGCCCAGGCAGAATTGGTACTTGGAGTTTGCTTGTCACAGCCTTCAAAGAGGAGCTGGGATTACAAACTTCAGCCACCAGGCCTGGTTGAGTATTAACAAATTAAAGAAGAACTATTGAAATAATTATGATAAGTATTTCATAGATATGGTATAGAATGCATATGAAAGTCATTTGAATAAGAATTCCCACTCAGACACATATATTTAAATGCTTAGTCATCAGGAAGTGGTGCTACTTGAGAAGGATTAGGAAGTGTAACCTACTGGAATATGTGTGTTCTTACTGGAGGAAGTGTGTGACTGGGGGCTTCAATACCCAAGCCAGGTTCAGTAGCTCTCTCTTCCTGAGACTGCAGACCTGGAACTCTAAGTGTCTTTTCTAGTGTCATGACTGTCTGTGTGTTGCCATGCTCCCGACTATCGTGATAATGGACTAAACCTCTGAAACTGTAAACAAACCCCAATTAAGTATTTACTAAGAGTTGCTGTGGTCATGTGCCTCTGAACAGCAATAGAACACTAACTGAGATGCATATGCATATATATATATATATATATATATATATATATATACACACATATATGTGTGTGTGCATATATACATGCACACACATGTATATATATGTGTATGTGTATATATGTGTATATATATATATACATATATATATGTTGTGTTTGTGCATGTACTTTTTTGAGTTTTAACTGATATGTAATGAGATAGATATAGTTGAGACCTAGGGTTTAATACATTTGGCATATATATGAATTTGGTAAGACCTCATCATTCTTATGATCCTTCTGTGCTGACTCTAACATAGCGTGGAACCCAACATACTTTTTAGGCAGCCATTGGTCTGTTTTCTATTAGTATAGATTTATTTTTCGCATAGAATTTTATTAAAATGAGTTCATATGACATATACCTGGCTTCTGTATAATACCTATTACTGTTCATATATGTGTTCTTATATAATCAATAATTTATTCCTCTTTCTTGCCGTTTTTTTTGTCACATGTTTTTTTAATGTCACAGGTTTTTTTAATTCATTTACTAGATTTTTCAACATTAGTGCTAAGAGAAAATGAGACTAGACAATGCAGAAAATTGATTTCTAGCTCATACCAGACAAGAAATAAGTTCAATGACCTAAATGCAAACTGCAGCACCATACATTTATTACAAAATATTATTAAAGAAGGGTTTAATTTGAATTTGGCTCAATTTCATTTTTATTATTAACTTTATGTATATGACTGTTTTGCCTGCATATATATCTGCAAACCATATTCATATTCAGTGCCTACAGAAGTCAGAAGAAGGTGTTAAATCCACTGGAACTGAGGTCACATTACATTGTGAACCACCATTTAGTTCCAGGGAATTGAAACCAAGTCATGTGGGAGAGTTGACAGTGTTCTTAACCGCTGAGCCATCTCTCCAGGAGTTTTTTCCAGGATAAATATTTTGGATACAACCACAAAATATAGCTTTCTTAATGAAGATATTGAAAACTTAGATATCAATAGATTTAAAGAGTTTTCTTCACAATACCTTATTAACATAATGGAAAATTAAGTCTGGACTAAGAAAAGCCTTTCAAAAATATTTCATTTTAAAAACCTAAAGAAAATATTATTCAGAAAAAATGTAACAGTACAATTATGTGTTTTTAGTATAAAAATTTACATTAATGCTTTGTAAGAGTAAGGAATGGAAATTGGTAGCCTGTATATTTAGTCCACAATATCTTTTTTAAACAAAAGTCACTTATTAACCTTGTAATTGACTAATGCTTAAGGAAAATCCTATTACTATCTTATCACACATTGAAAATCAGAATCTCCTTACCACAGTCACTTATTAGAGAATATGTTTCCATATTGATTCTCCTTTTCTGGAATTTGATTTTTTTTCAATGTGACAATATAGACTCATGGTTTTGAGACTGAAAGTAGTTTAGGAAAATGTTAAAGTCAGCATGGTATAACAGCAATATTCTGTTGCTTTTGTTTTAGTTTTCAACTTGTTTGAATATTTCAAACACTGAGTTTTAAAAATACAAATTTTTTTTTACAAAAAGTCAGTATACTATAGTTATAATTTGGCTAAACTTCTAGTTGAGAAACCAGAAGCATCTTGTGTACTGAGAGCTATGAATATGGTTGAGTATAACACTCCAAATAGCTTAAATCAATATAAGGTAGAGAGATAGATAGATAGATAGATAGATAGATAGATAGATAGATAGATAGATAGATAGATAGATAGAGGTAGGTAGGTAGATAGATGATTTGAGATTCTAATTTGGTAATTCGATTGCCTGGTGTTTGAACATGTATACTATAGATTTCAAATATGTAGAACAATGTCAAAAGGTTGGTCATACCTGGTTGATTATTAAAATCACAAGTTTAGACATCCCATCCATTCTCCATGTGATTTACACATTATATAGACTGTGGCTAGGTGGAAAAGGGATCATGCATTCCTTCACGAACATTTCAAAAAGAAATATATTCTTGACATTTGAATCCATGTATCACAGTGATTGCAGGTTGTAAAGAGAAGGAATACCTTTGCATTTTTATTTGCACTTGAGATAAAGTACCGTGAAGAATTTATCCACCTTCTGTATCCTCCCTATTAACAGTAAAATAAAAGAAAAGATCAATATATTGGTCAAGATTTTATCTTGAGCATTTTAAAACAGTTTTGAAGATCAGCATAAGGCATTACTCTGAGAACTAGTGCTCTTCTTACTGCTTCTGAGGATTGTTTGAAGCTTGTGACAGATTGCTAAAACAGTATGTTTGTTCTTTGCAACCCATATCTATGCCTATAGTTGATAAGTGAACTTTGTTCAGGTCTATTAAAGTGATATATGGACACTCACTGATACTATATATTTTATATCATGTAATTGCATGTTGATTACTCTTAAGATTAAAGAACCCCAGACATTATGAAAGCAAATATCTATCAATTTATCCATCTATCAATCTATCATCTGTTTTATATATATATATCTTCCATCATCAAATTTATCAACTATGTACCAGACATTTTTCATTTATTTATCGTGTATAGTCTATCTTTATCAAATATATCTACCTATCTACATTGTATCATATAATCTGATTACTCTTGCATTTTTCATCTTCATATCATGTATCTGTCAATGATTATCATCTATCTTGTATTCCTCATATGCTATCTATTTTCTATCGGTTATTGACCCTTTATGTCATCATCTATCATTTATTGACCCTTTATGTCATCATCTATCATTTATCTATATTATCAACCTATCTTTATCTATCATCTATTCATCTGTATTAACTGTCCCCCATTTGACATGCTTATTTATTTTTCTAGATTGTTTTCTTCCATTATCCATTTTGAACTTTTTAAAATTTGACTGTGTTATTAATGAAGTTTTAATATTTGTCATGAACAAACATTTGATTTTATCCCTCAAGGGACTTTTAAAATTCATCACATTTTATAATCAGGCACATTCTGCATGTTATGGTTGGGAGATGCTAAAGCTTAACTTGTTTAAGCAAATCCACCAAAAGAGAACAGCGTGCAGTCTCCAGGTTATACAAATTGGAGCACAAGAGGTACAGGTAACAGCAAGGCATAGGTGATTTACTAGGTTCAAGGCTTCCCCCGAACTGCCATGAAGATGCTTGCAGTTCACCCTTCAGCAGTGCCAATCTGATACAATTCAGTATGCTATTTGTGGGCTGTCTGTTAGAGTAGACCTGAAAAGATGTGCATGCCAGCCAAGCCCTCTTGAGAGATGCTAGGTGAGAAGCTGAGGTTAGAGTGTGGCCTGGCTCTGAGAAGCTAAATGACCACACATCCTAAAGAGAGGCAAGGAGAAGATATTCCTGCTTCTTCTGCTGCTCTGGAACTGAATTAGGATTAGTACAAGAACTCGGGTGGCTGGCTCATGTTTATTCTCCCTACAGGAGTAAAGGAAAATCCAAATAGAGAGGTGGGAAAGAAAATAAAAAACAAAAAACACATTTGGTACTGAAATAGCCCGTTGGGGATCCTCCTGGAGGCTAATCACATAGCATTTAAAGTTGAAAACAATCAAACTTTACTGGAAAGGAGCAGCCTGCTCCTTCTCTGTGTCTGTTTTTTCTGATAGTCTTAAGTATATTACTACTGTTTCTAAATTGGTAAGAGACAAGTGATCAGTTACTGCAGCAGATGTGCTAAAAGAATAATGAGCTATTAGAAATTTTCTAGAGTCTACATTTAATAAACTATGAAGTGTTTTGTAAGCTTATTAGGGCAGCATAATATAAACAAAACTTTGTAGTAAATTTATCTTAATTATATGTATAAATGCAAGTAGATTCGTAAATATAATTATGCCCTTCAAAATGATCAAGGTTGGTTTTATAAACACAAATTAATTTGGCTTTCAAAATGAGGTTAAAAAGCAACTAAACTGTACTAGGTCCTATTTTGTGTCTCATAATCTGTGATGTCTATTGGGTAGTAGATGTATCTTAAGTGCTAATCATAGGCCCAATGTTGACTGAAGTTCCTTCCTTTTGGTGGTGATCCTTCTCTCTCAAGCCACTAATGAAGCTTCCACATAACAATAGTATTGGAATGCCTGTTTTAAACTTGCCTTAATCTGGGTTAATCCCTCCAGACAAACTTCCTCCTCCACTTTCATTCCCCTCTGGCCCTATACCCATGGACTCCTTAAGCTGCCCCTCTTTGTGCTAACAACCCCTTCTTGGCCTTATTTTTGCTGTAGACTTTGTTTTTGTGAAACAACCAGTGTTAAATTCCTTTATTTAAAGGGAGGTGCATGAATATATATACATATATACACACACACACATATACATACACAGTGCAGGAAAACAAAGGACCTTTCAGTAGCCTGTGTGTTTGAAATATTAGGTTGTTCACCCTTTCCTTGTAAATTATACATGGGTTTCGTTTTGCTACCTATACAGTTCCTTACCAACCCACTTACTCTAATGTGACATTTTCCCAGGTTAGATCTTTTCAATTTTTTAATTGTCAGGAGGTTATCCAAGCAAGAATAAGCATGGATAACCTCAGTTATAGTGAAGATAATCTTTAGTAAATTCTAACCACCTCTATTCCTGTCATAAAGGTAAACTCATTGTCTCTCCCTTTTCCATTCCAATCTATCACTATCTAATGTCATTATCTCCATGTGGAGAATTGATTGCATAAATAGGTGTTTAGCAAATGAGTTGAACTAGTTAATTTATAAAGAACTTCATACAGTACATTTCCTCCACCTAGCATAAGATAAGCTAAAGGAAAGCAAATTGTTGCTTATCTTTTTGCCTAACCATGTAAATAAAGATCTCTCTTTGAACTGTTCTATAAGGTCACAGCAATTCTACATAGCTTGTTTTCCATCTCTTTAGATGGTTTTTTGTTTTGTTTTGTTTTGTTTTGTTTGTTCTGTATTTTCCTGTCTTGACTAATATTTCTGTAAAAGAACACTTAACAAAACAGTGCTGTGGTCTTTTAACAGTTGATTCAGCATCTGCATTAAATACTGTGAGTGATATGCTGCACCGTCGTACTAGTCATTCCCATTTGCTCATCATGACAGCCGTTCTGATGATCTTTTAAATTTACTATTCTTCTACTGGGAAGCTATCATACTCTGGGACAGGTTTGATGGTCTATCATGGCTCCCTGCACATCTGGTCTCATGTATTAAGGCAGATGGTAGTTAGGTGATGGGAAATATTTTCATTTACATGCCTGGGGTTCAAGAACATATTTGCTCTGGCAATAGAAGCAATTTGGCCAGAACATGTCTTTGAGGCCTATTTTCAGTGGTATCTTACATATGGTCATAAAAACACCCTGGGTACCCAGTGATTTCCTGTAAGTTATTTTCTTGCACCTCCCAAATGTCCTACAGTGGAGAGGTACTAATGATAATAATACTTTTATCTAAATTCCTCACATTTTATTGATTCTTTGTTTTATAGCTCTTGGAGAGAAGAGTAGATTCCCAAATCAAGAAATATATGTCACGCTCTCAAAAACATTCTCATCCTTGTCAGTTCTGACATAGGAAGAAATAAACATTCTCTCATATGTTTTGAAAGACACACCAAAGGCCATGTGTTTTCAAGGTATTCTTCTTCCCCACTTTATATACAGAAATGGATTGATGTTGGGAGTTACTCTTGCTGTAGCTATAGGATATTACCAGCCAGATACAATACAAGGGGCGTTTCCCATTAGTGCATACCAGGCCATTAATGTCTTAAGTGAGGAGCATAAGAGGAAGAACACTGCTCTTATCTGGGCCTTATCTGTGATTTGAGTAAAGTTATCTATATTTGTTTGATTAGTATTACACATGATCTTGTTTTTGATCCTAGCATATCATCCCCCTCCCACTTTTAGTTTGAACTTTTCCAGTACTTGATTCTGAAATGTATGTATTAGTAAATGTCCTCATATTTATACCAAGTAGAAAATTCACTGAAGTGGCCCTCAAAGTCAACTTTTTTAGATATTCATTATGTGCAAAATGTTGAAATATTGCACCTACATATTTTAAGAAATTGTTACTGGCAAGTTGCTGTAAAAATTTTCATTTTGGGTGATTGATTGGTCTCATTGTCTTTCCTTGGAATGTGTGAGACTTGAATCTAGCTATAGTGATAGGTTTTGATCCTGCTTAGTAGATGTTTCAATGTTATAAATATTGGTCCTCGTTGGTAAAAAGAAGAAAGAGAAAAGAAAAAGGGAAATAAAAATTAGGCTTATTTTATACTCTGTTATATATAATAGTAAAGGTGTTTTGATGAAAACAAAAAGAGTTAACAAAAATAGGGATGGAGTACACACTGGGTTTAGGTTAAGAACACTTTTCTTTTGAATACCACTTGATACTGAGCACTCCTATAATGCAGAAAATTTCTTGCATGGCTCCTGGAATTAAAAGAAAAAAATTAATCACAAAATATATCAGTTTTAAACCCCATGTTCACACAAGTTAAGATCACTTAATGCGGAGATTACGAAGTATTGGAAAGGTGCCATTTGATATAATTTGCTTTTACTGTGAATGAGAAAATACTAAGAGGAAGCAGACATCTGTCTTAGATGTTTTTCCAGTCATCTTTCATTACAGTAGCATCAGATTCCGGGAAAATCATTCAATTGTAGTTTCAGGACAGGCTTGGTGATTGCACTTAGTGGTTTTGAATAATTGCTATGTCAGCTACAGAATATGCTCACTGTAAGACACACCCATGAAAAGACTATTCTTTTCTTATAGGTCTTTTAGTGTTCCAATATTTTCTTAGTCTAAATAGTTTGACACCGGTCTAAACCAGACAGTAGTTACACTCTATACCTTTCATGGGTCTTTTTAAAAAGTCCCTGAATGGGCTCCATTGACCATGAGAATCAGGAGATAGTTCAAGGAACAGGACCAAAGTGTGATTTCTTTTCCTTTCATGTAAATTTAGCTATTGTTAAGTGATTTTATTTTCTTAGGTGTGGTACTATTTTTATAGAAAAATGTCCATAATGCATATTCACTAGATCCTTCATCAATGAGGGTAATTCAGTGCAGGAACTCAAGGAAGGAACCTGGAACCATGGACTGAAGCAGAAGTCATACTTGCTTACTGGCATTACTTACTGGCTTGCTCCTAATGGCTGGTTTAGCTTGCTTTCTTATAGTTCCAGGATCTTTCGCCCAGGGTTGGCATTGCCCACGATGGAATAGCACCTTCCATATCAACCACTAAATAAGAAAGTGCCATCCCACTCAACTTATCTACAACCTAATCTTATGGGGGCATTTTCTCAGTTGTGGCTCATTCTTCTCAGATACCTCTTAGTTTGAGTCTGTGACCAAAAAAACACCAGGACAGTTTCAAAAAGACAATTCATACAAGCAAATAATTGTATTGGAACATACTTTTCCCGACCACTCCTGCCATTTGCATTTCCTCTCCTCAGGTATTCCTACTTTTACTTTGATATCATGCATATGTTTTCATATATAAGAATGAGTTTATGTGTATGTATATAATTCAGGCTCTGCAAATGACAGCAACTTTATACATGATATTTGTCTTTCTGAGTCTGACTGCCTTTGTTTAATGTAGCAATGTCTAGTCATACTAATTTTCCTATAAGCCACAAAGATTTGTTCTTTATTCATGAATAAAACTCTATCAGATGTATATATTTATATATACACACTTACTATACACACACATACACCATACTTTCATTCATTAAAAATTCACAGATTACATATATTTGATATTTTTATGTGCAGACCTGCAATAACTTTAAACATATAAATATATCTGACCTATATTGACATAGAGCACTTGATATAAACCAGAAATGATGTGGCTGTGTTATGTGCTAGTTCTGTTTTTGAGTTTTATTTTTATAATCTTATTATTTTATATGTATGAGTGTGCTGCCTGTATGTATGTCTGTTCAGGCAGCAATATGAATTCAATGTTCAGAGAGGCCAGAATAAGGTTTTGGATCCCAGAAATGGAGTGACAGATGGCTATTAAATGCGCTTGTATTTAGAATGAACCTAGGTCCTTTGGAGGAGAAGCCAGTGATCATAACCACAAACATGCCTACCTTTTCAGCTCCACACTTTTCATTGTTTAGGAATTCCATACTAATTTCTGTAGTATCTAAACTAATTTACATTCAAAATATAGTGATATTCTTTACAGAAATTGTTTTGAAGGCTATGTGTATTTCTAATTATGCATCTCAGTGTGTAGAGGACACCGTGTTTCTCAATATGTTGTTTAGTCAACTCATATATTTGTGGACTTACAGCATTTGAGAATTAAGGTGTGCATTTGTGATTGGAAATATATGGGTGAGCCTCATAAATATGACATATCGATATATAATGGGGTTATAAGGTGTAATGCAGGCTGACCTCAAACTCTTGATTCTCCTGCCTCAGTCTCCAGACAGCAGGGTTAAAGAAATGCACAGCAAACCTGAATCAGAATGTAGTTTTAATGGTATTCCTCATATAAGTCAATAGAGTTACAATACTAGCAATAACAGTAATTTAAATATCAAGTAGTTATGTCACTTTTCACTAACTCACTTTTGGATATCCTATGTGCCGTATTAGAAATCTAATATTGATGTAAAATATCTATACTAATCTCAGGCTTGACAATTCATATTGCAATATAGGCATGTAATTTTAAGTGCTGATATGTTTTATATGAACATTTGGTTGGTTATAGACAGCGGATAGATGATAGATAGATAGATAGATAGATAGATAGATAGATAGATAGATAGATAGATAGACAGACAGACAGACAGACAGACAGACAGTATTAGCAGACATAGAAGATTGTACCTTCACTATCAAATTCTTGGAGATGATAAAATGAAAATTGGGCAGGCCTTTTGTTTGTTCCTTTTATCTTGTGATGAGCTCCTGTTGGGCTTTGCTTTTAGCGTGGTTCATCTCAAGCTGGCAGTGCTCTTTGGGTTAGTATTATGCTCTCCTCCTGACTTTAATCTCCTCTTTGATGGCTCACCTCAGGTAAGTGAGAATGAAGACCTGAGTGTAAATCCCCTAGATGAAAGTTTTGGGAATGGTTGCTTCTCTGTGTTAGTGCACAGCTTGAAGCAAGAGTTAACAATAGCATCTTTCTTTTTTTGAAAGATGAGAAAATGGCTCAATATCCTAATATTAGAAGTTTTTGTCTAGCTGTCTTAACAGCCTTATTTTTAATGCTATCTATTTAATCTGTTTCACATGGGACTTGGTTTTTTTTTTCACTTATTGTTTAACTCTATCTCCCCTTGGAGCATGCACTGTTTTTCTCAGATGCATTGCTTACAAAAAGTATCCACACAAGCTTTTGTCTACTTTTAAAATATATATTTAACTAATAAAATTCATCTTATGGTTTTTCATTATATTGACAAGGATAATCAGTGATATTCTTCTGTAGCCCATACTTACCTTGATTTCTTTTCTTTTTACTTTTACTTTTCCTCTTTTTAAAGCCTTCTGCTTTATAGGAAATAAACATATATATTGTCCTGGTAGAATTAAATTATCATAGACAAAATATATCATAAACACCTTTTAAATTATTTAATTTATTTCTCTTCCTCTCTCTCATTATTTTGTTTTTCTTTTGGTGACATGGTCTTGCTATATGTTCAGGATGGTCACTTCTGGCCCTGCCTTCTGAATTCTGAAATAAGTGTGCATCACAGTTTTTGTTTTATCACTTCTGGTTTTGTTGCATTTGTTATTTCTTCTTCAGCTTTTAAGTTTTTATTAATTATGTTTATTGTTTGAAAATTTTATATGTATATAGTCTAATTACTCTTACCTTCTCTTATGTCCTTCCTACCTATCAGCTCCCTCCCTATAAGCCCTTTTCCTTCATGCTTGTCCTTTTGTTAGTGACCCTGTGAGTTAAAACAGCTATCTGCACTCACCAGAGGGTAGACAACCAAAGACAATGACACTATGTCTCCTAGCATGTATCAGTATCCTATCGGTTCAGCATGGTGCAGAACCCTGTGATCTACCCCATCCATGTCCTTTCGCGATCCCACTGTGTAAGCTCAGTGTAGGCAAAAACCTCTGTTGTGAGTTCAGCGTTCATTGGATGTGTCCTGCCCAGAAGAAGGTGTTTTCACGCTTTTCTCCATATCTCTGGGTCTTACATTCTTTCTGTTCTTTAGTCAAGGTGTTTGAGGGGTCTTAGGGGAAAGTGTCCTTTAGTGCTGGGCAATCATTACTGTCTTATTTGCAGTAGTTTGAACAGCCCTTATTCTTGACCTTCATTAAATGAGCATAGTAAAAATCAGATTTCCTTAGGGAATTTTCACAAACACTTAGTTTCAGGTGGTTGCGTCTCCCCATATGCTTCTTCCCCATCTCTATGGCCTCCTGTCCAGCTGGACCTCTTCTCTACAGTATTTCTCTCTCTCTCTCTTTTTTTTTTTTCATATCATGTATGTTGTATTACTATCCATGATCTCTTTTTTAAAGGCTCGGGTACTTTCACACTAGTCCCCTTTCCAGTTTCCTGATCTCTACCCACACTCAACTCCCACAAAAAATGTGTATTGATAAGAATGAGAAACTAGGTCCACATGTAAAGAATGTGCAGTATTTTACTTCCAAAAAATGATGTTGTGGGAAATATTAAAGAAATGGACCCACCATCTCTCCTGCCCTGCCTCAGCACCACGTCCAGGTGGGGTCTGGCTTGGTGTGTTTTCTCTGCTGCCAAGCTATTCTCTCCCAGCTAGCTCCCACAGCATCTCATCTGTTCCCTCTCTGCCATCGTTGGACCCATACTCCAGTATCCAAGTAAAGCAAAACACTTAAAGCTTAATTAATCAATCAGATTTATGTATCAGTAACATCACAATTTACAAGATGCTAATACAATAATTTAAGAGCCAAATGATAATGATAAAAGCTTTATTCCAATATTTCTAGCATTATAAAAACTTAGCTATCTTGGCTAGTAGATGTCACACAGGTCCACATCTGAAGCCATCTTGGTTCTCCCCTCCTGCAACCTCAGTGTCTCCCCAACTCCTAGCACTGTCTCCCCTTTCCTGTCCAATCAAAGGCCTTCCTCTCTCCTAATATGATTGGACATGGAAAATATTGCAACACCATGACGTACTTCACTTAATATAATATTTAACAGTTCCGTCGAGTTTTCTGCGAGTTTTATAACCTCAGTTTTTTCTTCAGGGTTAAATAACATTCCATGGTGTGTGTGTACCATGCTTTCATTATTTCATCTATTGATGGACATCGCAACTATTTCAATTTTTACTATTATTAATAAAACAACATTAGTCATGCATGTGCAAGTATCTTTGTGGCAGGAGTCATACAGCTCTGTCATACGATGTTTCTAATTTTTAGCTTATTGAGACTCTAAAGAATCATTTCCACAGTGATTGCACCGGCTTCTACCTGCAGCAAAACTGAAGAAGCTTTCTGATCTCTCCTTAACACTACATGTTAACTTTATTTTCTTTTTACTAATAACCATTATAAATGAGGTGAGCTAGACTCTCGAAGTAGTTTTAATTTGCATTGTCCGCATGGTGAGGATTGATTAAAAAAAAAAAAAACTCTCTTTAAGTAAGAACTGCTCGTTTGTATTTTGAGAACTTTGGGTAAACCTATAATTTTTTGGGGGGGTGGGGTAGATAATTTTTCAGTTCTTTACATATTTTTGGATTAACTTCTTGTCTGAAGTATATCTGACAAAAACTTCCTTTTGTTCTGTAGGCTGTCTGTTCTCTCTGATTATAGTTTCTCTTCTTTGCAAAACCTTTAATTTTCATCTACCCCTTTGTGTTAATCCTTTGTGTGGCTTCCTGTGCCATGGGGTTATTTTCAAAATATCTATGTCTATGTCTATATCCTGAAGTTGTCTCTCTCTATTTTTTCTAGCAGGTTCAACATTTGAGATTTTAAGCTAAGGTTTTTGTTCCATTTTAAATTGATTTTTTTCATGTAAGATGAGTGTTAGGGATTTAATTTCTTTCTTCTTAAAGTTGATACCCAGTTTTAACTAACCATTTATTGAGTAGACTTTTGCCTACCTTGTGTTTATCATAGCTTTGTCAAAGATTAGCTTGTAAATTTGCTTCTGGGTCCTCTACTGAAGGAGAGAACAGTCTCCTGAAAGTGGTCCTCTGACTTCCACATAGGTACCACCACATGTAATAAAGTTTATGAATGTTGTCTCCCTACTACATACCGTGTATGACATGTGTATATGTGTCTGCATGTGTGAGGGCACTCGTACACACATATAACACACACAGACGCATGTTAAGAAGAAAAGAGTACAGGAAATTAAGGAACTACCATCTGTACCATAAAATGCAGGTAAAATAATTTAAACATTTAAAATAATTAATGAATTATATGAAGGTGTCCATTTCAATCAACTTGAAAAACCCGTGAGAATTAGCACATAAGTACATGTCTGTAATCAATCAGTCACAATAGGGGTTTCTTAGGAACAGTGTGTGATAATGCCTACATGGGACAATAAAGAAAAGAGTTAATCATTTCTAAATAGTTCCCTGACAGATGACCTTGGATTTCGTGCAGTTGATCGGCACAGTGCTTTTCTTATGGAAACCAGTGTAATAAAGTTTATGATGGTTGTCTCCCTACTGAATACCATCCTGTGGTTTGTCAGAATGTCATTGTTCTGTTTGGAGTTGTCTTATGTTCAATAGTTCACAAAGGTTTCTGGGAAGAAATTTTACAGTTAATATTTACCTTTTACCGAATGATCCAGATCCAAGCAGCTCCTCTCATGCATTCAAGAAGGACATGGCAGTTTGGGTGCCCCTGGACACCTTTAACACAATTGAGAATCAAATGATCCAAGCGAGTTGCTATATAACCCATTAAGAGAAATGACCATACCTACTAAGATAAATACCATCTATCCTTCCAGGAAATAGATTTTCTTTTAAAGGAAGGAATTACTTCTGGGGCATGAAAGAAGTTAGATTAAACACTGCAGTTTTACTTGTTTTAATCTGAGTCACTGCATTTTCCCTGAGAACAGAAATAAATATTTAAAAGTTATGATTCTGTGTGCTGTAATATTCTTTTCTCTCTTTCCTAGTATGATGTGTATGGTAACTTTATCTAAGGGAAATTTCTCTAGACTACCACTCGCCATGTCCTGGGAAAGCTGATTTGGCCTTGAAGGAGAGCTTATGCATCAATATATATGCATTAGTATATATATTGTACATATATTACTATATAGTTATTAGTGAATACATGTATACATATACATTCATTTATATCACATACACACATTACATCACAAATACATACATACACACTAACATTCTCTGATTTAAGTGAAAAAGGAAATAAAGATTCAGCTGACATAGCAAACAGATCAGTTCTATCATGAAATAAACAGGCAGCCCTTGACTGTGTCCCATGGGTTTCGCATAGACATCTAGGAAATTTGAAGCCTCATTTTCTAGTTTTGATGGCATACACTTGCCATCAGAAAAAAACAAATGGGATATGGCTTCCTCTTGCTGTGGAAACATGTTTTCCTATACTTCTGAGTTAAACCTTGAAAACCTATACAATTTGCCCATTTGACTATAATTTTCCCATGCAGCCCATCATGAATTATCAACAAAGCTATAGAGCATATGACTTTATGTTCATATTTTAATGACATACACTTCAGTATCCCTGTGACTTTATGGCTCTGGCTGAAATACATGCCCTTCCTTTGGTGAACACTCAGACATCATTTACTCAGCAGCTTCATAGCGATCATCGCTAAGCAACTGAAGGAGCATCAATCTTGCAGTAAACACAAGAACAGTGCTCTCATGCTGTGGAGAGAGCAGCAGGACGTGTTAACTTTCTTTGTTAGTAAATTCAAGACAGGAATAACTTTCTTCTCTTGTCAAGTTCCTGTCACTTTGTTAAGAATTAGAGATTGTATGTTTCCCAAATTTATAACAATATGTCAGTCTAATACAGCTAAATGAATATGAACAACTCTGGATTGTTTTTAAAATGTAAAAAAAAAGAGGTTCCTTGTGTTGTTTTATCATCTTATCATAGGAAACTTGTATCTCTTTAATTGGCATGTCATATATTAAACTGTGACAGTCATGAATTATTCATAAGGAAATTCTTAATGCAGTGTCTTTATAGGAGTACAACTCGAACAATTCTCCTTTTTATACAAGAGGCCATTGACTGTCATGCTCTAATACTTCATGAATTTTTTTTCTTGGCTGCAAAGAAACTTTCCTGGCACATTCAGCTGTCTTCAGATTACAGAGATTTAACTACTAGATTGATAAAGCTGTATGTAACTGCATGGTTATATGTAAGGCATTTTGGACAGATACCCAGGATTTCCAGGCAACTCCATAGTGGGTGTTCTGAACTCACGTGTGTGAGGAGAAAATCTTTGCCTTCATCAAGGCAGAGTATTGAAGAACACACATGGCTTCTGCTGATTTCTGAGGTTGAAGATGGGTCCATATCCACATGGTTAATACTTTTTTTAAGTTGAAAAAAGATCATCAGGACTTCATTTTGTGTTATAATTTAGCAGATGCCTGAATAGAAAATCAATACATGGGTTTAATCGTGTTATTTCTCTAATATATGATTAACTGTAAACAGGATTATTTTATAAGAAGTATTTTTCTAGTATGTGCTGAGGCTGTCTTTTGAATTCTCACTCATCTCAACTTCAGTTTGAAAGTTAAAGTATTTGTAATTCTCACTTTTTATAGGAATTTATTTATTTTCAGACCCAATGTGTTTGGTCTGACATTGTCATTACTGCAAAACTGTTAAGTGTTAAACTATCTACTCAGAACATAGAAGAAATATCTGCTCAGGAATAATTTTGATATAGAACAGTGTTGAATGGTTGCATTTTGCTACCTATAAAATTTAGGGGAAAAAATCCACGATTTTGAAATTGTAGTAATCTCTAGTAATTTTTTTTCAAACTGAATTTATCATATTACTGGGGAAATGTCAAGGGCTTCCACCTCTAGAAAAGGAACTACAGACAGCTGAGTGCTGGGAAAAGGAGAATCAGCTTATCACAGGGATGAGCCCCTGACAGGTTCTCTAATCCACAGAGCTCAGCTTTTCAAATATATGCATATGAACACAAAAATGGACAAATGGACGATGATTGTGTTTTTATATATTTGTGTATCTTCATACATACGTACATATATACACACATGCATGCACATATGTATATGCATATATGATATACATATATACTTGTATATGTGTGTACATGTATATATAGACATATTCATAAATATCATATGTACACACATATGGAAAAATAATCAAAGTAAAAGAGACTGTCAGTTTGAGAGAGAGCAGTTACAAAAGGGATTGGGAGGATATCTGGGAGAGGCTGGAGGGAATAAAGGTCAGAAATAAGATATAATTCTATTTCATTTAAAAAATATTTTAAAAATTTACAAAAAAATATAAAGTAAAAAAGATATAGTACTGCTTCACTAAATTTTCTTGTATGTGGGTTTAGGAAATTGAAACAACCCTAGTTGTCACACTTCAAGCACCTTTAACTGTTTCTAAGTCTTCAGTTCAGAATTGTCAGTTCAACCTTTCATTGATATTTCTGATCTGGATAGTTTTGTAAATGTGACATTTTTCATTTAGCATTTTTCCAATATTTATTCCAGATCATATTTGGGTATCTTTCTGAAGAATTATATTGGAATGGCATTGTGTTTTCTATCACACAGCTTTGATTTATCCAATTCCTGATATTGCTTTCCTGACCAAGTTTGTTTCTATGAACTTTCTCCATTGTAAAACTACTAACACTTTCTTTATATTTAATACATTTTGTTTGGAAATATTTTGAAGCTACATTAATACAGCTGTACCATCATAAAATTTTGATTTATACATTTATTTATAGTGGTATACAATCGTTTCATTCAGCATTTTAAAATCGATCAGGTTAAATACTTTATTGACAATCAAATTGGCCCACATTTAGCCCCTTCATGCAGTCATCTGTATAGTTTTGCCATATCTTGATCATTTATTGTGTATTTTCTTGTTCAAGAAGATGGCTCTATGATTTTTTTCCTTCCTTGTTCCAATGATAACTAAGATTGAATCTGCTATCCCCAAGATGCTCGGTTTTCCTTCACTAGAGGACAGCAGACATAACCATCACTATTCTCTATTGCTTTCCCTTGTCTCTTGCTTCACAAAACTGGAGAATATGTTTGATTTGTTGCAGGAAATTACTTAATGTGTGTAGGCACACTCATTTACAGTTGTATTAATTTCTACATCTATTTGTGTATATTCAAAACTGTACCCAAATACTTCAGTTCCTTCCCAAAACCTTATGCTTCATTCTGACTTTCTTAGTTTTTTTTTCTAAGTTTTTTTTATTTACATTCAAAATCATTTCCCCTTTCCCGTTTCCTCCCTCCCCGAAAGTCCCATAAGCCCCTTTCCCTCCCTCTTTTCCCCATTCAACCCCCTCTCGCTTCTCTGTCTTGGCGTTCCCCTACTGGGCATGACACTCCCGGAGGATCCGGCTATACCACTCCTGGGCATATACCCAGAGGCTTTACCTGCATGCAATAAGGACACATGCCCCACTATGTTCATAGCAGCCTTATTTATAATAGCCAGAAGCTGGAAAGAACCCAGATGTCCCTCAACGGAGGAATGGATTCAGAAGATGTGGTATATTTACACAATGGAATACTACTCTGCAATTAAAAACAATGAATTCACGAAATTCCTAGGCAAATGGTCAGAACTTGAAAATATCATCCTTAGTGAGGTAACCCAATCACAAATGAACACACATGGTATGCAGTCACTGATAAGGGGATATTGACCCAGAATCTCGGAATACCCTAGACACAATTCGCATATCAATAGATTTCCAAGAACATGGAAGGAGAGACCCCTGGTCCTGGAAAGACTGGATGTAGGGGAATGCCAGGACATTCTGGCTTTCTTAAGGCTTAAAGAAATGTCCGTTGTTTGTCTATAATAAAATGTTGGAAACAGTCAGGACAAATGGATTCCTCAGCTTTGTTTTAAGCTTGTTTAGAACAAACTAGTTCATAATGGAAAGTGGAGGCAAAAGTGTCATGCCTTTGGTGACCATTCCTGTCCTTTGGCTCTCTTTCTACCACGAAGTATAATCAAACAGAAGAAAATCAAAAATCTGAATTATAGCTCTACTTCTCTAAAAACAATCAAATTGATGATTTGAAATAAATCTATCTAGTGTGAGCTTCATCTTAGCATTCAGAATGAAACATTGGTTATTGTGGATCATGATTCTTAATAAATATAAATTGATTAAATAAAGCACATTTTAGAAAGTAGACTTTTGTTATCTTCATGAAAGAATGGCAAGCCTCACTGTATTTTCTGTTTATATCAATGACTAAGTGTTGTTAATACTTTTAGGTAGTAAGGTTGGGAAATTTGTATTCTTTTATTTTTTTTTTATTTCTTCTAGGTGTGTCTCACTCTCAATGACAAAAGAATGTTGTCTAAAGCCAAGTAGTAATATTGGTACATGTTACTGACTTATTGCCACATAAAATTGCTTTCACCACATTCAGACAATAAGCCAGTCTAACTGGGATTGGTGTTCTGCTATGTAGTCATTACTTTGCAATTTGTGGAATAATTGCATACATCACTTCCCAACAAGTTTGCTATATTTTGTGCCAAAAATTGCCTTGTAAAATCTTAAATATATGAAAAGTATTTCATAAAATTGAACTTTGCTCTGGAACGCTGTGAGGTCAGCTATTGCGATACTAAATTTTAGTAGCAACTACTGTGGAAGCTTCTAACAACTTATCAATATCTACTTTTCTATTATTATGGTTTACATTTATCAAGTGTGTGTGTGTGTGTGTGTGTGTGTGTGTGTGTGTGTGTGTGTGAATACAGTTGTACCCACACCATGGTACATGTGAAGAGCAGAGAACAATGCCCAGATGTCTTCTCTCATTCTACCGTGTAGTTCTCAGTGTTTGAACTTAGGTCATATGTCTTGGTGACAAGCAACTTAATCTGCTGAGCCATCTCTTCAGCTCATATTCTTTATTCACATGTTGCATAGACATAGGAAAAAAACCATTACTAACTGCTCAGCACAGTAAGAATCCTTAAAAGCAAAGAGGACTTTTTAATAATTATTCATCGCATCTCTGTCATAATTAGACTTAAGGTCAGATATTTAATATATTTGTTACAAATAAATTTGAAATATTAATAAGTAGGAAGTTTTCCTCTGATTCTTATGTTTTTTTCAAACCCCAGGGGGAGGCTAGTCTTACAGTTAGGAGCTACTTTATTTATAACTTTTTCTTAATTTCATTCATTAAGCATCATTTTGATAATGGCTCCGCAGTTCAGCTTTATTAGGAAACCAATTTTGATTTTATTTTGTTGCTTTATCACTGGAATAATTGCTGATTTTTGAGCAATATGGTCATGATGTCACATCACACAGATTCCCTGCTGTCTTTGTGGAAAACTGAAAAGCAAAACCTTGTTCACATAGGTTTGCTTAAGAAAAGTATAATGAGTGATTCATCTCCCCACTTCCAGGACTGTGTTCTAGAAATAAAACAGTTCCTGTTTGATTCCTGATACTGTGGTTTATCTTAAAAAATAGTTGCTTGAAGTACATTGGTGTTTCCCAAAGTTGCAAACATCTCTTCCCTTTCTACTCCATGATACTGTGACAGTTTCTTCAGGCAGATACAATCAGTCATGAGTAGAGATCCCTGTAAGGCTTAAAGTAAGGGCATGAATATGTTTTGGCTTCTCACGTGTTGTTGGATATGTAAACTGTTTACAAAAAAACTGCAATTTTGCTGCCTGGTTTCATAAGACCTGAAATCATTTACTGTCCTCCAAAAAATCTCAAAGATACAGGCACAGTGAATTTAGGATCAATAGGCAAAGTATTTGATGTTTCTCATGTGTCTCATGATCTTCCATGTCTCATGTATCTTTTACTTCACCTCTACCTAAAAATCAATGGTAACTTAATAAGGACTCAATTGGTACATGTCTAAATAAGGAGGTTTGAAATATAGGAATTTGAAAAATCAACGTCACATGTTATGTGAGGGCAATGTATAATATTTTCTTCTTAAAACAAGAAAGATGCCCAAGTATTGTGTTTTCCAATGTGCTTATATTGAGCAGGCACTGGGTAAGAGGCTATCACTATTCAGGATGCATATTTATTTTAGGACAAGCACTTAGCATACAGTGTAGTATTAAAAAATTATAAATGAGTACCACCCCCGCCAAGCCTCTGCACCAAGTCCTGGCAGGTCTCATTCAGGGCAGCTCTCACTGTTGCTGCTGAACCAATCTCTTTTAGCTAGCTCTCACAGCATCCCAGCTGTGTTTCCTCTCCACCATAGACTCTGTAAATGATGGGAGTCCCATGCTTCTGCCCAGCACCCACTCCTTCCAAGATTCTAAGAAATTCCTCTATTGGGTCACAGGGATGTAGCTAACTGACTGAATTCCACATGGTTGATGCAAAAAGCCGAACCCCTACACATACCCCTAACCATCATTCATTTACACCATGGATGGCACACACTCTTTATAAACAGGTAAATATAAAACCTATCATTTATTTTAAAAAGTCACTCTTGGATATATGTAGCTCAATGGTTCCACTGCTGCATAGTATGTGTCAGGCCCTAGGTTGATTTCCTAGTACCACAATAATTAACAAAGAATGGAAGAAATAACAAATGAACAAACAAAAACCAGCTATACAGAACTCTTCATATGACTTATTCCTAATGAATATTTAATTTCATTTTTTTTCAATAATAAAAACAGAAACCTCATGGTATAAAGAAGAAAGGAATTTTGACCAGTCAGTTGTAGCACACACCTTTAATTCCATCACTTAGGAAGCAGTAACAGGTAGATTTCTGAATTTGTGTCTACCCTGGTCTACAAAACCAGTTCCAGGACTAGACAGAGAAAGCCTGCCTTGAAAAAAATAAACAAACAAACAAAATAAAAAACAAAAAAGGGAAAGAAGATAATTTGGTTTTGGTATTTTCCGTCATTTGTAATGTGATATCCAAGATATTTAGGTCAATGTTTGAAATTTACCTGTTCAGAACTAGAAGAAGAGCTTGGATTCTGTAGAGGTTTGAAGAGAGAACTGCTCTCAAAACATAGCTGAGCCTTGTTATTCTAGAGTCCCTGATCTGTGTGCATTGTTTCCTGTCATTCAGTTTATTTATTTATATCAGAGGCCACTTGTATCATAGCAAATCTTTGGGTCACATGCTTTTATTCTACACTGTGCTGTTACTGCAGCTTGGCTACTGTTAATACAAAGCTCTGATGTCAGGCAGTGAGAGCACTCCTCTTCTGTTATGTCATTCTGCCCTGTGTCCTTTGGACTGGAGACTTATTGTTCCTTCAGTTTATTAATTTTTGGACAATAATTTAAAACACAATACAGAGATTGTCTGGATTACTATATGCTCAGTGCCTGGCTCAGTTTGGCACATGGAAGGTTGTCATTAAATATCTTTAAAATAAATGGTACACTTTCCTGAGCATCTGGGAGGTGTAATAATTAAAATTTTCTTTTTTCTTCAGCATGTTCGTGTGACTTCCATAAATATATTATTTTATCACTTTATTTGACCTTCTTAACACCATTGTTTCCTTATCATCTCCAAGAGAATCTGTAGCTCTTTACATGTATAAAAATTTGATAACTTATATGCTGGGTAGAATAGTAAATGTTTCTTCATCAGTTAGTGTTTATCCAGTGCGTGCCTCCCTCCAATATTGGTGGAGTATCCATATGTACATGTGAGCTTTTAGTACTTTGGTTTAGGAAAGCAGTATAATAGCAACATTACCAATGTAATTTTTCTTCATTTTTCCTTCTTCCTCTTTCTCTTCTTTCTCCCTCACTCCCTTCAGTCCCTCTTTCCTCATTTTCATTTTGAGCAATGAAATCCCAGGTGTTGTCACAACACCTGGCTCCTTGTATTGTTTATAACAAAAGCTTCGCCAGCTGGGTTGTTCCCCCTTTCTAGGTCGTAATATTCACTTCAGTTCTCTATGAGGTGCTCACATATTCCTAACGCCATATGATACCCAGGAACACACAAACTTTGCTCCTGTCAGTTAACCTGGATTCAATGTTTGCCTCACATACATTATTTTTAATTTGTAATGAGTTTGAATGCCAAAAACTGTATTATTCTCTAGATGGGATAGCAATAAGTCTGGATGCACATTCTACTCACTGCTTTTAGGTAGCACAGTGTTCCTGTGTTTCGTCGTGTGACTCTAGTTTTGATTTTTAGAAGCCAACAACAAATTCATGCAGCGAAGTCTTCTATTAAAAGACGTTGGAACTTAATTGCTGCTTCTCCTGCAACCACTGAGTTAAGGAATCACTTGCCCAGTGGACATCTCTACTCATCAGAATTGTATGTAGACTTAAAGAAACCAGTTAGGAAACGGGCATGAGGAGCCATTCTGTGAGCCTGCAAGTCCATCCTTGCTCAGTTTATGAACAGAGAATGTAAAAGAGCATGCTTCGCAGGTAGAAGACAAAAACACAAACTTACTCAAGAATGGATAACAATTTAAAGGAGGGACAGGTAGCATTTCTATTTTCCTAAAGGGAAAATAGAAATGCTTTCTGAGTAAATGGTGATATGGTTGATATAATACCCTAAACATGATTGTATGTGTTTACAGGAGAGTTATAAGGGAAAGAACACAAAGTCCCCACACCTCCCTTCCTCGGCTTCATGAGTTCGTGTATTTAATAATTGCAGTAAGGTGTGTTTTGTTCTGCCCTCAGAAAACTGAATTCGGGGGGCAGATTTTCCAAGAAAAGAAGCTGTTCACCTCTCCCTAAAGATGATGCTTTTACTTTATTTTAACATCACTCATCTTAGTCACTCTACTATTGCTGTGATAAAACTCCATAACCAAAGCAAATTAAAAATGAAAGCATTCAGTGGACTCATGCTTCCAGAGAGTTAAAGAGTAGAGCTTAGGCATGGCAGCAGGAACAGATGAGAGTTTACATCTAAAACCCTAAGTACAAGGCTGAAACCTTAAAACACAACCCCTTGTGACACACCTCTTCCAACAAGCCAGTACCACCTAATAGGTCCCAAACAGCTCCACCAACTAGGGGGGTCCAAGCATATGAGCTGATAGGGGGCCATTCTCATGCAAAACACCATACTACACTTGGTAAAGGTTTTTCTTTTATTTTTGTCCATGAACTATAACTGTTTGGGAAACTTAACAAATATTTTGATGGTTCCTGTGAGGAATCATACCGGTAATTCAAGGACATGAACATGTTGGTGATATACCCGGTAAATTGGGGTTTTTGTTTGTTTGTTTGATTTTCAAGGACTATGAGAAACAATCCTTCAATAAAAACTCCATTAAATTAGTAAAAGGCCAAAAATACACTTTGCAAAACCTCTAACAATATTAGGCAATAAGACTTCCTCAAGGCCTCCTCTACCAAAGCAGATGATTTAGAGTTCTGTGGTTTCCTTTCAAGTAGGAAAGGTTCAATGCTTGTGGAATTGAAGTGAAAGTACAAACATTCCTCAAGTCATTTACAGATGAACAATGAAAGCAGATTAACCCAGAAAATTATACAATAGCCCTTACATTATCACTCATAGATGTCCAAAGCTTAACTCCCTATAAAACAGTGACATTCTTTTAGTCATTGATACTTTTCAAGTCCTGCTTATGCCAAGTTCAAGAGCAATGGTAAATTAATTCTGCAAAATGCTGACATTCACCTTTCTATTTCTTTAGAGTAACTGAAACTTTCCTATCAGCATATTTCATTAAGACATGAATAGAGTCAGAGTGTGTCCTGTATTTCCATGCCTGCTGCAACTGGCATCCCAAACTGTGTGTGTGTGAGTGTGTGTTGTGTGCGTATGCCTGTGCACATGCGCACATTTTTGATTCATTGAGCACAAGCGTATATTCATCTGCCCTTTAATGGCCTCTCAAAGCAGCAGACCAAATGGTTTCCTGAAGGTCAAGTCTGATTTAAATTGTTGATGAATTAGAAGATAATTCTGCATGATTGAATATTAATACAGCACAGTGATAAGTAAGGCAGTTTAAATCTTAATGAGCACATTAATGAACAGGACAAAATGTTTTTCTTTTCACCTCGTGTAAAAGTTTAAAAGTGCTAACATGGATGATTTGTTAATTTTGATAGCTGCCTTTCCCTAAGAGTGTTTACTTGGTTAACGTGTTAATGGTACTGATTTGATGCTCAAGTTTCTACTGACTTGATAAATTGTCAAAACTTGTTATCAAATGGCCACTGCAGTTTTATATAAATTACTAATAAATATAGGGGATAAAAAAGGCAATTAACATTTTCTAAACTATACCCACTGAGATAAGCATTCAATTAGAAATTTCATTATTTCTACCGTCTATTTTATGTTGAATACTGAATTTTATTGCCAAATACCTCACAGTCAAGTTGGAAGCAAGCCCCATCTGTCAACTTGTAACAGCTCTGGCTGTTTGAATCTGTTATATTGTGATGTTTCTCATGAAAATTTAATGAAGATAGTAGATTCAAAGGGGTTCTGTGCAAGGAAGGGAGCTGGATAGAATTTAATTACCCTTATTAAAACTACGAAAGAAATTCTCTTTACATACCTTTGTAGATTAATATGCTAGAAAGGTATTCGTTGGCATGTACTTGTGTGCAAGAAAAGAGGGCTCTAGAGTGTCATTCTTGAGCCAAAAGGGAAAGAAAGTAGATGCAAATGTACTTGTTTTCTTGGGAGGCAAAAGTCCATGCTTCAAGTTAACTCCAAGATGAGGGCTTCATTGCCCATAGATAGTTATTAAATCATACTTCCTAGGGAAGTGCCTTTAATAAGTGCCTGTGCCATGGGCATGGATGACCCTGACTATTGGCCTGCCTCTTTAGAGAGATACACATGTGAAAGGGAATTGGTCAGCAAAGCAAACTAGACATATCTGCAGTCAGCTGGTAGATATACCTAGTGGGAAGATATATTTCCCTGTGGAATGTAGACCACTCAGAAATCCCAAGATGAGTGTTTTCAAATATTAACTTAACTTAGTTGCCAAAAAAATGAAAACAAAAAAAAAAACTAAGTCTAAGATATGTTTTAAGAGATCTCATTTCTAAATGATGAAGGCAGTCTATTGCACTTTTAAACAGAAAAACCCAATTACTTTTAAAATTTGAAGCAGTTTTTGATCAATAGCTGTGAAGTAAGATGGTTGATAATATATACAGTTTAGAATTATTGATCTCTTTGCTTTGTTTATTTGTTTGTTTCCTCAAATAACATTAGAACTATGTCATACATTTAAACGTATTGGCAAAACCTATGAAGACATAAGACCTACCTCGATAAAATTCAATTGAAATAGATTTTAAATTAGCACCACCCTATTCTCAAGGTACTCCCTATCTCAGTTTTCATTTTTAATTTTCCTTTTGAGATTTGAAAAATCGTTTTGAAAGTTCTAACCACTGACACTTGTCTACTAAAGACTTCTACTTGGCTGAGGATGGATGGGAATGTGAATATTTGAAGAAACAGTATGATATGACTTTATCTTTCAACTTAATTACATTTCATTAAAATTAATTGTTATTATTTGTTTGTTAGTTTGATTTACTTATACATGCATTCAAGTCTCCACATACCTGGTCTAACAAGAAATAGACTATCCTAACTGCAGGTATCAAACCTGAATAGACACAGCTTGGATACCCAAAGATTGTGTTTCGAATTATTAATCCATCAGCTTTCTCTTGCAATGGACTAGGATTATTCACCCAAACTTCCCATTTGCTGGTACTATTTGACATTCTTTCAGGAGCCTGAATAGTCTTGAATTATTCTGGTTACCTCTTTCCAGAAATTCTTTAACTTGCAATTCACTGGCATTTGAAAACTTAATTATTGTTATGTTAGGTGATCAGGATGTAAATATAACATGTAGGAACACATGTGGCACAGGGATAATGGTATATTTACTTGCTTGGTGCTCTGCTAGCTTTGGTGAAGAAAAGATGATATGTGTTTCAAGGAGTTTGGAAAAGCTTTTGGAATAAGTTGACTTCAAGTGAGGGGCTTCCTCTACACAGGCAAGGAAGCTGATTTAGCAAAGAGCTGGGACACTGAAGTATAAGAGATTGAATCATACCTAGGCTATAGAGAAAATTCAGAAAAGACACATAGTGCCAACAGACCATATGGGAAATTCATCAAAGTGCAGTTCTGCAGTAGGAAGTGGACTGTTGCCTGTTTACAAGTTTCAGATCAGGTGGACCCCTGGGTCACTAGAGATGGTGAGAGCTGAGAACTCACATGTCTTACACATGATTTCTTGCTGTGTTTTTTGCACTTGTATTTATGCTTGCAAATCAGTTTAGAATTGACTCTTTCAGTGCTCATGAGGAAATATTTATTAAATTAATACAAAGGTTGATTGGAAGTCAAATGTTATTAGACAATTGTATTCAAAAACGTTAACCATCAAGCTAAAATTCCAGTAGGGCTAATGTGAAAAACAATTTTTTGTTCTGGCCGAACATGCTGCTAAGATAGTTTATTGCTATGAATATTTTAATGGGGTGGGAATAACTGGTCTACCAACGTCTAGAGCAATTTCAATATGATATGGATAACTTAAAGTCCACTAGAGATACAAAATATCAGTATCATATTTTTTAAAGTTACTATCCTTTTGGAAAATATCCTCTTATTGTAAAAAAAAATGTATTTTTTTGTGTTAGTAATCAGGAGTTGCCTTTCTTTGTTCTTGGGTAAAAACTACACTCAATTTTCTAATTAATTGAAGTTCTTTATGAAGAATTAATCCCAGTTGAACCACGTGCTTCTTTGAAAAAATAATCTATGTGGTTATAGTCATTACTTAAGTATCTGAGAGGGCTTAATATCTGGACATACACACACATGGGCACACACATGTGCACACACACATTTGTACACACAATCTGTGGAAGCTCAGGTTTCTTTTATAAAATGGATCATGTAACCTTATAATTATCCTATGCTTTAATTAATCTCCAGATTATTTGTGTTAGAATTCAGTATAAATGGTATAGGTAAATGATTACTATTCTTTTTTTTCGATTTTTTAAAATTTGTTTATTTATTTTTTTATTGAAAAAGGAAGTAAAAACATTTTATGATAAAATTGAAGATTTACATGGAAAATGTTTCTGACAAAATTAAAAAAATATATAGAAAAACATGGTTTTTTCTCTATTATTTATTTTATTTTATTTTTTTAATTTACATTCCAAATCATTTCCCCTTTCCCATTTCCTCCCTCCCCGAAAGTCCCATAAGCCCCCTTCCCTCCCTCTTTTCTCCATTCAACTCCCTCTCGTTTCTCTGTCCTGGCGTTCCCCTACATCCAGTCTTTCCAGGACCAGGGGTCTCTCCTTCCATCTTCTTGGAAATCTATTGATATGTGAATTGTGTCTAGGGTATTCCGAGATTCTGGGTTAATATCCCCTTGTCAGTGACTGTATACCATGTGTGTTCTTTTGTGATTGGGTTACCTCACTAAGGATGATATTTTCAAGATCTGACCATTTGCCTAGGAATTTCATGAATTCATTGTTTTTAATTGCAGAGTAGTATTCCATTGTGTAGATATACCACATCTTCTGAATCCATTCCTCCGTTGAGGGACATCTGGGTTCATGGAAAAACATGTTAAATTGACAATTTTCATGGAAAAATATACAGATAAAATGTTAGGCATAAAAACATTGCTAAATTAAGAAAAAAGAAAAAGGAAGTAAAAATATTTTATGATAAAACTGAAGATTTACATGGAAAATATTCCTGACAAAATTGAAGAAATATATAGAAAAACACATTGATTGACAATTTCATGGAAAATTAAAGAGTAAAATGGTAGACATAAAAAAACATTGCTAAATTAATTGAAAAAGGAAGTAGAAGCATTTTATGATAAAATTGAAGATTTAAATGGAAAATATTTCTAATAAAATTGTAGAAAAATATAAAATAGCATGCTAAAATTGATGATTATCATGGAAAATTACAGATAAATTGATAGGGATAAAATATTTCTAAGTTAATTGAAAGTGGAATTATAAACATTTTCTGATAAAATTGAATATCTATAAGGAAAATATTTCTGATAAATTTCAAGAAATATATAGAAATACATGTTAAAATTGACTGTTTCATGGAAAATTATACATATAAAATGTTAGGCATAAAAATAATCCTAAGTTGATTGAAAGAATTATAAACATTTTCTGATAGAATTGAAGATTTACATGGAAAATATTTCTGATAAAATTGAAAAAATATATAGAAAAACATTAAATTGGAGATTATCATGTAAAATTATACAGATAAAATGGTAGGCATAAAAATATTTCTAAGTTGCCTGAAAGTGGAATTATAAACATTTTATGATAAAATTGGAGATTTACATGGAAAATATCTTTGATAAAATTGAAGAAATATATAGAAAAACACATTAAGATTGACTATTTCATGGAAAAATTATACAGATAAAAATAGTAGGCATAAAAATATTCCTAAATTGATTGAGAGTGGAATTATAAACATTTTCTGATAAAACCGAAGATTTATATGGAAAATATTTCTGATAAAATTGAAGAAATATAGATAAAAATGTTAAAATTGAAGATTATCATGGAAAACTATACAGATAAAATGGTAGACATAAAAAACATTGCTAAATTGATTGAAAGAGGAATTACAAACATTTTCTGATAAAACTTAAGATTTGCATGAAAAATATTTCTGTTAATCTATGTCTTTTGTTGGGGGAATTGAGTTCATTGATGTTAAAATATATTAAGGAATAGTGATTGTTGCTTCCTGTTATTTTTGATGTTATTTTTATGTTTGTGTGGTTACTTTCTTTTGGTTTTGTTGAAAGAAGATTACTTTCTTACTTTTTCTAGGGTGTAGTTTCCCTCCTTGTGTTGGCATTTTCCATCTATTATCCTTTGTAGGGCTAGATTTGTGGAAAGATATTGTGTAAATTTGTTTTTATTATGGAATATCTTGTTTTTTCCATCTATGGTGATTGAGAGTTTTGCTGGGTATAGTAGTCTGGGCTGGCATTTGTGTTCTTTTAGGGTCTGTATGAGATCTGCCTAGGATCTTCTAGTTTTCATGATCTCAGGTGAGAAGTCTGGTGTAATTCTGATAGGTCTGCCTTTATAAGTTACTTGACCTTTTTCCCTTACTGCTTTTAATATTCTTTCTTTGTTTAGTGTATTTGGTATTTTGATTATTATGTGCTGGGAGGACTTTCTGGTCTGGTCCAGTCTGTTTGGAGTTGTAGGCTTCTTGGTATGCTCATGGGCATCTCTGTCTTTAGGTTAGGGAAGTTTTCTTCCTTAATTTTGTTGAAGATATTTACTGGTCCTTTAAGTTGGAAATCTTCGCTCTCTTCTATACCTATAATCCTTAGGTTTGGTCTTCTCATTTTGTCCTGGATTTCCTGGATGTTTTGGGTTACAAGCTTTATGCATTTTGCATTTTCTTTGACTGTTGAGTCAATGTTTTCTATGGTATCTTCAGCCCCTGAGATTCTTTCTTCTATCTCTTGTATTTTGTTGTTGATGCTTGCATCTACGACTCCTAAATTCTTTCCAAGTGTTTCTATCTCCAGAGATGTCTCACTTTGTGATTTCTTTATTGTTTCTACTTCCGTTTTTAGATCCTGGATGGTTTTGTTCAGATCCTTCATTTGTTTGTGTTTTCCTGAAATTCTTTAAGGGATTTTTGTGTTTCCTCTTTAAGGGCCTCTACCATGTTCTCCTATATTTCTTTAAGGGATTTTTGTGTTTCCTCTTTAAGAGCTTTTCCCTGTTGACTGATGTTCTCCTGTATTTCTTTAAGGGAGTTATTATGTTCTTCTTGAAGTCCTCTATCAGCATCATGAGATATGGTTTTAAATCCAACTCTTAGCTTTTCTAGAGTGTTTGGGTATCTAGGACTTGCTGTGGTTTGAGAACTGGGTTGTAATGTTGCCAAGTAGCCTTGGTTTCTTGTGCTTGCCTTTGGCCATCTGGTTATCTCTGATGTTAGTTGGTCTTGCTGTCTCTGGCTGGAGCTTGTCCCTCTTATGGGCCTGTAACCCTGTGTCTGTACTCCTGGGAGACCAACTTTCTTCTGACAGGGTCTATGTACAGGAGGCTGTGGCACTGCTTGACTCCCTGGTGCAAATGGCCTCCAGAAAGGAAGACTCTCCCAGCAGCTCCACTGATCCTATGCCCTGTGCACTCCTAGATGTGCCCCTCCAGAGAGAAGGTGGAGATCTCACCTCGCACTCAAAAGTAAAAGCACTGCTGGGAGATCACTCTCTCCTGGCAGGCTGTGCACAGAAAGTTGTGGAGCTGCCTGGTTCCCTGGTACAAATAGTGGCCAGAAGGAAAGGCTCCTGTCCCAGCTGATCATATGCCCTGTGTGCTCCTAGCTGTTCCCCTCCAGAGAATTACTATTCTTTATTGTTTAGAACTGAGAGAAAAAAAATGGATTCAGCCTTTATCTACATTTTTAGTCTTCAAATTAGTTAATATTTTAATGTGTGAATACAAAACCAGTGGCTACAGTAGTCATGTATGTGTGGCTTTATTTGAAAGCTATAAGAAGTTTATCCCCTTGAAGTAGAGATAGCTTGATATGTGTATGAACCAACTGTTTGCTTTATTGCTTCATAATGCCCTTACATTCTGCTGGATCCTGTAACTTGCTAATGTTACCACCTGTCTAAAGGAAAACAAAATTCCTCTTCCTTTTTGCTAGCTGATAAACTTTTCTTCCTAAAGATCCATTGAAGGTACTTCCCCTTGGTAAGTGCTTATTGTGGTGGGCACTTGTGAGCCCCTCTATGCTCCTGGGGTACTCCTCTATCCCCTCACCCCAGTCTTTACCGTACAATGAGCTATTTGTTAGTGCACTGCCTTCATACATAGATTGTGTACAGTGCTGGTTGGATATAACCATGCTACTGTGTCCTAATCTAATAGCAAAACTGCACGCTTTATGTTTAGTTCTCCACAAAGGCTGAATAAGTAAAGGAACAGATTTACACCAGAAAATGAATCTGCAACATTATCCTTGTTAAAATAATTGTGTTATCTTTTGTCTTGCAGAGGATCAGATTCCTAGGGGTTTCCCTACGATTGATATGGGCCCACAGTTGAAGGTGGTGGAACGTACCCGCACCGCCACCATGCTTTGTGCAGCGAGCGGTAACCCGGATCCAGAAATCACTTGGTTTAAAGATTTCTTACCTGTCGACACAAGCAACAACAATGGTCGCATTAAGCAGTTACGATCAGGTAGGGTCTTGTCACTGTTTCTACTAACTTCTGGACATTTTTTTTTTAAAAAAATACCCTTCTCTTTCTTTATTTTTTAATTTTAATTTAATTTTTATTTTTTTATTTTTTAGGTATTGATTTACCTCCCTCTTCTCTTTCTCTGTTATTTGATATGTTGTCCATGTTTGTGAGGTCATGGCCTCTTCCAGAATCTGTCTTCCCTTGGTGTGTTTTGCGGCTTCTGTTTAATCCATATTGCTCACTGCTGTGACTGTATTCTTAATAATTTTTAATTTACTGCTATTTCTTCGGTATTTGATGGATCCATTTTCTCTTCTTTCTTCTTTCTTCATTTTCTTTTGAAACAAATTTATTTCAACATTGAATTTCATTCCAAACTTGCAAAGCGCTCCAGTGGCTATTTCCATATAAAAATGTTCATATTAAACCTGAAAATAATTCAGTTGTACTCAAGTGTATTTTCTGCTTCCTTTTCTACATTTAAACTCATCCAGGTAGTAATCATTAGTGAGTTTGGGCACATCTGCTTTTCTTTTCACTAATACACAATACACAGAAACGTGGATTCCTGAGGGACCAGATGAATTTTTTAAAGTCCTTTCTAAGTACCAGTGAAAGTGAGGGATTTGATTAACCCCATTTCTGTGTCATTATTAGTGAGCTTGGCCCACACATTAGCTGTGGCAGTGTGCCCATTCTCGAGGGCTTTGACCCCTCCAGTGACTGGATCTACAGAAGTCTGCTTTGGTGTAGACTCCAGCTTTGGCTGTTTTCTTTCTCTTTACTCAGTGTCCCCGTCTCTTCCCAGGTTATTCCTTTGCTCTCTATAGATTAAAATAGAAAACATTCTAAATTTCTTAGAGCCTGTCCCTAGGCAATTTCAGAGAAATGTATACTAATAATCTCTGTGTTGTGACGTTGGTAATAATATTGATATAAAATTCTAAGTTGTTAACTGCCTGTCTTCCCAGAATTCTCAGCTTTTGACCTGTCCTGTGATGTTAAAGCGTCTTGTTAACTGGCTCTTTTGCTTGTTGTCAGCAGAATTGTGTAGATTAGCATTCTGTTATTGTAAATAATTATTCACATGTAACATAGATGATTTAGTGTAATAAAGCTTTAACTCTGAAAAATTTGTACCAAATTATGAGGAATATAATAATATTTTTATGCTGTCTTTCTTCTCTCCGTATTTAAATCTCCAGAATCTATTGGTAAGTGCTTAGTTCTGAAGCGCACTTCACCCCCACTAATTTCCATATTCAGAATATGATTATTATTATTAATAATAAAATGCATGGCATGCATTTTACTAACTGTCAGTGTAGGCACCAGATCTCTGTAGTGGCGCACACATGCTTACCTCCACAGAACTGTTTATCTAAAGAACACTGTATCAATAAATAAAATAGTACACAAATTAATCACACATTTTTAGCATAATGAGTAGCATAATATTCCAATCCTGAGTGTTTGTTTCCAGCTAGTTTGTAGTATTTCCTCAAATAGTATATATATATAATATATATATATATATATATATATACTTAAATAGCTTAGCTATTCTTTTTCTAAACTATGTCATTAAAAATGCTGTATAGTTCTTTTTTTAAGGATACAAAAATTGTAAGATATACTTCTAACCCTATATGGCCCCAGACTTAAGAACTCAGTTGCTTCTCTGAAAAAGGCAATTCTGCCCACTATGACCTTTGCCCTCTGTGGTTTAATGCACTACCTTGCTTTTACGATCTAATGATATGATCTAATATATTCCTGTTTACCAGTATAGTAATTCAAGTTTCTTTTAAGACCTTATTTAATCTGTAAATCTAATCGAATTCTTCTCCCCAGCCCTAGCCCCCTTCTTCTCGTACTAATGCTTCTTCTTTCTAATCTTATTTGCATTCATATTATCCACCCAGGTGGTACACCAATAAGAGGTAAGAATGCTGACCTAACGTTCACAGAATGATCTTGCTCATTCTCCCTGTCCTCTCATCTCTCTCATTTCTGTCCTGTTTTCAGACCCATTCCCATAATGTCCATCAACCTGATTTCTTTCCCTCCGTTTGGTTATGATTCGTGACTCTCACATTGTGGACTTTCCTTTTCCTTTTTCTCTTTGTTTTGTTCATTTCTTTATTTATGAAAATAATTATTTAAGTTGTGATATGCTTCAAAGGAAGCATATCCCGGTCTTTAGACCACAGACCAGTCACAGCTTACCATCTGTCCCTCTTTTTTATTTTTTTTCCTTTTCTTCTTCCTTTTTCTTTTTTCTCTTATTTTTTCCCTTTTTTTTTTCTTCTTCTTTTACCTTTTTTTTGTCCAACTGGAGAAAAAAAAAGATCATTTTTTTCTTCCTTAGCTGTTCTTGTTCTGGACCAAAGCCAGGGCGGTCTGGAGAACAGTGGCAGACATGCAGAAGACAGCCTGGACCGTCTGCTTTTTGTCTTTATCTTTCAAAAGGATTTTGCTTTTGTTCTTCAATTCTTTTTTCTCTTACTGTCTTAAAAGTCAAAGAATGACTCCCCCCTTCCACCTGACCCTCCTTCAGTCTGACAGCAGCGCTTTTTTCTCTACTTCTTTTTTTCTTGGATGCTCGTCTCTGGATTTTTGGATCTTCTGTCCTTCCGCCGTGGAAACAGGTTCTCAGTACTCTTGGTGGTATGTGGTATTGCCGGTTTTTCATACTTTGACTCCGTGTGCGTTTCTTTTGTAATTCTTCTTTTGTATTTTTCTTGGGGTTTTGTGACACCACACTGCTAATCCCACAGTGGATTTTGATGGGTGTCTTAGGGGATCTATCCAGAGGTCCTCGAGCAGTGATTGGTTGGCTCTTCCTGGCTGGCCTGGGCCTTGCTTTTGAACTTTTTCAAACTCCTCTAATGCGAACGCTCTTTGCTTTTCAGCAAATGTCAGAAATGATTGTAAGTTGTGGCAAACTGTCTTTCTTTTCTTAAAAAAAAAAGTCTGCATGTCTTAAGGGAGTTTTATTTCTTTAAGTGATATTTTCATAACTGATAATGACTAATTTTATTTTTTTTCGCTTCGTGCAGCCTTTTTGTGCTCGCTGCCTATTTTTGGCTTTCTTCCGCAGAAGACTTTCTTGAAATCTCAGCCTGGTTTTTTTTGAGTGTGCCTATCTTTTGCGCCACTTTTGTTGCCAAAATGAAACAAAACAAAACCAAGTATTAATCCTTTGTTTTATTTAAAAGCCATACTTCCTTGAAGCAGTCTCACCCATCTTCATTTTATTAGTCTAGGAGCTAAGAGTGCAAATTATGACTAGAAGTCTTGCTTGGGATTAAAAAAAAAGAAAGAGAGATATTGTTTCCTTATGCTAGCATTGATGATGTAAAAAAAAATAATCTCTATATGTTTTTCTCATCGCATCATTTTCTGTCTGTGCAACTTAGCAAGAGATTGAATCGACGTTGAGTGGACCTTCGCTTGGCAGGGCTTTTCATATTGTTAAGAGGTTTAGCTCACTGAACCCAAAAAGCCTTCTCTGACCACTTCTTTGGTGGTGTATTTTATATCCATACAGGAGCCCTGCAGATCGAACAGAGTGAAGAATCCGACCAAGGAAAATATGAGTGTGTTGCTACCAACAGCGCGGGCACTCGCTACTCTGCCCCTGCCAATTTATATGTCAGAGGTAGGAATGACATAACCCTGGCATGGCTTCTCCATTCAGGCTCAGGGGGAGTTGAGATGCCCACAGGGTCTGTCTGTGTGATTATGAAAGTATTTCTCAAGAGGATTTGGTAATGATGACTGTTGCTGAATCAGTTTGCTCTGTAGAAAATTAAAATTTGAAATCTGTTGTTTTTCAAATCGTCATGAGGCTTGAGGTTTGTAGATATTTATTTGCATTTTTACTTCTGATTCTCTTTTGACCGTACTGACTGACTGGGCTTGGTATTTGTTTGAAGCTTTCTTCGTTTCTTTTACTCTGTTGTTTCTTATCTGTTTCCTTACAAACCTTAAAATAAGTGCTCGGTGTGCTACTAATCAGCCATAAGCATGAAGGTGTTTACATCTCCATTTTGTCTACTTTGAAGCTAGGGGCCTAAAGGCTCCAACTTAACAAAAAAGCAGTTGCTACATGAAAATAGCACAGTTGCATTCCTTTCTCTTATGCTTAGCTTCCTAATTAAAACACAGTTTTATATATGTATATGCATTTATATGTCATAAAGTAATGACTGTATTTTAGGGACTAGTACTAGCTATTCTTGAAGTAAGAATGAATTATATGTAAAGATCCATTTGTATTTTTTTCATGAGTATTTAAATGATTGCACCTTGAGCTCAGGAATGGCTGTACCTTTCATTTCAGCTGCAAAGTATCCCCCTATTCCCCAAAGTTGTCAGAGCTAGTCCCTGTTGGGTTTGGTTTTGCTTTGTTTTCTGGTAGAGACCTTCCTATTCTGGGTTTGCAAAAACTGAATCATTACAAGAGGAGTGGGTGGCAGGGGGGTGCGGGGGAGGCCATGGTTGTAGCCTGTGAGGGCTTTAAGGTACTATAGAATGGGGTTTCTTAAGAAAATACCTAGCTTGATTTTGAAATTTTATCAGAGATAATTTTGTGCCCCTGGGGATGCTTTTTTTCCCTTTTTTCCTTTCTCTCTGTGGAGTCTATAGGTGGGGTGGGGTGGGAGTGGAGGTGCATTGAGAACCTTTTCTTTCCTAAATTTGTTGAGAGCTCCAATCCTTTTCTCACAATGGTGACCTCCTTTGCTGCATGAGGCATGTCTCCCTTCTTCTATGGAAAATTTCAAAATGATGCTAGCTATTGTTCCTAATACTGCTTTAGTCCATTAGGTATTGCTAACTTTTCCAGCTGGGGTAGGAAGATGTACTAGAGCAATTAACTATGTTCAAGTAGTGGTTGAAAGCCTTGATTTGGCCTTTTTACTCTCTCTGTGTTTCCCTTGTTTTTCTCCTTTTCCTCATTTCATTGTGTTCTGCATCAAACCCCCCTACATCCCTCAGAGCTGCGAGAAGGTTGGTGTGTTTTTTACTTTTTACCCACCTTACAAAACTACTACTTAAATCGATAACAAAGAATACAAATGAAATGAATGTAGCTGCACTGTGGTCTTCTTTTGGTCATTGGTATATTATTGCAGAGAATGTTTTGGCCTTGGCTTCTGATGCTTGCTGATGGTGTCCAAATGCAATGCATGATGAGAGAGAATGTACCTGGGTGCATGGGAATGGTAACACTTAACTCTCTATGGTCCAGTGCATTGGTCAGTGTTCCTGCTTTCGTCTCCTCCCCAACTCTTCCTATTTCTCACCCATCTTTTATTTCTGTCTTCTCAGGGTGCCTGCTGCCCCCCAGATGATGTTTTATAATTGTTCCCTGACCCTTCCATTTTTCTTGATATGTTCTTTGATGCCCCAGATCTGTGCTGGCCCCTGCTTGCTTCAGTAACCTCTGAGTTGACTGCAGGAGGCATGCTTAACACTTTCTTTCCTATGAATGTCTCCCCCTCACACACACACCATTGCAGTGAGCCCTCTCCAGTCAGGGGATTTCTGGTCCTAAATTTAGCCAGAGATCCCAGACAGAATCCCTTACCTTGTTCTTGCAGTTAAGAGGTTGAGTTCTGGTCCTTTCCTATAACTTCAGAAAAGCATTATTTACTATCTGTGTTTGCAATATATTCCTGAAGTTTGCCCTTTTGATTTAAAGTTCTCATAGTATAAGGTTTTACCCCTAAAGTTCAAGATAGAACTAATTCTCTCTCACCTTTGCTTTGTACCATGTCAAACTACATGTATTTAAACACCTGAACGTGCAGATTATCTGAAGCAGGAACACTGAACCGTGTTTGCTTGGTGGTGGCTTTTTTCTGTGTCATGTTGTTTTAATATGGTCATTCCTCTTAATGTCACATCCTGCTGTGTATATTGAATGTCCATCACTTTGAATATAGACATAAAATTCATTTTACTGGATTCTGTGGTCATTGATGCTATTTAACCTTATATACAAACTGAATGGAATCCTGAATGTGAACCCTCGCCCCTGAGTCTGCAGTCCTTACCTGTAATAACCTCCCTATAACCTATAATCTTCTAACTTTCAAGTCCCCATCTCAGTAACTACACTCTACCTTCTGTCTTTGTGTTTGTCCTTATTTTCCCACTATTTCTACATTGTCCTTATCTAGGATTCCAGCCATTCTTTCATCGTTCTATTGTGGGCCTTAAGAGTCCATTTTGTGCATGACTCGCATGACCCAATCCAGTATATTATCTAGTGATATTATGTGTTTCTTCTTCTGTTATTGTCAGTTTCTACACACACACACACACACACACACACACACACGACAGACACAAACAGAGATGAGACACTGGCATAAACACAAAGACACATACACATACCACAAATGCACAGACACACAAACAACATACATACACAAGCACACAAGACAGACACACACAGAGACACCGGCATAGACACAGAGACACATACCACATAGAGATACACACACACACACACAGAGTACATACATACCACACATAAGACATACCCACAGAAGATACACAGAAACACAGATTCATATATATTTCTATGTTTGTTCCATCATTAGTTGAAGTTTTGAGGCTGTACCCCTCTGAATCTGAAAGCAAATAAATTGATGTTTCAGTATCCTCAAGGTTATGTTTTCCAGGGTGAGATGTGACTGCCCCATACACACATTCATATCGACTGCGAGTACACAGTACTGAAGTCAGTCTTGCTACTCACACATGCTGATGACCTTCTGCCACCTATTTGTATATACATGCCTGCATAGAATCATTGTTATATGCATGTATGTATATAGTTTGGTGTTTCTCTTATGCATGGTGTTTGTGTACTGTTAATTTGTAAATAGATTTTCATTTTTTGTGTGGGGCCTATGTAGGTCTGATTCAACTGTTGTATGACTGTGTCTAAGATATCAATGATTAAACTAAATAAATGATTCTGTGTATACACACACCATACTTGTATGGTCTGTATTATCCACAGTTTATCTTTTTTTGTGATTTTGGATAATTTACAGTATGTTTCAATTGTTTAATCATGTCTGTCTGGTGCATGTCATGTGTTTAACAAGCCGTTTCACTCTTGCCTCGCATATGTTATCATGTGGCCTTGTGTTTTGTTCCAGTTCGCCGTGTCCCACCAAGATTCTCTATCCCACCCACTAATCATGAAATCATGCCAGGTGGAAGTGTAAATATCACCTGTGTGGCAGTGGGGTCACCAATGCCTTATGTGAAGTGGATGTTGGGGGCAGAAGATCTGACACCAGAAGATGATATGCCAATAGGAAGAAATGTCCTAGAACTGAATGATGTAAGACAGTCAGCAAATTATACCTGTGTTGCTATGTCAACACTGGGGGTCATTGAAGCAATAGCACAGATCACTGTCAAAGGTATGTTCAGCTCGTGCTCTGAAAATCATACTTATGCCCATTCTAGAATTTTAAAATGGATCAACTTATTTCTCAGTGCTTCAATTGTATAAGGCCTAATCTTGTCTGTGGTATTATATAAAATGTTCATGTCTTAGATAGACACATTTCTCTCACCTTTCCCTCTCTCTTTATCCCTCTCTCCCTCCCTCCACTTCTTCTTTCCTTTTTGAGATATTAAATATTGAATCTAGACACTGAGTATTGTACAACTAAGCTACGTCCTCAGCCCTTCCTTAATTTTCAGTTTTAGACAGTGTCTCATTAAACTGCAGGCTATGGTTGAGTTTACACTGTATCCCATAGAAGCCATCAATCAATGATCTCTTGCTTTAGCCTCCTGAGGAAGTAGGATTACAAATTTATTACTAGAAGCCATGTGCAGATTATGTCCTAAGATATTAGCAGTCTAAATTGGGATAACCATTACAATATTTAGAAGGAAGTCTGATTTAGTCACTGAGCAGACAGAATCCAGGATGTTACACCAAGTCTGCTGTTCTCCTAAGACAGATGGCCTACAGATTTTATTCTGGTCCAAATTTTTGATAGGGGTCTTAAGAAGAATATTAATAACTGTCATTAAATGCATAAAATCTCTGAAAAAAAAGAAATAAGAGAAAGTGCTGAAATTAGTATGACCTAATAATAGATGCTCTGTTTGATGGCCCTGCCATTAAGAAGCAAAATGCAAATGGATCTGTTCTATCTTAGTTCTGCCCTTCACCTTGCATATATGAATACTCATGAAATATTCTCTTCTTCAATAAATGTACTAAGTATAACCAAAGTGGTACATTCTGTGAAAAAAAATTCAGCAAAAAGGGAGTTGAATATGTGTGAATATCACTTTCTTGAACACAATACTTATATAGTTATAGAAAACTTACAAATTGGGTCACAGTGAGGGTGATTTGAGTTTCTTGCCCGTGTCTAGAATTAATGCAAAATGAGCTCAATTCAGCATGCCATTTCGTAAGCATGAATTTAAAAAAATGCAGCACACTTGTTATAATTGATATATCCGTGAGTATATATATTCAGTATATCATATGACATAACAACAAAAGTATACATTATTCATATAGCAGCCATGTGATATAATGTCTTATATATCCTTAAAGTATTAAGTATATTTGCCTTTGTTTCCACATTATAGTTATACAGTGTTACTGTAAAAAGCATGATAATGCAATTATTGGTGCCCCCTCAATAAACTCAACCTTATTTAAGAGTATTTTATTTACTTGAAAGTTCAGAGTGGTCCACAAAATGAAAGTCCAGAATAGTTAAATAAATGTTTTCTGTTACTTACTTTAGTAAATTCTCTTTGTTAAGTGTTGTAATTCTGAAGATATTAGTGATATCCAAATATCAAACTACATCTTTTTATTATAACTGTTTGAGCTTGAGATACTTGAGGTTTGCCAAAGACATTAAAGAATTTGAAAGTGGGAGAAACCCCAAGCTAATTAGCATATTCATTTTTGTAGCTTTCTTATTCTGAATCTTCTTACCTCCCTATCCTTTCTTACCTCAAAGAATGAAATATAAAAGTAAAAACTTAAAAGGAAAAGAAACAAAACAAAATAGAAAAGAAGCCAATGTTTGATGTTCCGAATCTGCCCTCCTAGGGGTTACTGTGATGTTAGCCTTGTGCTAACAGGAAACTAGTCTGATTATGAGCACTAGCTTCTGGGTTGTTTTCCATTTTTTCTTTTTCTTCATTTTTTTTTTTTGGACTTCTTATTTAGAGTAAAACTTTCAGATGAGATGACCAATAAAGATGGCTTGTACTCTTAAGCTTTTCTTTTTGAATTGTGTTCTGTTAACAGGAAAAAAAAAGCAGATCTCTAAAAAGACATTTTTAAAGTAAGAGTGAATGGGAGGTGGAGAGGTCGGGGAGGGACTGGAAGGAGAGGAGGGAAGGAAAACTGTGGTCAGTATGTAATATATGAGAGAATAAATTAATAAAAAATAAATACAGGTGCTTGTTGACTAGCTATAGTCTTGGATATGTGTAATGTAGAATACAAGAATATTATTTTTGACAAAATCCTTTAAAAGTGATTAGTGAATATGTCACTAATTCACCTAATTATGAAGAAATATGACTTAAAACTATCATTCTACTTCCCTTAAAACTTGTGTATGTGGGTGCTTGCGTACGTGTGTTTGTGCATTTGTGGATGTGCATGTGTGTGTTGATGAGAAACAACACATGCCTCCTCAAATGCCAGGCAAAATGCACTGTCATAATTCTTGCTTAATACGTTTTGATAAATTATTTTAGATAGGTTAGTTATAAGTATCTTAGTGAAGTTTTCTGTTGCTTTATGAAACACCATAACTAAAAGGAAGTTGGTAAAGGAAAGGGTTTATTTCAGCTTATTCTTACACGTCACAGTTCATCACTGAAGGAAGTCAGGCCAAGAAAACCTGGAGAAATAATTGAAATAGAGGCCATGGAGGGTCACTGCTTGCTGTTTGCTCCTCTTGCTTTCTTATATGTCCCAGGACCACTTGACCATGGGTGGCACTACTCACAAAGGCTGGGTCCTCCCATAGTAAATATTTATTGAGAAAATACTCCCTTAGGCTGACCCACAGACCAGTCTTGTGGAAGCAGGAGATTGATCCAGAACTAAGATTCACTAACAAAGTCATAATGTCTTACAAACAGAAAAGTATTTGGGCACTAGTCCATTAATAGCAATTTAATTTCATATATTCCACATTTAATGTTTATTGGTATTTATTTATAAAATTAATTTATTGAATCAGGGAATAAGTGGCTAAGCTTTTGAAATAAAAATTACAACAATTGCGGTTACTGTTTTTGAGAGTCTCAGACATGCTGTATGCATATTACTGGATTACCTCCTTAATCATCACATGAATTATATCTGATCAGCTGTATAGTACAACTCCGGTACTACAGCTTCTCTAATGTTCACATGAGGAAATGAAAGCCAAAAGAAACTAAGTGATTTACCCAGGATGACATAGTAAATAAATGGTAGATTTGAATACAACTTCCAAAATGTCATCAAGATCAGCTAGTAAGTTGGTATCTGTACCACCTCTATGTATTTTACTGTTCTCTTGACTTACTAGGACAGCAGATTTCAACCTGTGGGTCATGACCCCTTCAGGGTTCACATAGCAAATATTTACGATTCATAACAATAGAAAAATTACAGTTATCAAGTAGCAACAGAATAATTTTATGATTGGGGGAACCACAACATGAAGAACTATATTAAAGGGTTGTAGCATTAAGAATATTAAGAACAGCTGTCTTAGGACATGTTACTTTGCTTCATCTGGTTAAATCTTCAATAGGTGTATAATCTGGTCAGACTAACTGTACTATATAGTGATTGATGTAATACTTAGAAAAGATAGTCATTGTCTTTTTTTCCTGTCATAAAGCCTTACCCAAGCCTCCAGGAACTCCTGTGGTGACCGAGAGCACAGCCACAAGCATCACACTAACATGGGACTCTGGGAATCCTGAGCCTGTCTCTTACTACATCATTCAGCATAAGCCTAAAAATTCTGAAGAACCATATAAAGAAATTGATGGGATAGCAACCACACGCTATAGTGTTGCCGGATTAAGTCCCTATTCGGATTATGAATTTAGAGTTGTTGCTGTCAATAACATTGGACGAGGCCCAGCAAGTGAGCCTGTGTTAACTCAGACCTCAGAACAAGCACCATCCAGTGCCCCACGGGATGTTCAGGCACGCATGTTGAGCTCTACCACCATTCTGGTACAGTGGAAGGAACCTGAGGAGCCAAATGGACAGATCCAGGGATATAGAGTTTATTATACAATGGACCCCACTCAGCATGTCAACAACTGGATGAAACACAATGTAGCTGATAGCCAAATCACTACTATTGGCAACTTGGTACCCCAAAAAACATATTCTGTCAAAGTCCTGGCTTTTACCTCAATTGGAGATGGTCCTCTTTCTAGTGATATACAAGTCATCACTCAGACAGGAGGTAAGTCTGATTCAAGATGGGAAATTGGGTCTGTGGCTTGGAAGGAACCAGCAATGATAATATGACTCTAAGACATTGAGATTTACACCTATACATCTTATTTTTAAGATTGCCTTAATCTATGAAAATTTAGGCAGCATACCTCATTTTTTTCTGAGAGTCTATATAACAGCCACATTATTGCATACAATATCTATATGTTTAAGCATAACACTGTTAATCCTAATTATACATTAATACAGTTTCCCTGGTTTCACTGATGAAGTGCACTCATGACATATTTTCCTGGCTGGTGTGGCCTTTGTAAGTCCTGTGACCTGGTGTGTTTATTTCCTGTCTTTGTGATCCTAAATCTCAAGCAGATTTACAGCAAAGTTTACTTTATTTTGCTTTACTGCTGTTATTTTGTTCTTTTGAGCTGGTTCACTGATTACTTTCCTTGCTATAGTGTATGGAAGATAACTGTAAGTGTATCTTTCACCACAGTTAGAGCAAATCTATATTTCTTCATTTGGTGTTTGCTGTTCTTCAGTATTGATTTGTTCAGTGTATTAATATGCAAGGAAATGCTGTAGATTAACTTAAGGTTCTCATTGGAAAATACTAGAGGTCTGTGACTATTGTTCTACTTTATCCTGACACTTTTTTTTAAAAGTGTCCACTCTTAAAGATTTTTTTTATTATACCCAGCAGCTCCATAACCACAAAAATATGAAGAAAATGTACGGGGTTTCTATTTCCCTTTAAGCTTTTCTCATGTTTTGACCATAATGTTGGAATGACATAATCACAATCTAATTCTTAACATACAGCTAAGCTTTGTGAATTTGGATGAGTTTCTTTTCTGTCAGCCTTTTGTCATTGTGACAAAACACCAGAGTTAACATAAAGGAAGAAATAGTTCATTTGAATTCACAACTTCTGAAATTCTAGCCTGTGATCAGCTGACTCTGGGTCTTTAGTATGATCATAACAAACACAAAGGAATAAAGTCAGTCTGGCAGACACAAGAGGGACTATTCCATGATCATCCCCTCCTCAACAGTCAACTAAATTCCAGACTGCTAAATGACAAGTGAGCAAGCTTTTATCTTTGTTCCTGTGGGAGTAGGTTTAACCTTGGCTCTTGGGGGTCGAGGGGGTGGAGGAAGGGACAGGGACCAGTAGAATTCTGAGGTCATTGCCAGCCTGGTCTACATATGGTGTCTTAGGAAACCAAGGTTATACAGAGAACCCCTATGTTGAAAAAACAAAAAACAAGACAATAACATCAACAAACAACCAAAAAATTAACTACCATGCTTTGTTTCTCTAAATTTCATATATATGAAAATATATAATTTAAATATATATATGAATATATATGATTCACACACACACATACACACATGAGTATTGATTCTTATGATCTAAGTAGAGGATATGACTTTGGCAGCAACTAAAGTGAGGGTCACAAAAACAAAACAAAACAAACAAAAAAAAACCAAAAAACAAAAACGAATCAGGTTTAGGGCTTGGGTCCTTAGGTTACTAAGTATAAGGAAAATCAAAGGACCCTGATGACTTCTAGTTATAATCATCTTTAACATGAGGAATTTTCTAATGTGATAGTTTTAGGGTTTTTTTTGTATTTACTTGGTATTTAGTAGGTAAATAAGCCTAGAGAATATGTAATTTATTTATATTATTATTTAAAATTACAAAAATTTTAAAAATTAGAATTAATTTCAGTTCTGAACTATTTCAAGTGTTTTGAATAAAGTTAAAGAACAAGAGTTGTTCTTAAAAACATTGCTATATTCAGTCACTCGATTTAGCTAAGTTTTATGTCCACAAATTTAAGGCTAACAAGCAAGAATGCTTTAATTTATTTTTAGGAGACAAAGGATTTAACTACCCAAGAAACAAGTTTTTTTCCTAAAACCAAATTCTGTCAAAATATGCAGATCCTTAAGACTCATGAATATCTTTATATTCAGAATATTGAATTACAGAAACTTATCCTATCCCAACTTAGTGAAAAAATGTAAAAGTGGTATTTAAACAGCGTATTTTTAATTTTTTTTATTACCAGAGGACATGAACATAATTCCATGGATGTTGCAGTATGAGAGGACATTTGAGTTATTTTAATCCAAAAAATTTGCTTTTGGAAGGTCTTGTTTAATTCACGAGCAAAATTTAGAAAATGTACTCGAATGTATGAGAGTGTGTTATATAGCTCTTAGATGATCTCCACCTCTTTCTGACTAATGGATTTTTTACATGAAGACATTTCCAGCAACCTTCTGTAGTTGTAGCTTGAATACTCATGGAGATGTAAAAAGGTTGAGTAGCAATGCCTGCCAAAGTCAGTAGCATAACACACCTCTCCAAGTAGCACAGTGATTGGTTGTGTCCTCTAATCTTCATTAACAATAGCCTCGGATGTTAGTGGCAACTGTCAAATGCCAGGTTATCAGTTCTGGTGCAGTTAAGTTAATGCTGAGTCTTCTCATTCCCTTCCTGATAATTCCTAGAATCATGGATACACAATGCCACCATCAAATATTCCTTTTGGATGGTTATAGAAAAATCTAATGAAAACATAATTTCACTATGGTTTTTGTTTTAATAAAACTACGAAACCATACCATTCAAAATAATTTAAGTATGTTATAATTACATAGAAACCAAAATGTACACTTGGACGTCTGTGTCTGATGATGCTCTCGTTTTATTTTATTGCCATGAATCCCCTAATACCAGCTTTCCTCATTTTATTGAAGCTAGATACAAAAATGAATAGATAAGCAAAAAAAAAAGAAGTCTAGAACAAAGTAATTTTAATAGATAAGTCATCATTTTGCATTTTATATAAGATAACTGACATTCTGATGGATATTTATGTAGTGTATTCCTAGTGGTGGAGAAAATCAATCATGATCCTATTCTATGATCAATCAAAAGAGTGGATGTTGGCAAGGCAAACATTTATCCAGTTACACACAGCCCTTCTATTTCACCTTCAGCATCTAGGAAGAAAAGAATATACTCCAATGTTTTCTGGAATTGGTTATGGTAATCATATAGGATGACTATATTTGTGTGAAGGAGCACAGAACTGATAAAGAAGTCTTAGGAACTACATTTTTAAGGCATTAAAATAAATGTTGCTTTAAATTCATGCTTTCTGGCATGGTAAACCTTAAATTTTGAGTTGAGTCATTTCTGAGCTTTCTTTGGGAAGAATGTTTTATCTCATTTAGAATAATCTTTGGACAAGTCTTCAGACTCCTTTAAGAGTATTTGATCTAGATTGGCCTTAAATTCACAGTGCCTCTGAGGACCACCATGAACTCCTAATGCCTCATCTCCTAAATACTGGGATTAGAAATGTACACCAACTTGCCTTCTTACCTTTAGAGTCTTAAGGGTTGTACCACAAACTTTTAAAATTAGAAAATTATTATTATGAGTGACAACATTGAGAAATATTTTTATATAGGTTTCTAGAACTTTACAAACCCTTTCATTACTTTCTGTCTCCAGGCCAATATAAGCAATCTAGAAAATGCCTATGTTTTAATGCTCAAAAAGCTAAGTCTAATGTAAAGCTTTCTGTGAATGATTTTAAAAAGGAAGAAAGGAGCAATGAATATAAATACAACCAAAATAAAATTTAACTTTTTTTTGTACTTGCATTTACTGATATTTGACAATATGTTGTGTCACTCACAGATCAGAAATGTTTGCTTTGAGTTGTGTTAGTGTTTACTATCAGATTCTGACTTTTGCTTTCATTGTCATTTGCAAATGTGATATATATATATATATATATATATATATATATCATATATACATATATACATATATTTAAATATGTGCCTCCTTAACCTTCTGGTTACCTTAGCAAAAAAAAAAAAGGCTTCTATTGGTTTTGGCTATGTTCATACTTAGAATACAGTGAGATGAAATTATAAGTTAGCAGTCTAGTATGGACTCTTCGCAGACAGTCACTAAATTTTACACAAACAATGATCTCTTCTAGTGCATTAGCAATTCAGATGACGTGAAGAATTTTTCTCATTCCTTAGTTATTCATTTATTTATATTACAGTATAATAATTGTAGTAATAAGCAAGTACTTGATATTCATCAATGTGTTTTTATTCTATTTTAATTTTAATAACTCATTACTTTGTGGACATTAAATTGTCAAGTAGAATATAACTAACCAAATATAAGAATTATTTAAATATAGTTTTTTTCTTTATATTTCATCTTTTATTTACCTGTGCACACTGTGTAATTTTTATGTGTGAGTGTGTGCAGTGAATTACTGTGATTTGTGCACATATGTGTGTGCAGGAGCAAATGCCAATGCATTCATGCATAGTTCAGTGGGTGACATCAGGTTTCAAGCTCTTTTACTCTCTACCTTATTGTCCTGAGATGAGGTTTCTCGATTTACCTGGAGCTAAGCTGGTGGTCAGCATGCCCAGTGATGATCCTGTTTCTGCCCTTCACAGTGCTGAGATTAGAAGCATCCATGGATATAACCATAGTTTGCATACATACTGAGATTGTGAACTCTGGTTCTCATCTTTCCACAGATAATGCTCCTACCTAAATTGTCATTCCCCAAGGCCTAAGTATAATTTTAAAGGAGTATCTACTACATTTCTGTTTCTTCTTTTCTCAGCAAATTTTCAATTTGAATTGTGATAGTGTGGGCATATTTTTTTGATATATAATGATTACATTTAAAGTTCTAGATGTGCATTATATTTTATCATCAGTCTTAGTAATGTGAAAATTGTTTCCTATCCTTGATGTTCAGCTAATTGGTGTAGAAACTGTTACAGAAAAGCTCCTAAGTGAAATGACAATATGTTTATAAATAAAATCTAGTACGAGGGTACATTAATGTCAATAACAAAGTCTATCATGTAAAGCCTAAGAGGAAAACGATGTATACACATGCATGAAAAAGTATGTCTATAAATTTATATACATAAATATATGTAAGTGTGTGTATATTAAGAAAACAGGAATGTAAGTGTTGTGATGGTTTGTATATGCTTGGCCCAGGGAGTGGCACTATTAGGAGGCATAGCCTTGTTGGAGTAAGTGTGTCACTGTGGGTGTGGGCTTTAAGAGGCTTGTTCATTCTAGCTGCCTGGAATCCTGTGTTCTTCTAGCAGTCTTCAGATGAAGATGTAGAACTCTTAGCTCCTCCTGCACCATGCCTGCCTTGATGTTGCCATGCTTCCACCTTGATGATAATGAACTGAACCTCTGAACCTGTAAGCCAGCCCCAATTAAATGTTGTCCTTATGAAAGTTGTCTTGGTCATGGTGTCTGTTCACAGCAGTAAAACCCTAACTAAGAGATGCTGGTACCAGGGACTGATGTATTGCTGTGATAAGCCTGACCATGTTTTTGTTTGAAAGAATGTGGATTTTGGGACTTTGGATTTGGAAAGCATTGGAATGCTTTAAGTGGGGCTTAATGGGCTATCTTAGAAGGAATATGGAAGACTTTGTTGCTGGGAGTGATTTGAATTGTGCTGACCTAGCCCAAGAGGTTCAGTGGAAGAGAATTTCAGCATTTGGTTTAGAGACTGTTTTTGTAGTATTTTGGTGAAGAATGTGGCTGATTTTTGTCTGCCTGAGGCTAAAATGAAGAGATTTAGATTAATTGCTTTGAAAAAGGAAGTCTCAAAACAACCTGGTGTAAATTCTGTTGTGTGGTTACTAAAAGTCACTATATGAAGAACATTTTAACAAAAAGAAGCAAGTTGTAAAAGGAAAATATATAAAATATATGGTTCAAGGGTTCACTTAAAGGGGCACCAGGAAGTAGAATGGAGCTGAATCCTGTGTTCAAGGATATTAAATTGAATTAAGGGAGTAGTGACCTTGGATAAGATTCCACCCAGCTAAATTTAGGTCCAGGCATGGTAGTATAAACCTTTAATCCCAGGAGGTAAACAGAAACAGATCTCTGAGTTCAAGGTCAGCCTAGAACAGAGCACATCCTAGGTGAAAACCTTAAATCCAGTCTGGGTAGACCACACCTTTAATCCCAGTGTTTAAGAGAAAGGCATGCAGATCTCTTGATTTCAAAGTCAGTCTACAGAGCAAGTTCCAGAGCAGCCACGCTTAGGCAGTGGAGGAGTTGTAAACCAGAAAGCTGGTTATAGTGTAATAGAACAGCAGGGCCATGTTCCAGCCCCTGCAAGCAGCAGAGCTCTGCATCTTTGTGCAAGTGGCTCAGGTCTTAGAGTCCAAAGAATAGAAGGGACTATTGGGACAACTGATGCTGGTTAACTGGAGCTAAGAAATTAGTGGTGATTAAGAAGAGATCAGCATCACTGAAGTCAAATCTTCTGAGAAGTGTTTTCTGAGAGCACAAAGAAGCTGTGTCCCAGAGATAGCCAAGGTTGTACTTCTTGAAGCAGCTGTACTTGGTAATGTGTAAGAGTCACCCAGGCCATACTGGTTTTGAAAATATGAAGAACAGCTGAGGCTTGGCGCTGTGAGAGGCCATTGGTAAAAGTGGAGCCTCAGATGCAGTTGATGGCCCAGGACTGAAGGGATCATGCAAAGGAGTTGAAGTTTGGCACGATGAAGAGGACCTATGAGAGGCTATTGGTGAAGCCTAGTTGCAGGGGAAGACTCCTTCGTACTGGGGAGGCCAGTACCATGGGGATGATCACCAAGAACAGCAGCAGCAGTGGAGTGGATCAACCTAACCTTAGAGTGTTACAGAGGGCATAGCTGGAGAAGTGATGCGAGCCCTTTGGAAGAGCCCAGAAGATCATGTGTGGATACTAGACATTGAAACATGAAGCTATATCATTGAAGTTGTCTTGGAGATCCCAAGATGTTCAAGATGCCAGAGCCATTGACTAGGAAAGCTTCTAATAGGGATTGGAACCAGCCAGGAGAAAGGAGTTTGTTGCAGTCAACAAAGATGAAAAAAGAGTTAGAGATCCTAAGACCTTCTTGTAATCAGACCTGGAGATACAGAGTTTGGAGTTTGCCCAGCTAATTTCCTGTCTTGTTTTGAGGATTACAGTTAAGTGATTGGATAAATCTCAGAAGAGACTCAACTTTTAACACTGTTAAAACTGCTATAAACTATGGGGACCTTTGAAGTTGAACTAAGTATATTTTGCTTTATACTGTGTTTAGACATGGTCCCCATAGACTCATATGTTTGAACAAGCCTATGGGGGCCAAGGAGTGGAATGTGATAGTTTGTATATGCTTTACCCAGGGAGTGGCACTATTAAAAGGTGTGACCTTGTTAGAGAAGCTGTGTCACTATGGGTGTGAGCTTTAAGACCGTCATCCTAGCTGTCTGGAAGCCAGTATTGTGCTAGCAGCCTTCAGATGAAGATGTAGAACTCTCAGCTCCTCCTGCACCATGCCTGCCTGGATGCTGCCGTGTTCCTGCCTTGATGATAATGGACTGAACATATAAGTCAGCCCCAATTAAATATTGTTCTTATAAGAGTTGTCTTGGTCATGGTGTCTGTTCACAGTAAAACCTAAGACAGGTGTAAAACAGGTCTACTGGCACAAAATTGTGTATGCAATATCAATTGATAGATGATAAAATCTTTATTTCTGGGTAGTATGAAGAAAGCAAATATAAAGTTAATATTGAGTCTCCTTAAAATATTTCTGTGTATATATTTTAAAAGATTTATTTATTTATTTATTTATTTATTTATTTATTTATTTATTTATTGTGAGTACACTGTCATCAGACACACCAGAAGAGGGAACTAGATCCCGCTACAGATAGCTATGAGCTACCATGTGGTTGCTGGGAATTGAACTCAGAAACTGTGGGAAGAGCAGTCAGTGCTCTTAAAGGCTAAGCCATCTCTCCAGATCCCAGCCTGTATATTTTTATAATGAGCATTAAGACTTAATATATTTACGAACTTAAAGATACATTTATTTATTTCTCAGCAGTTTTTGTTTTTCCTATAAATCTTCAACTCATTTTAGTTGCTTCTAATTTAAAAACTGAACCCAAAGATAAGGTACCCTTAGTTTTTCCCTCAATTCCCATGGAAGTTTGACTCTTGGCATCCATAAGCTATTGATGAGGATGACAGAATGAAAGGGCTCTGATATATTTACCGAGCTGAACTTCTTGAATCATTTTTACCTTGTGTATTATGTTTATGAATTCAACATTTTTCAATCATTGACAATTGAAAGGTTTTTTATGTAGAAAATACATTAACAATATCTTTTGAATAAAATTTGAACAAGAAAACAAAAGAAAGATATACATGTATATTCGGTCTTGCAGGGCACTAATTCTCAAGGTATCAATCTGCTGGTGCTTAGTTAGGTCTGGTGTCTACTCTTCAGGTAGATATGTGCTTTCCTGTTGGTCCAAAGCGCCCATAGAGTTCTTAATCATCTAGGTATTCACCTCTTATCTGAGGCACTTAGATCTCTGCTACAACTTTAGAAATGTGCTTTCCCAGGCCCCCAAAACCACTTCAAAATGAATCTGTAAATGAAAAGAAAGAAAACTTTCTTGCCTATTACATGACAAGACTGTCCATGAAGTCATCTAGCTGACCCTTGCACTGTCCAAAGGTTACAAAAGAAAAGGAAGCTGTCCCCTCTGGGATGTTGATGTTCTTAGTCAATTTATTATTTAGCAGTAAGGACTTTTTACAGAACCAAACAGAATTAGATCAGTTGAAGACGTGTCACTAGACAAGAATGAAACCTTGAGACCAAATGGGAATACAGGAAAGATAAATTAAAAGCAAAAGCCAAACAGTTTAAGTAAGCAAAAGTTAATTAGGTTTCTAAGATGATTTCAGTCAGTGTCAACTTTCTAGCCTTAGGCAGGGAATAAATCCTTACCCTAGTGACTAGACCTGAGCTCCTTTGGAATTGTCTCTGATTCTACTTCTTGGAATCTGAACTGGGTTCTAGTTTTGGCTTGAGTCACATGTTAACCCAGACTTCTTTATTCCACAGATTGGTGGAAAACAGGGAAAAAAAATAAGCAATACAAGTATAGAAGAATTAGTGACTACCACATAGTCATGTGTGTGCATATCACAGCAAGAAACCCTTTTATCATCTGGATAGTAGAACCCAGTGACAGGTACCCCACCTGCCTCATGGCTCTTTTGCAATCACTGTAGCATGAGCCAAGCTTTTGACTTTTACCTGCCAGATAGTACCTTTGCCATTTGCCAGTCACCATATGCTTTTATTTCCTTCTGAGCCCATTGCTTTGCCCCTTGATCTTTTATGTCCCTTTGTCTTGGTCTCTCTCTGTCTGAATGATTATGTGAGGTCACCCACTGGGCAGGTGCTGGGAAAGAATGATAACCTGTTCAGAAAGCAGTTCCCAGAGGCATCAAATTAATGAGACTCTCATGGTATGGGCTTTGGGGTAGGGGGATGAGAGGAGAGGGGCAGACAAGGACTATTTGTGGCCCTGGGCATCAGTGCAAGCATGAGTGAGCCACTTTGTCCTAGCATGCCCAATCACAGAGGCTGATGGCTCTCACCTAGAAATAGACGTTAAATCCCTTTAAGGAAAAGAGTAAGGTTTTCTTATTATGTAATCATGTTACTGAAAGAAGCTTGTAAAAGGAAAAACCTACATTCTGTACCTACAAAGACTTCTTTGCCTGTGAAAATTATATCTAAAGCATTCTTTCTACATTTTTATCATATGTCATCTATGAATCATGTTATTTTATTTGTGTATCAGAATGTGAATTGTCAAATAACCAGAAAAAAAATACTTTGGAAGTTCTTTTCTGCCTCCCATGGCCTCTAATTCTTGTTGTTCTTGGTTTTTATAAAATATATGCTTCGTTTCTCATGTGAATCTGGGAAAATGTAGAAAGATTAAATCACAACATACAGAAACTTTCTCTAATATCAGGGGTAATGGCTAAGTTATTGAGCAATTAACAAGACCAACATGGACACCAACAATCAGAGAAGACAGTGGCAAAAGTAGCCTGCTAGATGTGCTGTTGAGACCTGGTGAACCTCTGTCTTATGTATCATTCCTCGAGCTTAGCTCATGGTTAGGTTTTAGTAAGGAAGTTTGGATTATGAAACATTATTAAATAAAGTATTTTAACCTGGATAAAGTTTTTATTATTTATAATATCTCATGTGTAACTCTTTCGAATAATCAGGTATACTGAATGACTTCCATGGGCATCATAGATAACTTCTGTCACCATGATTTCATGATGACTAAATCTTGTGATCTTACTAATTTGCTGTAGTTTAGAGCTAAGCTACTAGGGATAACTATGCTTGAATTCAGTCTAATCATTAGACTCTAATGCTTTAAAATTTAATAACTCCTTTTTCATTGTTATATGTTGGTCCCTTTTTGTATGTCTGTGTGTATTTCAAAATATGTAAATGAAACTTGATCAATTTGTATAATGTTACATCTATGTATAGAATTTCAGGGTTGACCATTTGTTATTAGAAAATCAATTGGTATCAATCTAATTAAACTAATTAACTAAACTAAATCTAATGCTTTAAATAGTTACATGCACCTATTTATATGTAGTAGAGTTTTGTTTTACATTTTTCCTAACTCTTTACTAAGATCTAAGTATTTAAGATAAAATTTTGAGGATTTATTATTGCCTATACAGTCTATGAAGAGTCAAGGTAGAATTTTTTAAGCATTATTAGTGTCTTAGTTAGGATTTTATGAGAAGAGACACCATGACCACAGAAACTCCTATAAAAGAAAACATTTAATTAAGCATTTAGCTGACTTGCAGTTCAGAGGTTTGGTCCATTTTCATCATGGTGGGATGCATGGCAACATGCAGTCAGACATGGTACTGGCGAAGGAACTTGAGATTTCTACATTCAGATTGGCACGTATCAGGCAGAGAGAGCCACTGGGCTTGGCATAAGGTTCCAAAACTTCAGAGCCCAACCTCAGTGATAAACTTCCTCCAACAAAATGATACCTACTCTCACAAGGCCATGTGTCCTAATCCTTCTAAATATGCCATTCCTTATGAGCCTTGGGAAGCATTTTCCTTCAAACCACAACAATTGGAAATAATACTGAATGATACATGAAGTCATAGAGACTTATTTTTTTACTCAATTGTAATATTGACAACGTCTATGTAATTAGCACTTCTAAGTTTCAGGCTCTGTGATGCATATTTAAAAATATTTCTTTTTGTAGTTTTTGTGATTATTATACAATTGCAACATTTACCTTTCCTTCCTGAAAGTTCTCCATATACTTCCCACTTGTTTTCTTTCAAATTCACCATGCCTCATTTTTTGTTTGTTGTTTTTGTGTTGGTATGTGTATGTGTGTGTGTGTGTGTGTGTGTGTGTGTGTGTGTGTGTGTGTGTTCTTAAATGTATAAATGAAACTTGATTAATCTGTATAATGCTACAGATTTATAATGTATTAATCTGTGTATATGATTTCAGGGTTGACCATTTGGTATTAGATAATCAATTGGTATGCTCTTCCCTGGGGAAGACCATTTTTCCTGCTGTCAGCATTCCTTACCTAGTAGCCTGTAGTTCATTGTATAGGACTGAGGCCTCCTGAGCTTTGCCCCTTTCACATTAGCATATTTATTGGTATCATCGTTGTTCAGGTCATATTTAGGCAGCTATGTTGGTGATAATTTATTGTGGTGACGTCTGACATATCTAGGAGCCAAAACTCCCATATTAAACTCCCTGTTCTTCTATTTCTTTTTTTTTTTTATTTAATTTTATTTTTTAAGGTTTTTTTTTATTTACATTCAAAATCATTTCCCCTTTCCCGTTTCCTCCCTCCCCGAAAGTCCCATAAGCCCCCTTCCCTCCCTCTTTTCCCCATTCAACCCCCTCTCGCTTTTCTGTCCTGGCATTCCCCTACATCCAGTCTTTCCAGGACCAGGGGTCTCTCCTTCCATCTTCTTGGAAATCTATTGATATGCGAATTGTGTCTAGGGTATTCTGAGATTCTGGGTTAATATCCCCTTATCAGTGACTGCATACCATGTGTGTTCTTTTGTGATTGGGTTGCCTCACTAAGGATGATATTTTCAAGTTCTGACCATTTGCCTAGGAATTTCGTGAATTCATTGTTTTTAATTGCAGAGTAGTATTCCATTGTTTCTATTTCTTAAAAGCTCTCTACCCCTTCTTCCACAATGATCCACAATCCTTAGGTGGAATTGTATTCTAGATGTATTTGTTGGAACTGTGCTTCACAAGTCTGCATTTTGATCTCCATCTGTTGTGAAGTGAAGTTTCCTTGATGAGGGGAGAGAACGATACTTATTTGCGGGTGGAAAAATAAATATGCAAAATGTTGTTGGGGGTTATATGTGTATTTAATATGAATCATATATTAAAATATTATATGTAATGCATAATTTTACTGTTTTTACAATTGAATTCTGAATATAAACATAATGATCTTGTTAATTCTACTTCATATTGTGTACAGCTTCATATTGTGTGCATATTAAACTACTCAAGTATTGAGATAGTACCCATCGTATGACTCTTATCCTTTTGAGAAGTATAAATGAGCTGTCTTCAAGGAGGTCCTTACATCTCAGATGATGGAAGGGTCTTGTTCTTCATTAAGTGTAACGTGTACTGAACCAGAAGAGTTTCTGAACACTGGTCATGATGGTGAGCTGAGTTCTTTGCCTTCTTATTTTTAGTACCAGGGCAGCCATTAAACTTCAAAGCAGAGCCTGAATCTGAAACAAGTATTTTGCTGTCTTGGACACCGCCACGTTCAGATACTATTGCCAGCTATGAATTGGTTTACAGAGATGGGGATCAAGGAGAAGAGGTAAGACTTATAAATCTTTTCTTTGTGGAAAAGATTTACACATGAAAAGAAGACCTTGATCAAAAAAACCCAAATGGGTATTTGGAGCCTTTGGGGATGGGAGTCATAAAAATTTTGTTCTAGGTACAATGCTTTTTTTATTGGTTATTTTATTTATTTACACTTCAAACATTATCCCCCTTCCCAGTTTCCCCTTCACAAATCCCCTAACTTATCCCCTTACTCCCTGCTACAGTGAGGGTCCCCACCCACCTACCCACCCACTCCTGCTCATGTAAAATGATTTTTGATTTAGTTTTCCAAGCTCCATACTATATAATCATCAGGTCATAGGGAAACAGAAAATCCATGAGGCAGAGGAATACCTTCAGTTCTCTTCTGTAATTGTTCACAGTATTTATTTAGGCCATTATGGAAACATAAATATTTGAAATTTGTATGCTTTTAAAAGTTATAAAGGAAGATGCCCATAGCAAACGTTTACTGACAGGCTAACCATTATTTGATATATATAAAATGGTACTATGCTGTGGAAGTAAAATAATATATTGCTAAATGTATAGAAATCAAAAGAAAAATAAAACTCAATCTCCTGCACATTTACTATTAACAAGCACAGCTCTAAAGGTTTTACTAATAAGTCATGTAATTCTTATGACAGCCTTTTGGTTTATAAATTATTTTTTTCACCAATTTCATGTGGAAGAAATCAATGAACAAGAAAAAATACATACAACTTCCAAAGTTTCACATTAATGATTGACAGAGATGATGATGTTTGAATTGAGACAGGCAGGACCCGCAATGTGATGGGTCCTCCCACATCAATCTTTAATCAAGAAAATGTCCCATACACTTGCCTACAGGCCAATGTGATGAAGGCATTTTCTTAATTATGGTTTCCTCCTCCTAGATGACCCTAGTTTATATCACATGCTTAAAAAGAAACCAAAAAAAAAAACAACAACAAAAAAACCAAGCAGCACAATTGACCTCTTGTCAACTTAACACACAGATACATCACTATTAAACCACTTTCCTTCCTTTCCTTTGTATCCTTAAGAATTCATATCAATATTAAAGAGTAAAACATGATATAACTGTAGAAGTCCCACAGCCCTAAAACACTTTAAAAGGTCAATCTCTAAAATATCTAACATCATAGATATTAGTCCAACGTCCATTAACTCTGGGTCCTTGTAAAATAAATAAATTACATCCTTATTCCAAAAGAAAAGAACCAGGGTACAGTTACAATTAAAACAAAGCAAACAGAAAACCAAACAGTATAAATAGCTTAGTGTTGGTGTCTTAGACTCAATCGTTTTTCTGGGCTCTAAAAGGCTTAATCAGCTTCATTTCGATGCCCACCTCTGCCTCTGCCTCTGCCTCTCTGCCTCTCTGTCCCTGCCTCTCTGCTCCTGCCTCTTTGCCCTTGCCTCTCTGCCCCTTCCCCTTCCCCTGCCCCTGCCCCTGCCCCTGCCATGCATAGCATCTGCAACTTGTTTCGTAGGCTCAAGGCAGCTCTGAGTTGCACCTGCTTCTATCTTTGGTGGTCATCCCACAGCCTTGGCATCCCAATTGTTCTGGAATTTATACTTTAACAGATACTGCCCCCTCACTTAACCTTTGCATGGCATCTCTTTAGGGACTCTGACCTGTGTTCTAGTGCCAAGCCCCAGTTGCTCTTCATGACACCTCTAGTTTTGCAGCTCTCATATCACCAAGAACACCTGAGAGAGTATGAGACATTACCAACTTCAGCTGACAACTCTGGACCACAAATGGACCTCAGCTTCTGTGTTCTAACCATGAATAAACAATTGCTAGAAGATGTCACCTCACTGAGACTAGTCTCTTTTTCATTACAGCCAACTTTGCAAGTCCAGATAACCATCATGGATTGTACTCTAGTGATATTGGTCTCTTGTTAATTACAACTGAGTCTTCAATACCATTGAGCAGAAACCACAGAGTCTTGATACAAAATGTAACACAAACAGCCTCAATAGATTCTTTAAAGGACTCTCAAACTTCCTGCTAAGACTTTGTAGGTCATTCCTCTATGTCTACATTGCTCTCACATTATCTTGCAAGTTCCCTCAGAATATCTCACTAAGTTCTGAGCCCTCAATGGCTTTTTCAGACCAACTTTCTAAATTCTTCCAACTTGCTCACAGAAAGAAACCTATAACATGGTCAGATACATCCCAGAAATGCCCCATTCTTGGTGCCAATTTCTGTAATTGTTAAGTTTGTAGATAAGGATATTTTGGGGATAGGTATCCTGACCACAGTCCATTACAGAGAAAAGTCACAGTTGACACAAAGGTATGTGAAGGCAAGAACTGACAAATCATGGAGGAATGCTTCTTATTGACCGGCCCCCTATGCTTGCTCATCTCTCTTTCTCATACAGCCCAGGACTTAGTGTCAGATGTTGGTGCCTTCTATGTGCTGGGCCCTCCTACATCAATAATTAATCCAAAAAATGTCCCAGGGAGTTGTCTACAAACCAGTGTGATGGGACACGCCCTCAGTTGCAGTTTCTTCTTCCCAGATGACTCTAGCTTGTTTCTAATTGAAAAAACAAAAACAAAAAAGCAAAGCAAAAAAGCCCACCCAGATAACAAAAGCAATATTAAATATTGAAAAGTAGTTATCTTTACTTATGATACGATTTAAAAACCTAAGCTGTTGTGTTCTTGAGGGGTATACAGTAAGCCAATATTAAATTATTGTATGTCTTCACTAGCATGAAGTGAAAATTCTTTCTTTCTTTCTTTCTTTCTTTCTTTCTTTCTTTCTTTCTTTCTTTCTTTCTTTCTTTCTTTCTTTCTTTTTTCCTTTTTTCCTTCTTTCACATGCGTTGAGGGGTATGACAGTCGTTTGCAACTACTGGGCATACTACCTCTCCATGTGCTTTAATTGTTTAGGTGACAGAATCCTGTTTTCTCATTTGGGGAATCTGAAGTTTCTAAGAGTGTTTGTATTTAATAGCCACAGCATGCTAAAAGTATCTTTGACACATTTATATTTGAATTAACTTTGAATTCATTTGAGTGAATAGCAAGCACTAGTTGGTTAGAAAAAAGGCTTAAGATTGTTTATGCCTCTGTTCAATTACATACTTGTATGTATTTTAATGTTTACTCTGGAGTGACACTCTATCTGACATTGATTACTCATAGACAGATATGCTTTTGCTAAAACGCAAAGGCAGATTTGAAACCCAGCTTTGATAAACGAGTATCTTATTTTGAAAATCCCCTATAATGTTAACAGTTATTTAACAGGTATAGAGAATTTTATGTTTTTTTGTTCGTTCATTTGTTTGTTTGTTTTTAGCTGTAGGCTCTTTAGTCACAAAAAAAAGTTCTGAAATATTTTAAAGAAACCCACAGTAATGTTCTTAGTTCTAAGAAATGATTCAGCTGTCTTCAATGACCCAAGTAATATTTAGGACCACCAACAATTTCAGATCTTTTTCACGTTTTTTATTTGCTTGTTCTTTTTACATGTTTGTTTGTTTTTAAAATTGGTTGGCCTGAAACTCATTAAGTAACTGAAAATGACCCTGAACTCCTGATGCTCCTGCCTTCACTGCCCCAGTGGGGGGAATTGTGAGAATGGGTCACCACATCTGGTTTTTGTTGTTATTTGTTTGTTTTTGCTTTTAACCACATACATTGTGTATGCTGACCTATGTCCCTAGTCCTTCACATCTCTTTTATAACATATTGTGCAATGTTGCCAGTTCTGGGCATATGATATTTGCCACCCCCATTTGGATTGTAGAGTCCTGGAAGAAAACATGGGTGTGTAATTGAATGGAATTTTGCATGCTTAGCATCCTTCATTTTCAAGTTTGGCCAGTGTCCTTTATCTTTGTGGTCACAGCACCTTGTACATCATCAGGGTGGCATGTATCCTGGCTTTGTCCTCTCCTTGCTTCTTATCGTGTGCTGCTGGATAATTGTCAGCATTAGACAGACCAACATTGGTATCTCTGTTTCAGCCACCTTTTGTAGAAAAATACTTTTCAGCTATTGCATCTTCATGGTATAATTTCCAACACAGTCATGGATATTGTTTCCTTTTGCTATATATGGCATTGTGGTTAAGAGAGAAATCTAATGCTGCAAACATTTATTATGCCATATGTGCACCAACTCACAGAAAAAATGACTAACTCCTCTGTTTACTTGCAGCAGCGAATCACCATTGAGCCAGGCACATCTTATAGGCTTCAAGGGCTGAAACCAAACAGCCTGTACTACTTCCGTCTTTCTGCACGCTCTCCTCAAGGCCTGGGTGCTTCTACAGCTGAAATATCAGCTAGAACCATGCAATCAAGTAGGTGTCTCTCTTTGCTACCTTGTTGCCCATTTCTCTCTAGGAAATGTTTCTGACAATTTTGTTTTGTTTTGTTTTGAACTAAGGAACAAACCTACTAGTGTGCTGAGTCTTCAGCAACTATCTATCTCTGTGGGAAAAAAGAAAAAAAAAAAAAACGTATCCTCCTCTGGATACAGGACACAGATAGGACCTGTGTCATTTTCAAACGTAGCACAAATAACAGACCCTTCATTCCACTTCCTAAATACATAATTTCACAGAAACTAATTGACTTTCATAACTAGGAAATGGGAGCAATAGTTAGATCTGTTCTCATCCAGTAAATGATGTGGCTGCATGACAAAAACGAGGTTGAAAACACTGCAGAAAAATCAGGCTAGAGCACATCAGAGTATGGCGTGGCAAAAGGCAAAATGGTTTCCTTTTAAAAACAAGTGATTAACATGTATTTGTTCCTACTCGGGAGGAAGGCTCAGTGCATATGACTGGTTTCTTACTCTGGTAGCACCCATGTAGACATTGGGAATATTCACAGAAAATCTCAGTTTAGATAAGTCTGAGGATAATTGAATAATCATAGGCATATCTGAGCCCTGAATGCTATTTTGCTTCCTTAACTTCATTCTCTTTTGAGCTTGCATGCCTCGGCGTAGCTATGTTTGTTATAATGGGGCTTTACTATGTCCAGAACATATTGTTTTCTATAAATTTTATCTAAAAGATTGTTTGTGATGGAAAGTGTAGATGGTTTATAATAGCACCATTCTCTCTTTAATAAGTATTGACAATTAACCATCCATTCATTTTATCTTGAAGAGTTTTATGGTTGCTGTGTGGGATTTTTGTGTGTAGTATTTTAACTGTATTTCCTGACATTGTGATGTATCGGGGTAATTTGATGGGAAATAATTGTTCAGAAGATGGCTGTCTTATGTTAGAATAGACAGTAAAAGTGTATGTTTTGGCTCTTAATGCAATTCTACTTTAGATGAATTATTGCATCAAAAAAAAAGAAAGAAACTGAATGTAAACCATATAACTATATAAATAATATAAATCAAGATTCTTTGGGGGGGTTAACTAGGTATTTTTAATTGCTGTGTTATTAACCTTTTGTAAGGGATAGCTGATTAATACCAGTTTTACCAAAATTTGCTGGTGGGATCTAATTCTTTACTAGCAATGGTGTCACAAGAAGAGTTATAATAAAAAAGCTGAAAGCTGACATAGGGTAAGTACAGTCAGAACCAGCAAGCCTGACCTTGCCCTCGGTAGGTAAATCTCAGCCTGTGCATTCTCATTCCTTAATGATTCTGCATGCTCATTTTATTTGGGCTACAATCAATGTTAGATTAACACTTTTCGTTAAAACTGGTCAGGCTGACTTAGATTTTTTTAGATAGGGTAAGCCCTTCTATGTTCTTTGGGTTTTTCATGTTTTTGTTGTTTTTGTTTTTTGTTTTTGTTCGTTGACTTCAGTAGGAGGGCATCTATCAGTTACTGTTTTTTGTTCACTTAAACACCCTTCCACAAATGAGTGCTGTGGATGGATTTTCTTTATTCTAGAATGTGGAAAGGAGCACATAGAATAGATATGGAAATGGTATTTCTGGAATCTCAGGTTTACAGAAATAGAATTATTTGAGATTTGGGTGCTAGTCAGTTTAGTGGGGATGGGAGATACCAAGGAATTGATTTAGAAGAAGAATTTAAATTGCAGGTAGGTGATTTTATTTGAGGCTCTCTTATCACATGGTTTCATTTTCATACATCTCCCCCATTCATTATTTAACAGTTATTTTGACCATTGATTCATATTTTTTGTTTACTCATGTTACTAAGCCAAGGTTCATAAATTTATGTTAAAAATTTTAAGTTTCAAAGTATTATTTTTGTTTTTTCTGCCCTTATTGTTCGTTTATTTATTTTTGCCTTTTCTTTTGTTTTATCATTTTTTTTTCCAACCACTCCTGTCCTTTCACTCAAATCCTCCTTTAACTCACTACCAAAATAAGAGCCATCAGCTCCTCCTCAAGATATTAGTTGCACCAGCCCAAGTTCCACTAGCATTTTGGTAAGTTGGCAACCTCCACCAGTGGAAAAACAGAATGGCATTATCACTGAATACTCCCTCAAGTATGCCGCAGTGGATGGGGAAGACTACAAGCCTCATGAGATTTTGGGAATTCCTTCGGATACTACCAAATACCTTTTGGAACAGCTGGAAAAATGGACTGAATACCGGATCACTGTGACTGCCCACACAGATGTCGGCCCTGGCCCTGAGAGCTTGTCCGTGTTGATTCGAACCGATGAAGATGGTATGTTGCCTCCGCTCCATCAGTTCGCTCCTTCTGACACAGTCTGGGTCTGCTTTTGATAGGCTAACAGTTATCCTTTTTACATTTTTTCTGCTCATCATTTTTGACCCAACACTTTTATTATGTAACATTTTGCCAAAGACCTGTCTTTCCTACATCCTGGGCTTTTTTTCTTGTTCAATTTCAATGCCACAATTTTCTGCCTTTTAAAGGGACACTTTGCTCTTACGGTCCTAGGATCCAGATTTTTTTCTCTGTACCTCCAAATAATGTCTCCTGTGTTTTTCTTGGCATTTTTATTAAATTATCTTTCATTGTGGAATTAACTTTGAAAGCTGCCACCTTCTTACTGCCTTTTGTCTTGTGATTTTTGGCACCTGTTGCATGGAACGGCCTCTTGATATGAGAAAAAAAAGAGAGAGAAGAATCCATATAGTCAAGAATCTTTTTATTCTGCTATTAAAACAAAAACTTTAAAAAACACACAACTGTCAGCAATCTGTTTTTGTTATTATTTCAGTGCAATACTTCTTTGTGATTTAATGCTTTGGACCTCAAAGCATCTTCCTTGGCTTTTGTACATTTTTTTTTTTACATGTTTTTCTATTTCTCTGATACTCTTTTTATTTTTTTCTTCCATTTTGGTTTTTGCATCGGTCATGTTTTTTGATCTTTTCTTAAATGTAGAGCAGATTGGTTGAGCATTTTCTTTAGTCGAAGATGTGTGTGTTCTTCAATGAAGCATAGTGGGTCTACCCATTTTTAAGTAAAGAAAGCACTCTCGCTGCACTGGTGGCGAGTGCCTATAATTGTCTTTTACCCATGATGTTGTTGCAGTTCCAAGTGGTCCTCCTCGCAAAGTCGAGGTGGAGGCTGTCAATGCCACAGCTGTTAAAGTCTCGTGGCGCTCACCTGTGCCCAATAAGCAGCATGGCCAGATAAGAGGATATCAGGTGCACTACGTGAAAATGGAAAATGGCGAGCCCAAGGGTCAGCCCATGCTGAAGGATGTCATGCTGGCTGATGCACAGGTAAGCCTGTTCTATTGGCTAACATTGATTCCAGTCTGTGCCAGAATATACTCTTTTGTGCTTTAAAAACAAGTCTACACAAAATTCTAGACTTTAAAACCCATTGCTATGTATTTAACTTTTAATTTAAAAGTAACGTCAACTGAAATTAAACTGAAATAAATTGCTTTTAAGTTTAATTAAAAGTCACTTTAAAAAAAATAGATATTATGTTCTTTATGTCTGGATCTAAATTGATATTCCTCACTTCAAGGAATAATGATGAGCCTAACTAAATCAAAATAAAGTATTCCAAGCTACACTTGGGTTGATAGAATCTACCTTCTGCTGTGTTTAAATTACTTGGACCAAGTTGATCTAATTTCTTAATGTCTGAGGTTTTTACTAGAGAACAGACATTTTTATTCAGGGGAAGGACCTCAGTATTTTATTTTATTTTACCTTTCATCAGGTCATAAATTTTATGGGAATAATTGTTTTCTGTCCCAGAAGGTGAAGATAATGCCTTTGATGATAAAAAATTAAATTAAGGTTTCCAAGAGAATAAATATGATCTCCTGTCCTGAACCAACTTAAGAGAATTACTAGTGAGCTGGGGAAATGCCTAGTCAGTGAAGTGTTTCCAAAGAGAACCTGAGTTTAATCTTCAGAATCTACCCATGAAAAAGCCAAGTGTGGTATATATAATCGTAATCCTAGAATTGGAAAGTGGAAATGGGTTGATATTCTGGCCAGCCAGTCTAACTTACTGGACAAGGTCAAGATTAATCAGAAACCTATCTAAATAAGGTCTACAGAGTCTAATAACAACACCAAGGTGGTCTTCTGGCCTCCACAATCACACAGGTGTACACACATTCTCATTTATACATGCACCCATACAATCCTGTACTGATGGTTGCATAGACAGCCTTTACCAACAAAGGAGTTATTAATAACGAGTAGTTGTGTGTTTGAGATGTCCTGTTGACCTTGGGGAAGTAGTACAACCATGGTGTCCTTGACTGGTTTTGTAGTCAGTTATTTAAAGCAAAGCATATAACATTTTCATTTTCCCTGTAGGTTATAGGTATTTAAAAGTAATCCCACTAAATGAATATATAATTAATCTACTTGAACCTCAAGTGTTTTCCTGGAAGGAAGAGGAAAACTCCAGTTTCTAACTGTACTGGTGGAAATGTCACATAACCCAGGGTCTAGCCTGCCATTGCTCTTTGGACAGTGATGGAACACTGTGATTACAGGAAATGTAGATACTTGATACTTTGCTTAAGTGTATGGTAGCTGATCAAGAAAAAGAATCAAGTTCATGAAAATTTAAAATTTGAAATGAAAAGGTCTTTTATGTGAGCATGAAAAGATCAAAAACTGAATGAAAACTTCTACACAAGTTTGTCCAGTTTTATCTTCTTTTATCTCTGAAAATATGAGACAATATGTACCCCTACAGTGCTAATGAAAGCATTTACCCTAAAAAGTCTTTATGCTGTCAACTCACAAAAGTGTTTATGTTTGCTTCTATTTTGAATCATCCTAACTAAAAGCCTGAAGGGATCTAAATTTGTGACACATTCCTAGTTACTGGTTTGCAGTAATTTCTGCAAACATAGCTGATATAATGTAATGACACAAGAAAGAGCTTTTGACAACTCTTTTTATTATAAATATTGATTTTTATTCTAGTCTTGTTAAAATATGTAGGTACTCTTTCAGTTAATATTTTGAGAGAAATATTGATTTTCTTTTAATATTAATTAAGAAAATAAATTAATGTTTAGTCAGCTAATAATATATTTACTAAATATATACAAAACAAAGGGAGACACAAGTTTTAACATTAGTGAATGTAGTAACTATGTATTTTCATCAGAATAAAAGCATGGTACTGTCTAAAAGGAGAAGGTTAGGAATTGTTTCATAGTTTGCAGATATTTGACATATCTGTAAAAATCTAGCCTCAAACATCATTAAAAAATTATATGTAGATATCAATTTTATTTCAATTTTTATGCATACTTAGTTCTTTTACTTTTTAGTGACTTCTACCATTTGGGTAGTTCTAACAATTTCTGTTCTCAGAAACTTTATATTCTGACTATTACCTAGGACTCTAATGAGCTTTGGAATGTGGGTTAAATTTATCAATTTTATAAATAGTAATTGTTAATATTTAACTCAATGATACTGATTATATTGCAATTGACACATGATATGTTTTATCTGAAATAAAATATACTTTTAAAAAATAAAAAAAGAAAAATATTTAGGATGAATAAAAAAAGGCAAATTTAGGCCTTCTTTTAACCTCTTCTATGCATAGATTTGCTTGCAAGCACAGATTTTAATAAATATCAAATAATACTGTATGTATATCTGTATATGTATGTATATACAAACATTTTTAAACCTAATTGTTTTAGTTCCTAGAACTACTGAATCAATTCCTAGTGAGTCTTTGCATCTCATTATGGCATGACAAGTTGTCAATGGAGACAACTTTGCCTTAGACTCATATCCACTGGTGTTTTGGTAACATACAGTTTACCAAAAACATCATTCAAACTTCCAGAAAACTCTATTGTCAGTGGAATAAAATGGATACATAGTAAGGAAATTTTGTAGAAACAGAATGAAAAGAGGCCATTAAAGTTTCACAATGATAATTATAAACTCCAAAACGGAGATTTTAAGACTAAATCAATTTCAAACACTGGAGGACCATCAAAAGTCTACTTGCTTGTTTATAATTTTTCTATCTATATTGTACTGCTCTTAGAGTAGGCTATTTCTATAATGTAATGATATTTCAGCTACTTTACATTATAAAACTGCATTTCTCTCTTTATTGTTACATAGCTAATAAATGTATGTTTTTCTCTTCTACTTTGATACCTATTAATTGTTGTTTTCCCTAATTTTTCTCTTCTCCATTTCATTTGTGTTTCTTGACTCTTCATTGAAATTTAATTACCTCTCACAAGTCTTCATTGAAACCTATGATTTCAGTATTTTAAAAAGGTAGTAATTTAAATAGTAAAGTAAAATGACTTGTTTATTTAAAATACCTAAATTAATTATACAACCCATGAAAGAAGTAAAAATTGCTGACATATGTAGTTTGAGGTCAGCAACATTAGATTTTTTTTGTGCCTTACTTGCTGTTTCAGTAAACCATAGTTATTTGATAGAGAGATGTGCTAGTTTGAGCAGTAACAATAGCACAAATTTACCTTAACCCCCTTAGAGGTGAGAATGTCTACATCATAATGCATCTATTCCTTGGAATGTTATTGTATATGTTGCTTTAATGACTGTATTTCCCTATTTTAAATTAAGGAGGCTAACATCATTTTTATAAGGGTACAAGTTTCTCTTCATTTCTTTTTATTTTGTCCCCTTCCCCAACTCTCTTAACCTCAATCAGTGGGAATTTGATGATACTACTGAACATGTGAGTAGATTTTTACTGTTTGGCCAAACAATCAGACCTTATATGCTTGTGTTTCTTCAACATCAGCCTCTCACTTACTCATGATTTGATATCACATTTGCTTGAATATCACATTTGCATGAACTAATGGACTGTTTTTAATTTATCTTAACAACATATGCACTTTTCAGTTTGTTTCTGGTTTTGTGAAATGAGCATGATGCTACTGGTTGTGCAAAAAAAAAAAAGTCATGAGCTTATAGCATTTATTTTGGATTCTGCTACTAACTCTGCCTTGTGACACAGTTAGAGGAAGCATGCTTCAAATGGAGTTGTCCCATATGTGTCATGTCAGGTGATTGATATAGGTTGCTAATATTTTCTACACCAGGGTTGTATAGTCACTATACCACATAGTATAGATATGACACTAATTAACTCCATCTATACCTGGCTAAATTTTGTCACATATAAAAAACAATGAATGGCAATAAGTGAGGCATATCAAGAAGTAAAAAGAGTTTCACAGAGAGTGTTCTTTAATATATACGCATAGATTTAGTTACTTGTAAAGGGCCTAGTCTATGTAAGATATTCATGTGATAGCACATCTACCATCTAAGTACTTATAGAAAATAGGATGAAGATTAGAAATATATATTATGTATATTATATAATATACATATTATATATTTCTAAAACAGTTATAAATTGGAGCCAAAAAATGTCCTAAATAACGGTGTAATGCCATGGAAATCAGTGGCAGTGTTCATATGGTTATAATTTCAGAAATCACTGAGCAAGATGGCAGTATACTTGAGAACTGAAACAATGCCTTGTAGTTCCGTAGTTGACAATATTTATGTATATTTGGGCTAAGAAAGATGTGTTACCTGTTTGTAGTGGTGCACAGCAGATGCAGCCATGGAGTTGAATGGGACTGACCTCTAGTCATGTGACAATAAACCTACTAATTGGACAAAAATAAAAGCTTCTTATCATAAAACTACTGTGGAATGGAGCAAAGAGGTAAACTTTGACAGCTGAGGTGTCAGAAGAATAATGAGTCCTTCACTATTTTGTCTTGGATAGATATTGAAACATATTAAAAAGAAAAATCATATAAAGGTTACAAAGAGCATTTTCCTTTCTTAGACTGAATAGAATTAGCATTAATTAATCTTTTGGTATTCATTATTACACTATATGCAAAGCATATAGAGATAAATGTGCAGTAAACATTGACCCTGAAAAACTTGTGGTCTCTCAGGATAAATGGTCATAATGCCAATCAAAGTGTTTAAAATGCCACAGAGTGCCATGAGACCTAACATATAAATATTTATTGCCAAATCACAAGGCTTCTTTTGGAGTTCTTGGAAAATATGAATAGTGTATCAGGTATCATAAAATTTAATACAAAGCAATATTTTATGTGGCTAACACCCATAGTCAGAAACACACTTATGATATGATCCAGTGTATATATGTGTTTGAAAGAAATAAAAGTTTTATAAAACCATATTTATCTTAAAATATATAATGAACTTAACATTTTATGCTCAAGTCCATTGAATTTCTTACTTTATTTGAAATTGCTCATTGTTGATTAAATTGATTTCTTGAGGCCCAGTATTGAACACTACCTCATTGATAAAACAATTTAATGGGTAATTTGGAGAATTAAAAGACAAAAAAATTATGAAGAAAAAGTAAATAGTTATTTTTCTAATTTCTTCATGAAGTGGCCAAAATCCAACAAAATTTGAGGCAGCAGAAATGAAAAGGATCAGATTGGTCAACATTTAAACCAAAACTTGACAGAAGCTTGCTGATGAAGACCTCAAGAAAGGAGTGGTGGAAGGTTGAAGAGGTGTTGTCAGTCATAAAACTATGGAAGTGATCAGGGAGAGTCCACTCTGGGGATTGCTTTCCAGGTTTTCCAGTTGAACTTAAGACAATAAATATGTCACAGGGAGACACTGAACAGATTCTACATTGCATTGGTACTTGAAGCAGAGAGCCAAGATGAGGCTGCACATTAGTTTGGGATATAATGAGAAATATTTTAAGTTCCAAACTAAATGCAGTTATTTTTCCAAGTCTGGAAGGCAAGGAGGTGGATAACACTGGGACAAGACCTTAAGAACACAGTCTTTTAGGAGGCAAGAGTGCAAAATGGAACAGAAGGTAATGGAGGCAGAAGGATTTCTGATTTTTGAAGTGGTCACCCTTCCTCACAGAGGAGTCCAGTACCACCATGCAAATGCAGGTCACTTAAAGACAGAAAATGTAACTCAAGTAGTAGCATGACTGTGATCGTTGTGTTATCGTCAGCTAAGACTCTAGTAGTGTATAGGACTTGACCAGTTTCAATGTATATTACTTACTATATCCTATAACAACTGGAAAAAAGAGATAGACACAAGGAGGAAATATTATCCCTAATATTAATGAATGAAAACTGTATAATAGAATCAAAATTGTCACATACTTGATAATCGAACTTCTATGTACTGAGGTTGTCGGCTATCTAGCATTAATCTTGGAAGACCTCGTCAAGAGGCTAGCATCTACACCATCATCATTTCCAAACATCCAGTTTTCCTACCGTAGTGTATAATTCTGCTCACTAGGTCTGGGTGTCCTCTGTGAAAGCATTTCAAGGTCCAAAGATAAAATATATTTTTCTGAAAATGTCCATCTATGTGCCTGAATAAAATCTTCAAGCACTCAACAGGAGGATATTTGAAATGTTTCAATTTCCACAATGATGATATTCTTATTCTTTTGAGAAAGTAGCCTGTCAAAGCTGTCATATTCGGCATCGGCTTCAGCAGTAATGTTCCATGGAACCTGTAAATTGCCTTGCTAAGAAATTTCCCACTGTATTTCTCGTGGCCTTGTCCACTCACTCCTCACTCACTCAGGTTCCCTTTAGCTTGGGAAGATAATGACACTGAATACTTTCTTAAATATATTTATAATCAACTTGAAAATATAGCTATGCAAATGAGTGAAGTAGTTTGTTAATTGCTCCATATATGTTTTGTCTGTATGGAATGTGTATGGAACTAAAAACAAAACAAAACAAATAAACACAAACACCAAAACAAGTTGCTAACCAGAGCTCTAGCTGAAGAATTATGAAACATCCAATTTAGAGAAACAATTCAATGATAGTCTTAAAGCTATAATCGTTCTGGGCCCTTATTAAAAGAAAACTAATAATTTTCAGATAGTTTCCAAAAGTATCCGAAATAATTAAGCACACATTACTGATCTCATAATATCAAGTCTAATACTTAATTGTATGACCTGATCACTAAATATCCAGAATATTCTCTTCATTGTGTGATGACTTTTGTTATCAGGCTATATAATTAGCCAGTCGTTATTTCCTGATGTCTTCAAAGTATTCTTAGGCCTCAGGGGATATCTAGATTCAACAGGTCAACCATTTATTTACCTCGAAACTTCCTGGGGGCAGAAATACCATGCTGACATCTGCCCTGTCAGCATTCTAGCTACATTGCCGGGCATTACCTTGGGAAAATGCTGCTACAAAATAACAGCTAGTGTATCAGATGGCTGTGACATACCAGACTCATATGCAAGAAATTTCCTGATAAAACTTACTTATCTTTCAACAATCTGGGATTCTAATATTCTAAGCTTATGTTGGGAAGAACAAATGTAAATGGGTAAGCACTCCTAGATTACCAAGCTATTAATTTTTTTTTATATCAAACATTTAAGAAAGTTTAAATTCAAGAATGTCAAGGAAGTCTGATTCCAGATTTCTATCATAACCGTTCCTTCTGAAAGCTGCTTCTGAGGATGCTCGAATACTCAACTTCACTATTAACATCAAGACCTGTCTCCATAGCATGAGCTGAAGGCATGGAACTTGAGGGCTTAGCATGGCTTCAGGGCATGTCCAGGCATGTACAGAATGAGCATCAGTCACCTTATTTTTCTCCAGGTTCTCCCTGGCATGCTTTAAATCACTGTTCTTGGCATGTGTCATTTCAGGACATGATCATCTCTGGGCTACAGCCTGAAACTTCATACTCCCTCACCGTCACAGCTTACACCACCAAAGGAGACGGTGCTCGAAGCAAGCCCAAGCTAGTGTCTACCACTGGGGCAGGTAATGTCTTCTGTGCACATTTATACCTTCAGCCCTATTTCAGATGGTCAAATAGTATGGATATAATCCATGATTCTTTTTCTTCATTATGGTACAGTGAGAGAAAAGAGACTGTGTTCAACTGTAAAGCAGTTTTTTTGAGCTGAGAGGGAAAAAGAAAATCAAATTTTATACTATTTCTAAATACTTCAAGTATTCATTCAAGTTATTTTTGAGCATCTACTATGTGGTCACTGCCATTTACGGTACTAAGTACATAATAACAATAAAAAAGAAGAGTTTCTTCCCATTAAATTTATTTTCTGATATGGAACGTGCTAAGATAAAAAGAAAGGATGTAGGTATGTTGACTCCAGGGGGCCTTTAAAGGATAGGAAGTTGTCTTAGAAAGAGACTCCTTTTGCTTGTTTTGTATTGTTTCTTTGTATTATTTGAGATGGACTCTTCCTAATTCTTAGCACTTCCTGCTTTAGTCTATGCTATATTGTTCTTGGCAGAGCAGGTTATTAAAACTGAATGTAGAGGAGCCAGATTCCTGAAGGTCGAAGAAACCGGCTTCTAAGCAGAATCACACAGTGGATTTTGACTTTGTTTCTTTTCCTGTTTCTGTAATGAAAGACTGACAAATGTAACTGTAGAGGAAAAGGGCTGGTTCTGACATAAACTTCAAAATACACTCTGTCATATCAGAGAGGTCAAGGCAGAGGAATTTAAAACAGCTGATCACATTGCATCCCCAGTCAATAAACAGCAACGAATGCTTGTGTTCATCATGCCTCCTCCTTTTACTCATCCCAGGACTCAAGTCCAGGCAGTATTGCTGGTTGCATTTAGGCTGGGCTTTTTTTCTCCTAATCAAAATCATCACCCAGAGGTCCACCTTCCATGTGATTCTAGATTCTTTCAAATTACTAGTTAATATTGACCGTCACAAACCTCTCTAGAGTGGAGCTGCCATATGATTGGGTTTATGACTTACAGCTTTATTTTTTCTCATTTTCCCTCTAACTTTTTCTGCGAGGCTTTAAATGAAGATAATTACACAAATGGTGGAAAACAAAACAAAAAAAAATAGGATGCAGAATATCAAAAGGCTAAATGATTTCAGATTACTCTTTCTAGAAAGAGGGGCAGCTTCTTTGATGCTTGTTAGACTTGTTCTGCTTGGCCACATTAGAGAAAGCCAGCAGGAAGAACTAGCATCATAAACTGATAAATTAAGCTGTAATTACAGAAGGAGTCTCCTCCAATTCTGTCCCAGTGCAATCTCCCATGGAACGCTTCTGCTGTGGTTTTGATTCACTCCTCCTGAGTTGTCTCTTGCACAACCTTGTAGGAATCTCTCTGCATAAAGACAGAAAGCAGAGAACAGCTGTGATGTTGAGCACCCTCCTGGGTGGCACCTCGCTGCCAAATTTCTCTAAATGTCACGAGATTTGCCTCACTTGTGTCCTGCCACCTGGACTTGCCTCAAGTGGCAGGAATACAGATGGCAAAACTCCGTCAAGATAAAGATGTTGGGTTTTTTATTTTTCTGTTTCCTTTCGTCTCTCTCTTTGATTTTAAAAATACTGCTGTATCAACCTATTTTTTCATACTAGAAAGGAGACATTTAGTGAGGGTTTGGTAGCATGACATATGACTGTGATTATAGGAACAACCAGTGTGAAAACATAGATATGTGGTAAAATCCCAAGTTGAAGCATGGAGTCGCGAGTTGAACAAAATAGTGTGTTCTACTTATACTGACATACTTTTTATCGCTAATGCCTTATGTGAATTATCAGATTCTTAACTGCCCATGAGATGAGACTTAGGAATAAGGACATAAAAGCAGACTGTATATAGAAGAGCAGCCGAAATCCTCACAAAAGGAATAACTCCTTTTCAGAATATCACTTATTTTCACTGCACAAGATTTTTAGAATGGTGGGTCTTGTTCATGTTGTCCAATTATGTTGATATTTTCTTCCACAATTTCTAGTCTTTCTTAACTGGGAGAGGCCTGGATAATGAAATGAATACGCTCACAGTGCAGGTGCCCGAGTCATACTCATTGTCCTTAACGAGGCCATCAAATGTTCCTATGTTGCTTACCTTCCTTGTAATAAAAAAGCATCCCTTCACCTGGGTTCATATCTCTGCAATGTGTGAACATATTAATTCAGTTTGAATATCATCAGAAACGTACCTCTTATGTTTCTGAGTCTGTAATGAATACCTAATAACAGTTAAAAGGGTATATAGTTATAGCTTCTGTTGATAATTTGGGGATCCCCTTGAAATTTTATGTTAACAGTAAAATCCTTGTTTGTAGGTTTGTTTATTGTACATCATTTCTAGAATCAATAAACAATCAATCCTTCAAAAACAAGTAGTGCCCCTAACCTAACCAATCTTTGTAAGACTTATATCTAACATAAGAAAACTCATATAAAGCTAGCTTTTCTGTGTTTGAATGATAATGATGTGTATAGCCTCTTTGTTAATATTCTCACTTTTCTGTGTGGGAAAAAAAAGAAAAGAAAGAGGGGTGGGGGGCAGAGGTGGTGTGTGGGTCCTAGCTCGTGCAGAGGCAATGACAAATCCTGCATAGGAGAGACACAGGCAGGCCCAGAGTCTGCATAGGGATAGGGGACGCAGGCAGTGCATACCTCACTGTGATAGCGAGTGCTGGCACAGGAGTGTAGAGCATGAGGCTATCCGGCTAGCGGGGTGGGGGGGGTGGGGGGGTGGGGGAGGGAAGGGAGGTCCTGCTCAGAAGGCAGTTCCATTCTGACTTGGACCTCCCGAGTATCTGTGGGCTGTTTTGCTGGCTGAGCCACGGTTTGGCTGCAAAGAGAGGTGGCCTGACTGAGACACATTTTTCCCTGGAGGCTTGAAACACACTAAGGCTAGCTCCATACAGCAAATTTAATAAGAGATGGCTCATAGCTTTAATGTTTTATTATTAAGAAAATAGAAAGAAAAGGAGATAGAAAAATAAAGAGAAAGGAGAAAATAGAGAGATGAGAAAAGCCATGACCACGTGGAAACCGGAGAGAAATAGAGAGACAGAGAGCCCAGAGAGATAAGGAAAAGGGGCAAGAGAGCGTGGGAGAGGGATAAGAGAGATAAAAGAGAGTGCGGAGGGCAGGAAGCCTCCATTTATAGTGAGTTTGGCTGTTGCCAGGTAACCGAAGGTCCAGGAAAGCCTGGCTATAGCCAGGTGACTGCAGAGGTGGAGTCCAGCCAAAATCTAGGGGCCTGGGGGCTACACGTGACTGATGGCCACAGGATTATGGAGTTGGCCTTGTCTCATACCAGGGTCCCACATTTCTATATCATAACTACTATACTGTCTAAAGCCTTGAGATTTAAGACAGCCAAAAGAGTCATTACTTTGCAGGCTGAAGAAATCTTGCTCTTTCAGAAGTCCAAAGTTCAATTCCCAGTTTCCACAAGCACCTGTAACTCCAGCCCCACAGTATCCGACCCTTGACTGGCCACTGTGGGCGCCTATACTCATGTGCAGAACCTCTTACACAGAGAACTGCATATAAACGTAATTTAAAATAAAATAAAAATTTACAAATCCATTGCTTTGACAGTTTTTGTGTATTGTTCCGTGGATTTCAGTACTCTGATGACCAGATGTATGTATGTAAGGGTGATCAAATGACAGTGACTGGAGAATTTGGAAAGAACAGACTAAGGGCAATCAGCTATGCTTACTGCAACTCATTATTATTTAAATGCAGGCTAAGTTTGGAACATTTGAAACTGTGGGCTTCAGCTGACCTCCAGAGATTGATCTTGCAAAGAATTTTGAGCTAACCATATGTATTAATCATTGTGCCACCCTAAAAAAATTTTAAAGAGTGAAAAGTCTAATAAGGGAAAAGAATTGAAGTCCAAGAGGAGGACTAACATGTCACAAAGGTCCAAAAAGAGGCACTGAAATGTCCAAAAGGTCCAAGAGCAGGCATGAATTGACACGTCACAAAGGTGCGAGACAGGCGTTGACATGTCACAATAGACAGCCGGTGTTAGCTTGGTGACTATGCAACTTGGCCTCTGGGTCTGCTGTTTATTATGATGCTGTTAACCCTCACCTCAGCCCTCCTCTAAGAATGTGAGACCCTTTCAGCACCATGAAAGCTTTCAAGCATCAGTGCTATACAAAGTAGAACACCCACTGTGATACCTGCCTGACCTTCATATGTGGTCCCCAGGAACCTTCACCCAGAATCTACATATATAGGACCATCTGTTCCACCTCTTTATCTTTTCCAGTAGGTAGGCATAAGTTTATAAACACAATTACCCTATGAACTTTAATTTTCCTTCTCTGATCCCTGTATGTCTTAGCACAAGGTTTTGTGCAATGCAAACAAGTTGTAAATGTTTCCTATTCATAATGCTTCTTGGTGTCCCAAGTGAAGCAGTTCTATTGTTGTTATATAAACTTTTGGAAAATTAGTTTTCACCATATATGGAGTGATGTTCCTTTTTCTCCTTTCCCTTTTTAATTCTGCCGTTCTCTCAGTAAAATACAGCAACCCTTCGAAGCCATCATTCCCAACTTCTTTAAATCTGCATTTTGTTTTTCTTATGCATTATGAAGAATTTAGGCTTCCCTACATGTGGCCAGTCTGTCAGATATGGCAGTGTGAGTTCTCCTTCAGACTGCAACATTCTCTTTTTCAGCAAGTACTCCGTGTGGTAATTTGTAGTGTTTGCAATAACTGCCTCAGAGATCTTACACTTAGTTGTGTTTCTACCACCTTTAAAAACTAATAACTATTTTGGGAAAACATGAAATGCTTTGAGAACAGTAGTGGAAAAGGGTAGGTTAGAAGTGATGCTAGAGCTTGTAGTACATTATTCCATCCCATGGTTTCTAGCCCAAGAGCTTTAAACCCTAGAATAATATAGACTGTAACAACAGTGAAAAAGTGTCTATGCATTTATGCCCAAGCTTTGACTCCTACTGAAGAACAATTGTATGTTTTCACAAAGTCGGCATTATTGTTTATAATTTTCAGGTGTACTATATATTTGCTAATTTGAGTCCTAACTCAAATCATTAGTTGGATACTAATAAAATTATTTATGACTAGCGAGTTTGTATGTGCTTTCATCAAAAAAATGCAAAAGTGTTTTCACTTTTGCTGTCTTTTCACATTTCTTATTAAAACAAGAGGGATTGTGAAGTTTCTTGAAACCAGAAGTTTAGAAAAGGTTAATACATATATTTAAGAGAATGGATTCTTCCTGGAGCATGTAAGATTAAGAACTATATTCCCACATCATAGTTTCAAGCAGGTATTGTTTATTAAGAGATGTATTCTCCGTCTGAGGCACCAAATACAACATGAACTTTTTCTCAGCAGAGACTTACATTTTAATGAAAAAAAAATCTACAAATGGATGCATAGTTGTGGGTGTAGACTGTGATTCTCTGGGTAAGATCTACAGCTTTCTAATTTGCTGTGTATCTAATCTTGGAGAGTTTTCTACCCTCTTTTTCATTATAGAAATTACAGATAATAATAACCACCTAGCACATATAGTGAGGAGGGAGTGTTTAAGTCTAATGATGTACAGTATTCTTCTTACATTATTAGTACATTGTGCATAACTAATCATTGTAGTTATTGCTCTCATTAGCTATATCTATTTTGTTAATCATTACTTGGAATCATTCTATTTTCTATGGCAAGAATAAGCATTGACTTACAAAGATTGTATTCATTACTAAATTCTATGTCAGCCTACTTTACTAAAGAAAGGAAAAGATGATTACTTGACAATGGTATATACAATAAGCATTGCTTTCTTTATAAACAATAAAAGGAGAATACTTGTAGAGTGTCTTTCCCACTTGGCACTAGCTGACATATGATCCTAAATGGCAGCCATTCTTTTTTCTTTTTCTCTTTTTTTAATTAGACATTTTCTTTATTTACGTTTCAAATGTTATCCCCTTTCCTGGTTTCCCCTCCGAAAACACCCTATGCCATCCCCCCTGCCCCTGTTCACCAACCCACCCTCTCCTGCTTCCCTGTCCTAGTATTCCCCTATATAGGGGCATGGAGCCTTCTCAGGACCAAGGGCCTCCCTTTGATGTCCAACAAGGCCTTCCTCTGTTACATATGCAGCTGGAGCCATGAGTCCCTCATTCTTACCACTCCATTCTGTGTGCTCTAGTTCCAGGGAAACCCAGGCTTGTGATTAACCACACCCAAATGAATACTGCTCTCATTCAATGGCACCCCCCTGTGGACACATTTGGACCCCTTCAGGGCTACCGACTAAAGTTTGGCCGGAAAGACATGGAACCACTCACTACTCTGGAGTTCTCTGAGAAAGAAGATCACTTCACAGCCACAGACATTCACAAGGGTGCATCGTATGTCTTTAGACTCTCAGCCAGAAACAAAGTGGGCTTCGGGGAGGAAATGGTGAAAGAAATTTCTGTCCCAGAAGAAATACCAACTGGATTCCCTCAAAACCTCCACTCAGAAGGCACCACGTCAACCTCCGTTCAGTTATCATGGCAACCACCTGTCCTAGCAGAGAGAAATGGAGTTATCACCAAGTATACCCTCCTGTATAGGGATATCAACGTTCCCCTTCTTCCAATGGAGCACCTTATTGTTCCAGCTGACACTTCTATGACACTCACTGGCTTAAAATCAGATACTACATATGATGTAAAAGTACGTGCTCACACGAGCAAAGGGCCCGGGCCATATAGTCCCAGTGTCCAGTTCAGGACACTGCCTGTGGATCAAGGTAGGATTTGTCTGCTTATGGCCTTCCTCCTTTAAAGGAATATCGATCTTTGGAAATCAATATTTTGAAGCTGTAAATAACTGATCGGCCCATTCATATTAATAGGTTCAGCACTACAAGCAGGTAATGTATGTATGACTTAATTCATTTTGAAAACATAGATTTCAGTTATAGAATGCTACTGCAAGGCTGGCTGGCAGTATCCTATGTCCTCAGGTAAGATAAACAGAGGATAGTTGACTAAATTGGAGAGAAAGGAGAGTTCTTTATGAGAATGGGTATTAAAATGGTTGCTCTAAACAGGTAGGCAAATCACATTTCTGACTTTGTTCTATGAAGGCAGCATCTATACTAAGCCCTATGATCCATGCTGGAAAAGAACAAGTTCTATGCTTTAAGAATAGTTTAAATACATAGTTTTTCCTTTTCCAGCAGTGTTTGCAAAAAATTTTCATGTCAAAGCAGTTATGAAGACTTCAGTGCTGCTGTCTTGGGAGATTCCAGAGAACTATAATTCTGCTATGCCTTTCAAAGTAAGTATTCTTTGCACAAGTATAATGGACAGCTTATAGTGGCATATTATTTGTAACACATACAGAAAACTTTGATTTGGACAGGTGAGCTATGGTTATAGTCCCATGGTAAAGCATTTGCCTAGCATGTATGAGGCCCTGAGATAGCTCTCCAGTACTACAAAGCAAAGTTGATTTGGGCTCATAGGTTGTAGTGTTATTTATGACTTTCATGAACTAGTTGCATATGGAGCTTTAACACTGTGACCCTTTTCATTCTAGAGAGTATGTAGACCCACCCCCAGAATCACAATAGCATGACTGACATGGTTCCTAGTAAATTGAACTTGAACTTTTTACAGCAAACTAATACTATCTATTCCCATCATGGGGGAGGGAGGTCTGTATGATTTCAACTAATTTTCAGTGCAGTGTTCTGTATGATCTTAAGATTGTATTTATTGGTCTGAATTCCAAGCACTTTAAAAATAAAACTGACTTGCCACTGAGATCTTTCAAAATAGCAACAAGTAGTTATTGCTTATGAAATTAATAGAAAAAATATTCTTGGCAAATGAAAATTTATTTAGAACAGGATTTAAAACCTCCTGGTAAATTATGGATATAATACATTGAAAGCCTAGAACACTTTCTGTTATGATAACATGTAACTAATGCATTAAATCTTGAAAAGTTATTGTATTATTTCTTTGTTATGCATTTTTGAGAGACTTGGGAATGTTTTACCTTTACAGAGTAAGAACTATCAAGAGAATTAATGCCGACACCAGTATTACAAACACTTATGGGATTAGGAACTGCCCAGAAATAGAGTTGAGCTGACAAAGCAAGTAAATAACAATTGGTTGAGAGACTGATAACCAACTTGTGACTGATTGTATCTCTGTAGATTCTTTATGATGATGGGAAAATGGTGGAAGAAGTGGATGGCCGAGCTACCCAGAAGCTGATTGTTAACCTGAAGCCTGAGAAGTCATATTCTTTTGTGTTAACCAATCGTGGGAACAGTGCTGGTGGATTGCAGCATAGGGTGACAGCAAAGACTGCCCCAGATGTGCTCCGCACCAAGCCTGCCTTCATTGGGAAGACAAACTTGGATGGCATGATTACTGTGCAACTGCCTGATGTTCCTACAAATGAAAATATAAAGTAAGTTAATTCAAGGAATGAAAGGCAAGTAAATATAGAGCCTGTATTTCAGTGTTATTGTGGTTACAAAAGAATGGATTGCTGACTATAACATGTGGAGGCTCGTACTTTTACTATCCTGGATTTATCACACTCTCTGTTCATGTTCATGCTAACACAGTCTCATCATTGTAACATTGTGGGTTTTTTTTTTCTGTTGCAGCCACATTATTTTGAAAAAGAGACAACAAGTTGCTAAAATACAATTTATTGTGGCATATGAAATACAGTTGATAATTGACAGCAAATAGTAATACTTATTATAACTGAAGAGTCTTAAAATTTGAAAAAAGACTAAAAGAAGCTAACAGAACTTAAGTATTTGAAAATAATATATGATAAAGAGATTTTGTTTGTGTGCTAAAACATAGGAAGGATTCAAGAACAAAATAACATTGAAGGAAAAAAACAAAACATTAGAAAATATACCATGCAACACAGTGTGAAATCCAGTGGATCAGAAATACAAAATTAACCTATTCAGTTGAGAAGTTTGTCTAAAGATGTATACTCAGCTGACTTCATAGCTATATCATTGACGACTATGATGTAGAAGTGTTGGAGTAGAACTTTGCCATGAAAGGAAGTTGGCCTCTGTGTTCAGTGAGCCTGGCACAGAGTACAAGATATGCAAAGATTAATGTTACAGATATCCTCATGACTGACCAGGCTAACATTGTTTTGAAGAGCCAGAAAGTTATATGTCGAGGGGCAGTGCACTCTTTAGTTAGGGCAGCAAGTGGTCCAGTCAGGCTAGACCCAGAACAGTTGGGCATGTTGCAGAAGGGGTTAAGGTTGGGGAGGTAAAAGGGTAGAAAAGAGGCATGTTGTACTCAGCAGATTGAACTGTATTCTATAGACAGCAAACTGTATTCTATATTCACCAAAGCTCTGGATGCAAAACCCAGTGTGATATCGATCAGATGATACCTCACTTTTATCTTTCCATTTTAGGAGCCATTTACTGAATATCTTGCAACATATTAGAACTGTTACTTGTTTGAGATGAAAAATGCATTTTTATTTTTATTGTATTACATGATAAAATCAAGATGAAAGTTTTGGGAAATGTTTGAAGTTGTACGGAAAAGGCATGTATACATAGTTCATGTACTGCTACAATAACCAGAGTCCCCTAATGTGGTAGAGAAAATTTTTGAGAACTCATACATAGTCCGTAGGCATTGAACAAATGACACAAGTAGAAAGTAGAGCAAACAGTGGTCCACACAGGAGGCAGAAAGAAGTGGGAGAGACACTTGAGCAGAAGTGCAGTAGGGGTCATTATGTGCTTTAAAGAGGTCAGAGGAAGGAACAGTATCACACATGGATCAGAGGTGTGAGCTTAGAGAACATAACAGACTGTTACTAGTCATCAAAATGGTAAAATACCAAGAGGAAATCTGAGGCAAATTGGACAAGGTTACTATTCACCAAACATATGCAATACCAAAAGGTAAATTGTTGTTTAACTCAGCAGTAAATATGTATTCTAAATGAAGTCTTTATATGAACTATCCAGTTAGAAGTGTGCGTTCAGAACAGTGAAGTGAGACTAAAGTCACAAATCTGGGAGACACCAGAGTAGCATTGGTTTTTATAGGGAATTGCTTGCTTGCTTGCTTGCTTGCTTGCTTTCTTTCTTTCTTTCTTTCTTTCTTTCTTTCTTTCTTTCTTTCTTTCTTTCTTTCTTTCTTTCTTTCTTTCTTTCTTTCTTCCCACCTTGACCAAGTTATCATTGAGTAGAGCATTGTTCAGCCTCCGTGTGTATGTGGGTTTTCTGTTGTTTTTGTTGCCATTGAAGACCACCCTTATTCCATAGTGATCTGATAGGAGGCATGGGATTATTTCTATCTTCTTATATCTGTTGAGGTCTGATTTGTGACCAATTATATGGTCGATTTTGGAGAAGGTACCATGAGGTGCTGTGAAGAAGGTGTATTCTTTTGCTCTAGGATGAAATGTTCTATATATATCTGTTAGTTCCATTTGGTCCAAGGCTTCAATTAGATTCACTGTGTCCCTGTTTAGTTTCTGCTTTCCTGAACAATCCATTTCAGAGAGTGGGGTGTTGAAGTCACCCACTATTATTGTGTGAGGTGCGATGTGTGCTTTGAGCTTTAGTAAAGTTTCTTTTACAAATGAGGGTGCCCTTGCATTTGGAGCATAGATATTAAGAATTGAGAGTTCTTCTTGGTGGATTTTTCCCTTGATCAGAAAACAGTGAAGCAATGAGATGAAAATATGAAGCAAAAGATGAAACATAATAAGAAGAGAGTCCACTGACAACCAAGAATGGTTTCATATATAGAGGGCACCTGGGTGAGGGCACGGTGGCGAAGGCGTTACATGGGATGGGACATTTAAACAGTAAGTGAAGAACTCCAAGTATGGTGACACTTCAGTAGTCCTAGCACTGAAGAGCTGAGGCAGGGAGATTGGAAATTTGCAGACAGCCTGGGTTAATAGCAAGTCCCTGTCTCAATCACACAAAACAAGAGAATCCCCAAGTTTGGACAAGATAGCAATCTTAGCCCAAACTGAAAGAAATAATGAAAATAAAAAACAATATTAAAAGTAAAAATATGAAAGAAGAAATTTTAGTGAAGTATAATTTGTGAAACTCACTCAGGATTAAGTAGTAACTTTGACCCACTTTACACTCGGCCAAATCAATCTTTCCTGCACAGACCTTCACTTGACGTTTATTTGATAAAAACGATGGCAGGTTTCACCACAAGTAATAGAATTTCCAAAATGCACTCAGATAAGGTCTTCATTTTGTCTAATCTTCTTTTTCAGTTTCTAAAAATTAAAAGTGAAAATATAATGTCAGCACACTTTTTATCGCAATAAAATTTAATATGAGTGCAAGATTATATTTATGTGTTGACTTTTTAATTCATTCTGAGTTTCTGTTATTATTAACAGATAAACATGTTTTTGAAACCACTTTATTGAAATATATATAATGTGGTAAGAGCTAGACTATACCTTTAGTCTAACACTTGGCAGGCAGAGGCAGTTTGATTTCAGTGACTGAGGCCAACCTGATCTACATAGTGAGTTGCAAGCCAACCAGGACTACATGGTAAGAACCTGTATCACGAAAAAAAATAAATAAAAAAAAAGGTGGTACATATGTAACATACAGAGTTTAATCAGTTTTTATTATAATTATCATCCATCAAACTATGCAGGCCCTTGACCTAGCAGACACACTTTGAACAACTGTGGAGTGGCAGACAGTGTGGCAGAAGTTTGCTATTCTTAAGCAACACTTACTTGACTTACATGGGAGACTTGAATAATGATGTCTGTCACAATGCTCTGTGATTGGCTGGGCTCCTAACGCAGGTTTAATAACTTATAGAGGCATTGTAGAAAAGGTGACATCTATCCACAGGCTTTACAAATCACAAATTTTGCAAAGTGGTAGTAGCACGTGCCTCTAATCCTAGTACTCAGGAGGCAGAGGCAGGTAAATCTTTTAAGTTTAAGGCCAGTCTGGGCTATAGAGCTAGTTCCAAGGCAGCCAGGACTATACAGAGAAACTTTATCTCATAAAAACTCACAAACAAACAACAGCAACAACAGCAATTAAAAAAAAAAAACAAAACAAATTCAGGTTGCTATCTGGATGGGGAGCAGAGGGCTCATAGCAAAGATAAGGAAACAGCAGGTACATGCTCTCTTATCCCATATCCTACTGTTTCTGTTAGAATCTAGAAAATCCATATTGTGTACACAATGTATTTCTAGTATTGTGTCAAGATGAAGTCCTATCTTATAAGGCGCAGAAAACCTCTCACATGGATCCGATGAAGTAGGAAACTCTGGAAACAGAAAACATGTCAACTCCATACAGATGTCTAGAAAAGAATGCTGAAGGAGGTAGTTAGATTCAATGTGAATTGAGAAAAAATTGAGGAAGCTTACAAGTTGTAGATGAGTACAAATGAGCAGAAAATGGGAATGATAAATTCAATTCATTAGACAAAAACGTGTGTGTTTCCTTGAACAAAACTGGAAAGGTGACCATTGAGAAGCCTAGGGAGTGACATTGAAGCTGGCCGTGCTTTCAGGACTCTTCTTGGTTGATACAGAAAATGAACTGGTTTCTTAGTGAAGCCCTTAGTGAAAATTGGTATTATTATTTATTGGTGACAAATTTCACATTTCAATTTCTGAATGAGTTCAGATGTTCCAGAATGTTTTCTGTGCTATAGGAGTTTGTTTGTTTGTTTGTTTTAGCTTGTTCTGTGTTACTTTTTGACTTATGTGCTTTGGACTCTACTTGCATTTAGAGTCAGGAAAAAACTATAAAACTTGGGTAACAGGAGGAGACATAACTAATGAAGTGCAGAAAGAAAACAAACAGCTGTGGAAAAACTTTTCTAGAAATGAAATAAAGATTCTCAGAAATACATTTCTTCCTTTTGAAAAAAATTAAAAGAAAAAAAACAAAAACAAAAAGTAAACTACAAATGTGCTGTAGCAGGAAGAGCATCAGACCTATAGGGGATGAAAAGAAGATCTGATTAAAATGCATAATAACTTATACTAATGTTTATGTTAATAAATTATTTTCTAGGGAAATGATAAGGAATGATAGTTGAAACATGCCCATTCCATATAGCGTTTCTATTTATGTACATGAGATGAGCAGTAATTTCAAGAAGGTCCCATATCATCCTGTTCCATTTACAACATTTGACAAATTTTGAAGTTGAAAATACTGTTGTTATGATCATAAAAAGAGAAGGAGGTTTAGAGAAATATGGTATACAGTGGTGTGGGGGAGGGGGTGCCCAGCATGCCCATTCGGAGGCATCCCTTCCCCCGAAGGACCAGACACACACAGACATAGTATAGAGTTTATTCAGGGCAGAGGATGGGAGTTTATGGGGTAGTGGAGGCAAAGAAAGGCAGAGAGAGTAGAGAAGTAGAGGCCAGCCATGACCACGTGGAGAGAGGGGGGAGGGGAGGAGAGCCCAAGAGGGGTAGAGGAGCAAGAGAGCAAGAGGCAAGAGGAATAAGAAGAATAAGAGGAAGAGGAGGGGCAAGCAGCCCCTTTTATAGTGGGCTAGGCCTACCTGGCTGTTGCCAGGTAACTGTGGGGAGGGGCATACCTGGCTGTTGCCAGATAATGGTGGGGTGGAGTTTAGACAGAACCCTAACAACTGAGTGTTTTGTCCAGTATTCTATGAACGAAATGTAGAAAGCAAATAAAACTCTAGCTGGCCTGTGGATGCTAACTTAACTATAAGCTATCTGGAACAGTGCTGAATGACATTGTCTCTACCAAAACCGTTTGATGACTGAAGGATATTTCCTTACTAATAGAAGCCATGCTTTTTTCAATTCCATTCAAGTTAATTGTGAGGTCTTAACTCCTAGCCAGTCTTTACCGTGTGCTAATTAAATGATATTTTTATCCACTTAAAATATTCCTTTTGTTTATGTGTATATGATAGAGCATGCTGTGTCTGCATAAGCCAGAAGAACATGTAGGTTACCCTAGAATTAGACTTACAGGTGAGCCACATGATGTGGGTACTGGGAACTAAACTCGGGTTCTCTGGAAGAGCCTGAAGTACTCTTAGCTAGAGCCATTTATCCAACAACAAACTCGTATTTATTTATCAAAGACACAGCTTCTTATTTCTGTCTTTTTCTTGTACTTGGTTCTTATATTGTCTTGTGGAGACAAGCAAATGACTGAATTATTTTGTAAACAACCCAAGGATGAATTCGGCTCTGTTGTCATGGATTCTGTGATGCTTTAGTCTTAGTTTGTGATAGTTGTAAAGACAGACAGAATACCAATTAGAAAATGCTATAATGCCACCATTATTCCAACATGAAGCACATTCATGACAAAGCGCTCGCCTGTGATTTTTGTATAGCAGCATTTTACTGATTGATTAAAACTGAAAGCAGACCCTGAATTGTGTTTATAGATAAAGAGACTGCCAGGTACCAGGTATAAGATTAGTTTCATAATGGCTTAACATTTCAGAACAGAAACGGAAAAGTGTATTCTCTATTGTCACAGCACACATCTGGTACACATGCATACAGGTAAAACACTTATATACATACATATACACACATGTTTTATATATAAATATGTGTGTGTGTGTACACATATGTAAAATAAATAAATAAGAACTAGGAATTAAACAATGCTCCTTAGGCAGATAGTAGAACAAAGAGAGTTCCAGCAGTACTTAGATCAGGCCCCAAGACTGGAATGCTGGGAATGCCATAATCACTTCATTGTATAGGTTGCCAGAGTTACATGAAAGACAAGGGAAGCCTTCCTATTTAGCACCTCACTGCTTATCAGTGAAGTGAATGAAGCTAAGGATAAATAACTTCCCATACTACACACAGCTAAAAAGATTCAACATCTTAATTTGAAGATAGAAATTGGAAAGATCATTCAGCCCACTGTTGGTTTTCTATGATAAAGTAATTTGATTTAAGCAATACACACAAAACATAACAGGAAAAATTATGTGAAGATTGACATTTATCCTTGAACTTTGAAAAAGATTTTGACCTCCAGTTAAATAACAAGTTTCAAAATGCCAAGTCCGATTACAAATGCTAAAAGGTTGGCTGCATTTGAAGTAGGACTATGTAACAAAGACCAGAGCTTGCCTTCTACATAATTATATGGAGCTTGGACCCTTGATAATAGTGTATTAAATGAAATTACTAAAACTTTGCTTAATATAATTTAATCTCTGAAGGTTGTATTTAACTGATCTAGTTAAATCTAATATACTGAAAAACCGTCTCATAATTTATAAGTAGTCGTAGACTTTCTAGATACATTAGTTAAGAAGATTTTTAAGCTATTCTATTAACGTTAATAGTTGAAGTCTTTGTTGACAAAGGTATGTTGAGCCTGAAGTCCAGGCTTCAGGCAAACAAGCAAAGTGCAATATAGAACTTAGTTTTATCAAAAATATTTTTCCATTTCAAATAATTATTCTCAATTGGTATGAGTTTGTCAATATAAATTTATAGGATATATATCACCTCCCTATTTGTCCCCTACCCTTATCTGAGTCCTCTGGTCTTTCATAAGGTGTCATGTGAGATTAGAACAAAGATTATTAGTAAACTGATAAAGAAAAATATGGTATTATGTTCCCTATATAAACTCTATGTGTCCATGTCATTATTTTTCTAATAGAAGGAAGAAGAGCTTGAGGAAAATCATAGACTCTTATAGGGAACACCAAACATTTTAACTACTTAGTTTAGAAGAGACACAAATTCTCAAGAGCCACCTAGCCTAACCATTTCCACTGTTAAGAAGAAGAGTAGTTCAGTGATAAACTGACAGTGTTGAATGAATTTTGAAGAGATCAAATGTACATCTACCTTAATAATATTCTTTTAAATATCAAAACATTGTTTAAAGAGTATAAAACATTGTAGATGCAAATGGTCAATTTATGAAACAATCCTATCAGGCCAGAAAATGGTTCTCTTGTGAAGTAATAAGTTAATTAATATTTAAGGGAAGAGAATTAACTTGAGTTTCTAAGCAGTTGGGACAGAATGATCAAGGATGTGGTAACCAAATGCCCCATGATCAATTCAAAACACTGAAAGCCAATCTAGGTATTACTCAGTGTGGGAAAAGGGATTCAAGCAAGATTCTGACAGGCCTTGCAATATCTTGGTCTTTATCCTAAGAGAAATAAGGCTCCATTGAAATATCATCAGGGGTTGAAATGGCACAATCAATTTTGTATTGTGAAATGAAAATTTCAAAGACTAGACTAGAAAAAGATAGTTGGGGGAGAAGGAAAGTTATGGGACTATTGTCCAGACATGACAGCAAAATGGAATGAGGCCAGATGGGTGGCAGTAGAGTGGCAGAGAAGTAAATCCCCTGGAGATGGGGTTCAGAAGTTAAGAGCACTTAGAAATGAACCAGGAAAGGGAAAAGAAGCAAGTGAAAACAGACTTCCAATATAATGGCCACATCTCCTGCTGGGGTTGCAATGACTATGGTACAGCCTGAGAGCAGGAAAGATTTGGTATTTATTTCATTGTCACCACAGCAATAGCTAAGTACTTTGGCACATAAAGTTGAAACTTGATGAATCTTTGATATTCAGAAGAGAGTTTGGGGTGAAGATAATTATCTATGCATTATTTACATAAAGCTAATATTCTGTGTTTTGAGTGAGAAAGGAATCTCCTTGGATTATAAAAAAGAACATGAAGAGAATTTCTGGAACAGTGTGTGTTAAAATTCTGTAATTTAACAGTTTTGTATCCATAATAAATTCTGCTAAAATGATAAAATTTCTATAGTAAATAATAAAAGGAGGAAAGTCAAGAGTGTTGCTAATTGCCAAAAGCAGAATAGAATTCTTCACGGAAAGTCTTACCTACATGCTAAGAGAAGGTTTAAACAGATAAAAAAATTCTTTCAAAATAACACCGTGTAGGCATGTGGTGCCTAAAATTCCCAGAGTACTGAGGCAGTGCCGTGCTGAGGCAGAGATAATGCTATGCAGTCGTGAGACGTGAGATGGAGCAGAGAAAGCGCAAACTTTCCTAGAGAATTTGGTCAGTAAGAGATGGAGAGACTGCTGTGACTTGGACTATGGTTTTGCTTTGTTTTTTTTGTATTTTGGGGTTTTTATTGTTGTTTGTTTGTTTGTTTAACTTGTAGAAGAGAGGATTTATTTGGGTTTACAGTTTTTGAGACAGTTTGCCTGATGTCCACTCTGACAGAGTAAAGGCGTAGCAGCTAGCACATCATCTGAGAGCTCACATCTTAAATCCCAAAGAGGAAAGCACACCAGAAATAGTGGTAGGCTGCAAACTTTAACAGACAACTCCCATGGGCACACTTTTTCCAGCAAAGACACACCTTCTGAGCCTCCTCAGACATCGCCATAAACTGAGAACCAAGTACTTAAATATCTGAGCCTGTGGGGGACATTCTCATTCAAACCATAGATGGGACAACTGTTTACATAGAGCTCCCCCCCCCCCGCTCCCGCCCCTGTCTTCTTACTAGTAGGTACTTGACCAGGACTTCTGTTTGCTTTGATTTTTCAATAGTGGATTCAAGTGTGGTTTATATGCTCCAATGAGAAGAACAACGTTAAGACAGAAGTACTTACATTAGCAGTAATGTGTTTAGTGGATGTCTAATCAACCAGTGTCATGATAAGTATAGTCCCAGGCATCTTCTGTACTTAAAGGAAAGATTACAGTTCATGTACATGGTCAGGTAGGATTATAGTTTGCTAGAAAGATGAGGAGGAGAATTTTATCAGATTGCGTTTTCTCTATCAGTAAGCGATGTGGATCCCTTTTCCTAAGGAGATGTAGATGCTCAGTCTCTGAGTCTGCATGAGAAAATGATGTTGTGGAAATGAAAATGAAAATAAAAGGTCAAGAGACAAGCTGTGTGGAGACCTAGTGGCCTGTCTGTATCTGAAGGTCATAAATTTATGGTTTGATCTGTACTGTTATATTATTTCTCATGCTTTATATATCCTCCTGGGCTTAGGGGCAGAAAGTAGCATGGATTTCAACTGTGACTTTGGGGGACAAATGACAGCTAAAAGCAATGAGAGCCTTAGTTGTTGTGTGAACATCTCCGTAAAGACAGAAAAGAGAGAGAGCACCATTGGCACTGGCACAGTTCTGAAGATATGAAACTCTCTCTCTCTCTCTCTCTCTCTCTCTCTCTCTCTCTCTCACACACACACACACACACACACACACTCACCTTCTAGAAGAAAATGAGAAGCTGGGCTTGGTAAGTTTCTGATGATGCTAGGACATATTACAAATCCTCCATTATAGAGAACAAGCTTTGGATAATATGAATTCCAGATTGCCAGATTGTCATGAAATGTGTAAGACTGTTCTGAAGGCAGTTCTGCCTTCCTGCAGATGATGAGTGCTTAGATCAGTAGACAAAGAAGGTGATAGATATCTGACCATCCTGGTAATTAATTACTGTGTGGTAATCTGCTCAATTCTTATCTCACCAGAGAGTTCACTGAATAATCGGGCAGATAGTGCTGAAGTAAAAATCTGATTTTTTTTTTAATGTATAAGAGGGGTAGCTCGATGTGAAAGAGGAAGAAAAATTATTAGAAGTCATCAGCTTGACTGATCTATCAGAACCCATAGGAAAGAGTAGGCAGTCTCTGCTAACCCCCAGTGTCATTGCTGTAGGAAGAGACGCTCTCCTGACTGTGCAGGGATGAAAATCAAGAGGCTCCTTGACGAGTGTGTTTATCAGATGCATCTGCAGTGTTATTTTGAACACTCAGTTGCAGCTCTGCCATTTCTCTCCATGCTCATTTAACACGGTGGACTTGTTTGGCAAATCCTTCAGGTGGTAGGAGGGTGTGAATAGGAGGAAACTTAGTCTGGATCTTAAAATAAAAAATATTGGCCTCTTTCTCACACTTCAACTCTTATTTCTCCTCACCCTCCTTGATCATCATGCTTCTTTCTAGTAAAGAAAATGAATGCCTGGATGCTGGAACCTTATACATCTGTGAATTAGTTGCTCAGAGAGCCTTGGAGAAAAGATTCTGGTTTGAATTCTTGATTAAGGGAAGGGTTTAACAAGTCCCTTTACTTGTATGGTATAGGGTCTGTAACATGCTAGTGAAGAATGTGGAAACCTTGCCAGTATCCACTGGCCTCTCTTCCATACTGTATGCTGTATAGGCTGCCAAGCTCTTTCAGTGCTATTATATTCTTTTCTCTAGAGATCAGGCTCATAGTCATTTTTTTTTTTTACAGAATATACAACTGAAATTCAAGGGTGTTAAATAAGCAGTCTTTAAAAAAGAGACTTTTATAGGTGTTTAAAAAAGAGCTCTGAGCCATTAGTAGCAGAGGCCCAACTCTAGGTAAGGTACATCGCCAGGTGACAGGTTTATCATCAGAATACTTGTGGGGATCACTGCCCAGCTAATAACAGTGAAATCAAGAATGAAAAGTTCAATTTTCAAGTGACAATATTTTTTAAAGGAAAAGTGATAAGAAATTAATTTTAGCAGCATTTGATTTAACCCAAAATATCTGTGCTATTGTCATTTGTTACTGTGCCATCACAGCTCAATTATCACTGAGACACTTTGCATTGTAAGTTTATATTGTCTTTTACATATCACAGCATATCTCAGTTCTCACCAGCTACATTTCAATGCTTGATGGCCACAGAGGTCTCACAGTTGCCATTCTGGACAGATCAACTCTAAAAGTTATGTATAGAAAGAAGCTTTCTGTAGCAGAGAGATTGCTGAGAGGGCTTTCTACATCTTCTTTGACTCAAAACAGCTCATGGAACAGGGCTGGAATCTCCTCACTCCTTGCTTTTCATTGCCCCATGCGATAGCTGTCTTTTTTTTAAATTATATAAATCTATTCCTGTGTTTATGTATATGTGTTTTCAATTTTTCTATGAATCTCTATCAAACTTATGAGATTCTCAGAAATAGAATAAATGGAAAAATAAATGAAAAACCATCGTGAAGGTTTCAATGAATTCCCTCACTCTCTGTTTAAATTGGGCAATTATTTAATTGTTCTTATTTCTTTTATCTGTGACCAGCCTTTAATCTCTTTAATCTCTTTAATTTCTTTTATCTCTTCCCAGTCCTTAATGGATTGTGATGTAAGAATGCAAAACTAGACTGTGCATTTAATGTAGTACCTAAAATTATAGTGTAATTCCTATATTATTGCTTATCAACTGCAGTGTTTTCATATTGAACATTGATACGGGTAGAGTTCTTATACATGTAAAGCAAAAGAAGGATATGTACTATACTGAAGTTACATAGAACCTTCATTACTAATATTTACCTTGTGTTGGACATGGGGCTTTATGTGGTACTCATGTTGATCATCCTCAATGAGTGGACCATTTGAACTTCTTTTTGGAGATGTTATTACACTGAATCCTATTTTGAAGGACTTTAGATATAAATCGTCCCCAAATACCTGTACTACTTACAGTTTTACAATTTAATTAAATTTTAATGTGCTTTTATCTTTATATAATTATAAGATTATGAGTGATTTTTACATACTTTTAGTTTAACTTAAATATAATAAACATAATTTTGTATATGTACAAAATAATAGATGCTTATAACACAATAGCCATTTTTTATTATATATCTTCATTTAAAAAAACTTTTTATTAGTTAATATTAAAAATGTTTAGTGCATCACTCTGAAGTGATGGATTTCAATACAACTTGGGTGTGTCTAGTGGCAGGATCCTAACAAAAATATCTGCTATGTTTGGGATATTTAATAATGAGCAGACAACCATGTGAAATTATCATGTGAAGTCATCAAGCTCACATTTACATCTATCAAATATTTTTTTAATTAAACAAACAAGTGGTTATTTTTTTCTTACTATAAAAAATAGATGAGTCACCCCACATTCATAATTTTTCTTCTATCTCAATGTTTTGTCTGTAAAAGATTAAAGGTTGTAACCATTTTTTCTTCTCTGAATTAACTGTATTTTCCTTCATTCTTTATCAGGGGTTACTACATTATAATTGTGCCTTTGAAGAAGTCTCGTGGGAAATTCATCAAGCCCTGGGAGAGCCCTGATGAAATGGAGTTAGATGAGGTAACTGTGTCTTTGTTGTCTTTTGACATTCTATGGGGGACTCTTAGCATTTTGTTCAGGTCTCAGCTATGGTGTTTCTGGAAAACTGAGAGAATCAGTAAAGGCAGCTTGCTGTACTGTAGGAATTCTATCAAAGATCATTTTGTTTTAATTAAAAGATTACAGTTTGTTTTATCTGTGTTGTCCTTTATTCTTTTGCTACCTATCCATTGTAACCATGATGCAAAAATGTGAAAGGTGATGTCATTACTCTTAATAAAATTCTAGAGGCCTTAGTTTGGCAGTTGCCAAGGGTCTTTCAAATGCTGCATGCACTTTATAGCACATTGCATTTCTCCTGCTGTAGGTTCATATTTTCATAGAACTCTACTGATTCCCAAACATTTAGTTGCCTTACTCTCTGTTCTGTAGGTTTTCAGAAACCAAAGTGCATTTTAGGCCAGAGGGGAAAAAGGCAAAACTCTGAGCAATGAAGGGAATGTAGTATAAAATGCAGCACACACTGAAGAGTTTGGCACTGACTCCAAAGTAATATTGACTGCATGCTTTTAGTTCTGCTTCTTTAAATATAGACACTTGGTAAATTGGTCTGATTTTAGGAGTATGGGTGTTTTTCCTGTGTGTGTGTGTGTGTGTCTGTGTGTTCATGGTACCTGTGGAGATCAGAAGATGGTACTGTGTCCTCTGGAACTGGATTTCCCATGTGATGCTGGCACGGAAACCTATGTCCTCTGTAAGAGCACCAAGTGCTCTTAACTGCTGAGCCATTTCTCCTGCCTCATTTGTACTTTTTATTTTTTTCCCTTAGATATATTCTTTATTTATGTTTCAAATGATTTCCCCTTTCCTGGTCCCCCCCTCCCCAAAAGTCCCATAAGCCCTCTCCCCTCCCCCTGTTCCCCAATCAACCCCCTCCTGCTTCCCTGTCCTGGTATAGCCTCCCAGCGGCTTTGGATGAACTGGATTACCTGAAAGGGGTGCTGGAAATGAAAAGGGAACAGGGTGCAAGAGAAAGATGAAGCCAAGACAAAGTTTCTTATCAAAGCTCAAAGTTTAATTTTCATCACTGCAGTTTATATAGGAAAAGCCCACAGACCCCATCCTTTGTTTCAGCTGGATTATGTTACAAAGCAAGCTCAGTGGGCAGTCTACTTCTGTAGGAAATTGCAAATGTGGGTGATGCCAGAGACTCTAGCTAAATTGTAAAGCCATTCTGGGTCTACTTAGCCTGTTCAAGACTGGGGGGAAGGGCACACATACTTCTATATTTTGTAAAACCTGATACAGAATATTAACCAAATCTCAAACATGACCATAACCACCTACAAAGGCTAAGAGTCACAGCTGAAACACCACAGAGACTTTTTTAAACAAAATGTTGCAAATTTATAAGTCCCTCCAACATCAAGATATATGAAGTTTTAATTTATGTCGTTCCTTTACAACATGGTCCATATCTTTTAATAATTGTATTATTTCTGTATATTATTTCTACTTCAGATTAGTACAAAATGGAGGAAGGGCAATAATTAATTCCCTAACTACATATCAAGGGATTGTTGAGGTTTTTGTAATGTGTCTGCAGAAGGTAAATGTGTTCTGACAAAAACAAAGGGGTATTTGGCATTGGGCTCACATCCCTTGGCAGATTTGCATCATCTCTACAAGTGTGCCTCATCCTCACCTACCTATTTTATGACTTAAATTTGTTCAGGCTCTGAAGGCTAGACAAGTTCAAGGTCAGGCCTCTGCTTGTGTCACTGTCTAGTGATTAGGTGAAGTGGCTACAGTACAGAATGACACATTTCAGTAATGTGGTCACAAAGCTTAGTTGTCAGTTTGCTTTCTGTCAGTTATGATGTTAGAGAAACAGGATCCTTTCTCTAAGCAGTTAACCCCATGTCAGTCTATAGTTCAGAGCTGAGTTATAGAATTGTCATTTCCACATTTTTGTTGAAATTGGATTTTTAAATGCAAAGGTAACTTGTAGAATCTATAAATAGTTCTACCTATTTAAAACGAGTTTTCAAAGCACTGAGATCCAAGGCAAAAGGGACATCAAATGCTTTCAATAATATTCTTTTCTTAGATGTGAAACCATTTGATAGGAAGGAATGGAAAGTGATTCTCCTTTATAGCCAGGTTTTAACCTCTAGAATGCACAGTAATGCTAATGGATTAAAATATAGGGCTATGTGACATTGAACTTTCTTGCAATTAAATTCCACAGGTCTGTGCTACTGATTCCCATAACAAAGGGTCATTTTAATCATCCTTTGAGTTGTGGTGCATTAATCTGTATAATAGCTTGATAAAGAACATTTTATTAATTCACAACTTTTGGGTCAGAATGGGTTGTTTCCCACTTTTCCTACTGATATAATTGAGACCACATTGCAGAATTAATGGTGGAAGAAATAAGATATGCATTGACTGGAAAATGAAAATTATTTCTGATAAAGAACTGAAGCCCTTGATATAACTTCTGGAATTATATCTAATATATTTTGTGACTGTTGTGGAGGGGAACAAATGAGAGGTGGCTGTGGCCCTTTCGGCTTACTCAGCCTGTTTCTGACCCCTGCAGACAGGACTTGTTTTTACCTGGAATATGACAAAACATGGTAGTAATTTTAGATTGATTTTGGTACCACTAGGTTTGACAAAGCAATGTACTTTTCTTAAATATATTTGATCAAGTACTTTTTCAGTAAGGCCTATAATTCACTAATTCACATTGTTGGAAATACATCAAGCAGAATGATGGCCAGAGGGGATTTCCACACATATATACCTCACATCTAGGCACATGCAAGATTTTAAAAAGGCCTTTTAAGTGAGTTGCTCTCAAAATTATATTCTGATATCATTTTTTTTTGGTCTGGGCTATTATCTGAATGATAAATTCTTAGACTAGTACTCCTGTTCTCAAGGTCAAGCTGAGCAGAGCAGGCGTTGATAGTTGTAATGAATTTTGGGCAGAATGACTCCCCAATGTTCATTGTATTTATTTCAGGGCAAGTGAGGTAATGTGCCAAAGCTTTTCATTGCACTATCCTTCAAAGCATTGTCATAAAGTAATGAGGTCATATATGGCTATAATTTCAGCATTGTGGCTAACTTTGGTATCATTTAAACTTACTTAAGTCATTTAAAGTTTAACACTGGAAGCATCCTAAAGGGTACTCTTTGGAGGCAGGGTCCAATTCCAGATTTAACTTCAGCAAATGACTGTACTGCACCTAAAGAACACCAAAATGTTCTAATATTTAATCATGAGGCACTTACTTTATTTTTTCTAAATAAAACATAGCAAATTGTAGTCATGGGGATGATATTGATGAATAAAGACAGCTGCCTATATCTGAAATGTGAACAGAACCAAGGTAGGGTTTGATCAGTGAAGTAGAAGCAGAAATACAGTCACATAAATAACTGATGGTAAATGTTTTTGATTGACCAACTTCAAAAGACTATTAATAGCATCTGTAGTGTATTTTCCCCAGGCTTATATAGACTATCATATACTGAGCATTGACAATAACCTTATCAGTCAACTTTAAAGTATGATATTATGTTGATTTTTTTGGCATCAGAGTTTTATAATTTCCATGTTAAAAAGTCCAGGAAAAGGATAGATGGTATTCATCTATGTTAATGAAAGCAGATACACAATAACTACCTACATACTAACTGAATTAAAATGATTCAAATGATCAGCACTTAAACATGGCATTAGATTTCTTCATTTTGTGTAAAAATTAGATTATGTAAAATTTAGGTGGAAAATCTCTCTTATGGATGGTTTACATTTTTTGTTACCCATCAGGTCTATTTATACAGGGAACCATTCTATCATGCCCAATTTGCTGAGAATTGGGTATATTTGTGACCTATTTTACATGGTCATTGTGGAAAGCCAATTTATGCTTCCTGGAAGAGTGTCTGGTACCCAATAAGTACTTACTTAAGATGTAGTCATCATCATCATCATCATCATTATATGTAAGCCTGTGTGTGTGACAACAAAAGATAAATGTCTGTTCTTTCATCTGAGAAGATGGAGCATAACTGAGTGGCCCACCTGGATGTCTACATAGATACATAAACACATAAAATTTTGATCCACATTTGCCAGAGCATGTCTAATCTCCTGAACTTTTATAACTGCCTTAAATCTCATATAATTTTAGTTGTAGCAATAAGCTCAAATTTCACAGACACTTTTAGAGCATGATAAATTGAATATTATTGATATATGTCCTAGGAACAAATTATTTCATAGCCAGAAGCCTGTCTTCCACATTATTAGATTTTGAGTCAACTGTGCACATTAGTGACTTTTGGTATAAAACACACTGTATTGCCTGTGGTTGCAGACAGAACCATTTGAGTTTAGTGAAGACCAACAACCATTTCCTTATGAGTCTTGTCTTCATTGTGCCGGCATTTCTTGCTTTGATTTTTCAAAATTTTAATTTTTGAGTATAAGTGTTTGCTTGCATGTGTCACTCTTCACCAAATGCATGCTGGTGTCCACAGAGGCAAAAGAGTGTGTTAGAGCCTGTGGAACTGGGTGTATAATTGATTGTAAGCCACTCTTTTGGATTCTGGGAGTCAAACCAAAGTCTACTGAAGGAGCAGCTGGAGTGCTGAAGCCCTGAACCATTTATTTCTCCATCTCTTACAGCATTTCTTTGTACACAGTAAATTTCTCCAGTTTGGTTTTATTGTATCTTTTCCAGCACAAAAAACCAAACGTAATAGTTTTGCTGCCCAGTATGCTTAAGTTCTTTAAATTTGTTTACCAGGATAAAGGTTAGGTTTGCCCTCAGGTAGACAGACTTTGTCCAGTTTACCCTCAGACACATGCCCCTTTCTTCACCAACATTTAAACAAAAGTTCTTTCCAAAAAGCCACTAAAACATAAGCACTTTTCTCAAAAGTCACCCAAGACAAATAGAAGCTACCTCTCAATTAGACCCTATAAAATAACTTTGCATTGTTTCAAAATCAATTCTCATATTATTAGTGAGATTTTCTTCCAAGGGAAGACAATGAAAAGCAATAAACTATTTAAACATTAATTTTAGATATTCTTCTTCCTTAAAAATATAAGAAGTGTGTGTGTGTGTGTGTGTGTGTGTGTGTGACCATGCACATGTGTGTAGGTGTGTGTGTGTGTGTGTGTGTGTGTGTGTTTCCTTCCTTCATGACATTGAAATTTATTCTTACCCACCCTACTGACCATGTCACCTGTCTAAGTACTTATTCCTCAGAGCTAGAGTATAGGAAAAGCCAACTCAGTGGTTAAAAAAATCTAGAGTCTTTTCCAAATTGTTTAAAGAAAGAGGTAAGCTGAACCAGACATGGAAATGAGTGACAATGACTTCTTAGAATAGGTAAATCAAAGTTATTCATTAGATTCCATGTCTGCAGACTTTAGAGAATGCTCATCATATAAATGATCCCATAATAAAATGGTAGCATCTTCTATAAAAACACCATATTTTAGCATTTAGATGGCTTTGACTGGTTACTAATTATGTCATGTATTGCTCATGAGACCAGGCTTTTGGGTATCAAGCTGTGCTTCCTTAAGCAGGATACAATGTCATATTGGCCTTTTAAAGAATTTTATTGCTGTAGGAAATTATGTGGGCTTCCAGTGAGGGTCTAATGGCCTGTGTTTAAACTCTGGCCCTTGCAAATCAGTTTAGCTCCTTATCTAAGAAGAAGCAAGTATTTGAAAATCACAACAGAGAGTCAGTTGAGCTGATCTGCTGCAGAAAAGGTGAACAAACTGTATCAGGTTCTTCCCAGTCCTGGATTAATTTCTCTTCTAAGACATCAAGAAGTTGGTTGTTTATGTTTCTTTCTTTTCTTTTTTTTTTCTGTTTGTCACTTTTCCCTTAAGCTGCTTAAGGAGATATCTAGAAAACGCAGAAGCATCCGCTATGGAAGAGAAGTTGAATTAAAGCCATATATTGCTGCTCACTTTGATGTCCTTCCCACTGAGTTCACCCTGGGGGATGACAAACATTATGGTGGATTTACGAACAAACAACTCCAAAGTGGACAAGAATATGTCTTCTTTGTGTTAGCAGTGATGGACCATGCAGAGTCTGTAAGTTAATTATGATGGCCTCTGTTTCCTACTTCTGTGCATGTTTATTTGGGGATGTGCCTGCAGATACACCAAGTATTTCTCACCAGCTGTCACTAATGGGAGTATAACATTGAGCTGCTTGTCCTTCTGCATGATACTACATTATAAATAAGATGGCATCTCAGGTGAAGGAATTTCGCAAGTGAAGTACCAGATTGATAGAGCATGGGTCTTTTGATAGAGACTTTTCTGTGTAGCACACAGTATAGTATTCTCTTCGTAATCTCTAAGACTTCTCTCTCTTTTTTGCTTAAACCGATTTGCATTTTAAAAAATACTGTTTTAAAGTTACATGATCCTGGAGACATTAGCTCATATGGTTTAGTAGGAAAAAAAAAGCTCTGTTATTCAAATAGAATGTTTGAAAACATGGAGGAGGGTAGTTATTTAACTCATTCTCCTGTAACTGTGAGTACACAGTACTTCTATCCAGCTTCTCCAGACAGTGAATCTAGGGAGAAGTGCGTACAACTAGTCTCTTCAATTATAGAAAGTATGAGTGACTTTATCAGTGAAAATCCAAGAAAGTTACAGAATAATTCAATAAGAGTGAGAATTCCTAAGGTACTCTAAATAATGAGTTGTCTTGTTTTATGTAATTCATCGACCTCCTATTTCATTTTATGCTTCAGTTGCTTTGAGTGCTTTAAATAAAAGAAAAATGGGGAGAAACAGTAGACTGGAAGGAAGGGAGATGTTTAAAGTGGCAGTTCACATTAACATTTAATAGATATATGCCTAACTGTGTCCTAATCAAGGCTTAAATCTGACAGGTTTGACAAGTGAGTTGAGCTGCTCTCTTTATACGAAGCCCACAATTTATGAAAGGTCTTTGTATCGGGTGCTCTTCTGTACAGCAGGGCTTCTCTTCCGATGACTAGAGGAATTAGCCCATGGAAAAATCAGAACACACAAATCACAAGAACACAAAAGTAGCCTCATTTACCTTTGGGTATAAAATGTCATTTGATTGTCTTCCTGGAATTTCAATACATCAGGATGTTCTCTCTTATCTAGTTGAATCTTTTAGTAAAGTATCAGGGGAATAGAACATTAGAAATCATTTTTATTGTTTAAAAATGAGCTAGATACTTGAGAGGAAATTTCTTTATATAATTCTGGGAATGTTTCTGATGATGCACTTAAAACACTTCAGTAAACCACAGAATTTCGCAAATCTCACCCAGTCCTGCAGAATGATGACAGTGACTTCTTTGGGCACTATGGAGTCTGCTTTTTCCCAAGGATTCCCATTCATGTCCAGATGTCTCCTTACTGATAAAGTCTGCATCCCTCTAATTTTGTCATCTCACTATCTCAAATTGCCATCTCCTGGAGCATGGGTAGCTCTCATGTTCTGCTTTCTTGAAGAAAACTGACTGTTTTCTCCAGTAGATGTCAATTGCCAATAACGTCTCATTTAGGGGTAGGACAGTTTCCCATTCAATACTACCATGCTATGATTTTTGTCTTGTTTGAGACTGCATGGGTCTTTCACTGCTCAGTTCATATGTCTGGAAAACACTGTTTCCTTGTAGTCATCCTCTATCTTTGAGTCTTTCAGTTTTTTGTGGTAAACTCTGAGCCTTGAGGAGAGGGAATATAATTGATGTACATGTCCCTTTTAGGGCTACTATCTTGCATGCTGACCAATTATAGGTCTTTATGTTAATCACCTCATAGAAAGAGAAGTTTCTCTGATAAGGGTTGAGAGATGTACTAATACATGAATACAAAGATGAGTCATTAGGAGTCAATTTAATACTGGGTTCATTTAGTGGAATAATACTAGTAGGTTCTCCCCTAGTGCCTAAGTGCTCTCTCTCTCTTCATGTTGTTGGTCCCAACTATGATCTATTATATTAACAATATTGTCCCTATATGTCATGTGTGCTTGTGCCAGTATTCACTTCATAGCAGATTGTTGTCTCCATTTTGCAGTGGCTTAGTCCATTTGGAAGCTTCACATCTCTATGCCTGATTAGTAATAATAGCTATAATCAGTCCAATTCTTGGTTGGCATTTTTCAGAACCAAAAACCACTTCTCTACTGTTTTTTACCTTCTGCCACAATGAACTTTTTGTTAATCTGTTGCCTCCTATTCAGAATACCAAAAAATGGTTTTTAATAATATAATGTTTAATCTCTTCTATTAGTTTGTTGCGCTTAGCAAATTCTACTTTGCATGAGACTAGTATCATTTTATGTCTCTGCTTTCCTTACATTTTAACATAGATCTCTCCTGACTTAAGTTAGAAATTCCCATAGGCTTTGGAAGGCCCTTCTTTACATTTCTTCTGTGACTGAACATTTTGATTATTATCTCAAAGCCATATGGTAAAGAATTTCAAATCAACTGCTTTGCTCACTTACAGCAATCTAAGATTAGCCAATGAAATGGAAGGGATCCTACCAAAGCAAACATATAAAGAATCAGGTTTCTTTGATATATAAGCTCTATCCTCTGTTCTTTATGAAAATTGTTATGAAATATATGTTTTATTTGTAAGTCATATATATATATATATATCATATATATAATCTCCATGCTCCAAGATTTCCTCCTTCCTCTCTCTCGCTTTCAGTTCTCAGAAAGTTCAAAAAATACATTGAGTTTTCATCTTTTTTTTTTTTTTAATTTTATTTTATTTTATTTTTTTAATTTACATTCCAAATCACTTCCCCTTTCCCGTTTCCTCCCTCCCCGAAAGTCCCATAAGCCCCCTTCCCTCCCTCTTTTCTCCGTTCAACCCCCTCTCATTACTCTGTCCTGGTGTTCCCCTACATCCAGTCTTTCCAGGACCAGGGGTCTCTCCTTCCATCTTTTTAGAAATCTATTGATATGCTGATTGTGTCTAGGGTATTCTGAGATTCTGGGTCAATATCCCCTTATCAGTGACTTCATACCATGTGTGATCTTTTGTGATTGGGTTACCTCACTAAGGATGATATTTTCAAGTTCTGACCATTTGCCTAGGAATTTCGTGAATTCATTGTTTTTAATTGCAGAGTAGTATTCCATTGTGTAAATATACCACATCTTCTGAATCCATTCCTCCGTTGAGGGACATCTGGGTTCTTTCCAGCTTCTGGCTATTATAAATAAGGCTGCTATGAATATAGTGGAGCATGTGTCCTTATTGCATGCAGGTAAAGTCTCTGGGTATATGCCCAGGAGTGGTATAGCCGGATCCTCCGGAAGTGTCATGCCCAGTTTTCTGAGGAGCCGCCAGACTGCTTTCCAGAGTGGTTGTACCAGCCTGCAATTCCACCAGCAGTGGAGGAGTGTTCCTCTTTCTCCACATCCTCGCCAACAACTGCTGTCTCCTGTGTTTTTGATCTTAGCCATCCTGACTGGTGTGAGATGGAATCTGATACATAGAAAATCTTGAAAATCTTTTTAACCTCTGTTCTGGGAAGTAAGTAAAATAGAAAGCAATAGTAAAGTTCGGGTACAAAGTGGAGCATGCTCTTGGCTGCTCTGTTGATCTTGTACTAAAATTCAAAATATGTGCCTTAAGGTACGTTTGTAAAAAATGGAGGTTAAAAACTTAACTAAATTTGCTTATCTTGAGCAAATTATATCCATTCATGTCTTATCATTCTCAGCCTCTTGAAAAGATGAGGGGTTTTTTTTCTTCTTTTTTCTTCTTTTTTTCTTTTTTTGGTTGTCTTGTTTACTTTATTCAGCAAAAAATTTGCTGAGAACTTTCTAAATACAATGTAGAATGCTAGCCACTTTGAACAAATAAACAAATAGCATATATATCCCAAATCTTCCAGGAATTTACTTTCATCTCAGAAAACAAAATATATGCACACAATCTTTAAAAACAGAATCACAAGCTGGGCAGTGGTGGCGTAGGCCTTTAATCCCAGCACTTGGGAGGCAGAGGCAGGAGGATTTCTGAGTTTGAGGCGAGCCTGGTCTACAAAGTGAGTTCCAGGACAGTCAGGGCTACACAGAGAAACCCTGTCTCGAAAAACCAAAAAAAAAACCCCAAACAAACAAACAAACAAAAACAGAATCTCATGAAGTTCTTTAGGCAAGAAATGAATGACTAAATAAAATTGTTCTGTTCTTATTCAGTGTTTGTTAGGATTGAATTCCTCCAGTGAACAAGACAGTATATAAGTAGATCCTTGAGAAGTAGTTGTATTTTAGGAGCTAAATGTTATAGAACTTGCAAATATGTTAATCAGCAAGCATAGAACATTTAGGAGGCAGCAACAAACCTCACTGTGATAGAATTGTTAAATATGGTAGAATGTTTAAAACAAAAGTGCTAAGGCTTTTCACAGCTATGGTAAGGTATTCAGATTTCCTAGAGGAATTACCAGAAAGCCTCTCAAAGGCTTTGCAGTTTCAAGTTAGGATGATAACTTCAGTAGCAGTTATAATTAATAAAATGCAGACTTTTTGTATGGACAAGAGAGAACTAATGAAGTATCTATGAGACCAATAGTTTGACCTTAGGTTATTAATAAAGTCAAACCTCTAGTCTGCTTTCACAGTGGAAACTTAAGGAAGTGGAAGTCAAGACAAAGGGAAGGGAAGCTCTTCATTTGAACCTGAATGTCCAGGCAATTGACAGTGGAAGTCTCTGTTACTCAAATGGTTAAAAACCATTTATCTCCTGGCCTTATAAAGAACAAAAAGAACAGAACTGAAGGATGCTGGGCCAGAAAGTCATGCAGTGAGTTCACAGGACTCATGCCATTTGAAAGATTAGGAAGGAGCTGGTGAAATACAGAATCAGGGAAATCAGGATGGGAGTTAGTTATTAAGTCTTGCTCAACTGAGGCAAGTCTAAAAGATACTTAAAACCCGAGGACCGAAGAAAGACAATTAGATTTAGTAAATGATAAAATAACACGACAGGTCACAGTTGAGTGAAAACAGATGCGTAAGTGGAAGGAGACACCAGCAGCCAGTGGGTGTAAATTGAGTTGAGGACTAGATGAGTAAACAAACAATTTAAAAGGGCAGAGTCAAGAAAATACTTCATCTTAAATGGGGCAAAGTTGACTGAAATAGGACATTACAGAAGAAAAGTCCACTCTTTATTGAGTAACTGAGTTTTGAAGATATATGGTAGAGTTCTTCTTGGAGAAAGCATATGAACTTCTAATTGGTTGGCTGTTATAAATTTAAATAGAAGCTACTAAATCCCTCTAAGTTCAAATAATTTTTGTTTCCAAAAGTTGTGTGATCTAATCCGTACATCTTGATTTCTTATTTAAATATTAGCTTTCTCCTTTGTAACTGTAGACTTAAATGCCCTGAAACTGTAGAGTGCTGAGAAGGGCTAGTGTGTTCTAACATTGCATTAGACACTGGTTTGTTTTCCTAGAGAAATACTTGCCACTTCTGTGGGAAATCTTTGTAACTTCATGACATGGATTGTCTCGTGTCTAAGATCTTAGATCTACAGTGGTTCTGATTTCAGAGTGTTACTGCTTACTCATTGGAATGTTTCCTTAGGTTTTCACAGTCCTAACTGAAAAAAAAAAATCTGCAAAATATCCTGAAATCAATCAAAATTGTTTGGATTTCAGAACACTGGGACTCACAGTTTTTGGACTGGGAATACTCAATTCTACCATCTTTATTTTCACATAGAAATTAATATATTACTATAATGTATATGCTCATTGAATGTTGTTTAATACCTCTTTAAAAGTCTTTATTTTGACATTAATATAATTACAATATTTTTCCCTCTTCCTCAGACCTTCCATGGTCTCCCCTTGCTGTCTGTCAAATTCACGACCTCATTTCTTTCATTGTTTTCAAGCATGTGTGTGTGTTCCTAAATATATAAGTATAACCTCTTCATTCAGTATAGTATTACTTGTATGAATATGTTTTCAGGGAGGACCATTTGATATAGGATGTTCTTTTGATATTGGATGACCAATTCGTGTGCTTTTTCCTAGAAAACACGATTTCTCCTTAGTTACTTTTAATACTTTTTGCAGAGTAGAAGTCTTACAAGATACCCCCTTCTACATTAACATGTCTATTGGTATCACATTTGTTCATTCGGGTCTTGTATTAAACAACTATATTAGTAGAATTTCATGAATGTAGTTTCTCTGCCATTTTAAGGGAACACTGTCTCATAGAAACTTCCTGTTCCTCTGACTATTACAGTAATGGTGCTCCCTCTCAAAGAGTGATCCCTGACCTTTAGTTGCAGGCATAATGTTGCAGATGCATTAGTTGAAACTGAGCTTGACAACTCTCCATTCTGCTGTCATTTGTGCCTATGTTTTTTGTTTTGTTTTATGTAATGGTATTTCTCTCTTGTAAAGAGAAGTTTCCTCGATGAGGGATGAGAACTACCTTTATCTGTAGATATTAGGGTAGATATTCAGAATGTAGTTAGTGATTATGCTGATTTTATAAAGTAACTGCTATAGAAACTCCTTCAAAATCTGTGCCTTGCCTAGCTGCAGATTATTGGCAAGTTTTCCAGTACCAGGCGTGTTTCTCTCATTATGAAGAGGTCTTAAGTCCAATTAGAGTGTTGCTGGTAACTACGCAAGTGTCTGTGCAACTACTGTACCTTTAGAGATGTCATGCCATGTTGGTGGCTGTGGTTCCTAGGCATCACAGCTGGGTGCAACTATTGATTATTTCCCTCTCTTAGAAGCTTCCCTCCCTCAGAAGCTCCTGAATATTATTCTTCAGGTCTTAATATTTCAGGTCAGATCCACTCATGTAGTCTGAGTCCCATGTCTTTAGTGCATGTGTCTTTAGAAATTGGAACTTTCCTTCCACTTCTGAGAGGCATCCAAGGGCAAGAGCAGTATAGCCTGTTCAGGGAACCTCTTGGATAACCATGAGCAAGAATTCAAAAGAAGGCTTCCTGTGTTGGGTTTTTCGTAGAAAGACTAACTCTTGAAGGGAACATTGTCAGCCCAGATTTGATTTTTGCTCATTGGTATTTTAGGTTTCATAAAATTATATTTGTAAATTCCGTGGATAAAGTCCCTTTGAAGTCATTTATAGCATTTAAAAGGATTTTGTTATATAGCTCTCATTTCCCTCATTGTAAAATGTCCTTCTTCATCTCATGCTTGTTTTATTTGTTTCCTTTTAACCCATCCCTCTTTTCCCAGTATTTCTCCAGTAATATGACTTCATCAGCCTGTCATCAAATACATATAATTTTTTCTCTCATCTTAGTGCTTAAAATACCCTTCAGAAAGACATTTTCTAACTAAAATGGATTCTGCTTATCCTCAGAAGATGTATGCAACCAGCCCATACTCCGACCCTGTTGTGTCAATGGATCTGGATCCACAGCCAATCACAGATGAAGAGGAAGGCTTGATATGGGTCGTAGGTCCTGTCCTTGCGGTGGTGTTTATCATCTGTATTGTGATTGCTATTCTTCTTTATAAAAGGTAGGCCTGCTCTATATCTTAATTGTGACTTTGAGGACTACCTTCACTTAGTAGTATAAATTATTTTTAGACTTTTTACATTTGAAGACAGCCCAGTAACTAATATTGGGAAACGTGTTTTTGTCATGCCTAAAACAAGCTGAGGTAACTGAGCTAGTCGTACAGTCGTTTATTGTAAACATCCACTCTCTCAGCTTCCGTCTTCTGCGATGCTCTGTGATGACCAGTTTTCATGACAGTGAGATATTAGTACAACCTAAACAGCCCATTCTATGTAAGCTTTAATTTGGTTTTTAGATGTTTAGATTTCATAAATATAATGTGTTCCTGTGCTAAAATGTTTCCCTATAGTTATCTCTTATGGTTTAGCAAATACACCTGAATAGTTAAGGATTTTTTAGAAAAGAAAAAGAAAGAAAGAAAAGAAAAAGAGCTATAGAATGAATTCCTTCCCTTTTTTTTGAATATCGTTCCAAATATTCACTATTAAATTTACATTAGCGTTCGAAAAGAGGCGATCAGAAACTGCTAACTTCTAATTGAAACAAATTGTAACCACAGTCCTCATACGTCTCAGTATCAACCTGATTAACATCTTGTCATTTCTCCCGTTATTCCTTTGTACTTATGTACTTTGTTCATAGAATAGGCTTGTTTTTTTCCTCATCATCTCTGACCCTTCTCCCAAGAACTGTCTAAGGATCTATTCCATTCATTTCAACATGGAGAGAAAGTTAAAATGATTAAAGACAAAGTAATGCTCATAATCCTGATTTATTAAGTTGCCTATTCTATCTTGGGGTTAGGAAGAAGGAGATAATTAGGCATTAGTTATCCATTCAGATCACTGTGACCATAAAATTACTCAAGCTTTAGGATAATAGAGAATTTGTGGTCAATGACCGAATCTGCTCTTAGATGATGGTTTGAGCCTTCTCATACCAATCCTTATTTTACCAATGTGCATTGAATGGAGCCTGCTGTATTTTCTCAACTCTCTTCTGTATAAAACACAAAAGTAGGAGAAAGGTGATGCCCATGTTTTCTAAGTCAGTCATGAATCCTATGTGAGCCAAGCCTTGAGTTGGTGCACTTCTACCCTTTATGTCAGTTACAGGTAGTAACCTAAGAAACAAAATGGATTTTATGAAAATTCAAGTTAGACCCTGGTGGTAGTGGCAAATTCCTGCACCTTGGAAGCAAGGCAAGCAGACCTCTGTAGATTTATGGCCAGTCTGATCTACAATGCAAGTTCTAAGACAACCAGTAAAACTCTGTCTTGAAAAAAAAGTCTAAATTAGATGTCTAGTTGTTATCTGGATGATACTCACTAAAATGATCACATCCTACACTGGAATCTGGCCAGAAAAACAACAACAAGAACAACAACAAAAACATCAACAAAAACAAAACGAAACAAAAAAACCTGTTCACAGGTTCATTTCCAGACCAGGTCATGCGACATTTCTGATATTCAAAATGAGCAGACGGCATGAATCATTTTCAGGTCATGTGTTATTATGATATGTCAGGCAATTAGAAAGTAATCCTACTATATATATAAGTTAATTATTTAAATGTATAAAATTAAGAACTATAACCTTGATAAGTTTTTAAAACTATAATTACATTTTCCTTGATTCATCTACATATGCTTGAAAAGATCCAGCTCATTTATAATTTCCCTTAATCCTGCAAGAGGAAGTATCTTATTTAGGTTTCATGACTCTGTTAAACGAGTTGCATTTTCGCATGTGCACATGTGAGCATCGTCTAATGTGATTGTTGGAAAATGCATACATCCTCGAATGCTAAGTATATTTAGCTAGCCATCTGAAGGCCATGGAGCATTTCTGAAATAGAAATGCTTGCTTCAGCACTAAAAAATGTTCCTGACTTGAAATTTAAGTAGACCCAACAACATTCTTCTTGATTATCTTGAGGCAGTTCAAGAGGAAATATGTACTCAATGAATGGTATCTTTTATAGCTTAGATACTGAGCAAAGTTAATTATATAATATGTACTTCATTCCCAATTTTAGGTGCCTTTCCCATTATATATAGATCATTGCTAATGACTCAGAAATGAAAGTATTATTGCTATTACTATAATTAAGAAAATATTAATGTTTTCATCCTTATACAAATAATGTTTAAAGACCTCAATACCATATCCAGAACTGGGCTACACTGATGTGAAAATTACCTTTACCAGATACACCTGCTCACAACTCTTTCACTTGTGAAAGAGTCAGTCACCATGGATGACTTGCCATATGTTGCTGAGTGTATTTTACTCAGCAACTTGAGGCTTTGACTTTATGTTACTGTTAATTTGAATTTTTTATTCTCTTAATTTATATCTAGACTACACTGATAACCAGTGACAAAACTATCACTGAAACTTTGTAAAGGCTCTAAGTCATGTACTGACTCTAAAGAATATTAAACTACAATTGGAAGATTTACAGTGTTACAAATACTTCTTCCTAGGATTTCTTTCCAAAGATTTTCGTAATTCATTCATGCAGTAACTTAGCATATAAATTCAGAAATGAGATGCTAACAAGGCCTAGGAAAACACTGGGATATAAATCAGGAGCCCTGTGGTCAAGTTCAACTTCTGCTGTGGCTGAAGGGCTAGAAAGTCTGGCCAACACCTCAAACTTCATTATTTACAAAGAGAATAAATGAACTAGACAAGTGAGCTTTTTCATAATACTATTCCATAATCTGAGAACATAAAGAGGTAATAGTAATGGTTTTATATTATTTCTACTTTATATGTATATGTGTCTGTCTAATTGTGATGTATAGACCAAGCTTCCCATAATCCATCCACCACAGACAATTAAAAGTCACCAGGCCACTCATTTCTTCCACATCCATCTACTCTTCACAGTGGCATATATAAACTTAGTAATTAGTTCTAATATAGCCTAAAAATTATTTACATAAAAAATAATACTTTAAAATAAAATCTTAACCTTATGCAAAAATATCTCAAGATGATAGTGTATTTTTACATATGTCATGGTGTAGGTAAGAAACTGCAGAATATGAGATTGGAAAAAGCCAAGGCATACTATAACCAGTAATGGCATCTTTGGACATGATAGCTTAGCCCATGAAGTGAGAAAATTCTGTCCTTGTTCTCTGTTGCTTATGTGTGTAAATCATGAAGTAGATGTGACAAACAACTAATATTAGCTTTTCCAGGTGTTCCTAGAGTCCCCTGTTTTAGCATCAACATACATGTATTTCTAAATGATCATTAGTATATCATTACAGTCATTATACCTCATAAAGAAATCTAAGTCAATACCCAGCAGAGTCAAGACTGCTTGTCTCTGCCTCCGGCCTGGAGTCCTGTTCCTCATTCCTGGCCACTCCTCCTATCTTGATCATCTCCTTTTTTGACTAAGCTTTTTCCTCTCTTCCCTCTGTTTAGACTATTCTATAGCCCTCTTTTTATGACCTTGAAGTTCTAGTTATTGATGATAGAACTGTTGCCTTTCCATAATTGCCCATTATCCTGACTTATTTCTCATTGACTCCCAAGTATCCAAAATAGAGCTACATTGAATATATGACCTTATACATGTTCAATAATATTAAGTTTATTTTCCTCCAGTTACTCGTTTTAAACTTGCTATCCTTTTCATCTTGGCCTTTGATGTAAGTTTGCCTGATTTTCAGGCCTTCAAATGTAGATATTTAAACAGATATGAACTCACATTCAGCTATACCAAGCTGTCCCATAGAGGTGTTCTGTTAGTTAACTCTCCATCCTTACATGTAAATGCTCAAGCAGCCCTCTCTTCCACCCAGAGGAGATTACTTACACCTCAATCTCTGATAAACTCATTGGCTGCAAAGTAAGTGAGAAAGGTTGAGTTTTAATTTGTTTGCATCTTTGTTGTTTTTAAATTCAGGATGTTAGGTAAATCACTTTAAATTTAAGAATAGAAGGAACTACACAAACTAAGTGTGACATTGTCATCATTCACCATGTTAATTGTGAGTTTTTGGTTTTCTTTCGTCGAGCAGTGGACAGCCTTGTCTGTAGTACCCATTGTATACCACACAAAACACTTTATCTCTTGCCTCCAAATGAATATTGTTCAGATTACTTCTTTCTGGAAAACATTTGCATATTTAAATAGTCAATGTATCATCACAGGTGGAAGCACCTATGAGTGACAAGTGGATGTGTTTGCAGAAAGTAGCACCCTCATGAGGAAATGTCTGTCTTTTCAATGGCTAGTAATTAAGATGTTCCTGTGAATTAGCTATACAGAAGGGTCATGCACATTGGATTTATAATCACAAGTATTATATTTTTCAAGACTTAAAATGTAATTCATCCATTATTATAAAAAAGATTCATGATTGCCTTACTTTTCAAGAGGTGTTGGAAAAATTATTTCTGCTACTGTTTTTCATTGTGGTACAATGTTCCAGTGTTCAAAGTTTTACGTAGATCAATGCAATTTACAGAATTTCATATCATTAAAGTAATGGCATAGTTCTTAGCTGAAGACTTTATGGTTATGAAATTCTATTATATTTTCATTAAGAACATTAGTTGTTTTCCTGAGTTCTTAAGAATTAAAACTCTTGGTCATCATAGACTTGCTGTATTAATTAATCTTTGCAGCAATTTTTGATAAATAATAAGTAAAAGTGCCATTGAAAGCCATGCATTCTTTATTCAGTGATAATCTCACAGCCTCCATTTACTCGTGATTAGAGGCTTGTAAACATTTTGATGTACTGTTGTTTAATAATACGTCTGAGTTATGTGTCTCTGCTTGTGAGCACTACTTTTGAAAACTTGGTTGTCATGGTTACTCTTGTTACCATTGGCCAACTAACATTAAGCCTTTCTTTTTTTTTCCTTTTTTAATTTTTTATTTATTTTATTTATTTATTTTGTGCTGCATTAAATGGAGCAGTAAACCTGACAGGTGAGGAATAGAGACTAAACCCTTTCCGTGCTCCGTAGGGAAAAAATAAGATGCAGGTAGATTTGAGTTGATGGTCCCACCTAGCAAGTGGAAGCTGCACAGAGCCTACACACAGGTGATAATTTGGATATTAAAATGATGGTGAGGGATATCTTTTGTCTTTATGAGAAGGAAACAATGTATTTCATTTAAACTAAATTTAGAAACCAGTAAAGCAAGTCTCTGAGTTTCATGTTCAGGGGTAAATGAGTATTTGTGTGTATTAATGTGTCTGCAGGTTGGAAATGTGAGTTGTCCTGTAGACCTTTTGTTTTGTTTGTTTGTTTGTACCCCTTGGTGAACACTCTTACCACATCTAATATTATCCCCATGTCAACCTGCAATAACAGTAATAACAATAGCTAAAAATATACTTGATGATGAATTCAGACTGCCTTCAAGTTTTTAACTCATATACATACACATGCAAACATACGTGTATCTTTTGATGTAAGTACTTGATTAAAATTCAACTAAAAGAAGTTATCTCAGAAGTTATCTGCTGTCCTTCCCACAGTATACTCAGTGGCCTTTGGTACATGTCAACAACACAGGAATCATCATTCCACAAGGATTTTGCAGAAATATAAATGCTTATTTATCACCTGAGATGACTAAGTGTAAAGGTCCCAGCTTCGACACAGCTTCCTATGTTTTAAGGAGCCCTCCCAGCTGGTGTTTCTACATACTTTCAGAATCACCACATTGCTTTCTGTAAGAGCACTCTATGCTGGCCACAAAGCTACAATGAAATTTCATAGCAGGACTGTTAAAAACTGTAGGAGAAGGTCTTCTTTTGTCGACACCATGAGTAGCCATTAATACAGCAAAAAAAGTTCGGAAAAGTTTTGTGTCAGCCCAAACACACAGCACTTTGAAGCTACTTTCTGTTCTCTGGTACCGTTGTAACTATGCAGGCACTTTACAGTACATACTTCCTTCTTGTTGTACTCATGTCAGAGAGTCTGATCAAAACTTAAGATATAATCTTCTTTTTCATCCATGAAAGAATTGAGAAATCGGTCTGTAGCTGATACTCATTCAGATAGATTTCAGAACATAATTAGGGACATCAAAACAGCAAAGTGTGAACTACTTTCTCTAAGAATTAAGAATAGAGCTTTTATAGAAGGAGTTGAATTCAAAACCTGTTTCCATACTATGAATAGAATCTTCTAAGCAAATTCACTTTGCTTTCACATCCTTCCCCAATGGGAGTTATGTAAATAGGAATGTCATGTGATCTTTGGTTTCCCCTTAATTACACACCTTCTCTGTATGGCACATACTTGTCACTTTAAGAAGTAAATTGGAAGCAGAATTTGATAATTTTAATAGGAAAACAGTAGTATGTAAAATTTAAATGTTCCTGGTCACTGTTCTACGTAGTTCTCTAATTGAAAATAATGATGGAACCTTGGAAAATTGTCCACAAAATCCTATAGCTCACATTCATGCTAGGCTGGGTGTAGACTATTCCATTTTCTTTGTAATTTAGGATAGTAAATTGAAAAAAAAATGAACTACTTAGAATGGTTACTGATCATAATGAATACTGTTTCTTCTCTTTCTTAGACATACTTTGTGTGTTTGAAAATCACCAATTTTAGTAAATAAGTATCTACCAGTAGAATGGTTATAGGCAGACATAATCATGCCTTTGGTTTTCATCAAAACAAAGCTAAAACAGTCTTTGATCTTGGGGTCATCTCATTTGAGCAGTCATAGTAAAAAGAAATTAGATATTAGATATCCCGAAGCCCATTTCTATCCATCATGAACCACAATTAAATGGAATGTATGACTTGTAAGTAATTTTAGTCCCTTACTATGATCTTTCTAAGGCTTCAATTCTAACAATGGGTATAATTTCCACCTTTCCTACTGAAAAAAAAATGCTGAATTTCCTTAAAGAATGTTCCCTCAGCATAGCCAATGTCACTCAGCCTGGCCCTTGGGAGAAAGATAAGGAGGCTGTTCGATAATTCTCTCAAGAGTAATGCAGTTTCCTTGCCTAGATATTTCTAATTCTGTTTTCCAAACCCTTCAATAAATAGTAGCAGATTTATTTTGGAACAAATGAAAGTTGTAGGTTTTAGTCATTAGGTGTGGCACATCAATAAAGAAGTGTACAGGTGCCTATTTCTCACAAAGGCCCAAGCCTGGGAAAAGCCCCGATCTATGACATGAAAAGACAAGTTGTGGGTTTCCTCTGAGATCAGCTGGTTAGCTGAACTCCTTGTCATTTATTTAACCATGACACTGTAGCATCTTCAACAATAAATTGAGCATCTCAACATCATGAGACTGGTACCCATTTCATGATTGCAGTAGCATCAGCTACCCTGAAGTTGGCCATCCAGTGCCTCCTTTTATAAGGCTTCTAAGCCTCTGTCTTCTTTTTCATTGCCCTCACCACTCTTCCACTTCTTTTCATTTTCTTTTCTATTCCTTGTACCTGGAGGTGCTAGTACCTTGGGCGCAATGCAGAATCACCATAGTCCTCAGACTGACAGTGTGGCTTGGCTTGGCAATACTTTCTAGACTAAGGCTGCCCATGACACCTTTAGTTAGGAAAATGAAGTCCTGAGATAGGTTAATCCAAGGTACTTAGAGAGCAAGGTGCCTAATAGGACCCATCAAAGAAAATGAATTGCATCAAGGATATTTCACTAATGCATTGAATTTCAGTTAATCAAGTTCACATCCTCCTTGTGTCAGCCTGCACTTTATCCCCTGTTTATTTCTATTTTGTAAAGATGAATAAAAAATAAAGGATAGATTTTTCTGGCTAACCTAGATATGGCAAGAGCAATGCTTGCTAGTCATGTTTTCCGCAGTCATATGAAAAAAATACAGGAATACCTAAACACATTGAACCACACCTTTTCCAAAATAAGAATGATTTTCTTTGAGCAAGGATGAGATCCTATAACTTCTACTATTGCTTGGAGACTGCTGGCATCAACATTTAGAAAAAGGCAATCTGAAAATCGCTTCCATTTGCTACATGGAGTTCTCATCTAACTCTCTAAAAGAAATTATTTGGGCTTGGAAGAAAATGGATAAGTGAATATTATAAAAAAATCCCAACATTTCTTACTAGAAACATTGTTTAAATTCCATTGTGGCAGCTTAAGAAAGTATATCTAAGTAGGTCACCATTGAAAGAGGGAAAAGGTGAATTATGTGAAGAATCACATTTGTAGCAAAAACTTATTTTGGTGTCTTGAATAAGCATCACAGGAGTTGGAAATTCTATAAAACCAAATTAATTTTTTTCCTGTCTTTCTGTGATTGATTGCCATTAACAAAATAATGAAGATTGTTACATAATACCACTGAACACAGCCATTTTTGTCATTTTTCTTTCCAGTGTGAGAAAGGAAGGAGACATTTTTCTTTGTGGTCCTGACTTTCCTCCTTTGCATGACAAAATTTTAGGCATGCATTTACTTCAATTCAGTTACTCCAATAGATCTGTATTTTATAGTCACCAGTTACATATTTAACAATGACAGAGAAAGAGAAAGGAGGAAGGTAGAGTTATTTACTTTGAAATCAGGCAGTTTTCCTGTGGTAAAATGTTACTTTTGTCTTCTAGAGGCATAGAATTATATTTGCCACAAATACCAATAGTAGACAGAGGGTTTCTGAGAAAGTCTAATAACACCTTAACAGTGCCTCTTGCAAACACAAAGAAAGATGGCCTGAATTAATTATTTAATCCCCAAAACTGAAGAGATCATCCATGTTGACAGAACTTGTGAAAGTGAGGATCCCCTGTAAGCTAACAGAAGAGCACCTGAACAAGATCACAGGCTCTTTAACCATAAAGCTGTCCAAGAACATTGAAACCAGTGCTGAGGAAAGGATAATGTAAGGAATACTTGATTGGTTAATTCTTTGTTTGTTTTGCTTGTCTCAGGTCTTAAATCTTGATTTTCCCCCTATAGGAAGAGGGCAGAGTCAGAGTCCAGAAAGAGCAGCCTTCCAAACAGTAAGGAGGTCCCTTCACACCACCCAACAGACCCAGTAGAACTGAGGCGCCTTAACTTTCAAACACCAGGTAAGTGGCCACTTCATTTGTCATAATGTCATAGTCCACTTGGCATTGTCCTTAGAAATGGTATATCACTTAATTTTGAGCCATTTTGTCCGTCCTGATTGTTTGCTTTAATATTGTTGACATTCATATGTATGTACAATAGAGAGGAATTTAAGTACTCTCTGAAATCTGAAGTGGGATCAGAAAAAGAAAGATGTATAATTTGCCCTAGTCTTTAGAAAAGTATCTATCATTTTAATGAGAGTGACACACTTACTTATGTTCAGTCTGGCTTTTCATCTTATAAAGTAAATACATGAGTAAATACATGAATGTGGAACTTGTTCTCATTGGGATATTTATTTCATGCTTTGCTACGTATGTTTATGGTACCATAAGAAGAATGGAGGAAGTGAAGATGGAAAGAAAAGAAAGACAGGGGAGAGAAGTAGAGAGGAGAAAGAAATGGATAGATGGAAGGAATGAACAATTTCATGTCTTTTAAAAATTTAATTTTACTAGATTTCACTGACCAGTGTAGGATTCATGCTGTAGAGACATTTGAGTCAATTGAGATATAAAATATACTTTTTCATAGAATAAAGAACATAAAGTGCTTCAACAGAGAAAAAAACCACTATTCTGATGAGATGTCATTTTATAATATTACTTCAAGACTAGTTCTACTCTGCTTTCTTCCAACCAAACTGTTTATGTCAAGCAAATGTCAAATATCAAATGGTAGAGAGAACTAAAAACATCACACTGAACAGTCCTATCGTAGTACCTTCCCATAGTGAGCAAAACCTTGATGTAAAGTCTTTGGGATTAAAATTTGGTTGTAGTAATAACACCCCACACTGATGGCAGAGTTTTTTGCTTCTAATTAATGTCTGAATGCTCTAACTCCCAGTGTGATGCACTGTAGGTATTAAGCTGTACATTCTCAATGAATTGCTTTGAACTGTGAGAATGCATGGCTTATTGTGTTTAACATATTTTTTGCATATAAATGAACACAGTAACTACTAAGTCTTCAAATGAAAGAGCTTTTCAACATTTCAAGGTGGCTATACAATCATCACAAATATTGAGTAGTTTAAATTTTTGGGTTAAATGAGGTTAGGGTTCTTTAAATTTGTCTCTTGGAAGGCAAGCATATGCTTTCAATAGCAGAGCAAATGTTTGTAAAATCAAAACCCTTCTGCACACACTTTTTTACATGACTGAAAAGGTAAACTGTGAATGTGTCCTGGATGGGTGAGCAGATCTGAGTTATCCTCCAGGGCCACTGTAATCCCCTGTGGGCTGCACCATGTTGAGTCTCTTGCGTGGTGCTCTTTTTAAAGCAATTTGATAAAATAAATAGGTATAGTAACTTTTGCTTTGCTTCATTTTAAAATGGAAGTATACAGACTACTTCAGAATAAATTCAACATCGTGATGAACTCAGCAATTTATGTACTTTCTCTGTCACCTAACTGAATCCATAGAGGACCCCCCCAAAAAACACCACAGCATTATAGGGAAATTTTTTCTTAGATCACATAAGGAAATCCATTGAGGAAAGAGAGTCCTCTCTGATGCTGCTATACTCGACTTCTGTGTGAAATGTGATCTGTACTGAAAGCAAACTTGGACTTCTAGCAGACACAGAATCACAGTATATCATTGAATAAATGGGCAAATAGATATCAACAAGAGAAGCACATGTGAGTGTTACTTCTCTCTTCCTATAGCCTGACAGCAGTCCCTCAGAAAACATAGCATGAGAGGTAGCCATTTGTCAAGGACAATCAACAGGTACAGGTGGTGATAAGCAAGAAAAGAGCTATGTGTCTCCCAAAAGACCCAATCTTCAAATGTCTTTCATGCCTGTAGATGCTTTGTACAAATGTGGCAAACCCTAAAGTTATCTTAATGTATTTTCTTAATGCATGTGGGACTGTCAGATCCACTTATGGAAAAAGATTACTGAATTCAAATTGTCATGGGTTCCAGTTAAAGTATCATTGCTGTATTACTTAAGAATTTACTGAATTAAAAACAGAGACTTAAATGTATATAATAAGGTATCATTTAACTAGAGTTACCCTTATTGCTGAATAGAGAGTGGTGTAAAGTGGAAAAATGTGATGAAGAGGAAGAAACAAAATGTAATAAAGGAACATAACAGAACAGAAGAGATGGTCCTGCCCCATCCAAAACATATCTCATTCAGGAAGCCTTGTCTTGTGCTTTTGTTGAAGGACAAATTTAGTTAAGCTTGATTTGTTTCTGAAAGAAACTCATTTCCTCCCAAGCTGTACAGGGCTTATGTTCTAAATAATTGACCATTTACAAATGAAAGTAACTGAACTGTTAATGTTTAATATTTAGTGATATGGACATTTGCTTCAGTCAGTGTGAATTTCCACCAGTGACTGCCTTAGTAACATGCCAAAGTGTAAAAGCAAAAGATAGAGCTATTAACTATCTGTGCTTTTTTTCCTCTCCTCTTATTGAAGAAGCAATAATTTTCTCAGGTGATAACTTGAAGTGACCCTTGGCTAGATTTTTTTTTTGCTGCTGTGATTCTACTTATATTTTGCTTTAAATTTTTTGTAATTCATTATGTGAAATATGTTTTATCTGTTTCATACCTATTAATCTGTAATTACTTATTCCCAAATAACACTAACAGTTGAGGATATTTATTAATGACATATATAAGTGAAAAATTAATAACCCATGTCTTCACTCCTAAAAATATGACATTCAGTAAAATAAGAAAACTATGATTTATATACCAAGGGCCAACCACAGAACATCCCCAAGAGAACAGGTGATGTCACATGTGACAGGCTATTAGGAATGATGAAGTAGCAAGGAAACACAACCATGTGACACTCCATCAGCTGTGCAGAATAGAGGAAAATTAATTGTTAAACCCTCTGATGTTATTTTAATTTTTTTAAAAAAGTTTTTTTTGTGGGTGAAAGGTAAGTTAGATTTTAAGTTATTTATTCTCATTAGAAAGTCTACAGTTAAGAAGTCAGATGTTTTCATTTTGGCAGATGTTTCAGTTGTCACATGACATCATTCTAATAGTGTAGCAGTACCACAGACAAATTTTGATTATAAAGAAATCAGAATTCTGTCCACTGATATTCAGCTACACAGAATTTTGTGTACTTGTAAAGATTTTGAACAGATACCTAGTTCCAATGCGAAAGTTGTACTCAAGCATGTTAGAAAGCCAGGATGATTTTGACTGTGGGAACTGAATGCAGGCTCTCATATTTGTCAATATCATCCATGGCTGTGTATTTATGCTTAAAATTCAAAGTGCAGTATATAGACACAATGTTTTGGGGAGAACCTAGGCTACTTAATTATTTAAGATAATTAGAGATTACATCAGTGGGTCCTCAGTTATTGGTGTGCAGGGCTAGACAGCATTATATGGGATGAGTAGTTAGATGACATCTTTCTAACACCACTGGTAACTTTATAGCATTAAAATGAAACCCGAATATAGGTATGTTAGTCTCCTTCCCTCAGCAGAATAAGCTGGGCAGGATGAGTTAAAGAGAAAGTAACTGAGAGTAGATGTATGTATTACAATTGTTAACCCCTTGGTAACTTTTAAAAATCTTTAAGTTCTGTGGAAAAGGGGGATAGATTCAAGTATAAAAGAAGTTTTTAAAAATAACCTTGGGACTACTTAAATGGATCAACAGGTAAAGGCTTGTTCATGCAAGCCAGACAACCCAAGTTCCACCACAGGACCCATAGGAGGGAAGCTACACATGTACACATACACCCACTAGATTAGTTAATAAACCTGGAAACTTTTGCTAAGCCTTGCATGCCGTTTCCTAGAAGAAAGTTGTGTGAGTTAGGGATGGTTGGTAGGTAGGCCATGAGTTAGACAAAATGAACTATATTCGTTAGCCTGCACTGCAAAGAACTATTGCGCTTTCCCTTCATTGTCAATTCTGTAGCCTATGCTCCCAGTATACCTTGCCAGATTTACAAAAGCAGTACATATTTCTAAGGGAGGGAATTTCCAAAAATTTGAAATCGTGCCTAAACTGCTATTCACTCTTATTATTTAAATTTTTTATATGTCCGAACATTTTGATAATTTAAATTGAGATCAAACAAAGGTATTTTCAAATAAGAAAACATTTTATCTCATGAATTTCAGTTCTTCTTTTAATCATATATAAAATAAGAAGAAAAGATTTTTGATCATTACTCTAATCTTACCTGTGTATCTGCCTTCCAAGGCTCTACACATGCCTTTCTGAATTTCAGTTTGTGTGCAAATATACAGTGCGTTTATAGATAGTGGATCATACATATATACTGTTTTCTGGCTTAACTTTGCAATGTCAGTAGGAGCCTTTCCAAGTTAGAGCATGAAATTTTTTCCTCCTTTTTGGGAGTTCACAGTGTTGATTTCATGCTGTTCTGCAGATTTCAACGTGCATTAAGGCTGTCCTGTTAGTGGAACCTGCCTTTTGTATCTCATAGATCATTTTACATCATTGTCTCAATCTCTGCATGTGAGATGCCAGGGAATGGGATACCAGAGGCATTTATCATTCTGATAAAGATTACCAGTTGCAGATTTTTTTAATATTGTAAAATTTATTTGCTGATAATCCCCTCCCCCATTCAATGGGCACTAGAAAGGGAAAAGGTGAGTAAGATAAAGGACATTGTGAAAAGCTAGTAGTGATTAAGAAAAAAAAAAGACAGATGTTGCCAGGCAGTGGTGGCACACGCCTTTAATCCTAGCACTTGGGAGGCAGAGGCAGGCAGATTTCTGAGTTCAAGGACAGCCTGGTCTACAAAGTGAGTTCCAGGACAGCCAGGGCTACACAGAGAAGCCCTGTCTCGGAAAACAAACAAACAAACAAAAAGGACAGATGTGTGTTCATGTTTGCATCTTCCCAGCAGTGCAAATTGAGCTGACCCTTTGAGAGAAGTCTGTGTTCAGTCCAGTAGAGAGGAAAAATAAAGGAAGGGCAACTAATCGTGTGGGACATAGGTCCAGCCACCACTAATATTACTGTGTCTGCCCCTCTTGCTTTCCCCTCCCCTACAAAGATACAAAAACAGAACAAAGGGAGATTCAGAAAAGCAACAGTGCAAAACCATGGATGGCCTCAGCTCTTAAGGCCTCCTTTTACTCTGAGGCTGAACTTCAGTGTGTTTTGCCTGAAAGAAAAATGTGGCTGATAGGTGATTGATGGTCTCTGAAAACCAAACATAAACTCATAAACAGTTAATGTATCAGAGTTTGTGATATCAGCAGCACACTGCCTGCACAATAGCCAAATTGATTTGGAGAGGTCATGCTGTAGCTTCCCTCATCCACTGGTGTTAGTAATTGCACCAATGCTGATAAAACCCACATTTATTTGTAAATTTTTATTATCTTCATGGTTTAGTCTAAGCAAATATGTGCATGCAACCTGACAATAAAACATTTGTTCCTTGTATTTTATATTGGTAAAACTCTGATTCATTGAATCAGAATGGTAAATTTTGGATGGAAAATACTTTGCTCAAATCCCTCATTCTCAGAAGTCTTATAAAAATAATGTTTATCTGAGCAACACTCTCTGGGAATATTTTATTAAGGATATGACTGTTCATAATTGAGTCAAAATTGTTGTAATTTTTCCCTAAAAGTAATTATATGTTTTAAATCAATGTTCCTTCTATGTCTTATTTATTATTAGTTTATGAAACAAATTTACAGAGTAGGTTTATATGATATTTTGCCATGCCTAAATTTCTACTGCTGCCTATCACAGGAGGTTAGATGTGGAGTTTTCCACTTATGCATCAAATCAAGGTCAAACTAATTCAAATATTGGAGGTTTTAGATTTGGTGATCTGTGATGAGAAACGCTGAACCTCTTTTGGGAAAACACTTCTATATAGACAATATATAGTTATTTGAAGCCTGCTCTAAATCACAGTACACTATAAAAATATTTGAAAAGCAAAAGCACCTCTACACTCTCCAAACTGTTTTGCCAAGATGCACTGCAGTTTTTAACATTCTGACCTTATACTATTATAGTTTCAGGAACTCTGAATGTGTTGACAGAAAGGAATGTGCAGTGTGTGCATTATAGGGCTGAGTCCGAATACTTTTTGCTTGCCCCCATCTCAGAACCAGGCTGGAGTCTAAGAGTTCTAAGATGCAGTAATTAACACACTGTGTTTAGATTCGAGTGGTTTAATGATCGTTATGTCACTGCAGAGCTTGAGGTATATGTCACCAACTGGACTGAAGCAGTCTGACCCTGTCAGCACTTTCATTTAATTGACACACATACAAAAGAAAGAGCTTATTCTTGTTTTCAAAAAGGTCACTATTTAGACGGCCAAAAGAAACTGCAACTTCTTACTGTGGGGGTCTTAGAAAGCTCTACAGCCAGCAGAGAAATGAATGTGAGATGCAAGAAGGAAACTCTGTTTAGCACAGGTCAGTTGATTTTGGACATACCTAAGTACAGTACAATAGTGGAAAAAAGTTTTCTGGTAACATTTATCTCCATCCCAATACATGAGAAAGCTTAAAGCATGACTACATGGAAACTCTTTTGCAAAATTACTCTGTCATGAAGATGGGTTCTATAGCTTAAGGGACTAGGATCTCAAGTAGTCTCTGATTTAGTGCAAAGGTCACAAGGCTGTAAAGTACATGTGGCATTTCCCATAAGGAAGGGTTCTACTGAATGACAAAGCTAAAGAGGGAGATCTAGGAAGGGAGAATCAGGATAACACATTCTGGGAGACTTGGGTGAGGCCTGGCCATAGAGATAGCAAAGGTCACCAGGTTATTCACAATAGCCACTCCCAGCATTCTAGGTGGAAAACTGGTGTACACATCCTTTCTGTGGAAGAGATAAACCTGTGTGCTTAACATTCCTGATTTTCCTAGTGCTTGTCTGTGAGCACAAGGACATCGTGCCCTCCACATCTTACCTTTGTGACCTACTGGATTTCAAGAAAACAGTGGGCAATCCAGAAAACTGTGAAGTTGACACTTGATGTTTCATCAGGATGTTTAGCTTTGAGGACAACTTCCCTAATCAGCCTAATTTTTCCACATGGCACAAAAAATGACAGAGTAGCAGCGTAGCTTCCATTCTCAGGCACCACCCACTTCCCCACGTCCCAAATGATGACTGACATGAGATGGCTGAGTCTAATGTTTATTGTTGCAATTCAGACAAGAAAGGTATGCATGTCTGTCTTGAAAAGCAGAAACCTGTGAACACAGGTAGCCCAAGACATTTGTTCCTCACAAAGAAACAAAGGTGGTCATTTCTTTGTAAAGTAGCTACTGTATAATAGCTAATGCTCTTTGGTTACTGGCTGTACCATTCTGACTCACTCTGCCCTTGGATTCTGCCTCTGGTCTAGAAAAATCAGCTCCTATTCTAGACAAGAATCAAGGTTAGGCTATCAAAGAGCAGAGTGATGATTTTACTATTCACTACTTAGGTGAACAGATGCAATTCCTGAAGTTTTGAGTCCTATTGTGTAAAATAAAAGCACTGGACTCCAATGATTTCCAAGATGTATCTCAGCTAAAAATACCACAGTTTTGAAGTTTTACTTCATGCGAGGAAGCCACTGTGACTATTATCACAAAAACATAACATGTTGAAAGTCATCACTTTTTTTTCTCTAGCCTATATAGTAGATTTGATTGTTGTGAAGGCAGCATTATGTTTCATTCTAACGTCATATCTGGTAGATGCTCTGGCCTCAGTATGAAAACTTCAAGGCTTTACAATGTGTTTGCACTGTATGGTTGTAGCTTTAGATCACTGAGGTCCTGATCCTGGAATGTCCTCAGCAGTTGTCAATTACACTTCAAGTTCTTTGCTGCTAATAATATCCAAAAAGGAGTAAGGCCTATTAGCCAGATATCACAAGGATATTACTAGTGAAGGCTCAATAGATGCCCCAACAAAGGGAAATCGAGGCGGGGGGAGGTGGGAGTGGGTTGGGTGGAGGGACATATACATGGAGGCAAGGGGTGGGAAGAAGGGTTGGGGGTTTTCGGGGAGGGGGAAAACTTGGAAAGGTTTTAGCATTTGAAATGTAAATAAAGATTATATTAAATAAAAAAATAATTTATTTTTGTTCTCATAAATCCTGATAAGAATTTTGAGCATAAAATTATAACAAATATAATTACAAGATTCCTGCTGTCTTCATCATGAGTTCCCATAGTATTGATTGAGAGCTATTACTAGGGAACTTAAAACATCAGTATCTGAAATATCAGAGGTTCTGAATAAATTGGACTGATATGTAACCTCCAAAAAGGAACTTTAAAATATGAAAATATTGTTCTGAATGTATATACACAAACACACACATGCATGCATACAGGCATGCACATGCACGCACACACACACACACGCACACACACATATTTTCTAGACTGTGAACAATGGCTAGACTTCTAGACAAAATATGAGCAAATTCTACAGTATGATAAACTTAGTCTTCTTAGTGTTTTCAGCATCTACATTTTCATTCATAATACAGTAATCTGGTTCGGATCATATGTATTTTTCAGCACTGGGCAATGAACAACTTTCTTGGAGATTATTTTGGAGTAAACCCTTTGTTTCAGAATTTCTATTGCTATGGGGAGACACCATGGTCTTGGCAAGTCTTGAAAAGAAAAACATTTAATTGGGGCTGGCTTGCAGTTTAGAGGTTTAGTTCATTATCCTTTTGGTGAGAAGCATGGTAGCAAGCAGGCAGACAGGATGCTGGAGAAGTTGCAGAGAGTTCTACATCAGGATCAACAGACAGTAGGAAGAGAAAGAGAGAGACAAACGGCCTGGCTTGGGCATTTGAAATCCTGAAACCCATCCCCAGTGACATACTTCCTCCAAGGCCATACATACTCCAGCAAGGCCACAACTCTTAATGCCAGTCACTAAGCATTCAAATATGAGTCTGTAGGGGGCCAGTCTTATTCAAACTATCACACCATTGATGATTGTTTTCTTACATGAAATAAAAAACTTCAGATTAAAGTAATTTTGTCTCATGTTTTATGTGAAATCACACTGATGCTGGTATTCTGCCTTAGAGATAAGCAAGGCAGCATCATTATATAGAGTATGTACTCTTTTGGCTAGCTAAAGAAAATTTCCCTAAACATAAATAGCACACAACTTAAGTACATAAGAGTTTTCTATTTAAAAATGATCCTCTCCAGACCTCAAATCAAATCTGCTACAATTTAAAAACTGTTTTTTAGGAACTACTCCCAAAAGACCCTCGTCTGTTCAGAATCTCGATCAGTGTAGTGAAATAGTGTTGTAAGGAAGAAAGATGCTCCAGAATTAACTTACTCTCATCCTTTGATCTTACATATAATAACATTGTGATACTCAATTGCAGGTCCCTATGATGTAGATGTCAGAACAAAAGTAACTTCATATTCTGTATCCTGAGGCTATGTTTCCTTTGTATTCCATGCAGTTGTTATAGGTTCAGCCCTTGTATATGAAATGGCTATTCTTGTCCTAGAAATTATGTATATATGATGCATACTGTCAAGCCTTAAACAACAGTTTTTAAATGCTATTTACAAAGAGCAGATATTTGCTTGGATTTCTCTGTAACTAGCTTCCAACATAGTACTTTGAGACCCTATGTTGGAAGTAAAAATGTGATCACATCTTGTGTTGTTTCTTGTGAACTTCTGCCGTTATACTAATACTTTTCCCATTTCCAACTGGCTTTACTTTTGCAGCTTTGAGCAGTAATTCAGTCCCCTACGCCTCCCTGATTGGCTCTGTGTCCTCCCTCTCTAGCCAAACCACCACTCAGTCCATATATGATAATAACTCTCTCCCACGATTCGCTCGAAAAGGTCTAAACATCTTTGTCTCTATTACCTTCTCTGTTAAAGCACTGCAATGATGTCCACATCAGCCCATTTCCATGTCCAGAGCCATGCCCAGCCTAACATCTCCCATGCTTTTGCATTTCCATTCTTTTCTCTGGGGAGTGCCTCATCTGGAGAAGCTCACTCTTAATTACAAGATTGCTGTCACCCATCTTTGCCTGCCACAGAATGTAAATTAGTTCAATATTCTCACCTATATAAAAAGTTTCAGAAAGGCCTCCAAACTATCAGTCCAAATATATAATTATGTCACTGACAAAGAGAATCTACATCTAATCAACTCATTTCTGTTGGATCTGCCAAGATATTGGCTCCTAGAAGTAGACCATCACACCCATGAACACAAAGCCACCATAGATCACACCATAGAATGATTGTCTTGAAGAAGCAAAGTAGTTTTCATTTTGTTTTGTTTTTACTTAATTTACTATACCACTAATAATTTTGCATTTAGATAATGGTACTTAGGGGGTGACTTTTCATTGGTACCCATAAGTAATCCTGTCACATTGTTCTAATAGTGATCCTTCCTGTCACATTGTTCTAATGGTGATCCTTCCAACCTGTTACCCTCTGGAGTGGCATTGAGAACAGAGCATCACCAGAGCTTCCAGTTGAAGCTCCCCACTTCTAATTTTCTACTTCAGATACTTCCCTGGGGGCATGTTAGTTCACTGTCTCAAGCCAGCTGGAATTTGTGTCTCTTAATATCCGAGTCAGCAATTCTCTCTCATGGTACACTTGCAGAACTAATCTCAATGAGACAAGATCAAATCATGTGACCAGAGGGAAAACATCAGAAAAACACAAGAATCATCAAAATTAACAGCAGATTATTTTTAACAAACACTGTGAAATTAGTGTGTCTTCAGCTGGCCGACTGAACTAAGATGTATTGGCTCCTGCTCTTTCCTTGGCTTTTCATCTGTCATATGCTCATTTTCTTGAATTCAAGTTCCATAATGGACAAAGATGTTTACACCTGGAGTAGCTTGTAGGTTTGCTGGGCGTTGATGAGTAAGATCTGGGGTTAGCATACTACTGTGTTATTCGTGTGGCCATTTCTTAATGGCCAGGAGAAGGCTGCAACCCCAGCCTCTACAATCTGCTACGAGTGGAAACATTTTTGAAATTCAGTTTGGTTTGGTGTCAATGTGTTGTTGCTTATCACTGCCAATGAGCTGTTGTGCATGTCATCTTCTGTGTTCATATTTGCATGTGAATGTTGTCACCTGACATGTTTGTGAAATACTAAAGTGATCCTCATATGTCACATTGTGTAGTAAGCCCTGCATAAGCTTGCGTTTTATTAGTCTTTTATAAAGGTGTATCAGGCTATCCATTTTATTTTTTTTTAAACAAATCCACTCAGTTTACTTATTTATTTATTTATTTTATTTTATTTACACCATCATTTCCTTTGCAGGTTCAGATGATTCCGGTTACCCTGGTAACCTTCATTTTTCAAGTTAGTTTTCTTTGTTTATACATAAGTCACTTTATGTTTCCTATCAGGCTGCTCCTCCTTCCCTTCCAGGCCTTCTTCACTGTCTGTTCCTTGGTTGACTTTACACCATTTAATTCCACACAATTTCCATTTCACACAGTGCAGGAGAAGGAGTCTGAGATGGCATAACAGTAATTACTCAAAGCAGAAGTTGACATCAGGCCCCACTTTCCGTTTTCTCTGCTAGCTAACCTATTGATTCATAGCACAGTAACACATTCTTCTACACTAGGAATGCTAGTTTGGGGGATATGCTGGTTAATTATCTACTTGGTTCCAAAATCCTCCCTTTAGAGCATGTCCTGCTTTGAGTAACCAGACTATCTGCCTGCTTTCTCACATAAAACATTTTTACTACTCACATGTTTTCAGGCCATCTCTAACTACAGCATTCACTGTGTTTTGGAATGGTCAGTCTCATTTTCTTTATATTCAAATGTGTTTCCTCTTCATTTTTAATAGGTATGGCTAGCCATCCTCCAATACCTATCTTGGAACTTGCAGATCATATTGAGAGATTGAAAGCAAATGATAACCTGAAGTTTTCCCAGGAATATGAGGTAATATCCTTTCTTTATGTGACAGAACTTCCGACATATGCATGCCTTTGTTTTGACTAGAAAATTAACATCAGTACTTTTAATTGGGACACAACTCCAAATCTGATACAAATTGTATTAATAAACAATTAAATCAATATAGTCACTGCATTTTATAGATATTGTTTTACATTTTTAGAGGTAAATTGAGTGATATTTTTCTTTTTTTTTTTTCGCTCTTTTTCATAAAATGTTCTGACTCAGTAAGCTTCTAAGTGGTCCAAATAGGTACAAATTAATTAATTCATGGAAGAATCTTCACTGCAAAAGATGTCACCAGAAATAAATCAAATGTTATGGTGCTTTATTCTATGTGCATGTGTATATGTGAGTGTGCATAAGTGGAGTTGAGAAAAGTTGCACGAATCAATTCTCTCCTTCTGCATTGGATTCTGAGAATCCAGACTTCTTTCCTGCTGAGCCTTCTTGCTGGGCCAATACACAGTAGATTTCTGCATATAATGCTTTCCATGGCCTGAAAACTGTGTACTTATTGAATCACCATTTACTGTGCATAGAGAGCTAAGATTGCCAGAAATGGTGCTGTTTCCAAACTGTTTAGTATCATAGAATCTCAGACTCCTCAAAGAGTCTATGTAAATTTTTGATATGTGTGTGTATTTGTGTGTGAGAGAGGTGGGGAAGGGAGGGAGGGAGGGAGAAAGGGACGGAGGGAGGGAGAGAGAGACGGATGGAGGGAGAGAGAGATACTGTGATTGTGACATTTGTTAAGCAATATGATACAAAACTGTCCATTTTTAGTATTCCATAATGATTGGGCCTCATGGTGAAACCTGTTCTCGAATCACTACTGAATGAGCATCTCGGCTCTTATATTTTATGTGTTACTGTGTAATTTAAATATACCACTACAATCTTGTAATTGTTCTGAGCAATAGAGGGTTGAGGGCTCTCTGGACTCCCCAGCTTCCTTCAGGGGAGTTTCTATGATTTGCTTACTCGAAGTTTTAAAACACTGCTCTCTCCCATACTTTTGCTTGGTCTTCCCTGCATCAGGTCCAAATGCAGTTGCTCAAGGTAGTCTTTCTCTATCGGGTAAAACAGTCCGTCCTGTCACATGCAGTCAGAGATCTCTATGAAGTCTACTGTTGAGTGTCTGGGGAACTCAAATCCCAGACATGCAGTATCCAAGAATGTGGAGCCGAAGGCCCATGGAATCTATCTACATAGCCTTCTTAACTAAGTAAATAACTTTCTCTCTCACTTTCTCCCTGCCTCCCTTGTCTCTCTATCTCTTTATCTCTCTGTCTCCCTCTCTCTGTCTTTCTGTTTCTCTGTCCCTCTGTCCCTCTCTCATTTCTATTTCATTTTTCCTTTCCTTTCATGTGCTCCTCCCCCATAATTGGTGATTGAATCCAGGGCCTCATGCATACTAAAGAGTGCTCTAACGCTGAGCAACATACTAGACATTTATTTTTCATTTTGAGACAGCATCTCACAAAATTGCGTTTCTCAGGCTGTTCTCAACCATAGTATCATCCTACCTACTTTCTGAATAGCTTTCATGCTGGATAAGCAAGCCATCAGAATTGGGTTCAGTGTTACTCTCCATCCTTTTCCAGCTTGCATATTCTAACATCTTTGTGCTATTTGATAAAAGACAAAGAGATGGATTTTTTTTTTAACCTTGCAAATGGGCTAAGTAATGTGTTCTGTTTCTTGTTCAGGCATTCTGAGAAACTAAGAGTGGAGTGACCCTTGTCTTATTCTCTTTTTTAAAAAAAAGATTTATTTACTTATTTATTTATTTATTCATTCATTTATTTATTGTGTATGAGTACCCTGTAGCTGTCTTCAGACACACCAGAAGAGAGCACCAGATCCCATTACACATGGTTGTGAGTTACCGTGTGGTTTCTGGGAATTGAATTCAGGACTTCTGGAAGAGCAGTCAGTGTTCTTAACTCCATCTCTCCAGCCCCCTTGTCTTAAAGCCTTGCTTCTCATCCTGTCACTGTTCTTCTGCTAATGTAGTCCATCTTGTTAAACGATTCAATAGCTTTTAAAACAGCTCCAGTACCTTCCTACTTGAAACTTGAGGATGGAAATAGAGTTGTGGCCATGAGAAGAAGGAATATGAGGACTAGTTAAGTGTCAGTTTCACCAACCAAAATTTTTACTGCTCTTGATATTAATGTATTTTCTTAATTATTTTTCTGTATATTTTCTTCATGACTCATCTTTATTTACAATGATGTGATAGGTCATGGAAATTAAAAATATAATCTCTCAGCTGATCAATAAATCATCACTTCACTCTCCATCAGCAAAAAATTCAAATGGCTCCAGCAAATTTACTTGTATCCATTGAATGAAATAGCTGGCTTCACTTAAATAAAGAAATTCTCAAGAAATGTTCCATGCAAAGCTAGGCTAATGATCATTTAGATCAGAAGCACTCCTTAAAAGTAGCTATGAACTGCCTGCTGGCATTACTGCCATTAGCAACTCCCAGAGTCACCTCAGCCATTGACGTGATAGCCCACACAGAGTATTTACCGTTCATCAGGAAGATGATCTGTGATTAAAGCTCCCTGGGCATGAATTGACTGGACTGTGTTTTAACAGCCATGAAGGAGATATCTAAGTGCTGTACTCATCTCTGATAATAAGATTAAGACCTTTACATAGAAATATCAGAGAAGCATTTGGGGAAGTTTTTTTTCTTATTAACTACCATATAGATATGAATATATTTTAACTGGTGTTTAGTGGGAAAAAAGTAAACTCATTACTTCAAACACCTAATTATTTTATTAGTCCATAATCGCTAGAGACTAATGCTTATTGAATCTTCCTAAGCTGGATAACACTGAATTTGTAACATACGAAGGTTAAAGATATGAACGTTCTTTACAGTGGTCCTGAGGTCAGAAGAGGAGGACACAAATCGAATTGCATATAAGGTCCCATCATTGGAATCAATGACAGCTGAGAATGTAGCCTAAGAAATGTGTTTAACCTCATCTCTGAAGGTCACTGTAAATGCTTTAAGGTTTCATGTTCTTCTATGAGGAAAGAAATCACTGAAATATGAGTAATCTCAATTTAAATATAGCATCTACCATGTGCAAAATAAAGTCTACTCTTAAAGGCAATGGATTAGTCTTAAAAACATATAGAACTCAAAATAAGTGCAGCTTTACAAAATGGAATGGCATTGTTTGGAAGTCTAGTCTATTTTAAATTTATATCTCCAGTGACTGATATAGTAGACCATGTCAATAATCATAGCATGTGGAAATTGTATGCATATCATACATATAAATCAAGCCTGGGAGATATTTATATATATATAGTGAGTGAGTGTCTTTAAAAAATAAAATAATTTTTTCTTGGACTCCAGCTTAGATACAGTATTCCAGTTGGTAAACTATTATACCCATGGATCCTTATTTTAAAAATAGCATTTAAACAAATTTTGACGAACGTTCTCTGGAAAGTTCATTTTGAAAGATGGTACCCTTTGTTTAGGTCCCCACTCATCACCACTTCTTATAATGGAAAATTGGCGTTTGTATATTTGAGATTCATTTGGCAGACATCATCAGTCATTAATATCAATACATATACATGTACATATGCATATAAACAAGTATAGTTTAGACTAGATATATTGTTAGTGTCTTACTTTTCTATTGCTGTAAAGAAATACTACAAGCAAGGACACTTATTAAAAGAATTTACTGGAGCTTACAGTTTTGGAGGATGAGTACATGACCATCATGGTGGGCAGTATTACACCAGCACAAAAGCATGGGATTGGAATAGTGGTTAGAAGCTTATGTCAGCTGTGAGCTGTTTAACAAGATACTGTGATATCTTTGCAAAAAAAAATGCATTGAGTGTATTAGGGATGGTATATATGTTCATCTTAGAGAGTTGAGTGAGATAAAATTGGACTGGTATAGAAGGTCAAAAGTTGTCATTAGCGTCCAGTGCAGGGCCAATGGTGAGACCTAAGTGTTATGATGGTGGACAGGGTGTGGATGTAGTACAAACAGATCTGTATTTTGATTTGGATACTTTCTCCAGTTGTAGTCTTGCACAGTGGCATACCTTAATAAGTTCCTCATCCTTAAATTATATGACTAGGAGAATTAGAGAATATATGCCTTATGTATACAACACTGAAAGATTATAAAATGGAAGCTTCTGATAAAAAAAACAATGAAAACTAATGAAAATAATTATATCCATTACCTTTAAAGCATTAAGTATATATTAAAAGGTTAAAAGTATATATTAAGGTCATGCCCATTCTGAAGAAATTTATTCTTTTTTATTAATTATTGCATTTACATCACAGACATTACCCCCTGTCCCTGCTTTCAACAATTCTTCATTTTGAGATTATGCAACCTACCCCACACCTGCTCCTGCATCGTCCTTCCCTTGTGTCTCAACTCTTTACAGGTTTAGGCACATCCTCTCCCTCTGAGGCCAGACAAGGCAATCCTCTGCTACATATGTGTGTATGTATGTGTGTGTGTGGAGGGGAAGGAGCAGTCAGAACAGACCATATGCTCTTTGATTGGTGCCTTAGTCTCTGGTAGCTGGTTAGTTGAGACTGATGTTCTTCCTATGGGGTTGGCATCCCCCATTCTTTTTTAAAAATTATTTTATTTGCTTACATTCCAGTTAGTAAGCCTGTCCCTCTACTTGAGGCACTATCTATCTACTGGAGGTGGACTCTAACAGTTCTCTCTCCCCATTCCGGTTTCTCCTTCCACAGTTCCTCATACCACTCCTCCTCCCCTTTTGCCTTGAGAAGGTGCTACCCTAACCATACTTCTCACTTCCCTGGGGCCTCAAATTTCCCAAGAATTAGGCACATTTTCTCCTACTGAGGCCAGTCCAGGCAGTCCAATGCTATATATTTGCTGAGGGCCTCAGACTAGCCCATGAATGCTCCTTGTTAGTGACTGGTGGCTCTCTGGGGTCTGAGTTAGTTGAAACTGCTGGTCTTCCTATGGGGTCATCAGCCCTTTAATTTCTTCAATCTTTTCCCTAATTCAACCACAGGGGGTTCCAACTTCAGTCCAATGGTGAGGGTTCAGTATCTGTGTCTGTATCAGTCAGCTGCATGTAGAGCCTCTCAGAGGACAGCCATGCTAGGCTCCTATCTTCAGTCTCTTTTCTATTTTTGTCCCTGTAGTTCTTTTAAACAGGAACAGTTCAGGATCAAAAATTTGACTGTAGATTAGTAACCCCATCCCACCAAATGAGACCCTCTATATCCACTGTAGGTGGACTTTTTGAGTTCCCTCTCCTCATTTTTGTACATTTTGGCTAAAGTTATCCCCATTGAGTCCTAAGACTCTCTCACCACCCAGATCTCTGGTTTATTATAGAGGGTTCCCTCCACCTCCCACCCCCTTTCATTCTGCTGGCCCTCTAGGTTTCTCTGCTGCCCCTCCTCCCAATACCTGATCCTTTTATGCTTCCACTCCCCTCTGCCACCCAGGCCCCTACCTCCCTCTACCTCTCATGATTATTTTCTTCTCTCTTGTAAGTGGGATTGAAGTATTCTCTCTTGGGCCCTTCTGTTTGTTACAGTTCTTACAGTCTGTGGGTTGCATCTTAAGTATTTTGTATTTTTGTCTAATATCTACTTATCTGTAAGTACCTAGCATACATGTCCTCTTGGGTCTAGGTGATTTTACTCAGGATATTTTCTAGTCCACCTATTTGCCTGCAAATTTCATGATGTCCTTGTTTTTAATAGCTGCATAGTATTTCATTGTGTAAATGAGTCACATTTTCTGTACCCATTTTTGCATTGAAGAACATCTGGGTGGTTTCCAGCTTCTGGCTGTTACAAATTAGACTGCAATGAAGTGGTATGGTGGGGCATCTTTGGGTATATGCCCAAAAGTGATGTAGCTGGGTCTTCAGGTAGAACTATTTCCAATTTTCTGAAGAAACACCAGAATAATTTCTAGAGTGGTTGTACCAGTTTGCAACTGAAGGAGTGCTCGCCTTTTCTGTGTCCTTGCCAACATGTGCTGCCATTTGAGTTTTTGATCTTAGCCATTTAATTGGTATAATGTGGAATCTCAGGGTCATTTTTATTTTCATTTCCCTGATAACTAAGGACTTTGAGCATTACTTTAAGTGCTCTTGGCCATTCAAGATTCCTCTGTTGTGAATCTCTGTTTAGCACTGTACCCCATTTTTTAATTGAGTTATTTGGCTTTTTGGGGGGGGGAGGAGTTAACTTCTTGTGTTCTTTATATATATTGGATGTTAGCCCTCTATAGGATATAGGTTTAGTGAGGATTTTTTTTCCCAATCTGTAGGTTGCCAATTTATCCTAGGTGTCTTTTGCCTTACAGAAGCTTTTCAGTTTCATGAGGGCCCATTTATCAATTATTGATCTTAGAGCCTGAACCATGATGTTCTGTTCTGGAAATATCCCCTTGTGTCAATGAGTTTGAGGCTCTTTTCCCACTTTATCTTTTATTAGATTCAGTGTATCATATTTTATGTTGAGGTCCTTGATCCACTTGGACTTGAGCTTTATACAAGGTGATAAAAATGGATCTATTTTCATTCTTCTACATACAGACAACCAGTTAGACCAGCACCATTTATTAGAGATGCTTTCTTTTTTCTACTGTATGCCTTTGACTTCTTTGTCAAAGATCAAGTGTCTATAGGTGTGTGGGTTTATTTCTGGATCTCAGATTCTATTTCATTGATCAAACTGTCTCTGTACCAATATTATGCTGTCTTTCTCACTATTGCTCTGTAATACAGCTTGAGGTCAAGGATGGTGATTCCCCGGAAGATCTTTTATTGTTGCAAATTGTTTTGGCTATCCTGGATTCTTTTGTTTTTCCATATTAACTTGAGAATCACTCTTTGCATGTCTATAAAGAATTGGGATTTTGATGGGTATTGCATTAAATTTGTATATTACTTTTGGTAATATGGCTATTTTCACAATGTTAATCCTACCAATCTATGAGCATGGCAGATCTTTCTATCTTTTGAGGTCTTCTATTTCTTTCTTTAGGGATTTGAAGTTGTTTTCACTTCAAATCCCTATAGAACTTTCACTTTCTTTGTAAAAGTTCCATCAAGATATTTTATACTATTTGTGGCTAGTGTGAAGGGTGTTATTTTCCTAATTTCTTTCTCATCCAGCTTACCAATTGTGTAAAGGAAAGCTACTGATTTGCTTGAGTTAATTTTATATTCCACCACTTTGCTGAAGGTGTTTTTCAGCTGTAGGAGTTCGCTGGTGAAATTTTGGGGATTGATTATGTGTATTATCATATCATCTGCAAATAGTGATACTTTAACCTCTTCCTTTCCAGTTTATTTCCCCTTGATCTCCTTTTGTTGTCTATTGCTCTAGCTAGAACTTTGAGTACTATATTCCTGATCTCTCCAAGACTTTTAACATGAAGGGATGTTGTATTTTGTCGAAGGGTTTTTCAGCATCTAATAAGATGATCATGTGATTTTTTTTCCTTGAGTTTGTTTATATAGTATATTACCTTGATAGATTTTCGTATATTGAACCATCCCTGCATTCCTAGGATGAAGCATATTTGATTGTGATGAATGATAGTTATGATGTGTTCTTGGATTTTGAGTATTTTTGCATCAATATTTGTAAGTGAAATTGTTTCAAGTTCTCATTCTTTGTTGGGTCTTTCTGTGGTTTAGGTTTCATAGTAACTGTGGCATTATAAAATAAATTAGGTAGTGTTCCTTCTGTTTTTATTTTGTGGGCTAGTTTGAGGAGTATTGGTATTAGCTCTTCTTTGAAGGTCTGGTAGAATTCCCTGTTAAAGCCATCTGGACCTGGGCTTTTTTGGGTTGTGAGGTTTTTAATTACTATTTCTATTTCCTTAGTGGTTATGGGACTGTTTATATAGTTTACCTGATCATGATATAACTTTGGTATATGGTATCTGTCTAGAAGATCATCCATTTCACCTAGACTTTCCAGTTTTGTTGAGTATAGGCTTTTGTAGTAGTTTCAGATGATTTTTTTTTTAATTTCCTCTGTTTCTGTTGTTATGTCTCCCATTTCATTTCTGATTTTGTTTATTTGGATACTGTCTTGTCCCTTTTTAGTTAGTTTGGCTAAGGGTTTATCAATTTTTTTTTAATTTTTCAAAGAACCTGCTCTTGGCTTTGTTGATTCTTTGTATTATCTTTGTTTCTAACTGGTTGATTCTGCCCCTGAGTTTGACTGTTTCCTGCCCTCTACTCTTCTTGAGTATGTTTGCTTCTTTCTGTCCAGGTATGCTAATAAGTTGCTTGTATGGGATCTCTTCATTTTCTTTATGAAGGTACTTGGTTTTATGATTTTTCCTTTTAACACTGCTTTCATTGTGTCCCATAATTTTGGCTAAGTATTGTCTTCATTTTCATTGAATCTTATAAAATCTTTGATATCTTTATTTTTCCCTGACAAAGTTATCAATGTACAGAGATTTGTTCAATTTCCATGAGTACATGGGCTTTATCTTGGTTTTATTGTTATTGAAGTCCAGCCTTAGTCCGTGGTGATCTGATAGAATATTTAGAATTATTTCAATGTTCTTGAATATGTTGAGTCTTGTTTTGTGTCCAATTATATGGTAAATTTTAGAGAAAGGTTCCATAAGGTGCTGAGGAGATATATTTTCTTGTTTTGGGATGAAGTGTCCTGTTAAATCAATTTGGTTAATAACTTCTGTTAGTTTTACTATGTCTCTGTTTAGTTTCTATTTCATTGAAATGTCCCTTGGTCAGAATGGGGTATTGAAGTCTCCCACTATTGATTCAATATGTGTTTTGAGCTTTAGTAAAGTTTCTTTTATGAATGTGGGTGCCCTTCCATTTGGGGCATAAATGTTCAGAATTGAAATTTCCTCTTGGTGGATTTTTCCTTTGATTAATTTGAAATGTTCTTCCCCAACTTGTTTGATAAATTTTGGTTGAAAGTTTATTTTATTGGATATTAGAATGGCAACTCCTCCTTGTTTCTTGGGAGCATTTGCTTGGAAAAAAACTTCTAGCCTTTTACTCTGAGGTAGTGTCTTTGTTACTGATGTGTGTTTGTTGTGTGCAGCAAAATGCTGGATCCTGTTTTCCTATCCAGTCTGTTAGCCCGTGTCTTTTTTTTGGGGAATTGAGTCTATTGATGTTGAGAAATATTAAAGATGTGATTGTTCGTTCCTGTTATTTTTGTTGCTGGAGGTGATATTATGTGTGCGTGTGATTCTCTTCTTTTCAGTTTGTTGTGACAGGCTTAATTTCTTGTGTTTGCTTGTATGTAGTTACCTTCCTTGTTTTGGAGTTTTCCTTCTAATATCCTCTATAGGGCTGGATTAGTAGAAAGATAATGTTTAAATTTGGTTTAGTCATGGAATATATTGATTTCTCCATCTATTGATTGAGAATTTTGCTAGGTATAGTATCCTGGGCTGGCATTTGTGTTCTCTTGGGGTCTGAATGACATCTGCCCAGGATCTTCTGGCTTTTAGAGTCTATGTTGTGAAGTCTGGTGTAATTCTGATATGGTACTTGGTCTTTTCCTCTTATAGCATTTAATATTCTGTCTTTGTTCTGTGCATTTAGGGGTTTGGTTATGTGACAAGGGATTTTCTTTTCTATTCCAATCTAGTTGGTGTTTTGTAGGCTTCTTGTATATTTATGGCCATCTCTTTCCTTAGGTTATGGACATTTTCTTCTAAGATTTTGTTGAAGATGTTTTCTGGTCTTTTGAGCTGGGAATCTTCACCCTCTTCTATTCCTATTATTCTTAGGTTTGATCTTTTCATTGTGTCATAAATATCCTGGATATTTTACATTAGGAACTTTTCATGTTTTGCATTTTCTTTGATCTCTGTGTCAATATCTTCTATGGCATGTTCTATGACTGTAGATCCCACTACAGATGGTTGTGAGCCACTATGTGGTTGCTGGGAATGAAACTCAGGACCTCAGGAAGGCCAATCAGTGCTCCTAACCACTGATCCATCTCTCTAGCCCATTATTTCAGAATTTCATACATGCATCCAATGTGTTTTGCTGAAATTCACCTCTTAATTCCTCCTTCACAACTCTTATCAGAATCAAGCCACTATGTTACTTTTCAATTTTCATGTATATTTTTTATTAATTCCCTGAGTCCAATTAGTGCCTTCAGAAAGGACACGGTTGTAGCCATCCACTGAAGCACAAGTTCCTTCTTAATTGGAAGGAGTAACTTTCCCTTTAACTGTGTCCCTTTTTTCCTGCAGCATATATTCAGTAGGTTATTCATATAGACTGATTTCCTCCATCCCATGAGGCAAGGTCCCCAACACCCAAGTATTCCAGGAATTCTGATAAAGGTGCTCTATGAAGATAAAAATAAAATATGACTTTCAACTTGGTTCTCAATTTTCAGTTTCTCCAGTATTGTGAGGCTTTCTCTGGACATGCCAGTAGTATAAATAAGGCTATTAATAAGGTTTAAAGCTTAGGTCTTTAGCTGGGACAGTCTCCCAGCTACCGTTTAAACATGATTATTCTAGCCTATGACCCGACACTTGACTAGCTGGATACCTTCCTCTGGTCCAGTTTGTGTCTTTTATTCTCTGTGCTAGCTCAATTCCCCTGCTTCTGCTTTCTTATCCCTGCATCACTCCTCTGCCTGGAAGTTCTGTCCCCTACTTCCTGCCCTAGCTATTCCATCATATCTTTATTACAATCAACCAGCAGCAAAACCACCTCTGTTACATCTCTAGATTGCCTTAAGGCATATGAGGAAGGACATATATTTACAGCTTAGAAACCCCTTCACAACTTTTATCAGAATCAAGCCACTATGTCACTTTTCAATTTTCATGTATATTTTTTATTAATTCCCTGAGTCCTATTAGTGCTTTCAGTAAGGAAACGGTTGTAGCCACCCACTAACACACAAGTGACCTTCCAGAACCCATATATCAGAAGAAAACTGAGTCTCCCCCCAGCGGCCAGCAGCATTTCAGCTGTGCATAGGGATTCATTTACTCTGCCCCTTGCTGGAATTTTGACTAGCTCATTTTGTACAGGTCTTATGTATGCTGTTTGTATCTGTAACAGCCATGACATGTTCATAAAACATTGTATCACAATAGTCTTCCACAATAGATATTCCCATTAGTCTAATGATAGCACAAATTTTATGGGGGTAAACAACCAATTTCTGATTGAATTTAAATCCCCTTTAAGATGTTCTCCATCCTGCTCTGGTGTCCACATAGACAGTAGTCAAAAATCTACTTTCAGGTTTGTTAGTGCTAACTCTATTTGTAGTATTACCTTAAAATTTTATATGAAAACTACCCTCCGCAATCCTATTATTGTAATTAGAAAGTAACAACAACAACAACAACAACTGTTTCCAGCAGTCCTTACTACAGTGCAACTATTTTTCTTTCTGACATAAAGTCCAACACTACATTTTGTTACTATCTAAAGAGATGGATATCTGTGATCCTACTACATTCAGTTCTGCTGGTGTTTATTGTCTCTAGGTGCTAAGAATTTCTTCTGGTTCTTCTGGCAGTGATCTTTCACCACCACCCCCCTTCCCATTGTATCAATAATGAGACTCTTCTAGAAAACTTTACAGATATAAAACTTGATCTTAAGTTTTTATCACATCATGTATATCATCCTTTATTAAATAAACTCTTGAATGTACTGAAAGAGATAAAAAGAATAGCATTAGTGTTTCCTTGATAAGTAATTAAATACATAAACATATTTCTGAAATATGTACATTGCTTAGAACAAAATTTTAAATGTATAGAGACAACACAGATTGTGAGTTTGAGTAAGAAAACTTGCCTAGTGTCACATACCTATTGCGTGGTAGTATGAAGAACAAGTGGAATGTTAAATCTGCAGTCCATCATGATTCATCTCTAATGACAAACTAAACCTTTTTTGTTTGTTTCTTGATTATAGAGTCTAGGAACCATAATCTCCTAGTACTTAAAAATATTTCTGCTGAAAGCCTGTGAAAATTTTATAGTTACCATTTCACCTTTTCTAACTATCAGAATAGTTGGTAATGTTGATGATACATTTTTTTCCTCTAGAGATAGAGAATTCCCCAATGTTAAATGTTAATTAATCCATAGAAGAGACAAGCATTGTGTACCATCAAAGCAGCGATAATATTTTTTCCTAGAACAAAGTTCTTAGTATATTTAATCATGTAACAATACATTCACAGACACAAATCTATCTTCAACAAACCTTTGGTTTTTGTCCATATGTTCTTCTCTCTCTCTCTCTCTTTGTGTGTGTGTGTGTGTGTGTGTGTGATTGTGTGTATGTGTGTGTTCTACTTTTGAATCTGTTGGATTTTCCTGGAAGGTAACCCTTCTATATTCATGAAGAAATAAAGCAGTATATAAGAAAGATCTGTTTTTAATTTTATTTAGAGGTAGAAAATTGAAACATAGGTCATAAGAATTTGTTGTTGCTCTTGTTTTATGATTTTGAACAAATTGTAACCATTTATATAGTGGAATGAAAAATGAATGATTTCATGAACTATAAAGCAGTGCAAATGTTTTACTGCTGGTTTGGATATTTCAGGTTGAGGAAGAAAAACAATGAAATTTACTAGTCTGTTAGTGTGACCTTCTCCTAAAACAGGGTTGTGAGGCAAGATCATTTGCTTTCTACTTACCTATAATATAATTTGTCTACTTCTCAAATTAGGTCTTGATCTCTCTTTCTCTCTGAGATACTGACAGCATCTATTTATTGAACCAGCAGCAAAAATAGTACAGCAGAATGGTCAACTGCAGAGGTCTTGGAGTCAGATGACCAGAAGTTAGCCCTTGGTTTTGGTAACCTGAAAATAAACTTGTACATAAACATACCTCAGGGTAGCTGATAGGAATGCTTAGTCATGGTAGAAGATATTACTTGTTCCATTACATGCAAGTAGCTTCAATATTAAGATCCCACATAGTTATCTAAATCACTGAGAGAAAAGCATTAATTATAATCTTGTCACCAGTTTTAAGATGCCTGTCAATCAGAAATGTTACACTATTGGAAAAAATCTGTGGAAGAAAATGTTACACTATTGAAAGAAACCAGTGAAACAGGTCGCTTCCTATTGCTGGGATAGGAAACCACTAGGGCTTTGCTGAATCCAGTAAAGCATGATATAATAAAGTAGAAAAAAAGAAACTCCATAGTTTAAGCCAGCACCATTAACCATTACTGTTTACTTTCTTACATTCTAGTGTCATGCTGTGTTTAGACTTTCCTGGTCAGGTGTCAAGGCATCTCAGTATGTTGTTGGCTACAGGGTGACAAGTTCCCTATTGGGCACATAGCAGATGATTAGCCAAAGTGTGTGTGCGGATCAATTTTGAACTAAACTTACAGTTCTCAAAAAAAAAAACAAAAAACAAAAAAACAAAACCCTCTTTCTTGTGGTCAAAAAATGCTATTACCAACAACAGGTGTACACAGAACAAAGAGTGTCTTGTGTAAAAAGAGCTGCTTTCCCAGTCAACATCTCCACCTGATCTATCAGCAGCACAGCCTTATTTTCAAACCCTTTTTTCTCAGAAAATAGACTGTTATTATCTTTTGACTGCACAGGAGTGAATGTATTTTAATGTAGACCCTTTAGATTTAACTCAAAAGTGTCGACTGATTAAATTCCTAGTGTGGCCTTTACAGGGAGGATAGACCTGGACCTGACAGTTGGCAATCTGAGAAGATGCTTTCTTTGTCCATAGTTAAGAAACAACCTCACCTACCAAGATGTAAAAGGAACAGAGAATCTCCTCCCAGCTGGCTGTCATTCTGCATCTTGTAAACAAATGTAGCAGGACACAAAGACACAGCAGGTCATCTTAAAAGTACTATCAGAAATCTGAGTGTTGATCTGTGCTGAGACTTCCATTCTTGCTGAACCCATGCAGATACTAAGAACTCCAAATGCAGCCAGTTTACCAAGCTTCAGAGCTTTCTTCTCTTTAGACTTTTCAAGTTGTTTTTCCTAAACACACACACATATATATATATATATATATATATATATATATATATATATATATATATTGTTTCCTTGGCAACATCAAACTCTGCATCTTCCAAGTACCTGTAGCATATTATTTACCACTGTGAACCCTGTTCACTCCAGGAAAACCTCTTGTCAAATAGGTATAGTTGTCTGTTTTATAGACCTTGCTCTCATATAAGTTCCTCTTTACTGGTGGACTGATGGGATGTGACCACTGTTGGACATGGTCTAGAGAGGCTTCTATATGCTCTCATATGGAGCCTATGGTTCTTAGGAAGCAACTAATAATGAAGTATCTATAGTTCTCAATGAAGCTTTAACTTCAAGAAAGATACATCAAGAACTAGAAATAGGATTCTTAAGTTTTTCTTGGTTTTGTAATGAAGTTGGTATTTTTACAGCCAGAGTGTGAGTAAACATTGGGAGAATCAATAGAGCAGCTGTTTGAATAGCTTATGTTATTTAACAAATATTTACAGCAGAACAACAAAAGTTAAGAGTTTTGTCCTGGATGAGTCCATAGTCTCCTAAGAAAACATGAAAATTGATAAATGTAAAGAAATTTTGGGACTTAGGCAGGAGAAGAGATGCTTCCCTGAGAGCCTATGCCTGGGAGAATCAAGGATGTTGACTACAATTGTAAGACTCCAGATCAAGAGACATGCATACAGGACATGGTGATAGGACAAAGCATGACTTGCTCAGGGACTTTAGGCTATGACATGGCTGTAACTGCCATGTCACAGTCATGTTACAGAGGGGAGCAAAAGCTGGTAACACCCAGTGTGGCCACCATACCAAGGTACTCAATAGGCACTGAGTAGCCCCCAAAGTATTTTCATGTTGTGGAAACTACTTCTCACTTCTGATCATAAAACAAGCTTCGAAAATATCTAAGGATCCAATCAATGCATCTGTGTTTCTGTCCCAAAGAACAGTTTTGTAGGAGGATTTTAGAAATGCTACAATGAGAGGTTCTAGAGGCGATGCTGTGAATTTGTTGTCCAAATCACAAGAATACTATTTTTTATCTATTTTCAAATTTAAAACTGGTAGTGGAAGGTTTCTTTATCATTGTTTTGCTTTGTTTAGCCGAGTCTAAACTGTGGTTGAGCAATAGTATCATGTTTGGGGAGTATATAGAAAATTAGAGACAATGAGTGAGCCTTGGCACATTACAAGAATTTACAGGTTTGGTTTTGTCTTATTTTATAATCATCACCAACGCAGCAGTTGAAGTATTTGACTTTAAGTAAAACGTTCATATATGCAAAATCCTAAAACTTATTATTATTATTGGTCAGTGTTAAAGCTGGCATTCATCAGACCAGCCTTAAGCCAGAGGCTTATGTAGAGCATCAGTACTTAATCCATCCCCAGTTCTCTAACCCTTTATCTTTCTGATCTTGCCTATTTAAGAGCTTTTTTTTTTAAGATTTATTTATTTATTATATGTAAGTACACTGTAGCTGTTTTCAGACACATCAGAAGAGGGCATCAGATCCCATTACAGATGGTGGTGAGCCACCATGTGGTTGCTGGGATTTGAACTCAGGACCTTTGGAAGAGCAGTCAGTGTTCTTAACCGCTGAGCCATCTCTCCAGCCGAAGAGTTAATTTTCAAATCATCTTTTTCATTTTAAATTACATAAGATTGATAATAATAATAATAATAATACTATCTGGCCTTTCTGAAATGTTCTTCAGAGTAGATAGTAGTCATGTGCTTGGCCATCTTAGCCATGTCACTGTTACTAAGTCATTAGAATATACATCACAAACCACATGATCTGTTGTCTATTTTCTGGATTTTGCTGTAGCCATAACAAATCATTGTCTCTGCTGGGTCATTAAAGAAAACTTCATTCAGCCTATTTCTTTATGATGGTTTTATGAGAGCCTACTTTCCTGGGGTGGTCTCATATCTAGAGATTAAATTCTTTTGAGCAAGGTTTCTTCCTCCCTCCCTCCCTCCCTCCTTTCTTTCCTTTCTTTCTTTCCTTTCTTTCTTTCTTTCTTTCTTTCTTTCTTTCTTTCTTTCTTTCTTTCTTTCTTTCTTTCTTTCTTTCTTTCTTTCTTTCTTTCTTTCTTCCTTATAGGCCTTTATTGCTACTCTAACATGTTCAAGGGTAGCCTAAGCTATATAGACCCTATCTTAGAACCTCCCCTAAAAAATAAAGAATAAACAAAACCAGCAAAACCCATCACACTTACCCCAACTCAACAACTTTTCAGTAGCCATAGGCAATAATTATGAATGTCCATGAATCCAGCCCACTAGGAAAGCAGAGGATGAAAGAAGATTGCTTAAGGGACTGCAAAGTGGAAAGACTGAGTTTTGATTCTCAGATGGAGTGGTTATCACTTACTTAGTTCTCGTCTTGACATTTTAGAGTTTGACTAAATCAACTGACCTATGAATCCTAAAGATAAAAACATTTACCTGTCAACATATCTTTTCTCCACAAATGAACACACATAACCTAGCATCGACTGTATAAGACCTAGAATCAAAGAACATCCTGCTTGCTATAAAACATGAAGTCATATAACAACACTTAAATAATATTATGTGACTCTTCCTCTTAAGGTTTTAAAAACATTTGTGTATGCAAAAATCCCCCTTTATGTTTCTGTTCATACAAGAACCTACCAGTGATTTTGAAAGGACTAGAGATTTAACTCCATTGATGCAAATTCTGGCATATTTCGATGGCAAACTCTTTGTCTTTGCACATTTAGTTCTTAAGGTTTTGTGGTAGTAGATGTGTTTGCAGTGACTCCAGCTCTTCTTTCTTTCCATGTAAGTGTGTCAAGTGGCACATAAGGAGCTGGAGAAAGGACAAACGCCTCAGGAGGAGGCAGTTTGGCTGGGAAGCCTTTCGGTCTACCTTCCTGTGCCCTGTATTTAGTTTACATGGTTAATACAAAATAAGATTTAAAGTGGATGTTGCAGAGATCAGCTTGCCCTTTAGGTTTCCCATTGTGGGGTGCCCCTCCCTCGTAGGCTCTGTCTGCTCAGGGCTGTCTCTACCAAGAGAGCAGAACTGCTGCAGTGACTGAGGAAGTGTAATTAGTATAGTTAATGAGCGGTGACATGCTGCCTCCCTTTGAATTCAGAGAAGCTAGGGTGCTGTCTCTGGGAAGGTGGGAATTTACCCCCCTTCTCCAAGTAATTAATTGATGTCCTTGTCATCAGGAGAATAAAATTTTCAGCCTAATTGTTGGTAATGGTGGATGTTATTGTGCAAGTGGGGCATTGATTTCCTTGTTTCTTTTCTCTTCTTGCAGTATTGATCCTTGTCACAGCTCAGAAATTCTGCGATAACCTTATAAATGAATGAATGAATGGATGATGAATAAATAAACAAACAAACAAATAAACCCCTGCACACCTAGGGGCTTTATTGCAGGGGCACATAGATTCCAATGTGGAGTCGTGGTTGAGGATTCCTGGGATCTTTTAGTCTAGTCTGTCTCTGTCATTTTGCTGGAGGGATGCCTTTACAGCTCCTTTTAGTGATGATGCTGAAGTAACTCTGGCACTTTCATATTTTCTATCATGAGACAGATGATGTTTTCTAAGTCGACAACTCTAGATAAAGGAAAATATTTCTGAGGAAAATACAATGTATTATAGTAGATCTTAAAATCGTGCTAACTTGTCTTGCTCTTTTTAATGAGAATCCACATTGGAAACTCAATGAGGAATTTGGTATTTCATCGAAAAAATTCTGAAGTAACATGTGATCTTTAAATTCTAAGGTATTTATTTAAATACATTTTATATGTATGAGTATGTATACCACATGAGTACAAGTATCCACAGAGGTCAGAAGAAGGTACTAAATACCGCACAGTTGGTGGTTAGGAGCCACATTGTAGATGCTAGAACTAAAACTAGATCCTCTCCAACAACAAATACTCTCTGTCCCCAAAGTGGACCATTTTTATTAGTAGTGAGAACATGAATCAAGGCAGTTGTAAGCAAATATTGAATTTGTGTGATTTTTTTTTAATATATTCCTGGTGGATTTTTTTTTTTTTTTTGAGACAGGGTATCACTGTCCCCAAGGTGCCCTTGGACCAATGGCTCTGCCAGCTATTGGTTAGGAAAATTATCCTTTGCTCAATCCAAAACCTCACCATTAGCTTTCACAGGCCAGCAACCTCAGTACCATTCTCCCTCCTGTTTTATCATTAAGCTATTTGGATGAAAAGAACACTCTGTTTCCCTAAGACTTCATCTGTCCTTGCTGTCGTTTGCTTTTGAAGGAGTTGCAGCCTTTTTGTGTTTGATCCATAATAACTGCCCCAGCAACTACCTTCAGTGCCACAGAGCAAGGATTCAAATTGTTGTTAAAACAGACTGACTCGGTGAAATAAAGCTGCTCATTTTTTTTCACATGTCCCACACAAGAAAGACCAATTTGAAAATTATTAGGTATTTTATAAATAATCATCAGAGCATTACTGCCTGCTTGGTTAGAGGCCTTTGTGCTTTGTAAGCTCAACATTCAGCTGGTCTCGTGTAGCCAACACTGTCCTGGCTTCTTCACATGTGCCAGGAACTTTGCTAGACTCTGGAGTAGAAGATAAATAATGCACACAATCCTGCCCCTGAATTCAGCATCTAATGGCATATTCATATTTTTGTTTTCCTTTTCATTTATTTTTTTTCAGTCAAACTTTAGCACTACAACAATAACTAGATTTTGCTAGGTTTCATATACAATGTAGCTGTGAGTTTTACTTTGATGTAATTAGACTTGGACTTTGTTTATTATATTTCTTATATTCACTGGTGTGGGGTGATGGGTTTTTTTTTCCCTGACATTCAGGAAGCTCAGAGGTTCAGTGCAGTTAGAGTGGGAACAAAAGTCTCACAGCTGTAATTCAATGTCTGTATTTGCTAATTCCACAGACAGAAAAAATACGTTCTTCAGACTTCTACGCTTTTGGAGCCGTCTCAGAGAAATTCATTTTCTCCCCTCATGTTCTGTTACTTGAGTGTATGTAAAATGAGATTAGGGACGAGCATTTGTTCTTTATTGTGTTTCCCTGGCAGAATTGCTTATGTTTCTGTAGGCTGTGGGAGCGGTTAAGAAACACAGCCTTGTATGCTGCAATTTCAACCAGATTTCCCCAGCTGGATGAACAGAGCGCTGCAGAGAGAAATGTAGAAACTTACAGTATCATACAGATGCTTTTATGTCCTACCCACTATCGAAACCATTGAGTAAGGTGCTCTGCTTGTTTTTAATATCTATCTTGGAATAGGGGAATTTTTCAGAGCATACCATCTTTATTCATTTCTTTTCCCACATTGCTATTCATAAGAAAGGTTAGCTCCCTTGGACTTTGGCTACTCTCCTGCTGTATTTTCAAAATGCATCTTAAACTTAGACTTAGCCATATTCAGTACAGTAAAATCAGACTGTATCTCTCTAAATATGTTTAAAAACATTTGTTTGAAATAAAGTGAGATTTTTTTTCAGAATAAAATTGCCATTTGCTTTTAGTTAGTCACATGATAATTGGAATTTTTATTTTATTAAAGGAATTCATTTTGCAATGAAATTACAAATGATTAAACAGACATATATAAATTTTCCAGGAAGTTTATTACTGTTCAGATATGTCCACCATTGGATCAGAAAAGAAATGTTCTTAATCATTTAGCTTTTCTTGGCCTTGTTCAGTGTGTACAAATTTAAGAGACAAGTTTAGCCAATGAATGACTTTCAGCGGTATTCATAATTGATATTGAAAAATTGATAGCTGACAGAATAGATGGGAAGATATTCTGAAGCCTCTTCTAGTCCTTCGCTGTCAGGCTCACAATATTTAACTATATTTTATGATTTTTAATGAATGAAATTCATATACATTTACAGGTATTTTATGTTTTGCTTCCCTGAGGTAGCTATTTCATAGATGGCAGAGATATATGGTAGGCTGTATTTCTATGTAGGACTTTACCGTGGAAGTGAAGGAATAAAGACTTACCAAGTGAAAAGATAAATTTCATAGTGACACATGCCACTAGTCAGGAGCCAAGCTTGGAGAATGCTCATCATTTTGAAATCAACAAGGACTACAGTGTGACACACACACACACACACACAGAGAGAGAGAGAGAGAGAGAGAGAGAGAGAGAGAGAGAGAGAGAGAGAGAGACAGAGAGAAAAAGACAGAGAGGGAGACAGAGAGGGAGATAGAGAGGGAGAGAGACAGACAGACAGATAGACAGACAGACAGACAGACAGAATAAGTTACAATAAATTTAAATCATTTTAAGGAAAGAAAAACTAGGCTAAATTTAGATACTTGTCCCTGGATGTACTGTAATGTTGGATGTTAGATACATAAGTAAATGATTGAGAATCTTCTCAACCAAGGAGTGAACTAAGAATGTAGGGTTTGTGCAAAGCCTTCAAGAAATGACAAATTTACAAAAAACAGAAATGATTAGAAAATTCTGTGTAGGGAAGGAGTGCTCCAGTGTGAAGTCAGAACTGAGAACCCCCAACGGTGACAGTGAAAAACAACCCAGAGTTGACATCCAGGCTTATTCATCACACCTGATTATAACTCTCACACTTAATAGTGAGTGGGATGCACCATAAAGGGCACAGCATGGCACTCCATGTCTTTAAAGAATTTTAACTGAGTGCAAGTGGTGTGATCCAATCAAACAAGGATGATTGAAAATGCATCCCCCTGAAGAACTTGGCAAACCATTTCAGAGACACCCTTCTCAATGGTCACATTCTTTTATCCATGTTTATATTTCGGGTGCTGTTTCTATATCATCTTTGCACCTGAAAATGTAACAGTTGTGGGGATTTTATGCAGGCATTTGTTTGATTAATGTACATTGAATTCCCTTGGTGGAAAACTATTTCACTGGAAACGTACACATTGAGCTTTTAGAGATCTCTCCCACAGTAGGATACAGAACACCTATATATGGACCATGATGCAGGATGACAACTACCATAATTTTTCTGCATTCAGATTCATTAAAGTGGTTATATGAAGCAATCCGGCTCTTTGTTAATGACAGATTTATTGAATGCAAGCTTTCAGAAGGCTTGTACCAGAAATCCTATTAAAGTGCTATCCATTAAACCATTAAACTGGTCATTAAAGCTGTTAGTGCAGACTGTTACTCGTGAGTTATTGGTCTCAGCATTCTCAGTAGTTTCTGCCAATACCGTTCCATCCTATGCTCTATTATGTCTGTTCTACCAGCTTCTGTCCTTTGCTCAGAATTTCTGGTGTGTATGAGAGGCAAAGAATAGGAGGGATGCTCTGTTGTGTGGGAAGAAATGAGAGAATAAGACCATGTGTCTTTGTTCCTAATTACACAGAGTAAAAATTGTGCTTAAAATCTCATACTATTTTTCATTTGATATAATTGTAAAAAAAAATCTTTACAGAAAAAAATCTCATCATGTGGAAAGCTGTACTTTTGTTTTTCATTACCATAGAATTTTTTGGGAATGAAATGATGTGGTATGGGTATATCATTAGAGCAAAACTGGAAGAGACATGTGGAGTTAATCTATTTTCCTTACTGTCCATAGTTTTGAAATATGAAATTAAGATTCCTGATAGCAAATTTATAATTTATATATCTGTTGGAAGGCCATGCTTAAGAGCTAGACTTCAAAGCCAAAAACTCGCAGTGTGACGCATGGAAAATGGCATCATGGTCCAAGTCTGCATTTCATTATCAGCAATAGGAAGCAATATCTGTTTCATTGTTTTATGAATTAAGAAAGATTCAGGTGTAAACTCACCAGGCCTCATCCTAAAACTAACAATTTAATCTTCTTTTGTGAGTTTGCAATGGTTGAGCTAGTCCCATGCTGGCTTTTCAGTACTTCTTGATAGTAAATCCATACAGTATGTTTCTTCCATAGACCATAAAGTTCAGGTGACAAGCCTGCAATGGATTGTGCAAAATACCATTCCAAGTATTGAGCTTTACAGTCTGTTTCTTCTCTCTCTAATGCAACCAAGGAAATCAAATGTGTGATTTAGGAAAGCATCCTGAAACTCAGTTTTCTTCATTTTAGAAAGCACTGGGATGCTTCCAAATTAGAAAAGAACAAAAGTGTGTAACAAAGGGGAAATGTTCAAAATAGAATGAATGCCCTGACACCAGTGATGTATTATTGTCATCAGTAAGCAGTACTCAGAGGAAGTGTGTATGTATCCATATATTTGTGCACTATGTGTATGTATGTATACATTTTAACAAAACTACTGTTTTGCTATCATTTGAATCTGTAGTATCTGTCTACACCAGTAGATAAGTAGCAGCCTTGTATTATACTAAGGTTATTCAGGATTTCCTTTTAAAAATAGAAATTATTCTGTGGTGACTCTACAGTTGTCCAGAGCAAAGACTTATTTTTCATCTTCAAAACTGTAGTTAGAATAGAGTATGCTGGTGGATCTAAAGTACAGCCTTTGAAAATTGATGTGTGTTCCTGGCTCAGTGTTTGAAGGAGATACATGGTAGGAAATGTATTAGTTAGATAGGTGGATAAGCCAGACCTTCAGACTAGGAAACAGCATTGATGAGATCATATTCCTCTATAACTTGATTCTTCATTTTTAAACGTGAGAATTGGATTCTGGGTATGTCACATATCATAGTTGCATGATCCCAATAGCTGCCCACATGCATATAGTCATCTTCCTCCTGACTCAATCTTCTATGTGCTTCTGATTTCCATCTTTCTTATCAACCCCTTAGTATTGTTTAGACATGGTGATGCATGCAGTTTTTAAGAGGTATGTGAATATATGTTCTCACAAGTACATCATATTTGAAAACATGTAATTGAATTGTTTGAATAGTGAATCAATAGAACAAGTCTGCGCTGCCATTTTTATTGCACTAAGAAAAAGATATTAAGACATAACTATACTTATTCTTTCCATTAAGATTATTTCCATTAGGCACGAAAGAATAGAAGGCCAAATGAATTATCAAGGTATATGATCAGGAGATTATCCCTAGTCCTTATTCCACAGGTGGATCTATGTCCAGCTTTATTCACCATCAGGTTCCTTCCACCTCTACCCTTCCCCAAAAGAATAAAATATACAGTTGGCAGGATGACTCAGTGGATAAAGGTTCTGGCTTCCAAGTCTGACAACCGAGTTGAGTCTCCAGGACCCACACAGTAGTTGTCCTTAGGTCTCTACACATGCTTCATAGCATATGCATACCACACACACACACACACATACACACACACATACATACATGTACATATGCACAAAATAAATAAATGTAAAAATTAAGGAAGGAGAAGTAGTAATAGAAGTAGGCTAAAATTCTGACTTTAGAAAACAAGGTGTTGAATTGCTCTTTCTAACTTTATGAAGAATTGAGTTGGGATTTTGATGGGGATTGCATTGAATCTGTGTATTACTTTTGGTAAGATGCTCATTTTTACTATATTAATCCTGCCAATCCATGAGCATGGCAGATTTTTCCATCTTCCGAGGTCTTCTTCAATTTCTTTCTTCAGAGACTTGAAGTTCTTGTCATACAGATCTTTCACTTGTTTGGTTAGCGTCACGCCAAGATACTTAATATGGTTTGTGGCTATCGTAAAGGGTATTATTTCTCTTACTTCTTTCTCAGCCTGCTTATCCTTTGAGTATAGGAAGGCTTCTGACTTGCTTGAGTTGATTTTATATCCGGCCACTTTGCTGAAGTCGTTTATCAGCTGTAGGAGTTCTCTGGTGGAGTTCTTTGGGTCGCTTATGTATACTATCATATCGTCTGCAAATAGTGATAGTTTGACTTCTTCCTTTCCAATTTGTATCCCTTTGACCTCTTTTTCTTGTCTAATTGCTCTAGCTAGAACTTCAAGTACTATATTGAAAAGATATGGAGAGAGAGGGCAGCCTTGTCTAGTCCCTGATTTTAGTGGGATTGCTTCAAGTTTCTCTCCGTTTAGATTGATGCTGGCTACTGGTTTGCTGTAAATTGCTTTTACTATGTTTAGATAGATAAAGTTAGAAAGAGCAATTCAAAAATTCATCTGGAATAACAGAAAACCCAGAATAGCTAAAACTATTCTCAAGAGTAAAAGAACCTCTGGGGGAATCAGTATCCCGGACCTCAAGCTGTACTACAGAGCAATAGTGTTAAAAACTGCATGGTATTGGTACAGTAACAGACATGTAGATCAATGGAACAGAATTGAAGACCCAGAAATGAATCCACACTCCTATGGTCACTTGATCTTTGACAAAGGAGCTAAAACCATCCAGTGGAAAAAAGATAGCCTTTTCAACAAATGGTGCTGGCTCAGCTGGAGGTCAACATGCAGAAGAATGCAAATTGACCCATCCTTATCTCCTTGCACTAAGCTCAATTCTAAGTGGATCAAAGATCTCCACATAAAACCAGACACACTGAAACTAATAGAAGGGAAACTAGGGAAGAACCTTGAACATATGGGCACAGGGGAGAATTTCCTGAACAGAACTCCAATAGCTTATACTCTAAGATCAAGAATAGACAAATGGGACCTCATTAAATTACAAAGTTTTTGCAAGGCAAAAGACACCGTCAAAAAGACAAAGCGGCAACCAACTAACTGGGAAATGATCTTTACCAACCTTACATCCGACAGAGGGCTAATATCCAAGATATACAAAGAACTCAAGAAGTTAAACTCCAGAGAGGCAAGTAACCCTATTAAAAAATGGGGTACAGAGCTCCACAAAGAGTTCTCACCTGAAGAATATCTAATGGCTGAGAAGCACCTAAAGAGATGTTCATCATCCTTAGTCATTAGGGAAATGCAAATCAAAACAACCCTGAGATTCCATCTCACACCAGTCAGGATGGCTAAGATCAAAAACACAGGAGACAGCAGTTGTTGGCGAGGATGTGGAGAAAGAGGAACACTCCTCCACTGCTGGTGGAATTGCAGGCTGGTACAACCACTCTGGAAAGCAGTCTGGCGGCTCCTCAGAAAACTGGGCATGACACTTCCGGAGGATCCGGCTATACCACTCCTGGGCATATACCCAGAGACTTTACCTGCATGCAATAAGGACACATGCTCCACTATATTCATAGCAGCCTTATTTATAATAGCCAGAAGCTGGAAAGAACCCAGATGTCCCTCAACGGAGGAATGGATTCAGAAGATGTGGTATATTTACACAATGGAATACTACTCTGCAATTAAAAACAATGAATTCACGAAATTCCTAGGCAAATGGTCAGAACTTGAAAATATCATCCTTAGTGAGGTAACCCAATCACAAAAGATCACACATGGTATGAAGTCACTGATAAGGGGATATTGACCCAGAATCTCAGAATACCCTAGACACAATCAGCATATCAATAGATTTCTAAAAAGATGGAAGGAGAGACCCCTGGTCCTGGAAAGACTGGATGTAGGGGAACGCCAGGACAGAGTAATGAGAGGGGGTTGAACGGAGAAAAGAGGGAGGGAAGGGGGCTTATGGGACTTTCGGGGAGGGAGGAAACGGGAAAGGGGAAGTGATTTGGAATGTAAATTAAAAAAATAAAATAAAATTAAATTAAAAAAAAAAAAAAAAAAAATGGGGTACAGAGCTCCACAAAGAGTTCTCACCTGAAGAATATCTAATGGCTGAGAAGCACCTAAAGAGATGTTCATCATCCTTAGTCATTAGGGAAATGCAAATCAAAACAACCCTGAGATTCCATCTCACACCAGTCAGGATGGCTAAGATCAAAAACACAGGAGACAGCAGTTGTTGGCGAGGATGTGGAGAAAGAGGAACACTCCTCCACTGCTGGTGGAACTGCAGGCTGGTACAACCACTCTGGAAAGCAGTCTGGCGGCTCCTCAGAAAACTGGGCATGACTCTTCCGGAGGATCCGGCTATACCACTCCTGGGCATATACCCAGAGACTTTACCTGCATGCAATAAGGACACATGCTCCACTATATTCATAGCAGCCTTATTTATAATAGCCAGAAGCTGGAAAGAACCCAGATGTCCCTCAACGGAGGAATGGATTCAGAAGATGTGGTATATTTACACAATGGAATACTACTCTGCAATTAAAAACAATGAATTCACGAAATTCCTAGGCAAATGGTCAGAACTTGAAAATATCATCCTTAGTGAGGTAACCCAATCACAAAAGATCACACATGGTATGAAGTCACTGATAAGGGGATATTGACCCAGAATCTCAGAATACCCTAGACACAATCAGCATATCAATAGATTTCTAAAAAGATGGAAGGAGAGACCCCTGGTCCTGGAAAGACTGGATGTAGGGGAACGCCAGGACAGAGTAATGAGAGGGGGTTGAACGGAGAAAAGAGGGAGTGAAGGGGGCTTATGGGACTTTCGGGGAGGGAGGAAACGGGAAAGGGGAAGTGATTTGGAATGTAAATTAAAAAAATAAAATAAAATTAAATTAAAAAAAAAAAAAAGAAAACAAGGTGTTAAGCAGTACATGGTCTATTCTCTTTACATTCCTTTCTGTAATGAGGTTTCACAGGAACTTTGAATAAAGACTAATCACTGAGTCAAGTCAGCCACCTTCTCTCCTTATGGCTTAAATATTCCATTGTTATACTCCAGTGTTAGGCAAGTAGAGATATGGGTCTAGAGGAATGAAAACACAATTTACTTTTCTGCTGCCCACTTATCTATAACATTGATTTTTGTAAGTTGACTCACTATTTAACCAAGCACACATCTGTCTCATTATATATAGAGACACACAAACACAGGTTTGACTGTAATGCTATGACATTGATCAGACTTGGGTATAAAAAAGCCTAGGCTGACTCTAACCTGCAGTGACCATATAATTTAGTACCTGAATTGAGAAGTATTTGAGAATGAGAGATGATCCCATCAATAATTGTATCAGGGATACAGATGAAAACAGGGTATATAATCTAAGTTAAACTCAGTCTTTGTGGTAACTCTAGTTGGGTATATTCATTCTATCTGATCAGAAACTATCCATCTCTCTGTAGCTCCCAACATTATGGCCTGTTACTCTGTACTTATACACTGTAAGATATATGTTTTCATATTTACTGTGTGGGAAACATTGAATTACAACATTGGATAAAACACAAACCTAGTCACAATATCCTCTATTGATTCCGTTCCAGTTTTTCAAGTATTAAAATGAAACAGAACCAATACAATTTCAATAAAACATTCTTTTTGTAAACAACTTTTCAGTTTAGAAAGAAACTGAGCTAAAATTCTAGATTATTAAGTTGTGTAAGCTCTTTTAGTTTGCTTATCACATGTAAGAAGAAGGAAAAGACTTTAAAATGTGAACATTTTCCAAAATACCCACAACCATGGAAATGAGGACCAGTGACCACCCTGTGGGATTCTTTAATTTGAAGCCCATAGTGCTATGTCTTCTTACTTTGCCTGCAAAAGGTAACCAGGTTAGCAGCCAGGAGTCAGTATGTGAGCTCTTCCCAAAGGCAAGTGCTGGGGGCTCCCCTCTTCACCTGATAGTTACAGAAAACACATTTGGGGAAAAGAATGAGGTAAGGAATTCTTTAAGTGGTGACTTATAATTTTCTGTATTCTACCACGGACAAGGAGAAAGCATTGGACTTTTATTTTCTGATCCAGAAAACAAGGTATTGATTAAGCATTAACAAAAGTCTTATTTTTCAGTTTGGAAGTTTATCTGTTTTTATGAGAAAGGATAAATGATTTAACACAAAGCAAAACAGAATGAAAAAAAAAAACCTTTCTAATAAATGGCAGGCAAGAACAGTACTGAAAGGCTAATGTACATTTTAACTCCAGGATGCAAAGTAAGATAAACTGATGTTTAAAATCCCATAAGAACATTCTACATTTTATGAAGAATTAATACTGTTGATTAGAGTCCACTGATGTCTTTTACAAACCTCATTATGGTTTGTATCTACTTTTTCCCTTAAAGTGCTGGAAGTTCCTTGCTTTAATGATATGAGTCACAGTACTCATGAAATCAAGACATCCATTCGTCATTGCTCTTCTCTTTTACAGTCTACTAATGTTCTGTTTTTTATGAATGGGCAGGTCTCCATTATCAAGTAGAAACAGAAAAGTAAGCAACGCATGTAGGGACTTGTGCTCTGTTTTGTTATCTCTCAGAAAAGGTAGATGAGTTCCAAAATGATAGAGTTGGACATGTTGTTACATAATAAATAGAGGGACAGAAATGGATTGCCTTGCAGCAATAACAAAGCAACTCCCTACCTTTTATAATTCCAAGTAAAAGTAGAAACAATTGCCTTGAAGGGAAAACAAATACTGCTAGCTTGCTAAGACTGGGTAGACAAAGGCTGTTTTGACCCCACTTGGAGGATGCATGTGGAAGAGAGAAGATGTGATATTCTTCAGATAAGACTTTAAACACATGCTTTTCCCTTCATCCTTAAGGGTTGATACAGAATCCTCAATATTAGCAAACGGTGCATAGCCTATTTATCCGGGTATCTTCAGGAAAGGGAAGATACCTATATGAATTAGTTTAATGATGCACATGGGTTATATTTAATAGATAATTATTTTTCTCTAATAAGAACACTGTCAATCCACAGTGTTTCTGAGAATGCATGCCCTATTTTAATAAATATTTTAGTCTTTAAGTTGTTTGCTGATCAGGTGACTTCTTTTTATAAATCTTTATGTCCACCTCTTATCAATTCAGTGTACTACATCCCTTTACTCAGAAAAGATTAAGTAATTTCTAACAGAATTTTTATGCCTGAAACCTGTGTGCAAGTCATTTAAGTTTTTTCTCATTGCCATATGGCATGAAAGGTACCAGTATATAAACTGTGTTTGTGAAATTCTTCTCCTTTAGCCCTTATGAACACACTGTCCATTTCTCTACCCCCTGCAAACTGTTAGTTCAAGGTTGGCTTCCCAAGCACTAGAATTACAGTTGGGCCACCACACCCAGCTGTCCACCTCATTGTTATTGCTCATTTATCTCATGTAGGAGACAAATAGCTAACAATCTAAGTAACCTGATTAAAACAAATCCCTGATCTCATCCCTCTGAAATGTAGCCCTTCTGGATAAGAGTATTTTTCTTCTGCTATTGTCCACACTCAGGAACATGTTGGTCAACATCTCTGGAATATTTCATTTTTAGATCTTAATGGTATATTTCTTCTCAAACTCTTAATTTGAGAAGATAACTCAAAAATAATCTCTTTCACAGTCATGAAGTAAACTTTCCAGGGTTTTTGCTACTATCTTCATTTTACTGGTGCCATGGCCTGTTAAGATCATTTAAACGTACTTCTAGGAGGGGATTCAAGGAAACTGTCCATACGTCTGTACTGCTGTGACAAAATGTAGGGGAAAAGTGTTTACCAGAGAGTCACCTCAATTGCCTCCCATAATCCTTAGCTATCCTTTCTACTTCCTCCACAAATCAGAATGCTAGACATATATAAGGATAAATCATACTTTTTATATGAAGTTTTGTATTTGCTACAAACTGTGGTCTAAATTTCAAATCTAACCGTTGCACAATATAAATCCTTGTTTCAGTTCTGTTACCTGAAGGCAAATTTCTGTTGGAAGAAATGTCTGCCTGAATGAAACATGTTTTTACTACATTTGACAAGTGTGGTACATTTCTAAATTTATTTGTAAATTGTATACGTCTCTTCTACTGTTCAAGGAAGAGTGCTTCTGTGTCCATGGATTAACACTGGTAATCTTGTAAAATCCTGTTTTGATTTTTCACACTGTAATGGTAGCCTAGATTCAGAGATACCGTTACAAGGAAAGACTCAACAAGAACTGATAACTAACAAGATAAGGGGAGCCGAGACAAAATGAGGGCACGGTCCTGACATGTGAGTGAAGGAATGATAAGAGGGAACAGAGAGGACACAGCCGCATGTCCTGCTGCGACAAACCAGAGCTGAGAAATGACCGTCTCCCCTTTGTCTCTCAGATATTACTGTCACTTTCCAGCTCATCTCACATCTGGCTCATGAAGGATTGTTAGCTTCAACTAAATTCACGTTCTTTTCTCGGAGGGATGTTCTCATGGCAATTGCAATTGCATGCTAACTGTGGAAAACATAGGCCTTCCCAACCATATAAACATGTCTTTCGTTCATGTGGATATATACATCAATTTGCCATTTCCAACCAGTGGATGGGAAAAAATATGAATACAAATAAATAAAAAGAGAAACTGCTTTCTGCAGAAATTAACAGTTAGCTCCAGGCTGTTCTTCTAAACTCAAAAGGGACTTGAGCGCCTGAGGGTGAACCACACAACTATAGAAGAACCAGACCAACTATGTGGAAAACTAGAATTTCTCCTAATGTTAAGGTCATTGAAAGTTCAGGATAGTTTAAAAAAAAAAATAAAAGATGGTCTAGCCCATAGTTTGGCTAGTAACATACTTGGTCTAGTCCTTCTCTATAATTAAATTTTTGTTACTTATTTTGCAAACATAGAAAAACAGGATGAGTCTGTTTTTGTGGTAGTCCTTTGATGAGTTTCTAAAGGAATATTTTGAGGTTCCGAGGTTTCGTTCCCCTCCTTGGATAATGTGGGGGATGAAGTAGAACACTGAGTACTTATGATTATGGATTGTGTGGTGTTTTGAAAATGGGAATTATATTATTCATTTGGCCCAAAGGTTAGGTTTTAGGAAGCCATTAAAGAATGTTGCTTTAAAGTGATGACCTTAGCACTAGGAAAAAGGGTCATGCCCGGGAAGTGCCACTCAAGGACTATACTATGCTGTGCAAAGTACTTAGAATCACAAACAGAGGTCAGCAGTTCTTACAGAGTTCTCATTCCAGCTTTCCTTGTGTTGTATTTAAGAGCCAGGAGAGGGGTGGTTATGAAACCATCAAATAAACTTTGGCTTAGCAAGAGAGGAAGCATAGCAAACATGACTTTTCTACCTAGTAGCTATTTGATTATAAAAGAATCATCTAGCTTCTGTGTACCTTAATCATCAGAGTGAGAGGACCTCAATAAACATGATACTCATGCCTAGTATTTTTTAAAATTAAATGAGTTAACACAGAAAATATTACCTCTGTTTTATAGACACACATTTTCATTGCGGCTTTTTAGTGAAAATGCAGCACATAATTAGAACTTCATCTGTTGTATGCAGTATGTTTTTTCACTTACTTATTTTAAGACAAAGTTCTAGTTGATAAAAAAAATTAGAACTTTAAGACCAAATATTTGCTATTGGCAAGTGTCTAAATGAGACTTTGCCTGTCTTTGAATTGCCTACAAAGATTTCCTTGCATCTTGTCGCACTCATCCTAGAAGCAACTGAGTTGAAAATCTGTTAGCATTAAAATGTTTTGTTTTGTTTTTCTTTGGAAGCTATTGTGAGGAGTAGCAATCTAGGCTGGGATGTAATGCCCTTTGTCCTCTTGGTCAAGTTGTTACCATCTATCTGAGTTGTGGGGTTGAAGGGTCTATTGATTGGCTGGAGAAATTAATTATAATTACAATAAGGTATGCTTAGTTATGAATTCTGTGGAAATTTGGCATGTCGATTTTGTAAACTTTATGAAATATGAAAACCTACCAATCAGCTTTTAGTTTGAATGAAGCTACTCACTGTATTTCCACCTTTCAAAACTCTCCAGAGACCTAGCTAGGACTCTAGTTGAGGAAGGTACTGATGGGTAAAAAGGCATCAACATTACAAAGAAGATTGACAGAGGTAGGCAATGAAGGGAGAAAAGAAAAGAACACACAAGCAGTCAGCTCTAAGGAAAAATAATCACTAAGCCCTCTCACAAATGTAAGGGTGCTAATATCAAATTATTCCAGTCATCTCATCTTAATTTCTAATAGGAAGCTGTATGGTCAGGGTGGACCAGCCTAATATATGAGGTTGAAATGGAAATCACCTTCCCTATCAGACAGCATCTAGGCTGCCCTTTGTCCACCTTGGCTATGACTCTCACCTTTAAGAGGCTGCACCAAGAGAGGCCTGAGGCTATGGAAGCATCACCAACCCCAAGAAAGGGGAAAAAAACAAATGGGTTTGGGAATTAGAGTTTCCCTCATTTATCACCTCTGCCTTTCTAACATGGATAAAGGGAAGGTGATTTTTAAAACAGTTTCCAGCTCTCTCTCTCTCTCCCTCTCTCTCTCTCTCTCTCTCTCTCTCTCTCTCTCTCTCTCTCTCTCTCTCTCTCTCTCTCTCTCTAAGTATAAAAGATGTTAGTATATACCTCACCAACTCTAGGTACTTATTCTTTCCTGAGTTTACTGCTCTCAGCATTCTGACAAGCTCCAAAAATAATGACCTGTGCCGTGTGTTGTTAAATGTTCAGTCAGACAGATAGATACAGATGGATGAGTGCTACGCTGCACAAAGGCAAGTCAGCATTATTTAATCAATGTTTGTTTGATCCGTGTAAAACAAGTATAAATGTAAGCTGCGTCCCATCTGTCCTATCATCCATGTGAAGCCAACCTCGTTTTTAAAACTTGATTTCTTATGTAATTGTCCTAGAGTGACACAGGATGATAAGTTGGGGGGGAAGGATGGCCGTGCTTAGATGTGTCCCGGCTTGGGCTCCTTTTGGCAGTGATGTTCTGGACACTTGGGCAGTCTTGTTACCAACTGGTAGTTAGCATCCCTGGCCTATGTTTGAATGTAAATGTCTCAGTGGCTCACACAGGTTTAACTAGGTTACTGAGCAGCAGTTAGCACACTGCCTGTCAGTGAAGGCCTTCAGCAGTCAGATTTACTAAGTCAGTCATTCCTTTTATTTTGTCATCTGCCAAACTGGGAAGGAAGAGAAAGAGAGCAGGGAGGAAGAAAGAGAGAGATAGAGAGGGAAAGAGAGCCAGAGAACGAGCAAGCTGTCTCCTAACGGTTAGGAAAATTAAGTTATATTGGTTCTAAAGCATAATGCCCTGGTATCCATTACAATTCTCTGGTTAGCTCCTTTTCTTCTCATAGAATATAGTTTCCTATTGCCATGTAGCTTGTTCTTCCATTATCAGTTTTTCTTTTTAACCCTATTAAAAAATGGGGTACAGAGCTAAACAAAGACTTTTCGCCTGAGGAATATCGAATGGCTGAGAAGCACATAAAGAAATGTTCAACATCCTCAGTCATCAGGGAAATGCAAATCAAAACAACACTGAGATTTCACCTCACACCAGTCAGAAAGGCTAAGATCAAAAACTTACTCCTCCACTGCTGGTGGGATTGCAAGCTGGTACAACCTCTCTGGAAATCAGTCTGGCTGTTCCTCAGAAAACTGGGCATCATACTTCTGGAGGACCCTGCTATACCACTCCTGGGCATATACCCAGAGGACTCCCCGGCATGCAATAAGGACACATGCTCTACTATGTTCATAGCAGCCCTATTTATAATAGCCAGAAGCTGGAAAGAACCCAGATGTCCCTCAACAGAGGAATGAATACAGAAAATGTGATATATTTACACTATGGAATACTACTCAGCTATTAAAAACAATGAATTCATGAAATTATTAGGCAAGTGGGTGGAACAAGAATGTCATCCTGAGTGAGGTGTCCCAGTCGCAAAAGAACACACATGGTATGCACTCACTGATAAGCAGATATTAGCCCAGAAGCTTGGAATACCCAAGAATCAATTCACATATCAAATGATACCCAAGAAGAAAGAAGGAGAGACCCCTGGTCCTGGAAAGGATCAATGCAGCAGCATAGGGAAATACCAGTACAGGGAAGAGTGAAGGGGTTGATTGGGAAACAGGGGGAGGGAAGAGGGCTTATGGAACTTTTGGGGAGGGGGGATTCAGGAAATGGGAAATCATTTGAAATGTAAATAAAGTATATATCTAATAAAAAATAAAAATAAATAAAAAAATAAAACTTTTTAGTTAAGCAATTAAGCCTGAATGTAATTTTGAGATCATAGTTGAGCTACCTACAAAATTCACTTTATACCCACACAGTATATAGTGTAGATTGCTTTTGCTTGAACTAAGACATTACACAAATATGTTAAAAATTAAAAAATATAAGAAAAATATCCTAAGGGATAAAAGGAGGCAAACATGGTAAACACTATGATACATAGGAACAATATAATAGTAAAGAGAAAAACAATTCAATCCTTCCTTCTGTAATGCTACAAGTTATTTTTGTCACCACGATGATGTTTACTGGCTTCTCTTCCTCACCATCATTCTTTGGATTATACAAATTGCCCTGACATTGGCTGTGCTATGTTATGAAGAAACTGATAAAATCAGAAGTGTCCTTTAAGATGGAAGCACCTAGGTAGAGAATCAAAAATAGAGCATGCGCGCAGCAAGCTGGGAGAGGGCCAGTCAGCTGAAAGTGTGTGCACAGGTCCAGTCAGGAAAGACGAGGAAGGAGTGAGGACTCGAGGCAAATTATGTTCACAGCACCGGAAGGTTTGTTCACAGCACCAGAAGGAATATTGACCTAAAATATCTTGTAAACTCCAGCAGCAGAGAAAGAAATGGAAAAGTAAAATAGTGCCCTTCTGCTCTAACATTAACAGAACTTTTGTATTGATGCTTTTCATTGGTGTCAATGTTAGTGATTGTTAATGACTCTTAGGATATTGGTCAGTGTGTACTATGCAGGTTATGTTAATGTTCTGCTTCACAGCTAAAATTTTCTTTATGAAGTGTGGCTATGGAATTTCTATTTAAATCCTGGTTATTCCTGTAATGAATGCCTTGCCACTATATTTTTCAGTATTGACATTGTGTGTACTGCTTTGTTTGGTTTTCTTATAGTCAATTGACCCTGGCCAGCAGTTCACATGGGAACACTCAAACTTGGAAGTAAACAAACCAAAGAACAGATATGCAAATGTCATTGCATATGATCACTCTCGGGTTCTCTTATCAGCAATAGAAGGTAAGAAAATGCATACATTATTCAAATTGTTGATTTCTTGATTTATGTATTTGCATGAGAATGTAGTATTGACTGGACTGTCAGCCATCTATGAAAACATTTACCTACAACCCAGGCTCAGTGTATTGGCACCTTTACTTTCTTACGTAAATGAATCACTCACAAGGAAAGGTTGTCACTGATACAATCACAGAAGCATCCCTCCATGAAGACCTGATCATTTACTGATGTTTTTATGTGGGGAGCAATGCCCAGCTTACCTATGATTATTGACAGTTATGGGAGAACTGGCAATTTTCCAAAGGGGCCTGTACACTAGTTACATATTTTAAAAGTAAGGAAAGGGGGTGTCTGCAAATAAATCCGGATCTGCTTACTGGGATAACGTAAACTTAGGAGTCAATATTGTGGTGATTAACAGAAACTAAGCACCTTGGAAATGTGCAGGCTATGGAATCCGTGAACTGCTTTTTAATCGTCCTCTCGCAGTCTGGAGTGCATTCCAGAGGGGATGATGGATGGAGAAGGTTGAAGAAGGTTACTCCTCAGCAGCTCCAGGAGGGTGGTGTCTGCTTCCCTCTTTCCAATAATCAGTCCCTGCATGTACCATACTAAAAACATTTGGGAGTTCATTCCTGACAATCAGAATTTCAGTAGTCCTTTAGTCTATAGAAGAACACTAGATTGAAAGGCCTTAGAATTTTTTTTTTCATACTACCCAATCCTTTCACATGTCATAACAGACAACCTCAGCTACCACCTGCCTGTCACATACAACATTTGTTAGCAGTGGCACTCAAAGTTTCTCTCTTTAATCTCTTGCAGTTGCTTTAGAAATCATTGAATAGTACTGGCTTCTGATTAATCCTTTCAGGAATTTGTAGTGCAAACAATCACATCTATCTACAGTGGTTCAAATCCTTTTTTTTTTCTCTCTTTTTCTGCTTTTAAAAAAAAAATAAATCTATGGTTGTTGCCACCTTATCTCATAGCTCTTAGCTTGAAAGCTCTCTTGGAGTCAGACAATTGGTTTAGCGGGCAAAGCCCAGTACCAAGGGCCTGAATTCAATCCCAGGATTCACACAGTAGAAGAATGCAAGTTGACTTCTGACCTCTCATCAACACTGTGGCACTTGCCTACACAGGCACACACACAAATAAAATATGAATTGAAATTGTTAAAGTACTCTTGGTGAACATAAAATACAACAATATATTAATGTCATGACTTGGAAGTAAAATACATCTTTCCGTCCTTTGACTAAGCTTATAGCTGCAACCTGGTTTGGCTCAAATTGGCCTTATGTGATATTGCTGAGCCATAAAGTTCCATCACATTAGTTTTTAATGTTGGAAAGTATGGTACTGTCTCTTACTAGTGGCCAAATACAGTAAAGTTCAAATGTCAACCTTCTTCCATCCTGAAAGCATTAATTATCAAGTATCACCTATTCCAGCTGAGGCAGGATCAGGCCACATTGCTGACTACTTCTTGCTGAGTCTTGTTGAGAAATTCAAACTGATGTTTGTGCATGGCTGAACATAGGCTTCCCATTTTAGCTCTATAAGTCCATTTTAAATAGAAAAGAATCAAATAGTAGTTTCTCATCTATAAAATCATCATGGTAAATAGGAGCAAGACTAAATCAGAAGTAAGTCTTTAATTAGCCAAGTAACATGGAGATAGTTAGATAGATAGATAGATAGATAGATAGATAGATAGATAGATAGATAGATAGATAGATAGAAAGAAAGAAAGAAAGAAAGATAGATAGATAGATAGATAGATAGATAGATAGATAGATAGATAGATAGAAAGAAAGAAAGATAGATAGATAGATAGATAGATAGATAGATAGATAGATAGATAGATAGATAGATAGAGATAGATAGAGATAAAACAGGACACTCTAGAAAGCCTCCTGTCTTTAGTAGCATTTCCATGTATTTTTGCCACATTGCCATAATTTTTCTTGACTTATTATTTTTTACATTTTAACAAGAAAGGGTGTTGAGATGCGGTGAGGTGGGGTGGAACTCATGTGCATTTATTATGACAGAAACTTCTGTCCATTTTATTCTTAGGTCATTTTTACAGTATAGAAACAAAGGTATTTGACTCAGACTAAAACCTGTCTTTTTATAACTCTATGCCCACAGATATACCCTAAATCTAGATCTGTCCTAGAAACCAAAGTCTCTCAATGTTCTGTTATGCAAAAGGTTAGAAGAATTTAATTGAAATTTGTGGGCTAGAGAGCTTAAATCTGGATTATGACCATGAACAGCATTTTATCATAGACCAAGCCCTCCTAGCCTGGAAGTTCTCCAGGTGACAGTCATTCAATCTGTGTCAGTCTTAGACTGAAGAATGCTGTGCCCAGGAACTGCCTAGTCAGTCACTAACTGAGCGGCATGCAGCTTGGACAGCCCTGGATCAGATGAAAATGAGAACTGACATTAGCCCTCTTTATAAATGCTAATGTGTCCTACCTCTGTTTCCTAACTGTAGTGATGGTGGGTAAGGGTTTTGTTCAGGATAGCTTTACAATCCATTTCCTTGTGGTGCTAACTACTGTTTTCATATTACTTTGAAGAATATCTGACAGACATTAGAGAAAGAATAGAAATCGACACGGTGACTTAAACACTGTCTTTGTCTTGTTCATTAGTGTAATCATTTACCCTCCTTCCATTGATAATATGAAAAGAATAAAAGCTGAAATTCTATGTAGCTCCAGCCTGCTTCCTAAGTTGCTTGGAAACAGTGATATTACTAATATTTTGAGATCACTTATTAACTTTTTTTTCCTATATTTTATTTTATTTTTTTTTAATTTACATTCCAAATCATTTCCCCTTTCCCGTTTCCTCCCTCCCCGAAAGTCCCATAAGCCCCCTTCACTCCCTCTTTTCTCCATTCAACCCCCTCTCGTTTCTCTGTCCTGGCGTTCCCCTACATCCAGTCTTTCCAGGACCAGGGGTCTCTCCTTCCATCTTCTTAGAAATCTATTGATATGCGAATTGTGTCTAGGGTATTCCGAGATTCTGGGTTAATATCCCCTTATCAGTGACTGCATACCATGTGTGTTCTTTTGTGATTGGGTTACCTCACTAAGGATGATATTTTCAAGTTCTGACCATTTGCCTAGGAATTTCGTGAGTTCATTGTTTTTAATTGCAGAGTAGTATTCCATTGTGTAGATATACCACATCTTCTGAATCCATTCCTCCGTTGAGGGACATCTGGGTTCGTTCCAGCTTCTGGCTATTATAAATAAGGCTGCTATGAACATAGTGGAGCATGTGTCCTTATTACATGCAGGTAAAGCCTCTGGGTATATGCCCAGGAGTGGTATAGCCAGATCCTCCGGGAGTGTCATGCCCAGTTTTCTGAGGAACCGCCAGACTGCTTTCCAGAGTGGTTGTACCAGCTTGCAGTTCCACCAGCAGTGGAGGAGTGTTCCTCTTTCTCCACATCCTCGCCAACAACTGCTGTCTCCTGTGTTTTTGATCTTAGCCATTCTAACTGGTGTGAGATGGAATCTCAGGGTTGTTTTGATTTGCATTTCCCTAATGACTAAGGATGATGAACATCTCTTTAGGTGCTTCTCAGCCATTAGATATTCTTCAGGTGAGAACTCTTTGTTTAGCTCTGTACCCCATTTTTTAATAGGGTTACTTGCCTCTCTGGAGTTTAACTTCTTGAGTTCTTTGTATATATTGGATATTAGCCCTCTGTTGGATGTAGGGATGGTAAAGATCATTTCCCAGTTAGTTGGTTGCCGCTTTGTCTTTGTTCTGAGAAAACTCAGAACAAATCCAGAGAGTGAAAATGCAAATGCTTATCTATTGTTGCACATCTGGGCAAAATTAGGTGGAGAAACACAGGTGAATTTTTGACAAGTCAAGTGGCACTTTGATAGCCTTTACATAAGCAGTTCTAATGAGAAAATTGTGGTTCCTGAACAAAAGATGTAACAGCAGCTAGTTTAATGATTTGTTAGATATTCTCAAATAAGACCAAATTGAGGCTCATTCTTATGTGCATGTACACACAATATAAAATATTTATTATATAAAATAATCTGTTAACTCTGATACAATGTGGAAAATGCTCCAAAGCTATACTTTCCTTAACATAGGGAGAGCACACAATGGAGAACAAGAAACCTGACTTTGAGGCATTACTTGTCCCCATATCTGGGTAACCTTAACTCCTCTGAGATCAGTTTTCTCAGTTACAGTCTCTCTCTCTCCTGGCTTCTGAGATCTAGATAGTTTTTCACAGCAGTTATTATGTTTACTCTTCCTTACAGTTAATGAAATGTTATTATCAATATGTTACTTGATATTAGTAGTACACACCAGTTAGGGGAAATGGCAGTGTAGACAAGGGGTAGCCCTGTGTCCTGTGGAGCCCAGCTCTCCATGTTCCTCCAGCCTCCTCCCATCACCAAGTGCACTTCTCTATGCAGAATGTGACTCCAAACACCTGGTCTTAGCTTTTTGCCCCCAAATTCTTTTTATTATTTGGCACTAGGTTTAGAGTTATCCAACCATTGTATGTTGTAATTCGTTTTTCTAGGTTATGTTATAACTAACCTGAAACCATGGCTCAGCATCCTTACTGAGCCAAATGCATCTGTCACAACCTTATAGAAGTACAGTCATGTTCATCAGTCTCCAACGGATTCTATTAGGCAATCGCTCCTCGGATGCATATATAGCCAGTATATGGCAAATTTTTATCACAGTGTCTTATAATTTGCAAGAATTAATCTTTACTGTCTTAGGTAAAACAAGTTTTTATTCTGAAACATAATTCACCTTCACTAGAATCAGTGTTAACTTTTCATAGAATTATTATAATTATCATTTAAGAGCCGTATTGGCAAAGACTTTCTTAAAAAGCTGCGTCTAAGCCTAAATATATGACAATATTAAAATACTACTTTTCAGTGCAATAATGAAAACAAGAAATTAGAGTGGGCCTGATTAGCTGCATGTTATTATATGTTAGGAATTATGCCACTGATTTTAGCTTTATTATCTATATTGTTCAGATTATCCTGAAAAGGCAATTATTATCTTAATTTACAGATAGTAAATGGAAACATTAATAATGTAAATATTGGTCTGGGAGCCAGATCAGTGAATAATGTGCTTGTCACACAAGCTTGATGATTTGAGTGTTAATCCCTAGAACCAACATAAAATTAGGCTTACCAGATCGTGTCTGTAATCTCAAAATTCTCATGGCAAGACAGGAAGCAGAGACAGGAGATTCTCCAGGAAGTCATGGTAGGGTGGCATGTGCAGTGTACTCGTAAACAAGAGACCTTCTCCAACAAGGAAGAAGGTGAAGATTAAGACCTGTGGTTGTCCTCTGCCCCACACATTTACACAGGGACACATACATGCCTGCACTTTCATACATATGCAAACACATCACACTCATAGACATAACAGCTTACCATACACAAAAAGTACACTTTATATGAAGAGATGACTCTCTTTACTGTTAAAAGATGTGACAAAGCCAAAATGCTAATGTCATGTCAGCCGAACTTGAAACGGTCCTTACCCCAACATCCCATGTGGGGTCACACTACTTTTGTGGTTGTGATTTTAACTGTTAACACAGGGTCTTATTTAAAATCAGTTTGGTTTTGGCTGAAATGACTGCTGAGGAAATTTGAAACATTTAAGAAGAAACATGAGAGCTAGAGGTTTTCAGTTTTATTTTTTAAACTCCAGGCAAAAGGAATTTTTCTAAACAGCAAATAGCACATGGATGTGGGTTGAGTAATTTGCTTAATAATTCCTTTTAAGATAGATTTGAAAGAACTCTGAATAAAGGCATGAGGTTGGAACAAAAGTCCCAGTATTTAAAGCTACATGACTTTATCATGCCACTTAGCACAGTCAACAGGGAGTGTTTGGAAGAAACAGGAGCTCTTGCTAATGTGATGCACATTGTCCACCTGAAACAAAGAATGCCCATGTACTATATTTCCACACTCATTTGGGGGACTTCCATTGTGGGAGTTATCAATTCAGATCATAGTGACTTATTTTAATTTTCTTATGGAAGGAGCATGTATTTAAAGTTTTAAAGTTAATATTAATATCCACTCCCTTTCATGAATACTGTCTTTAACTAGCCCATAAATGAATCTCAAAACGTCCTAGACTCTTCTTGTTTCGTAAACGGTCACTCCAGGCGTCACTGTACCTTGGTTTCCTTGACCATGTAGATCTTCTCTTATGCATTCCTACTTCCTAGAATGCATAGAAAGAATAACCGAATCAATGTAAGATCCTTACAGTGCCTGGCACCAATAAAATGCCCAGTAAACACTAGATACTGCCATCATTACTGCTATGAGTTTTATACTATTGTACACAAGTTCTTTTTTACTCAGATTTTTTTTGTATGATCTATGGAAAAGTTAACAATATCCAAATGAGAAAGCTGCATGCATTTAGAGTAGTTTATAAAGAAAAAGAAAATATTAGCTTGTGATAAATGAAAACCAGACTTGTAATAAAATTACAAATTTCAACAAGGGGAAAAATGTTTCCTTTAAATGGAAATACAGAATATATCATCTCGTGTTAGATTTGCATAATAAGAGCAGTTAAAAATCCTAGTATAAATAACGCAGATGACAGATGATGTGACAACAATGTGATTATTTGTGAGATGGGAACTTAACAGCTTTAAAATGAATGAGCAGCTCCCAGAGTCAGCACTCCTGAGATAACTCTCACTAAGAGCAGTTGGTGAAAACCAGAAACCCAAGGTGGCTTTCAGTAACAGTGATCTGTCCCCGCACCTCTATGAGATAGGTACATTGCTTCAGTCCTAGTGAGGCCTCACTTCTGTAGTTACTCACTAAACTCTATTGTCCACACACATGCAAGGGTTTGCCAAAATCATATTATGCTCCTGTTTTGAAACAGGGTCTGTTTTTTCAGGCCTTATATAGAAAATTGATGCCTATTCAATAAGTAAAATCATGTCAGCATTTTTATTTCATATATTTTTATTTTTTCAACATGTACTATAACTTTATCCTATTCTTTGCCTCGCAGTGGCCACCCAGTCCCTCTCCATCATTCTCCCCACCAATCCATATGTTGTTTCTTTGTTCCCACCACCAAAAACAAAACAAGAAAACAAAACCAAAAAGGAAAGCGTCATGGATAGTTTCATGTCTGGCCATAAAGGAATGGAAATGGACACGGAGAAGTAGTTAGAGTGAGCAATCTGAGGAAGAGAGGAAGGAGAGCCCTGGTAGCCTATCTGGTTCCTTGTTACATGTGGCAGTAGCTGTGGGTCACTGGCAGAGAGCAGTTCTTGAGGTTTGCTGGAGGCTCAAGTGAATGAAGATTAGCTCAGAGGAATGACAGACAGAAGGCTTGCATATGTTCTTTCTCATATCACCTTTCCCTGCCTTCTTCCCCCCTAGGGAATCATCTGTGAGCCCATAGTGTAAGGATTACTTAGTGCATAAATTCTATTTACACATCAATAGAGCTGATGGAGGGATGGCTCCATGAAAAAGAGTATATACTGCTCTTGCAAGGACCTGGGTTTGGTTCCTGGCACCTGTGTGGATGGGCTCACAACTCTGCCTATAACTCTAGATCCAGGGAATCTGAAGCCACTGATTTCACAGGGTACTCATGTGCAGATAATAAGTGAATTAAACTAAAACAGAACAAATTTTATTAGACTATGTACCTCATTTTTCTAGAAACCCATTTTCATGAGTTCCATCCAATTATTTGTTGGGTTGAGCTCATTTGTCTTACAATGCCCACAACATCAATCATTGATGGAGGCAGACAGCACAGTTCCTGTAGCACTTCCAGGCTTGCTGTTTTCATGTTAATTATGTACAAAAGTGACACAGTGCAATCCTTTATTTATTTATTTTTTTAAATATATAAAACTATTCTTTTGAGCAGCAGTAAAGAAACATAGCTTAATTTGTCCCAAGAAGGAAGCAAGCTGGGATTTTCAGCCTTAGAAACCTGGATCAATTTCCCAATTTCTGGCTTATTAAAATCCATCTATTTACAGCTGTTTGGATGGCATTTTCCCCTGCATGGGCTGAGCAACTAGTGTAGAGATGTGTTGTTACCCACCTCCTGTTTTAACTGGTAACACAGAGAAGAGATGTATTTTTTTTTAAGTGATGGTTACTAGTGATATTGGCTTACTTTGTTTAGCTCTTTACTAAGTAAGCCAATCTAATATTGAGTTTTCTTACCCTGGAAATGAGTTTGCTCTCTGTCTACAGGATCTTATTTCATTATGTGATGTTTGTTATTTTACTGTATACTGAGGAAGAATATGTTAATAAATTCACACCTCATTATTCTGAGGAGATAGGGAGGTGTGTCTCCTGTGATGTTTCTGATATTAGAATTTAGGCATGGTACACACATTTCTGCTGTCACTGAAAAGAATTTTATTTCTCTATTAATTATTTTTAGTACAGAGTATGAAAGGAGAATCGGGAGTTGGAATTACTTTTTATCAATAGATAAAATGAGAGAGGCTTATTTCATTTACTTATTGCATCGATTATAATATCCATGTGGCATTTCAGAAATTGCATATGCATTTCTTTCACTGAACTCATAAACAGTGTTCGCTTGATGGTATTATAACAATAATGTTCATATATTATCGATGAAAACTGATGATCTGAGTGACTTTGTTTAACATGTGGCTCCTGCAGCCTACCCTATACAAGGTTTTAATTATCTCTTTACTAGATAAAACTTTTCAATAATTGCTTCCTTATGAATATAAGTTATAGCTGCAAAACTATGTGACCCAAGAGCTGCTTTTTTCATTCTGGGCAAAGTGCACTCTAACAATAAATATGTTTCTTCTAGCCCAGAGACTGAGTTTCCCCATACCGTGTGGTTACTCTCGTTCCTGTGTACTTAAAGCCAGACAGACTCGCTAGCTCCTTTTCTGGGGCCATTTGCAAAGCTCTTCTATCCCAGCAGTGCAGAGGGCTGAAGGTCAGGCAACAGAGCAGAGAACACAGTGAGGTAGAGACCCTGACTTACAGGCCTGCACCTGTTATTCATTCTCCCATCAGCTCTAAGTTGATAAAGTAGCCACACAGCAAAGAATGCTTTTGAAAACAAATTGTGAATTTTGCCAAAATAATGACAATTCAAATTGCAGCAAATCAAGAAATCCAGGGACACTGCCTCTTTGGAAGGGAATTCTTGATCCATGGTATATTGCAAGGAAAATCCTTCCCTTCAGCTGCTCTGATGTAGCAAGTAGTGGATACCATGACACAAGGGAAAGGAAAGAATAGTGCATGTGTGGAAACTAAATCGATTTATTGTAACTTGTTGTTTGCTTTTATAGTCTTGGTTTAAACAGTGTCAGCAAAGTAAACTTTTCATATATTCTGTCTGGTAGAAATTCCAGTCTAGGACCTAACCACTAATTCAGTGTTTGGGGATTTTGGTTTTGTATGTATTAGAGAAAGGATGAGACTTTCTCTTTTTTTTGGATAAAAGGTATAAAAATGGAATGAACTAGTTTGCGAAAGTATAATTTATTTTCACGTAATCTTTCTTTATTAAGGAATTGTGGAATGAAAAGGGCTGAGTGTTCCAGGTTTTGAGGCTACTCTAGGAGGTGGAATATTGAAAGCTCTTCTACCTGTCTTGCTCCCTCTCCACCTCTGCCAGGAACAATTTGTGTGCCTTAGTCAGGAGGGACACCGCCTCCCCTCCATGTCTGTTGCTGCCCACTCTCATCCAATCTGCTGGAGGAGAACTGCCTCCTTCCCACGAGCACACACCCCACGACCATTGTTTTTCTTTACATTGTTTTGTCTTTGAGACTTAGCAACTTCCAGTGGGACTCTGCAGTATCAGCCTCACTGAGCATGTCTCATCTCAGCATGCTAGAAGCAGTGGAGTCGGCTTGCAAGTGCATTAGAGTGTATCACTACTAATCTCAGGGACTAAGCGATTCTGTTTATCTTTAAAATAACTTTGTAGAAATAGATGAATCCAAGAAAGTTAAGAATACCATAGAGACAGCATATGGTAGAGCTCAGAAGAACCTGCAGAAATCAATTAGTCCAGTGCACCTAGGTTTAGCAGATAAGCTGCCACAGGTCTAGATAGGGTGAATGATTGGCTGAATAGTTCTTGATGAAGTTCCCTAAATACTAAGTTCGCGTTTAGTACTGTCCCAAGATTCTAAATTGCACATAGGATTTTCCCTTCACGATGTGGTACAGAAGTGTGAACATTCCTCTCGTGGTTACTTAATTCTGTATTGGCAAAATAATTCATGTACTGCTTTTTCATACAGCTTCAGCACATGGAAGGCTAATTACTGACCATTCGTAATTACAAACACTCTTTAAACATGGGCAAATCTTTTCAAGTTAAATTATATTCTGATAAAAAAAATTATAATCCACTGGAACCTGAATGGGTTTTACTGTTGTCTGGGCCTGTAGCATAATTACTCCTGCTCAAATTAGTGGGGAAGAAGGATTTTATTTTAACCCTGCCTTGACAAAATGGCTCAGGTGACATATTCTTTGACATTGTAATATACTTTCAAAGTTGTAAATCATTTCTAAGTCATTAATTGCTTGACTCAATATCCTTTCAAACCACATCACTTCTTTCTTCTTCTGTTAATATTCAAGCATATGCAAAAACAATGCCACGAAGCACTGTCCTTTTCATCTTAGGGGCTACAGTCATTAGACTTGATCTCATAGCCAACTCTCCAAAGCTTTGCAGACCTTGAATAAAACAGAAGCTGGGTGTAGTTAATGCTAGCACTAGGGAGGCCACGGCAGGCAGACCTCCATGAATTGTATGTAGCCAACCTGGTCTATATAGCAAGTTTCAGACTAGCCTTTGTTATATAATGAGGTCTATTCTCAAAAAAATTTTTTTAAAGAAGTGGGAGAAGTGGTGAGCATCCAGAGTCCATGCTGAACTTTGATATTTCTACCTTGAACTGTAACTAGAAAATATGAACAAATAAATTGAGGAGCTAAAAATCGCTTCATTCTGCGGGAACAGGTACTTGTCATCTGTTGTACTTAAAGAACACAATAGTAGAGCTCTGTCAGACATTTTCCTCCCTATCTTATTTATTTTACTATTAAATTTTATGTATTTGGGTATTTTCCTATACATTTGTGCCTGATGCCCTCAGAAGGTATGATAGGCAAGATGTCAGGCTTCCTAGAACAGGAGTTACAAGTAGTTTTGAGCTGCTGTGTGGTACTGGGAATTGAACCAGGTCCTTGGGAAGAATAGTGAGCTCTCTTCAGCCCTACCTCCTTATTTTAAAGGTTTGGATTTACATCTCTAGTTGTAGTAAGCTCAGAGTATACAAGCTTAACTCTGGGCGTGAATAAGCAAGCAACCAATGTGCCACTAGAAGGAATGTAGTCATTTAGGAGATTCAGTTTGATGCAGGATTGGACTATGTGGATATAGTGTATAGCTGAGATCTAGACCTAGGTTTTCCATGCATCTGACCAAAGTGAAATAGCCATTTGGTACTGTAACTGTTTACACAAATGACTATTGCTAATTAATAATATACATAGATCAATATAGAAGAACAGCTAAAATTCAACCTATTTTATAAAAGGCACTAAAGTAATAGGAAAAAAAACATGTCGTTGAGCTAAGCTGGTCATGAACAAACTATATTAGAAATAGCAAGTTGTGATCCAGATGTGGTGGTGATATCCACCTTCAGTCCCAGAGGAGGAAGGTGCATCTCTGTGAGTTCAAGGCCAGCCAGAGCTACAAAGTAAGGTCTCCTTTTAAGGAAATCAAATAATAAATGAATAAAAACTGATTGCAAGGCCAATCTGTTCTATTTCCAAAATTCTGTCCTATCTCTAGAATTTTGCTGGAGACAAGCACATGGTAAAAAACTCAAGGGCATGGCATATTAACAACTCCTTTCTATACCATAAAGAAACAGAAAGTAAACATACAACCACCCAAACGCACTAATTTTAAACTACTGAAAGGTTTTCCTGACTTCACATAAACAGTGAAGCCATCTTCTAATTTGTCCTAATTCCCTCTTCTTTCATTCCTGCATTTTAAGTTAGATTTTGATCACTAGAGCCCCCAGAGCAAAGTTTGTTCTCACACACTTGGATTCATAGTGCACCATGATGAGTGTTACTATAGCCCTTTCAGGTTATTATTATTATTATTATTACATTTGTTTTCTTACAGTCCAGTCATTACTTCCCTCTCAATCCACCCTCCCACAGTTCCTCATCCCATTACTCCTCCCCCCTGTCTTCAAGAGGATGTCCCCACCCCATACCAGACCCCCCCCCCACTTCCTGATGCCTCAAGTCTCTTGATGGTGAGGTGCTTCTGCTCTCCCTGAGGCAAGACCAGGCAGTCCTCTACTGTATATGAGTCAGGGACCTCTGAGCAGTTCGTGTATGCTGCCTGATTGGTGGCTCGGGATCTGAGAGATCTCATGGGTCTGGGTTAGTTGTGACTGCTGCAGGCTTTTTTTTTTTTTAAATAAGGCATTACAGATTAAATGAACTAGTAGGCATTCCTTGGAGAAGATCAATGCCTAATATGAATGAATTTCATAGATCTAGCCTACCAGCAGACACATCCTAATCAACAGTCTCTAAGATGTTTCATGGCACCCAAAATTCTGCCAGCCATTAGAGCATATATTTTCCCAAAAATGGTTGGAAAACATTCCTACATATGTCATACTGAAAACTGGGTCAGTCAGTTGAATCTGACTGGTGTGGAATGTTTTATAGTTTTAGAAAGAAAAGGAATCTCCCTTCCTGTAGTCGTCTCATCTTGTGCACAGCTCATAAAAGGGTGTTGGATACAAGACATGGTAGATATCAACACACTGCAAGGCTGAGAGATCTTGCCTGACATAGCACTCTACCAGTGTGTGTAAAAGGATCATTTAAAAATAGGCATTCTTTCTGGAAAGACCCAACGACAATGTCAACATTGGAGAAGAACCTCAGCTTTATTGTCAGGGTGAATACAGTAGCTTGATAATCAGCATTCCTTGATACTGCATTATTTTATTTTTGCTTTTCTCTTTTTCAACCACTTGATAATCTTCTGACAGAAATGGTTTATTTTTATCTCTTGGAAGTACAGTAATTGTTTATTAACTGTTCACCTCCCCTACATTTTATTATTCATTTTTTGAAAGATAATTCATTTCATAATGACTTAGTCTAAGTTGTGCACTTTACTAATGTGGCTGCAATCAGAGGGTTGTATTTAGGCCATCCCTTGTATCCACAGGAATTTGGTATTCAGAAGGATCAGGGTCTGTATCAGTCATGAGCTGCCAGAATTCAAACTGTTTCTTGAGTAGCTGAAATAGATGAATAATGCTTCAACCAACTGTTTGTTTCAGTTTCTGCTCAAAAGACTTTCTATCTAATGGTGGTGGTATCCTATATCCATATGCTCATCCCAGGGTGCCCTGACTTCCATCTGAGTTTCATTATTCCTCTCTGGAGGATCAGTTATACAACTGGAATCAGAAAAGCAGTCAAAGTAATTGAAACTGGCAATCAGGGAAATACAGCATTTTGAGCTTGGAAGCACATGCTCCAATATAAAGAAAAAAAAAATTTAACTCCAGGGCACATATTTCCCAGGGCCAGAAGGGACCATGCATATGTTCTAGGGTTTCCTTACATAGAATACTGATGTCCCTATGAAGCACTTCATTCTCTCCAGGGACAGGCAACTCATTATCTCTCTAGGAAACCTACTACACTTTGATTCTGATTATTTGAAAATGTCTTATTGTAGCAGAGATACAATTCCTCCATCTGTAGTTAACATCCTTCAGAATTGAAGCTGTGTCTCAACACAGTAAATTAAGCTCATCAGATGGTCTCAGGTAGCTCTTATCCTCAATTCCCATTTTCCCTCTTTGCTTCTATAGCATGAATTCCTTTTCTATAGAGTAGTATTGATTTTCTTGGTCACTCTGGTCACTGCCCTTGGAGGAAACACAAATTGCCTCTTATCTCTCTTAAGGTATTACAATAACAGAAAATTAGACTTTAAGTCAGAAAGTCATACAAAAGAACATCTCTCCTCTTTAATAAATATTGGAAGTGGTCAAATGATTCATTCTTTTTAATCAGGGATATTTCCAAAGGACAATAAGAGAGATATGAAATTGTGGTCAGGTATGGATAGAGCTACTTATGGGGGAAAGATAGAGTATGTTCTAGGAGATATGTAGAAGAGAACATTTTCTATCAGTGGAAGCAGGCCAATGCCGAGAGATTAAGAGGTGAGTGGAATGAAATGAAATTATAAAGGTGTAGAGCTTTGTAGATCAGAGCTTAGATTTTACTTGAAATGAAGTGGAAAGTCACCATTGGATTTGCAGAAACCACAGTATTTGAAATTATTTTTTCACCTTGCTGTTATTCCTGTTATGACACATACTAGAAAGGACAAAAGTAAAGATGATCCAGTTGGCCTACACCCAGTTGTTACACAGAGGTAGCTCATGTGCTACAACCCTGTGAGTCTTAAAAGAGATACTTCTTTATAGAGATCCAGACCCAGGGATAGTAGAGAGATAACTTAGGTTTGAACTTGACTTTCTTCACCAACATTAGTGGCTTAGTCTTTCTTTTCTCCCATTTTTGAAAAGATGGTAAGAGAGGAATTGGTATTCTCAGGATTACTGAATGAGTTTATATGATGTATTAGGAGCTAAACTTGCAGTGGAATATTTGTTGTTAAAATATTCTACCTTATATTGTATCTTCAGACTTAGGTACTTTTATATTTAGTTTTTGTCTGAAAATTGAGTGTTGGGGAATGAGAAGAAAAGACTGTGATTAGATTATTTTCTGATCTTTGTAAACTACTTATTACTAATATAAGTGGGCAGACAGAGAACCTGTGAGAAAAAAATGAATTCTATGAATTTCTCTTTTGTTTTACTTAATTTGGTGATTTGGCCATATTTTGAGGACACAATAACATGGATGTTTCATATTTTAACATGATGTCATGGTAGAACAAGTTCTTAATGTGGCTTAAAAATCCAATCTAAAATATATTGGATTAAGTATGCAGGCTATGAAATAAAGTAAAATATTGCTGTTAAACCAGAGCCAGATGGTTTTCCCTTATGAGTTTTACCTTCTGGTTGAACAATATTCCTTGTTTTACAGGAATCCCAGGAAGTGACTATGTGAATGCCAACTACATAGATGGCTATAGGAAACAAAATGCCTATATTGCAACCCAGGGATCTCTTCCTGAAACATTTGGAGACTTTTGGAGAATGATATGGGAGCAACGAAGTGCCACAGTTGTCATGATGACAAAACTAGAAGAAAGGTCAAGGGTAAGGATGACTGTCAACTTCTTCAAAAGTCCTCCTTCCATCATCTTTACGTTGTGTATTTCATTCTATTGAGAAACCACTTTCCCCCCCAGGGTAGCACTTTTTAACAGTCAGCCATTGGAAATGGATGTCAAAAACTCTGATTGAACTATTTTTCAAAACTCTTCAGCCCATCTTCTCCATCAAACAAAATTCTGCACATCCTTCACCAAGGTCTAGCCAAGCAGAACCCAGCTCACAAATGCTATGCTCTGACCAACCTTTTCTGTTTCCTATCAGACACAAAACTAAGAAAAGAAGTGCAAATGCCCAGATCTCATCCCTAAATACATAAGTATGAAAGATCAAGGGAATATCTTCACCAGCTCTCCCAAATCTACCACTCCTACAAGATATTCACCAATGAGGATTACCTAGGTGAAACTCACAACACAGAATTTAAAAGACCTTTACAAGAATTTAAGGAATTTAAAACTCCTTTGGGAAAAGTTTGATTATGCTTTCTAGTGCCCTTTAAGACAGCATGTAGGAAGCTGATATAGGACACAGAGTTTGATACCAATATCAGCGAGGACTGCATAAGTCGATCCTACCCCCTAAAATAAATAAATAAAGCTTGTAAATCTTTTCAAAAAGAAAATTCTCACATGTTATAATAGTCATGGTTACTACAGAGAGAATGAAATGGGTATCTGAGGAGATAATCAATTTGTTTAGAGAAAATGAATATTAGATATAAACAAGAACCCATGGAGATTTCTACCCATATGTACTGCCCATATTTTCACCTTTTTTTCTAATAATCTGTGTATAAGCTCTAAAATTCCTTGAAAGGGGCTCATAGTTAAATCATTCAGATCAACTCAGGGTAGCCAGAAAATGATTCAGATTAAAACATGGCTAACACACACACACACAGAGAGAGGGGGGGGATAGAGAGAGGGGGTAAGGGAGAGAGAGAGAGAGAGAGAGAGAGAGAGAGAGAGAGAGAGGGAGAGAGAGAGGGAGAGAGAAATTTATGGAGGGCATTTGGAGCTAATTTTGGCTTTTCAAAAATGAATAGATTTTAATAACAAGTCATTTCTTGTTAAGGTCTAAGAAAAGAGTTTCAGTCACCATATGGGACCAATATTACAGTCCACTGCACATTAGTTAAATATTGTTGGTTTGGAAATTTAAAAAATAGCACATAGCAGTATGCCATATTCTCTAAAGAATCTGCAGTTTCCATACATTACTGATGAAATTCAAGTTTTAACCCTAGGAATTTAACAAATAGGTTTTTAAATATTGTCACTGAAACATGGGAACATTCATGCTCATGGTGAGACTTCAGGTAAAGGGTCTCTTTCTCGGCCTTGAAGCATACTTAGAAATTGAAACCCAGATCCCCATGTAAGAGACAAAAGAGATTCTTTATGTGTTCTTCCAAGCTCAATACTTAGCAGTGTTCCTAAGACTAACTGTAGCAAGGACATGGGAGCCTAAGGTTGCCCAGATAATTTATAAGGTAAAAGCTCATTTCTAGGAAAATATTTAAAAGCTATCCTGCCACCTTGAAAGTGGGAAATATGGGGCTACTTTAGGCAACCTAAAATTTTGTGAGATGTTTGCAAATACCTGATTCCTTATAAATGGATATAGAAATATCTATGGTGTTGAAAGCAGTGTGTGTTTTACATTGTACATTCAAAAGCTAGTAAGCATATAAATATATTCAAACCTGATGTAGTTCCAACACAAATGATCCTTAAATATAAATGAGTTAATAATTATAACAATATCTAACTCCTTAAGTGTGCTGACATTTAGTTAAAACCAATTTTATGTAAATGATTTTATAAAATTCGATTGCTTCTATAAACTTTGCTTTTTCCTGTGAATAAACTGAGGCCCAGAAAACCACTGACAGTCATTCTGAAAACAAGGTCAGAGAGAGGAATTGAAGACCCACATTCTGGCCTTATAAAACATATCCTTTAACATCAGACCATACTACCTATGACATGCCTAGGAAACTGAGCCAGCCAAACTTTTCTATTACAGCATGCATGGAAATCTCACCTTTCAGCTCTGCTCTGCCTAGAGATACCAGCTGGTAACAAGCAGTCATTTGCAAAAGCTGTTTTCAGTAAAACACACATTTTATCTTGACACTGCAGGCCTTCATTAAACTATGCACAGAAACTTGTTTTGAAATAACCAAATGAAATTCTGCCCCTTTTCTTGCTAATTGCTTCTAATAATAAAGTTAGTTCTTACTGGCCCCACTGCCACTGCGACATCTGATGGTAATGAGCAGTTCCTGGCAGAAAGTATTGTGACTTAAATACCTGCAGTTTATCTTTTTGTTGCAGGCTACCTTCCTTTCCCCTTCAGACAGAGGAACTTATTTGGAAGTTACTAAATGAACCTTTGTTTGCTCCCTTCATTAATTACTCTTTGCTCTTGCGAGTTTGGCGGTCTGCTTTGTTAAATGGCCTAAGGAGGTCAATTAAATTGCTGTCCTGTGATTTTTATTCTGTGGTTGTTCAGCATGTTCCCAAGCTTATGATGACCTGCATTAGCCAGTAGGCAGTTGGGCAGTCTCAGTCATCATCAATCTGACAAGACAGATGAGTCCTGACCCCCAACATCCACAACCCTTTGTTTGTCCTTTCTACACATTTCAGAAGGACCAAGTGTCATGAGGCAGATTTAGCAGAGTGCTGGTGGCTCAGAAGATTTCATCTGTACATCTTCCTCCTCTTATCTTCTTACTTCACCTTTTCCCAGTCCCATTGCTCTTTCATCTACAGAAACTGGAAGACCAAGGAATGCTTTCCTGGTCTTTCAAACAAGAATGTGCATAAGATTTATTACAGAAACAAGATTTTGAATAGTGCTAAGTTCCTACAGGGATATATAGCTCCATACTTTAGGAATATTGTAGGCTTTCTTTGTGTTTGACCTGAGAACTCAAGGGAATTCTTTCCTCCAAACATTCAACCTTAAAGCAAATATTGAGCCAGCTTGGTTGTAGACCGATCTATTATTACACGAAGGCTTAGAATTTCAGTTATATTAATCCCGTTTCAGATGAACAAGTACCCACATGTGATGTGCACATGTGTATGGGAGGTGGGGTTGTACCCATATGCACATGTTAATTGTGGTACAGCAGGAGACATATTCAGAACTATCAACAGCAACTTGAGGAGTTCACTTGTGATTTAGGGACCTCCATTCAGGCACAGTCCAGTGTTTTCCTTCACAGGAAACAGTTTCATTTTCAGTTTCAGTTTCAGAGCCAGTGTGGTATACAGTAGTAGACAAATTTAACAGATTTAGTAACAAGGACTAATAGGAAGGTTACACACTCAAGTATCGGTATAAGCTTCTGAAAGTTCTAGAATAAAAGGAAGACCCTACTGGCTCCTGAGTATCCACATATGTCATTTTGGACACTCTTAAAGTTGCATCTCAAATGGTTGATAGGAGTCTTTCCCCTTCTTTCTAGTAAGTGAGATAATTAGGGTAGCTCTGGAGGTATTTTAGATCAGATTATAATCTGGAAAAATAAAACCATAGACCATAAGGGATGTACAAGGAGATTAATGTATATTCTTTTCTGTAAATGGGAGTTTCTGTTAAGATTCCTAGAATATTATAGCTTTACAGCTGGAACCATAAAGGGACACATAGGCTTAGTTAGTCCTTACACAGGGTTCACTGCTGTTTATCATTGTAACTTGAAATATCTGATATGAAAGATATATAAAAGAATGTTGTCTCTATGTTGGCAAGTTTCAAAATATTCTGAGATTCTTTTTTAAAAAGATATGTAAATACTCTGTCTGCATGTACACCTGTGTGCCAGAAGAGGGCATCATATCCCATTATAGATGGTTGTGAGCCACCAGGTGGTTGCTGAGAATTGAACTCAGGACCTCTGGAGGAGCAGTCAGTGCTCTTAACTGCTGAGTCATCTCTCCAGTCCCCTGAGATTCCTTTTTTTTGGGGGGGGGAGGGAGGAAAGGGTTTATTCAGCTTACACTTCCACACAGCTGTTCATCATCAAAGGAAGTCAGGACTGGAACTCAAGCAGGTCAGGAAGCAGGAGCTGATGCAGGGGCCATGGAGGGATGCTCCTTACTGGCTTGCTTCCCCTGGCTTGCTCAGCCTGCTCTCTTATAGAACCCAGGACTACCAGCCCAGGGATGGCACCACCCACAATGGGCCCTGCCCCCTTGATCACTAATTGAGAAAATGCCCCACAGCTGGATCTCATGGAGGCACTTCCCTAACTGAAGCTCCTTTCTTTGTGATAACTCCAGCCTGTGTCAAGTTGACACACGAAACCAGCCAGTATAATTGACCCCTTGTCAACTTGACACACAAACACATCACTATTAAACCACAACCCTTACTTTCTTATTCATCCCCAAGATCTAAATAACTTTAAAAGTCCCACAGTCTTTACATATTGAAAGCTCAATCCCTTTAAAATATATAATATCTTTTAAAATTCAAAGTCTTTTAAAAATTCAAAGTCTCTTAACTGAGGGCTCCACTAAAATACTTTCTTCCTTCAAGAGGGAGAAATATCAGGGCACAGTCACAATCAAAAGCAAAATCAAGCTCCAACTATCCACTGTCTGGGATCCACTCACGATCTTCTGGATTCCTCCAAGGGCTTGGGATGCCTCTCCGGCTCTGCCCTTTGTAGCACACTTTGTCTTCTAGGCTCCAGATGCCTGTACTCCACTGCTGCTGCTGTTCTTGGTTGTCATCTCATGATAATGGCAGCACCCTGAGATTCTTGATTATCAGCAAATGACAGATCTCAATCTGACTCCGGAGTGAGGGACTCTTCTCTCTTTCCATGTCTCCATCATTTCACCCCATGTTTCTATCCTGCTCACTAATACTTTGTAAATGAGAATGCATATTGACTATAGCCCTTGTGTCAGGAATTAAAAGGATAGGAGAAACATCATGCCATTACACATGGGGATCTCACCATCAGAAGAAAAGATGTCTAAATGGTAGTTTAAAGTACTTTACTTTTTTTTTACTTTGCAGTCAAATATCATGGCCTAGAGCTCAATGTTAGCCTTTCCTAATAGGCACATAGAAGCTAGCACACCACCTCCCCCCAACCCCCACCCCTTGGGTTGGATTAGGAGTAACAGTGAAGCTCTCCTTTTGTCACAGTAACACTTTCAGGATGAAGTGCAATTGAAAGCCTCAGTTATAGTTTAGTCAGAGGGTTGTTTTCTTAACATTGTTGCTTCAAGGCTGGCTTCTAAATACCACATTTTGTTGCCAAATGAAATTAATTTGTTTCTCTATTGTTAGCAGTGAAGCATGAACACCCTCATAGGGCCACTGCACTTGCCGATTTCCATTCACTATACCGGGTGCCTCATCTCTGAATTGTTCTCAGTGATGGAGCCAGACTTTTGTACTAGCTTTCCCTCTGAACGTGCTTCCCATAATTCAGACCTTAACAGAGGAAATCTGTTAATTCTGCAAACAGATCGTCAGAGGACATTCTTTCCTATTTGTTGCTTTCATGTATCATCATGGCAAGATGATACAGTATGAAAACCATCCATAATCCAGGCATGTAGTGGTCCTTGTCACTAAAGATAATATGGGCCACATTTCTGTTTGTTTCTGTTTGTATTCCCACTGTATAACATTTCTTCTTGGAACCAATCTGTTTTCCAGCTTTCTGTTTTGTCTCTGTCTCGTTCACTTTCTCTGGAGCTTGAGGTTTACCAATAGTACTGTGACCTTCAATGTGAGGATCTGTTCCTGAGACAAATGTTACATTCAATTGTTTGTGCTAAATGTCTCATTGGGCTTTAGCTCTTAGCATTGGAACAGCCAAGGCAGCCTTTAACAGAAGATTGAGACTGTCTGAGATCCAAGTTAAAAACGCAAAGTTCTTTGATTTTTTTCACATGTATTGACTCTACTCACTCTCAGGCAATTGTGGTCTTGAAAGAATCCTACAGGTCCATGAGGGTCTTTCTGTTGTTTGTGCCTATTCTGATCTTCACTTCAGTTCCTAATGAAACTTAATGAAGACGGTTTAGTTCAGCTTAAAGTTCCAGGTTGTCCATCATTAGCTGAAACTTAATTTGAAGTGACACTTAAATTATACTGAGAGTCAAAAGCTAAACACAATGCTTATCTTCACATCTCCCACTTTTTTACTCTTCCACAATTCAGGATCTCCTGCCTCTCTTGGTAATGCTGTGGGCCTTCCTACCTCAATTTGTATTACCAGGAGGATCTCCCACAGATGTACTCAAGGGAACCTGATCTAGAAAAGCCCTCACTGACATTTTTTTCACAACTGATTCTAGATTGTGCCAAACTGTCAATTAAAGCTAACCTTCAAACCAATACTAAAGTTGTAAATTGACTTTTTTTTAGGAGTTTAACTATGGCAAGTCAAGAAACAAACAGGAAGACTAAATTCAGGGTTTTTTGAAGCTAAAATATGATAGTTGCCTTAAATACACAGCTCGGTTTAAGACCGCTGTAGAATGTGCTGTGATGAAAGATACTGTGAGTTTTACTTCAGTTTCCACTGGAATTGCCAAGTCCTCTCAAGTTCTGCATAGTTCATTGATTCTGTAGCAAGTCATTTTCCTGCCCTAGAATGTGGTTTCTAATTGTTTCCATGTTTCATAATATGCCAATAAGCACAAAGATCAGTCCGGGCAACCACATGGAGGGAGGAAAACCTTTGGAAAAAGTGAAGTAGCACTGTTACAGTAAAGCATACGCAGTTGGCCTTTTCACTCCAGGGTGTTATTTGTGGGTGACTGGGTGTACAATTGGCAGCCTCTCCCAAAGAATGCGTCTCCGAGGTACGATTGGCCAAGGTGATTCCTGGCTCAGGAAACGCCCTTATTCCCTGGATGATTATCTACATTTCAACTTTTTTTCTTCCTCTGTGTGCTTTTGGCTGGCTGATTTCTATTTTATGTAGCACCTTGAGGTAGATAAGACAGCGGCTGAAGAAGCCTGCTTAGAAAACACTTGTGCAGCCTTACTGAATGTTAGAGGTTCTGGTATTTGTGAAGAGGTTTAGAGGATATCTGTCTTACACTTGGTCTCAGAACCCAGCCTTGGTTCATTGCTAATAGTTGAAACTGTTGGTATTGATATTGTCTTTCGAGCCTTATAGTGGGAAATAACTCAGTTAGATAGAGTTATTGTGATGTGACTTAATGCTATAAATGTTAGAGAAATTTTGACAGGCAACAAATGAGACATGATTTGAATTGTCAATTAGTTTATAAAATGTAGTCCTAGAAGTAAGAAGTTCTATAAATTCAAAATATCAATATTGTATTTTTTCCATTGTTGCATAAAGAATCAGTTGATAACCCATTACTAGTTCAGATAAAATGTTTTCTGCAACTGACCTTAGTTGTTGCTTAGGTCAGAGAAGAATAAAAAAATCCTCTTATTGATATATTTTGGTATGTGTGTTAATGAATGGAGATCAGACACTGTCAAGGCATGGGAGACTGGGCTGGTCTTCATTCCTCTCTGGGTTAATATTTCAGGGGATTAGAATACCAAAGCTTGATATTTAGTCAGTGGACTAATGACTTAATGTCCTTGAATGTCACCTTTGTAAATTTCTCCAAGAAGCAGAGTGAGGTGGAGACACATTCATATTTAGTTTTGTGACTTTAAGAACGGTTGAGAGCAAGAAGAAGTTAAAACAAACAAACAAACAGATTCTGTTTAAAATTTTTCTTCTTTTTTTTTGAAAAACAAACCTTGAGCTTGTTTTCTGAGCTTGAAGTTCTCCGGGGTTAAAATCTGACAGTTTCACACTGAAGATTATAAATGGCACTGTTATTGTTTTCGTTGTTGTTATCGGTTTTGGAAAGCCTAGCCATGGCCAGTGGCAGACTAATTCTTGGCTTCTCTGGTTGTCAAGGTTCAGTGAGTTTAATGGAGAGCAAATGCTTTCCAAATGCCAGGTCTGTGTCTTCTTCCAGAGAGAACTGGAAGTGCCAAAGGCCTTGAACATTTAATTTCTCAAACCGTAGCCCAAACCCTGCCTATCTAAGTGAACAGAAACTGCTTTTTCCTTAAGCAACTTCAGGAACAGCAGCACAAACATTGCCTCTGGAGTCTGCATGATGTATGGGATTGCTTTGGAAGTACTGGATAGTTAATGTAAATGGGACACTGGCAACAAAAGGTGTGAGGCTTCTGTTGGCAACCTGACAGATGTCTGGGGCATTATCTGGCAAGTTCCACACTCTTGGTGTTCTCTTGTCAAAAGTTTTTGCAAGGCAAAAGACACTGTCAAAAAGACAAAGCGGCAACCAACTAACTGGGAAATGATCTTTACCAACCTTACATCCGACAGAGGGCTAATATCCAAGATATACAAAGAACTCAAGAAGTTAAACTCCAGAGAGGCAAGTAACCCTATTAAAAAATGGGGTACAGAGCTACACAAAGAGTTCTCACCTGAAGAATATCTAATGGCTGAGAAGCACCTAAAGAGATGTTCATCATCCTTAGTCATTAGGGAAATGCAAATCAAAACAACCCTGAGATTCCATCTCACACCAGTCAGGATGGCTAAGATCAAAAACACAGGAGACAGCAGTTGTTGGCGAGGATGTGGAGAAAGAGGAACACTCCTCCACTGCTGGTGGAATTGCAGGCTGGTACAACCACTCTGGAAAGCAGTCTGGCGGCTCCTCAGAAAACTGGGCATGACACTTCCGGAGGATCCGGCTATACCACTCCTGGGCATATACCCAGAGGCTTTACCTGCATGCAATAAGGACACATGCTCCACTATATTCATAGCAGCCTTATTTATAATAGCCAGAAGCTGGAAAGAACCCAGATGTCCCTCAACGGAGGAATGGATTCAGAAGATGTGGTATATTTACACAATGGAATACTACTCTGCAATTAAAAACAATGAATTCACGAAATTCCTAGGCAAATGGTCAGAACTTGAAAATATCATCCTTAGTGAGGTAACCCAATCACAAAAGATCACACATGGTATGAAGTCACTGATAAGGGGATATTGACCCAGAATCTCAGAATACCCTAGACACAATCAGCATATCAATAGATTTCTAAAAAGATGGAAGGAGAGACCCCTGGTCCTGGAAAGACTGGATGTAGGGGAACGCCAGGACAGAGTAATGAGAGGCGGTTGAACGGAGAAAAGAGGGAGGGAAGGGGGCTTATGGGACTTTCGGGGAGGGAGGAAACGGGAAAGGGGAAGTGATTTGGAATGTAAATTAAAAAAAATAAAATAAAATTAAATTAAAAAAAAAAAAAAAAAGAGAGCGAATCTGGCCAATTCTTGGATACTGGTTGGCTTCCCAAATGGCATCCTTCCTCTCCCTAGCCATCTTCACTGTCTACAGTGTCCAGTGTCAGCTTAAAGCTGTTTAGAAACATGACAATACATATACAAATCTGTACCAGAGAAACTGATATGACAGTTTCTAGTGACAGTGCAAACCTCCCTGTCACCACATTCATGCCTAATCTTCTCAAGCTGGGTTAGGTTACTTAGTTTTTAAGCATTGTGAAGTAATCTCCTTGCTCTCCAGTATTCCCAGGACAGTAGTACCTTTATGATTTTTGTCTTTTCTGTCAATATGATTCCAGCATGGGCGAAGCAGTTTATGTATAGCTTTGCAGTCCCATCTCTGTTGGCTGGTCTATGGAAACTATTGGTACATAGAATTACTCAGCCAGCTATAGAACTGCTTGGTAATTGTGGTCCTTGAATGTAGCTGGTTAAAAGACAGTGGACAAATCAGAGGCAGAGTTGACTATGCAGCTATTGGGGCACTCACTTGCTCCTTGAGAGTTATTAGTGATGAGATCAATATGCAAAGATGCCAACAACTCATGTGGGAAAAGTTATTATCTACATGGTATTTGATATCACAGTATAATATTTTGATAATAACAAAGTGCCTGAACCTAAACTGTGGTGCCTATCTGCTTAAGGTATAAGTCATTGGCAAAGCTCATAGTGAGCCCTCTGCATCAATTGCTAGCAAATATATCAAACAGTAAAAGAACAACTTTTATTTTATTTTATTTTATTTTGGTTTTTCGAGACAGGGTTTCTCTGGGTAGCCTTGGCTGTCCTGGAACTCACTTTGTAGACCAGGCTGGCCTCGAACTCAGAAATCCTCCTGTCTCTGCCTCCCAAGTGCTGGGATTAAAGGCGTGCGCCACCACCGCCCGAAGAACAACTTTTAAAACTTGGCAAGTGATCCAGAAAGTTTTAGAGTGGTTCATGAACTGATAAGCTGTTTTATGATATATAATTTCCACTATCTATGGAGTATTTTTTTAGTTTTATGGTTGTAAATGTGAGAAGCAATAAGTGCATTAGTGTCTGATGATTTTATATTACTCACTTTGCATTTGTGATGACCTCTCACAACCTACTAAAGAGTCATCAGTAAAGATAAAGTGAGATAGGGAAGAACATGAACTTTGCTTCTTGGGAAAATGTAATAAATGTAATAGTTGAGCACAAAAAAATAACACTTGCGGAAAAAATATCAGTCATTGAGCCAAATAATAAACAGATCGGGTACTAACATAGTACCAGAAGTTACTACAATTTATAAAACTTAACAACTCAGTATGTAATGTATTCCACTTAAAATAGACCCTGGCACTTATATGAAACTTTTTTAAAATTTTAGATCCTGTTATTAAATGATCATTTAAGATGGAGTATAAAACTTACTTTATGTTATATAATGTGTCTCTACTTGCTTTTCACTGCTAATAGCAAATGCAGACTCCAACAGCCACTCTGGCCACAATAGCTCAATATGGATAGACAGTCACTTTTAGTAAGTTACAGTATCTTACTACCTGGCTACTTTCACTCCTTCTTTGGCTCCTTACCTCTTGCCCTATATTTGTTTCTCAAAGTACCCAGCAACAGATGCATTTCAGAGCAGGAATGCTGGAACTCTGAGGAGGAACTGTTTGGTTACAAGTGGACTTCAGATGGTGTGCCAAATTTAGTAAGTCTTTAGTAAATTGAAATGAGAAAAATTCAACTTCAGAAAGTGATAGATAATTTAAAAATAAGCCAATGTAAGCCACATTCCTGATTATAAAGTTGGCCGCCTTTGTTGAGTACCATTGAGTGCCACTTTTGGAATAAGCCATAGTGAAATGATCATGAACTAGGATGAGAGTCCTCCAAAGCGGGATGCTCCAACCTATTAAAGCAACACTTGCCACATATGCCTAATGACAGGGTTTTATTTTGAATGCATTTAAATAATATTTGTTGTTTTGAAGTCCAAGGATGGCTTTATTAGTGTTTAAGAGAAAAAATATTAGTGCAAACTAGCTATAAGTCTCAGCTGATACTTAGTGGAGGGTGATGGAGAAAAAAGGATAAGACCACAGTTTTTTTAAACAACAAATAAGTCTAAGCCACTCTTAGTGAGGCATGAGAGGTCATCACAAATGCAAAGTCAGTAATATCAAATCATTGGACACTAATGCACTTAGAGCTTCTCACACTTACAATCATAAAACTAAAAAAATATTCCATAGATAGTGGAAATTATATGTCATAAAACCACTTCATGGGCCACAGGAATAAAAGGGTAGCAGGAGTCTTTAAAGAAAGAATGTAAGTTAATGCCTAGAGAGTCAAGGCAAACATGGCTAGGATTTGCATTGATATTCAAAGAAGAAATAGAAATGAGAAGAAAGAAATTTACAGGTTTTGATTAAGAACTCACAGAAGTAAGCAGGCTGTATAATCAACTCTCAGGGGAGGGCTTCTTGTTTCACTTATCTCTTTAAGGAGAAAATTATTCCACCCATCTCTTCAGTATATCTTCAGAGCTTTCTTCTGGTTGTTGTCCTTGCCATTATGAAACGGTCAATTTGGCTAATTATTTAGGGAATGGGGAAGTAGTATGATATTGTAATCTTACAATCATTGGGAAAGTTTAGAATGTCATGTTTCTACTCAGAAGCAGACATAGAACTCAGATCTCAAATTTTTGCTGGAGAAAGTAGCTTACTTTTAATGGGCCTTCACAAAACCTTTTCCCTTCCAGATTATATTTTAAATCATTTTTCTTTATTGAAATAGTATTTTCAGACCCCGCGCAGGGAGGGAGCCTGCCAGCTTCCCTTCCGCGACCTCTGTTCCCGCGGACTGCGCTGGAGAGACCGGTACCCAGGCTCTCCCCCCGATATAACATCACTTGGGACACGGCCTGTTGGGGCTTCCGTCTGTGCCCGAGGGCGGGTTGGCGCTGTGGTCGTCTGGGTGCCAGATCGGCGGGCCATCGTGACCACAGGGTGAGCGGCGCCACGGAGACTGCCCTCCGCCATCTTTGCTCCAGTGACCAGGTAGTTGGGACCGCCAGGCTCAGAGACAGACAGGCATAATATCGCTTCGGGTTCAGGCAGCTTGTGTGTAACCTGCTCCCAGGTGCTGGGCTGATCTGCAGTGACCAGCGTGCCAGATCTGCTGTGGGACTTCTGCCTGGCAGAGGGACGCCCCCTCCCCCCCCCCAGGAGAGATCACACACCCCTGCACAGGGCAGGAGCCTGCCAGCCTCCCTTTGGCGACCTCTGCTCCAGGAATCCACTAGGCTGAGCCTTTAGATGTGCAAGGCCTCCCCAATATAAGATCACTTGGGGCAAAGCACATTAGGGCTCCAAAGTCACTCAGGAGCAGGCAGGCCCCAGAAATCGGTGCCAGGGGAATCCTGGTAATCCAGGGGGGGCAGAAATAGCTTTGCAGGCTCACAGGAGGTCCAACCAACAGCCAGTGGCAGCAGGACCAACTAACACCAGAGGTATCCAGATGGCAAAAGGCAAACGTAGGAATGTTACTAACAGTAATCAAAGTAATGTGGGACCATCCGAACCCAACTCTCCAACAGCAGCAAGTCCTGGATACCCCACCACACCCGAAAGACAAGATCTGGATTTAAAATCACTTCTCATGATGCTATTAGAGGATCACAAGAAGGACACAAATAAATCTCATAAAGAGTTACAGGAGACCATGAATCAACGGTTAGAAGCCCTTACAAAGGAAACACAAAAATCGCTTAGAGAAATGCGGGAGAACATGGATCAAAAGATGGAGGCGCACAAGGAGACAACACAAAAATCGCTTAACGAGATGAATCAACGGGTAGATGCACTCACAAAGGAATCACAAAATTTGCATAAAGAAATGCAGAAGAATATGGGTCAACAGACGGATGCCCATAAGGAGGCAACACAAAAATTGCTTAAAGAAATGAATCAACGGTTAGATGCCCTTACAAAGGAAACACGAGAACTGCTTAAAGAAATGCAGGAGACGATGGATCAACAGATGGAATCCCATGAGGAGGAAACACAAAAATCGCTCAGAGAAATGCAGGAGAACGTGGGTCATCAGGAAGAAATCCTGAAAGAGGTAATGCAAAAATACCTTAAAGAAATACAGGAAAATACAAACAAACAAGTGAAGGATCTCAGCAAATCCATCCAGGAACTAAAAAAGGAAGTAGAAACAACTAAGAAATCACAAAGGGAGACAACTTTGGAGATAGAAAACCTTGGGAAGAAATCAGGAGTCATAGATGCAAACATCAACAATAGAATACAAGAGATGGAAGAAAGAATCTCAGGTGCTGAAGATTCCATAGAAAGCATCGACTCAACAGTCAAAGAAAATGCAAAATGCAAAAAACGCGTAACCCAAAACATCCAGGAAATCCAGGACACAATGAGAAGACCAAACCTAAGGATTATAGGTATAGATGAGAGTGAAGATTTGCAACTTAAAGGGCCAGTAAACATCTTCAACAAAATTATGGAGGAAAACTTCCCTAACTTAAAGAGAGAGATGCCGATGAACATACAAGAAGCCTACAGAACTCCAAACAGACTGGACCAGAACAGAAATACCTCCCGTCACATAATAATCAAAACACCGAATGTTCTAAACAAAGAAAGAATACTAAATGCAGTAAGAGAAAAGGGCCAAGTAACATACAAAGGAAGACCTATCCGAATCACATCAGACTTCTCACCAGAGACTATGAAAGCCAGAAGATCCTGGGCAGATCTCATGCAGACACTAAGACAGCACAAATGCCAGCCTAGACTACTATACCCAGCAAAACTCTCAATCACCATAGATGGAGAGACCAAGATATTCCATGATAAAACCAAATTTTCACAATATCTTTCCACAAATCCAGCCCTGCAACGGATAATAGGTGGAAACCTCCAATACAGGGAGAGAAACAACACCCTGGAAAAAATGAGATAATAACCTTCTTGAATCAAACCCAAAAGTAGATAACCACTCAAACATAAAGATAGCGTCAAGAATGGCAGATGGCAATAATCACTATGCCTTAATCTCTCTTAATATCAATGGTCTCAATTCCCCAATTAAAAGACATAGACTAGCAGACTGGATACGTAAACAGGACCCAGCATTTTGCTGCATGCAGGAAACGCACCTCAGTGTCAAAGACAAACACTACCTCAGAGTAAAAGGCTGGAAAACAATTTTACAAGCAAATGGCCCCAAGAAACGAGGTGGAGTAGCCATCCTAATATCGGATAAAATTGATTTTCAACCCAAAGTCATCAAAAAAGACACAGAAGGACACTACATACTGATCAAGGGAAAAATCCACCATCAAGAACTCTCAATCCTGAATATCTATGCTCCAAATGCAAGGGCACCCTCATTCGTAAAAGAAACTTTACTAAAACTCAAAGCACACATCGCACCGCACACAATAATAGTGGGTGACTTCAACACCCCGCTCTCTGAAATGGATCGTTCAGGAAAGCAGAAACTAAACAGGGACACAGTGAATCTAATTGAAGCCTTGGACCAAATGGAACTAACTGATATATATAGAACATTTCATCCTAGAGCTAAAGAATACACCTTCTTCTCAGCTCCTCATGGTACCTTCTCCAAAATTGACCATATAATTGGTCACAAATCAGACCTCAACAGATACAAGAAGATAGAAATAATCCCATGCCTCCTATCAGATCACTATGGAATAAGGGTGGTCTTCAATGGCAACAAAAACAAAAGAAAACCCACGTACACATGGAGGCTGAACAATGCTCTACTCAATGATAACTTGGTCAAGGTGGAAATAAAGAAAGAAATCAAAGACTTTTTGAAAGTTAATGAAAATGAAGGCACAACATACCCTAACTTATGGGACACAATGAAAGCAGTGCTAAGAGGAAAATTCATAGCCCTGAGTGCCGCCAAAAAGAAACGGGAGACAGCATACACTAACAGCTTAATGGCACACCTGAAAGCCCTGGAACAAAAAGAAGCAAATACACCAAAGAGGAGTAGAAGGCAGGAAATCATCAAACTCAGGGCTGAAATCAATCAAGTAGAAACAAATAAAACCATACAAAGAATCAACAAAACGAGGAGTTGGTTCTTTGAGAAAATCAACAAGATAGATAAGCCCTTAGCCAGACTAACCAGAGGGCACAGAGATAGTATCCAAATTAATAAAATCAGAAACGAAAAGGGAGAGATAACAACAGAAACTGAGGAAATTCAAAAAATCATCAGATCCTACTACAAAAACCTGTATTCAACACAACTAGAAAATCTTGAGGAAATGGACAATTTCCTTGACAGATACCAAGTACCAAAATTAAATCAGGATCAAATAGACCATCTAAACCGTCCTATAACCCCTGAAGAAATAGAAGTTGTCATTGGAAGTCTTCCAACCAAAAAAAGCACAGGTCCAGATGGTTTTAGTGCAGAATTCTATCAGACCTTCAAAGAAGACCTAACACCAATACTCTTCAAACTGTTCCACAAAATAGAAACAGAAGGAACACTACCCAACTCGTTCTATGAAGCCACAATTACACTAATACCAAAAGCACACAAAGATCCGACAAAGAAAGAGAATCTCAGGCCAATCTCTCTTATGAATATCGATGCAAAAATACTCAATAAAATTCTTGCCAACCGAATCCAAGAACACATCAAAACGATCATTCACCACGATCAAGTAGGCTTCATCCCAGGGATGCAGGGATGGTTCAATATAAGGAAATCCATCAATGTAATCCACTACATAAACAATCTCAAAGAAAAAAACCACATGGTCATCTCATTAGATGCTGAGAAAGCATTTGACAAAATTCAGCATCCTTTCATGCTAAAGGTCTTGGAAAGATCAGGAATTCAAGGCCCATATCTAAACATAGTAAAAGCAATTTACAGCAAACCAGTAGCCAGCATCAATCTAAACGGAGAGAAACTTGAAGCAATCCCACTAAAATCAGGGACTAGACAAGGCTGCCCTCTCTCTCCATATCTTTTCAATATAGTACTTGAAGTTCTAGCTAGAGCAATTAGACAAGAAAAAGAGGTCAAAGGGATACAAATTGGAAAGGAAGAAGTCAAACTATCACTATTTGCAGACGATATGATAGTATACATAAGCGACCCAAAGAACTCCACCAGAGAACTCCTACAGCTGATAAACGACTTCAGCAAAGTGGCCGGATATAAAATCAACTCAAGCAAGTCAGAAGCCTTCCTATACTCAAAGGATAAGCAGGCTGAGAAAGAAGTAAGAGAAATAATACCCTTTACGATAGCCACAAACCATATTAAGTATCTTGGCGTGACACTAACCAAACAAGTGAAAGATCTGTATGACAAGAACTTCAAGTCTCTGAAGAAAGAAATTGAAGAAGACCTCGGAAGATGGAAAAATCTGCCATGCTCATGGATTGGCAGGATTAATATAGTAAAAATGAGCATCTTACCAAAAGTAATACACAGATTCAATGCAATCCCCATCAAAATCCCAACTCAATTCTTCATAGAGTTAGAAAGAGCAATTCAAAAATTCATCTGGAATAACAGAAAACCCAGAATAGCTAAAACTATTCTCAAGAGTAAAAGAACCTCTGGGGGAATCAGTATCCCGGACCTCAAGCTGTACTACAGAGCAATAGTGTTAAAAACTGCATGGTATTGGTACAGTAACAGACATGTAGATCAATGGAACAGAATTGAAGACCCAGAAATGAATCCACACTCCTATGGTCACTTGATCTTTGACAAAGGAGCTAAAACCATCCAGTGGAAAAAAGATAGCCTTTTCAACAAATGGTGCTGGCTCAGCTGGAGGTCAACATGCAGAAGAATGCAAATTGACCCATCCTTATCTCCTTGCACTAAGCTCAATTCTAAGTGGATCAAAGATCTCCACATAAAACCAGACACACTGAAACTAATAGAAGGGAAACTAGGGAAGAACCTTGAACATATGGGCACAGGGGAGAATTTCCTGAACAGAACTCCAATAGCTTATACTCTAAGATCAAGAATAGACAAATGGGACCTCATTAAATTACAAAGTTTTTGCAAGGCAAAAGACACCGTCAAAAAGACAAAGCGGCAACCAACTAACTGGGAAATGATCTTTACCAACCTTACATCCGACAGAGGGCTAATATCCAAGATATACAAAGAACTCAAGAAGTTAAACTCCAGAGAGGCAAGTAACCCTATTAAAAAATGGGGTACAGAGCTCCACAAAGAGTTCTCACCTGAAGAATATCTAATGGCTGAGAAGCACCTAAAGAGATGTTCATCATCCTTAGTCATTAGGGAAATGCAAATCAAAACAACCCTGAGATTCCATCTCACACCAGTCAGGATGGCTAAGATCAAAAACACAGGAGACAGCAGTTGTTGGCGAGGATGTGGAGAAAGAGGAACACTCCTCCACTGCTGGTGGAATTGCAGGCTGGTACAACCACTCTGGAAAGCAGTCTGGCGGCTCCTCAGAAAACTGGGCATGACACTTCCGGAGGATCCGGCTATACCACTCCTGGGCATATACCCAGAGACTTTACCTGCATGCAATAAGGACACATGCTCCACTATATTCATAGCAGCCTTATTTATAATAGCCAGAAGCTGGAAAGAACCCAGATGTCCCTCAACGGAGGAATGGATTCAGAAGATGGGGTATATTTACACAATGGAATACTACTCTGCAATTAAAAACAATGAATTCACGAAATTCCTAGGCAAATGGTCAGAGCTTGAAAATATCATCCTTAGTGAGGTAACCCAATCACAAAAGATCACACATGGTATGAAGTCACTGATAAGGGGATATTGACCCAGAATCTCAGAATACCCTAGACACAATCAGCATATCAATAGATTTCTAAAAAGATGGAAGGAGAGACCCCTGGTCCTGGAAAGACTGGATGTAGGGGAACGCCAGGACAGAGTAATGAGAGGGGGTTGAACGGAGAAAAGAGGGAGGGAAGGGGGCTTATGGGACCTTCGGGGAGGGAGGAAACGGGAAAGGGGAAGTGATTTGGAATGTAAATTAAAAAAATAAAATTAAATTAAATTTAAAAAAAAAAAAAAAAGAAATAGTATTTTCATCATTTTCTTGAGAGTTTTGTATGTTTTGATCATTTTTACCCACTATACCTCCCAGAATCACTCCTTTCCTACTTGCCTAACTTTGTGTCCTAATTTTTTAAACATCTTATCAAGTCCAATTTATGCTGGCCATATATTCCTGGATATATGGTTAGCAGTAGCTATATAGAGAGAAAAAATGGACTCCCCCTCTTCCAGTTGCTCTCTGTTGCCAGTAGTTCCTTGGCTAGTAGTGGGAGTCTGTGTCTACATCCTTAAGATTTAGTTTGGCTTGAGTCCACTGGTCTTGTTCATGCTGTCATAACTGCTGTGAATTAGTGTGTGCAGTTGCCCTGCTATCACCAGAAGACAATGTTTCCTCATAGTCATCTTCTGCATCTTTCTGTTATGATATTTCCACAACCTATTTCAAGAGAATACCTGAGATTAGGGTATAGATGATGTTGATGCAGATTTCCCATTTAGAGTTGGACATTTCTGTCTGTCTTATTCTCTGTACTGTTATAGGTCTCTATGTTAATTACTATCTACTGCAAATAGAAGCATCTTTCATGAGAGTTGAAAAATGCATTAATCTATAATGTCATTTGAAATTGGTACAATTCAATGTCCATTTAGCAGAGTAATAATAGTACAGTCTACCCTAATGTCTATGATTTGTCTAGCCAATAGGTTCTTGGCCCGATAGTGGTGCCGAGTATGGGTTTTATCTTAGGGAGCAGGACCTAAATCCAATCAGAAATTGATCAGTTACTCCCATGTTATTAGTCTTCTCCCCTGTTAGCATACATAGCATATTCTAGTACTATGAAAGCTAGTCAGTAGGGATGAAATTTCAGGTGAGTAATGGCTTGATTTTTCAATGTTCTATGATTCAAGTATACAGTATCTTCAGCAAAGGGATCTTGCCAACAATTTCTGGTAGATAATCATTGGCAATTGTCTTAGTCAGGGTTTCTATTCCTGCACAAACATCATGACCAAGAAGCAAGTTGGGGAGGAAATGGTTTATTCAGCTTACACTTCCATGTTGCTGTTCATGACCAAAGGAAGTCAGGATTGGAATTCAAGCAAGTCAGGAAGCAGGAGCTGATGCAGAGGCCATGGAGGAATGGTCTTTACTGGTTTGCTTCCTCTGGCTTGCTCAGCTTGCTTTCTTATAGAACCCAAGAAATACATATATTTGAAGATTCAAAGCTAGCATCCAGAGTGAGAGGAAATAAATGATGTTCTTCTTTCTTGATCTGGGTTACCTCACTAAGACTAGTGAATTTCTTTTTGCTTCCTAAGATGAAAAAATTGCATTTTATTGGATAAAATTAATAAGTGTTCTCTAGAACAGCAGTTATTTATTTTATGGTGGTGCATATTGTGTGATTACCATGATTTTTTGGGGGGTGGGAGGAGGGTAGGTTGAGGCAGGCTTTCACTGTGGAGGTTTTCCAGGATGGAACTCACTTTGTAGATTAGTCTGGCCTCAAACACTCAGAGACTTGCCTGCCCTGCCTCCTGATGTTGAAGGTGTACATTACTACTAACACCACCATATTCCAGAGGAAACTGCTTTTCTTAAAAAGTATTTACTTTTTCATAATTATATTCAAGGTATTTCGATAGTCTTTCCCCTCCCCTAAATACTCCCAGATCTTCCCCAAACTCCCTATCCACTGCCAATCCTTCTGCAACCCCTCTACCCACTCCTAGACATTCCCCAACCTCCCTACCCACTGTCAGACCTTCTCCAACCTCCCTACCCACTGCCAGACCTTTCCCAACCTCCCTACCCACTGCCAGACCTTCTCCAAACTCCCTACCCACTGCCAGACCTTCTGCAACTTCCTTACCCACTCCTAGACATTCCCCAACCTCTCTACCCACTGCCAGACCTTCTCCAAACTCCCTACCCATTGCCAGACCTTCTCCAACCTCCCTACCCACTGCTAGACCTTCTGCAATCTCCCTACCCACTCCTAGACATTCCCCAACCTCCCTACCCCCTGCCATACCTTTCCCAACCTCCCTACACAGTCAGCTTCATACTATTACTCTTTCTTAGAAACAAAATGACACACATATACAAACCATGTACTCCAATATGTTTGGCCACTACTTCTGAGCATGAGGGCTACTCTGAATATTGGGTAATATAGCCAGAGTGATTCCATTGGAGAAAACTGATTGTCCCTTAGCAAATAGCAGTGTCAAACAACTTCTTGACTAGAAGTGAGTCTTTGTAACCATCCCATTCTCCATGTTGGGATTTTGTCTGGATTGAGCTTTTGAAAGTCTTGTATATGAGCCCAAAGAGTTCCTTATGTCTGTCAGTTCTCTTATATGTGGAAAGTGCTATTTCCTTGGAGTTGTTTGCCACCAGTCTATCCACCTCCTCTTTTGCACATATTCCTGAAACTTGAGAAGAGGAATATGATGGTCTCTCACTATCTGCACATTATCCAGTTATAGGTCTCTATGTGCATTACTGTCAAGTGCAAGAAGCTGCTCCATTGGGGGCTGAGCTATGCATGGATCTATGAGTTTAACAATAGGTTGTTAGAAGTTGTTTTACAGCTGTGTTCATTTACCAGAATATTAGTAGGTTTCCCCCATGGCCCCTTATATGTTCTTAGTCTCATTAACAGTTTCAGATATAGGTCATATCTCATGGAGTAGGCCTCAAATTCAATAACAAAGTAATTATTTCCCAAATCTTCATGCCTTTATTGTACCGGAGGGCAGGTCATTATACTAATTCACAATGTTTGTAGCTAAGTGACATTCATGATTACTTTTCTCCTCTAGCAGTATATATAGCAGCCTCCAATGATACCAGTGTTACTCAGTCAGTTGAAGCTTCCAGTTGAGTACCTGCTCAGTTTCTCCATGTTCAGTTATGGAATGACTCCCATACCTGCAAATTTTAATATATCATTTTCTTAATATCTAAGTGATACTCTATTGTGAACATGTACCGCATATTCACTATCCATTCAACAGCTGATGGACATCTCAGCTGTTTCCATTTCCTGGCTACCGTGAATGGAGCCACATGAGTACCTTTATAGTAGGATAGAGTCCCTAGGAAAGATGCTGGGAGTGGTATAGCTGGATCGTCTCATAGATGCATTTCTAACTTTTTAAGGAACCACCACACTGATTGCATACTACCACCATAGTTTGAATCCCACCAGTGGTGAATAAGTGTTTTCCCTTTCTATACATCAATGCCAGAATTTGTATTAATTTATTTTTTATCATAGCCGTTCTGACTGGGGTAAGATGAAATCTCAAGGTAGTTGATTTGAATTTCCCTCCTGGCTAAGGATGTTGAGCATTAAAAAATATATGTATTTCTCAGCCATTTGCATTTCATCTTTTGAGAACTCTCTGATTAGATCCATGCCCTATTTTTAATTAAATATTCATTAATTTTTAATTTTTTCAGTTCTTTGTACATCCAAAAAGCTAACTTTGTCAGATATGTAACCGGCACAGATGTCCCCTCTCTGTGTGCTGCCTCTTCCATTAACTAATGATGTCTTTTGCAAAATCTTTCTAGTTTTATTGGATCTCACCTCTTAATTTTTGTTCTTAGTGCTACCAGTGACTTGTTCAGAAATCCTTTCCTGTGCCAGTGAGTTCCAGTGTCTTCCATACTTTCTTCTCTATCATATTTAGGATATTGGATTTTCTGTTGAAAGTCCTTCATTCATTTGTAGTTGTGTTTTTCATAGGGTGGAGAGATAAGGATCAGGTTTCCATCTTCTACCTGCAACTGTTCTGTGTGATCAGCAACGCCAATTAAAATGTTGAATAGACATGAAGAGAATAAACTTCCTTGTCTTTTTTCTTATTTGAGTAGGAATATTTTGAGTTTTTCTCCATTTAGTATAACAGTAGCTGTGAAATTCCAATATATTGCCTTTATTATGTTGAAATCTGCCCTCTCTATTCCTGTTTTTGTCGGGACTTTTATCGTGAGTGACTATTTTCTTTTGGGGGTGTGTCTTAGGGTTTTCCTGCTGAACAGACACCATGACCATGGCACTGGCAGCTCCAGTACACTGGGGTCTTTTGCTGCAACTAGGCTTTACCAACACCCTCTCATAGGCTCTCTTCATGATGCCAAGACTCAAATTCTTTGTCTGACCCTTTCAGTCCTGAGCCATCAACTTCAACTGAGGCTACACCTTCACAAATGGTCTTGCCTGGCCTCTCACAGTGGCAATCCTCAGCTGTTTTCTGTGACCCCTTCATACCTTTAAAACCAATACCACCCAGGTAATTCTAACACATGATCAAGTCCAGGTGTAGCATGAGGTACAACCTTGGCTATCTCTGGAACACACCTTCTTTGTGTTCTTAGAAAAACACCTCCCAGAAAAATCTCACCTGAGTGATACTGGTCTTTTCTTAATCAATGCTAATTTCTTGGCTCCAGCTAACCAGCATCAATTGTTCCAGTAGTCCCTTCTATTTTTGATTCTAAAACCAGAGCCACATGTCCAAAACTGCCAAGTTTTGCTTCTAGGAGCTGCAACATGGCCCCCTTTTTCTAGTAACATGAGCTTTCTCTTTTCCAACTCCCTCACTGCCTAAGCTTGCTTGTCCTGGAACTTATTCTGTAGATTGACCTTGAACTCACAAGATCTGCATGATTCTGTCTCCTGAATGATGGAAACAAAGATGTGTACCACAAGACCTGAACTTAAGCTTTTCTCTACTTGGAAATTTCTCTATACCAGGCTAGCCTTGAACTCATAGATATGCTTTCAACTTTTTCCTGGAATTAAAAGTGTGTACCACCATGCTTGGAACTAAGCTTATCTGGGTGGGATCTTGCCCCAAAGTCACGACTGCCTTAATCTATTTATCTCCTTGAACATAGGCTTCAGCTCCATTTCACTTCCTGGTGTCCCTTTATTACTTGAACCATACATTTCATCTGCATTGATCCTTGAGCTTTAGGTTATAGAGTTTTGTAATAGATGTATCCATGAGATTGGGTTCCCAATGCTGCATTTAGATTAGTTATAATTTTCGTAATGGTCTCCAGCTGTTGCAAAGAGAAATTTTCTTTATGAGGGGTAAATTATATATTAACTTACATATAAAGTTCTGGTGGTCAGTTCTGAAAACTTGCATACAAGTAATATTATACTAACTAAGGATGTATATTTATACATTTAATTATATAAATGCATAAACATATGTATATAATAACAATTAGTGAAAAGAGCTCATGAATACAAAAGAGAGCAAGCAGAAATATATGGAATGGTTTGAAGTGAAGAACAGAAAAGCGGAAATAATGAACTTATAATATCAAAAAAAATCAAAGAACTACTTTTTAAAATTACCTTAATGATACGCCTAAAGTTCTTAAATAAGAAGTAGTAAATCTCTTTGAAACACTTATTTTTCTCATAATCTTATACATAACACTATGAGATAGGAATGAGAAAATATAGGGATACAAATGTAAGCCTTAAAGTATTATTTACTACTAAATGTAAGCTCTTAACCCTGTGAAATCAGAAGAAATCTGTACAGGCTACACTGATAATGAGTCAAAAGGGAAGACCAGCATGGGGATAAATTGCCCCCATTGCCAATTTGAGCTTGAAGGGACACCTCTTATCCTACATCACACAAATACAGGTACACAGTATGAGCCTACAAAGATATCTCATCAACTGCACCAAGACATCCACCTAGTATCTTTTTTCATGGTTTTAAAATTTACTTTGCTGTAATTTTTGTGGAATTTTTGCATGAGTTATTATTCCTTAAGTACTGTCATTCCTTTCAACTAGTTCTTTGGTAAATTTTCCAGGTATGGTGTGGGTTTAACAAATGGTCTGGAGATATGTGGAAGTATTCATTCAATGCTTATTAGTATTATCCTTGAAAAACTAAATTTCTTATGTGTTGTTTTTCTCTGAGTTCTATGATAGAAATAAAAATGCCAGTTTATTTTGTGAATGTAGAAAACATATAAAGTATTTTAATATTATTGCAGCTCATTTTTTTTTATCTAATTTGAACCCTTTTGTTTTGCTTGTTTAGTCAGAGGTGATTTTGTGTGGTCTCATAGTTGATAGAAAGGCAATGGAATCAAACCTTGTGAGTTCAGTTTCTACATGCTAAATAGATAGATACAGAGTCCAGTGTCTTCCTCCTCCTCCTTCTCAGTGAAATTGTCTAGTAGGTGAAAAATCTCCCTTTTTAGAAGGTCTGCTATCTATGCAGAAACACCCTGAGTGCCAGAGGACATAGACCAAATGCAAACCAAACAACAGAGACATTCAGAGTCTGTTGCTAGTATTTTATTAAGCTTCAAAGTGAATAATTATATAATAATTATATTTACTAGACCACAAATTTTTAACATCTATGAGAGCAATGCCTATTACCTTTGTGCAGGCATACTTTCTCTTCTTCCCTTTTCAAATGAACAATGTGCTCCCAAATGTGCAACAGTATTGCTCCTTTGCTTGCAGAGATGTATTTCCTTTGGTTACAGTGAAATAGCATTTCCACTTTTCTTTTCTCTGTGGCAGAATGGGTAAATATTTTCTGACCTATGACCTCACTAGAAAATATAATGCCTTTGTCATTTTTATTATGCTTTTTGCTGCACTGTGGACACATGCAATAAATCTGAGGATGACGGCAGAGTTGGAATTATTCTTTGTCATATCTAAACTAATTGGGTTTGAGTAGTTCTTACATGGACTGTTCCACTCCACATGGAAATAGTAGATCATTTATCTTAAATGAATGAATTGTACTACTTAAACCACACTGCTATAATAACCCTCCAAAACCATACTTAAAGAGCAGACCATTCCCATAGATGCTACAGTTTTCATTTGTTTTGCATACAATACTATTTATCTTGTATTTTAAGTAACACTTATTATGTTGTGTATAACACTTTGATAGATTTTTCAAATTATTTCTACTTTTCTTTAACCAAGTATATTTGTAAATTGTGAGAGAGCATTGTGGAATTTTGTGAACCTGTAAAATCTTGATGGATGAATGCTATCTAGCCATGTATTTTAAATGTCTAAGTATAATTTTCTGATGTGAATCATAGTGCCTACCAAATAACAAATGTGTTTTCCCCAAGTACTCTAAAATTTCAAAGATCTCTATCCCTATTTTATTCAGCAGCAATCTCCAACTTATTTTTTTCCCAGAAAATTGAATCTGTTACTGCTTAATATTTCTACCAGTTTAAAAAATGTGGTTTATATTGGCATCAGAGCAGTAATTTACATATTTGGGGATAACAAGAAGGCATGCAAGAAAAAAGATCAACATAAAATGATATGTGGAAAAGCTGTTTTCCTTCCACAGCAACTCAAAAGGAAGCTAAGAGAAAAGTTGATGAGCATTTGGCCTGAATGTGTCATTTCTTTCTTTAGGTGAAGTGTGACCAGTATTGGCCCAGCAGAGGCACAGAAACTCATGGGCTGGTCCAGGTGACACTGCTGGATACGGTGGAGCTTGCCACATACTGTGTCCGGACGTTTGCACTTTATAAGGTTTGCTTTTTGTCTTCGTTCTCTTGCCCACTTTTTCCTATTATTTAAAGAAGCTAAATCCCTCAAGCCTTTTTACTTAAATCTTGGTCCCACTGGCAACGGGGAAGAATGAGATCATTCTTGAATTTATCATCCAGCCCCCTTTCTCATGGACCAGTGTTTTATCAGTAACTATGAAACAAATCTGTTGTCTGAAGAAAGGTTCCCCAAAATGGAAGAACTAATTCTTTCTGTAAATAGACAGGAGCACTCCAGATGGTTGCAGACAGATGGCAGAGTGCTTCTCATGTGACAAGTTTACCTGCCTGAGCAAATACAGATCATTTAGGGATAGCTTAGGATTTGGGTCTCCAGGTAATGTGTCTTCAAAGGCTATACCCTACAAGGAAAGAACGGAGACAGCATATTTTGGTGATACTCATCATCAGCTGCTAAGGCTATAAAGCACCATCTGAGCAAGTGTTCCTGTGTCACAGAATGGTTCAAGTGAGAAGAGAGAAGTGAGACAATTCCAGTTCACTGCCTGGCCTGATCATGGAGTTCCAGAGCACCCCACACCTTTCCTAGCTTTCTTACGAAGAGTCAAAACCTGCAACCCTCCTGATGCAGGGCCAATGGTTGTACACTGCAGGTAAGGACCATTGTGAACATTTGGTTGATTTTCAGCCAGAAGGACTGAGGGAGGAAGGAAGCACAAATTACTCTATGTCAAATGTTCTCTTTGCAGATTGTTGATTCTGGGAGATAGTAAAGACATTCATTCAAATGTCTCTTGCTAATAAAGTCCTGTACTGAGATCAGTAGAAAAGACTGGATAAAAGGAATAATACCTCTGGATATAGTATGATTGCCCATCACCACCCCACTCTACACACTGCTCACACACTGCTTTCTCTTCAGTGCAAAAACAACTAAATAGACGAATACAAAGTTGCGTGTGTGAGGATACACAAAACAGAAAAGATTACATTTTAACCTTATAAAAAAAGGGTTAAATTTTATCTTTTTATGAAAAAATGTTCTCTAAAAGTATTTTTATGAATTTTTCATTGGGCTCTTGTGCTACAGTCATTTAAGCTTTATTGGAAGATGTGTTAATGTAAAGATAGATGCATTTATCTATTATTAGTACCAGTTAACATACAAGAAATACACTATCTTGGTCTTATAAAACATATGCAATTTGTAAAAAGCTTTATTATGTACATCAAAATGAGGAATTTTTCTTGAAATGTATAACTTATACCTTTCTTCAATTCTGACTGTCATCCTCTATATCATCACACAGTTTCTGAATATGTAAATGTTAATCCATTATAACATTCAGTTCATCTCTTCAGGATACCCGAGTTCCTTTCAAATGTCCCTCCTAGTAACAAAGTATTCAAGATGCCTACTTAGATTCTGTATATTCTCTATCACTGGACATATTATGTTCTGTGACCCTGCATGAATATGCTCATGTACTTTCACAATAGCTCTTTATAATCTGAGTAATTCAATATGTCTTCTTGAACAAGGGAATCAAATTAAAGTGTGGAAATTTATAATAGAAAGACAAGAAAAATACATTATGAACCTACTTATATCATAAATTAATAGCATAATTTAGGCTACATATTATAGGGTAATGTAATAGACCCTCGAAATAGGACCATTGTCAAATAATGCAGAATGAAACCTACATAACTGACCTGCCTGTCCACCTGAAAAAAGTAACTGCTAAACAATAGCCTAGAGAGTTCCTGAATGGGATACCATGGCACCTGATGGAAGACAGTAATAGAACTACCTTGTATTAGTGACTGACACCTTATAATTTTGAAACTTTTTCACGCATTACTTTTATTGATATTCCTATTGTCATAGAGAATCTGTACTATTTAAGAGGAGCACTAATAGCTAGGTGTAATGCTCCATTCAACCCATGTCTTGTTACCTGGTTCTAACTCCTTCACATACAGGAGAGGGGCCTCTAAGGACTGGATAGCAGTTGTCGTTCTCTATATGATGATGAAACAAAATTATTTTTATTTGTTTGAGCCAGTGGTTTTATGTAGTGAAAGCCAAGTCTTAGTCTCATGCTTTTTACTTTCAGAGAATACACAGTGCTTTGCAGTATAAACCATTTTAAAAGCCTCAAACAGCTAATGTAGCTGGTTACATGGTACCCCAGTTGGCACAAGCTAAACTTGATTATAAAGATCATGTGAGAAGTACACAAAATATTTTCAGATGGAGAAGCAGGATATCGACCTCAAAAGTGAAATCCTGCTTTTATAGGCCTTGTGCCAGTAAGAAGCACACCACACACACATAGCACTCACATAAAGAAAGAGAGAGGGGAAGAATTATAGACGTAAAATAATGACAAATTTGGAGAAAATATTTTGGAAGTTTCTACTGAAAAACGTATTATGATTTGTATTATATTAAAAAACCATCTTGGGGCTGGCAAGCCGGTTCTGTGAATAGAAACACTTGCCATCCAAGTTGAGTATAATCCCAAGAATTCACATAAATATAGAAGGAAAGAACTAGACCTCAAGTTTGTCTTCCTAGGTTCACCTGTCCTTTATGGCTTATGCATGCCCCTCTTCAAAATACTAACACTTTGGTTTTTTAGGAAAATACTACATTTTCCCCTACTTTGTGCTGCCAGTTCTGTAAGTTAATGATATAAGAAAATGGGTAATAAAGTATTTGTGGGAGAGTAATGACTGAGAACAAGCAGAAACAGTGTGGGTTAAGAGTGATGGCCCACGTCAGGCCTGGGCTAGGGATGCAAAGCAAGGCAGATGAAGGTAGTTGGACTGTGTTCAACCTCACAGAACTAGCAGGTAGGCGTTAGGCTCTGAGAAGCCACAGGACCCCACTCCGGGGATGAAGAAGGGCAGTGTGTGGGGTCGCCCAGGGAACTCGTAGGGCCAAGCTCGTGGGTCCTTGGGCCTCACGGAGGTCAAGGACAACAGGCTCTCACTCCTGGACACCGCAGACACTGCTGGATGTCTGAAAGAGCTGAGAACCGAGTATGTGCCCAAAGGCAGGCTCTGGCCCAGGGCTGAAGGGAAAAGAAGAAGGGGGGAGCTCCAGCTGGGTCCCACGGGGACGAGAGGCTTCTGACTTGCCCATTGGGTGGCTTGAATTGGTGGCAGCCATGGCTGGGAATGCTGGGAGGCCTAAGCGGGAGATTAGACACAGTGCTTCAGGGGAAGACTTGCTCCATTGTTTCAGCACAATGGGTCCAGATGAGAAGAGGCAGTCCATGGTTTTAGAGAGTTTATTGTAGAGAAGTAGAGAGAGAGAGAGAGAGAGAGGAGGTAGAGAAGTAGAGACCAGCCATGGCCACATGGAGAGATTGGGAAGGGAATGCGGAGAGATGGGGAGCAAGGGGGCAAGAGAAAGAGCAAGAGAACAAGAAGGGTAGGAGGGGCAAGCATCCCCTTTTATAGTGGGCCAGGCCTACCTGGCTATTGCCAGGTAATTGTGGGGATGGAGTCCAGACAGAATACCAGGAGCTTGGGGCATTGCCCTACGTGACTGATGGCCACAGAATTATGGAACTGAGGGTCTAGTGTCAGAAGCCTAGTGTCTGGGAGCATAACCAACAAGGTTCTGCAGAATTATCTGCAGGGTTTCTGGAGGTTAAGCCTAGCTCAACCAGAAAACAGACTGCCTTTCAAGGTCCCACAAGACATCACATTTGTATGAAGGTGCTATGAACACCAAGTTAACTCATTTAAATAAAAATTATCTTTTTAGTTACATTGACATCCATGAAAGTTATTTTGAACCTGTCTGAAAGCACTAAACACTATACAGAAAGACACAGTTATGCAGTCACCAAGTGGAAATGTTCATCATGATCATGTAACAATCACAAAGTCACAAAGTATTCTTGAATGCCTAAGTTCCTTTTTTTGCTTTTGAAAGTTAATTGTATTAAATTAAGATAATATATGAAATACATTCATCATAACTAGAAAGGTGAGGCCAGATCATATCTAAGTTCTGTCTGTAGCATATAATCCTGACTTATATAAAAGTAACTTCAAAACTCCAGTTTCTTTAAATAGTTATGCACAAAACATACAGATACACACACACACACACACACACACACACACACACATACACGTACAGTTCCTACCACCATGGGTCAAAGGTGCCCTGGCCTCTCCCTTCACTGGGTTGACTTATAGGCAGGGGAGCACAGCACTGCTCAAAAACCTGTGCAACAGGATTTGAACAGGGTCTAAGTTCCTCTTATGATACGCTCAGACATGTTTTTCTTTATTGAGAAGAAACAGTGATAACTCAGACTACTTCCAACAAACTTACAAAATAGAACCAGGGAGAATGGTGGAGAAGCCAAAATATTTACATTCCGCCCAAGACTTTATTAGTAATGGATGGGCTGGAAGTAAGGAGAAAGAAGTCATCAAGTATAAAGAGATTATAACAATTTTTAGAAAAGAATTTCCATGCTCAGCTATTGAAACAAGTTTACAAAGATGATGTTAGCAAGACAAGAAGGGAGTGAGGAGAGGAGGAGAATGAGGAGAGAATATTAATGTCTGATGCCCTACCTGCAGGAAGAGGATGAGGTACTAGAGATAGCTTTCCTTTAGAATGAGTGATGCTGCTGTTAGAGAAAGTCTGCTCTTTCTCACCACTTTTGTGCTTTGGGGAAACTGATTGAATTTCTCTCTATCTCTGTTTCTTTATTTATAAATATGGCAACACTATTCACAGCAGTAAGAACTTTATGATGATGGAATGCCATGCCAGGAAATAATTCAAAAGTGTAAGACAATGTTAAATAATCAACATATTCACATGTGTGTGTGCTTATGTGCACACATAAAACTGTAGGTATTTTAAGAAATGTGAACTATTACTGCAATGACATCATCTTATACTCAGGTGTTAACATATATCCAAAATATCCAAATAGTTAATAGGCTACTTTTCAAGTATTTTTAATATTTTCTACCATTGTGATTTCACCAGATTTTTCCTAGTAATAGGGAACATTTTAATGGCCTGAATTAGAGAATATGATTTATAGCATGCAGTCTCTACTTATGAAAACTTGAAAAGCTTTTAACTTTCAAAATGATTCTGTTAAGGACACATGGAACTTCATACTAGAGTCTTAAGTGCCTTAAAGATGAAGTTTGAACTTCATATCTTTACTTTCATGTCCCTGTATAAAGAAATCTGGTTTCTGGTGGTTATCTGACATAAAAGTAATTTTTAAAATTCTGAGCATATTCTATAAATTCTATCTCCTTATATAAAAAGACTCTAAGAACTTATATATTTGGTTGTTGTTGTTACAAATGAATTAAGTTGAGATAAAACTGTAATTTCATTGAATCGATTGTAAAACTTTGAGCCATGAGACTCTTTAGTTATATATTTTGATAACAGGAAAGTATATTTTCTTCATAGGACATATATATGTGTGTGTGTGTGTGTGTGTGTGTGTGTGTGTGTAATATAATATGTATTATACAATTATACAGATTATATAATAATTATATATTTATATGCATATATGGAATGACAATATTAATATATGTATATATTTATATAATGAATAAATAGAAATGGAGATGATTTGACACCTCTGAACTTGTCTTTTAAATGAAACTGTCTTAAGGTTAATAAAACAAACCTCCTGAAGGTCATGCAAATCTTTAAGATTCTTAATTCAATCCAGATTCTAGATCCAAATAGATAAATCCAAGGCCAGATAAACATTAGTAATGTCTTCAATATACAAATAGACCATTAAACATGAACCTGTTTAAAAGTCACCTGATGGGTGAAGGTGATTGGTGAAGTGCTTCACTTACAAGCGTGAGGAAATGTGTTGAGTTCCCATAAGCCACATGAATGTGTTGGACTTTGAGGCAGACAGTTCTGTGAGGGCTTGGTAGTGCAAACATGTCCCTCCAGAGGAGAGGGTGAGAGACAGGAGAGTCCCTGGAGCCTGCTGGCCAGCCAGTCTATTTGGTCTAGCCTGTTTGGTGAGATCCCAGCTAATGAGAGGCCATGTCTCAAAGGAAGCAAATAGTGTTTCTGAGGATGACTTTGAAGTTGTCCTTGGGACGCTACACACACATATATGTATACCCCTACATACATATGTATACCAACACATATGCTTATGAAAGTGTACACATGTATATATACATGCATTTAAAATGACATGTTTGGTGTTGAAAAGAATTTTTAAAGCCAATCTTCATGTTTGTTTTCAACTTGGAATATAAAAACAAAATTGAACTTCTTAGGTCTTAATTTTTTTTAATTTTAAGATTTTATTTACTTATTTTATATGAGTATGCTGTATATGAGTACACTGTAGCTGTCTTCAGACAAACCAGAGGAAGGCATCAGATCCCATTTCAGATGGTTGTGAGCCACCATGTGGTTGCTAGGAATTGAACTCAGGACCTCTGAAAGTGCGGTCAGTGCTCTTAACCACTGAGTTATTTCTCCAGCCCCTATTTAGGTCTTATTTACTGCATAACTGTCTATCCTTAAAGCCAACAGAAAATTGCAGAAAATAGCCTTCTCAAGGTCAAAAGTTTTACAATATTGCATATAAAATACCTATTCTATGCTCCATTCCTATTCCTAATGTCCCATTCAAATCTTTCCTCTGGGCAGAGTCCGTATTCTTGCCAAATGTGATAGTTTTGTAATGATTACAATCTGAAAGAAGAGACTAGGATTTCCCATAAGCCTGGAAAATTTGTTTTCATTTGTAAAAACATACCATCATCTCTAGATAAAAAGATGGATGGAATATACAAATTATTTGGGGTTTTTTTCCCCTCAAATATTTTAAAGTGAGGGAAAATAATTATAGCATGTGGAATTTGGGATCCCAGTCTTTGTTCTTAACACACAAACTATTCTGCATGAAACTCACAGGAACCAAGCAACGGAGTGATGCAAAGCAAGATATTGAGTCCTTAATATTGATTGTGTAATTTTATAAGAGGTTATAATTGTGTGAAATGACAGCATTAAAAGAAATTTTGTTTCCCTCTTCCCCCTGTGCCAGTCTCCAACCCTGCCCACACACACAAAGTATAAAAGTCAAAGTAAAGAAAGAATTTGGAGTGGAGTAGTTCTCTAGCTGCCTGGTAAAGTAGAAATTCTGTTTGAAAACCACTGTAGACATAAAGCCATGAGCCCGTGGTATAAGATGCTGACTTCCCAGTTGTGCATCAGGTCTGTACCATTACTGTCCCTGCAATGGTGACTAGAATTTCCATTTCCACTCCTGTGCAGGTAGAGCAAGGGGCTTTCTTTAATGTAGGAATACAGTTATCTGAAGATTATCCCCCCACCATTTATTATCACTGTCCTTGTTCTGGAGGGGGAGGGGCAAATTGAGAATTGAAAAGTTCACAGATTTGCTGATACTGTGTACTCAACTGGAAGCAAAGTCGGAAGAGAATCCATGTTTTCTCATTTTAGGTTTTCTTCTCTCTCTGGGCACCTTTAAAGGTGTTCTGTTTGGCAATAGTATTTCCTTCCAAGTATTGTTTCTATATTAAATAAGAGAATACATGAAAATTACAAATTATTCAGATACTTGCCATATATAAACAAGTAATACAAGCATGGTGATGCACTCATAAAGTAAAGCCAGGTAGATCTTTGGACTTTGAGACCAGCCTAGATTTTATAGTAAGTTCCAGGTCAGCCAGGGTTACACATTCTCAAAGAAAAATCAAACAACAACAAAAATATAACTAAACGTTTGCAGTTACTGGTGTTTTAAAATTATTTTATCTTACTGCTATAGAATAGTCTCTACTATTAATAATGTTTATTTTCAGAAAAATAAGCTAAAGTTCTAAGCAATGTGTGATTAGAAACTGTATTTGAAAATATACATCTATCTCGATTGGTAAACATATATAACACTTTACAGATGCAATAATGATTGTATTCTGCTTTAAATTTCACCCAATAGAATGGATCATGGCTATAAGACCAGGGATCCCAATTCTAACACTATTGACACATTAGGTCACAAGGCTGTTGTTGCTATACAGGTCAGGTATTCAACAAATCCTTCACCTTTGCCCACTAGGAGAGAATAGTATACATCTCCTGTTTTGACTGTCAAAAGTCTCCTCCAATATTGCCAAATATCCTCTACCAAGTAAAAATCACCTCTAGCTGAGAGACCACTATGATATTTATGGTAATGAATAAATTCCAAAACCTTTCACTGTCTACAAAATTTCCTTGACAGGCATTCTCCTTCTAAATATTTGGAGAAGTTATTATGAAATCTGCTTTAATCATTTCCTTTCAGAGCATAGTCAGAAGAAGGCTCATTGCTTGACTTATCAACAGCACTCTCTACCACACACACACACACACACACACACACACACACACACACACACAGACAAAGTTCTTGGCACAGAAAAAAAAAATCAACCCTTAAGGACAAAGATGTCCCACCATTAGTGAATTCAAAGGAACATGCCACCAGCTCTTTACTGCCAAGAAAGAGTTCCAGAAATATTTTTGCACCATGGCAGAATTGCTGCAATAAATCTTCGGACCCCCAAGGTGGCTTCTGTTAAGGGCCATGTTCGTTGTAGGTGATAAATGCTAGTCTATTTTGCCAGGGCACCAGTCGCACTGCTTTTTGTTCATGCTTTTTATGACAGCCAGCATTTTGGTAGTTCAAAACAATAAGTCCCAGGAGTATGGTGTGTGAGACATGGCTTGGAGACTTTCCCTTTTTCACTGTTAAGAAGAAGCCAATGATAACAGACGTGATGAATGGAAGGAAAGATAATCATATTGTCAAACCCTACCCTAATCTATGAAGCATTTTAAATCTCTCACCTCTGATGTGGGGATAATATATTTCTGGATAGTCCTCTATTTTCAAGTGACAGAATTTTACTGTTTTCCCTGAAATACTTGAACACTTTTCATTTATATACTCCGAAACATCCCTGTAAGAGATTGGGGTAGGGTTTGTTTATTTGTTTGTCTGTCTATCTATCTGTCTGTTTGTTTGTCTCTCTTCCTATCCTACTTCCTTGGCACCTTTCCCCCTTCTTCCATATGCCCTTTGGTCCATCAGGAAAGAGTCAGTAGTTAAGTCTGTTCTCACTGCACAGTGATATTCATGGAGTCCATGATGTTTATCATCAAAGCATAGAAATAAGCTTGATAGGGTTAGTGAATCAGGCTGACATTAACTGAGTCTTTCCATCATGAAGATTAGGACTAAACAGCTTGATCAGAGACCTTTTAACTTCTGAAAGGAGATCTTAGGAAATACAGTCACTTTGAGAAACTGTTTGTTACTTTGCTTCTGTTTTAATTTTGGGCTGATTTTGAGTATTGAATTATATTTCCAAAACTAGAACCATATTTTTGTTTCTGGTACAGTTATGTGGCTTAGGACTTGGCACTCTTTCTAAAATGAAAGGCATTCTTATCTGTTAAATACTGCTGCCTAGAAATACCAACCAAAAGCTGGAGGCTGACATGCCCAGCATGGGTCTCCCTATTCTGCAGGCTGCTTTGGTGTGAAACACAGGCTTTCTGCTCCTCCCACCTGGGCTAACTGTACTTTGTAGTCACCTGGGACCATTTGAAATCTGGGTGGCCCTGCCTTTCATTTTTATAGAGAAGGCATCACGAAGGCAGGGACTAGTGGCCAAGGCTCCCACTATGATCCTTTGTTCAGGCAAGTTAGACTCTGGCCACATTCAAGCTGCAGAAAAACGGAAGCCAGCTCTGAGAGAGAAGCAGTTTGCAATCAAGTCCACGCTACCCTTGAGTCCTAAACTGTTGACCTTTACCTGCTGAGCTCTCAGGGCCCTTCTCTTCACTCTGATCAATCTAAGGTAACATGACTTTCCTTCATGAGGGGAGTAGTGTCCTATGCCTACTCCAAAGTGCAAGTTTCATTTGTTGGCACGGGACATAGGTAAAAAAGAATAACAACACCGAAACCTCCATTTAATTTGTTTCCTAACTACTATCTGATTATTTTTTCCAGCTATGTCACTTTGTGGGCAGAGGGAAAAAATGTACACACTCCTCTCTCAGCCAATTTGAAAAAGTTTTCCTGTATATCCTCTTGTTATTCTGAATTTACCAGGCTAATGGACCTTTCAGAAAAAAATATTTAGAAGTGTGATTATTCACACTGAATCTGACTTATCAATCCCCTACATGCACTTAATGGTTTTATGTTTTAGGGGCATGGGATTGTTTGTGTTTGTTTGTTTGTTTGTTTGTTGTAACTTAGAGAAATTAAAAACAAAATGAAGCCCAGCAGATCTGACAGCTTACCCATAGACTGTTGGGCAAGTCTTTAAAACTTCTAGGCCACTATGTTTCCCAGTGCATTAAGGTCTTTTACATTTTTTCTAGATTAATTTGATTAAAGAGTCCCTTGACTTCTTCCTAGATGCATTAAGAAAATAGCCAGAGAGCATACAGGTAATGAGAGCTATTGTGATGGGTTACGCTAAGATGGTTGAAGTGTATAATTTGGACTTATTTAAGCCAATTAAGTATCCCAGGTCTTCAAGTCCATGACTAATGGAAAGAAGGACTGGTGGGTGGCCACAGCCTGGATGCATCAGGCACCTATGTTGTCAGGGCACCTGGTTGTCTGGCTGGCTAAGGAAGGAAACATGGTAGAGGGGTGCCAGAAGGAGATGGAAAGGATGTGACAGACAAATGCATCCTGCTTTGTAATCATCCCTAGGGCCATGATTGTGGAAACAGCTCCAGGCCATTCAAAACGACTATGGATGCTGTCTTGGCAGCCCTGTTTTGATGTGCAGTGACTGCCCTGTGTATCTGCCACTCCCACTGGAGTGCTCGTGTAGTTGTGCCATGGCCCGACCATGAGCTTTCAATGTCCATATGCCTGGGAGGCTCATTAACCACAATTTCCTAATCCTAGGATCCAGCCAAGTGCAACAGATGCTGTTGTTACCTCCTCTATTGAATAAAGTTGGGAGGGAAGAGAGAAGGAAATTTGTCAATAGTATTTTCCATTGGAACCAAAATAAGCACCATGTGTGTGTGTGGTATATTATCCAATAGAATGCCATGTGCCAAATCCTCATTTTGTGTTACACAAAAACAGATAAGAATCTGTCCCTGTATTTTTAACATTATTCAAATGAGTTTTCCCCCCATTTTATTTTAGAATAATGTAAATAAATGAAAAATGTAGATATTTTACAGTTATAGGCACTTAGGCATCGTGGTTTGGATTTCTGTTATTTCTTATTCTTGAAAATTCTTTGATTCTGAACATGACACCTTCTGGAGTCACTTTTATTTGCTTCACATACTTGCACTACTGAATCTAGCTGTGTGAAACCCCGAAGGTATTCACTGAAATAAACAAATGTTTAGCAAGAATTTTTAAGCCCTTTGCCTCACTAAGAAGCATTAACATGGTAGCAGTGTGTTGATAAAGTATAATCTCAGCATGGAATTCTGGTTGCTGAAATTAATGAAATGACTTCAAAGTCAATAGAGATGCCTTTTAGAAGTCGAGAACCCTGAGTATGTAAGTACTGAAGCTGAAGTAACTTCTGAGCTGAAGACCAACCAACTGAAGATGAATTAAGCAAATAAAATGCTTCTTTGGGGATACAGAAGTTGCCTGAGAGGGGGCTGTCTCATCACTGCTAAATGACTGGTCCTCTCTGTACCTGTCAATTACCGAGGCACCTATGACGTGAATGACCTCCTCATGTACCCTTGCCCTTTTCTTCTCAGCCTGACTGAATGCTTTGTGGACTTGCCTTCTAGAGCTGGAGCAGAGGATTAACAGCTTCCCACTCCCCACTATCCTACCCCACCAAGGCAAGTTCCTTGGTCACCTCAGGAACAGGGTTAATCTACAGAAGGAAAGACCTTTTCATCTCCTGTGGAGCTCTTGCCCATCTGGGAACCTGGTTTAATTTTTCTATTCAGACTGGCACTCCCCTGAGCTCTGTGAGAGATGTGAGGAAGGAGGCCATGCACTCTGGATCATCTAATTTTATTTGTTATTTGTTTTTGCTTTGTTTTGGCCATGCTGTGCATCTAAGCCGGGGTCACATCCATGTAAGGTCAGCACTCGGCCTTGTGTCAACAACTCAGTTAAATCCTCCCTCATAACTCTCTTTAATTTTGAATTTAAGCTGTGGTTCTCTAATCACAAAGAGCAGGAGTAAGGGGCCAAACTTCTTTATGTTCCCAAGGGAAAAATTTTAAGATTTAGCCCATCTCTTATATAAATACCAGTTGGAGTGTTTTCAAGTAACATAATCTTCTTATAATCAAGTTCAGGCTGAGTAATCATGAGTAGAAGGGATGAATACACAGAACACATGTATCCTTGATTGGTTATAGTTGTGCCAAAAGTTCACCAAGAGTCAGGAGTGATACATTTTGGTATGTTGAGAATAGAACTATATTTCCACATATAAGCTGATCAGGAACCCTAATGAAAATCACATTCTTCCATGGGAAGTTCATGGACTATAGGGTGTTTCTAAATGTAAAAAGTGATTAAAAAAAAAGCCCCTGGATCTGAAAGCTGTAAAACAAATAAGGTAGTAGGCATAAACAAGGCATGAACTTGTTAGGTTACTCACCTGAGCTTCTCTGTTGCCTTAGGGAAATAGACAGTCGACTAATCATTTACCAGGGGCATGTTCCCCACAAGGAAATCTGGATAAAATATATTAGTTTAATTTATTTTCTACTTTGACAATCAGGATGGTTGTGAACTTTCATTTTATGGAAGCCTTGAATAAGAAAATTTTGTTTTGATGAAGAAACAGCTTCAACCTGCCCTTGAATCCCTAGGTGGTCAGTTATTCCATCCATCTTAAAATCTCACCTTCTCAATCTTCACCTATCTCAGGTTCTAATCAATTGAGTAGCGAATCTTGCTCAGCCTAGAGCCACAATCACTCCTTTTGTCTGAAAACTCATACCCAATAAATAATGTTATAAACCACAAACATTTTTTTATAACAAGTGTTTAACATTTCATCCCTCTTTTGTGTGTCTGCAAATGATTGACCTGGTTTAGGACTATTTTCTCTTATGTGCTACAGCCTGAAATACACTTTTTATCTTGGCTCAATTAAACTCAAACTTATTGGTTTGTAAAGTACAATAGTAAAGCTCCCAGCTTAGCATAACCTTTCCAGAATTCAGTAAGAGGCTCCAAAGATGATGCACTTCAGCTATAAGCCATGGATGTGGGTATGTTCATTCTTAGGATTGTATTTCCTGAAGGCTTAGAATAAACATGTATAAAAATCTGAGGTGATGATTGTACATGAAAATCATTTTCAGAATAAATCCCCACGGCATACAAATGTAGGAATGTCTGCCAATTCCCAAAATATTGGGATGTATTCTCTAAGGTTTCTGCCTGCCAGCTGCATCAAGTAGCACTATGGAATTATCGCTGACTCAATAGGTCCAGGTAAAAAGCTCACCACTTTTCAGTTTGGCCATAATACAAGAAGTTCCCATTCTGTCTGAGCCACTAGTAAATCCAACTATATCTTCATTACTATCTCTTTGCTGGTGGCGACCCTACGTTTAGAGGGAGATGTTTTCCTAAACTACTCTAGTGTGGACATTTTCAAGTGTATTTCAATTTCAAAATTGAGAGACTATGAGTCCCCAAGCATGTATTACCCAGCTTCAATTATCAACATTTTCTGCAGTGCTTGCTAAATGGCAATTCATTTTCTGTTTTTTAAAGAAGCTCTATTACATAATTGCCATTCAACACTGGAGATTTTAATATCCGGAACAGCCTTACCTTGGGTGAGTGCCCTCTTTCCATGTCCATGTGTAGGATAAATTAGACCATGCATTACCAATTTGTTGACTCCAGGAGGGATGCTTCTAAGTTAGATCTTCTATACTTTGGTAATCTGATATGTATACTACTTTTGTAAGTTGCAGCCTAAATATATAAGTTTTAAAATAATCCCACTGTATTGAAACCACCTCCATCTTTGGAGAGCTTATACCTAAAACCGTCCTTGGCAACACTTAACTTGCACACACTCTTTTTTTTTTTTTACTTAAATTCAGCACTTTTATTTTTAAGTTAACTGTTAAATATGTGTGGTCAGTTATGGCAGCTCCCACCATTCCCTGTTATCTAACATCCTATATTTTGCATTACCCTGCTAAAATGTCTGCTTTTAATCTGTGAAAGAGGAGCCGTATCAGGGATGGCTTGCTGCCTGATTTGGAAAAAGGAAAGACACAAGGTGTTAAATTTTCAAATTCAGACATTGACCATTTCCCAATCACTCATTAGCATATATAATCTGATTAGTAATTTTTATAACTTTTCTGGCTTTTACAGGAAGTCCGAGGAAAGCCCATGGAGAAATACAATACAAAACAAAACAGCAAAAAACACCACAAAAAAAAAAAAACAATATGAGAAAACAACTCATGTCAGCATTTAGGACACTTCATCAATATATGTACACATTTTGAGTTCTTAATAAAGATGAGTGGATGCATGCAATTTCTATAGTTCAATAGGTATACGTATAGCAAGTGATCTCTTTACAGTAATATTTCTTGACTCTATAAAATGCTGGTTTATGTTATGAATCCCCAAGAATGCCATTCTGATATATAGTCAATCATGAAATAATACTTTCATCATCAGAATTTTTTGGCTCATAACAAATAAGGCCATAGGATCTAGACAGTATAATTTGAAAAAAATATCAGTTGGCAATTCCTAATTAAATCTGTATGTCAATATGATAAGTGTTTATTAAAACTAATGTGTATGAAGTTCCAAGCTTTACAGTTGGGCATGAAATTGTATGGCATGTCCTCTAAAGGAAAGAGACTACCACAGCAGAGATAATCATAAAAATTCTTGCTTCATTAACAGGAGTGGGTAAGGTAGAGATAACCTAGATTTGAGCAAATCACTCTTTAAAATGTATAAAATTAACAGTAACTTCAAATATATAATTATATAATACATCTATTAGATTTATCATCTTTTAGATTTACAACTGAAAGCTTGTGAGAAGTATAAGGTATAATCAACCATAAGCTTAATGCATTTGAAGCAACTTAAGTTTAGAATCCTTCTACAACTTTATCAATATTTTTGCACCTTTTTCCAGTTTTTTCCCCTTCATCTAATTCAACCAAACTTTTTGGAGGGAATAATGATAGGACACACATTAATATTTTGCAAAACACTTGACTTAGCTTTTAAAGGAACAAAATCACTTTGCTTTATAACTATGGCTTTTTTGGTCATTAAATAGTTCAACTGTGTAATTAAAGTATCTGATTCCTATGGAATAAGCACTTTGATAGTACAAAGGAGGACACTCTAAGAGAATGACTGCATGCCTTGAGATGTAGTGTAGTAAGCCAAGGAGCCTAGAGGAATGGTTTGGTCAATTATTAAACTATATACATGAGATTCATTGTACTATATGAATAGAGAGCCTTAGGCACATGGAAATGAATGAAGCACTAAGCAAACACTAAATACTACATGAGTACAGTCAGAACCCAACCCAAGCAGATCTTTGCTTCTATTCCAGTTTTGATCAGTTCACCTTTTCTTCTTTTTGTTATTTTCACATCTACAGGAAGTTCTAGTTTCACAAAAGTGGCAGTTTCTTGACATATCAGGGCCAGGTACATGTGTTGTCAGAGTTAATTATTCTGTAGATTAGGCTAGAGCCTAAAATACTGCATTTTGAACAAATTTCCCAAAAGATGCTGGTCTCAGGGTTCATGGTTAGAAATATTGCATGAGATCATGTCTAAGTTCCTTCAAATACAAAGACTGCTTCAACTTCATGTTATATTTCTCCCTTTGGGATGATAGAATCCATTAAATAAAGTAGAATATTGATTCTGTAAATGTCATTAATATAAGCCATGCAATGATAGAAATATTCATCAGTTCAGCCTCTGGGTCAACTAATTTAAAAAACTAAACTCTTTAGGCAAAGGAGAGTAAGAAGATAAACATTTATTAATGATCTGTTGTGTGAAGATCATTTGCCACAGTGCCCTTCTATAGCAAACCTAAGCAATGTGTCTCTGTTCCTGGGGAAGAAAGCAGAATGAAGAAAGTCAAGTAGGTGGCGTGTCATTGCATGGCTTGACAGGAACAAAGACACTGATCATGAGTGTGAAGTCCATTCTCTGGAAAGATAAAAATCTGCCATGATAACTATCAGAAATTGGGTGTGCCATATTAGAGACTGTTTGCTCTGCCATTTGTGTAGATAAGCAAAATGGCACCATCCTCCCAGTCAGTCTCCTTGCTATATCTAAACCATTCCAACTATTAAAAAGTGAATCTTCAAGAAAAGGGATGTTTCAGTTTATAATGAACTTCTGTGAAGAGGCCTGAGTTGGAGTCTCAGAAGCCATATGGAAAAACTAGATGTGGCGGCATAATGTTTGTAATCCCAGAAATGGAGGATATGGAAAAAGTTGGATCCCTGAAGCTCTCTGGTCAGCCAGTCTGGACGCTCTGTGAGTTCCTCATGCACAATTATGTTTTTTAAATGTAGAAGTGTTACCTTTTAAATAACTTTGGTTTCATAGGCAAAACCTGAATTTTTCCCCTTAAATGTCACAACCATTAAAGTTATATAATTTGAGAGTGCATATGATAAATATTAGTATAGTAGGGTCATAATCCAACATAATTGCAGAGGCCAAGTTATGCTAGAATTTTAAAGGATATAGGCATGTGTGCAGTAGTTTTTTTTTGTTTGTTTGTTTGTTTTTTGGTTTTTTTTTTTGTAAATAATAGTCAAATAAAATTGTTTTGGTTCCTATTTAGAACAGAGAGGGAGCTATAGGCTATAACCCATATTTCGTGGGGACCAATCAACTAAGGATACTTTATATTCATTATGTTAAGCTTTGCAAATGAGGAGTCTGGGAATTGCATTCTAATTAGCTTCATGTCTGGTATCAATGCCAGTGTATGTTGGCATTTGGAATCACTTTACACACACACACACACACACACTCTCTCTCTCTCTCTCTCTCTCTCTCTCTCTCTCTCTCTCTCTCTCTCTCTCTTTCTGTATGGACAATAAGCAGTAAGTATTTTGTGATTCCCAGTATCTGCGAAAGATCTGTCAGCGAAGAGAAGTTATTTATGTCCTCAGAGAGAAAGGCATCATATAGTGTCTCTGGTATAGAGGAAAAGTACATTTTTCTTAATGGATTCCTTGCTAAGGAGTGCTTGCGCCTATTTAGTCAGCATGTCTCCTCCATGCCCAGTGGTTTGTGGAAGGAGAAATGGAGAGGAGAGGAGAGCAGTGAATCATTGTTCCTCTCGAGTGCAGGGTGTTTGCTGTTTATGGGTTACAATTATTCCAGCCCCATAATCTACCTCTATAAGAAGGGTTCCAGTCCACTAACAAAGGCATAGACTTCATCACCAAGGCTAGAGAAGGCATTGGATAGAGTAAAATGAGCATTGTCAAGCTGTTCACACATCTCTTGAGGAACTTCTTAAATGAGATTCACTTTGAAGAGTCTCCTACAAGGAAAATGCTCACTTTGGAAAACACTGTATTCTTTCCAATAAAGTTATGGAAAACAGCCCATCTCCAGCAGTGATAAAGGGCACAGAAAAGAACTGGTGAATGCTTAGAAATTCTACCCTCCAGGGAAGGACTCTTGGAGAAAATGGTCCTGTCACATGTTGGAAAATGCCACCGTTGTGTCAATTATGGAAGACATTTCAGATGCTACATATCATTTATGTCAGAGATGTTATTGAGTTAATCTATCAATAGAATAAATGCCCTGCCGATTACTCAAATATAGTAATTTATAAGTTGTTCTAATAAAAGGACAATTTTTTGGATGCTGTCACTCATCATTGATATATTTCAGTGCTTGTGAATATTTCCATGTAATTATGTTTAATGCTCTAAACTATAAGTGCTGTAATTTCCTGTGACCTGTTACAGCTAGATGCATTACTTGATCAGAGCTCTCAATGGAGCATTTTGTGCACACATATTTAGTTAATTGGTAATTTTTTTCCTGCCTGTGTTTATGTGAAATATACTCTATAAGGGAAGGAAATCAGCCTACATGCAGCTGAGACTGGTAGAGAGCAATTAGGTTCTATCAGAACAAACAGCTGTCAATAATGACTTCAGAATAAAATTACCAGCAAAGAAAAGAACCCAGACATCTGCAAGATATGTAGAAATATTTTTATATCCTATTAGCTGAGATCTGGACAGGGCTATCACTGAGTTTCACCAGCTGTACCTGCTATTTTATTTCAAAGTACTCTCAGACTGAGAGAACACTGAAACTCATTGCATAAACTCAATAGCATTAAAAAAAAATATTGGCTTCCTTTGAACAGTGTGTATTTTGATTTCATGTAATCAGCATGAAGACTTTCTATTTCAAACTATTTTGCTGTTGCTCCCGGCCATAATATGAGACTTAAAAATAGTTCTGTTATCTTTGCTTTGTGTCTTTCCAATCTGAGTTCTATTGCTTGGCTGTTTTTCTTTCTGTGTTTGGAAAAAATATGTTTGGGTCTCATTACACGGTTTCTGATTTGCTTGCCTCTGGGGTTGTTTCTGGCAAAGGAAACTTGCAAGGTGGGCTTCTGGCATTGGAGTTTGGTTACAAGATAAGTCTATGTACTTGCAGGCATCTGGAGATAGTAACATAGTTGATGTTTAGACAAAAGCAATTTATTTTTATAAAGCCAGTCTTTATAGTCTCTTATCTATTGACATTCTAAGTTCACTAGAGGAAAAATCTATATAAATGAAATATCAAGTTCTTTTGTTCCATTTTTAACTATTTACACATACATCATCAGTAAAATGGATGCATCTGTTTAACATCATATACTGAAAAGAATACTAAGTGTATCTCATATCCTTGCTTCCTAAATGTGGCTGTGGAGTGCAGCTTCAGCATCATTTTCGACTATTCCAGAAATAGTTCATCTTGAATGCTGCCCAAGACCACTGGATCAGAAGTTCAGATGAAGAACCTCAGAATCTGTTTTTGTTTGTTTTGTTTGTGGGTTGCTTTATTTAAGAAAGAGTCTCTCTACATAGTGTCCTGGCTGCCCTGAAACTTACTATGTTCACCAGGCTTTGCAAACTCACAGAGATCCCTAGCTTCTGTACCCTGAGTTCTGGGATTAAAGATGTATGTCACCACACACAGCAGAAGCTGTATTTTTTAACATTGCTTCTCGGTGTGCACAGGCAGCTTGAATAAATAGTGAACAAATACAAGGTGGTGTGTTCCATAGCAACTGATATGTAGAAGAATCTCTCCTGCCATAGATATTGAACTGAGTTGTTGAACAATACCTTTCACCTCTTTGGTATCACAATTTCGTGACAATTTTCTGTCCTCTGTTACTACTCTGCTTGCCTTGCCTATTTTCATCTGCAAACCAGTATGCTATTCTAAATACAGTAACACTAGTTTTTATTAAATAATTAGCATATAGTCATCATTTATGCATTTTAGGATAACTGAAGGCATCCAAAGAACACAACATTCTAAGGGAGATAGAACTGTCATAATCACGGTGATCTACTTTATAACCTAGTAGATAAAGAAAATTTGGAAATTAATTTAAAAAAAAACATGTGATTCGTGTCTTTTAGAGAAGTTAAATTGGAAGAGAGCTGTCATTTATTGCTATATTATTGTGCTTTCACACCAATATTCTTGTAATCTATAGGCCTTGGGCTTGACTAGAGTTCTAATGAAAACCAGTGCCTGCCCTCAACAAGTTTCCATTGACAAGGAACTTGACAGACTTTTCAGCTCTCTAGGAAGAGTTGTGTCATCTTGATCCACTCTCTTGCCCTTGTGTAAAATGTCAGTTTCATTTCTTCAGATGGAGGGATGAGATAACAGCTGTACTCAAGTCGTAAGAATACATGGCTTGGGCCATGTCTAGAGCATTTCTTTCTCTCTTCTATCTATAAGCCTAGGCCTGGAAGCTTCTAGCTTCCATATATTCTAATCTTCCAAGCTGACTGATTCAATTTGTCTTCTCTTGGCTTCTCACTGAATTTCTCTGCTAGGCTTCATACTAACTTTGGCAAAATGTTCTAATCTTCTGACTACTTATCATTCTCTGGCCAATTCTGTCTTTACCTGTGTCTAACTTGTTCACTTTGCAACTTATTTCTGTAAAGTTGTCCTGGTCAAACTGCCACAAGTATACTACCCACCACAGACCATACTACCCTGTTTATTTTTTATTTTTCCTCTCTTGCTGCTCTTAAGTAGCATCTCTCCCTCTGCTATTTTCTTGTGAGTAGGATGTATCCTATCTCAGACTCATTCTGTCAAACCTTTCTCTGCTTTATCACGTTGTCTGCAACACAATTAGATGTCACTTTCAAACATGACTGCTTCCTTTTACAAACTAGCCTTACCTTAATTGTTAGGGATTAAAGGTGTATACTAAGGTCATGTGTGTATTCCAGCCAAAGCATACTATAATCCAGGGCGTTCTGCATTCCAGACAGTTCATATCTTTGAATGTGGTCCTTTGCCAGTGCAGCTCGGTTGCTGGATTAAAATTCCTCTAAACCCATGCTAGAAGATGTAGACAGTCACATTAAGAGTAGTGCTGCAAAGTAACTTAAAAAAAATCCTCTGAGCACACAGAGTTCTGTCAGGATCCAGTCAGCCAGCATGAAAGAGGCGGTAGAAATACAAAATATCACTGAATCTGTTTTCATAGTGCCCTAAATGCCATGTGCATGACTATGACACCAAGAAATTAAGCTACGTGTTCATTTTAACTGAGTGAAAGAAGAGATTTAAAACAGAAGCCTCATCAGAATTACTTCAGAGTTTTATTAGGATGGTCACCAGATTACTGCTGTAAAACTGCTCATAAAACTGAATACCTTCCCATAGATATTTTTTGAAATAAATTAGAAGTTCATAAATGCCATTCTTAATAGCTGAAATTTAACATCCAATCAAATTACAAGCTGATAGATGTACAAAATGCTTGCAGTAATTTTCAGCTATATTTTATTGTATTCTCATCCAACTTATTGATCTCTGAGGTTTCCAAATTCTGCTGTCCTTTGCCAGACCAGTGATATGTCAGCTGAGGGTCAGCGTCAAAACTCCACTAAATTAGTCAGAAAAACCAACTCTTAAGCGTATCTCCAGAATGGTTTTATTGCAAAATGGTCCCCTTATGCCTCTTAACATTTCTCTTTTTGCACATTACTACTGTATCACATCACGGGACATTAAGCATATTTCAACTCATGGGACTAACTCAATCATGTTTTTAGAAATTGAAACCAAATCTTATAACTGGATGAGTGATGATATTAAAGTAATAACAATTTCCTGGTAGGCGTGCTTGTTTAATGGATTGCATAGTCTTTCCATGTGTAAACAATGCAGTGGCTTTCACTAGCGGAAATTGTTTGGTTTTAAGAACTAAAGTTTAACAATCATTGGATTTGCTAGAGAAGTCACAAGAAATCTAGAGTTTGTGTTCTGATTCTCATTAATGGCATCATTGTCCAACAAGAAGATAACTTAGGAAAACTGAGTTTACTTCAGCAATAGCAGGGTAGGACCAGCATAACACCAGACTGGATTTAAAAGTGCTGCCTTCTTCCCTTTTGCTGGAATGTTCTGTACTATATAAGTGTGCTGAATTGTGCTTGCCTCAGCCTAAAGCACAGGGTGATACACTCATTTTTTGAAAGATATTTAGAAAAATTTGTCTCAGTGCTTGGCAACTACTCCGACAGAAAACAGATAAAAATAAGGGTAGTTTATCAGTTCTGCTGTCCTTATCATGTTTCAGGTTGAAGGCTGTTGAAATGATGAGAAACAAACAACACTAAATAGGGTTTCGTCATTATCGCTGCTGTGGGGAGCTCAGGTTCAGCATCAAAGAAAAATGCATTTGCTTTCAAAACTCAATCCTTCATTTTGAGAGGTACACTGCAGTAAGGTACTGACATCTTTAAAAAAAACAAAAAAAAAAGGAAAAGAAAATCGGAGAAGGCAGTAAAGTGCTGCTGTGGGAACTCGGAAATCCAAACAGAAATCATCTGGCACACTTGTAAAAGCTCAGAGCTTTCAGCTTTTCTGCTTCTTACAGCTGTAGACCGCTGTCTGAGGACTGCCATTTCTAAGCAGCTGGAGTAAAGCACAGCTTCGAGATGTTTGCTTCACACGTAATTCTTTAACAGCTTGCTTTATCTTTGAAATATGCATAGAGTCTCCCATGTTGGGGTTTGGGGGTATGACTTGCTGTGATCTCGGAAAAGGTCTGATATTTTTACTCTTGCATCTCTTGGGTTGCAATTGAATTTGATCTCCTTCAATTTCTCTGGCATGGAAACTGCCAAGTGAAGTTGTTGGATACAAACAAAGAAGCCATTGTCCCTTCCTCCATACTGATCTGATCATCTAACCAAACTTGAAGATAGAGAACCTGTTGTTGCAGAAGTAGAATCCACTGAGGAAATTTCCCCCCAGATTAGAGCATTTGAGGTGATTATCATGGGAGGTAGATGTGAGCAGATGACAATTATAAGAACATGGAAAGGCCAACATAAACTAAGAGCCAGAGGTAGGCAGACTACAGAATTGTTTGGCTTTTTGATGTGAGAAAGCCATGGATATAGTCATAACCATATTGTTTAAAAGAAAGGCATTTGGCTGGGTATGATGGTATGCACTTTTAATCCTAGAACTCGAGAGGCTAAGGCGGACAGATCTCTCTGGGTTCGAGGCCAGTACAAGGGGTTCTTGATCTAAAGAAGCTAGTAGCCAGTGGCTAGGCAGAAGTGCGCAGGACTTTGAGGTTCCCAAAGACAGGCTCGGAAACACAGGAGGAGGAGAAGAGATTTGCCATGTCTTGGAGGGAGAGAGAACCATCAGCCACATGAGATCTCGGGTGGAGTTGTCATTGGCCACCTCCCTGATTGGGCCTTGGGTAGCACGTGGGAGATTGAAACACAACCAAGTTGAGGACAGATTTAGGGTGTTTAACAAGGAGAAGGTAACTGGGAAACTAAGTTGAGGGCAGACTTAGAGTGTTGAACAACACTCTACACACTACACATTACACACTACAGGCCAGACTGGCCTACAAAGTGAGTTTCAGGATAGCCATGGCCCTGTTACCCAGAAAAACTCTATCTTGACAAACCAGAGAGAGGAGGGTAGGGGAAAATAATCTGAAGTTGTTTTAGTTAGAAATAACAGGACATAATTAGAACAGTCCAAGGGAGTAGATTAAAGCAAAGGTTTCAATGCTAAATCACAAGTGATACAGAATTGACTTTCACCATTTTCCCAGAATTTCATTGCTTCTGTCCTTCTTGTCTTCAGAGACAGAATTGAAAAATGTACCTGTAAAAGAACTCCTCCTTCCTTTGTTTGTAGAAACCTTGATAAGTTTAGTTTAGCCTTAAGACTTACTGGATAATTGGATTCATTAATGTCTAGAGCTATTATCATTATCAGACATAATAAAAATGAAAAAATATACAAACATTTGAAAAAAGTTTATATAATATCCTCAAGGTCACATTGTGACATGGAATAAAAAAGTACTTTATATTTCATAGACTCACTTTAAGATGGGCATATATCTAATCCTTTACTGAAATCCTTTACTCCAGAAAAAGAAAACCACATAAATTCTAAGGCAGCCAGTTCCTTCCCTTTCTTCCCCATAAACAACAACAATAAACATTGAGCAGTTTGCTGTTTTTGTGGGGGTAAAAACACATATTGTTTAAGTCATAGCCTCACTTTTGTCTCTTCTCACAATTTTTTATTTTAGACTCAAGTGGATATTTGATTTGTTTCCCTTTCTTTTGTGTGTTGGGGGAATAAAATCATTACTATAAAAAGCTTTCAACTCTTTGGACTTGGAATTATTCCTGTCAGTCTCCTGAGACTATGCAGTACCTTTCTGTAATGCTGTGGTCTAGATAACTGAATAGTTCCAGATTGGGGGTTAAGAAAATTTTCTTTCCATAACTATAGTCAATTTGATGTATCTATTGTCTTGGACAGATTTGTAGTGTATTTTCCTCTAAAAAGAGATGTATTCACCAGTCTTCCTTAGAAATTGTGCCAAATTAGAATAAAATATTATAGCATTCTACATTGCCCAAAGGCTTTTTGTGGGATCTATCATTGTCATGATACTTTATGAACTTCAAATGTAAGAATCTAGTGGCCTTTGGCACAGGACATAAAGCCATATGCAATTTTAAATTAGGGAGTACATGAAAATAATGTGGTCTACAAATAACAGGTTCCTGTGTGACCATTAATTAAATTATTTTAAAATTTTCTCTTACTACTTTGCAGCCAGATGACCTTAGAGAGACTGCTGATTTATATGAAATTGGACCTGTTGTTTACCAGACTCATTCATTGTATAGTTTGGGTAGACACTTTATACAGACCTTTAGGGTGTATACTGATCCATGAAGTTTTTCACATGTACCTCGTAGAAGGAGCAGTATGACTTGAAGTCACCTCTCTTGCAGTCTATCACCTCAACCCTCATCTTTCAAGTCCCATTTCCAATCCATACCAACAGAGTCCTTTCTTTCTTATAATATATTTATGTAAATCACTACATTTTTGATAGACCTCAAAATCTTTAATATTAAGAACAAAGTCCGGGCGGTGGTGGCGCACGCCTTTAATCCCAGCACTTGGGAGGCAGAGGCAGGAGGATTTCTGAGTTCGAGGCCAGCCTGGCCTACACAGTGAGGTCCAGGACAGCCAGGGCTATACAGAGAAACCCTGTCTCAAAAAAACAAAAAAACAAACAACAAAAAAAAAAGAACAAAGTCATTATATGTCATATTTTCTACATGACTTAGCGAAACACTTCTTTGACTTACAGTTGGACAAAAAAAAAAAAACAACGTAAAAACAGACAGACAGATGCCAACAAGACAGTGGCATGTCATAAATGAAGATTATCTGCTAGTAGAAATCTGTCATAACTAATCTTGTTTGTCAATTTGACACACTAGAACAGGGAACTTCGTATAAAGTACTGCTTGTGTCTGATGGCTGGTGGGAATATTTGTGGGGCATTTTTCTTGATTGCTAATTGACGTAAGAGGGAGGACCCAACATACTTTGGGCAGTACTATCATAAGGGCCTGAGCTATATAAGAAAGCCTAGGATCAAGCAAGTAAGCTGCATTCCTCCATTGGTTTCTGCTTTAAGCTTTGGGGCTTGTCTTGGTTCCCTGAATGAATGACTATAAGCTATAAGCTAAAATAATCACACCTCAGGATTAATCAGTGTCAATCTTCTATGTAATAAATTTAAAAACTGCCTTGTTAATATTATGCCATAGTGAATCCACAAGGGTGTGCCTACAGCCTATCGGAGGAGTAGAAGGCTCTGATTACATCAATGCCATTCCTTCCCAGGTTGACTTTAGTCATGGTGTTATCAAAGCAACAGAAAATAAACTAAAACAGAGTCTAAGTTTGTAATATGCATATTTACTCTGAGGCAAATGTGCATAGCAAACTAAGGCATTTCAGATTGATCCATTCTGAACACATAATGTACTCAGCTTGTAGGATTAGATAAAAAAACAAACAAACAAAAAACAAACAAACAAAAAAAAAACCCACAAAGTTTCCCCTGATAGTGTAGGAATACAGGTGTGCTATTTTCTTAACATCGTCTTCCATATTTAGGGTGCTCATTGTTTTAAGCCCCCTGCCTTTGTAGTAAACCAGTTCCTTTGTGAGCCTATCTCCTTGGAGTAGCAGACCTTGCCACCCATTATAGCTTGTTTCTTTCATGTCCTTTTCTTTCAGTCTGGCTCTTCAAACTGGAACACTAACCCATAAGTCCACATGTAATGGAGTTTAAAAATTGCCTTCAATTTCTTTATGTAACAAAGATTGAGGCTTTTATTTTCCCATAGATAATGCTTGAATTTCACTAAGAATTTTCAAGTACATTTAATGCTGAAAAAAATAAAAGAAAATAAGAACGAAGAAATTCCCAATTCATTATTTATTAAGACTTTCTGTATTGTTTTTATGATGCAACATTTTAATTAATATAGAATATATTAATTTTATGTATCACAATAGATTAGTTTTAAAAACTAGTCTACCATATTTTACAATAAGATATACTTGAGTTATTAATAGGTAGTATGTTTTTATTTTCTTTTTTTATTATAAATTCAACTGCAAATAGACCTAAGATTGCTTGTTTAAAAAAGCTAACTAGATATTTTTGTTCATGCTTTAGAAACAAGGTCTTTCATATCCCAGGCTAGCCTCAAACTTACTATGCTGATCTTCCTATCTCAATTTTTCAAGTGCTAGGATTACAGGCATGAACTGCAACATGTACTCTCTAACTATATGTTAACCAATAATTTAAAAAATCTGAATATAAGCAGCCTAATTAATGTTTATGTCTTTTCACATTTTAAAAATAATACCTATATTGAATGCTATAACAAATGACGGAAGTAATTACAGATTTAGCATTTCTATATTTTGAAATGAAATGAACCTTACTCAGTATTGTTACATACATCTAAGTAACCTGTGCTTTAGTGTTTCTCACTCCAGAGTGACTGAGAGACTCTTGTAATAGTTATTCGAGTCAAATTTATAAGTCTGAGATATGATTAATGAAATCAATAAAGGTTTTCTTATGTGTTACTTTCTTGCTAAGTTTTGGTGGGCTTCCCCCCCCCATACTTTTTATCTTACAGTGCGGGTGTTGGCAGAACTGGCTGTTTCATTGTAATAGATGCCATGTTAGAAAGAATAAAGCATGAAAAAACTGTAGATATTTATGGCCATGTAACGTTAATGAGAGCCCAGAGGAATTACATGGTGCAAACAGAAGACCAGTACATCTTTATCCATGATGCACTGTTAGAAGCAGTGACATGTGGAAATACCGAAGTGCCAGCTAGAAACTTGTATGCCTACATTCAGAAGCTGACACAAATAGAAACAGGGGAGAATGTCACCGGAATGGAGCTCGAATTTAAGGTAAGACATTGGCTATGATGTAGTTACTCACCAGTAAGTCATTTTATCTTTGAAATAGGCTTCACATCATTATCTTTCGAATTTTGAAGTGCAATGTTCACTTGACCTTCTCCTCTGGTATCAGATCTATATGATACACTCTCTTCCTTTCCTGTTTCCTTTTCCCTCTCCTTCTCCTCTCCTCTTCCTCCTCCTCCTCCTCCTCCTCTTTCTCCTCCTCCTCCTCCTCCTCCTCTTCTTTCTCCTTCTCCTCCTCCTCTTCCTCCTCCTCCTCCTCCTCCTCTTTCTCCTTCTCCTCCTCCCCCTCCTCCTCCTCCTTCTCCTCCTCCTCCCCCTTCTCCTCCTTCTCCTCCTCCTCCTTCTCCTCCTCCTCCTCCTCCTTCTCCTCCTCCTCCTCCTCTTCCTCCTTCTCCTCTTCCTCCTCCTCCTGCTTCTGTGCCTTCTCCTCCCTCCCTCCTTCCTTCCTTCCTTTCTTTCTTCCTTCCTTTCTCCTCCCTCTCCTCTTCTTCTCTTCAATGTTTTATTCCCTAACAATAACAGGGTCCATAGCATCCTCATTTAATTTCAGAAATCATGTTCTCAAAATACAATGATTACAATATTCTGTGGGCACTATGTAATAATTTGCTAACAGGAAGTACATTTTGAATATTGGTTATCAAGTAAACAGAAGATTGATATCAAAAATGGGCATCTTAGGTACACTGCATTTAAATTATTGGCTAAAATTACATTTGTGAATTTTCTTTTCTCTTTAAATTCAACAGCGTCTAGCCAGCTCAAAAGCTCACACCTCAAGATTCATCAGTGCCAATCTTCCATGTAATAAATTCAAAAACCGCCTTGTTAATATTATGCCATATGAATCCACAAGGGTGTGCCTGCAGCCTATCCGAGGAGTTGAAGGCTCTGATTACATCAATGCCAGTTTCCTTGATGGATATAGGTATCTACCCTGACTCCCTTGACAATTCAGAGCCTTGATATTTGCATGTGCTGTAGATTTATAACCACAAAGAATTTCATCTCAATTCAGTGCCATTTGCTTTCTGAATATATTATCATTCAATTCCTTGGTGATGGTGTCTTATTCATGTATTTATTCTTAGATAGAATTAAGCAGTATTAATGGTATTTCTATTGCATGGGGGAGTGGGGAAGTGTGTTTGGTATATGTACATGCTTACATGTATGTGTGCAGGTGAATGGGGATGATGTATGTGGGTGTTTATATCAGCATAGGTATGTTGGGGGTATGTGTGCATGTGAATACCAGAGATCAGCATTAAATGTCTCCCTTGAGCCTGCCAGTGAACCTAGATCTCATCCCTTAAGTTGAATTAGCTGGCTAATAAGACATAGAGAACTACCCATTACCCACCTAGCAACTCCCTTCCAGATCTCTATATGATTGCTGAGGATCTGAACAGCAGATACTTTACCAACAGAACCATCACTTTGGCATCTGATTATGGCTTCTTTTAATCTGACCTTGTAACTTATTCTTTCAGAAATGATTTAGATCTGGAAATTGATAAGGGAGCTATTTAGTGCATTTTTTTCATAAATTTAATAGATTATGTGAACATTGCTCCTAGAAAACAGAGTCCCAAAACTAAGCATTTAATTGATTTGTATGACATATGAAATTGAGCTACCAGTATTGCACTAAAAATTTAAATAACAATGTTAAAGACATCCATAGTATTATTAACAATATAATTGATTTTACAATGTCCCCAACATGTATTAAACAATCTTATTGATTATATATCCTAATGGAAATCCCCTGCAATTGAATTCATAATATATGTAGGACTAGTATTCACAATCCACAAATAAATTTGTGCATGTTTTCAAAATACTTTAGCATTTTCTTTTCGTTCTCTCTACTCAGACAACAGAAAGCCTACATCGCTACCCAGGGGCCCTTAGCTGAGACAACTGAAGACTTTTGGCGCATGCTTTGGGAACACAACTCCACCATCGTTGTGATGCTCACCAAGCTGAGAGAAATGGGCAGAGTAAGTGTGTTACCCAATTTGGAAAATCACATCAGACTTATTAATTTACAGGCTTTTGAAAAATTTAATACTTTGCCTGCAGAGGCATGCAATAGTAGGGACAAATGAGTGAGTCAGTGGTACCCAATGACTTACATTTGACATATTCTTGTTACTTTTTGACTGAATAGGTTACAGTTTTATGATCAAATGGGCCATCATATCCTCATATAAAGAAACATTTTCTTGTCTTTCATTCTTAAGCCAAACTGTATTTTTCTTGTCCATTGAACATGGTTCTAGAAAGCTACATAATATTTCAACAGTTATGATAGCAAATTCAATTTTAAGAATAATTGTTCTGAAGTACATATCAAGTAGTATCAGAGAGATATTTGAAGTGCCACCACACCACCTGGACAGCACGTGAAAGCAGTTTTGCTGTGCTGTTGGAGATAGTCTCATTTTGTCTCTTTTTATAAATTACATGATAGACTTATGGCTAAAACCCAACTCTTAGAGCTTATTTAGAAGGCGAAAAGATATAAGGCCAAGAAGTTATCTACCTTGCCTTAATCTGCCTGCTGATTCTGTAAGTCATCAGAACTGCCGGGACCCCTGATTCCTCAGTTAACAGCTAATATTGAACTGGGTCATCACAGGGGCTTCTTTTCGCTTTGTCCTGCATGATTTCCTATTATAAACTGTAGTGGTATAAAAACAAGTGCACCGATGTAGTACAGGACCAACAGCATTGACCAAGAAATTATATAATTATTTAAATAATTTATACATAAAAGATAACTGCCCAGTTTAAGCACTCAGTTCAAGTGGCATTTAATAAGCAACTATGATTTGCCATACTCTGTGCTGGGTTTTTTGAAAAAAAAAAATTTTACACCAGATAGTCTTCATGTCTTCAGGAGACAGATTCAAAAGATTAGGTACATGCAATTGAAACTGCCTTGAATTTTAGAATTTCATTAACAAGAGAACAAATGTAGCTAAGCAAAATTTTTTTTATACACCTTATAGAGTTTAACATTAATCTCTCCTTATAGGAGAAATGTCACCAGTACTGGCCAGCTGAACGATCCGCAAGATACCAGTATTTTGTTGTAGATCCCATGGCGGAATACAACATGCCTCAGTATATCCTGAGGGAATTCAAGGTCACGGATGCCAGGGTAAGTTCAGCTCACCATTAGCTAGGAATTAGGGTTAAGTAAACTCCTCTAGGAGAAACATTTGCCAATAACCGTTGTCAAAAGGAAAAGAAATCATGCATTATAGATGACTTCAAAGGAAAGGAATCTGTAACGTTCCCTCTATCTGGGAAATGTTTTCATAAGCCCAGGCTTGGCTTCCCTTCAAATGTAACACCTGGAAGACCACTTTGGGAATGCAGTGAGAATGTGTTGGGAAGCATTTACTGATTGGTTGGCTGCACTTAAGTTCACCTTCTCAGCAAATTCTCATTGGAGAGCTTTTGATTTCTTCATTACTTAAGGCTGTAAATATGTTGTTGTTTTTACAGTCCTTGAGGTCATATGGGCTTGTAGGTTAATTTCATATGACTTTAAAACTGCAGAGCAATTGACATTCCTTGGAAGGTTCTGACAAGCCTTGCACATTCTAATTTGATTGCTGGCATTGTCTGGTCCTCCATGTGCTAATGTGTCTGTCCATGAGAGCTGTGAACTCTCTCATGTTGGCTAATGTAAGAGGTTCTACACATAAATTTTAATATCCAGATTCAAACCATGATTGCAAACACATCTTAGGGAGACCTGGTCAGTTCAAAGCTCTGCTTTCATTTTAGAACTATCATAGTGGGTGGGTTGACTAAAACTCCAGGAGACAATATGTAGTTAGTTGATCCTTTAGTTTTTTTTTTTCTGGAAAGCAATTTTCTCTCAGTTCATATTTGTAGATTGTCTACTAATTCCCAAAGCCTAGCCCTGGCTCTGATACAGAGACAGAGGAGACGGAGACAGAATATGATTCACAGACGGGTTGGCTCAGAGGACAGACTTGTTAATCCTAGAAAGTAGTATATCAAATACTCTGAATGTGACTACATCAAGTCAGCTATCATGATCCAAGATCTCATTTTCAATTGTCCAAGGAAGCACTCCTGATGCTTGCTGTATCCCTTCAGTATGAGTCAAAAACCTACGTTCCTTAAAAGTAAATTTCCTAGCTAACTCTCGTGATTGAAAGGAGAATACAGATTTAACCCATGGAGAACATATTTAACCTAGCTAAAAGTTAAACCTAATGACACTGAGAAAAGGAAGAGGGGAGCCGAAACTTGTTCACATCATTTTGAAAAGACTCTCTGTGCTTAGCTGCCAGAGGCCTTGTTGTGTATGCTCCCCAGAATGCTTCTGATCACAGGTTCTGAGTTCAGAAAGCCACCTGGCCCTTGAGAATATAGCATTGTTAAGCAACTAACCTTTAAGCAATCAGATGGTGTCTCTCCAAGTAGTAAATGTTTATGCATCCGACCTATTTTTGACATTGCTAGTGACTAAGATCAAAATTGAAGTCCCCAGGACATTCAAAGGACAACTTTTCCATGTGCAGTTTCTGACTTTCCTCTCTGTACCCTCCAAAACTTTCCCAGAAAAAGATGGAAATAAATCCACATTCTATACTAAACATCTGGGAGTTGCTAACTAGGCCAAATACTTCTTCTGTTCCTCTGAATTCTCATGGAATGTTTGTGCTCTTCTATTCTTCTACCTCTCAGGCATCCACTCTGCACCACTAGGGTCCATGATGTGTACCCATCCTGAGTTAAGCCATACACTCTTTTTTCTCAATTTGCCTGGGTTTGAGTTATCTGTACAAATCTTACAAACATGCATGTCTGGTGCCATAAGAACCTTAAAAGGAAAGATTAGTTCCCAAGAATGTGAAGCAGGAAGCCACTGGAAGTAGCTCTTCAAGTGGGATCAATCCCACTAAACAGGGGTAAAGTTATGTGTTACCCTGATAAATCAGAGCAGGAATTCCTGTTATCTATGAGTGAAGCATCCCTTGTGCTACTGTTGTACTTCAAACCATTCCTAGAAGAATCAGAAGTAGTTCATGACCTTCTCTTATTAATGTGGAACTTCTTGAAAAGTTTTATATACTCTCTTTAGAAAAGAAGTTAATAGAAATACCAGGAAGATGCTTCAGATCCACCATTAATTTAGTGCTTGTGGAGGTTGCCATATGTACAAAACATTATAGTAAAAGAAGTACACCTATTTTAGGGATTGTTATATTTTAGATATGACTTATTTTCTTAGAGTTTTGGAGTTGTCTTTGTATATTACTTAATTCCTGAAGCCAGTCAGGAAGAAACCCTCGATTAAAAGAGGGAGAGGGCAGTGGTACAATACTTGCAAATAATCGCCTTGGATTCTGTATTAGTTCCCTCTTCTGTTTCTGTGGTAAAATACTGACCAAAAGCGAGTTGAAGGTAAAGAGGGACACTCCTTGCTGCGTTGCTCTCCTGGGTCTCTCTCACTCCTCTTGATTTCTTATGCCATCCAGGAGAACCCATCCAGGAGTGGCACTGCCACTCTTGACTGCACCCTCCCATGTCAATCACTAATCAAGAAAATGCTCACTGATGTACACACAGGACAGTCTGATGGAAACAGTTCTCTAATTTAGGGTTTCTTCTCTTAGAGACTCTGATTTGTATCAGATTGACAAAAACAAACTGGCACACTGCCCTTAAGCTGGAATTTAAGCATCACTACATGGTTCATGCTGTGTCTCACACAAGGCTTGAAAAGTGTATCTCAGAGACATGGTGGGGCAGCCAAGTCAACAACTACCTGGTTTATGTTAGATCCTTTAAATGTTCCCATTTTCCATTTACGGTACTAGAAATACACATGGCTGATGTGACAACATGTCATTGTGACAACAGCAAGTCTCTGATCTAGGTAACATGCCTGCATACTCCTTTCACACTATTTCTGTGAAGAAGTTTTTAGATTGAATATAATATTTGGAGGAAATATGTGTGTGTGTGCGTGTGTATGTGTGTGTGTGTGTGTGTGTGTGTATGTGTGTTGTATTTGATTATCTCAAACTTTAAAGCTCAGAAGTGCTTCAGAAGAAGATAACTCAAATAGATTTGTAAATTAAATAAATATATAAATGTTGACAGTGTAGGCAAACACATAACTAAGTTTCCACTGGACACGTTCCTAACTTTTTTCTTCTCTTTTTATTTTTTGGGGAAACAAAATCATGACTGTTCTTGTGGTCTTTGTACATTCCGAATCTTCCTGGCACACTGTTTCATGCTGCTTATGTGGCTTCCCCTCTAAAGGACGGCCAGTCCCGAACAGTGAGGCAGTTCCAGTTCACTGACTGGCCAGAGCAAGGAGTGCCAAAGTCCGGAGAAGGATTTATTGACTTCATCGGCCAAGTCCATAAAACAAAGGAACAGTTTGGCCAAGATGGGCCCATTTCGGTGCATTGCAGGTGAGCAGAGAGTCACTAATGCTAACTGGACATTTATGATGCTTGTCAGCTTTGAAAATGGGTGTTCTTTATTCCCTTCGTATACAAGCTTGTTATGGTAAATCTATATAATTGTAATTTTTTTCTCAAAATGTTCTGTAAAACATAATGTAAATACTTGTTTATTTTTCCGTAAGATGAAAAAAAATAGAAGAATGTTTTTATCCCCCAAATTGATCCCTTGTTAAAAAAAAAAAAAACACACACACACAATTTCAAGTTGCCAGGAATTGTTGGTGTGTCCCTAGCAATAATGTGTAATACTAAACCCTTTCAGTGTTTGCTTTCTTTTTCTGTAGCTGCACTTACAACTGCCTTTCTGTATCTTCTCCTTTTGTCTCTTGAAAAGAACTGTGAATAGCTGCCAAGCCTTAATAGCAATACTAATTCTTGCAAGTCAATAAGTGATTAGTATGGTGCCTCAGTTCAAAATGCAATTTGCTTGAAAATTGTTGCCATATCAGAAAATGAAGCACCTTCAATTTAATTATTTTCAACAGTTTCTAGAGCATTTTATAATTTAAGTCACTGAAGTTAATAGAAATACTAAGCGAATGCCTTTGACAACTACCATAAATTTAGTGTGTGTGGAAGTTGCTCTATGTGTGGAACATAGTAAAGGGAATTCACCTTTTGTTTTTTTTTGTTTTTTTTTTTTGTAATACTATATTTGGGATTCTAAACGTTTGAAGTTCAGTTTCTAATATGTCTACAGTCAAAGTCTTAAAAAACATGTATGTCTGAAATGTCTGGTGCTTTAAAAACCTATTGTTATGAATACCCTAGGAAGCAAGATCTCAAGATAGAAAAATTAGGCATAGGCATCAGCATACATGCTCTTGTCCCAGATCTATACTTTCATGAAAGAAGGCATATAACAGTGAGCTTCCATTTTCTCTGCAGGTCTCTGTGATCTTTTCTAGCACTGCTTTGTTTCTCAAACTTGGCAGCATTTGCATTATGCTGCCAAAATCCCCTGCTATAGATAGGAAGTGATATATGGTTTCCAATATTTAAAGTTAAAACATAATAGGATTTTTTTAAAACAAAAAAAAATCTAGCATATAATTTCTTCTCCTAACTCGGACAAATTTTTCCTTCATTTTGAATTCTTTGAAATAACACTTATTTCTAGCACATTAAACTAACATAGTAAGGTTCAATAAATTTAGAAGTTAACGAAGCAGATGCCTATTCTTTTCTTTAAAATTCTTAATAGAAATCCAGAGGTACTGTTTTGGATTATATTGATTAATCAAGTTAAAGTAAGATACACCCTAGAATATCTGGATGATTCAACAAAAGCGCCTCAAGTCAGTCTCTCTTGAGTGTGAGACGTTCAGGGTTGGAGGGACATTCAAGATCCCTTGACTGTTGTTGGGAGAGAATATGTCCAACTTCTTTTTAACAACTGCTTATTGGTTTAAAGTCTTACTTAGCATTTTTCCTTAGATTCATGAGAAATTGCAGTTTGTAAAAGCATGTGCTATTTATATATGCCTGTCAGCTACATCCCAGAGTAAATGAATCCATCTATTTTCAACAGCCTGTGCCCAAGTGTTATACACAACATTTAATTAAGGTCCATAAATGTAGGGATTCTTTTTTTCAGATTATTCAGTGTTCTTGTTACCCACACTCCCAGATGTCACTTTTTTTTTAATTTTCTAAGTTTTTTTTATTTACATTCCAAATCATTTCCCCTTTCCCATTTCCTCCCTCTCCGAAAGTCCCATAAGCCCCCTTCCCTCCCTCTTTTCCCCATTCAACCCCCTCTCACTTCTCTGTCCTGGCGTTCCCCTACATCCAGTCTTTCCAGGACCAGGGGTCTCTCCTTCCATCTTCTTGGAAATCTATTGATATGCGAATTGTGTCTAGGGTATTCCGAGATTCTGGGTTAATAGCCCCTTATCAGTGACTGCATACCATGTGTGTTCTTTTGTGATTGGGTTACCTCACTAAGGATGATATTTTCAAGTTCTGACCATTTGCCTAGGAATTTCGTGAGTTCATTGTTTTTAATTGCAGAGTGGTATTTTAAGAATGCAAAAGCTATCAATTAGTTTTCTTCCTTGCTGTTGTGAAGATTCTGGTATTACCTTAAGATATGAAAGAAACAGACATTCAAAACCTTGCTGATATGGTGAAAAGAAATGTGATATTGTAATAGCTGCTCACCCAAAAATAAGCAATTCAGTGTAGAATTCACTAGTTCATAGCTGCACTGTCAACGGGCCTTTTAAAAATCTGTTGAAAGTTATATCTTTCCTGAAATATGGATAAAATTTGATATCTCTACAATCAATGCATGTTGGATACTCATAGTTTCCCAAAGGCTAAGAGAAAAACCTTTCCCATTATAGAAAGTCTACTATCCAACCTAATATCAACACTGAGGTAGTCTGTATGCCTTTTTACATCACCTGTTGCCTGTTTTGATGATGGCATAACCTTCACAGATTATGTTATTAGTACACTAGATGTATATAGTATGAAGTAATAATTTGCTTCATACTTTATATAGAGTCAAGGTCTTCAGTTTTAGAGTTTATATGAAGAGTACAATCTTATATTTTATCTGTTTATACTTTTGCCTATCGATTTTATTGTATTATTTCTTGACCTTTTCAACTAAAGTTTCACAGGGTTTTAGAAATGCAATCTACTCTATAAAACCCAATTGTAATTATGTATTCTCATGTGTTATATCAGCACATCACCTGGTAAACAACACATAGTAAAAGCATTCCCACTTTATCCTTAACATGCTTGTGGAGAAACTGGAAATATGGAAGCTTGTAGAAGAATATCTATTGATCAAATGAGGCCAAGATTATGAACATGTTCCTCACATTGCCTTTGTTCTCATGGCAGTGCCGGCGTTGGAAGAACCGGAGTCTTCATAACATTGAGTATTGTGTTGGAAAGAATGAGATATGAAGGGGTGGTAGATATCTTCCAGACAGTCAAAATGTTAAGAACACAACGACCAGCCATGGTACAAACAGAGGTAAGAAAAAAAAATTAGTGTCACCTTCCAAAAACCTAAATCCTCTGTTGGTCCAAGATATATTTACAAAATACAGAAGTGCACTATGGGAAAAGCAACCAATTGCTTACCTAGTATTTTAAAAGCTTATCTCCCAACCCTTTAAACGTGGAGGCAACACCAAAATCTTCAAACTGTTGTGGAGATTATATGAGGTTCTATATTGGGTTGAAATACATTAAATTGTGAGCTTCTTTAACTAGTAAAATGTCTCTTTCACATCTCTCTCTCTCTCTCTCTCTCTCTCTCTCTGTGTATATGTGTGTGTGTGTGTGTGTGTGTGTGTGTGTGTGTGTGTGTATTAATGTAAACCTTGTACCTAATTTTAGGTCAATACATACAGGCCAAATGTCTGGTAGAGAATATTCTCTCAGCTGCTTTTACTTTTCTGTTTTCTTTCTGTTTGCTCATAGAGACACCAGGTGCTTGTGTTTTATTTCATCTGATTAGCTATATTAAATATTTGGAACTTAGAAATGACCCATTTTCTATTCATCAATTAATATGTACATTTCTCAGGGTAAGTTCATGATTTAGAGAATCAGAGAGGTAGTATTTATATTCTGCAAATAGTCACCAAATTATACAATTTATATGTATTCTTCAATTTACAATATCTTCTACACTTTGATTTCAAAATACTGCAAGCATTTGGCTTGCAATACTTAAAACATTATGTCAGTCTGACAAACATAATGGGTGTTGGGGTGACAGAGGGAAATTGGACATTTAAAAAGCCTTAACACTTAGCCAAGCAACTTACTGCGACAAGACAGAAAAGCAAACTCCATTTATTTTGCATTACCATTTTTATTGTAGAAAAATGCACATTTAAGCAAAATAGAAGCTATCTACTTTCAGCCCCATTGGCTACTGAAAATAAGTTTCTTTTATGGGGAAAATCCTACTTTTTCTCATCCCTGTGGTTATCTGTAAATTGTAATTTTTCTATCTTCCCAACAGTATTCCAATTTATTTCAATATGACTGGGCCCTTCCTTATGTGAGAAAAGGCATGTTTCATACCTTTCTATTTTGGGGTTAGTTTTTTAGAATAGACAACTTGCAATCATACTGAATTTTAGAACAAATGTTGCAGGTACTTTGAAACTAGGCAGCCATTCTCAGGAATGAGGAGGCAGAAAGCCCAGGGCTCCATAAGCATTTTGTATGTCTGCTGTTCTTGCACAACTACCTTTCAGTTCTGTTTTAGTTAAGGTTTCTATTCAATGAAACACCATGACTAGAGGCAAGTTGGTAAGGAAAGGGTTTATTTGGCGTACACTTCCATAGCACTGTTCATCACAGATGGACAGGAACTCAAACAGGGCAGGAACCTCAAGGCAGGAGCTGATGCAGAGGCCATGGAGAGATACTGCTTACTTACTCATTCCTCATGGCTTGCTTAGCCTGCTATTTTTTAGAATCCAGGACTACCAGTCTAGGGAAGACCCCCCCCACCCCCAATGGACTTGGCCCATTGACATCAATCACTAATTAAGGAAATGTCCTACTGGCTTTTCTACTGCACAGTCTTATGGAGGCATTTTCTTTTATTCATTTATTTTGTTGGATATTTTATATATTTACATTTCAGATGTTATCCCCTTTCCCAGTTTTCCCTCGGGAACCCCTCCCATGCCATCCCCCCTCCTCCTGCTTCTATGACGGTGCTCCCCCTCCCACCCACCCTCTCCCACCTCACTGACCTGGCATTCCCCTACACTGGACAGTAATATTCACTGGAGTTATTTTGGTTTGGAATTGGGAGCCTATATTGGGTTGACTGGTGAAGTTAAAACCCCCACATGGTTAAATATTCTTTGTTCACTGTCTGTTCTCATCAGGCAGAATTAAAGATACAATTTTTCTTTACAATACTGGTTTTATTTCTTAATTAAAACATCATCAGGCAGAATTAAAGATATAATTTTTCTTTACAATATTGGTTTTATTTCTTAATTAAAACATCTATTTTCTTCATTTCTCCCCCCATACCCTGTGTCCTACAGGATCAATACCAGTTCTGCTATCGAGCCGCACTAGAATACCTGGGCAGCTTTGATCACTATGCAACGTAGAAACCCCTGACCCCTTCTGGATTTTTACTACAGGCCCTTCGCTATCCATGGAGTCTCTTCTGAGCCATACAGGGCACTTGAGAAGTCCTTCTTAACTTCTAGCTAACAGCCACTTAGTGGGACTATTACAAAACAAAAAAAAACAAACTCTTCCAAGTGGACCAAGAATTCACAGTTTAATCATCTAACCTGAAAAATAATAACAAGAATCCTGACTTAGGAGGCATCTGAAGGATTTTATTTACAGATACCTCAAGGATTCAGAATAAAGGGAAGAAGAAATGACAGCAAAGAACCACCATCTTGTTCAGGATTGCTTGATAGGGTCAGAGAGAGCTTGCCTGTGGGCCTCAGTTTAGCACAAGGCATTTGCTGATGTGGCTTCTCACATAAGGTGGACTCTGCTTCAACATCTCCCCTTTCCCCGTGCCACTCATACTTACATTTTAGGGGTAAGGGCGGGGATGTTTAAAAAAGAAAGTCCTTGATTTCATTTTAGTGTTGTAAAGATTCTGCTGACCTGTGCTTCGTTTCTAACTATGTAAACTTTTTTTTTTTAAACAAAATGTATCATTCGATAAAGTAAATTTAAAACGTTATGTAATTCTTCATTTCTTTTTATTTCTAAACTCTAGGTCTTTTAAAGCTGTAGAATGGTTATCTGTAATATCTTACTGTAGAAATATCGAATAATTTGAAACGTTGCACATTTTTTGTGCAATGCTCAATCTACAGTACCTGTCTCAACAGCTATTACTCACATGTCTGTTTTGTTTAACTGATGAGAAAGTGCCCATTCTCTGCAAGCTTCAAGGCGAATTTTGTTTTGCTTTGTTTCTTTTTGGAATCAACAGGGAGGCGCAAAGTATAAAGTTGCTGCTAACATGTATATATACATAGATATCAATATTTTAAGGGTATCTATGTATGTATAGACAGTATGTCCACACAAAGATTTACCTACTATTCGGTTCTTCCATGGTTTAGGTTTTTTGGGTTTTTTTGTTTATTTGGTTGGTTGGTTTTTGTTTTTTGGTTGTTTTTTTTTTTAAATATAGAAAGTGATTGTAAACATCTTTTTCAAGTTACTTTTAATATTGCAAAACTTTAATTTGTAAAGGGAATTGAGGAGTGCACATCATTGATTATTAAACCTCGCCCCTAACTTTCTGGCCTTGTATTCCCCCATTTATCCAACCATATCCACAAATACTGTTTTGTTAGCCAGGCTTCCAACAAAATTCAGTATTTTTAACACTCTAGTGCAATAACAATTGTTAAATATCTAAGAGGTGTGCATGTGGGAAAGGTCAGTGCATATCCCTTTAGGAGGGAAGAATGTTGTATATCAGCTATCAAGTTGTTTTTTTAAAAAAAGTATATTCAATCATATATTGTCTATAGTATGTGCTATGAAATTTGCATTTATGATATGTAACAGGGGCAAAGCCAAACTCATGTTACTCTTTTCAGTCAGAAACATGTTGTGGCTGCGGCGTTCCTGGGAGGCGCTGTGCTGTTTCATTCGGTTTTAGTTCTGCATTTAGAGTGCCTTATAATTGATGCCTCTTTTAATAGCATTTCGTTTTACCTTTCGGTTCTTATTTTAGGTGTTCACATTTGTTTCTCTTTCAATTAAAACATTATCTGTTCACCACATATATATAAACTCTTTGAATAATATGCATTCCTAATTTTCAGCCAAGTGGGGGATGTTAGTGACTGTACCAGCCCAAAGCACTTGGATAATCAGGGCCTCTCCTTTCCTCATTGTCACATCAGGAAGAGCAACTTGTTTCACTTCGAATTCTTTCCAAATCTGCTCTGGAGCATGCAGTAACCACCAGTCTTATTTATAGAAACAACTTCGGGATATATTTGATATTCCATTAGGATTTTTCTGAAAGGGGCAATAAATTATATATATGTATTATCTCCCCAAACATTTCCATAGGAAGCCATGGATGATGGCATGTTTGCCACATGTTATATGATTTTAAAGTACCCTCCACAAATACTAAGAATTCTGAAAGAGTTTTGATACAGGTATAGTATTTTGGTTTAATTTTAGCTTCATGATGTTCTGCATGGAAGGGTATTTGTTTTCACATATTCCCATCAGTAGCAGAATAAAATCCTAGAGACCAAACACTTGCAAATATATCTGAGCATTTTTTTTTGTAAAAAACAAAAAAAACCCAAAAAAACAAAAAACAAAAATTTAAAAAAATGAACAAAAACAAAAAAGAGAAAAAATATAAATATATATAATACTAAAAAAAGAAACTAGAAGGCTACCTCAGAATGAGACTCTCTAACCTACATCAGAACCAGATAGAATGTGCACTGTGTAAGTCTATTGTTTTCTTTTCACTTGTACCATTGAAGGTTTATCCAAGTGCCAGGTTGCTCAGTGCTATAATTTTGTTTTAGTGAAACAATGAGGTCAGATAGGTTATTGTGTCATCTAGAAGACATGCCATTTTGGACATGTTGGATCTAATGGAATATCACACACCAGAATGACTGGCCAGTGAGCAGTTTATCTCTCTGCAACAAAAGCTGCCTCTATGGCAGAAGGAAAGATGACAGTAATCACCAAAAAGAAATGAATGGGATGTGTTCTGCAGGAGGATGAGGTGGGCATTACTCCAGAATCAGGAGCTGTTCCTAGAACTAACTCCCCACTGTCACTGATGTGCATTCCACTCTGTACTTTGCTTTATGACCATTCGAATTTAATTTCCCAGGCAAACATCAGTATCTATCATTACCATAAACATCCAAGTTTCCAGTTATTTTCATCATCATAACCAGTACGGTGCTATTATTTACCTATGTATGTGTAGTTATGTATAATTTTGTAATTAGTTATAATGGTAAAATATCAAATATATAAAAGTGATTTGTACAGAACTTTATTTTAGCTCTTTTTTAAAAATGGTTTGCATGGTTAGACAAGGCAAGGACAGCCAGGGGAGGGAAGGGCCTCTAGGGAACTTTGCACTTTCTATACCTTTGTACTATGCACTGCCCTATTGATTCTACACCCAATAATGTTATTACTTGAACCCATCTGTAAGGAACTGCTTCAGAAGTTCATTTATGTGTCTGTGGATAACACATCACAACAGGAAAGGAAAAAATGCCTAGTAGCACAGTTTATTTTTCTTTCCTGCTGAGTTTTGGGTTAGCCTTGTTTCAATCTTTCTTGTCATTTTAAAATCCCCTCCCACTTTTTTCTCTTTTGGTTTTGATTTCCATTGGGTATATGGGTGCCCTGATACTCCAGCAGAGGTCAGAAGGCTACAGATCCATCCTTTCCATCCGTTACATGGCTTTGCCATACAAGCTTGGAGTGTCTTTACAAAGATAACAGTTGTGTTCTTTGCTCTCGTTTTGGATGCATAGACTGAAAATTCAAAAAAAAATAACTTGTAAAATGGCTTGTTAAAAAAAATACAATTACCTCTAATTAGTAGTACGCGTAAGTGTTTTACAGAATGAAAGGCGTGCTTTTTATTTTCTTACTTCGTTACATTGGTGGCGAAAGAAGTCTGTATGAAAATCAGTTCTTTGCTGACACAGGTTCCATTTGTTACAAATGAATTCTAATAAAAATGTCAGTGTTATGCAGCCCTGGCCTTTGATTTTGTCCACTCCAAGCATGTTGCTTTCAAACTAACTAGTTATTCCCTCTTTTCTGGCTATCTGCTTAGGTCCTATGTACTCGCAGGGATTATATTTAACCAAGAACCTGCTACTCACAAGTGTCTACCCTTGAGGTAAGCACTTTCTACTGCTAAGCAAACAAGTTCAGAGAAATAATTTCATATAATCACATATTCAGTGAAGAGGCATTGTTTTCATTGATAGAGGAGAACATAGACTGTGTTAGATCCTATGAAAGGTCTACTATTCAGTGTACATTGTGTGTGTCAGTGTAATGTTGACAGAAACCATAGCTTTTCTGCCCACAAAATAGTTCCCTAGTGTTAGCTTGTTGAACATTTAGGAGCATGGTTGAGAAAACACTTGGCTTTGGAATGATTACTCCTTATTAATTCTAACCATAGATGGGGTTTGTTCTATGTATTGGGAAAACAGCTCTGAACAAGTGAGGTACTGCTGTAAGCAATGAATATTCTAAGACAGGCTGGTACTAAATCAATGAAAACACCATACTCATACATGCTATCAAGGAAAAGATAGTATCCTGAAGCTAGCCTGTCCGCTGTGAGTGAGAGAATTTATTATTCAAATTTGCCTACAGAAAAAGAAAGGTATTTGTTGTCTTGTATACCCCAAACACAAATCGGAATGATCTAATACTAAAATAGCTGGAAGCTGAAATCTCCTGCCTGGTTTCTACTTCTTTAGTCCAGGGCTAAGTAATGGGATGTAGACATTTACCCTAACAGCACACACAGCGGTTCTACATGGGATAGACACCTGTTGACCCTGCTGGCCATATTTGGAATAATTGATCATCTCAGAAATGCAAATGAAGATAGGAGAAGAAAAGTTCATATTGAGTTATTGGATAAAGATGGATTTCAGATGACCATTTCCTTACAAAAATCACTGACAATAATGAAGACACCTGCAACCAGCTGTAAATTTGAGTGGAAATAAGACATCAATCAACAGCATCAAGGGAACTTGGTGCCATGGAAATAATTACTTGATGCAGCAATCTCATTGCTCAGGCATGGTTTTGGAAATCCTGCCACTGAATAAATAATCAGACTTGTTTTTCTTTCTCTTTCCTCCTTTTGGCTTAATTGACCTTTAGTTTTACAAATTTGAACACCTTGTGGATTGATTGATTATTTAGATATTATCATCTTTTACTAGAAAATGGGGACAGAAAATTCCCAGTACAGCCTATCTCTATATTGGGTCACTATAGTTTTTATTTTAAAGAGATATTTGAAAAGATTGTTTAAGATGGCAGAGATGATCTAGCTTCATACCTACCAAAATTATTGGTTAAGAATTAATGAGTATAGGAAGGCTTCTGACTTGCTTGAGTTGATTTTATATCCGGCCACTTTGCTGAAGTCGTTTATCAGCTGTAGGAGTTCTCTGGTGGAGCCTTCCTATACTCAAAGGATAAGCAGACTGAGAAAGAAGTAAGAGAAATAATACCCTTTACAATAGCCACAAACCATATTAAGTATCTTGGCGTGACGCTAACCAAACAAGTGAAAGATCTGTATGACAAGAACTTCAAGTCTCTGAAGAAAGAAATTGAAGAAGACCTCAGAAGATGGAAAAATCTGCCATGCTCATGGATTGGCAGGATTAATATAGTAAAAATGAGCATCTTACCAAAAGTAATACACAGATTTAATGCAATCCCCATCAAAATCCCAACTCAATTCTTCATAGAGTTAGAAAGAGCAATTCAAAAATTCATCTGGAATAACAGAAAACCCAGAATAGCTAAAACTATTCTCAAGAGTAAAAGAACCTCTGGGGGAATCAGTATCCCGGACCTCAAGCTGTACTACAGAGCAATAGTGTTAAAAACTGCATGGTATTGGTACAGTAACAGACATGTAGATCAATGGAACAGAATTGAAGACCCAGAAATGAATCCACACTCCTATGGTCACTTGATCTTTGACAAAGGAGCTAAAACCATCCAGTGGAAAAAAGATAGCCTTTTCAACAAATGGTGCTGGCTCAGCTGGAGGTCAACATGCAGAAGAATGCAAATTGACCCATCCTTATCTCCTTGCACTAAGCTCAATTCTAAGTGGATCAAAGATCTCCACATAAAACCAGACACACTGAAACTAATAGAAGGGAAACTAGGGAAGAACCTTGAACATATGGGCACAGGGGAGAATTTCCTGAACAGAACTCCAATAGCTTATAGCTCTAAGATCAAGAATAGACAAATGGGACCTCATTAAATTACAAAGTTTTTGCAAGGCAAAAGACACCGTCAAAAAGACAAAGCGGCAACCAACTAACTGGGAAATGATCTTTACCAACCTTACATCCGACAGAGGGCTAATATCCAAGATATACAAAGAACTCAAGAAGTTAAACTCCAGAGAGGCAAGTAACCCTATTAAAAAATGGGGTACAGAGCTCCACAAAGAGTTCTCACCTGAAGAATATCTAATGGCTGAGAAGCACCTAAAGAGATGTTCATCATCCTTAGTCATTAGGGAAATGCAAATCAAAACAACCCTGAGATTCCATCTCACACCAGTCAGGATGGCTAAGATCAAAAACACAGGAGACAGCAGTTGTTGGCGAGGATGTGGAGAAAGAGGAACACTCCTCCACTGCTGGTGGAATTGCAGGCTGGTACAACCACTCTGGAAAGCAGTCTGGCGGTTCCTCAGAAAACTGGGCATGACACTTCCGGAGGATCCGGCTATACCACTCCTGGGCATATACCCAGAGACTTTACCTGCATGCAATAAGGACACATGCTCCACTATGTTCATAGCAGCCTTATTTATAATAGCCAGAAGCTGGAAAGAACCCAGATGTCCCTCAACGGAGGAATGGATTCAGAAGATGTGGTATATTTACACAATGGAATACTACTCTGCAATTAAAAACAATGAATTCACGAAATTCCTAGGCAAATGGTCAGAACTTGAAAATATCATCCTTAGTGAGGTAACCCAATCACAAAAGATCACACATGGTATGCAGTCACTGATAAGGGGATATTGACCCAGAATCTCAGAATACCCTAGACACAATCAGCATATCAATAGATTTCTAAGAAGATGGAAGGAGAGACCCCTGGTCCTGGAAAGACTGGATGTAGGGGAACGCCAGGACAGAGTAATGAGAGGGGGTTGAATGGAGAAAAGAGGGAGGGAAGGGGGCTTATGGGACTTTCGGGGAGGGAGGAAACGGGAAAGGGGAAGTGATTTGGAATGTAAATTAAAAAAATAAAATAAAAAAAAAATTAAAAAAAAAAACTTAAAAAAAAAGAATTAATGAATAGTGCTTAATTTATGGCTCTTATTCTTAATTTTGCCCATGATTACATTTTATAGGAACTTTAATTATATTAACTTTAACTGATTAAAGTTTAATTTGTAAAGGCTGAGCAAGATGATGGTTGACTAATGACCTCTTTCTGTTGACAGTTCCCACTAAACTAACTTCATAAGAGCTAAGAATATCTTTTGACATAGTTTCTGCTTTTAGTTATTAAAAAGAGGAAGCAGCAGGTTAGTGTTGTCTGTAGCACCCTTCCCCAACCCCAAGTAGGCCAGCATGCTAGAAGAGTCCATGTCTATGCCTTGACTTTTAGGAATAGGCAAAGTCCTTCCCAACACTACAATCATACCTATAAACATGTCCACCAGAATGGGATCACATAATGTGTCTTACAGCTCCTACCTCAACCTTGGGCAACAAAGTTGAAAAAGAAAATACTCCAACCCACTAAATAGAACAAGGGCCTTTTTTCCCTGTAGAACACAGGTAGGGATGTGCCTTAAAGAATGTGATGTCTCTACACACAGTCTATAACACACAGAAAATAAATCAAACTTCTCCAGCATAAGGCCAAAACTTGCACGTTGTAGGCTGTACTGGCTTGTTTTGTGTGTCAACTTGACACAGGCTGAAGTTATCACAGAGAAAGGAGCTTCAGTTGGGGAAGTGCCTCCATGAGATCCAGCTGTGGGGCATTTTCTCAATTAGTGATCAAGAGGGGAGGGCCCCGTGTGGGTGGTGCCATCCCTGGGCTGGTAGTCCTGGGTTCTATAAGAAAGTAAGCTGAGCAAGCCAGGGGAAGCAAGCCAGTAAGAAACATTCCTCCATGGCCTCTGCATCAGTTCCTGCTTCCTGACCTGCTTGAGTTCCAGTCCTGACTTTCTTTAGTGATGAACAGCAATGTGGAAGGTGTAAGCTGAATAAACCCCTTCCTCCCCAACTTGCTTCTTGGTCATGATGATTGTGCAGGAATAGAGACCCTGACAAAGACATATTGGTACCAGCATAGTGGGGTATTCCTGTGACAAACATGAACATGTTTTGGGGAGAACTGCAGAAGGACTTTGGAATTTTGGGCTAGATGATCCATTCAGTGTTAAGAGCTCTGTGGGATGTTGTGTAGGAGCTTGGAAGATAATGTTGAGAACAGCATAGGAGATGGAGGCCTGGCTTGTGAAATTTCCGAGGGAAGATTAAAGACTCTAATCAGGGGCCATGTTTTTTTTCTTTTTTTTTTTTCCTTTTTTTTTTATTGACTATAATCTTCATTTACATTTCAAGTGATAAAACCTTTCCCAGTTTCCCCCCTCCCTGAAAACTCCCAACCCCTCCTCCCACCCCCTACCTCCAAGTATATGCCCCTCCACCCGTCCCACTTCCACCTCCCACCCCCTTCGATTTCCCTTTGTTGGGGCATCTATTGAGCATTCACTGGACCAAGGACCACTCTTCCCATTGATGCCCAACAAGGCATTCCTCTGACACATTTTTGGCTGAAGTCATATGTACCTCTTGGTTAATGGTTTAGGCCCTGGGAGTCCCTGGGCATCTGTGTAGCCTACACTGTTGCTCTTCCCGTGGGGCTGTAAACCCCTTCAGCTCCTCCGGACTGCCCTCCAACCCCTCCATTGGGGACCCCACGCCCAGTCCAATGTTTGTCTGCCAGCATCTGCCTCTGTATGTATAAGGCTCTGACAGGGCCCCTCTGGAGATAACCATGACATGCTCCTTTTGGTATGCACTTCTTGTCGTCCATAATAGTGTCAGGGTTTGGTGACTGTTTATAGCATGAATTCCTGGTAGGCAGTCTCTGGGTGGCCTTTCCTTCAGTCTCTGCTCCACACTTTGTCTCCTTTATTGCTCCTGTGAGTATTTTGTTCCTTTTCTCAGAGGAACCAAAGCACCCCCATTTCAGTCCTCCTCCTTCTTGAGCTTCCTGTGGTCTGTTAATTGTAACTTGTTTATTTTGAGCTTTTGGGCTAACATCTTCTTATCAGTGAATGCATACCATGTGTGTTCTTTTGTGATTGGGTTACCTCGCTCAGGATTACACTTTCTAGTTCCATTGATTTGCCTAAGAATTTCATGAATTCATTGTTTTTAATAGCTGAGCAATACTTCATTATTTACATATACCACAATTTCTGCATCCATTCCTCTGTTGAAGGAAATATGGATTATTTACAGCTTCTGGCTATTATAAATAAGAATGCTATGAACATAGTGGAGCATGTGTCCTTATTACATGTTGGAGCATCTTCTGGGTATATGCCCAGGAGTGATATAGCTGTGTCCTCAGGTAGTAGTACTATGTCTAATTTTCTGAGGAACGGCCAAACTGATTTTCAGAGTGGTTTTACCAGCTTGCAATCCCACCAACAATGGAGAAGCGTTCCGCTTTCCCCACATCCTCTCCAGCATCTGCTGTCACCTGAGTTTTTCATCTCTTAGCCATTCTGACCAGTGTGAGGTGGAATCTCAGTGTTGTTTTGATTTGTATTTCAGGGTCATGTTTTGATTGTGAAGATTCTATGGTTTTGGTTAGCTGGGGCTAAAGAATCAGCTGTGATTAACAAGATACCAGAATCACTAAAGCAAACCTTTGTGTTACTGGGACTATTGATGCTGGTTGGCTGGAGCTAAGAAATTAGCAGTGATTAAGAAGAGACCAGCATCACTGAGGTGAAATCTTCTGGGAAGTGTTTTCTGAGAGCACAGAGGCTGTATTCCAGAGATAGCCACGGTTGTATTTTGTGCTGTGGCTGGACTTGGTACTGTGTAAGAGTCACCCAGGTGGTACTGGTTTTGAAGGCATGAAGGGGTCATGAAGAGCAGCTGAGGCTCGGCACTGTGAGAGGCCATGAAAGGCCATTGGTGAAGGTGCAACTTCAGTTGCAAATTGATGGCCCAGGACTGAAGGGGTTATGCATAGTAATTGAGGCTTGGCAATATGAAAAGAGCCTATGAGAGTCTATAGGTAAAGCCTAGTTACAGAAGAAGACAGCAGGGTTTTGGAGTTGCCAGTGCCATTTGATGACCACCAAGAACAGCAGTAGCAGTGGAGTACAGACAGCTGCAGCCTAGAAGACAAGGTGTGTGCTCCAAAGGGCAGAGTTGGAGAAGTGACCCAAGCCCTTGGAGGAGCCTGGAAGATCGTGAGTTGGATCCCAGACATTGAACCATTGAAGATTGAGTTTTGATTTTGATTATGACTGTGCCCTGATATTTTTCCCTTTTTTAGTAAGAAAGTATTTTAGTGGAGCCCACAGTTAAGAGACTTTGAATGTTTAAAAGACTTCGAATTTTAAAAGATATTGGACATTTTAAAAGGATTGAACTTTTAATATGTAAAGACTGTGGGACTTTTAAAGTTATTTAGATCTTGGGGATGAATAAGAAAGTAAGGGTTGAGTCTTAATAGTGATGTGTTTATGTTTCAAGTTGACAAGGGGTCAGCTGTACTGGCTGGTTTTGTGTGTCATCTTGACACAGGCTGAAGTTATCACAGAGAAAGGACTTTCAGTTGGGGAAGTGCCTCCATGAAATCCAGCTGTGGGGCATTTTTTCAATTAGTGATCAAGGGGGGAGGGCCCCTTGTGGGTGGTGCCATCCCTGGACAGGTAGTCCTGGGTTCTATAAGAAAGCAAGCTGAGCAAGCCAGGGGGAGCAAGCCAGTAAGAAACATCTCTTCATGGACTCTGCATCAGCTCCTGCTTCCTGACCTGCTTGAGTTCCAGTCCTGAGTTCTTGATGATCAACAGCAATGTGAAAGGTATAAGCTGAATAAACCCTTTCCTCCCCAACTTGCTTCTTGGTCATGATGATTGTGCAGAAATAGAAACCCTGACTAAGACAGAGGCTCACCCAAATTTTTCCTGTAGCCCTTCTAGCCCTTGAGTAGACCTGGAGCACAACTACCCTCTTCAAGGACTGTATAGATCTTTACAGATATAAGACATCTATTGTGACATAAGTTGTGGGCAGGGATGGTTTTTATCATCTATACCATACACAAGGCTCGAGCAACATAGCAACTACCTCTCCAGTGTTCACAAGTAGGTTATAGAGGTGACTCCATTCAAAGAACTGTGCTTCAGGGAAACATGATTTCGATCACTGAATGGTGGTCTTCTTGATAAACCCTAAATCTGTGGAGATACTTGCAATTGTTAGACTTGTGTGCCCTCCATTTGTACATTCCCTTGTAGCTATGAGTCTTTGTAACAACAATTCTTAGCCTTGGGAGCAGGAAACTCCACCTAAAATCGCAAATACCATAAAAACAAGGAGAACTACTTAGACAAATTCTAAATACCCAATACTTATAACTACTAAATACCCAAGGATACTTATAAACATGATCAAAAAATTTAAACAGGACTCAAGTAAATATGTAAATGAACTTAGTGAAGATGGGAATATATTTTCTGATGTCCGTGAAAATAAATAGCTGGATGAAATAAGACAATTCAGAATACGGAAATGGAATTCAATAAAGATATAGAAATACCAAAGACAACCCAAACTGAAATGAATCTAGAATTGAAATTTTTAGTCAAACAAAAAGTTCAGTGGAAAGTTTCACCAATAGAATGAATTTGGTGGAAGACAGAGTATCAGGATTTGAAGGTAGGCATAGAAATTTGGTCACTCAATGAAAGAAAATGCTAAGTTATAAAAACCATGAAAGAATTATGCAGTATTTTCAGGATGTTGTGCAAAGACAAAATATATGAATTACAGACACAGAAGAAAATACTTAAAAAACATTTTCAATAAAATCATAACCTCCTAAATCTAGACAAAAGAATGTCCTCAAAGTTTAAGAGGACTACAGAATATCAAATAAATATGAACAGAAAAGAGGCTCCCAGCATGAGTGATAGTTAAAACACGAAAAATAGGCTTCAAAAACCTAATAAAAGCCTTTCACATAACAAAAGTTTATTTGGTAGGGAGGGCTTGAAAAGATGTATTCCATGTTCTGAACGATCACAATATTCAACCCAGAAACAAGAAGCTTACAAACTCATGGAAACTGAGTAACTCATCACTGAATAAAGAAAAAAACTATTTGAGACAGAATGTAAGAGAAATTGCATCTCTATACAATTGGATAAAAATAAACACAAAATTCTTACACTATGGGACACAGTGAAGTCAAGTTCATGACATTAAGTGCCTACATAAAAATTTGGAGAGATCTTATATTAGCACATCTGAAAGCTTTAGAACAAAAAAGAATCACACTTAAAAGGAGTAGATGGCAAGAAATAAGCAAATTCAAGTCTGAAATCAATAAAATAGAAACAAAAGCATAACAAAAATGAACAAACAAAAAAAGCACAAAGGAATCAATAAAACAAAGAGTTTGTTCTTTGACAAAAGTCAATAAGATTGACAAACTCATGCCAAATTAACTAAAAGAGAAAGGAAGAATATCAATTTAACAAAATGAGAGATAACTAGTTGGGACATAGCAAATGCTGAGGAAGTCCAGAGAATCAAAGGAGCATGCTTCAAAACCTGAACTCTACCAAATTGGAAAACCTAAAAGAAATGGATAATTTTCTCAATAAAATCACTTATCAACATAAATCAAGTTCAGATCAGCAATTTATACAAACCTAGAATCCCTGATGAAATAGAAACTATCATCAAAATTCTCCCAACTCAAAAAGAGCACAGACTAGGTTTTAGTGCAGAATCTTACCAGACTTTGAAAGAACTGTTAGTGCCAATTCTCCTCAATTTATTCTTCAAATTTGAAACAGAACAATTTGTCTTCTGGGACCACAGTTACTCTGATGATACCTTAACCATATAGAGACACCACTAAGAAAGATGTTACAGACCAATTTCCCTTAGGAACATGGATGTGAATATACTCAATAAAATACTTGGAAACTGAATCCAAGAACACATCAAAACAAACAAACAAACAAACAAACAAAACCACCATGATTAAGAGGCTTCATTAGAGAGAGGCAGTGATGGTTCAACATGCATAAATTCATAAATGCTTTCCACCATATAAACAAACTTAAAGACAAAAGCAGATTATCTCATTAGATAAAGAAAAGATCTTTGACAAAATATAACATCTCTTCATGATAAAAGTACTCAAGAAATTATTGATATATGGGACAACAACAAAATAAAGGCAGTTTACAACTAATGTTTTGCAACATCAACTTAAATGAAGAAAAACTTGAAGCAATTCCACTAAAATCAGGAACAAGGCAGAGTTGTCCACTTCATATCTATTCAATATAGTGCCTGAAGTCTTATCTGGAGAAATAAGAAAACTGAAGGAGATCAAGGAAGTACAAATTGGAAAGGAAGAACTCAAAGTATCTCTGTTTGCAAATGATAAGAGAAGGTACTTAAGCAACCCTAAAATACCAGTGGGGAAATCCTAGAGCTGATGAACACTTTCTGCAATGTAGCTGGGTATAAATTTAACTTACAAAATTTAATATCCTTCCTATATATAAATGACAAACAGACTCAGAAAGAAATCAAGTAAACAACAACTTTTACAATAGCCTCAAAAATATAAAAAATCTTGGAGTAACTCTAATCAAGTAAGTGAAAGACATGTATCTTTTTTTTTTTTACATTTCTTTTTTTTAATTATTTTATTTTATTTTTTTTAATTTACATTCCAAATCATTTCCCCTTTCCCGTTTCCTCCCAGAAAGACATGTATCTTAAGACATTGAAGAAAGAATTTAAAGAAGATATCATAAGATAGAAAGATTTCCCATATAGATGGAACGGTAAGATTAATAAAGTAAAAAATGGCTATCCGACCAAAAGCAATCTGCAAATTCAATGCAATATCCATTAATTCTGATACGATTCTTCAGGGATCTTGAAAGGACAATTTTCAGCTTCATGTGAAAATACACACACACACACACACACACACACACACACACAAGATAGCTAAAACTACCTTGAATAAAGAATAAACAGACTGCTGGTGGAATCATGGCTAGCCTGTTGCAAATTGTACTATCAAGATAGAGTAATAAAGATGGAGTTAGAACAAAAACAGACATGTTCACTGACATCAAATTAAAGAACCATACATAATCTATGAAGGTCTAAGTTTTCATAATGGAACCAGAAAGACACACTGGGAAAAGACAGCCTCATCAAGAACTGGTGCTCTGTCAAATTGGAGGGCTGCATGTAGAAGAATCCAAATAGTTCATCACTTATCACACTGCACAAAACTTAACCCAAAATGGACCAAAGACCTCAACATAAAACCAGATACAATGAATCTGATAGAAGAGAAAGTGAGGAATAGCTTTTATCATGGGCATACAAGCACACACACACAAAAGTACTTTCTGAACAGAACACATGCTAAGATCAACAACTAATAAATTGTACTTCACAAATAAGAAAAGCTTTTGCATAGCAAAGGACAATACTATTCTGAAAAGGTGGCAGCCAACATATAGGAAAAGATTTTTTACCAACTATGCATCCAATAGAAGGCTAATATTCAAAATATATGAAGAACTCAAAAATATTAAGACAACACCCTATAAAATCTGTACCCTATAAAATTGGGGTACAGATTTAAACTGAATTTTCAAAAGAAGAAATTCAAATGACTGAGAAACATTTAAAGATATATTCAATATCCTTAGTCATCCCCAACATTCAAAGATTGAGATTTCATCTTACACCTGTCTGAATGGCTAAAATCAATAAAATGAATCACAGGTCATTACAGTGAGGGTGTGGACTAAGAGGAGCCCTCATCCACTGAGGATGGGATTGCAAACTTTTATAGTAACTATGTAAATTAGTGGCACTTCCTCAGGATGATGGAAATCAATCTTTTTCAATATCCAGCTTTGCTACTCTTGGGAATATACCCAAAAGACATTTCATCCTCCCATAGACACATTAGCTCAACCACGTTCAATGATATTTTATTCATAATGGTCATAAACTAGAAATAAAACATTAATAGATAAAGAAAATGTGGTATATTTACAGAATGGAATGTGTAATTTTTTTTAAATCGACCATAAAAAAACCAAAATAATGAAATTTGCAGGTAAATGGAACTAGAAAAAAAATCATCCTAAGTTAGGTAACCCAGATCTAGGAAGAAAAATATAATATAGTATGCATTTACTCACATGTGGGTATTAGTTGTAAAGTCAATGATAACAAAGTTACAATCTATAGAACAAAACAGGTTTGGTATAGTCTAAGGAGCTAAGGAGAATGGATGAAACTCCCTAAGGAGAATAAATAGTTATAGTTGGATGGGCAAGGGTATGTAGAATAAAGTACCAGAGTGTGGGAATGAAGAGTGGATGAGGTATAGAATACCTCAAAGGGCAGCTAAAATTAAGGTCCATATGAGTGGCAGTATGGCATCCAAATACATCACATGTGCCTAAATATATACACACAAGAAGGCAATTTAAATGAAATCGTCAAATAACAGGAAACAGCAATGTCCTACTGCTGAAGCAAGCTAGTGCCTACTAGAACTTTCACACCCACAGGTTAGTGTTCATGGTACTAGAAGGTACTCTACACACTACCAAAAGAGAAACCCAACCATCTAGACCAACTATAAACCTTTCAGTCTTCAATGGTGTCCTGTCTGTAAGATATGCTAGCACAGTGGTGGCACAAAGTTGGTGAGAGAAACCAATGAATAGCTGATTTGACTTAAAGGTCACTTTTGACAAAGAGACACCCAGGGACCTTGGTGAAAATCAAATACTAAAGAGAGCAACAAAAAGACCCTAGTAATACTCTGCCACACTCTGCACACTCTTATGTCAGTGCTTGCTCAACCATTATATGTGTGTGCGTGTGCGTGTGTGTGTGTGTGTGTGTGTGTGTGTGTGTGTGTGTGTGTATTCATTTTACCCCTAAGATAATATCTGTCATTGACATTGAAATGTGCTTCTGGAGGTAGAAAAAGATGAACCTTGTTTTCTGTGGTTTTTTTTAAATTGGAAAATTGAGGCCATTATTATTAGAATTATTACTGACAGATGTGTGTTAATTGTTCTTGTTCTATTGATTTTGTCATGGTTCTTGGTTTCTTTGATTCACTATCTTGTTTTTATTTCCCCCTGAGACTCTTTGTGTGTGTTTATTCCTCACTTCAGTCAAAATATCCTGTGTAGAACAGAGTTAGTTCTCATAAATTCCTTTTTTAAATTTTATTTTATTGTTTTGCTGACTGGAAAATAAATTTTGTTTCATACAATACACAGTAATTATATTTTCCCTCCCTCCATTTCCTCCCAGTACCTCTTCACTTCTCCTCTCATTTGAATACACCCTCTTTCTTTGTCTTATTAGGAAATGAACTGGCATCTAGGAGAAAGTAATAAAATAAAATATAAGATAAAACAAAAAGAAACAAATCAGAATAGGAGAAAGTATTTTTTAAAAAGAAAAAAGAAGTTAAGGAACCTATGAAAAAGTACAAAAAACCAGATATAGACCTAGAGATCCATCCATGTGCACACTGAAGAATTCTATAAAAACAAAATTGAAAGCCATGATATATACAAAAAGTCCTAGAGAGCAAAAAATAAAAATAGAAAATGGAAAAAAAAAACAGAGATAAGCTTTTTAAAAAGGAAGGAATAAAAATCCCTGACATACCAACTCAAACCAGTCGTTGAGTTTATACTCTGCTGGGCAACGCCTGAAGGGTGTGCTGCTTACTCTTTAGTTTGTTTCCCTAGTGACATTATCTTGGAGAAAACTAAAATATCATTTATAAATAGTTATTGATTGTAGATATCTTCTGAATTAGGGATTGGGACATGTGTCCAATTCTTCGTTCAGCTCTAGGAACCCATCTGGTGCCAATCGGTGCAGGCCCGGGGCATGCTGCCGCAGTCTCTGCGAATTTATATGTTCATTGATCCTCTTATGTGCAAAAAGCCTTGATTTCCTTGGTGTCTTCCATTCCATCTGACTCTTCAACCTCTTCTTCCACAGGGTTCCTTGACCCTGAAGAAATGGTTTGACAGATATAAGGTTTAGGGCTGAGTGTTCTAATGTCACACCCTCAGCATATTGGCATATTGTCTGGCTATGGTTCTCTGTGTTTGTTCCTATGTGCTGCAGAAGGAAGCTTCACTAATGATGGTTCATTCATACACACACACACACACACACACACACACACATATACACATATACACGTATATATGTATATATATATATATATATATATATATATATATATATAGCGCAGGTACAGCTATTTAAAAGGAATGTAAAAGGAATGAATGTATATGTATAGCTATGTAAAAGAAATGTAAGTATGAAATAAGCAGGTATTGCTATTTAAATACATGACAAAATAGACTAAAACCAAAATCTATCCATAAGAGATAGAGAAGGTCATTCATACTAATGCAAAGAGAACAATCCATGAAGAGGAAATTAAAACCCTAAATATATATAAATAAAATACCCACACATCCAGATTTATAAACCAAACACTAATAGATTTCAAATCACTAATCCACATCAAAGAGTAACGCACTCAAAGTATGACTTCAAAACCTCATAGACAGATAAAGTAAAAAAAAAATTGAATAAAAAATATTGGAATTAAATGACATTAAGATCAAACTGCTGTATAGGCATCAACAAGACAGTCCCACCAACACCAAAGAATACATATTCTTAGCAGCCATAAAATTTCATTATATTATATCACATATTAACATACCACCATGTCTTATAAAACAAAAGACAATTGGAAAAACATCCTATATCCTCTTATCACAATTATATAAAGCTACACAACACTACTACCATCACCACAATAATAATAATGATAATAATAATAATAATAATAATAAATTAGAAGAATGAATATTAAACAATACAACATCAAGTGTTGAATATGTCTTTAAAAAAACAAGGAGTTGCCATTTGCATCAGAGAACCAGGCAGATCCACAGCCTTCTGTTCTTAGCCCACCAGGAGAGAATGATCTCCCAGCAGTGATTTCACTTCTGAATGCAGAGGTGAGATCTCCACCTTTTCTCTGGAGGGGTACAGCTAGGAGCACACTGGGCATACGACCAGTGGAGCAGCTGGGACAGGAGTCTTCCCTTCCAGCCGCCATTTGCAGCAGGGAACCAGACAACTCCACAGTCTTCTGTGCACAGACCCTGCCAGAAGAGAGTTGGTCTTGTTAGAGTCTGCTGGAAGACCCCCACTCAATAAGGCCACAGAGACTGGAATTGCTGCAATCCACAAGAGGTTTAATGTTTCAATGTACATTGAGGAACCCCAGCATGCAGGCAAAAGGAGACCACGAGCTCACAAAGCATACCCTTTTTATAAACTTTTTGGCGGGGAGTTCAGTGGTCTCCTGAGTTGGACGACTGTGATTGGTTACCCTGAGCAACATTTAAAATTATTGGTCAACTCGAATGGGGAGGTTGTCTCTGCCATTCAGCCCTGTCCTGCCCACCTTGTGGTATTCGTGGTATTTCCTGGCATTGTCCTTTAGTCACTTCCCTCTCTGTCCTAACCCTAGGCAGGGTAGTTCTGTTTAGCCCATTTCCATATCCATCCTTACCCCAGGCAGTCATGGACGGATTGGAAAGTTTCTGTCCGACTGTGTCCCCCCTTGGTCATGGGGAGCTGGTCTGCTGTTTCTGACAGGGTTCTCACATTCTCTCAGGAGTACAGACACAGGTTTACAGGCCCATAGCAGGGGCAAGCTCCAGCCAGAGACAACAAGACCAACTAACACCAGAGATAACCAGATGGCAAAAGGCAAGCACAAGAACCTTACCAACAGAAACCAAGGCTACTTGGCAATATCAGAGCCCAGTTCTCCCACCACAGGAAGTTCCGGATGCCCCAACACACGGGAAAAGCAAGAGTTGGATTTAAAGTCTCATCTCACAATGCTGTTAGAGGACATCAAGAAGGACATAAATAACTTCCTTAAAGAAATACAGGAGAACATGGGTCAAATGGTAAAGGCCCTTAAAGAGGAAACACAAAAATCCCTGAAAGAAATACAGAGAAGCATGGGTGAACAGGTAGAGGCCCTTAAAGAAGAAACACAAAAATCCCTGAAAGAATTACAGGAGAACACAAACAAACAAGTGAAGGAAATGAACAAAACCATCCAGGATCTAAAAATGGAAGTAGAAACAATAAAGAAATCACAAAGTGAGACATCTCTGGAGATAGAAAATCTTGGAAAGAATTCAGGAGTCATAGATGCAAGCATCAACAACAGAATACAAGAGATAGAAGAAAGAATCTCAGGGGCTGAAGATACCATAGAAAACGTTGACTCAACAGTTAAAGAAAATGCAAAATGCAAAAAGCTCCTGAGACAAAACATCCAGGAAATCCAGGACACAATGAGAAGACCAAACCTAAGGATTATAGGTATAGAAGAGAGTGAAGATTTCCAACTTAAAGGGCCAGTAAATATCTTCAACAAAATTATAGAAGAAAACTTCCCTAACCTAAAAAAGTGATGTTCATGAACATATAAGAATTCTACAGAACTTCAAACAGACTGGACCACACCAGAAAGTCCTCCCAGCACATAAAAATCAAAACACCAAATGCACTAAAGAAAGAAAGACTATTAAAAGCAGTAAGAGAAAAAGGTCAAGTAACCTATAAAGGCAGGCCTATCAGAATTACACCAGACTTCTCACCTGAGACAATGAAAGCCAGAAGATCCTGGGCAGATCTCATACAGTCCCTAAGAGAACACAAATGCCAGCCCAAACTGCTATACTCAGCAAAACTCTCAATCACCATAGATGGAGAAAACAAGATATTCCATGATAAAATTTATACAATATCTTTCCACAAATCCAGCCCTACAAAGGATAATAGATGAAAAACGCCAACATGAGGGAAAATGCACCCTAGAAAAAGCAAGAAAGTAATCTTTTTCCAGCAAAACCAAAAGGAAGTAACCACACAAACTTAAAAAGAACATCAAAAATAATAGGAAGCAATGATCACTATTCCTTAATATCTCATAATGTCAATAGGCTCAATTCCCCAGCAAAAAACATAGTCTAACAGAGATGTTTTTCATGTGGATCTTCGATTTTATCAGAAAATGTTTGTGACTCCTCTTTCAATTCAGTAATGCTTTTTGTGTCTACCATTTTGACTGTATTATTTTCCATGATAATCTTTAATTTTAACACTTTTTTCTGTGTATTTCTTCGATTTTGTCGGAGGTGTTTTTCATGTAGATCTTTGGTTTTGCGGGGGGGGCGGTGTTTGTAGTTCCACTTTCAATCAATTTAGGAATGCTTTTGTGCCTACCATTTTGTTGGTATAATTGTCCATGATAATCTTCAATTTTAACATTTCTCTATATTTTTCACATTGGTGTTCTATTCAGGAAATTTTCCCCTGTGCCCATGTGTTCCAAGTTCTTCCCGACTTTCTCCTCTATATGCTTCAGTGTATCTGGTTTTATGTGGAGGTCCTTGATCCACTTGGATTTGAGCTTTGTACAAGGAGATAAGAATTTTGCATTTTTCTGCATGCTGACCTCCAGTTTATCTAGCACCATTTGTTAAAAATGCTGTCTTTTTTCCACTGGATGTTTTTTGCTCCTTTGTCAAATATCAAGTGACCATACGTGTGTGAGTTCATATCTGGGTCTTCAATTCTATTCCATTGATTTTCCTGTCTGTCTCTGTACCAATACCATACAGTTTTTATTACTATTGCGCTGTAGTAGAGCTTGAGGTCAGGGATGGTGATTCCCCCAGTAGATCTTTTGTTTTGGAGAATAGTTTTTGCTATTCTGGGTTTTTTGTTATTCCAAATGAATTTGCAGATTGCTCTTTCTAGCTCTATGAAGAATTGATTTGGAATTTTGATGGGGATTGCATTGAATCTGTAGATTGCTTTTGGCAAGATGGCCATTTTTACTATATTAATCCTTCCAATCCATGGGCATGGGTGATCCTTCCATCTTCTGAGGTCTTCTACGATTTCTCTCTTTAGAGGCTTGAAGTTCTTGTCATACAGATCTTTCACTTGCTTCGTTAGAGTCACACCAAGGTATGTAATATTATTTGTAACTATTGTAAAGGGTGTCATTTCCCAAATTTCTTTCTCAGCCTGTTTATCCTTTGAGTAGAGGAAGGCTACTGATTTATTTGAGTTAATTTTATATCCAGCCACTTTGCTGAAGTTGTTTATCAGCTTTAGGAGTTCTCTGGTGGAATTTTTGGGGTCGCTTAAGTATACAATCATATTGACTGCAAATAGTGATACTTTGACTTCTTCCCTTCCAATTTGTATACCTTTGACCTCCTTTTGTTGTCTAATTGCTCTGGCTAGGACTTTGAGTACTATATTGAATAGATAGTGAATGAATGGGCAGCCTCGTCTGGTCCCCGATTTTAGTGGGATTGCTTCGAGTTTCTCTCCTTTTAGTTTGATGTTAGCTACTGGTTTACAGTATATTGCTTTCACTATGTTTAGGTATAGGCCCTGAATTCCTGATCTCTCCAAGACTTTTATCGTGAAGGAATGCTGAATTTTGTCAAAAGCTTTTTTTGCATCTAATGAAGTGACCATGTGGCTTTTTTTTTTCCTTTGAGTTTTTTTTTTTTTTTTTTTTTTGGTTTTTCGAGACAGGGTTTCTCTGTATAGCCCTGGCTGTCCTGGAACTCGCTCTGTAGACCAGGCTGGCCTTGAACTCAGAAATCTGCCTGCCTCTGCCTCCCAAGTGCTAGGATTAAAGGCGTGCGCCACCACCGCCCGGCCCTTTGAGTTTTTTAATGTAGTGGATTACATTGATGGATTTCCGTATATTGAACCATCCCTGCATCCCTGGGATGAAGCCTACTTGATTGTGGTGAATTATTGTTTTGATGCATTCTTAGATTCGGTTGGCCAGAATTTTGTTGAGAATTTTTGCATCAATGTTCATAAGGGAAATTGGTCTGAAATTCTCTTTCCTTGTTTGGTCTTTGTTTGGTTTAGGTATAAGCATTATTGTGACTTCATAGAATGAATTGGGTAGTGTTCCTTGAGTTTCTGTTTTGTGAATTAGTTTGAAGGGTATTGGTATTAGCTCTTCTTTGAAGATCTGATAGAATTACCCACTAAACACCTCTGGTCCTGGACTTTTTGTTGTTGGAATACTATTAACAACTGCTTCTATTTCCTTAGGACTTATGGGACTATTTAGATGATATCTGATCCTGTTTTAACATTGGCACCTGGTATGTATCTAGAAAATTGTCCATTTCATCCAGATTTTCCAATTTTGTTGAGTATAAACTCTTGTAGTAGGATCTCATGATTTTTTGAATTTCCACAGTTTCTGTTGTTATGTCTCCCTTTTCATTTCTGAATGTCTTAAAAAACAAAAGAAAATTGGAAAAACATCCTATATCCTCTTATCACAATTAGATAAAGTTACACACCACTACCACCACCACAATAATAATAATAATAAATTAGAAGAATGAATATTAAATAATACATCAAGTGTTGAATATATCATTAAAAAATCAAGGATTTTTTTTTTATGTAGAACTAAATGAAAACGGAAATACAAACCTATGGTTCATGATGAAGGCAATCATTTTTAAGATTTTTAAAATTTTATTTTGTATGTATGAGTGTTTTACCAGCTTCTAAGATTATGCTTGGTGCCCAGAAAGGTAAGAAGATGATACTAGATTCTCTGGAACTGGAGAAATGGAATTTTATGAGCTACTATGTGGATACTGGCAACTTATTCAAGGTTCTCCACATAAGTAGCAAGCACTCAGATCGTCAGCATGTCTGCCCCTCCAAAGACTCCACAATCTAAAGACCTCTCAGGAGATCTGCTGCATCCAGGGCAACAGACTCCACAGTCTGAAGACCTTCCAGCAGACCTGCTGCACAGAGGGCAACAGGCAAGGGATCCACTCAAATAACCTCAGCAGCAAGAACCCTGAGGAGGCCAGCTGACATGGGACCATCCCCTCTGCTGGAGCTCCACCTCCCTTCTGGCCTACACCTTCCACAGGGTAAATCATCAGCATGTCTACCCCTCTGAAGTCCCCAGAGTCTGAAGGCCTCCAAGGAGACCAGCAGCAACCCAGGGACACAGGAGGTGGGCTCCAGAGAGAGAACTTCCTTTAATACCCCCCACCTGTGCCCCACTAGTCCCAAGAAAACATCTAAACAGCAGCTCTGATTGGCTGACATTTGTCTCTGCCAGCATTCCTTGGTCTCTCAGGAAGTTCTCAATTAGCTCCTCCTACAGGAGATGCTTTTGCAGCTGTGTGACACCCTGGCATTTACATAGAGGTGGCCCCACTGTTCCTGCTACAGGTTAAGAACCAATTGAATTTAACAGTTATGTACAGAACATTTTACCCTAAAACAAATGAATATATCTTCTTCTCAGCACTTCATGGTACCTTTTCCAAAATTGACTATATATAATTAGTCACAAAACAAGCCTCAGCAGATACAAGAAGTTTGACATAATCCCATATATTCTATAAAATCACCATGGACTAAGGACTATGGCTAGACTTCAATAACAACAAAAATAACAGAAAACCTATATACCTATGGAAATTGAACAACTTTCTACTCCTTGATAACTTGATCAGGGTAGAAATAAAGAAAGAAATTAAAGACTTCCTAGAATTCAATGAAAATGACACAGCATACTCAAACTTATGGGACACAATGAAACCAGTGCTAAGAGGAAAATCCATTGCACTAAGTGGCCCCTTAAATAAATTGGAGAAATCTTACATTAGCAAGCTAACCACACACCTGAAAGCCCTAGAACAAAAAGAAGTAAAAACACCCACAGAGAATAGATGGCAGGAAATAGTCAAAGACACGGCTGAAATCAACCAAATAGAAACAAAGAGAATAATATAAAGAATCAGCAAAACCAAAAGCTGGTTCTTTGAGAAAAGAATCAAGATAGATGAACCTGTAGCCATGTTAACTCTAGATGAAATGGATGATTTTCGAGACAGATACCATGTACCAAAGTTAAATCAAGAGCAGGTAAGCTATCTAAATAGGCCAATATGTCCTAAGGACATAGAAGAAGTCATTAAAAGCCTCCCAACCAAAAAAAAAAAAGCCCAAGGGCTCGATGGTTTTAGTGAGGAATTCTATCAGAACTTCAAAGAAAAGTAAATATCAACACTCCTCAAACTATTCCATACAATAAAAACCTAATTCATTGTGTGAAGTCACAGTTATGCCGATACCTAAACCAAGCAAAGACCAGTCAAAGAGAGAGAACTTCATACCAATATCACTTATGAATATTGATGCAAAAATACTCAATAAAATTCTAGCAAACCAAATAGATGCCCCAACAAGGGGAAATTGGGGGGGTTGGGTGTTTTGGGGAAGGGGGAAACTGGGAAAGGTTTTATCACTTGAAATGTAAATGAAGATTTTATTCAATAAATATATATATATAAATTCTAGCAAACCAAATCCAAGAACACATCAAAACCACCATTCACCACAATCAAGTAGGCTTCATCCCAGGAATTCAAGGTTGGTTCAATATGTGAAAATCCATTTTGGTAATCCACTACATAAACAAGCTCAAGGAAAAAAAAAATCATAAGATTAGATTCCGAAAAAGCATTTGACAAAACACAACACCCTTCATGTTAAAAGTATTGGAGAGATCAGGAATTCAAAGCCCATACCTAAAGGTAATAACAGCAATATACAGCAAACCAACAGTCAATATCAAATTAAATGGAGAGATACTTGAAGCAATCCCACTAAAATCAGGGACAAGGATGTCCACTCTCCCCATATCGTAAATATTAAATATTTAAGTACTCAAAGTTCTCACTAGAGCAATTAGGCAAGAAAAGGAAATCAAGGGGTTACAAATTGGCAAAGAAGAAATCAAGGTGTTAATATTTGCAGATGATATGATTGTACACACAAGCAGAAGTTCTAACAGAGAACTTCTGCAGCTGGTAATCAACTTCAGCAAAGTGGCTGGATACAAAATTAACTCAAACAAATCAGTAGCCTTCCTTTAGACAAACAGTAAATGGACTAAGAAGGAAAATAGGGGAACAACACCCTTCACAATAGTCACAAATAATATAAAATATCTTGTTATAACTCTAACCAAACAAGTGAAAGATCTGTATGACAAGAACTTCAAGTCTCTCAATAAAGAAAATGAAGAAGACCTCAGCAAAATGCAGAGATCTCCTATGCTCATGGACTGGTAGAATTAACATAGTAAAAATGGTCATCTTGCCAAAAGTAATCAACAGATTCAATGCAATCCCCATCAAAATTCCAATACAATTCTTCACAGACATGGAAAGAACAATTTTCAATTTCATATGGAAAAACAAAACTCCCAGGATAGAGAAAACAATTCTTAATAATAAATGAACTTCTGACAGAATCACCATCCCTGACCTCAAGTGTACTACAGAGCAATACTGATAAAAACTGCATAGTATTAGCAGAGACAGACAGGTTGATCAATGGAATAGATTTGAAGACCCAGAAATAAACCCACACACTTATGGACACTTGGCCTTTGACAAAGAAGTCAAAAATATACAATGGAAAAAAGAAAGCATCTTCAATAAATGGTACTGGTGTAACTTGCAGTCTGTATGTAGAAAAATGAAGATAGATCCAAATTTGTGACCTTGCTCATATTTGCTTGACAAAGCTCAAGTCCAAGTGATCAAGGACCTCAACATAAAACCAGATACACTGAATCTAATAGAAGAGAAAGTGGGAAAGAGATTCGAACTTTTTGGCAGGGAGGGGGGACATTTTCTAAACAGAATTCCAATGGCAAAGGCTCTAAGATCAAAAATTGATAAACTGGACCTCATGAAACTGGAAAGCTTCTCCAAGGCAAAGCACATAGTTAATAGGACAAATCTCCAACCTACAGATTGGGAAAACATTCTTCACTAACCCCACATCTGAAAGAGGCTACTATCCAAAGTTTATAAAAACTCAAGAAGATAAGTTCAAAAAATGAAACAACCCAACCAAAAAATGGGTTGTACAGTTAAACAGAGAATTCACAGCAGAGGAATTTCTAATGGCCAAGAAACACTTAAAGAAATGTAAGTTCTTAGTCACCAGGGAAATGCAAATCAAAGTAACCCTGAGAGTCTACCTTACACTAGTCAGAATGGCTAAGATCAAAAACTCAGGTGACAGCACATGTTGGCAAGGATGTAGAGTAAGAGGAACACTCCTCCATTGTTGGTGGTCTTGTAAAACTGGTACAACTATTCTAGAATGCAATCTGCAAATTACTCAGGAAATTGGAGACACACCTACCTGAAGACCCAGCTGTACCACTCTTTGGCATATACCCAAAAGATGCCCCACCATTCCACAGGGGCACATGCTCCTTTATGTTTATAGCAGCCTTATCTGTGATAGCCAGAAGCTTGAAACAACCACAGTTGTTTCAGTTCCACAACTGAAGAATGAATATAGAAAATATGGCTCATTTATACAATGGGATACTGTTCAGCAGTTAAGAATGAGGACATCATGGATTTTGCAGGCAAATGGATAGAACTAGAAAATATCATCCTGAGTGAGGTAACTCAGACCCAAAAGGACAAGCATATTATATACTCACTAATAAGTGGATATTAGGCAAAAACTAAAGTACAGAATACCTAAGATACAATCCACAGAACTCAAGAAGGTTAACAAGAGGAAGGGCCCAAGTGAGGATACTTCAATCCGCTTGGGCAGAAGATAACAATCATGGTAGGCAGAGGGAGGGCAGGACCTGGGTAGAAGCCAGGAGGGGGAGGGGAAAAGGGGAACATGTTCAGGTATTTGGAGGGGGAACATGAGAAAAGCCCTGAGGGTAAGCAGAATGTATGAAAATATACAACCTGGGGGAGAGGGTAGGAGATGGGGCAATACCCTCTAGAAAGTACCAGAGACTTGGGAAGTGAGAGACACTCAGGACTCAAAGGGAGGGAACTTAGATGAAATGCCCAACAGTGGGAGTAAAGTCCACCTCCAGTAGAAAGATAGGGCGTTAAGTGGAGGAATGGGATTGCTATCCCACAGTTAAAAATTCTGACCCAGAATTGTACCTGTCTAAAAGAACTACAAGGACAAAAATGAAGAACAGACTGAGGGAAAGACAGTACAGTGACTGGGCCCAACTTGGGATCAATCTTAAGGGGAGGATCCAAGGCCTGACACTATTACTTATGCTATGTTGTGCTAACAGACAGGAGCCTAGCAAGAGGCTCAAGAAGTCGCTGACTGAAACTGAAGCGGATAGTTACACTCAACCAATGCACTGAAGTCGAGGTGTCCTGTGGTTGAATTAGGAAAAGGCTGGAATAAGATTAGGAGGGCGACCCTATAGGAAGACCAACAATCTCAATTAACCTGGACCCCTAAGATCTGACACACTGAGCCACCAACCAGGAAGCATACAAGAGCTGGTCTGACATATATACAGCAGAAGACTCTTGGTCTGGCCTCAGTGGGAGATGTGCCTAACCCTGGAGAGAATTGACATCTCAGGGAGTCAGGAAGCCTGGGGAAGGGACAACCTCATGGAGAAGGGGGGGTGGTGATGGGATGAGAAACTGTGGGAGGGGCCTTGGAGGGGTGTAACAGCTGGATGGTAAAAAAATAAAAGGAATGAAAAAAAGAAAAGAAACAAATACTCTGAATGCTAAGCCATCTTTCAAGCCCTAATGAAAGTAATTCTAAGAGAGGATTTTATGTACATATTAAGCATATATTTCTGAGTGCTCTCAAATTATCTGATGATAAATCATAAGGTTTTGGTATAACAATAAAAAAAAAAACCTCAAAGCAGTAGCTGGGGAGAAATAACTAAGAAAAAACAACAGTACATATAACCAGTGAAATAAGGAGTTGATTCTTGTAAAAGAAAAAAATGACAAATCTTCAAACAAAAAAACAAAGAAAGAATCTAATTTGTAAATTTAGAGATGAAAGTAGAGACATTAAGACATACAAATAAAATTCAGAAAACTAAAAGCATATAACTCAAAACCACATATTTCAATGAATTAGAAAACATAAAAGAAATGGATAACCCTCTAGATAGATATGTATGGCCCATTAACATTAAAACAAGATGAAAAAAATAATTTAAGCAGATCAATAACCAGCATCAAGATTAATACAAAATCTCCCAACTAAATAAAACCCAGGACTAGATGGATTTGTGTCTGAATTATTTTGACCAGACCTTTAAAGAACTAAATCCAATGCTATTCAGTCTATTTAAAAAAAAAAAAAAAAGAAAAAAGAAAAAGAAAAAAAATGGCAGGAATGATTCTTAGCAATTTTTATAAAACTAGTGTTAACCTGGTTCCAAAACAAAATAAAAATGCAATATATAAATATATTACTATCAACCCCTGACCCCCAAATTCCGAATGATGAGTCAGTTCCTAATAAAGGATGGTCCTGTGCACTACCAATTCTGTATTTGTTTGCACTTCATATTATACATCAGAACATTGCCAATGAGAGAGACAGAGACACAGGAAGACAAAGGCTGACAGAGAGAGAGAGAGAGAGAGAAGGGAAGGAGGGAGGGAGGGAGGGAGAGAGAGACAGAGAGAAAGAGAGAGAGAGAGAGAGAGAGAGAGAGAGAGAGAGAGAGAGAGAGAGAGAGAGAGAGAGAATGAATAATCATCATGGGAGATTTTTTTTAATTGTTCCTTACAGTAATTGATAAAACAGGCATACTATCAATAAGAATACAGCAAATATGAATGTGTTGATTAAAAATGTGGATAAGTAGATATTAGGAAGAATTATACACAATACAACTTACAGACCATATGAAGCTCAAGAAGAAGGAAGGGCAACATGTGGATGCTTCAGTTCTACTTAGAAGGGGGAACAAATAATCATGGGAGGTAGAAGGCGGGAAGGGACTTGGGAGGAAGAGAGGAGGGGAAGAGGAAATAAGTGGGGGCAGGATCAAGTGTGGGAGGAGACGGGGGTGTGTGGGAGATGAACAGAGGGTCAGGAAATTGAACAGAGGTGTGTAGCAATGGGGGATGGACAACTGAGAGTAGCCAACAGAAAGTTCCAGATGTGAGGAAAGCAAGAGGCTCCCAGGACCCAACAGGAATGGCATTAACTAAAATACCCAGCAAAGGGGAGAAAGAACCTGTAGAGACCATATCAAGAGATTAGGCACAACTGACTGTTGAGGGATCGGGCCACCCACCCTTCTCAAAAATTGTAACCCAGAATTGCTCCTGTCTAAAGGAAATAGGGAAACAAAGAGTGGAGCAGAGACTGACAGAAAGGCCATCCAGAGACTGCCCCACCTGGGGATTCATTCTGTATGCAGACACCAAACCCAGACACTATTGCTGATGCCAAGCAGTGTTTGCTGAGAGGAGCCTGATATAACTATCCCCTGAGAGGCTCTGTGAGAACCTTACGAGTACAGACGGGGATGCTTGCAGCCAACCATTGGACTGAGCACCCCAATGGAGGAGTTAGGGGAAGGACTTAAGGATTTGAAAGGGTTTGCAACCCCATAAGAAGAACAACATTATCAACCAACCATACCTCCCAGAGCTCCCAGGGACTAAACCTCCAACCAAAGAATACACACGGAAGGACCCATGACTCAATAGCTGCATATGTAGCAGAGAATGGCCTTCCTTATCTGGCATCACTGGAAGGGGAGGCCCTCAGTCCTGTGAAGGCTTGATGCCACAGTGTAGGTGGTGAGGTGGGGAAGCACCCTCATATAATCAGGGGGCAGGGTGATGAGATAGGGGGTTTTCAGAGGGGAAACCGAGAAGGGGGATAACATGTGAAATGTAAATGAATAAAATAACAAATAAAAAATTTAAAAATAGATTTTGATTAAAATGACCTTTGCTACCAATAAACTCAACAACTAAAGAAAACATATGATCTTCAAGAGCACATAAAACACTTACAAATTTGAATCATAAAGGATTGAATCATAAAGCAATTGTTTTAATAGTATGGGGCAGTAATAAATTTCAGCTGAAGTTGCTAACAGAAGGAAATAAAAAGAGTCTATATCAATAAAATAGCACCTTTCTAAATAGAAAAAGAATCAAAGAAGAAATTTGACTGAAAATTGAAATATTTGTTATGTAGAAATTATAAAATATTACATGCCAAATTTGTTTTTGACTTGAATCAGTGACCTTAAATGTACATTACAAAGAGGACATGGGAGAAAGCATTGGTATTAGATTTTAAAAATTACTAAAATGATAGGTATTTTACCCTTCCAAAGGAAATATTAAATATAAAAAGAGAATATACATAGAACCAAAACCAAATATAAACTAGCAACAGTTAAAGTTAAAAGTTCTTTGAAAAGTTATACAATTGACAAAACTTAAAAATATATTTTGAATAAATGTGACAAGTAAATTCTTAATATCTGTGTTTGAGAAAGAATGTGGTGTCTAATGAGAAAGAATGTGATGTCTTTTAGACTGTAGTGCCTTGACTTGTACATATGACCTGAAGTGGCCTCCACATATAATACAGCTGACTTTGATTTGCTATGTAAAGATTTCTTACTTAAACTAATTTTATCTTTATAATCAAACAACTGAGTCCCAACCAATCATTGGCAAGAGAACTTCTAGCCAATCAGCAACTGATATGATCACACAAGGCAAGTGCCAAGTGCAGCAATCACATTGATTTTTGTATTGCTTCCTTGCCTCTTGCGGTAAATATTAACTGCATATGTGTGAACTTCTATACCTATTTACTTTGCTCAAGTAAACTGTATTAAGCTTACCTGGTTTCAGTTTGCTTCTCTTCTTTTTAATATGCTTAGAATCTTATCAGTACTGATATTGTTAAAGAAGTTTCTATATTGATATAAATGATCAAGAAAGAAACAGATAAGCCAATATAAACCATACATTCTATTTAAATAAATATTTCACAGAAAATGAGATCGATCGCTACCTTTCTAAAAAATACAAAAGAGACCCAATTTCATAAGTAATAAGATAATGCAAATTAAAGTCACAGTGTGATAACATTCATCAAGGACAGCTAATATTTCATTATCTAGTATCAGGAATTGGTGATGACACACAGTAACATTTTTGTCACATTATGCTCAGTCTAATGCTGCTATCTAAGAACTTTGGAAAACAGTTAATCTTTAGAGAGTAAAGGACATTTTATATCGATTGCTATAGTGGCTGTAATTACATACCAAACAGGAGTATGATAGCAATAAGATTTTATTCATTTCAAAACTAATTTTAGAGTCCAAAACTCTAAATAAGATAAAAGTTCATCAACAATAGAATAGGTTATTTCTACAATATTATAAATACTGACCCATCAGAGCACACTATCAACACATAAATGAGTTTGAGTTTGACAATTTAATGTTGAATAACAAACAAAAAATACATACTTTATAATTTCTAGCTGTTCAGTGGGAGAGCAAGATGTGCAATCTCCGAGGTCCAGGTAACATCGTGAGTCTGACATAGTTTCACAGTGTTTACTTTCTGACAAACAGTGAGCTGCACCATGACCTTCAGCGCTTGTCTCTGGTTGGTTCATGTCAATAATATTTTATCAAAGACTATTTTCTTGCACACACATTTGGATGTGTAAATTGGTTCTGAAAATATGAAGCTCCCACACATCGGATGGTGGACATCTGTTTTACGTCATTACTGAGAATAAGAAAAGCATCACTGGGCTTAAATTCGGTGGACATCTGCTTTACATCATTACTAAGAAAAGAAAAACATTGCTGTGCTTAAATTCAGTCTACAGATCTTAAAATCAAACTGTGAGAGCATGTGCGTCTGATGGGCACCATCACTGCAAGAGTTGCTTGGATATTGCAGAGCAGGCATATTTTGAAGCATCTGGTAGGCAGATAAGTGAAGTTTAGGTAGAAAGTCCTTCATGAAAATAATTTTTTAAAAATTATCTATAGTGTTTGTCCATGCATAGGATCCAATCCACTGTTAGACTCTGAGGATAACGAGAATGACTTGTAAGTATCACCATTCCCTGGTAACCATGGGATAAATCTCCACGACCTCTCATGTATGTCAAATGCTGTGGAATCTCAAAGCCCCATATAAAATGGCATTATAGTTGCATACATCCTCTGTGTGTTAAAATCACATCTAGATTACTGATAATGCCTAATATAATGTACACACAATGTAATTATGATGTATTGGGTAGTGAATAGGAGATAGAGTCTGCACAAATCAAAATCTATTAACATAAGTTTATTTTTTTCAGAGAACTTCAATATGCATTTGATCATATCTGCATGCATGTTGTGAAACTCACTGCTACACTGAACATATAACTGAACATAGAGAGTTCATGTGTCAGAAACTATTCACTTATAGTCAGGTGAGCTTTCAGTATGACTAAGATTTGCTATCTAAATTTATATTATTAAGTTTTAATACAAGAAACAATATTTTGATATTTTCAGTTTTTTATTAGAACTTCTTTTAATCACTACTATAAACTGTAAATCAAACAATAGATGGTGCATGGGGATATTTACTAATGCACCACTAACATTAATGATGTCTTAGATTTGAATTGTATGTACACTTTCAAAAGATATTACTATTCCTTTTTCTGAAATGCTGCTGATTGCCTACTCAATGAGGATAAAACTGAAGACTATTGGTCAAAATTGCCAAGACAAAAGCATGCATGGACCTTTTGGAAAAGCTTGAAGTCTATGGATTATGACAATGTCATGTAAGTATAAACAAACAATAATCTTGGGGGACATTCTGAAGAGATAATGAAATGGGATCCTCTAATAATGTATGCCTCCATATAGACAAAACTTGTATTGTCTATATGACTTGTCAACTTTGGGATCTATCAGTGGTATTCGATTTCCAGGGAAATGGAAAGACTATAGATTTTAAATGAAATCAGAGGATTTAGGCCTTCCCATAGTGGCAGCTACCCATCAGCAGAGATTGATGCATATGTTTCTATAATAAACTGTCAAGAACTTGCCCAAGCACTGGTTTTCTCTAGAAGTCACCTGGGGTGGGAGGAGGTGGGGTGGAGTGTATGCAGAGAAAACTTTGGTTTTGCAAAAGTAAAAGTTGCTCAGTATTAATAATATTTGCTCTCCTTGATTCTTAGTTATTCTGGGGCCAGTAGCTGGCAGCTTCAGGCAAATTAACACCTATTGCTTAAGGGAGAGTGGGATTAAGTAAATGATTTATTGCTAGTGCTCCCTTCTCTAGTCAGACAGTCAGTAGCCCTTTACTGGCCAGGCTGGTTAACTCTGTGAACCAGAGAGGAAGGAAAGTAAAAGAATTAAAATCCTCTACACAGGCAGCTCTGTACAGAGACACATATATTCATACACACATATTCTGGCAGAGTCCAGCCACCTGTCTCAATAAACTCCATGAGTGTTCATGTATGTTTACATACATGCACATATACCTACACACAAACATATACGTTTGGATGGATTGATGGAGCAGAGCTCCCCAAGTCAACACCATTCTCTTTATTTCTTTCTCTTGCCTTTTTATAGACAAAAGTTCTTGGAAAATTACCTCATAGATAAAATGTTGCACAAAATGGGAGCTACAAAGGGATGTTGATAATAAGTTCAAAGCTGTGTTCCATTCTGTAAGCTCATTATAAGTAACAGTTTCATATGACCTCATCTTGTCATCCTGCACACCTGTGGCTTCACCCTTGAACCTGAATGTTTTTCCTTGAAAACAAATTTGTCCCAATGCTATTTCTCTTTTTCTTTTTTATTATAATTATAAAAGCTTGTTGTATTTTTTATTATGCAGCATCTACTTACTGTTATGAGAAGTGGACACATTCTATTCTTGATTCTAACTTTATTACTAACTTTAAATCATCTCATAAAACTTTCTTCCTAAGATAATTTGAATCAAATCAAGAACTCTATAAAATCATTATATCATCTATACTGCATTAATTCATGAAAGTTCATCTTTATGCTGATGTGCAGGAAGTCTGCTCAATAGGGTGGACTGATGCCCAAGAACTGTTAGACTATGTAATAGTGATAGGAAAGGCATATCAATAGCAAGAAGCAATCCTGAGATAAAGTTTCAGAGAGCTCTACCCTCTTAGAGCATACAAAATGGTGGGCCTCCTCCAGGAAGGCCACCTGCTAGCCTTAGCCTTTACTCTTTCCTAGATGACTCCTGACAATAAAATTTCCCACAGTTTTAGGATCCAGAGTTTCCTAAATAAGATCCTATCCTTCCCATCCCCAAAGCATTGGTGCTCTGTTTATTGATTGTGGCTGCTGACGAGAATGCATAAAGATGGTGTACCTCTTGGTGTAGCACTTCTGCCATTGCTGTAGGCCTCTGTTCCTTGGGCTACAGTGACTTTACAGAATTTAAAGAGCCAGCCTCCTTCATTCTCCCATTTATATTAAGCTTACCTCCTCTGTGAACTGTGTATTAAATACAGAAACATTCAAAAGCAATTTCATATGCACAAAAAAATTAGAATGTGACTTCCAAAGGCACAAGATCAGAAAAGATTTAAGATCTGAGAAATTCTGTCTCAGACCAGTTATTGGCACAGAGAGCCTACCGTTTCCTGAAAGCAAACAAAAGCAGTAACAAAAATAGTGAAGACTTTGGGAGAGAATAAAAATCTGATAAGCAATGGTAAAGCCTTCTTAGATCAAAATGTCCATCTACTACAGAAACACAAAGGAAGTGTGCTATATTAAGAGGAAAAACAAATCTGATCTAGATGTGCCACAAAAGCAAATTAAATCAACTGCCTTAATGTTGCTCAAAGAACTAAAGAAAAATGTGAAGCAAGCAAGAAGACTGTAGATGACAAAATGTAAAGATCAACAAGGAGATTGGCAACTTAAACCACAGTAAAATTCTGGGCTAAAGAAGTACAATAATCAAAACAAGAAACTCCCCAATGACATTTAAAATGCATATTTGACCAAGAATTTAACATGCAAATTTGATAGTAGAAGAAATTTCAAAGAACAAGAACTACCAAATAACAGTAAGTGGAAAGAACTGTGGTACTTCATCAAGCAAATCAACACATATCAGAGAAGTATAGAGGATATTTGAAGAATAATGATGATTTTTTCATATTTGTTGATAGATATAAATAGAAATATTCAAAATTCTAACATGAACTTAAAAAAGCTTTTTCACACAAAACATTTTTATGATCAAGCTTTTTTTTAATTTTATTTTATTTTCTAAGTTTTTTTTATTTACATTCAAAATCATTTCCCCTTTCCCGTTTCCTCCCTCCCCGAAAGTCCCATAAGCCCCCTTCCCTCCCTCTTTTCTCCATTCAACCCCCTCTCGTTACTCTGTCCTGGCATTCCCCTACATCCAGTCTTTCCAGGACCAGGGGTCTCTCCTTCCATCTTCTTGGAAATCTATTGATATGCGAATTGTGTCTAGGGTATTCCGAGATTCTGGGTTAATATCCCCTTATCAGTGACTGCATACCATGTGTGTTCTTTTGTAATTGGGTTACCTCACTAAGGATGATATTTTCAAGTTCTGACCATTTGCCTAGGAATTTCGTGAATTCATTGTTTTTAATTGTAGAGTAGTATCCCATTGTGTAAATATACCACATCTTCTGAATCCATTCCTCCGTTGAGGGACATCTGGGTTCTTTCCAGCTTCTGGCTATTATAAATAAGGCTGCTATGAACATAGTGGAGCATGTGTCCTTATTGCATGCAGGTAAAGCCTCTGGGTATATGCCCAGGAGTGGTATAGCCGGATCCTCCGGGAGTGTCATGCCCAGTTTTCTGAGGAATCGCCAGACTGCTTTCCAGAGTGGTTGTACCAGCTTGCAATCCCACCAGCAGTGGAGGAGTGTTCCTCTTTCTCCACATCCTCGCCAACAACTGCTGTCTCCTGTGTTTTTGATCTTAGCCATTCTGACTGGTGTGAGATGGAATCTCAGGGTTGTTTTGATTTGCATTTCGCTAATGACTAAGGATGATGAACATCTCTTTAGGTGCTTCTCAGCCATTAGATATTCTTCAGGTGAGAACTCTTTGTTTAGCGCTGTACCCCATTTTTTAATAGGGTTACTTGCCTCTCTGGAGTTTAACTTCTTGAGTTCTTTGTATATATTGGCTATTAGCCCTCTGTCGGATGTAGGGTTGGTAAAGATCATTTCCCAGTTAGTTGGTTGCCGTTTTTACACAAAACATTTTTATGATCAAGCTTTTAAAAAACAAGAGGAAAGGCATTCAAGCAATTCAGAAAGAGACTACATTCAAATGAATAGAAACTTTGGAGGTTATGAGTGGGGTGATTAAAGTGAGAGAAATAGAAGTGAGAGGGAGAGATAACCTCAAATCACAAATCTAATAAAATTTCTTTTCAAAAATGAAGTGGGGAAAAATGGACATCGTGGCATTTGCCCATAATCCCAACATTCTAGAGTGAGAAGCAGGATGGCTCCATTTCTAGGCAAGTAAAGCCTAGATAAGTAACTCCTGTCAAGAAAATTCAAAACAAGCAATCAAAAAAAAAAAAAGGAAAAAGGAAGAAAGAAATGAAAAAATAGATAAGATCTCAAGAAATAAGTCACCATTAGAGACCTGCATTAAACACATTAAGCAAAATGCTTCAAATTTATCTTTTATTGTGAAATGAAATAGTATGATAACAACTCGAAGGTTTAAATAAAGTTGTGGATACATACATAGCAATCAAAATGAGGACAAAAGCTGAAAATAAAAGCTAATATCTTTTAAGGTTTCTTTTTTCTTTATTTTTTCTTCAGTCGTATAATACACCCTGACTGCACCCTCCCCTCTCTCCACTCCTTCCAGTCTCTCCAACACCTCCTGTCTCCCCCAGATCTACTGCTCTTACATTTCCTTTTAGCACAAGCAAACTTCCTAGGGATTTCAACCAAACATGGCATAAAAGATGCAATAAGACTAGGCACAAGCCCTCTTATCAAGGCTGGATAAGACAACCCAGTAGGACAAGAGTCCCCAAGAACAGGCAAAAACAAAACAGAGTAACCCCTACTCACACTGTTAGGAGTTTCACAAAAACCTCAAGATGAACAATCACAACATGTATGGAAAGTACCTAGTAGAGGCCCATGCAGACGCCTTGAATGACTCTTCAGTCTCTGTGAGCTGTGATGATCCCTGCTTAGTAGATTCTGTGAGCAATGTTCTCCTAGTGTCCTTCACCTGACCTGTTTGGCTCCTACGGTTCTTCCTCTCCCTCTTTTGTGGGGTTCTCAAACTTTGCCTAATACTTGACTTTGGTTCTCTGCATCTGCTCTCATCAGCTGATGGAAGAAGCCTGTCAGATGACAATTGGGGAAGACATCAACATATGAGTATAGCAGAGTATAATTAGGGATCATTTTTACTTTCTTTCTTTCTTTCTTTTCTTTCTTGATTTCTTAATTTTATTTTTATTATTATTTATCTTTAATTTCTTTTTTTTATAGTTGAGTCATTATTCCTCTCCTGGACTGCCCTCAAACAGTTCCTCATCCCATTCCTCCTCCCCCTGACTCCAAAAGAATGTCCCCACCACACCCTCACCACACCACACCCTGCCATGCCTCCTCACTCCCTGGGGCCTCAAGTCTCTTGAGGGTTAGGTGTATCTTCTCTCACTGAGGTCAGACCAGGCTGTCCTCTGCTGTATATATGTTAGGAGACTCCTACCAGCTAATGTATGCTGCCTGGCTGGTGGTTGAGCATCTCAGAGATCTCAGAGGTCTAGATTAGTTGAGTCTGCTGGTCTTCTTATGGGGTTAACCTCCTCCTCAGCTTCTTCCAGCCTTTCCATAATTTAACCACAGAGGTCCCCAATTTCAGTTCATTGGTTGGGTGTAAGTACTGCATTTGTCTCAAATCAGCTTGGAGGACAGCCATGCTAGGCTCCTGTTTCTAAGCACACTGTAGAATCAGTAATAGTGTCAGGCCTTTCTTTCTTTCCTTCTTTCTTTCCCTTTTTCCTTTCTTTCTTTATTTCCTTTCTCTCTCTCTCTCTCTCTCTCTCTCTCTCTCTCTCTCTCTCTCTCTCTCTCTCTCTCTCTCTCTCTCTCTCTCTCTCTCTCTCTCTCTCTCTCTGTAGTGTTTTATTTTACCCAAGGTCTCTGGGCCACCCATCTTCTAATTTCTGGCTATCCAAGCTCACATATGGGCTCCCTCTTGTGGCTTGGTCATCAAGTTAGACCAATCAGTCATTTGTTGGCCATTCCCACAAGTTATGAGCAAATCTTTCAGGTGGGACAGTTTGTAGGTGGAAGGTCTTGTGGCTGTGTCCCAGTCCCACCACTGAAGTCCTTGCCTGGAGATGGCTGATTCAGGTCCATATCCTCCATTCTTAGGAGGCCTCACTAAGATCACCCTCATAGGTTCCAGGAAGTTTCCACTGTACTAGGTCTCCCCTAAATGCCTCCCTATTTCAGTTGTTTCCACTTGTACTCTCTCCCTCTCTTCCTCTTTCCCTTACCTGATCCTTCTTGTTTCTATCCCCACCTGCTCCAAGTACACCCCTTAGGGTTAAAGGTGACATGGTAAAACATAATAAAGGAATTTCCAGGCCTATAACCAACATCAAATTAAATTGAGAGAAATTCAAAGAAATTCCACTAAAATCAGGAACAAAACAAGGAAGGGTATCACTCTCTCCATATCTATTCAATATAGTTCTTAAAGTTCTAACTAGAGCAATAAGACGACTAATGAAGATCAAGGGTATAGAAATTGCAAGAGGGGGTTGAATGGGGAAAAGAGGGAGGGAAGGGGGCTTATGGGACTTTCGGGGAGGGAGGAAATGGGAAAGGGGAAATGATTTTGAATGTAAATAAAAAAAACTTAGAAAATAAAATTAAAAAAAAAAGAAATTGAAGAGGAAGAAGTCAAAGTATTGTGATTTGCAGATGATATGGTAGTGTACAGAAACAGCAAAAAATTGATCAAGAAACTACAGTTCATAAAAAGCTTTTGTGGAGTGACTGGATACAATGTTAAAAACATTTTTTTTTACAGTGTAGTCCTCCTGTATACAAAGGACAGATAGAGAAAGAAATCAGGAAAACAACACCTTTCACAACAGCAACAAATAATTTAAAAAGTCTTGGGTTAATCCATGCCAAACAAGTGAAAGGCTTGTATGACAAAACTTCAATTCAAGTCTTTGAAGAAATTGAGAAAGATATCAGAAGATGGAAAGATCTCCCATGATCATGGACAGGTAGATAGGAAGCTTGTTTGTTATTAAAGGAAATGGAAGATCTAGGGGAGGGAAGAGGTGTAGGAGGGACTGATTGAATACAGTATTCATCAATATTCCAACGCAATTATTTATAGACCTTCAAAGGACAGTACTCAATTTTGTATGGAAAAACAAAACCCCAGGATAGCTGAAGCCATCTTGAACAATAAAAGAATTTCCAGAGGTATCACCATCCCTGATTTCAGCTGAGGTATGGGACTAAAGACTTCACGGTATTGTTATAAATATAGACAGGTTGATCAGTGGAATTTAATCAAAGGCCCAGTCATAAATCATAAATTTATTTATGGACACCTGATTTTTTTATAACAAAGCTAGAAATACAAGAAGAAAAAATAACCATCTTCAACAAGTGTTACTTGTTTATCTATATGTAGAATAATGCAAATCAATCCAGATTTATCACTCTGTATAAAACCCAAGTCCAAGTAGATCAAATACCTCAACATAAACCAGATTCACTGAACCTGATAGAAGAAAAAGTAGGGAATAACCTTAAACATATCAGTACAGAAGACGACTTTCTAAACAGAACACAGACACTAAAATCAACAAATATTAAATGGAACCACATGAAACTGAAAAACTTCTGTAAGGCAAAGTATAAATGTAATCTTTATTCACAAGATGTACTTGTCATTTGGGAAGCTTTCTGTTAAATGAGCTCACTATTTCTTATTCTTTCTGAACTCTGGATGGCTGATTCAACTTAGCTCTCTTTCCACAAATTCCTCTCTGACCTGACCGATTCAATCTGGCTTCTCTCAGCTTCTCACTGAATTGTTATGCTTGGTCTCAAACCAACTGTGGAAACTTGTTATAATCTTCTGGCGCCTTATTCTCTGGTTTCAACAGCCTCTGCTGACCTGCATTAAACTGCATGAACTCAATAGTAAAGGAAACTCCAGTGTACTGCTCTTACTTCATTGACTGCCAACTGACTTCCTGCACTGCTACTACAGAGCTTCCCTTTCCTGTGTGTCCCCATGAGAGTTGGGTGTATTCTATCTCAGAATCATTCTGTCAAATGACACTATCTCAGAGTAAAGGACTGGAAAACAATTTTCTAGCAAATGGCCCCAAGAAATAATCTGGAGTAGTCATTCTAATATTGAATAAAATCAACTTTCAACCAAAACTTATCAAAAGGGATAAAGAAGGATATTTCATGCTTATCAAAGGAAAAATCCACCAAGAAAAACTCTCAATTCTGAATGTCTATGCTCCAAATGCAAGGACACCCACAGTCATAAAAGAAACTTTAATAAAGCTCAAAGCACGCATTGTACCTCACACAATAATAGTGGGAGATTCAACACCCCACTCTCAGCAATGGACAGATCATGGAAACACAAACTAAACAGAAACACAGTGAAACTAACAGAAGTTGTGGACCAAATGGATTTAACAGCTATCTATAGAATATTTCATCCTAAAACCAAAGAATATACCTCCTTCTCAATACCTCATGGTATCTTCTCCAAAACTGACTATATAATTGGTCACAAAACAGGCCTCAACAGATACAAGAAGATTAAAATAATCCTATGCATCCTACCAGATCACCACAGACTAGTGCTGGTCTTCAATAACAACAAAAACAACAGAAAGCCCACATATACGTGGAAGCTAAACAACACCCTAGTCAATGATAATTTGGTCAAGGAAAAATAAAGAAATTAAAGACTCTTTTGAGTTCAATGAAAGTGAAGCCACAACATATCCAAACAATGAAAGCAGTGCTAAGAGGAAAACTCAAAGCTCTGAGTACCCCTCAAAAGAAACTGGAGAGAGCTTACACTAGCAGCTCAACAGCACAGCTGAAAACTCTAGAACAAAAAGATACAAACACACCCAAGAGGCTTAGACAGCAGGAAATAATCAAACTCAGGGCTGAAACAACAAAGTAGAAACAAAAAGAACTATACAAAGAATCAATAAAACCAGGAGCTGGTTCTTTGAGAAAATCCACAAGATAGATAAACCATTACCTAGACTAACCAGAGGGCACAGAGACAGTATCTGAATTAGCAAAATCAGAAATGAAAAGGGAGGTATAACAACAGAAACTGAAGAAATTCAAAAAATCATCAGAGCCTACTAAAAAAGCCTATATCCAACAAAACTGGAAGATCTAGATGAAATGAATGGATAAAAAAAATAATCTATGAAAACAATGATAGAAATATTAGTGAGGATAGACTTGAGTTCTATCCTTATTCCAAACTAATAATGACACAAAAATAAGCAAATATTTTAGCATATATTAGATAATCAGACATCTTTTGACTTTTAATTTTTTTTATTATTTATTTTATTTTATTTTTTAATTTACATTCCAAATCACTTCCCCTTTCCCGTTTCCTCCCTCCCCGAAAGTCCCATAAGCCCCCTTCCCTTCCTCTTTTCTCCATTCAACCCCCTCTCGTTACTCTGTCCTGGCGTTCCCCTACATCAAGTCTTTCCAGGACCAGGGGTCTCTCCTACCATCTTTTTAGAAATCTATTGATATGCGGATAGTGTCTAGGGTATTCCGAGATTCTGGGTCAATATCCCCTTATCAGTGACTGCATACCATGTGTGTTCTTTTGTGATTGGGTTACCTCACTAAGGATGATATTTTCAAGTTCTGACCATTTGCCTAGGAATTTCGTGAATTCATTGTTTTTAATTGCAGAGTAGTATTCCATTGTGTAGATATACCACATCTTCTGAATCCATTCCTCCATTGAGGGACATCTGGGTTCTTTCCAGCTTCTGGCTATTATAAATAAGGCTGTTATGAACATAGTGGAGCATGTGTCCTTATTGCATGCAGGTAAAGCCTCTGGGTATATGCCCAGGAGTGGTATAGCCGGATCCTCTGGGAGTGTCATGCCCAGTTTTCTGAGGAACCGCCAGACTGCTTTCCAGAGTGGTTGTACCAGCTTGCAATTCCACCAGCAGTGGAGGAGTGTTCCTCTTTCTCCACATCCTCACCAACAACTGCTGTCTCCTGTGTTTTTGATCTTAGCCATCCTGACTGGTGTGAGATGGAATCTCAGGGTTGTTTTGATTTGCATTTCCCTAATGACTAAGGATGATGAACATCTCTTTAGGTGCTTCTCAGCCATTAGATATTCTTCAGGTGAGAACTCTTTGTGTAGCTCTGTACCCCATTTTTTAATAGGGTTATTTGCCTCTCTGGAGTTTAACTTCTTGAGTTCTTTGTATATACTGGATATTAGCCCTCTGTCGGATGTAAGGTTGGTAAAGATCATTTCCCAGTTAGTTGGTTGCCGCTTTGTCTTTTTGACAGTGTCTTTTGCCTTGCAAAAACTTTGTAATTTAATGAGGTCCCATTTGTCTATTCTTGATCTTAGAGCATAAGCTATTGGAGTTCTGTTCAGGAAATTCTCCCCTGAGCCCATATGTTCAAGGTTCTTCCCTAGTTTCACTTCTATTAGTTTCAGTGTGTCTGGTTTTATGTGGAGATCTTTGATCCACTTAGAATTGAGCTTAGTGCAAGGAGATAAGGATGGGTCAATTTGCATTCTTCTGCATGTTGACCTCCAGCTGAGCCAGCACCATTTGTTGAAAAGGCTATCTTTTTTCCACTGGATGGTTTTAGCTCCTTTGTCAAAGATCAAGTGACCATAGGAGTGTGGATTCATTTCTGGGTCTTCAATTCTGTTCCATTGATCTACATGTCTGTTACTGTACCAATACCATGCAGTTTTTAACACTATTGCTCTGTAGTACAGCTTGAGGTCCGGGATACTGATTCCCCCAGAGGTTCTTTTACTCTTGAGAATAGTTTTAGCTATACTGGGTTTTCTGTTATTCCAGATGAATTTTTGAATTGCTCTTTCTAACTCTATGAAGAATTGAGTTGGGATTTTGATGAGGATTGCATTGAATCTGTGTATTACTTTTGGTAAGATGCTCATTTTTTTTTCTTTTTTTTTTTAATTTAATTTAATTTTATTTTTTTAATTTACATTCCAAATCACTTCCCCTTTCCCGTTTCCTCCCTCCCCGAAAGTCCCATAAGCCCCCTTCCCTCCCTCTTTTCTCCGTTCAACCCCCTCTCATTACTCTGTCCTGGCGTTCCCCTACATCCAGTCTTTCCAGGACCAGGGGTCTCTCCTTCCATCTTTTTAGAAATCTATTGATATGCTGATTGTGTCTAGGGTATTCTGAGATTCTGGGTCAATATCCCCTTATCAGTGACTTCATACCATGTGTGATCTTTTGTGATTGGGTTACCTCACTAAGGATGATATTTTCAAGTTCTGACCATTTGCCTAGGAATTTCGTGAATTCATTGTTTTTAATTGCAGAGTAGTATTCCATTGTGTAAATATACCACATCTTCTGAATCCATTCCTCCGTTGAGGGACATCTGGGTTCTTTCCAGCTTCTGGCTATTATAAATAAGGCTGCTATGAATATAGTGGAGCATGTGTCCTTATTGCATGCAGGTAAAGTCTCTGGGTATATGCCCAGGAGTGGTATAGCCGGATCCTCCGGAAGTGTCATGCCCAGTTTTCTGAGGAGCCGCCAGACTGCTTTCCAGAGTGGTTGTACCAGCCTGCAATTCCACCAGCAGTGGAGGAGTGTTCCTCTTTCTCCACATCCTCGCCAACAACTGCTGTCTCCTGTGTTTTTGATCTTAGCCATCCTGACTGGTGTGAGATGGAATCTCAGGGTTGTTTTGATTTGCATTTCCCTAATGACTAAGGATGATGAAAATCTCTTTAGGTGCTTCTCAGCCATTAGATATTCTTCAGGTGAGAACTCTTTGTGTAGCTCTGTACCCCATTTTTTAATAGGGTTACTTGCCTCTCTGGAGTTTAACTTCTTGAGTTCTTTGTATATCTTGGATATTAGCCCTCTGTCGGATGTAAGGTTGGTAAAGATCATTTCCCAGTTAGTTGGTTGCCGCTTTGTCTTTTTGACGGTGTCTTTTGCCTTGCAAAAACTTTGTAATTTAATGAGGTCCCATTTGTCTATTCTTGATCTTAGAGTATAAGCTATTGGAGTTCTGTTCAGGAAATTCTCCCCTGTGCCCATATGTTCAAGGTTCTTCCCTAGTTTCCCTTCTATTAGTTTCAGTGTGTCTGGTTTTATGTGGAGATCTTTGATCCACTTAGAATTGAGCTTAGTGCAAGGAGATAAGGATGGGTCAATTTGCATTCTTCTGCATGTTGACCTCCAGCTGAGCCAGCACCATTTGTTGAAAAGGCTATCTTTTTTCCACTGGATGGTTTTAGCTCCTTTGTCAAAGATCAAGTGACCATAGGAGTGTGGATTCATTTCTGGGTCTTCAATTCTGTTCCATTGATCTACATGTCTGTTACTGTACCAATACCATGCAGTTTTTAACACTATTGCTCTGTAGTACAGCTTGAGGTCCGGGATACTGATTCCCCCAGAGGTTCTTTTACTCTTGAGAATAGTTTTAGCTATTCTGGGTTTTCTGTTATTCCAGATGAATTTTTGAATTGCTCTTTCTAACTCTATGAAGAATTGAGTTGGGATTTTGATGGGGATTGCATTGAATCTGTGTATTACTTTTGGTAAGATGCTCATTTTTACTATATTAATCCTGCCAATCCATGAGCATGGCAGATTTTTCCATCTTCTGAGGTCTTCTTCAATTTCTTTCTTCAGAGACTTGAAGTTCTTGTCATATAGATCTTTCACTTGTTTGGTTAGAGTCACGCCAAGATACTTAATATGGTTTGTGGCTATCGTGAAGGGTATTATTTTTCTTACTTCTTTCTCAGCCTGCTTATCATTGAGTATAGGAAGGCTTCTGACTTGCTTGAGTTGATTTTATATCCGGCCACTTTGCTGAAGTTGTTTATCAGCTGTAGGAGTTTTCTGGTGGAGTTCTTTGGGTCGCTTAAGTATACTATCATATCGTCTGCAAATAGTGATAGTTTGACTTCTTCCTTTCCAATTTGTATCCCTTTGACCTCTTTTTGTTGTCTAATTGCTCTAGCTAGAACTTCAAGTACTATATTGAAAAGATATGGAGAGAGAGGGCAGCCTTGTCTAGTCCCTGATTTTAGTGGGATTGCTTCAAGTTTCTCTCCATTTAGATTGATGCTGGCTACTGGTTTGCTGTAAATTGCTTTTACTATGTTTAGATATGGGCCTTGAATTCCTGATCTTTCCAAGACCTTTAGCATGAAAGGATGCTGAATTTTGTCAAATGCTTTCTCAGCATCTAATGAGATGACCATGTGGTTTTTTCTTTGAGATTGTTTATGTAGTGGATTACATTGATGGATTTCCTTATATTGAACCATCCCTGCATCCCTGGGATGAAGCCTACTTGATCGTGGTGGATGATCGTTTTGATGTGTTCTTGGATTCGGTTGGCAAGAATTTTATTGAGTATTTTTGCATCGATATTCATAAGAGAGATTGGCCTGAGATTCTCTTTCTTTGTCGGATCTTTGTGTGCTTTTGGTATTAGTGTAATTGTGGCTTCATAGAACGAGTTGGGTAGTGTTCCTTCTGTTTCTATTTTGTGGAACAGTTTGAAGAGTATTGGTGTTAGGTCTTCTTTGAAGGTCTGATAGAATTCTGCACTAAAACCATCTGGACCTGTGCTTTTTTTGGTTGGAAGACTTCCAATGACAACTTCTATTTCTTCAGGGGTTATAGGACGGTTTAGATGGTCTATTTGAGCCTGATTTAATTTTGGTACTTGGTATCTGTCAAGGAAATTGTCCATTTCCTCAAGATTTTCTAGTTGTGTTGAATACAGGTTTTTGTAGTAGGATCTGATGATTTTTTGAATTTCCTCAGTTTCTGTTGTTATCTCTCCCTTTTTGTTTCTGATTTTATTAATTTGGATACTATCTCTGTGCTCTCTGGTTAGTCTGGCTAAGGGCTTATCTATCTTGATTTTCTCAAAGAACCAACTCCTCGTTTTGTTGATTCTTTGTATGGTTTTATTTGTTTCTACTTGATTGATTTCAGCCCTGAGTTTGATGATTTCCTGCCTTCTACTCCTCTTTGGTGTATTTGCTTCTTTTTGTTCCAGGGCTTTCAGGTGTGCCATTAAGCTGTTAGTGTATGCTGTCTCCCGTTTCTTTTTGGCGGCACTCAGGGCTATGAATTTTCCTCTTAGCACTGCTTTCATTGTGTCCCATAAATTAGGGTATGTTGTGCCTTCATTTTCATTAACTTTCAAAAAGTCTTTGATTTCTTTCTTTATTTCCACCTTGACCAATTTATCATTGAGTAGAGCATTGTTCAGCCTCCATGTGTACATGGGTTTTCTTTTGTTTTTGTTGCCATTGAAGACCACCCTTATTCCATAGTGATCTGATAGGAGGCATGGGATTATTTCTATCTTCTTGTATCTGTTGAGGTCTGATTTGTGACCAATTATATGGTCAGTTTTGGAGAAGGTACCATGAGGAGCTGAGAAGAAGGTGTATTCTTTAGCTCTAGGATGAAATGTTCTATATATATCAGTTAGTTCCATTTGGTCCAAGGCTTCAATTAGATTCACTGTGTCCCTGTTTAGTTTCTGCTTTCCTGAACGATCCATTTCAGAGAGCGGGGTGTTGAAGTCACCCACTATTATTGTGTGTGGTGCGATGTGTGCTTTGAGTTTTAGTAAAGTTTCTTTTACGAATGAGGGTGCCCTTGCATTTGGAGCATAGATATTCAGAATTGAGAGTTCTTGATGGTGGATTTTTCCCTTGATCAGTATGTAGTGTCCTTCTGTGTCTTTTTTGATGACTTTAGGTTGAAAATCAATTTTATCCGATATTAGGATGGCTACTCCACCTCGTTTCTTGGGGCCATTTGCTTGTAAAATTGTTTTCCAGCCTTTTACTCTGAGGTAGTGTTTGTCTTTGACACTGAGGTGCGTTTCCTGCATGCAGCAAAATGCTGGGTCCTGTTTACATATCCAGTCTGCTAGTCTATGTCTTTTAATTGGGGAATTGAGACCATTGATATTAAGAGAGATTAAGGCATAGTGATTATTGCCATCTGCCATTCTTGACGCTATCTTTATGTTTGAGTGGTTATCTACTTTTGGGTTTGATTCAAGAAGGTTATTATCTCATTTTTTCCAGGGTGTTGATTCTCTCCCTGTATTGGAGGTTTCCACCTATTATCCGTTGCAGGGCTGGATTTGTGGAAAGATATTGCGAAAATTTGGTTTTATCATGGAATATCTTGGTCTCTCCATCTATGGTGATTGAGAGTTTTGCTGGGTATAGTAGTCTAGGCTGGCATTTGTGCTGTCTTAGTGTCTGCATGAGATCTGCCCAGGATCTTCTGGCTTTCATAGTCTCTGGTGAGAAGTCTGATGTGATTCGGATAGGTCTTCCTTTGTATGTTACTTGGCCCTTTTCTCTTACTGCATTTAGTATTCTTTCTTTGTTTAGAACATTCGGTGTTTTGATTATTATGTGACGGGAGGTATTTCTGTTCTGGTCCAGTCTGTTTGGAGTTCTGTAGGCTTCTTGTACGTTCATCGGCATCTCTCTCTTTAAGTTAGGGAAGTTTTCCTCCATAATTTTGTTGAAGATGTTTACTGGCCCTTTAAGTTGCAAATCTTCACTCTCATCTATACCTATAATCCTTAGGTTTGGTCTTCTCATTGTGTCCTGGATTTCCTGGATGTTTTGGGTTACGCGTTTTTTGCATTTTGCATTTTCTTTGACTGTTGAGTCGATGCTTTCTATGGAATCTTCAGCACCTGAGATTCTTTCTTCCATCTCTTGTATTCTATTGTTGATGTTTGCATCTATGACTCCTGATTTCTTCCCAAGGTTTTCTATCTCCAAAGTTGTCTCCCTTTGTGATTTCTTAGTTGTTTCTACTTCCTTTTTTAGTTCCTGGATGGATTTGCTGAGATCCTTCACTTGTTTGTTTGTATTTTCCTGTATTTCTTTAAGGTATTTTTGCATTGCCTCTTTCAGGATTTCTTCCTGATGACCCACGTTCTCCTGCATTGCTCTGAGTGATTTTTGTGTTTCCTCCTCATGGGAATCCATCTGTTGATCCATTGTCTCCTGCATTTCTTTAAGCAGTTCTCGTGTTTCCTTTGTAAGGGCATCTAACCATTGATTCATTTCTTTAAGCAATTTTTGTGTTGCCTCCTTATGGGCATCCGTCTGTTGACCCATATTCTTCTGCATTTCTTTATGCCAATTTTGTGATTCCTTTGTGAGTGCATCTACCCGTTGATTCATCTCGTTAAGCGATTTTTGTGTTGTCTCCTTGTGCGCCTCCATCTTTTGATCCATGTTCTCCCGCATTTCTCTAAGTGATTTTTGTGTTTCCTTTGTAAGGGCTTCTAACTGTTGATTCATGGTCTCTTGTAACTCTTTATGAGATTTATTTGTGTCCTTCTTGTGATCCTCTAATAGCATCATGAGAAGTGATTTTAAATCCAGATCTTGTCTTTCGGGTGTGGTGGGGTATCCAGGACTTGCTGCTGTTGGAGAGTTGGGTTCAGATGGTCCCACATTACTTTGATTTCTATTAGTAACATTCCTACATTTGCCTTTTGCCATCTGGATACCTCTGATGTTAGTTGGTCCTGCTGCCACTGGCTGTTGGTTGGACCTCCTGTGAGCCTGCAAAGCTATTTCTGCCCCCCCTGGATTGCCAGGATTCCCCTGGCACCGATTTCTGGGGCCTGCCTGCTCCTGAGTGACTTTGGAGCCCTAATGTGCCTTGCCCCAAGTGATCTTATATTGGGGAGGCCTTGCACATCCAAAGGCTCAGCCTAGTGGATGCCTGGAGCAGAGGTCACCAAAGGGAGGCTGGTAGGCTCCTGCCCTGTGCAGGGGTGAGTGATCTCTCCTGGGGGGGGGGGAAGGGGCGTCCCTCTGCCAGGCAGAAGTCCCACAGCAGAGCTGGCGTGCTGGTTACTGCAGATCAGACCCGCACTTGGGAGCCGCATACACACAAGCCGCCCGAGACCCAAGCGATATTATGCCTGTCTGTCTCAGAACCTGGCTGTCCCAACTTCCCAGTCACTGGAGCAAAGATGGCGGATTGCCGACTTTTAATTTTTATAGTAAATCTGTGAAGCAGGTAAATGAAGGTTGTTTTGAACAGGAATGAAATAACTTGGTGTTTTGTTTGTTTGTTTAGCCATTATTTTTATTTTTTTAACTTAGTATCTCTTTAAGCACTCATCATCCTTGTTCCTAAGCATCCCCACAACTGTGATCATCACTTTCTCAAATTCATGAGATTTCTATCCAGTTCTCTAATTAGTTATTCATGTGAACCAATATCTTTTTAAATTTAATTAATCAAATTTTTAAATATATATATTTTTATTTTCCATATTCTTTATTTACATTCCAAATGATTTCCCCTTTCCCAGTTCCCCCCTAGCCGAAAGTCCCATAAGCCCTCTTCCCTCCCCCTGTTCCCCATTTGCCTAAGAATTTCATGAATTCATTATTTTTAATTGCTGAGTAGTATTCCATTGTGTAAATATACATGGAAAATATCTCTGATAAAATTGAAGAAATATATAGAAAAACACATTAAGATTGACTATTTCATGGAAAAACTATACAGATAAAATGGTAGGCATAAAAATATTCCTAAGTTGATTGAAAGTAGAATTATAAACATTTTCTGATAAAATTGAAAATCTACAAGGAAAATATTTCTGATAAAACTCAAGAAATATATAGAAAAACACATTAAAACTGTTTCATGAAAAATTATACAGATAAGATGGTAGGCATAAAAATATTCCTAAATCGATTGAAAGTAGAATTAAAAACATTTTTTGATAAAATTTAAGATTTACAGGGAAACTATCTCTGGTAAAATTGAAGAAATTTATACAGATAAATTGGGAGGAATAAAAATATTCCTAAGTTGATTGAAAGTAGAATTACAAACATTTTCTGACAAAATTGAAGATTTACATGGAAAATATTTCTGATAAAATTGAAAAATATATATGGAAAAACATTAAAATTGAAGATTATCATGGAAAATTGTACAGATAAAATAGTAGGCATAAAAATATTTCTAAGTTGGTTGAAAGTGAAATTATAACCATTTTCTGATAAAATTGAAGATTTACATGGAAAATATCTCTGATAAAATTGAACAAATATATAGAAAAACACATTAAGACTGAGTATTTCATGGAAAAATTATACAGATAAAATGGTAGGTATAAAAATATTCCTAAGTTGATTGAAAGTAAAATTATAGACATTGTCTGATAAAATTGAAGATTTACATGGAAACTATTTCCGATTAAATTGAAGAAAAATATAGAAAAACATTAAAATTGAAGATTATCATGAATAATTTTACCGATAAAATGGTAGGCATAAAAGTATTCCTAAATTGATTGAAAATGGAATTGTAAACATTTTCTGACAAACCTGAAGATTTACATGGAAAATATTTCTGATAAAATTGAAGAAAAAAAATGTTAAAATTAAAGATTATCATGGAAAATACTACATTTAAAATAGTAGACATAAAAACATTACTAAATTGAAAGAGGAATCACAAACATTTTCTGATAAAATTGAAGATTCACATGAAAAATATTTCTATTAGATTATGTTTTTGGTTGGGGAATTGAGTCCATTGATGTTATATTAAGGAATAGTGCTTGTTGCTTCCTGTTATTTTTGATGTTCTTTTTATGTTTCTGTGGTTACTTTCTTTTGGGTTTGTTGGAAAAAGGTTACTTTCTTGCTTTTTCTAGAGTATAGTTTCCCTCCTCCAGTTGGCCTTTTCCATCTATTATCCTTTATAGGGCTGGATTTGTGGAAAGATATTGTGTAAATTTGGTTTTATCATGGAATATCTTGTTTTCTCCATCTATGGTGATTGAGAGTTTTGCTGGGTATAGTAGTTTGGGCTGGCATTTGTGTTCTCTTAGGGTCTGTATGAGATCTGCCCAGGATCTTCTGGCTTTCATCATCTCAGGTGAGAAGTCTGGTGTAATTCTGATAGGCTTGCCTTTATAGGATACTTGACCTTTTTCCCTTACTGCTTTTAATATTCTTTCTTTGTTTAGTACATTTGGTATTTTGATTATTATGTGCCTGGAGGACTTTCTGGTCTGGTCTAGTCTGTTTGGAGTTCTGTAGGTTTCTTGTATGTTCATAGACATCTCTTTCTTTAAGTTAGGGAAGTTTTCTTCTATAATTTTGTTGAAGATATTTACTGGCCCTTTAAGTTGGAAATCTTCACTCTCTTCTATACCCATAATCCTTAGGTTTGGTCTTCTCATTGTGTCCTGGATTTCCTGGATGTATTGGTTCAGGAGTGTTTTGCATTTTGCATTTTCTTTAACTGTTGAGTCAATGTTTTCTATGGTATCTTCAGCCCCCGAGATTCTTTAATCTATCTCTTGTATTCTGGTGCTGATATTTGCATCTATGACTCCTGAATTCTTTCCAAGATTTTCTATCTCCAGAGATGTCTCACTTTGTGATTTCTTTATTGTTTCTACTTCCATTTTTAGATCCTGGATGGTTTTGTTCAGTTCCTTCACTTGGTTTTTTTTTTTTGTGTGTGTGTATGTGTGTGTGTGTGTGTGTGTGTGTTCTCCTGTAATTCTTTAAGGGATTTTTGTGTTTCCTCTTTAAGGACCTCTACCTGTTGATGCATGTTCTCCTGTATTTCTTTCAGGGATTTTTGTGTTTCCTCTTTAAGGGCTTTTACCATTTGACCCATATTCTTCTGTATTTCCTTAAGGGAGTTATTTATGTCTTTCTTGATGTCCTCTAATAGCATCGTGAGATGAGATTTTAAATCCAACTCTTGCTTTTTCCGTGTGTTGGGGTATCTGTGACTTGCTGTGGTGGGAGAACTGGGCTCTGATATTGCCAAGTAGCCTTGGTTTCTGTTGGTAGGGTTCTTGCACTTGCCTTTCGCCATCTGGTTATCTCTGGTGTTAGTTGGTCTTGCTGTCTCTGACTGGAGCTTGCCCCTCCTGTGGGCCTGTAAGCCTGTGTCTGTACTTCTGGGAGACCAACTCTCTTCTGTCAGGGTCTGTGCACAGAAGGCTATGGAGCTGTCTGGTTCCCTGCTGCAAATGGTGGCTGGAAGGGAAGACTCCTGTCCCAGCAGTTCCACTGATCGTATGCCCTGTGCCCTCCTAGCTGTACTCCTCCAGAGAGAAGGTGGAGATCTCACCTCTACACTCAAAAGTGAAATCGCTGCTGGGAGATCACTCTCTCCTGGTGGGCTAAGCACAGAAGGCTATGGAGCTGTCAGGTTCCCTGCTGCAAATGGTGGCTGGAAGGGAAGAACCCAATTTACTTTTTTATTTCTTCTTTTTACACCCTACTCACTGACCCACTCCAGGTCACCCCCTCTTACAATCCTTCTGTCATGCCCCCTTTTCCTCTGAGCTGGTGGGGATCCCCTAGATATCACACACACCATGCACCTCAAGTCTCTAGGATGTTAGTCTCTACCTCTCCCACTGAGGCCAGATAAAGCACCCCAGCCAGAATATATCCCATGTTCAGGCTTTTGGGATAGCTCCCACTCTAGTTTGGGCTCTCCATGAAGACCAAATGCAAACTGCACATATGCTACATAAGTGTTTGGAGGCCTAGGCCCAGCCTCTGCCTGTTCTTTGGTTGGTGGTCCAGATGCTGAGAGTTCCAAGGGTTCACGTTAGTTGACTCTGTTGGTCTTCCAGTGGAGTTCTTGTCTATTTCAGAGCCTGTAATCTTTCCTATCCTTCCACAAGAGTCTCCAGGATCCATTCACTATTTGAATCTGGGTGTTTCTGTTTGAGTCAACTGATGGGTAGAGCCCCTCTAATGGCAAAATGCTCCTGTCTGCAAGCATGACAGAGTATCATTAATAGTGTTAGGGATTCATGCTTGCCATGGGAATCTAAAGTTAGGCTGGTTATTAGTTGGCCATTCCCTCAGTCTTTGATCCTGTCCCCCCCACCACCACCACCAAGCCTGCATATCTTGTAGATAGGATAAATTTTGGGTTGAAAGTTTTATGGTTAGGTTGGTGTCTCTATCCCTCCACTTGGGTTCCTATCTGGCTACAGGAGGTAGCCTCTTTATGTTCCATATCCCCAATGTTCTGAGTCACAGCTAAGGTTACCCCCAACTGATTCTCAGGCATGTCTCTTATCCCAGGTCTCTCTCTTGTCCTGTAGATGCCCCCACCTCCTCACCCTCATCAGTTGTGGATTTCCATTTATTTTCATTGCCAAGTAGCCATCTCTCCTGTCCTTCCTCACAGCTGATCTTAATCCCCCCTATTTTCTTCCCTATCCTTCCTCCCTCTCTCTTCCCTCTCTCCATCTGCCTGTTATGACTATTTTATTCTGCCTTCGAAGTGATATTCAAGCTTCTTTGCTTGGGCCTTCCTTCTTGTTTGGTTTGTTTGGGTCTGTGGAGCCAGTAATTTATGGTTAATATCCATTTACAAATAACTTTATACCCTGAATGTCATTTTGGGTCCAGGTTACCTCACTCAGGATAATATTCTCAAGTTTCTTCCATTTGCTTACAAAATGCATGAGGTCTTTGTTTTTAATAGAGGAATAGTATTCTACTGTGCACAGGTACCACTTTTTTTATCCATTACTCAGTTGAGGGACATCTAGTTTTTTTCCAGTTTCTGGCTATTACAAATAAGCTGCTATGAACATAAAAAAGTTGTCTCATATAGTAAGATGATATAAAACTTATAAATATATGTCAATAGTATGCTATCAAAATAATAAATGAAATATGAATGAAGTAAACCCAGGATTGAAGAAGACAAATGCTTCTGAAGTAGTACTTAGAAACTTGGATCACTGAACTCCCAGTACAAGATAAAATCATCAGACACATGAAAAATAGAATCTTGAAGATATAACACTGTAAGCCAACTAGATTTAACATATTTGTGGAATATTCTACCCAACAACACAGAGTATATGCATTTATCTGAAACACACAGGAGGTATTTTCCAGGAAGGGCTATGTTGAACTGCAAAAAAACTACCAGTTGATATAAAAATGAGGTTTTTTTAATATCCCAAAAATGGGATCAATAAAGTATCTTCTCACAAGTCCATAGAATGAAGCTGGAAACCAGTAATAGAAGTAAGACTAGCATGTCTCTGCTCTGGTAGCAATTCTGGTTTTACTCTCAAGAAACAAGGCAAAAATGTCCAGGTGTACCACACACGAAAGCATAGTATTGGAGGTTCTAGACAAAGCAATCTGTAAGGAAATCTAAAACATCCAAATTGGAGAAAAAGAAATAAAAACTTGTCTTTTTAAAAAACTAATCATTCCATTCATTTATATCTCAAATGATATCCCACTTCCTGGTCACCCCTCCACCAACCCTCATTCCACATCGGCCCTCCCCCCTACTCTTTGCCTGTATGAGAGTGCTCCCCCACCCACCAACATTCTCCTGCCCCACTGCTCCAGCATCCCCCTACACTGGGGCATCAAACTTCCTGGGACCAAGGGCCTCTCCTTCCATTGCTGTCAGGTAAGGCCATTCTCTGTTACATATGTATCTAGAGTCATGGATCTATCCACATACACTCCTTGGTTGGTGGTCTAGATTCTGGGTGAACTGGGTGGTCAGTCCAACCTATGTTGTTCTTCCAATGGGGTTACAATCCCCCAATGCTCCTCCAATCCTTCTGCTAGTTCCCTTACCAGGTTCTCTGAGTTCAGTCAAACATTTCTTTTAAGAGTATGTTACATTCAGAAAACGCTAGTAAGTACACTAAAAGAAATTTGATGTAACAATAAATTTTGAAATGTAGTAGTATAGAAATCAACACAGGATATTTTATATTTTCTAACAATGTAAATCTAAATTGGGAATTATGTATTTCCATTTGTAATAGCATTAAAACCAAACAAAACATTCACTGATTAGTCAAGATAGTGAAAGTGTTAAAAGATGAAAACTCAAAGCTTGTGTAAAAATACTGCCCCCCTGCACAAATAGAAAAGATGTGGATGAATGGAGACCCATCCTGTCTTCTTAAATCAGGCAACTTAATATTTTTAAGATGTCAGTGCTACTCAGTAAACCATGGGTTTGATCTAATATTTAGCAAAATCCCAATACTGTTTTTGACAAAAGTAGAAAATTGGATCTTTAGATTCAATCTCAAGGCCCTCTCAATGACTTTAATAAGCTTAGAAAAGAAGTTAAAACTGATGAACTAAAACTTCATTTTAAAACTTACTGCAAAACTACAGCAATCAAAGTAATTTATTTTCACTGGCATCAGAATGTCACATAGATAAATAGACCACAGTAGAGAGATCAGAGGTGACACCTTTATACTTAGGACAGATAATTTTGACAAGGATGCCAATACAATTCAGCAGAGAAAAGTTCCTTTTAAAATCTGGTGCAAAGAGAATTGACTGCACACATGCAAAATAATGAAGCCGGACACTTACCCAATACCTTACAAGAAAATGAACTCTAAATTGATGAAAGACCAAGTGAAAGGCCAAAAAGTATAAACACTTTAAAAGAAAAGTTGTGGGGAAACTTGATAAACTAGACATGACATGTCAATAACTCCTTAAATAAGAAATACAAAACACCAAAAACAAAAGAAAAGACAGACATACTGAACTGTGTGAAAGTTAAAAATTATGCATCTAAAAAGATTATCAACAGAATAAAAAGCTGCCCAAAGAATGGTAAAAAGTATTTGCAACACACATATGTTTAAGATTGTAGAGCACCTAATATATGATGATAGATGATAATGACTTATTCCAAAATGTACAAGGGATTTGAACAGATATTTCTCCAAAGAGCATGTGCAAATAGTCAGCAAACATATTAAAAGGGTATAAGCATCACTAATTATTAGAGAAACACAAATCAAAGTATAATAAAAGGATAAAAATTATTTAAAACTATAGTAAGATAACATTTCATACCCACTTAGAAGGTTTCTGTCACAACAATAGCAAAAGAGAGTGCTGGAGAAGGTGTATAGAGATGGGAGTTTCTTGCATACTAGAAACAAAAATGTGAAACAGTGTTCCTCTTTGGAAAACAGTATGGCTGCTCCTCCAGAATTTAGAAAAATAATGATCTTGTCTAGAAATCCCACTTCTGGATACACGCCCAAAATATTGAAAGCAGTACCATTAAGTGGAATTTGTTCACATCATTATTCACACGAGCTAAAATGTATAGCCAAACCAAATAATTAACAGTGGTTAGATAGCTAAGCAAAGTGTTGTTAAGTGTATCCTTAAGGAGGACTGGAATTCTGGCACATACTACAACATGGATGAGTCTTGGAGACGTTATGCTAAACAGAAATAACCTATTTTCAAAAATGTAATTTTAAAAACATTAAGTTCTTGGATTAAACAGGGAGTAGAAGGCGATTTTCCCACAAAATAAAGACAATAAAATGAAGTTATCAATGTTATGAGTATATTCAATACTGTTCAGTGCAACAGTTAAAAGTGGATTAAACACTGGATTCTATGATCTAAATAATCACAGGAGAGGGTCACAGGAAGAGAGAGAGAGGGAGAGGGAGAGGAAGAGAGAGAGGGAGAGGGAGAGGGAGAGGGAGAGGGAGAGGGAGAGGGAGAGAGAGAGAGAGAGAGAGAGAGAGAGAGAGAGAGAGAGAGAGAGCAGTATGAAAAGCCCAATAATGAGAGGTCTAAGTCAGGCAGAGCCAGGCTGACTCTAGGGACAGACTGCAAACTGGCAGTTTTGGAGAGTAGGTCTAAGGTTCTGTTTTCCAGAACTGGAAAAGTCCAAAAAAAAAAAAAACAATTCCAGGAAAAAACACGCCTCACAGGCAGCCAATCAGGAGCTGTAGAAGCTTCCATACCTAGATTGAGCCAGTTAATCAGCAAAAGTTCCCCAAATCCACCAAAGCCTTAACCAGTCTCAAAAACACACATATCCTGGAGATACAGCAAACCAATCATGGGAAAGAAAGGTAAAAGTCACTCACTCCTACCCTAACAGGATTTAAATTGACCCTGTAAAGTCCCCACCTCTGTCTTCCATTCTGATGTATGGTGGACTCCTGCATGCAGGTTCTCTGCAGACACTCTTTGCTGTTGCATTTCATTAGAGTCTGGGGTTTCAGTCTTCCCAAATCATGGACTTTACAATAAGAAGTCAGTTAGTATAGGTTCAATATTTACCATTATTGTTCATTAAATGAAATTGATTTAACAATTTCTGAACCTTTGGTTTTTTTTTATTCATAAAGTAGAGATAAAATTGCTTACCATTAAAACTTAAAGTAAAAATTAGAAGCAATATATATATATATATATATATAATGTGATAACAGTTGTCATTTGTGTAGGATTTATAATTGATGTTAATAAAATTCTGTATTTGTACTTTCTCATTGAAAGATTACTCAAGACAAATAACAATGCTAAAGAAGAAAAACATCTTTCATCAACAAATATCATGTAATAAATTCTCTTCTTTTTTATTTGCTGTAAGACATTCTTAAGATTAAAGAAGAATAGGATTTCTGCAATGCCACATAGGAACTGCTCTACTGATTGTTGCTTTGTTGAATATTAAGTTAATTACAGTGAAAAAGACTTGGCTGTGCCATGTTGGTGTTTGTATAGCACTGTGTACTACAGCTATTAACAGTTGTCCTTACAGTCTCTCTGGGAAAGAAACTATTGCAGCTTTCCTGGAGTACTAATAGAACTTGCTGAAGGGCATTCTGTAATGAGGGCAATAAAGGTTATAAGAATTATCAAGAATGGCAAGATGGAAATGCAGATGTCTAAGATCTAGTCTTGGCTCTGCTCTTTGTAATTTAGACAATTAAAAAAATCTCTTTGATCCTCACTTTCCCAGATAAAAAAGAAAACAACCAAAATGATGTATAAGGAGCTTAGAGACCTCAATGCTAGGATTATGACAGTTTAGGAATTCCATCCTTAGAATATGGATCTTTGTTATTTAGAGGGTGAGAGGGTAGTCATCTGAAGCATCTTGGACTCTGTTCACCAGGTTGGAACAAAACCAACTGGGTGAATTTCACACCACACATTTCTGCTTAGCTGAGAAGGCAATGAGGAAGTAAACTTGTTAGCACTTGCCTTGAATGAACTATGTAATAGTAAGTCAACTATAATAATAAAGGGCAGAATGTGAGAAGTAGATGGGACATATCCCTAGAGACTCCCTAACCTAGGCAAAGAACAAAGTGCCCTCACTGTAAAAATGGATTTCACTGGGCATGAGACTACAGGTCTCAGAACTCTGATAAACTCAGGGGTGACTTAAACTCCAAAAAGGGCACCTCTCAACCTTGTCAAAAAGAGGAGATTGCTCCAAGCCTCTTGTATATTGGACTCCCCACATGTTTCCACATTCACCCACGATGATTGTATACCTAGATGGGATTCCTATAAAAGGGCTGGTAGATACAGGTGTGGATGTTACTATTGTCACTGAAAATGAGGTCTTGAGATTCCCTCACTGGAAGGAGGAAACCCAGCCTTGCCATTAGAGGCATTGGAGGCCACCAAACCACCAGGATGACAGTGTGCCCTGTACATTGGAAGTGACTCTGGGAACTTTCATGCCCATTGTCACCGATGTCCCTTACACACTTTGTGGCAGGGACATATTAGAAGACATGGGTGCAGCCCTTAGAACAGATGATCTGGCCTTCTTTGATACTATTGTGAAACAAAAATAACTTGACCTAACAGGCTTAGAAAAGGGGATCACCCCCAATTCTAAGGTCTTGCTTCACCAAAACTGCCTCACCAGTCATCACTGTTCCAACACTTTTATTTTATAAGCCTTTTACTGTCTTGATTAGAGTATTTCTAGGATATTGTGTGAGGCTATTGTGAAAGTATTTGTTTCCCATACTTCTTTCTTGATATGTTTTTTATTTGTATGTAAGGATACCATTTTTGGATTAATTATATCTTGGCACTTTTCTAAGTGTATCTATTAGTTAACATTATCCCCTTATGTGCCCAGTTCTCTCTCTCTCTCTCTCTCTCTCTCTCTCTTTCTTTCTCTCTGTTTTTGTTTTCAGACATGGTGTTTCTATGTAACCGTGCAAGCAGTCCTAGAACTTGCTTTGTAGATCAGGCTGATTTCTAACTCACACCTACTCAAGCAAGGACACACCTCTTAATAGTGCCACTCCCTGGGCCAATCATATTCAAACCACCACATTATCTATCTCTGAGATTTTTGAACTACATACTAACTGGCATGGCAAGATATGCTCACTGGTGCAATAATGGAAGGGATATTATAAAAAGGATCAAGCAATTTCTAATGGTATTTAAGTCATGTTCCACAAGATAGAGCTCATATCTGGCTCTGTTTTAGTGGCCAAACCTTGTGGCTGCATAGTGTATAGGTTCTAGGAGATAATTCCTACTATCATTCTGGTAAATGGAAATAGTATTAAACCAACTATTAGTGACTTTCCACTATACTTATAGATTAATGCATCCCTCAGCTCTCATCAGAGAAGCTTCTTCTTAAAGTAGACAACAATGCAATTAGCATAGAGATTCACAGTTGGTCAGTGTGTAGAGAATAAGAGGCTGTAGAGTGCTTAGCCCGAAATGAAATCTTTATAACACATCTTTCACCTTAAGGCTCAAGGATCATAGCAGGAGAGTGAGAAGAAAGACTGTAATAACCAAAGGTTGTAGATGATTACAAGGTAACAATATTTTCCAGACAAAATAAAGTAGTTGTATAAAATAACTTATTGAAGTTTTAACAGATTGTGCAAGGCCTGTATCAGCTCAAGCCAGACAAACTTCCTGTATGAATCGAAGGAGTTGGCATGAGAGAACCCTTAGCTGATGAGCTATTAGCAATTGATCGCTGACAGAAGGAGTCACCTTATTTAAGAGTGTGACCACTCAGGTTGATCAAGCTTTATGTCATGATCCCATACCCAAGAGCATTTGGGGAGCACAAGTTGCAGCCAATGCATTAAAAACAAATTAATCATAAAGTTGGTTGGATAAGGAAATAGCTATGGATCTGGAAAGAGTTTGGGTGACTATGAAAAAATGCATGGCATGGAGTTCTCAAAGCATTAATAAAAATATTTTTTTTAGAAAAGATAAACCAGTTAGCCAGTACCCTTGGTGAAAAGACTGTCAATTTTATCTATGGGAAAAGCCCAAACTTATTGCAAACTTTATTGCACTAGAGTCCAGTTGTGGCTTTTATTGAGACAATGATGCTTCTGTAGGACAGGCCAGCAGTAGAAAGAAGTTCCATTTTCTTGCTATATTTGGATTTTGGAAATGTGTAATTTAAAACAACTTCGGTCACAATTCAAGGAACCTGGAGCCTTTGTCACAGCCAGATTGCTAGAAATGGCAGATGGGAAGCAATGACAAAGAGTGTGAAAATTGGAGTGATATTAAGGTATAAGGAGTCTCAGACACTGAAATGTACACAAAGAAGTATGCCCTTTGTGGTATAATGAGATAATGACCTCATTAGCTCCAAATAAATTTTGAGGTAGAAAGCACCTAGCTGCTACATGACTCACTGTTGTAGAGACAGAGGACTTCATATTTCCAGTGAAATCCTTGACAGTCACTGCCTCATCCCTCTAGCAAGGATGCAAAAGGATTGCAAAATTTGAACAGTAGACTGTCTGTAGAAATATCAATGGACATAGGACTGCTTATGCAGATACAAATGGACACATGACTGTCTACTCAGATATGAATGGGCATAGGAAGATCTACATAGTTATCATTGAACACATGACCACCTAAACATGTATCACCAGATACAGGACTGACTTACATATATTAATGTATACAGAGCCATATGTGCAGATATCAATTGATACAGGACCTGTTCAAATACCAATGGACACAGGACCACCTTTACAAATACCAATGGACACAAGACTGCCTGTATAGATATCAATGGACACAGAAGCACCTACATAATATCAGTGGGCACAGGATACAGATATCTGTGTACATAGCATCTTCTGTATAGATATCACTGCTGTAATTGCTTCCTCCACATCAACTTCATTTGGAAAGAACTCCTGAGTAGAACATTAGCCACTCCAAATACATAAACTGAGGAGTCTTGGGATGTTGAAAAAATTATCCAGTCCATGGTAAACAAAGCTAAATATGCCTTTGGGAATCCCAGAGCATGGAAAAAAAGGCAGCTACTAACCTGAAGGTCCCTCATGTGTTCATCTGACACTTGCTCAGTATAGGCTCAGTAGTACCATGAAAAGCCATGGGAAGGGCAAGATTCTACAAAGCCATCTCATCTTTTCCTACCTCCAACCTTGCAGCCACCAGACAGAATCCAATAATAATTTATTGTGTCTTTTTAGACCTTAATGGAATAAAACTGAAAGTCAACAACAGAAGAATAAAACAGTAAACCTATGTACAAGTCTTTGCGGATTGAAATATCACTACGGTTCATTTTTAAAATAATAGTTAACCGATCCCTAGAATTGAATAAAACTGAAAGCACAACTTATCAGAACCCTTTTCATAAAACAAAGCAGTTTTAAGAGAAAATTTATAGCTATGTTTGATAACACTAAAGCTTTGACAGAGCTCATATAAATAACTTAATGATGTACCTAGATGTCTTAGAAAACAAGAACAAAATGAAACAGTAGAAAGAAAGTAAAAAAAAATAATAACAGAAGAAATTTATGCAGTGGAATCTAAAATATAAACTAAAAAATCAATAAAATGAATAGTTCTTTTAAAAATAAACAATATTTACAAACTTCTAGCCAAACTAATCAAGGAGAGGGAAATTTGGATCAATAAAAATAAAGCTAAAAGGAAAGACTTTACTAATTTTGATAGAACATAAAGAGTCATTACAGAATACTTGGAGAATATTTAGAAAATCTTTAGAAAACTAAAAGAAATTAAGAGAACATAAACATTTAAATAATTCCACAGTAATCAGCAAGACTGAGGAAATAACAGTCTCTCAGACCAAAAAAAAAAAAGCTTGAGAACAGAAAGATCCACTCCTGAATGTTACTAAACCTTTAAGCAAATGTCAATATAATGCTTCTCAAAATGTTCCATACAAGATGAAGGTAGGGAATTCTATCAACCTCTTTGTATGCAGTAAACATTGCCCTTATAGCAAAAGTGAGTAAGAACATACACACACACAAGCACACACACATTCACATAGGCATGTACACATACACACAATTCATGAATCACTCCAATGAACTGTAACCCACAACTTCTCAATAAAATATTTGAAAATTGAATTCAAGGAACAAACTGCTTTCATGTTAGGGATACAAGGATGATTTAATATACACAAACCAATCAACATAATAGAACACTTATATTTTAAAGACAAAAGTGACATAATAGAATCAGAAAAAGCTTTGACCAAATTAAAAATTCCTTTTTAATAAAAGCTATAAAGGAACTAGGCACAGATACAGCATACCACAAAATTATGAAACTATATATGACAAAAATAGAGCCAAGATTATATCTTTGAAAAAAGGATTTCCTTTACAATCAAGAAAAGGTAAAGGTTCCCACTTTTATTCAACTTATTTAAAAATATTAACAATAAAGCAAGAGAAATAAAATGGTTTAAAAAAATGAAAAAATGTTCTCATTTTTATCTTCATATGTCATGATCCTACACCCTCAAACTACCAAAGACACCACTAGAAAATCTGAGATCTAATAAGCAGTTTATTAATGTATCAGTATATGAAGTCAACATGAAAACTAAGTACCTTTACTATATACCATTAATGAAATTGTTAAGAAAAAATAACATTCACAAAATAAAATATATTAATATAGCAATCTTAACCAATGAGCTGAAAGAAACTTCAATGAATTCTTTAGAAAACTGTAAAATTAAATGGAAAAAGAAATGAAAAGGCCATCCATGGTCATGAATTGGCAGAATCAGTATTGTGAGAATGGCTATATTATCAAAAGCAAACATTATCCACATCAACAGTCTAATGAAATTCTTTAAAGATCTAGAATAGACAATTCAAAAGTTAATATGGAAGTAAAAAGGATTCAAAACATCAATCCTATTCAGAAATAGAAATACTGCACATAGAAATACTACACCAGACCTCAAATTATACAACACAGATATAGAAACAAATTATACTATACAGCTATAGAAACAAATCATACTACACAGCTGTAGAAGCAAAATCCGTATTGTACAGTACAAAAATAGACACAAAGGTCAATGGACAAGAACAGGATTCATAAATAAATCCATAGGTACAGTCATTTAATCACTTTGTCTTTTAAAATTATTTTTGATTATACACTTATTTTTATTTTATGTTTGTGAGCGTGTTGCCTGCATGTATATCAATGCACCATATTTGTGTAGTACCTATGAAGGCCTGGAGAGAGTGTTAGATCATATGGAACTGGAGTTACAAACAGTTTTTAGCTACCATGTGGGTGTTGGAACTGAACCAGGGTGCCCCTTAAGAGCAACAAGTGATTTTAACTGCTGAGCCATCTCTCTAGCCCTACAGTCACTTAATTTTTATAAAGGTACCCAAACCATTCTTTGGAAAAAAAGATAGCCTCTTCACCAGATTGTGCTGGGAAATGACATGTCTACAATAGAATAATACATTATACCTTATCTTACCCTGAGTGGGAAAAAAAAAAACCAATTGAAAGTGAATGAAAGGTCTTAACATAGGACCTGAAATTCACAGATGAAAACACAGAAAGCTAATTTCAAGAGAAAGAGACACACAGGCATTTTTGAGAAAGACTCTAAGAGCTCAGGAAAACATTTTAAGATGGAAGCACTCTCAGCCAGTCATTGAACTGAGCACAGGGTCCCCAATGGGGGAGCTAGAGAAAGGACCAAAGGGGTTTGCAGCACCATAGGAGGAACAACAATACAAGCCACCCAGTACTCCCAGAGCTCCCAGGGACTATGTATATATATATAATATAACTACACAGCTATAAAAACAGATTATACTACGCAGCTGTAGAAGAAAAATCAGTATTGTACAGGCACAAAAACAGACACAAAGATCAATGGACAAGAACAACAGAGGATTCATAAACCAATAAGGTATAGTCATTTAATCACTTTGTCTTTTAAATCTATTTTTGAGGACACCATATATAATTTTTATATTTGATATTTAAATTGTAATTATAATCTAATATATATTTAGCATCTTCAGCCATCAGGACAATGTAAATTAAAACTAATAGGAAACTGCTGACATGGCCCATTACGTCAAGTGCATGCAAAGCAAGAATGAACACCTGAGCTCAATTTCCCACACCCATATTAGGAAAGGAAATAGCCAGGTATGATAGGACATGCCTAAAATTAGGTCAGTGAGAAGATAGAGATATGAGGTTCTAGGAGCTTACTGTCTGGTTTGTTTAGCAGAATTTGCAAGCTCTGGGTTCACAGGAGCAACACGAAACAGACTCAGAAAGTTATGTTCTCACATTTGTGTGTGTGTGTGTGTGTGTGTTTGTGTGTGTGTGTGTTTGTGTGTGTGTGTGTGTGTGTGTGTGTGTTTTACACTAGTAAAGAAAAATGATGCCATCAATTGGAGAGGGAGTGAGGAGAAAAACATGGGAGGAACTGGAGGGAGGAGACATGGAAGCATTGGAGGGAGGAAAGAAAAGGGGGAGGTGTTGTAATTAGATTTTAATTAAAATTTTAAAATTAAAGTGGAATTTGATGGATGATGATACCTGACATCAGCCTCTGCCCTTTAGTTACACATGCACACATGTCCATGCATGCTGACATACATGTGACAGCATATATGGAGCAACAAAAACTGTATTGAGATTCTATTACTCCCTCATTAGAATGGCTATAATCTAGAACATAAAGGATATATACTAGTAAGGAAGTAAGGAAGAAATTCCTTATATACTGCTGATGGGAATATAAATTGCTGGAGTCAATAAGGAGATTCCTCACACAAACAAACAAACAAACCCGGACTACCACATAAACTAGCTATTGGCTGCGTATCTGAAGGAATATAAGTCAGTAGAACACAGAACACAGAAATACTGGTATGTCTATGAATATTGCTTTACTATTCACAATAAAGAAAATGTGGAATTAGCCATATTTTGATGTTTATGAATAAATATGTGGATAAAGGAACATACACACACACACACACACACACACACACACATACATATACATCAGCATGGAGTTTTATTCAGCTGAATAGCTTACTAAAATTGTGGTGTTGTAGGAAAATGGGCAGAATTGGTGACCATCATGTTGAGCCAAATTACCCAGTCACAGAAAGTCAAATGTCACCTGTGATTTCTCATGTGTGGAATCCAGATCATGAAAGCAGCAAGTACTGTGAGAACGGAGGAGGCTGTCTAAAGTGAAATGTGGCAAGAGATGGTAATTATTTAGGAAAGGAAAGGAAACACCATGTTCTCACTCACACCTAGGATCTAAATGTAAGTAGATTATATGTATAAATATATTTATAACATAAAAGCAGAAGGTAGACAATTTGGTCAGAGAGAAGGAGGACCAGTGATTTGGGGAGGAGGAGTGGAGAAGGTGAGACATTACTCTGCACAAGAGACTGGAGTGTTTATCTCCTTGACTGACACTTTACACTGCACAGGAGGTTGGAGTGGGTATCCTCTAAGAACTCTTAGGACATAGAGCCCTGTCCTCCTCTTCAGAGATTCATCATAGTATGATCCTTCTCTTCAGTTGGTTGTGTTCTTCCTGGTGAGGAAGATAGCTGGGTAAAGTTATGAGGGGCAGCAGGGGAAATAGATTTAGAGTCCTGAAGGAGAGCTTGAAGTAGGTCCTAAGGGAGCTAAACAAACAAAAAAAACCCAAAAAGCTTCTGACTGACTTTGGAATGTGCCAGATAGAGAAGGGGAGGAAATTTGGAGTGGAGATTGAAAACTGTGTTTGAGGAGAGAGGCAGTTTGGGTACTGGGGAGGTATCTCTACTTCCCATCCACAGAGGGTGACTTTCAGGTAGTTGTTTGAATTTGTAAAGTGTATTGTGGATGTACTTACAAGGACTATCATGTGATAGAAGTCTGGGAAGTTCACAAGTGATTCAGGGATCAATGTATTTAGTGTTGTTTGGATTTGTATTATGATCACTGTTGTAGTAGATGGCCCTACACACAAGCTTGCTTCCAGAGTTGCAATGGATGATCACTACTCAGCAGAAGTTTATTACTTGTATAACTGAGGTGTGCATGAGAGCAGATTATTCCTCCCAAGCAAGTATAAAGATCCTTATACGGTACAAGGAAAATAAGGCTTTGTTAAGGAAGTAAGTCGGGAAGAGTCTTCCTTTGTGGAAAATGCTTTATGGTTTGAATCAAAGGAAGATGCTCTGAGATGTTCTCACCTGCCTGTCCTGCTGTGGGAACATGAGGAGAAGATGGGGAAGCAGAGAGTAGTCACATGTCCAGCTGTAGAGACTCGCATCCTATTTCACTGCAGCTGCTCTTGACTCCCTTCCTATCAATTAACTCACAGTTGAACCTCTTTCTAGATAGGGAAGTCCATTCTCCTGTGAATTATGTACAGAAATATCTGCCTTCTACAGTCCAGGAATCAAAAGACAATAGTCTCTCTTTGAACTCTGGAAGACTGACTAGACATTGATAATCTCACGTTGGCAGTGATAGAAATTAATCTGGATATGTCAGAAGTGGTGGTTCATGTGCAATACTTCCAGAAACAAACAAACAAATAAACAAATAACACAAATAAGCAAATAAAACAAATAAACAAATAAAAACCAATACAGATGGCAGAACCCTCACCAAACTCATTGGACAGTAAGATTTTGGTTATATTCTTGGGCACCTGCCTCCTTTGACCCTGCCACTTTGCAAGTTTGATTTGCAGGTTTTCTACCTGTCTGGGAGCCAGAGGCTATCTTCCCAGGGTTTCTTTTTCTACTTAAATTATAGAAAATCGGTTGCCATTGTTTGCAATAAAGAGTCATGATAACATACACACACACAGATATTTTATGTATATACATGCATGTGTACATACACAGAGTGAGTAATAATACACAAATGTACACACATACACATGTATACATGTCTTTCTCTAAACAGAGTTAATGTAGTAAGATAGATGGAATGAATAAATAGCCTAACTTTGACTTTTCACCAGGTGCCTATTAAGTAAAAGAAACCATGAAAACAGAGAACTGTAAGCCTACAGTTTTAGTTTCACCTACTACAGAAATCATTGTCCTTAAAAGTACTTGAACAGATGAAAGATGCAGATATCTTTAAGAATGCAAATTACTGGATAGTTTGTATCCTGACCAGAGCATAGCCAAACATATGCTATATATATTGACCATGTGAAACTGGCTTTTAAAGTAATGCATTTGCCAAGACTGACCAGAATCTACTTAGCAATAATCTGTTCCTTAAGTATAATGCTTTGTTGATATTTGTATGCAATACACATTTTATACTTGAGGCTACAATTACTAAAAGTGCTTTCTGTATTTATTGAATAACGTTTTTACTGTGTATATGTTGTTACAGAAATTTTTATTTGTTTGAATGCAGTGTATGTTTGTTGTAGCAGATTGAATTTAGTCCCCAATGTTGCAATGTAAATATTAGTTTTGTCGTGATTTTCTTGTCATAAACGTTTGCACTAACTTCTTTGTACACACATATGCCTTAAGGTTACTCCCTAGTCAAAGCCTTTGTTACAGCTTTATTCATTTATTCTTGTGTAACTAACACATCAGGAACAAAACAACAATGGTCCCTGAGGATTGGCACTTTATTTTACAAAGTTTTGTGCTGGAATGGAAATGGAAACACAAACCAGCTTAAGGAGAAACTTGCCACCCAGAAAGAGATTTTGTATATTTCAGACAACTCTGTCATATCACTCTCTCAGAGTCAGACAATAAGGGGTCAATGAAGAGTAATAGTTACCAGCGACCTGGTGTATTACTTAGCTTTTTGTTTCCTTTGTGTTTTGTCAAGTTGATAAAATGTAGAGTCATCTGGGAAAGAGGGACCCAGAACTGGGAAAAATGCCTCTATTAAAATGGCTTGTGGGCCAGTCTATGGGGCATTTTCTTAATTAGCAATCAATGTGGAAGGCCCAATCTGCTAAGCATAGTACCTTCCCTGTGGAAGTAGTCCTGCATTAGGTTAGAATTCAATGTTTAATCCTCTGTTCCAGTCTTCCTATTCCATCATTCCATAATTATATATCCTATTTCCGGTTCTTTGATAGATCACCTCTCAGTCCCTTACTGTATACCTAAATATAACTTACTCTATACCTGTGGTTATACAAATTGTGTTATGCTTATTAAAAGCTTAAAAGCTAACATCTACATACAAGCAAACGCACACCATTTTGTCTTTTGGGGTCTGAGTATTTCACTTAGGATAACATTTTCTCTGAATACATTCATTTATTTGTGAATTTTGTGATTTTATTTTTTAACTGCTGAGTAATATTTCATGGTGTAAATGTGACACAATTTCATTATCCACTCTGGACATCTAGGCTGTTTCGAATTTCTGAATATTATAAATGGAGTAGCAATGAATGTAGATGAGCAAGTGTCTCTGTAGTAGGATATAGAGTCTTTCAGATACATGCCCAAGAGTAGTATAGCTGGATTATGAAGAAGACCAAATTCCATTTTTCTGAGGATCTGCCTTACTGATTTCCATACAAGTTGATATACTAATTTCCATACAAGGCTATACAAGTTGACACACCTGCCACCCTAGCAATGGATGAATGTTTCTTGTATCCCACACCCTCACTAGAAAGAGTTGTCATCTTTTTTATTGATTTATTTTATTCACTGTGATTGATATAAGATGAAACTTTAAAGTGGTTTTGATTTGCATTTCTGTATGTTGAACATTTCTTCAAGAATTCTGAAGGAAGTGGTGGGTAGGGGTGGGAATATAAGAAAGGACAACTAAAACTAAGATCCATCTGAGGGGTTATATAAAAACCAACTACAGTTGAAACTTTTTCATATACACATACATACACACACACATATATTATATGTATATATAACATTTGTGTGTGTGTGTGTGTGTGTGTGTAATACACACACATATAAGTGGAAGTAATCTAAATATAATCACCAAATAATAGGAGACAAGTTCCACCTAGAATTCTTTGCTTCAAATAAAACTTCCAATTCCAGGAATGGGTTAGATCTAGTTGGGTTTATGGTCAAAGATGCCTCATGAAAACCCCAAACAACTAAGTCTACTGGTTGATCCCCACAAACAGAAGACAAAGTCCTATTACTGAAGAGATCACTTACAAATTTCATAGAATACAGAGAGTCAAGATGATGCCAAGCTTCACTCCTACTGACTAGTGTTCATTATAATGAAAGGTACACTGTGTGCTCCCAGAAGACAAAGGTAACCACCAAACCAGCTACAAATGCTGAGTTCTCCAAAAGTGACCTTCTGCATGATCTACTAGTGCAATAGTGGTGTAAACTTTGTGGCAGGAACCAACCATTCTCTGACTGGATTAAGGCCCATTTCATGAAATAAAACCCATGTCTGACACTGTTCAGGTGGCTAAGAACCTGAGATTAGACAGGCCATAGACCATAGAGGAAACCAAATACTATTGTTCTGGTAAAGGAACATAGCAATAAAATGACTCCTAACAATGTTCCACTGTGCACAGAATTTAAGTGCTTCACTAATGTATGGTCTCAGAGTCTTTCTCTTGAAGTAGTTAGGGAAAAAAAAACAACCAGAAACTTAAATTGGACAATGGACAGAGAGTTTGAGAGTTTGGAACATTCAATTCTAAATGGGCTCTCTTCATCACATCCATTTTCTCAGGGCTCTGTGAGCTATGTGAAAGAGGAAGGAGAATGAGTGTAAGAGTCAGACAAGATAGATGATGCCAACTAAACAGTGTCATTGATAGATGACAGGAGTGACAAACATACAAACTCACAGAACTTGGTAACATATACAAGGCCTGCATAGGTTCAAGTAAGACAGGATTCTATGGAGAAATGGACATGTTCTCCCATCTCTAACCAGGAAACTATATTCAATTTACATGAAGTTTCATAGGTTATATTAACCATACTTAAGGGTAGTTAGTCTTCATGGTCAGCAGTAGATGGTCAACAACAACAGCAACAAAAAATGAACTCAATGGTATTCTTATAAACTTTTGTCTCATGTTGCTTTGTCTGGATATATTTTCTTACTGGTCTTTGCTTATATATTATGGTTTCTAATTTTGTGTTTTTATGGCTTTTTTGTGTGTGTGAGTTTCTGTGTTTCTTGTGCTTTTTCTTTGTTAATTTTGTTTTGAGTTTGGTTTGTGTGTTTTTTAGTTTGCCTGTTTGTTTTATAAAGATGGAAAGAAAGAAGATGTGGAGGGTGGGTAGGGACATGGAGATGATCTGGGGAAGAGGTGGAAGACAGGAAACTATGATCAAAACATATTGTATGAAAATAAGAGGTAAAATGACAATGAAAAAGTAAATGAAAATATTATCAGAAATTAAAAATATAACAAGTAAAAAAAATCAGTGGAAAACCTCACTAATTGATTGGGTTATGTGGAGGAAAGACTATCAGGGTTTGAAGAGAAGTTAGAAAAACTAGGTCATTCAGCCAAAGTCAATGAAAAATGTATAGAAGGTAACATGACTGGACCACTTTAGATATTTGGAACATTATAAAAAGACAAATCTCTAAATAATGGGCAAAGAATATGAAAAATAATTCTTATAAAAAGGAAGAAAAATGTCAATAAAGTCATAGAATAAAATTTCTCAAATCCCTCATTTACCTTAAATCTTATGGATGGGAGAGAGAAGTTGCCCCTGTGGAACCTTGCTCCTGCCTTTTGTGTTAGGCAGATGAGTATGTTGGCCCTGAAGGCAAGAGAAAGAGAGCTTGTCACATGCCTCATTGGCTGCCTCACTGGCCAAACCTTGCCTGGACAGCAGAGTAGAACTGTCCCTCAAGACATGAGCATAGAAGAGCCTATCCTAAGCACGATAGGGAGAACTGATGTCACCCCTCACAGGGCAAAGCAAGAGAGCTGGCCTTGGTGTTAAAGGCACTGTTGAGCTTATGGGCTGCCCAACTCAGCTTCCACCTGGACCCAGATCCAGGGCTCTGAATTGGCCCACCCCAACATCCAACCCATCTGTGAACTGTTAGCACAAGTGAAGGGGCCATTCCTGCCAATCCAAAGTTACATGACCTCCATGACAAAGGGCAACAACAAGATATCCAAAAGGACCCTTGGTGAGGATTCAGTATTGATAGTATAGCAGAAGTCATAGGCCTCAAAGTAGACCAAAGACTCATTGCTGTGAACATTTGCAAGTAAAACTATGTGAACAAAATGCTACAACACCCTGACACAACCCTACTTTCACTGCCATATGTTTTTTTTTAAATTTCTCCTTTTATTTTTTGTTTTCTTTGGGGAGGGGGTGGCAAAGGCAGAGCATAGATATGAAGGGATGGGGAAGTGAGTGGGATTAGGGTATGTGATATGACATTCACGAAGAATCAATAAAAAGTTAAAAAAAATTCCCAAATCCAGAAAAAGATATACCTATTTCAGTACAAGAGCCATAAGGAATAAGACATTGTCATGACCAGAAAGACACTCTCTGTTGCATATTGATATCTAATATTAAATATACAAAATGACAAAAAAAAGCATATGGAAAGCTGCATGAGAAGAAAGATCAAGTCTTACAGCTGATTTTTCAGGGTAAAGTCTGAAAGTCAAAAGTGGTTGAAAAGACATGTTTCAAGTTCTAAAAGACTGTAGCTGCTAAGAAACAACAAAGCATTCTCTTGTAATTGAGAAAAAAACTTTCTATGATAAATGTAGACTACAGGAATTTACAAGTACCAACCCAGCCCTATAGAGGATACTGGAAAAAATATGAGAGAAAGATGGACACAGGCAAGAAAGTACAGAAAAATAGGTATGCTAAAGTTGCTGTATACTCTGATGGTCTTCTTGTGGAGACCCTATCTTTTCTGAGTTCTTCAGTCTTTCCCCCAGCTCTTCCATAAGACATCCTAAACTCAATTAACTGTTTGGCTGTGGGTCTCTGGAATTGTTTGAGTCAGCTACTGGGTGGAGCCTCTTAGAGGACAGTTATGCTAGGCTCCTGTCCATGAATCCAGGCTGACAGATACAAACACAGCCTGAGGCTCCAAGTTAGTTGTAGAAGGAAGGCAAGCCTGAAATGTATCTGATGGAATCCAGTTAATATCATGGAGATCAGAAAAGAGGAAGAGAGAGTGTCACAGAGGGAAGTGGGGAATGAGGACAAGAAAGAAGGATGAAGGGAAGAGAGGAAGAAGAAAGAGGGAGGGAGGAGGAAGAGGGCTGGGGTCTTAGTTCCCAGCATATCCTTCCAGAGCATGCTTCATGGCCTTTTTCTGCTTTGACCTTAACTCCAGAAGTTTCTGCCATCCCAATAGAACTGTAGGCCAGAAGCCAACTGTTCAACAAATAGTTTTTAGGAGATATTTAACTCTTATACCATAACAGTATTGTTTGAGCATGACCATTTACCTCCTCTTGCTAGATTATTTCTGCCAAAATTAAGAAAGCATCAGTTTTCCACAGGAGGCCTGCCTCTGAGACAAGTACATGTTTGGTTGACTACTTCTGTGAGAGGGAGACTTTTGAGCCAGGCACTGATTGTCAATGAGAATTAGAAAAATAAACAGATGTTTCCCAGGGTTCTTGCCCACGCCATCATGTTCCTGCACTGCTGAGAGAGCTCAGTGATGAGGATGTTGATTTCAGCCTCTGATTCCAGCTGATACAATTGCCCAGGTGCATTCCTAATATCCACATCAGAGTGTCTCCCTCCTTCTCCTCTTACCACAATATTTCCTTTACCTCATTCTGCTTTACACCAAGCTAAAAGGAGCTAATACATTTAAGAAGCTTAAAAGAGATCTGGGCCTCAGGTAAGCAAGTGCTCAATAAATGTTACCTATAACGGTTATTGTTACTATTATTAAAGTCAGTGGGATGTAGAACTGAGCTCTCTCCTTCACTAGGTTGCATATTCCCTGTAATCACAGATTGTTTCCTGGACATTTTATAGCACACTATAGAGGCAGTTAATCTCACAATGGATGCTTAGCAAATTGAATCGAATCTACCTTTCAGGATTGCTTTGAGGATAAAGCATCTAAAGGGCTGGAAGACCCCCACATTACAATGCACAAGCTTTTGTTCTGCAGTCAGATCTTAATTATCCATGTGTAGAGTTTCCAGTTCTTAAATTAGCCCAAGCACATGTTTAATCCCCTGTCACTAAAATGCTTCCAGGACTTTGCTCTGAATTAGGATCAGTTTGAGAAGAAAAAGTAATTTTAGTAATTAGCCCATGCAGAACATGATCAAAAAGTTTAATTTTCTACTCCCCAAAGCACACAATACAGATATAAATGATTTTAAATTCTCTGCCAGTTTCCTCCCTTAAATTAGTATGAATGATTAAGAGTTTCCTATAAAAATAAGAATTACTGTTTAATCATGAAAATGCTGGAAGCCATAATCTCTAGGTGGTTGGATTAGATATAATTCTTTCAATTTTGTTAACATATATTTTACAATTTCTTTTAAAAATGAGAAAATTTGCTTTGTACAAGCAAGTTCACTCCTTTCTATCTAATCACTGTTTAATTATGTTAGAATAAATTTCATGGTGTTCATAAAAACTCCAGAGTAAATTCATTAAAATTAAATAAACGTTAAATAAACGACCATGTGACCTTGATTAAATTACTTAGCATCTTGGGGGTCTTAATGTTTTCATCTGTAAAGTGGAAATAAAATAATTAACTAAAAACTTGGTGTGAGAAATAAAGAGTCATGTCGTCATCGCCTCTGGTTCATCCTTCTAAATGTTTTAATCGTCCTTTTGAAGAATTTTTGTGGAGCACTCTTTCCCACAAAGAAGCCCCTGGGTGTCAGCTATGAGGAATTTCATCATCATGCATCATATGCAGACTTTTCTGGTGTGTGTGACCTTTTCTGATCACATGTGATATAAATGAAATAAGGTTATTTTCCCAGATGCTTTTTTCAGTTCATATCTGCTGGGAAAGGGAATATCATGTATGTGCAATGGAGTGTCACTAGATAAGGTCATGGCAGGTCTCCAGCCTGGGAGGAGGTTGATCAATATAGAACACAAGTTAATGGTTTTGTTTTTGTTTGGTTTTGTGTTTGTACATTTTTTTTTCTGTTTTACTTGGGTGGGGGTTTTTTTGATGATGATGATGATTTTAGTTTGCTTTCACTTTTGGTTTTTGCTTTTCCCTCTTTTGCTTTTGTTTGGAAAGAGGGCAAGCATACACAAAGTCAAATAGATTAAGAGGACTTGGGGGAGGCAGAAGAGTATGATCAAAATAAATAGGATATAATAATTTTAAATAAATGAATAAATTATTTTTCCACACTTTATCTAAATAAAAATTGTGTCCTTGAGGCAATTGCCAGAGGAAATGGTTTTTGTTTGTTTGTTTGTTTCTGCCCAACCCAGTGTTTTTCAAAGAAACTGGAAAGCAGTCCACAAGGCTTTGGCCTTTATTCTGGTTTGGTTTCTATTATGATAAACACCATGACCAAAAGCAACTTGGGAGAAAGGGTTATTTGACTTACATGTGTCGATCACAGTTCATTATGACGGGAGATCAGGGCTGGAGCTCAAACACTAGCCTGGAGGAAGGAACCAAAGCACAGAGGATGGAAGAATGCTGCTTTCCATGGCATGGGAAACCTGCTTTCTTACATAGCTGAGGACCCCCTGCCAGGTGGTGGCACCATCCTCAGTGGGCCAGGTCTGCCCTATTCAATCATTAATCAAGAAAATGCCCTTCAGACAAGCTTACAGGTCAATCTGAAGGATTCATTGTCTCAATTGAGATCACTTTTCTGGGATGACTCTAACTTGTGTTGAGTTGATGAATAAACCTAGCCAGTACAGCATTCTAGACACAGAATAATATAAACAGAAAATTTACCTATATGAAAACAAAGAATGGGTCCTGATAACAAAATACCGCAGATTAAAAAATAATACCTTGGGGGTTGGTGAGAAGGCTCAGTGGTTAAGAGCACTGACTGTTCTTCCAAGGTCCTGATTTCAAATCCCAGCAACCACATGGTGGCTCACAACCATCCATATTGAGATCTGACACCCTCTTCTGGTGTGTCTAAAGACAGCTACAGTGTACTTAGATATAACAATAAATAAATCTTTCAACCAGAGCAAGCGAGGCCAGAGTGAGCAGAAGTCCTGAGTTCAATTCCTAGGAACCACATAATGGCTCACAATCATCTGTATAGCTACAGTGTACTCATACATAAAATAAATAAATACATCTTTAAAAAATAATACCTTACATAATTTACATGTGTATTGCAAAAGGTGTCACCAAAATCAAATCGATCAGATTTGTTTTAGGTTTTGTTGTGGTAAGCAAACAGAATAGTACCCAGGGCATTGTACAAGCTGGGCAAGTGCTCTACAACTGATTGAGATCCCCCCCAGCCCTTTTTCTTTTCTTTTCTTTTCTTTTCTTTTCTTTTCTTTTCTTTTCTTTTCTTTTCTTTTCTTTTCTTTTCTTTTTTTTCTTTCCTTTTATCTTTTCTCTCTTCTCTTCTCTTCTCTTCTCTTCTCTTCTCTTCTCTTCTCTTCTCTTCTCTTCTCTCCTCTTCTCTCCTCTCCTCACCTTCCCCTCCCCTCCCCTCTCTTCTTCCTTCCTTCTCCTCTCCTCCCCTCCCCTCCCTTCCCTTCCCTTCCCTTCTCTTCCCTTCCCTTCCCTTCCCTTCCCTTCCTTTTCTCTTTCTTTTTTGAGAGTCTCACCATATATCTCTGGCATGCTTTGAACTTGCAATGTTGCCTCAGTTTGTATGGAACACAAGATCCTCCTGACTTAGATTTTTGCATACTAAGATTTAAGCATGTGCCACTAATCCAAGCAAATCAGGTAATTTATGAAGATAATAAACTTTTAATAGCAATAATAAAGATGAAAACCATCTCCCCTGAACATTTGTTGACTATTTATGATATGTCAGGTACACACTGAATACTTTTGAACCCAATGCCCAAATTCTTTATTGAAACTCTGATTCCAATGTGATGGCACAGAGTCTTCAAGATGTAATTTATTAGACCACAAGTGTTTTGAACCCTTAATGGGATTAGAACTCTCAGAAGTCACAAAACTAGTTAGTTTTCTTTCTATCATGAAGGACACAATAAGGAAGATACAGAAGAGGGTTTTCTGCATAATCGAGTACACTGACATCCCTAACTTATATACCCTACCTTCTGGAGTGGCAGTAACAAATTCCTGATGTTCATAAGCAAGTAAACCTTTTTCCTTTTTTATATAGCAGCAAAATAATGATTAAGATGACTATCACACCTTGTACAGATGAAGCACACAGGTCCTAAAAGAGTAAACAACAACTATGTAATGTATTCAGAGCAAAACTGAATGCATAATATGACTAGTAAGAAGTAGAACATCACAAAGTATAGTTGCTTAATAAATAATAGTAGTTAAGGACACAGAAATGGCTTCATTGGGAAAGGAGGAAATCGTCTGAAGCTGGACATGTAAGACTGATGAACCTTAGCTTACCGGGGACCCCGCAGTGAACAACACAGGGCCAGGGACTGATGCAAAAGAAAGAGGAATTTTTAGTTCCAGCGCCTTGAGGTTGTCCTGCACCCAAAGGAGAGTCAGCCACTCCCAGCAGCCAGTTCAGCCAGTTTTTATACAGCTTTCAGGGGTACAATAGAGCAACAGCCCCTAGGCACAATGTGATTGGCAGAACAGTGTGACTTTTAAACTGATTGGTCCTTAGGGAATGAGGTAGCAAGGACTTTCCTTGTCTTGGGGTGGGAGGCAATGGTCTGTCTGCCCTGAGGAATGTGTCTTTGTGCTCTGGGCCTCCCTTATCTGCAGGTGGTCAGTGGTTGCCCCCCCCCCCACACACACACACTCTTCCCTCTATGGTCTGAGAAATGTAATTAGTCTCTCCCTTCCAGAGGGTAGGGGTGCTCTATGACCTCTCTCTTCCAGGAGGGGAAGGGTCTGGTGGAATTTTCCAAAATTCCTGAGCTGACCTCTTCATACACATACACATCATTTGTACCATGCCATACAGTTTCTAGCAATTACACATGACCTAGAAAGCTACCGATAGACAATGTGAGTCTTTTAAAAGCAACAAGACTCTGATGTCTAGAAGCAATCTGGTTGAAACTATGATGTAGGGGATTCCTTTCAAAACTTATTAATGCTTGCTTATTTTGTAGAGATGGTATGGAATAGGCTCTATATTTTGCTAGGGCTGTTAAAAAAATGTAAAAAAATAAAATGTCCCTTCCTTTTTGTTTTTTCAAGACAGGGTAGCTTCGAGTTCCCTGGAACTAAGCTTTGTAGACCAAGCTGGACTCAAATTCACAGATTCTACTACCTCTGCTTTCCGATCCCTGGATTGAAAGGTGTGTGCCACTGCCATCCAGGCTAAAATAAAACATATTATTAAACAAGAAAAAAGTGTTCTCTCACAGACATAGAAGATAGAAATTCAAGAATAGCATGCTGGTAAAGTTGGTTTTCTCTGAGGACCATAATGTGGGAGTCTATTCCAAACCATTGTCCTTGGTTAGGAGATGGTTTCTTATTATTGAGCTGACCTCTCTGTGCATGTATACTCCTGGAGATTCATTCCCATGTAAAGATACCAGTTTATTAGATTAGGACTGCTCAAATGTGTTAATTTTAACCCAGTTACACCTTTGAAGACCCTATTTTAAAATATTTTTTTGAAGTGGTGAAGGTCAGGTTCTTAACATGTAGATTTGAGGAGTCCATAACTAAGTCATAATTATTATTTGTTAGAGAAGGAAGCACTGGGTTTAAGTGGCCTGTGACCTATTCACTGGTTATACAAAACAGCAGCCACAGAGGGCATTATCCTTTTGGACTAACTTCAACTGCTTCTCTCTCAGCTCCCTTTCTCAGTAGAGTGAGGTGTACTAGAACACTGGTTCTCAACCTTCCTAATGCTACAACCTTCATGTTATGGTGAACTCCCAACTATAAAATTATTTTCACTGACACTTCATAATTGTATCTTTGCTACTGTTATGAGCCAAGATGTAAATATGTTTTCTTAGGTGACCCCTGTGAAAGATTCATTTGCTCCCCTAAAGGGATTGTGACTCACAGGTTAAGAACCACTGTACTAGAATAAGAGGATTTATTATAAGTCAAACAGAGCCTCCTAATAGCATACTAAGAGAACAATGAAGAAACTACCAGAGAATACAAATGAAGACTCATGGTCTTCTATAACTTGAATTTATGTCTAGTATTGTTTTTCTATTGTACATGTAATCTAGAAGGGTGTTCTCAGTGAACTGTAATATAAGACATTTTGAATAACACAACATAAGCAATGGTTTGCAACATCTCCTTTACTTCCTGAGTGATCTCCATGCTATCTCTGCATGGTAAAATTAATAGTGCCCATTGACCAAATAATCACACAGGATCTGGATCCAGGGATGCTATTTGAACCTGGCTAAGACAAATATAATGGCAGATGCTGCCCAACTTGTAGGTTCATATAAAGTTTCTATGGTAGTCAGCTAGTCTCAGTGGGAACGTCATACCCTGGGATACGTTATATCATTATGCTCAACATTCAGATTAATAATATTCAGATATAATATCTGCATGGCAATACGGGTTACTCTGTACTGCTGAAACATGCATGTTGTGACCATAATGAACAAGAACAATGCATCTGTTTCCACTGCTTTCTAATATGTTCCATCAGAAATGAGTTTTCTTTTATTGCTGGAAAGCTTTGATTTAGCTCAGGATAAGATTACTACTGCATAAATATCAAAGAAAGAACTTCTATGAATTAAATAACTTGAAGGAATAAATTAATATTTTAAAAGTATTTTTATTTATTATTTTATTTATTTACATTCCCTTTCCCAGTCCGCCCTACAAAAGCAACCAAACCCATTTCCCCTCCCAGTTGCCTCTAAGAGGGTACTCCCCCACCCATCCACCCACCCATTCCCACCTCACCATGCCTCTAGCATCCTCCTGCTCTGGGGCATCAAGCCTCCACAAGACCAAGAACACTCCCCCATACACACACACACACACACACACACACACACACACACACACACACACAGGGAGGCCAGACAAGACAGTCTTCTGCTACTTATGTTGTGATGGCACAGATCAGCCCATGTATGCTCTTTGGTTGGTGGTTTAGTCCTTGGGAGCTCTGAGGGTCCCGATTAGTTGACATTGTTGTTCTTCCTGTGGGGTTGCAATCCCCTTCAGCTCCTTCAGTCCTTCTAACTCTTCTGTAGGGGTCCTCCTGGGTCTCAGTCCAATGGTTGACTGAAAATGTCTGCATCTGTTTCAATCAGGTGCTAGTAGAGCCATTCCAGGCTCTGTCTGAAAGAACAGCATGGCATCAACAATAGTGTCAGGGTTTGGTGTCTGCACTTGGGATAGATTCCAAGTTGGGGTGGTCTCTGGATGACCTTTCCTTCAATCTCGGCTCCATTTTGTCTCTGCATTTCCTTTAGACAGGAACAATTCTGGGTCAAAAATTTTGAGATGGGTAGAAGGCCCATCCCTTCTCTAGGGGTCATGTCTATCTACTGGATGTGGTCTCTTCAGGTTCTCTCTCTGCACAGTTGGGCATTTCATCTAAGGTCATACCCATTGTGTCCTGGGAGCTTCTCACATCTGTGGTGTCTGGAAACTTCTAGAGGTTTCTCCTGTCCCATACCCCACACTGTTGCATATTTCTATTCATTCTCCTGACCATCTGGGTGTCTCTCCCAAGTAGTATTTTTGTATTCCTTAAAAAAATGTCAATTCTTGTTAGTACTATTGTTTTTCTCATGGCTTTTTAACCACAGTGAAGTCTCCAGATCTCAATACCTAATATTTGCCTAGCTAGTAGTACCCAAAATACTTCAAACTGAAGCTGTTATTTTCAGTGGTAGAACTTTTTCTGTGCTGTTAAGTGTTCTAACTGGGATTTGAACCACCATATTTTGACAGAGTAGTCCACATATTAATCACTGTTCTCATACTAACTACCCAAGTTAGTTAGTTTTCTTACCTCTCAGCTTTTCTATATCTGCCTTGTTCTTTCTCATCTCAACTGTGTTTATTTTTCTCATCTGGGAAGATAAATAGAAATTTCACTCCAGCTTCCTGGAAACCGGGTGAAAAAAAGTGTTTTACAAAGGCACAGTTTTGCTCTGTTTTCTACAGGGATTAAAGAAAATGAGCTGCTTTTGGTTTGTCTGGTCAGCAAGAGTTTCTTTGAGTCCTAAACTTTCGATGGGTTTTAAAATTCACAAAGTGTTCTCCCATGAATTGTCTAAGTTCAAGAGATTTACACTCCCAAACATAATGGAGGCATTAAGTCTGTTGATATTATAGGGGAAGACCAACTTCTCTGACACATGGTCTCAACAGTCATCCATAAAATAATATAATGGACAGCCTCCAAACAGATGAAGAAAATAGTCCTATTGTTTGCCTGTGTTCTCATTTTTGAGATGTAGAAGTGACCTTCATTCATACCATATTAAGGCGTGTCTTCATGTATTAGATTGTCAATTGATGGTCCAGCAGTGAGCTAAATGTTAACAGATTCTGACTTCCTATTTTGAAAATCCTAAAGAAAAGGTCACATTGTCCTCTAACCCTAGACTGTTTTTAGAGCTGAATCGGATGAATCCAACTGCTGATTACTTGTTATAAAGAACTGATAACTGATAACCAGTAACTAGGGCAGGAAGTGGATAGTGGGACTTCTGGGGCAGGGAGAGGAAAGGGAGTCTGGGAAGAAGAAAAAGGAGGGCCTTTTCCCATCAGACATGGGAGAAGAGAGTCACTACTAAGTCCGAAAGAAGTAGCTAGCCATGTGGAGGAACCAAGTTAGGTGGCCTGGTTAATTAAGATGAGCTAGTTGAGAGTATGTCCAGCTAAAACCTGAAGATTAAAATATTAAAGGTCTCAGTGTCATAATTTTGGCTGGCAGATCACCAGGGTCTTACAACAGTGAGATGCTAAACCAAAAAGATGAATCAACATCTGTGAAGTTGTAAGTCAGTAGGATGAGTTTCTAGTTATGTTTCTTTTTGTAATTAGGGATATAACTTTGAGCAGAACTCTGCTCTTAAGGCTAAATTCTCTTAACTCTCAAGTCATTGTGGTAATATCTGCTATGATGATAAAAAAAAAGATCTAAAGGGTTTTTGATTTATTCATGTATCCCACAAATGTATTGAACCTAAACTAAGACAGAGTCTCTGTGGTCCAAAAAGAATTCTATGGTTGGAGAAGGAGAATAGTGCTTCATGACCTAAGCTGATGAGCTTTGACATCAAGAACTAACCTCACAATTCCTAACACTTGGACTAGTTCAAAAAGACCATGCAAGTCAATAGATAAAACTAGTAATATTCAGAGATTGATTATTAATATGCAGCCAAATATTAATACCTAATATTCTTTTTATTTGTGTAGAAAATTTGAAATATTTCTTCCTGGGAAATGAAGGAGTTCTATTTTAAAAATTAAGTACATCAAATTTGAAAGGAGTAGTTTATAAGATAGACTTATTCCTATTTGGAAAATTATAAACACAATCTTCAAATTTGTTTTTACCAGGTGAAGAAACAGCAGCATTGTGATAACTTGGGAGAGCAGCACACAGGTTTATTAAGTGAGCACCTGAAGGTGGGGCACTAGAATTCCTTTTCTTTCTCATTCACACATTGCACAAGATTGAAAATCTTGTGTATTAGCATCTTTTGTGTGTGCATAAGCATATTAATCCAATTCTCTGAGATTCAATTTCCTCCCCACATAAAGCAGGAAGTGATATCTGCTTATAATATAGTTGATGCTATTATCTTCCATGGGAGGGGTCAAGGACATAGTCTGGCTCTATTACCTGACACCAGAGAATGTAGATGTAAGCATTTCCCATATAAAAAGAGAAAAATCCTCTATCTCAAGCTGATTGAGGATGAGCATCTGTCTGTGTCAACCCAGAACATAATCACAATGTTTACATTGACTTACAAAAATGGTGTAGAGAACCCTTAACACATATGTCCTAGTAAGGGTTTCTATGTCTGCTATAAAACATCATGACTGAAAGAAATTTGTCGAAGAAATGGTTTATGTCATAGTATAAGCTTCAAGTCATCATCATCAAGGGGAGGGAGAGCAAGGAACCTAAAGGCAAGAATTGAAGAAGTCATGAAGTAGTGCTGTTTTGGAGCTTGATCCTCAAGGCTTGCTCAGCGTGATGTTTCTATATACCCAAGGGACACCAGTTTAAGGCTAGCCCCATCCTTAATGGGCTGCCCTCCCTTCCTCATCCATCAATAATTAAGAAAACACACTGCACACTTTGCATACTTAAAAAGCACAAAACAACCTACCCCAAACATGTCAATTAAAAAAAAAGAAAGGGTTACATTAAAAGAGAGAGAGAGAGAGAGAGAGAGAGAGAGAGAGAGAGAGAGAGAGAGTTTGGTTGTTTTAAAATACAGTCAAGTTTATCACCTCTATTTTCCTTGACAGTCTTTCTACACCTTACTTTCATTCATCAGTAAAATGAGACAAGGTGATTAGCAAGATGATTGGGAAGTTCAGAGAATGTGTTTCAAGTGTGCAGAGCTAAAGTATTCAGAAAATTAATTACAAGTGTATTTTTACTTATCCTTTTACACAAAGGAAAAAGATTGGTCTTAGAATAAGTTTAGCATTCTTTTGTATTAAAATGCATTGTAAGAAAAGAGAAGAGTTATTTAATCACTGTTTAGATATAAGTAGACAAAAAAATTTGTTTGAAAGTCACCAGTCTTGCCAAATAAGAACATGTCAAAATATATGAGACAAAATTGTTAATACTGCAAAGTGAAGAGATGAATCTACTATTATAACCAGAGACTTCCATACTCCTCTAGCAGTAATTTTCCATTAGGAGGCAGAAATCAGTAAGAACTTTGTTGAGTTCTATACAACCAATTAAAGTGTGAAATGACCATTTTATACATTATATCAGTAACAGTACTAGAATTACACATTATTATTGAATACAAATTGAATATTCACTAACATATACCATATCTACAGTCATAAAATATACCTCAAGAATGTGATGTTAGAAAGTCTGTAACAATTGTTCTTAGAATGCAACATAATTGAATTCATAATTAATAACAGACCAAAAAAAATCCAAAGATTGAAGGGGATTCTTCCAAATGGGACATGGGTTGAAAAGGAAATTTCAAGATAAAAGAAAAATATTTTGAAACAAATGAAACTAGAGACACAATCTGCTGACATTTGAGGAATGCAATTGAAATAGGGCTTAAAGGAAATTTGAAGCATTGAGCTCATGCATTATAGAAGATAATGATCTAAAGTTAATAATCTAAGATTTCCTGTTAATAAACTAGAAAAGTTACAGAAAATAAAGAGTTAATAAAAATTAGAAGAGGAATCAGTAGGAGGCCATTAGAGATAAATAAAACCAAATGTGGGATCTTTTTACCCAGAATATGTCCCACCATGGCACAGGGGCCCAAGTTTCTCTATGTTCATAGCGACCTTATTTGTGATAGCCTGAAGCTGGAAACAACCAAGATGTCCCACAATGGAAGAATGGACATAGAAAATGTGGTTCATTTACACAAAGCAATAGTACTCATCTATTAACAACAAAGAGACCATGAGTTTTGCAGGCAAATAGATGGAACTACAAAATATCATCCTGAGTGAAGTAACTTGGACCGCCAAAGGACATGCATGGTATGTACTCACTAATAAGTGAGTATTCGCCCAAAAAGTACAGAATACCCAGGACACAACCCATAAGACTCAAGAAGGTTAGCAAGCTAAAAGACCCACGTGAGGATGATTCAATCCCACTTGGGTGGGAGAAGAAAGCAGTCACAGGGGGCAGAGGCAGGGAGGGACTTGGGTGGGAGAGGGGACAGGAAAGGGAAGGGGGAAACATGATCAGGTATTGGGGGGAGGACAGGATTGAAAACCTGAGGGACAGCAGAAACAATGGAAACAGGCAATCCTAGGAGGTAGGAGGTGGGAGGAGTACTAGATGTACTAGAGTCCTGGGGGGTAAGAGACTCTCAGGACTCAAAGGGAGGAACATGGATAAAGTGCTCTACAGTGGAGAGGGAGAACTTGTAGAGTCTACCTCCAGCAGAAAGAAGGGCATTAAGTGAGGGTTGGGTTGCCATCCCACAGTCAAAAACTCTGACCCAGAATTGTTCCTATCTGAAGAAAGTTCAGGGACAAAAATGGCAAAGAGCATTAGAGAAAGGAGGTCCAGTAACCAGTCCAAATTGGGATCCAGCTCAAGGGGAGGCCTGGGGCCCTGATGCTGTTATTGATGCTGTGGTGTGCTTGCAAACAGGGACCTAGCATGGCTGCCCTCTGAGAGGTCAAATAAGCAGCTTAAAGAGTCAGATACAGATACTAACACTCAACCAATGGTTAGAGGCTGGGGACCCTTGTGGATGAATTGGGGAAAAAACTGGAAGAAGCTGAGGAGGCCAACCCAAGGAAGACCAGCAATCTCAACTGACCTGGACCCCCACTGTCTCTCAGATACTGACCACCAACCAGGCAGCATACACCAGCTAATATGAGACCCTGACACATATAAAACAGAGGACTGCCTGGTCTGGCCTCAGTGAGAGAAGATGCACCTAACTCTGGAGAAACTTGAGGCCCTAGGGAGTGTGGAGGTCTAGTGGGGTTGGGGTAGGGGTGGGGGTGGGGACATCCTCTTGGAGCTGAAGGGGGGAGGGGGGAGCTAGGGGAAGGGGAAAGGAGGTGTGGGATGGGGAGTGGTTAGGGGGCAGACTGGGAGGACGATGAAGTCTGGACTGCAAAAAAGCACTAAAAAATAATTTAAATTTTTTTTTTAAAAACTCCAATACAATTGCTAAGCATCTAGTGCAACTTGGGAACCAAGGAGAAAAGACAGTACCTGCTAAGATTCATAGACATTCAAAAAATGAGGGAATACTATAAAAACTTCATCTCCACATACATGGAGGGCACCAACTTTCTGAAGAACACAATTGGTCAAAATTCACGAAACAGCCATCAAGGTGTATTTTTATCTATTAATATTTGGATAGCCTTCTGGTCTGAGTCAGTGCTCTGAGCAGAACTTGGGCTTGAAACTCTGCCCCTAATCCCACAACACCTAGAGGAGGCTGGATATCCAGAAGTTCTAACGTGCCCAGGATCATAGGATCATAGCATCACAGGATCTCAGGAGCTTGGTCACACCAGGATTTCAGGATCCCAGAGGCAGCTTGACTCCCAGGAGCTCTTATACCCAGGATCTCAGGATCTCAGAATCACAGAGACAGCTGGACTCTGAGGAATATCAACATAGCCAAGATAATAAGAAGGACAGGCTCCAGTCAGAGCCAGTGAGTGCAGGTAGCACTAGAGATAACCAGATAGTGAGAGACAACCTCAAGAACATACACAACAAACACCAAGGTTACTCAGCATCATCATAACCCAGTTCTCCCACCATAGCAAGTCCTGGATACCCCAACACAATGGAAAAGCAAGATTCAGATTTAAAATCACTTCTCATGATGATGATGATAAAGGACTTTAAGAAGGACATAAATAACTCCTTTAAAAAAAATACAGGAGAACACAGATAAATAGGTAGAAACCCTTAAAGACGAAACACAATAATTCCTTAAAGAATTACAAGAAAACACAGCCAAACAGGTGAAGGAATTGAACAAAACCATCCAGGATCTAAAAATGGAAGTAGAAACAATAAAGAAATCACAAAGGGATACTACCCTGGAGATATAAAACCTAGGGAAGAAATCAGGAGTCATAGATGCAAGCATCTACAACAGAATACAAAAGATAGAAGAGAGAATCTCAGGTGCAGAAGATACCATAGAAAACATTGACACAACAGTCAAAGAAAATGCAAAATGCAAAAAGCTCCTTAACCTAAACATCAAGGAAATCCAGGACACAATGAGAAAACCAAACCTAAGGATAATAGGGATAGAAGAGAGTGAAAATACCCAACTTAAAGGGCCACTAAATATCTTCAACAAAATTATAGAAGAAAACTTCCCTAACCTAAAGAAAGAGATGCCCATGAACATACAAGAAGCCTGCAGAACTCCAAACAGACTGGACCGGACCAGAAAGTCCTCCCATCCATAATAATCAAAACACCAAATGCACAAAACAAAGAAAGAATATTAAAAGCACTGAGGGAAGAAGGTCAAGTAACATATAAAGGCAAACATATCAGAATTACACCAGACATCTAATCAGGGACAATAAAAGTCAGAAGATCCTGGAGAGTTGTCATAAAGACCCAAAAAGAACACAACAGGTTACTATACTCAGCAAAAATCTCAATGAACATAGATGGAAAAACCAAGATATTCCATGACAAAAACCAATTTATATAATATCTTTCCACAAATCCAGCCCTCCAAAGGATAATAGATGGAAACCACCAACACATGGAGGGAAACTACACCCTAGAAAAGCAAGAAAGTAATCTTCTTTCAACAAACCCAAAAGAAGATAGTCACACAAACATAAAAATAACACGAAGCAACAATACCTATTCTTTAATATCTTTTAATATCAATGGATTGAATTCCCCCAATAAAAAGACTTAGAATAACAGACTGGATATATAAGCAGGACCCAGCATTTTGCTGCATACAGGAAATGTAATTCAGTGTCAAAGACAAACACTACCTCAGAGTAAAGTGCTGGAAAACAATTTTCCAAGCAAATGGTCCCAAGAAATAAGCTAGAGTAGTCATTCTAAAATTGGATAAAATCGACTTTCAACCAAAAGTTATTTAAAAGGATAAGGAAGGACACTTCATACTCATCAAAAGAAAAATCTACCACGATGAACTGTCAATTTTCAACATCTATGCTTCAAATGCGAGTACACCCACATTCATAAAAGAAACTTTACTAAAGCTCAAAACACACATTGCACCTCACACAATAATAGTGGAAGACTTCAATACCCCGCTCTCAGCAATGGACAGATCATGGAAACAGAAACTAAACAGAGACACAGTGAAAGTAACAGAAGTTATGAACCAAATGGATTTAACAGTTATCTATAGAACATTTCATCCTAAAACAAAAGAATATACCTTCTTCTCAACACCTCATGGTATCTTCTCCAAAACTGACCATATAATTGATCACAAAACAGGCCTCAACAGATACAAGAAGATTGAAATTATCCCATGCATCCTATCAGATCATCACGGATTAAGAATGATCTTCAATAACAACAAAAACAATAGTAAACCCACATACACATGGAAGCTGAACAACACTCTATTCAATGATAACTTGGTCAAGGAAGAAATAAAGAAATTAAAGACTTTTTAGAATTTAATGAAAATAAATGTACAGCAGACCCAAACCTATGGGACACAAAGAAAGCAGTACTAAGAGGAAAACTCATGACTCTGAGTGCCTCCAAAAGGAAACTGGAGAGATATCATACACTAGCAGCTTGACAGCACATCTGAAAACTCTAGAACAAAATTAAGCAAATATACCCAAGAGGAATAGACAGCAGGAAATAATCAAACTTGGGGCTGAAATCAACGAAGTAGAAACAAAAAGAAGTATACAATGAATCAACAAAACCAGGAGCTTGTTCTTTGAGAAAATCAACATGACAGATAAAACTTTATCCAGTCTAACCAGAGGGCACAAAGTCAGTATCCAAATTAATAAAATCAAAACTGAAAAGGAGATATAACAACAGAAACTGAGGAAATTCAAAGAATCATCAGATCCTACTACAAAAGCCTATAATCAACAAAACTAGAAAATCTGGATGAAATGGACAATTTTCTAGAAAGATACCAGGTACCAAAGTTAAATCAGGATCAGATACACCATCTAAACAGTCTCATAACCCCTAAAGAAACAGCAGAGATCATTAAAAGTCTCCCAACCCCAAACAGTCTAGGACCAGATGGTTTTAGTGCAGAATTCTATCAGATCTTCAAAGAAGACCTAATACCAATTCTCTTCAAACTGTTCTACAAAATAGAAACAGAAGGAACACTATCCAATTTGTTCAATAAAGACAAAATTATGCTTATACCTATACCACACAAAGACTCAGCTAAAAGAGAACTTCAGACCAATAGGACAAAATTGCAACCAACAGATTGGGAAAAGATCTTTACCAATTCTAAATCTGATAGAGGGCTAATATCCAATATATACAAAGAACTCAAGAATTCAGACTCCAGAGACCCAAATAACCCTATTAAAAATGGGGTACAGAGCTAAATAAAAAATTCTCAATTGAGGAACCTTGAATGACTGAGAAGCACCTAAAGAAATGTTCAACATTCCTAGTCATCAGGAAACTGCAAATCCAAACAACCCTGATATTCCACCTCACACCAGACAAAATGGCTAAGATCAAAAACTCAGGTGACAGTAGATGCTGGTGAGGATGTGGAGAAAGAGGAACACTCTTCTATTGTTGGTGGGATTGCAAGATGGTACAACCATTCTGGAAATCAGTCTGGCAGTTCCTCAGAAAATTGGACATAATATTACCTTAAGACCCAGCATCTCCAAATGCTGGGGTTTTTTGCTGTAACTAGGTTGCCCTTTTACCAATAGCCTTTCCTGGGCTTTCTTCAGATGCCTTGCCACATAGTGCCCAACCTCAGCTGCTCTCCATGACTGCTTCATGCCTTCAAAATTAGTACCACCTGGGTGACTACTACACTACCAAGGTTGTCTGATAGCAAAAAGCACCTTGACCACCTCTAAGACAAGGATCTTTTGTGCTTACTCTCAGAAGACACCTCAGTGGAAGATTATACTTCAGTAATTCTGATCTCTTCTTAATCAAGACTAATTTATCAGCTCCAGCTAGCCAGTACCAATTGTTTCCCGTAAAGCGAAGATTTCTCTTGAATGTTACTGGTCTCTTAATAGTCACTACTGTATCAATAGATTTCCAAGAAGATGGAAGGAGAGACCCCTGGTCCTGGAAAGACTGGATGTAGGGGAATGCCAGGACAGAGAAGCAAAAGGGGGTTGAATGGGGAAAAGAGGGAGGGAAGGGGGCTTATGGGACTTTTGGGGAAGGAGGAAATGGGAAAGGGGAAATGATTTTGAATGTAAATAAAAAAAAAAACTTAGAAAAGAAAATAAAATTAAAAAAAAATAGTCACTGCTGACTATTCAGCCCCAGTTGACCAGAACCATGGGATCTTAATTCAAAATATCAAATATGCTACAGTCATAATAGTCTTTAAGTAATAATCAAACTTCCCTCTGGAACTTCCCAAGGCAGACCTCCATCTTCTGCATTCCTCTCAACACTCTTTTCTTCCAGGCATCCACAAAATAGCTCACCAAATTTTAAACACTCAATAGCTTTTCTTGCACAAATGTCCAAAGTCCTTCTATAGTCTTGCCCAAAACAGCTTGTCATGTCTGTCACAGAAATACTCAACTATCCTGATACACATTTCTGTCCTAGTTAGGGTTTCTATTGCTGTGGTGAAACACCATGACCAAAAGAAAGTTGGGGAGAAAAAGGATTATTTCTACATTGTAGTCCATTATTGAAGGAAGTCAGGAGAGAAGCTCAAAAAAAGGCAGGAATCTGGAAGACAGAGCAGAAGGCTTACTGACTCCTCATGTCCTGCTCAGCCTGCTTTCTTTTTTTCTTTCTTTCTTTTTTATTGTTATTATTAGATATTTGCTTTATTTACATTTCAAATGGTATCCCCTTTCTCTGTTACCCCTTCTTCTTAAACAACACAAGAACACCAGCCCAGAGTTGGAATGACCCACTCTAGGCTGGCCCTCCAACATCAAACACTAATTAAGAAAATACCCTACTGGCTTGCCTACAGTCCCATTACATGATGGTGTTTTCTTAACTGATGTTCCCTCCTCAGATGACTTTAGCTTGTGCCAAATTGACAGACTATATTTAGCACATACCCTAACCTCAGGAGTCAGAGAACATCATAGAAACATGGAAGGAATGGTTTCAGGATCCAAGGTCAAGGACAGAGTGAAATAGGGTTTCAGGTCATGGCCAAATGTTGTACCCATAAATTCAACAACTTGCTTCTAAAGATAAAAACATCATGAACATAGTCCAACTTCCAGCATGTTCAAGGAGGGACACATAAGATCCCACCTCTAGCTGAGAAGGTATTGATGGCTGCTAGCAGAGCAAGAGACAATTTTCTGTAGAATTATTAACCCTGGAAGGTTGAGAATGACCCAGTAGATGAGCACACACTTGTACATATATGGCAACACTTATTAGACCCTGTGGGATATTAAAAAAATGTGAAGATATGATGATGATGTATATGGAGAGGTATAGGAAGGGTTGGAGGAGGAGTGGGTAATGTTACTGAAATACGTTGCATACATATGTAAAAGTCTTTAAAAAACAACTCCATAAAAATAAGTAAAAACTACAGACCTGTCCTCTATTTTTCATGAACACAGAAGTAAAAATCGTCAAGAAATGTTATCTAACAAAATACTGATATATAAAGAAAACAATACACTACAAAAATGGAATTTACTATACTACATAAGATTTTGTCATCATTTAAAAATAATGCATATTATTTCATTCACGAGGAAAATTAGAAAAATGGCATGGTCATATAAATGAATTCAGGAATAATGTAATAAAATCCACATTTTCACGATTTAAGAAATATTCTTCAGTAAACTGAGAATAGAAACAAACTTTCCTGAGACAAAAATGATACAGTGCATAAGTAATTTTCTGATATACTTTCAGGATGATTTGTTGGTCTTACAGTTGGCTGAACAACAATGAACAAGATAGTTACTTTTTGAGAAGCTCTATGATTATTATTGTAGCTTTAGGTTCAAAGCAAAAATGCACAGGAAGGTAGGAAGTTTCTCAACTTTCTTCTTCCTCTTACATCTACACAGTTCTCATTTTCTTCCTATTCCTCCTGGGCACACATTTACTTCCATTGAAGCCACATTCACAAATTTTCACCCAAATTTTTAAAAAGGTTCCTGGCACACGAATGTTTACTCTGGTGTTGCTCCTTTTATGGAATTAGACAGGTTGGTAATGACAAGCAGTGCCACAGAGAATAGTTTCACTGTCCTTACATTTCCTAGTGTTTTGCTGATTCATCCCTCTTCCCAGCCTACACTTTGCCAACCACTCAGTGTTACTATGTTGGTTTGCTTTAAAGAGAATTGAATGTACTCAAATCATACAGAGCACAGACTTTTCAGATTGCTTCTTTGACTAAAGTGCACTTAGGCCCCTCTATGTCTTTCCATTCATTTCCATTGAGCCCTAAATAGAATTCATTGTCTGGATATCTAACAGTTTATTTACCCATTCATTACTGAAGGGACATTTTAATTGCTTCCATGTTTTGACAGTTATAATTCAAGTTAATTCTAAAAAATAAAAAAAAAAAACTCAAGTTGCTATAAATATCTATCGGTAGGATTTGATGTAGAAACATTTTATTTTTACTCTTTTACACTAAATCCTAGGAACCATTTCAAGGTACAACATGCTTAGTTTGATAGGAAACCACCAGATTGTCCCACGTTGTATCTATGCTACTCTACATCAGCACCAATAAAGAATGAGGCTTCCTATTCCTCCACATGCTCACTAGCATGTGATGTTGTTAGTATTCTGGTAGTTTGATTATGCTTGACCCACGGAATGGCACCATTAGGATGTGTGGTCTTGTTGGAGGAAGTGTGTCACTGTGGGGTTGGGTTTCGAGACCCTCCTCCTAGCTGTCTGGAAGCCAGTCTTTCCCATTTTGCCTTCAGGTCAAGATGTAGAATTCTCAACTCCTCCAGAGCCATGTGTGCCTGGACACTGCCATGCTTCCTACCTTGATAATAATGAATTGAACCTCAGAACCTGTAGGCCAGCCGCAATTAAATTTTGTTCTTTATAAGGTCATGGTGTCTCTTCACAGAAACAGAAACTCAAAATAAGATAGAATGTTTTAATTCATGTTTCTCTGGTGACCTGATGTGGATTCTTTTTACTTGTTTACTTGGCATAATATTTTAATTGACTACCTATCCGTTAAGTTATTTGGTATCTTTTAATTCCAGGGGATTGTCACCATTGTTGTTCTTTGTATATCTGGATAACACTCCTCCTTAACATACATCCTTTGCATCATTTTCTCTGGATATGCTGCTTTCCTTCTTATGTTACATATCATTTACCTAGCAAAACGATCTATTCCATCCATCTTTAACAATGTATATAAAAATCACTCATAAAATCCAGGGTTATTGAAAAATTTTACTTGATCTTTTCAGGGTTTTATAGTTTTGCATTTTAAATGCTCAGACATCAATTTATGTTAACTTCTTGTAAGGAATATAAATCTATATCTAAAGTCTTACTTTTTGTATCTCCACATAGTAGACCCTGCCCTAGAAAGAATATGAGAAGAATTGTTTGCAATTTAATCACAAGAAGGTTTTAACTTAAGATATATTGCACACAGTAGTACTCCTTTTTTAAAATTTAATCATGTTCATGGAGGACCTGTGCTATGAACTTAATCCCAAGGGACAGTCTTAAACACACACCAACAGAGAAAACCTGAAGCATACACAATAAAAACAAGGAGAAACTATTTGAAGAAATATCTGGATAGCTTATCAGGCAAAAGCTAAATAATTATACAACAGAATTAAATTATTGTCTGTCAGACTTGGTCAAAAATAATTTAGCAACTCTTCTTGTATATATACCAAGTTAAAAGGAAGAGCAAGTGTGAGAGATTTAGGCTGTTACTTTGTCCCCCAACCTTCAAGAATAAATCTATGTAAATAAGCACTGATTATACTGCCCAGAGTACTGGTAAGTCTGGGAAGACCTTGGGTCATTCCTTTGGGGTGCAGTCAGTAGAAATACCAAGCACTGGATAGTAGACAACGATTGTAGGAGTGAATTATTTTTCCTGAACCCTTTACGTTTCACAAATGCGTTCACTCCACCTCCACACCCCTCCCTGCAGGTCTCACTGAGAAATGCTCTATCGGCTGACATCACTGTATCATTTTCTTTTGACTTCTCCCAGCTGAGAAATGTGCTACATCACCATAGTCTTCTCTATTGACTATAATGCCTTGTTTCACTTGGGAAACTCAGAATTGAAAATGTGGTCAAAAAACCAAATAGATTTTTCTGTCCCTAAGCCAGCCAAAATGATGAATTACAATAGTTAAGGCCTTAGAAGTTCAGTTCATTCCTGAGCTAGAGCCCAAAAGGAACCGAATGTCTAAGGACACTCATGCCAAATTTTGTTCACTTGAAAACTGCTTTCATTCAGTCATTTATGAACAACAACAAAAAAATATAATTAACAATCATCTGTTATTTATCCATTATATGCATGCTCAGGGACTTGATTTCACAACACTAAACCAATCAGAGTCTGAATGTAAGCTCCTTGGTGTGGCACTGTGAAAGGCAGTCTGTGTTCTGGTTGAGCTAGGTTTAAACCCCGGAGACCTGGTGGGTGTTCCTGCAAGGGAAAGAAGATCTGTTTGCCACGTTCCCAGACACTAGGCTCTCGACAAGAGGCCTCAGTTCTCCATAATTCTGTGGTCATCAGTCATATAGGGCAATACCCCAAGCCCCTGGTATTCTGTCTGGACTCCACCCCCACAGTTGCCTGGCAACAACCAAGTATGCTCCTCCCCACGATTACCTGGCAATAGCCTGGTAGACCTGGCCCACTATAAAAGGGGATGCTTGCTCCTCCTCCCTCTCAGTAACCTCTTGCCTCTCTTACTCTCTTGCCTCTCTTACTCTCTAGCCCTCTTGCTACCCCATTCTCTTCATTCCCTTCCCCTTCTCTCCACACGGCCATGACCGGCCTCAACTTTTCACTCATCACAACTCTCCACCAACAATAAAACCATGGACTGCCTCGTCCCATCTGGACCTGCCGTGCTGAAGCAATGAAGCAGGTCTTCCTCTAAGGAGCCACATCTAGTCTCCTGCAGGAAACTTCTCTGAGCTTCCAGACATGGTCTCCACCAAGCCAAGCAGTTGACCACGTAAGCCAAGGACTTTCATCCCCATGGGACCTCTCAGGAGCTCTCCTTTCCCTCTTTTCCCTTCAGGTTACATTCAGCCCTGTGGGACCCCGACTCTGTTCTCAGCTCTTCAGCAGCAGCCAGTGGTGTCTGTGGTGCCCAAGACTGAGAACCTGTCGTCCTCGCTTCTGTGCGGCCTGGGGACCCAGGAGCCTGGCCCTGCTGGTTCCCCGAGGACCCCTGACTGCCCTTCTCCTGGACCAGGGTCCTGCGGCTTCTCACAGTCTGATGACTGCCCTGCAGCAGTGTGGGGTGAACACAGTCAAACTCCCAGCATCCACCTTGCCCAGTGGCCTGAGCCCTGGCCGGACGCTGGCCACCATTTTAACCCACACTTGGTTGACAGTTTACTAAGATTTCTACTCAAGCTCTTCCCTTTGCCATCACATCCTGAGGGCATAGCACATTTCCTGAAACCTGGTAGGCAGCAGTTCATGAAAGAATATTCTGAGTGATCCCTAGCTGTTCTAAACAAGGGCCCCAGCATGCACAGTCCATCCCAAAGGCTTTTATTCCCATCTTCCCAGTCTTTCAATCACTGTGTTTGATGCATGTAGCTACAACTTCTTAGAACATTCTCCTGTTTACCTTCACAGCCCTCTCTGGAGTGAAGGAATTTATCAAGAAAGAATCTTTTTGGCTAAGCCTTATTTCTTCTCTAAATGCTTCTCAATATAGGGTTTCAGAGAACTGTTTACCATTAGTTGACTAACAAGAGGAAGCTTATTTGCTATGGCTATATAAGAAAGAACATGCCATTTCATCACTGTCTACAGAAGCAGAAGCAGAAGGCATTCCAACAAAAATCTTTCACTCTAAAGCAAAATAACGACTCCTTCAAATATCTCTTTGGAGCCCTCACTTTGGACAGGTGCATGTACAAATTCACACTTACACATACACATCCACCCACTTAAGTTCTGTGGCCAATATTCTGTTCACCTTCTTCTCAAAGCCTACTGTAAATCAAGTATTGATTCTATGAAAAGTCATCAGCTTCATTTGATGGGTTGACCCAGCTTTGCTCAGGCAGCTCAACAGGGGTGATTATGCTCTCCTTTCCATCCTCAGATGGCTAAAGGAGAAAGGCGAGCTAGTCTGGTATCCTTCATACAGATATTAATAGAATAATGAGCTATGTCATATCTCCCCCAAAAATTAAAAAAAATAAAAAATAAAAATCCAAAGCCTTGAAAATGAGTTAATACTGAATTGGTGACACAGACACAGCAGTTCTCTGTGATATCTGACCCAGAATGTTAAATTGATTATGTAATTTAACATCACCATCCTATTTGATGGCTGCCTAAGAATTCTATATCCGCCTACCTTATAGTCAATTGTAAACTCTAGAAATGAAAGAACATATTTATTTTGTTCAAATTTGCAATTTTCTGCCATATGAACTATTAGTAATCTGTAATCTCTTTCTCGTCAGGGAGCCTATTACCCTGGGGAAAGGATGATTGCCTTATTTGAATCATGTGGTCCTTGGATGCTTCCTCTTTTTCCTTTCTGGCTATAGGTGAGGATGGAATTCACTCACATTTGTGAATAGTCTTTCTTGGGAAAAATTATTTCCCTCTCAGTTTCCCCATCTTGTACGTCAGAGAAAGCAAGAAGAAAGTAAAGCAAAACTCATCAAGAACCCAGCAGCAGCTTCCAACCAGAAGGCCTTTGGGAAGAGAGCAAGGTTTTGCCTGGTGTGTGCATAAACAATGGAGATTCCTGCAAGCTCTCCACATGTACTAGCTTTGAGGATCTAAGTTTCAGACTCCTCCAGAAGATTGTTTGGTTGTTGATTGTTTTCCTTTTTCTCTTGAGACGGGGTCTCAGACAGCATGGGTTGGCCTTGAACTTACTATTCCAACTGAGGATAACCTTGAACTTCTAATCTGCCTGCTTCTATCACTGAAGTGTAGAGATCAGAAGTGTGTACCACCATGTCTGCTTTTTCCAAGTGATTTTTAAACAAATAATTTGAGAATCGCACTACCCTGGAAATTTGACATCTTATGAATCTGCAGAAAATAGAGAAAAAGAATTATTATTATGGGACAAAAAGATAGCTCAGTGGGTAAAGACACTTGCCTCCACAACTGACAGTCTCAGCTTAATTCCCACATAGTGGAAGAAGAGTGAAATCTTGAAAGTTGTCTTCTCGTTGTGCAGGCCTGTCATGGTGTATATGGTGTGTATGTTGCGTATGTTGTATATGGTGTATATGGTATGTATGGTGTGCATGGTGTGTGTGTGTGTGTGTGTGTGTGTGTGAAGAAACAGAGCACATGTCAGAGTCTTACTCTTGACCTCCAATCCTTCCTGAGTCTTGTTGTCTTCTAGTTCTGAATCTCGCCTTTATCACATTCTATTATTCAGTCCCCCCACATACTCCTATTCTACCATGATGGCCTTCTCCTTCTCTTTTCCTTCTGTTCCATCTTTTCATTCTCAACACCTTTTCCCACAGACTTTATTTTTCTGCTATGACTACCAAGTGATACATCTTCAACACCTTTAGTATATATTTGATTTTTCCCCCCTCTGGTTCTTTTGTCCAAATTCCAACATGAGACACACACACACACACACACACACACACACACACACACACACACACAAAATGTAAAAACAATCTCAATGAAGAAATTTATCAGATAAATCAACTCTTTTACATATTCTCCTAAAACAGATTCCCTATAATCATGATCTCATGGTAATGCATGTGAAGAACCAACTTGGCATAAAAACATTCTAACAGACCTTTGTTCCTCAAGTTTTCAGAAAATTAAGACCACAATCTCAGAAATAGCTAAGTCTTCTCAAGTATGGCATTTGCTTAGCTGATTGATCATCTTATTGGCCAAAACAACAAGGAACTGCTATTCACTTTTATTTATTCTTATTTCATGAAAACTGCCATGTGAAAATCTCAAATGTTATTTCCTCTCATGGATACTATTTTTCCACATTCTATTTTGGTCAGTGATGATGGCTGGGACCTTAGTAACCCAGGAAGAACAAAACACTCCAAAGAATGTATTAACCAAAGTATGCATCCAGAATTCCCAATAACAGTTGAAAAGAGCCAAAGAGACCAGGTGCTGGGCAGGAGGATATTTCAGGGTTGGCTAATGGTCCACATTAGATACTTCCTCTGTTTACCAGAGCTATTCATTAGGAGAGGATGCTGTGTCCTTCCCAGTCTTCCCAAAACCTCTCCCTAGTCTGGATTTTGTATATTCACATTTCAATGAGAGTCAGGAGACAATGATTTTCTACTGTTCAGAGAATTGCCTATATGTAATCCTTTAATAGTATGTCAGAAGGGAGGGTAGGTCTTTATCCCTCCCCAAGCTCTGATTACCACTGGGGATAAAGAATCAGAAAGACTGTATGTGGAACAGTAAATTTCCCTAAAATCTGTCAAGCTCAGGAGTTAAAAAACAGTGTTCTTATCCATGGCTCTCCTTTCTGATCAAAAAGAGAGTCTCCACTCACTGTTCCCTTGTGTTGAGGGTTTTCTAAAGAGTGGACTGTTTCTCCCGTATAATAGTCCAAATTTCTGAGTCCTAGGAGTTTAGTCTAACAATGCATTTCCAGTTGTGCCCTCTCTATTTTCGTGACTAACGTTTTCATTTAGGTCTTTCTTAAATTTTACAATTCTTCTTTAAATCTTTAAATGTCTTACTTTCTAGATGAAATGCATTCCACATGGTTTCTCGGCCCACCATTTCCAGTCTGTTTGCTTGTAATACCATTTTTTATCATATTCAGCCTAAATACTTTTGAGTGGTTTTTCCACTGCTCAAAGGAAGAAAAAAAAATTCTATACACTTTTAAAAATTTCAAAAATACCCTTTTCAGACTTATCGCTAAAATCCTTCTGCATATCTTGTGCTTCTGAAAAGGTTTCTAGCATTTTGTGTCTCAACCTCCCCCAAGTCTAACTCATGCTTTCATAGTCTTCCCTTTAGTAACCTTCTCACCTCTTTAAGCCCTTTGGAATGAACTTAAGTTGAGCTTAAAAATAATTTCTACTGTTTTCCTTATTTCCTTGGCAGGATTTTACCAGTCCCTTTCTGAACTTCTACAACATCTACATTCTTATCTATTACACTATTTTTTAAACTATATTTGGTGTTATGATTCCAATATAAAATGCTTCCCACAGGGTTATATGTTAAAATATTTGTCCTGCAGCTGGTGATACTATTTTTTTGGGTGACTATGGAACCTCTCATGCCTAGGGTCTACCTGTAGACAGAAGCTAGAAGAAGTGGTCTCTTGAAGGTAATTGCCACACCTAGTTCTGCCTACAGTTTTGGCAACCCCTGAGCTGACCAGCCACCATATGCTCCTGTTACCCGAGCCTGAGGTGTCACATCCATTGTCCCTTTCCTGACATGAGAGAATAGTCACTCCATTTGAACTATGAAACCAAATATACCTTTCCTCCCCCATGCTGCTTCTATTGGGTACCAGTAATGATAACAGTAACTAAGATAGTTATCCATCTGTCTGATAGATGATAGGTCCTTAGCTGAGGGATGAGTTTGTTCATCCATATGCAACTAACAGAGTCCAACGCAGAGAGAGATGCTTAAAATATTTTGATTTGTAATAAATGAGTGTTTCAGTCTCAAAGCAGGTACTGTTTCTTCACTGCCTGCATAATTGAGTTGTAATTTCCATTTTTGCAGAAATCCCTTAGACTGGAAAGGGAAAAGCAAGCCCAGGGTGGAAGGCAGTGGAAATTTTTGGAAGACAGGTGCCCCTCAGGCCTAACTTCATTACTCCCCATAAGACCCACAAAAACCTTTTGCTGTTGTCTCTCCACCTCCTTCCAGTTTCGGAATTGCTTTCATATTCTTATCTCAGTTGCACATGGCTTCTTGGAAGTAATTTTATTAAAATGTATTTGAAGCAGTTGCCGGTCCATTAACACCTTCTTGCATCCAGCTGTGTCAGATAAGCCCTGAGAAACTTTTATTTTTCTCAATTGAGAAAACTTGTAGCTCCTGCAACAACCAAGAGGCCTCTGGTTCTACCTAGGATGTCTAATATCACAGCCAAAGTGCTAGACTTGCTGTGTCTTGGTGGTGGGGATCTACTGGGTTACAGCAAGGCCCTGAGTCCAAGAAAGTAAAATTTCATCTGTAGCAGTCAGATTCACTTGGCAACCCATAGAACATTCTAGATCTTTAAGAGCCATGAGAGAATTCACTTCAAAGCTGAAGACAAAGAAGTTGAAGGATGGAGAAGTAAGATTACTGTGCCATCAATGTTGAAGTCTATAAGCTCTGGGCAAGAGGAAAAGACGGTGTTCAGCATACCTCTCTCTGCCTTGGGGACCAAACTGGGGACCTGGAAAGATCAGTGACTGGGCAACCACACCTAAGAGAAAAACTTTCCACAGCAAAGCTTCCCACACAGCAAACCAGAAGAGAAGAAAGGGAATGAATAAAGGAGAAAGAATTGGTCATTGGTGGGAGACTGTGATTTCTATCCTGTACAGAAATTGTTTACAGAAATCATTTCTTATCTTGTGACAAGACTAGAATTACAAATTAGAGTACAAATACTATAGCCAAAGAAACAAGTCAGAAATCTAGACAAATCTTACCTCAAAAGTCAAGCACCTTGAATATGAGCCAAACAAAATCTTTCTTTAACCCATTTCATTGCTTATCTAAAAAGAAAAAAAAAGCCTCAAATAATGTAGAAAAAATAAGAAGGACCTAACAAGTTCATTTTGAAGTCTTCCTCTTTTGCTATGCAGATTATTCTATAGTATTTCCATAACAATTGGGATGTTAAGTTTCATGAAAGAATGAAATGAAAATCATGTTTAGCCAAAGAATCGACTAGGCAGTATCACCCACTGCTTGTTCCTTGTGGACTTGCTATTGACTGATTCTGAACAAAAAGGAAGTAAATACCCTCCTCTTGAATTTTCCAGAAACTTCCTGACAGTGTCCTGAAAAGTCAGCATTGGAAATATCATATTATTTGATATTTTCTTGAATCAATAATAAGCATTCTAAAAAGCCCATTTGTAGATAAATGAAATATTTCTTCACATCATTAAGAAATGCCATTAATTTAGAATATGACAACAGTTTTTGTTTGTTTTTCCTTCAGTATTCCTCTCTAACAGGTTATAGGGGTCTTAACTCTCAGGGCTCACTAGACTTCACAGAGAGATCTTTGGATGCTGTTACACTGTTAACAGAGTACAAGGCTGAATCAAGCAAGTCTAAAATCTGTGGTGAAGAACCTGATGGCATTCAGATTAAAAAAAAAAAGATTACGGTAATGTAAATAAGAGAATGTGGGGAGACTACAATTATTAGCCAGCAATTCAGGGACTAGTGCAATAGAATGTAATAGTTTAAGAGATTAGAGGAGCTTTAGAACCAGCAGACAAAATTCATGGAAGGGAAAAATCAGCAGAACAGTAAGACTGATTTAGGCCTAGTTTCTCCAGACTTCCCAGGCTTAGGGATTTTAGATAAGGAGAACAATGTTCTTCCCAATTTGACTGCTGATACCACAAAGTCACATGAACTTTTTCACCTGTGATCCTTAGATATTGAAGCCTCCAGGATGGCTATATTTAGCCTTCTTCCAGGTTGGATCCAAGTGGAGAAAAAAAGAGTTTCTGTTCTGGTCAAGGCTACATAGGATGGGCTTTGCAGCTATCTAACTCCTTAGACTTTCTTTAGTGCTTGGGCTTTCTGTATAACAATCCTGGCCTGTTGTGCACTGCATCCACACAGCTAGGGAAGTGGTACTTCTGGTTCCACCTGTCTGTCTTTCTGCCTAAGTAATGGATCCACATCCATATCTGTGGGTCCAAATTGTTCTGAACAGATTGAGCATGTGAGCATTTGCATTGAACTGCACTTTGGGAAGTTAGCGTACATTCTAAGGCAATATGTCCATAGTGATATACACATCTATGTGAGTATATCCACCTACCTCTAGTAACTGAAACACTCCTGGAACAAGAGCCTGTCAGTGCTTGCCACATAGTGTTCTGTCTTAACAACCAACACTTTCTTTCTTATCTAGCTTTGGTTCTGGACATCTTTCAACACTGTACTTTATTTTCCTTTGTTGTCTACCAGGCTATGCATCATGAACACCTCTAGGACATGTTTGATCTTTTTCACATGTCTGGCTATCCAGACTCAGCCTCTGCCTAAACCCCAGCATGGACCTTCTGACTAGCACTCCTGATAGAGCTCAAAACCTGGTAGTTAGGGCCCCGGAAGGTAATATCAAGTGACTGGGTAGATTATGAACTGTGCCTGGAAGGGTGGTAAAGGATATGACCCAAAACAACTCACAGATTAAATCTGAGCACATGATGGAAATTAAAAAGAAAAAAAAACACTTCTACAGAGAGCAGTCTTTTCCATAAGTCTTGTGATCAAGCTCAGAATGTTGTAGTCATTTTTTCTTTTAAGGCAACACTTAGAGGCTGTTGAATTTTTCTTTCAAATTCTAAAAGCCACGTCAAGAACATTTCAGAAACTACTGAACAAGTTAGACACACAGCTGCTGACATCCACCGACAGAAGCAATCTGAGAGAAAAAAATTCTGTGTACAAAGACGACGAAGAGGAATGCCTGCCGCCTGGCAGTTGGAACAAACATCAGGGGAATATTGAGATTTCAAAAACATTCTAAAATGGCAGAATACCTCGGCCTCAGAGGACCCAGTAATCATGAGAGACACTGATAGGAACCTGAGAGAGCTTCCCTAGGCAGTCAGGCTGCTTCTGCTGGATTCTGGCTCTGCCGTTGAACAACTGTTGTGCCCAGGGCCAATTGCTTAGCCTCTTTCCAACTTGATTCCCCAGAATCAATCTGAAGTAATAGCAAGGGCTGTGCCATCAACTGAGAGGGCATCAGATGACCTGATGCACATAAGATAGTTGCTGAGCTCTTTGGAGCAAAGGAGATATTAGGCAGAACAGACTAATGAGACAAGGGATGATGACTAGGGAGGGAGGAGAGGACAACATTTGCTTGTCGCATGGCCAAACAGAATGTGTCCCTCAAGCTCACTCTCTTAACCTCCCTATCCTCAACCTCTACAATCAGTATAGTACCAGCACCACTCCAGAGAGGGCCAGTCAGGAGATACAAGCTGAGGTAGCTCGAACCTTTCTGAAAGTATCAGAAATATGTCTTCTCCCCTAATAGCACCACTCAGCTTTGCCTGTGGAGGAAATGAGTCTCCATGAAAGATTAGGGAAGAATGAGGCTTCTAGAGCCCCTGCAGACAGAATGAATCACAGAAAGCCCACTGCATTCAGCAGCATTCTGTGAGAAGCTGGGGAACTGGCTTCAGATGCTGAGAAAGCAGCAACCCCAAGAAAGAGCAGGGAGAGCTTCAGCTTTGTGCTGCATTAATAAAGGGGGAATGTGGGACACATAGGCTACGCCACACTTCAAGAAGATCCCGGGCTTTCATGCCAAACAAACCTCTACTGGAATTCATACCTGCTTACCTGTGATTTGGGAAAACCTCCTGTCTCTCAAAGACATCAGTTTCTTCCCTAAATATACATAGCAGTAGCATCTAACACACAGTGATGATATGAGGATGAAATGGACATTTCTCTCTGTTCTTTCACCCAGCTCCAGAATTTGCCTCTGCTTCCACTATCCCCAGCTTATCCTTGACGCCATCACAGCTTACCTCTGTCCTTGTGAAAAGACTCTTAGATAGGTTTGCATAGTCAACATCTTCTAATTATATCACCAAGGTAAAGTAGAGTTTGGATTTGAAAAGTGGCTTCTTAATAAAGTAAATCTATTGTGGATTGGTTGACCCATGGTTCATCCAAGGAGTAAAACTGATTGTCTATTGTTATCCAACCTCAGCCAATGCTTTCGTAGAAGTGTCCCTTGAGTGCCCCCACTGCAGAGTTCGTGGCAGACATTTGCATGGTGAAGTGGGTCCATTTCTTTTGTCCTGTATTAAATACCTAGAGACAATAATCCTCATTATGGGCCAGTGGCTTAGAAAATGTTATTATTAAATCAAAGCCATTTGCAATAAAGGGAAAAATTCATCTGCAACTACAAACTCTGTTGCTGATAGCTGGGCATTAGGAAAACAAACGGTCCCCAAGTCCCTTTAGACCTTGCTCTTCAAAGCTTAATCACGTGGCAGGCCCTCCGGGGCCATCCTTGAAGAAAGGAGAACAGCCCAGGAGGACAATTCCAGGGATGTGCATGGTTTCTCATAAGACATTGGACGTGACTCAAGAGAACTACGATAATTGCTGATTACCCAGCTTATTGTCTAAAATGCCATTAGTTAAATTTAACTTGTATATGGCTCTGTTTCCTATTACAAAAGAGTGGAGTCAGACATCCTTGGGTGGTAATTCTACTTCCTAGGGAAACCTTGCACAAGTCAATAAAAGCCTCTGTGTCTACACCTCCAGTTTAGTATAAGGTAAGGGACATTTTTGGTTGAATACATTTTAACAGAATTAGAATCATGCTTTAATTTACAGACTGTCTCAGAAGGAGTCAGTTGCTTGCTTTGGCTGTGTATAATATTCTCATAAAGCCTGTGCTATCTATCATGAGGACTGAGGAGGCTCTCTGGAGCCAAACTGCTTCCCTTACATTGTTCTGCAATGCAAACAAACAACGCAAACCAACCTCTGCTTAGTCCTTAAACAGGATTATAAGGCATAAAGCCTGGGGCATTCACACATCAACTAATAACTGCTATCTGCTTACTAAATTACCACTGCTGCATGATAGAAATACAGTACTAAACTAGACAACTTTCCTTTCGCTAAAAGAAACTGCAACTTTGTTGAAAAGGTAATATGTGCAAAAATCCATATAGCCTGCAGACTGATCAGAGGTCTGAGATACGGAGCCTGTAAACTGAGAAGCTTCTGTTTAACTGAAGTAAGAATACTGAGCAAGAGACAGATGCCAATTTGGGGCCAATTCACCTACGTGTGGAGGTCACAAAGAGTGGAGATACATCTGGAAGAGGAGTGTTCCTCTTTGTAATCAATAAAGTGGAGTAATGAAGAAGCTCAGTTGAACTATGAGAACTGTGACCATTCACTGAGGTTAACTGTTTGGAGTAGTTTTCCAGCTCCAACCCTGAAGGACGGCTCCTGTTTAGCCCATACTGTGCCATGAAGCCATGACAGACTGAACCTCTGAAATTTTAAGCAAGGTTCAACCAGATGTTTGCCTTTATAAGAGTTGCCTTGGTCATGGTGTCTCTTCACAACAATAAAACCCAAACTAAGACACTTTCAGTGCTTGAAACATCACCTGCAGCTGCTTGAGCAAGACTGTTTGTGAGTTTTAACCTCTACTCCTGATGACTTTGAGGGGCACTGGTACAGGCTGTTCACCAAAGCCTCCTGTTGAAATTGGTTGCACCATCTTTGGGGACCTTTATTTTTAGTGAGATCACTAAAGGCCTATGATCTGGCTTTTCCTCAGAATCTGACAATTCATTTGGGAAGCTGACTCACACTAATTTATTTAAACGAGGCTAGTATAGGGCTTTTATTCTCATTTATAAGGAGAAAAGAAAAGATATAAATCTATTAAAGCTACCCCTTCTTGGTGTAGTTAGGGGAAGGAAGGGGAGAAACGTAGCCTGATTGGGTTAAGATCTTTCCAGGTTCTACTCACAAAAGAAAAGAATGTGATTCTCTAATTATAAGTTATTTAAAAAGAAACAAATGCCTTCACCCATACAGGTGATGTTGACACTTTTTGCTTTAAATAGTGAATTATTTCCGAAAGTCTTTTGTTATTATTCTTGTGGCACCGTTGTCTAGACAGACTACTGAAGAATAAAATATTGAATGATTTTCTTTCCAGTCCTTGAACTCCATAGTTGGCCAGTATTAGCATTGGGCTTTTAACAAATGGAAAATACATACATGCCCAAAGACCAATGAGAAATCAATAGTGCAGTACCCACTTCTCTTCCACCTCACCTGTGCCTTTAAGCAGATCCATTCAGGTGGCTGATACTGTTTCTGGTCTTATTATGCTCTACCCTCATTTAAACTGATAATCCTGGGAGTGCCAGAGGGCCAAATAGGGTTTTATCTTTGATTCTGTTGGGCAAGATGCAGACCAGAATAGTGAAACCATTTAATCAGAGCTCAGCCTTGTTTACAGAAGGAATGGACACTTCCTCCCTGGGGCACCCTAATAACATCACTCTGCACACAATGTTTTATTTCTTCTTTACTTAGGAATAAACAGCAACCTTTTTCTTATTGTCATCCAAAATTAATTGAGAAAAAAACACACCAGAAAGAGACTTCAGAAGTATTGGTAAACTAATTGGAGAACACGGCCTTACTTGTATGACACCAGAAGTTGGCACCTTTCCACAGCCCTATTCTGTGGCCTCCCACCAGTCTGAAGGGTGACTTAGTCTTACCCCTGGGAAAGTTGGATTCTATAGTGCAGCCAGAACTGTTGTCTTGCGTTTGTCCAGGATGTTTGATTTCCTCAGTATCTTCATAATGACAAATTTTAAGGTAACAGTTTTTCCTATTTATTTTCTTATTTTTTTCCTATTTTTTATTATTTATTTTATTTTATTTTTTTTTAATTTACATTCCAAATCATTTCCCCTTTCCCGTTTCCTCCCTCCCCGAAAAGTCCCATAAGCCCCCTTCCCTCCCTCTTTTCTCCATTCAACCCCCTCTTGTTACTCTGTCCTGGCGTTCCCCTACATCCAGTCTTTCCAGGACCAGGGGTCTCTCCTTCCATCTTCTTAGAAATCTATTGATATGCGGATTGTGTCTAGGGTATTCCGAGATTCTGGGTCAATATCCCCTTATCAGTGACTGCATACCATGTGTGTTCTTTTGTGATTGGGTTACCTCACTAAGGATGATATTTTCAAGATCTGACCATTTGCCTAGGAATTTCGTGAATTCATTGTTTTTAATTGCAGAGTAGTATTCCATTGTGTAGATATACCACATCTTCTGAATCCATTCTTCCATTTCCATTGAGGGACATCTGGGTTCTTTCCAGCTTCTGGCTATTATAAATAAGGCTGCTATGAACATAGTGGAGCATGTGTCCTTATTGCATGCAGGTAAAGCCTCTGGGTATATGCCCAGGAGTGGTATAGCCGGATCCTCCGGGAGTGTCATGCCCAGTTTTCTGAGGAACCGCCAGACTGATTTCCAGAGTGGTTGTACCAGCTTGCAATTCCACCAGCAGTGGAGGAGTGTTCCTCTTTCTCCACATCCTCGCCAACAACTGCTGTCTCCTGTGTTTTTGATCTTAGCCATCCTGACTGGTGTGAGATGGAATCTCAGGGTTGTTTTGATTTGCATTTCCCTAATGACTAAGGATGATGAACATCTCTTTAGGTGCTTCTCAGCCATTAGATATTCTTCAGTTGAGAACTCTTTGTTTAGCTCTGTACCCCATTTTTTAATAGGGTTACTTGCCTCTCTGGAGTTTAACTTCTTGAGTTCTTTGTATATCTTGGATATTAGCCCTCTGACGGATGTAAGGTTGGTAAAGATCATTTCCCAGTTAGTTGGTTGCCGCTTTGTCTTTTTGACAGTGTGTTTTGCCTTGCAAAAACTTTGTAATTTAATGAGGTCCCATTTGTCTATTCTTGATCTTAGAGCATAAGCTATTGGAGTTCTGTTCAGGAAATTCTCCCCTGTGCCCATATGTTCAAGGTTCTTCCCTAGTTTCCCTTCTATTAGTTTCAGTGTGTCTGGTTTTATGTGGAGATCTTTGATCCACTTAGAATTGAGCTTAGTGCAAGGAGATAAGAATGGGTCAATTTGCATTCTTCTGCATGTTGACCTCCAGCTGAGCCAGCACCATTTGTTGAAAAGGCTATCTTTTTTCCACTGGATGGTTTTAGCTCCTTTGTCAAAGATCAAGTGACCATAGGAGTGTGGATTCATTTCTGGGTCTTCAATTGTGTTCCATTGATCTACATGTCTGTTACTGTACCAATACCATGCGGTTTTTAACACTATTGCTCTGTAGTACAGCTTGTGGTCTGGGATACTGATTCCCCCAGAGGTTCTTTTACTCTTGAGAATAGTTTCACCACGATCAAGTAGGCTTCATCCCAGGGATGCAGGGATGGTTCAATATAAGGAAATCCATCAATGTAATCCACTACATAAACAATCTCAAAGAAAAAAACCACATGGTCATCTCATTAGATGCTGAGAAAGCATTTGACAAAATTCAGCATCCTTTCATGCTAAAGGTCTTGGAAAGATCAGGAATTCAAGGCCCATATCTAAACATAGTAAAAGCAATTTACAGCAAACCGGTAGCCAGCATCAATCTAAATGGAGAGAAACTTGAAGCAATCCCACTAAAATCAGGGACTAGACAAGGCTGCCCTCTCTCTCCATATCTTTTCAATATAGTACTTGAAGTTCTAGCTAGAGCAATTAGACAACAAAAAGAGGTCAAAGGGATACAAATTGGAAAGGAAGAAGTCAAACTATCACTATTTGCAGACGATATGATAGTATACTTAAGCGACCCAAAGAACTCCACCAGAGAACTCCTACAGCTGATAAACGACTTCAGCAAAGTGGCCGGATATAAAATCAACTCAAGCAAGTCAGAAGCCTTCCTATACTCAAAGGATAAGCAGGCTGAGAAAGAAGTAAGAGAAATAATACCCTTCACGATAGCCACAAACCATATTAAGTATCTTGGCGTGACTCTAACCAAACAAGTGAAAGATCTATATGACAAGAACTTCAAGTCTCTGAAGAAAGAAATTGAAGAAGACCTCAGAAGATGGAAAAATCTGCCATGCTCATGGATTGGCAGGATTAATATAGTAAAAATGAGCATCTTACCAAAAGTAATACACAGATTCAATGCAATCCCCATCAAAATCCCAACTCAATTCTTCATAGAGTTAGAAAGAGCAATTCAAAAATTCATCTTTTTCCTATTTTTTTTAAAAAAGAAATTGATATAATGCCTTTGAGTATGTTGAGAGAGAGGGAGAGGGAGGGAGAGGGCATGGGATAGGAAGGGGTAGGGGGAGAGGAAGAGGAAGAAGAAAAGGGAGAGGGAGAGGCAGGGGGAGGGGGGAGAGGAGATGGGGAGAGAGAAAGAGAGAGAGAGAGAGAGAGAGCGAGAGAGCGTGCTTTTGAATAAGTTGACTTTGCCTGACTAGTACCTACAAGAGTCATAGAGAACTCACCTTTGAGGACGCTATAGGTTTGCAATAATAGCCTCATAGTCTCTCGGAATCCATTTTAATAGAAACTTCAAATACATTCAATGGCTCTGGTTCCTTAGCTTCTTTTTACAATTATGTTCAGGAGGTGGGTGCTGGTTACACCCAGGTCATCCCAAGATCACACCCTCCAGGGTTTTGTCTGCTCATGAGCTTCAGCTAGACACTAGGAAGTAGGATTGCCTTCTTCAATGAGTTTATGAGGCCTCCTTTGCTGGGTTTCCCTCAATTTGCACCTCTCCATCATTTGACAGCTGCTAGATCTGGGTTGATGAAGGCAGACAGACCTACCTCTTCCAAAGGCAGAACAGGTCTTTTAATCAGAGCAACTGAATGGAAAGTCTTTCCACTGATGTGACCCTGTAAACCTGGGGTGTGGTTGCTCCAGGGCTTACAATATAGAAAAGGGGGAACTTTCAAAATGCAAGCATCCAAGTGCAGGTCAGTTCCCCTACAGTCTGGAGGTGGTAGATATCAGGGGGATTCTGTATATGGCACTCCTTATCAGAAGCTTCCACAGGTGTTATCAAGCATAGCAACTTCCCTGTCCAACTGAGGCTTTTAGGTAATGTACCTGTTCAACCTCCATGTAAAGGTAGGTATTTAGGGCTGCCTTTGAAAGTATTTTGACTTGCCTATTTGACTCCAAGGCATACAGGAGCAGAACTCCATAACCTGCAACAGAGATGTATGTACCTTCAATTATATCACTACTTTATTCACTATAGCAACCTAGTTGTCCATCAGTATAAGACTAGATAATGAAATGTGTGTGTGTGTGTGTGTGTGTGTGTGTGTGTGTGTGTGTGTGTGTGTGTGAAACCTATTTACCTTTAAAGAAAATATAGAAATTGCAGGAATGTGGATGAGTTTAGAATATACATTATTAGGTGAGATCACAAACTGCCAGAAAGAAAAAGCCATAAGCTTTCTCTCTCATATATGGAGCCTAGCCAATAATACATGTTTATAGGTAAACAATTGCACATGTGAGTACAATATAACATGAAGAAGAGAAGACAAAATGCTGAAAATAAATGGCTGGGAGCACCACAGCTTCTTTTCTGAGTGCCTATTCTAACTGGATAGAAGTTCATTGAGTTGTGTAGACTTTGAGTCTAACTAATCATGTTGTGCGGTGTTTTCATTTATTTGCAAGACTTTTTAAAAATAAACTTCTAAAATTTCTGTTTCCTGAATTACCTTCCCGTGGAGATTCCAGTATTCTCCTTATTGTTATTACTTTCAGATTTTTTTTTTCTGAAAGGAAGAAGGAAACACTAGCTGTGTGGATCTCCTCCACTGCTGATAGGCAAATGCAGCAGAAGAAGGAGACACTCAGGAACTGACAGGAAAGAAGATCAAAGCTGGAGAAAAAGTGCAAATCACCACAAGGTAGTACAGAACAGAAAGCAGGGAAAAAGGGTCTGAAGTTTCCTTAGAGAAATAAGAAAAAACATCACAGCCCAGAAATAATATAAGGATGCCTCATGGAGAACTAGCCAGAGAACTATAAAAATGATATTGAAAATTAAAAATTAATATGAAAAATTTTAAATTCAAAACAAGAGAGAGTTTAGTGCAAAAATATTTCAATGTTGCTGTAAAATTAAAGATTTTTATTTAGAAGGATGTTGAAGTTCAGTGTAGGTGTGTGGAAATATAAATCAGATGAAATTTCCCAAAAGGAAAACAAACAGGAAAACTGGAGATGACAGAGGAAAGGGAAAACTCAACTGGAGGGAGGGCGGGACTCTGTGCTAATAAATATTCTACAAAGACAACATGGTCCTCGATGATGGCGGTGGCAGGGGTGGGGGTGGGATGTGCCATAGACACAAAGGCAAGTGTCAGTGATTACTATTTGCATGTGATTACAACAGTTATTCCAAGGCAAGTCTACTCTTGCAACTTTGCAGCCCAAAAGCATCTTCTAAGTGAAGAAAAAGAAAACTTTCCATGGGAAAGATTTTTTAAAAGATGGTATTTGTTTCCTTCATTTGTTTTTACAAGGTTATCAATTTAACATAGACAAAAAGAAGACAAGGAAATTTCCAATTCAAATAAAAGCTCAACCTGATTCGAACTCAGTCTTTGAAACATAATATGGCTCTGTATGTATTTAATATCAGAATTTGACTAATTGTTCTAAAACAATTGGCTACATTTGGACTCTGATGCTAAGAAATAAAAGTCCTTCTTCTTGAGTCTAAAGAGTGTACATGCTGATTTAAATTCCTGCCATGTAAGATTTTAAATTTTGTTTTAATTTGCCTTATGTTGTCTTCTTATATTCTTGTTATTGTTATTGTGATAGTCAATCCTGTCTTTTTTTTTCCTTTTTTAACCACTATTTTTACATTTTTTAAAAAATATATATATAATTATCTCATTTCCCTCTTTTTTTTCTTCCTCCAAACTTTTATTTCCATATACACCTTCATGCTCAATTTTCAAATTCATGGCCTCTTTTTTTCATTATTTACATATTGTTCCATGAATTATGTTCTAAAACAAAACAAAAACAAAAGAAAAAAAACGACAAAAACAGAGTAGTAACCCAACCCTGTGCACTAGCACACATACAAGCAACACTGCCCTGGTACTGGGAAAATCACTAGTAGGAAGCTTGGGTCAAGGCAGATCTTCTTTTTTTAAGGGTATTAAACATTATTTGGCATTTAAACCCAGTCTGTGATTGCCTATAATTAAAAACAAACAAACAAACAAACATGAAGAGATGTCTAATGCTCATTCCTTAGTGTTAAAACCCAGTGGTTCTTTGGGAAATAGAAGTTTAATAAGAGAATTTACATCTTCTGACTAGAAGATTTACCTGTATACAGAGCCAGACTTCTAGCCATGATAACAGCTATTCCATGTATGTCTTCTTTTTTTCTTTTTTAAACCCCAAAGGAAGACAAGAAAGTCTATTTATATTCATTATCTTTGTCTTGCTTCTCTATAGGTAAGCTCCTTTGAACATTGATCTGAGGACCAATGGAAAGAAAACTGGAGTGCATACATGCTTGATTCTAAATAGTTCCAGTTCTTTACGGTGTAAGCTATAACAACCAAATTAATCTCCCTGAGACTCTCAGTCATTCTATCTGCAAGATGGAGATGGTGCTTCAGTTCTCACTGGGTAATAGTAGTTCTCAAATAAGATATTTTGTGAGCATACAGTGGGTGTATGTGTTATTTTTTTTCTCTCTTTTCTGACTTCTTCCTCATAACTGATCAGCTTCATGGATGAATAGCTGATCAAAAGAGTCTATTTGCCATACCAAATACAGAATTTCAGATTCTACAATTCTTTGAAGAGTTTGAGAAGTTTCCTCTTTTATCCACATTACTTAACACATTTATATAGCCTAGTGTCTATTAAGGGGTATTTGTCATATGGCATGGCTCTGTCATTAAATCTGCTGTAGAAGAGCATTTGTGCCAGACATTGTCACTTCTGCGTTTCACTTGTCACATATTTCTTTTGCTTAAGTTCTCAACTAGTTTCCTTGAACTGGTTTTTAATATTGAGATTGATCAATACAGACCAGTTTGTAGACTTGTGGGTATGCCTGTGTTTAGGTATCGTTCAGAACAAATGGTAAGGTTCAATTGAAGCACAACTGTGAAAAAGTATGTTAACACCTCAAATATTGAATTAAGCCATTTTGTTTGCCAAAGAGCTTATAGGAACTCCTTCACTAGCCAGTACTTACATAATGAATTCTCAAATAGACCTGGGAGCTTCTCCACTAAAAGGTTAATTTTATTCTCCATTATAAAGCTTTGAAAATGGGCCCCGGGGCTGTCCTTGATTTAAAAAAAACAAAGAAAGGTCTTGTTACCTTGTTAAGGATCACAGGGGCAGGTTCAGAATATCACCTCCTCCCAAGAAAGGAAAAGATCATTTCACTCACATTTATCAAGGGGCTTCCACTTGGGACAGCAGCACAGCTTTTATTATTTTCACAATTGGCAGTCTCATCTGGTATTTGCTATAATTACTTAGCCCAGAAACAAACTTGTAAATATATAGCCAAGATAACAAAAGTAAAGAACCAGAATTTACTTTTAAGGAAATTATTCTAATTATACTCTTACAGTTTAAGAAGTACATCTACATGAAACGGGATAATACTTTCTCTTGCTACATGATCCTTGTATGGAAAAGCTTCTTTAAACCCAGGAGAATTAATAGTCAATATCAAGTCATGTTTGCATCTCTAATCAGGCAAACACAGAAAAGCAGATCTCTTTGATGTGGACCAGTAGGTAGACCATTGTGTAAGGCTGTGAAAGAAGAAACTGACAAGGGTTCTGGTCTCTGCCATTCTTTTCTCATGAGAGGAATATGCAGCAGGAGTCATCATTGGCCACAGTTTCCCTTTAAGATGTAGGAGGCACTCTGACCTCTCGTAAGATTTTTCAACAGATCCTTAAATAAAAAGCAGAGTGCGTTTTCGTGGGCCTAGCCTTTGCTCAGCTTCCTGCCTGGACTCACCCAGCCTGCTGCAAAAAAATCAAGGAGCAAGTGGACTGGAGGGAAGGTTCAGTCGTTCAGAGTCCTTGCTACTGTGGTGCTCAGCTCCCAAAAACCACACCAGGTGGCTCACAACTACATAACTACAGTGCTATGGCCATGATGTCGTCATCTTGTAACTTTCAAGTGTGAAAGCACGCACGGGCGCGCGTGCACACACACACACACACACACACACACACACACATATTTAGAAAAGGAATAAAGAATAAATTCTGGAGATGTGGCAGACATGAAAAGAGGCTTTTTCACTTTCCTTTCCTTTTCCTTATAGTCTGGACACAGGATGTTCATACCTTTACCCAGGTCTTCTGCTCCGTTTTCTCTAACTCATCACTGTACACACAGTGGGGAGTAGGGTGCTCCTAACTTCTAATGATTCTAGGCTGCTCTCTTTTACTTATTGGAGGCCTGACATGAGCAGATGATTGAGATGTGAGCAAGGCATCCAGATCCCATGTCCTCTGTTGGCCTCTGTGCTCAGCTCTTTCTTTAGCTACAGTATCTCTAGTCAAATCATACCATGAACTGATCTTGTGGAATTAGTGTTATATTCAGCCTAGTGTCACATTTTCTTCTTCTGTATATGTATTAGGATATTTTTCCAAGCTTTATATTGATAACATTTTTTTACTTGAACAATAGGCAGGAAAAATGTCTACTGATCTTTTAAATACCACTGTTTGTGCGTGTGTGCATGTGTGTGTGTCTATGTGCGTGTGTGGTGTGCACGTTGGGTATGGCATTATCCTTGTTTTATTAATGCCCACCACTCAAAATCCAGTGGATTTATTCCTATTTCTTTTGTAAGTCCATTGCTAAAATACATGTGAGAAGTGAAACTTTTTTTATAAATGCCCATGGAATTTCCTTGCAGTGTTGGCAACACCCACATAAGTCCTCATTGCAGTGGTGGCTCAAGAAGAAGATGTGGGTTAACAGAATCTGGAAAGACATTGGAAGGTGACGCTGGTGAGGGATACCTATAAAGACAAGGCAAGTGATGCTCAATCTTCCTTTCATTTTAGGTCACTCCTCTCCTCTGCATTCTGTATTTCTGTGTTCATTTTAGACCTAACATTCTAAGTAAGCAAGCCAGTTGAGACTACAGAGTCAATTCCCTTTATACTCTTCTTTTGTTTGTTGTTTGGTTTTGTTTTGGTTTGGTTTGGTTTGTTGTTTTTCGAGACAGGGTTTCCCAGTATAGCCCTGGCCGTCCTGGAACTCACTCTGTAGACCAGGCTGGCCTCGAACTCAGAAATGCACTTGCCTCTACCTCCCAAGTGCTGGGATTAAAGGCATGCGCCACCACTGCCTAGCCCCTTTATGCTCTTAAAAGACATTTAAAATTTCAATGCTGTCTGACACTGTACTTAGGACATTTTGTATAGATAATCATTAATATAACCATTTAAAAATTCATTCGATATACTGAGCACTGGATATGAAATGAGAGAGGCAGAATGTTGAAGGTAAAAGAAACATGAGGAGCTATTCATTAACACTGACTCTGCCTGTCAGATACCACATAATCTTTACCCCTAAAGTGTTACAAATGAAGTCTTATTTACATGAAAGAGAACAGCATATGCAAAAACCCAAGATTATGTATTCAAGCTTTATAAGGCTCTCTTCTCTTTCACTTGTACTTGCACTTTTAAAAGTACATTTTTAATTAAAATACAATTACGTTGTCCCCTTTCCATTTCTTTCCTACAGCCCCCATATCCTGTCTTATAACAAGAGACTAGTGGAGGAGAACTGTGAATAGGAGGCTGCCTTAGTTGTACAGCAACAGCATTTCAAAATGCAACAAACCAAAGGATTTATTTTATAGAGTCACTTAGGACATGGTTTCTAGAAACAGAACTAAGACTAATTTTTTAACCCTCCGAGTGAATCTAGGACACTGCACTTCTTTTAATATGAGCTTTTATTCTGTTTGGCTTTTTTCCCCCCTCTCTGTGGCTTACAGTTAAGAACTTAGCACAATGTTTGAATAATCAAGAAAAGTAATAACCCATCTTAACTAGTTTTCTATAATTATTATTATTTTGTTGTGCAGCCATTTGAGTTTCTAACCAAATATTCTTAAGAGCAAGAAACTGAACTGAGATTTTGAGAAATAGGTTTCAGCAGAGGTAAAATTGTTAATTCTGAAATATAACCATGAGGCTAGTAGTCAAGTCAGATCTCTTTGATAGTATGAGACATCTCTTTTGTGATATGTATGAAATTGCAGTTGTCAGTGAGAAAAACCATGATGAAAAGTTCAACAATAGTAGAGCTAGCAATAGTGACTTTGGAGCAAAATATTTGAAATGAGCATTTTACTAGAACAGCAAGGACTTCAGCTCACATGTAAGTGTGTGCAAGCATGTACAGAGGTTCATGCGTACCCTTGTAGGAGAGTATGAAAGCAAAGATAACTTGCAAACAACTACCCCTAACCTAGCTGTAACCATAGCAACTGAAACCTCATTTTCTGTCTTACTCCAATGCTGCATGCAAGCCTATCTAACTAACAATTCAGAAAGGGACATTGACAAATGATCACTATATTCACCCTGCCACTTTAAATGGGAAGGCATTTGACTGAATTCTAATTTGACCAAGGAATATTTAACTGATAATGCTGCCAGATAAGATACTGGCCAAAAGAGAGCAGAGAAATGACTCTGGAGTTGCTATCATGCAAAAATTCTTTAATGAAGGACATGAAAGGAATGCTGTAATTGTGTGTTAGAAATCTGCTCCATATTGAGGGATAGAAGAGTATTTGGCTGCAACTCAGAAACTTTGAAGATTTTGTGATGCCAAAGATTTCTAAATCATGGAAGGTGCTTTCCATCTTTTTTTTTTAATGTTTTGTATTTTCAAGGTTAATGTGTTAACTTCAAAGAAACAGAAACAAAATACAGATTTTGAGTGATGGAAATTTCAAGTCTCTGTTTAAGTCCTAAACTTGTTAAAGTTTTCTCTGTGTAGATTAAGCATTTGAAAATCCTAGACAAACTTTGTCATTTATTTGATCCTCCACTGACCTTACATATGATACCCTGTACTGGGGCTCATGAGAGATCTAAAATCAGGTTAATTTTCCAAGAGGATTCAATTAAAATAATATTAACCAGGCATTCATCGATTGTCAAGCTCTGTTCTTAATATAGTGAATCCCTTAATTATTGAATGAATTGTCTGGAATGGATGCTATTTTTAGTTGTATGCATTAATGATGAAATCTAAGTTCAGAGATCTTCAGTATCAGGATTACCTAAGTTGTGTGGAATAGGGTTTGACATAGCACCATGGGCTCTCTTACAGTGCAGTGATGAAAAATTGTATGTTATCGTGCCTTATTTTTCTTTTTAAATTTCCTTCCTTGATCTCCATCTCTTTATACTTTCTTTTCTTTCCTTCTTAGTCAACTGTACTTCCAAAGCATAGGGACATTTATATAGACAGAGGGAAATAAAATGTGTATAGTTGTGCCCCACATGGTAATTAGCCAATGAACTACTTAGATAATGTTTTATTTTTGTTTTTCTAAGCTTTTTTTTTATTTACATTCAAAATCATTTCCCCTTTCCCATTTCCTCCCTCCCCGAAAGTCCCATAAGCCCCCTTCCCTCCCTCTTTTCCCCATTCAACCCCCTCTCGCTTCTCTGTCCTGGCATTCCCCTACATCCAGTCTTTCCAGGACCAGGGGTCTCTCCTTCCATCTTCTTGGAAATCTATTGATATGCGAATTGTGTCTAGAGTATTCTGAGATTCTGGGTTAATATCCCCTTATCAGTGACTGCATACCATGTGTGTTCTTTTGTGATTGGGTTACCTCACTAAGGATGATATTTTCCAGTTCTGACCATTTGCCTAGGAATTTCGTGACTTCATTGTTTTTAATTGCAGAGTAGTATTCCCTTGTGTAAATATACCACATCTTCTGAATCCATTCCTCCGTTGAGGGACATCTGGGTTCTTTCCAGCTTCTGGCTATTATAAATAAGGCTGCTATGAATATAGTGGAACATGTGTCCTTATTGCATGCAGGTAAAGCCTATAATGTTTTATGAGTATATATTTATTGAATGCTGTAATTGGCTTGAATCTCAGCATGTTCCCTTGACATTGGAAAGTTGTTGAGTGTCCAGTTCTAAACTGAGATTTGTTTAGAGAATATTAGAAAAGGAGCAGGATCATTTCGTAGAGAATCATAATGCCTGGGCTCATGAAGCTAAGAGAATTCAGGGCACATATTAGGACTATCATGTTTACTGTCTACATGGCTAAGATTTTCTCAAGGTCCTTTACAGATGATTAGATTGTTTGAAAAGATGGCTTCAAATACAGAAGATAGCAAAATAAATAAATAAATAAATAAATTAATTAATAAATACTTACATGTCTCCAAAATAAAGCATGCCAATTTTACTCATTATTACATTGTGTTAAGGTTAAAAACAATTTACCATTCCCCTAGAAACTGTGCAATGATTTCTTAAGTACATTATCAATTAATTGGATGATGAGGAATCACGTATTTTTGAAGGCCAAGTCATGAATAAAATTTTCCAAAATATTTGTCCCATGTATATATGTTTAATGAGAATGTGCATGCATTTAAACATTTCTGATCTGATGCATGTATGAAACCTATGAGTATGAAAATGGTCCTGTGGAGTAGAAAAGAAGGTTGGCATCTGGAAGGATCCTTTTCTTTTGGACAGCTCAGGAGACATGGTGACCATGTCATTTTCTTGCAGAACAGTTAATTCTCTTACATTAGCACTCTGTACTTACTGATGCTTAAATGCTGCATTTTTTTCCTTCTCCAAAAATTGACCTCTCACTATTCATCTTTCCTTAGTCCACGATGGGCTTAAGGGTGGATAGTTGCCAAAAAGATTGATGGCATCTCCACTCCAGCAAATATTATTAATTGGTTTACAGAATGTAGCTCCCACACAACTTAGCTGAGGTAAGTCTTCTCAGGCATGACAGCGACTACATTAGCATAACAAACACAGGCCATATTAAACCACCCAGGAGAGAAATGGCCAGTTTAGTTTCAGAGGCAAATTTCTCTGTGGAAAGTTTTAATAGGCAGGCTTACTGTGCAACAGTCAGGCCAAACAGTGGTCAGTCTGGTTCACTGAAAAGCAATTCATGGGCAACGGAGACCGTTATTTCAAAAAGCAGCAATCAAAACGGGGCTTTTGTTGCCTCCAGGTTATTTAGTGCTCTCCGTGTATGTGGTCTGCTCTTGTGACCCTAAATCTCCTTAAGAAACAATTCCTCACTGGTTCTCAGTGTGAAGCATTCAGGCACTCCTGCAATTCATCACCAAGCCATCTGGGGCTTGGGGATTACAAATTCCCACTTAAAATGAGAAGAGGAATGAGCCAGCCTTGTCCTAGGACTGACAAACATGGCCAGAGAGAGGCTTCTAAATGAGGCAAGTGTGTAGTTGAAAGCTATAGAAAAAAAAGACCCAATAGGAAAATAGAGCAGAAGTCAAAGTTAAGGAGTATAAAACATTTCCAATTTCAGAATGGATAGAGTGAAGAGGAAACAATAGGGTTTCCAAGGCAGAGGTGAGATACCAGGTGGTTTTATTAGATGCCTCTAGGCATAGCTACAATCCCAAATTAGACAGGCCTACTTTCTTGCTGCATGTTGAAAATTTCCTTCATTACCAAATACCAAGGCTTATTATCTTAGCATGGATTTAGAGGTCTTAAGAATTTTGCCTTAAGATTCCAGAATATTATTTTTTCTTTTTAATTTTGTAATTTTATTTATGTATAAAAAGCTTAGCAGTGCAGAAAATTTAACCCACTTTAGTGGCGAGTTCTTTATCCTTTGCCTTTTACAACTTGGCAATGCGAGTCACAGACTTAGAATGCAGGACGTTGCCTCCCCAGTGGCCGCAGATCTCATCTTATTTGTCATTGCAATTGGTCCTAATAGCTTCCACCAGCTTAGCCATAGCTCGTACCCTTGTCTTTCCAGTGAACCTGTGTGAAACAACAATGTTGCTTGTCTTCTTGTGAAACAAGCACCCCAGCCTGGCCTTCTCTGATGACGCAGTAGGGGACCCCCATCTTTCGACCCAGGGCAGGCAGGAAAACCACCAGTTCAATGGGGTCTACGCCGTGGGCAATCAACACTTGCTGAGCCTTCTGGTTCTCCACCAAGGTGATGTATTGACCTCTTCTCGAAGGACCAGTGACCTCAGTTCGGATGTCCTCTTGCCAGCAGCTTTCTTCTCAGCACCTGCTAGCAACCTTTGTTTCTTCTCCTGCTTTGTCTATGGCTTGTACTTGTGAACAAACTTAAACAGCTGGTTAGAAGTTTGCGCGATCAGGACCTGGGTGAACTGGTTAAAGGCAGAAGATACTTTGTGCAGCTTACAGAGGATGGCCCTTTGCAGCTGCAGCCTTGGTGTAGCGGGGCTGTTTGACAAAGCATGTGAGATCTCTTTTGGGCTGAATGTCCTGTCCAGTGCTGAAGTTCTTGGGTCTTCTCTTAAACAAAGGATTGACCACTTTTCAGCCTCCTGTTTCTTAACAACAGCGCGCGAGAAGGGGAGGCTCCTTCTTTTCCTTAGCCTTCTTTCCTTTGGGCATCATGCTCGGCTAGAGGAGAGCCAGAATATTCGCTTCATAAATGAGGACAAGAACATCTTTCCACAGGATACTTGTAGGAAAATGAAAGCAAATCATTAGCAAAGTTCTAGAACATATGAAGTGCTCATTTAATCACCAGAAAAAATTCAGGAGCATATTAAATGGTCAATAAATGATGAATGGATTTAAATTAATGGATACAAGTAAAGCAAATATGAATGCACTTGAAAGGTAACATGAATGACTGGAAGTAGGTCTTTTTCCCATTATCCAACGTCAACACTTATTTTCCTCATTTTATGGCTGGAGAGAGGTTGATTTCACAAGACCTGCTATACTTAAGTAATTCAACAAACATTTAGTATTTTCTTTTTTCAGTACTACTCACAGTCTAAGGAAGGTAAGAAAAGGCAGTCCAATGATCAGCCCAACTTGAGATCCATCTCATGGTGGGGCACCAAGGCCTGACACCACTACTGATGCTATGATGTGCTTACAGACAGGAGCCTGAGATGGCTGTCCTCTGAGAGGCCCTACCAACAGCTGACTGAGACAGACGCAGATACGTACACCCAAACATTGGACTAAAGTCGGGACCCCTCTGGTTGAATTAGGGGAAGCAGTAAAGCTGAAGGGGAGGGTGACCCCCGTAGGAAGATCAGCAGTATCAATTCACCCAGACCTCCAAGGAGCTCCTAGAGACTGAGCCACCAACCAGAATACACGGGCTGGTCTGAGGCCCCTAGCACATACATAGCAAAGGTCTCTCTGCTCTGGCCTCAGTGGGAGAAGATGCACTTAATCATTGAGAGATTTGAGGCCCCAGTGAAGGGGAGGTCTGGGGGAGGGGCGCACCCTCTTGGAGGCAAGGCTGAGGAGGAATGGAATGAGGAACTGTGTGAGGGGTGATCTGGACTGGGTGTGTGTGTTTTGGGGGGGGGAACAACAACTAGAATGTAAATAAATACAATGCTTTAAAGAAAAAGAAAGAAAATGCCAAATAGGCATTGATTCCTATTGACTCCAGTGTACTATTACCGGTAGCATAGTTACAGGCATATAAATGAGTGCCATGCACTTGGTGTGGATAGAATTCAGCCACATAGTCTGTGAGGCTGACCGTAATCCCCTTCTACATATGGTTGCTAGAAACCATGAGGGTAGTCTTGCATTATACCTCCTATTATCAGAATCTTCTCTTTCTTGCTCCCAATTTAAGCTCTGCCTTCATTTCTAGCACTCGGCTCAACTTTGAACTCACTTCTTTTACATTGCCAGATAGTTTGATGATTCATTGTTATCTTACACTCCTCTAATATGTCTGTCCTATCCCTCAAATAGTCTTAAAGGCAGGAGGTTATACCTATTCTTCCTGTAGTGGCCATTCCTGTTTGTCAATTTGACTATATCTGGAATGAACTACAATCTAGAATTTGGAGGCTCACTAGTGATCCTAATCTGGAGGTTGAGAGATACAAGTTTGTGACCTGGATCTTGGCATGGAGATCTTGAGGCATAGTGGCTATGAATCCCAGAAGATTAAGTCAGGGAGATCTCTGAATTCAAGGTCATCTGGGATTAAAGGCCTGATGGCACATGCCTTTAATCTGGGCCATACCTTCTATTGGAGAACTACATAAGGACATTGGAAGAAGGAAGATATACTCTCTCTCTCTCTCTCTCTCTCTTTCTCTTTCTCTCTCTTCCTTGCCTGTTTGCCCGGTGGGACTGAGCAACTGCTAGGTCCTTGGACTTCCATCCACAGCTGCTGCTGACCATTGTTGGGGAGTTGAACTAAAGACTGTAAGTCATCAACAAATTCCCTTACTATATATAGACTACCTATACATTCTGTGACTCTAGAGAACCCTGACTAATACACTTTCTATACTTGACATTGCTCCATATGAAGATGCTCAGTAGTAGCCACAGTTTAGATTTTAAAAGGATGTGATTATAATGTCTATAGCAAGCAAAAGTAAAATAACAAGCAGCAAGTAGCAGAGGGATAGAGGCAGCACATAGCAAGCAAGGCACCTTCAAATTGGGTACTTACTGCATTCAGCAGAAATGATTGGGGAGGCCTTGCAGAAAGGGCTGGAGTTCCCAGTTAGTGGAATTCTAGGCAGAGCAAGAGTTCTTCCCATGCACAATCCTTTGCTTTCCAGTTCCCACTTCAGGGTTTTTAATGCCATGCAATAAACGATAAAGACTTCTGTGGGGAAGGATTTCTCACTAGTTGTTCTCGGGGAACAATGTTTTTACTCAAGCTACTCATCCTCCTTCTGTTCTCAACAGCAGGATGCTTTTATTTGGTGGTGTGCTGCTCTTCTTTCTCCTCTCTCATTCCCAGACACTGGAAGACACTGGCATAAATATGCTTGGGTTTGAATGAGGCTGTGTGTGTGTGTGTGTGTGTGTGTGTGTGTGTGTGTCTTCTCCACTTCTATAGACAGGTCCTCAGTGAGCTTAAACAACGAGTAAAAATACACCAGTGTGTTTCATATCACAGTATCTTTAGGAAGTAAAATAATATTTAGAAAAATATATTGCAGCCCTGCAGGAGGAACAATAATATGTACCAACTAGTACCCCCAGAGCAGAGGAGGGCAGCAATGAAAGAGTGTTCCTCTTTCTCCACATCCTCTCCAGCATTTGATGTCCCCTGAGTTTTTATCTTGGGTAGAAATAGCAAATAATTTAGATCTTGAATGATGGATTGCACAGCTTTCTCATGACACAATAAGCTCTTATATTACTTGGTGCTTAGATATCTCATGTGTGTGAGTACACCTGTGTGTTCGAATTGATGTGATTGCGCCTGTGAATGTTTGGGAGCATGTACCTGTGTATGTTTGTCCACATTTGTTTGACAGTATGAGTTTACACTTTTTTTGTGTGCTTGTGGAAGTCAAAGGTCAACTCAGATGTCATGCCTCAGATGCTATCCACCTTGTTTTGGTTGTGGTAGCTTTTCTTTGTTTTTGTTTTATTTAGTTTTGTTTTTGAGACAAGGTTCTGTCTGGTTTGGAGCTTACCAATTCACATAGGATGACTGGCTTGAAAATGTAGGGATGAATCTGGTTGCTGTTGTTTGTCTGTTCTTCCCGTGTTAGGATTATAAGTGAGTGCCATTTCCTATGGATGACAGGTATTTGAACTCAGGTACCCATGATATGCAGTAAGTGCTTTACAACTTGAGCCATTTACTCAGACAAAGACTTTAAATTTCCTTGTGTCATTACTCCAATAAGGTGCTTTTCTTTAAACAGACTATAAATGGCATATTTTTTTTCTGCCCACCATTTAGAGTAGACAAAATGGTGTACTCTTCTCAAGTTATATTTCCACCAAGAATCTTAGACTGTGTCCTTGTTTGAAAAGAGAGTCATTGCAAAGGATTTAGAGTAAGGATTGAAGTTATACTGTTCCAGAGAGGAATGAATCCTAAATCTATAGGGAATGTATTATTTTTTTTGTACTTTCTTTTTTTTTAAAAATTAGATATTTGCTTTATTTACATTTCAAATGGTATGCCCTTTCTGTGTTACCCCTCCGAAAACCCCCATCCCATCCCTCCTCCCTCTGTTCACCCCACCACCACCACCACCAATTTCCTGACTTGCATTCCCTTATTCTGGGGAATCTAGCCTTCAGAGGACCAATGGCCTCTCCTCTCATTGATGTCTGAAATGGTCATCTTCTGCTACATATGTAGCTGGAGCCATGGGTCCTTCCATGTGTACTCTTTGGTTGGTGGCTTAGTCCCTGGGAGCTCTGGGGGTACTAGTTGGTACATATTATTGTTCCTCCTGCAGGGCTGCAAACCTCTCAGCTCCTTGGGTCCTTTCTCTAGTTTCTCCACTGGGGATCCTATGCTCATTCTATTGGTTGGCTGTGATCCATTGGTATTTTGATCCACTTTCCAATAAGGATCAAAGAAAGTATCCATACTTTGATCTTCCTTCTTCTTGAGCTTCATGTGGTCTGTGAGTTGTATCTTGGGTATTCCGAGCTTTTGGACTAATATCCACTTATCCGCAAGTGCATACCATGTGTGTTCTTTTGTGATTGGGTTACCTCACTCAGAATGATATTTTCTAGCTCCATCCATTTGCCTAAGAATTTCATGAATTCATTGTTTTTAATAGCTGAGTAGTACTCCATTGTGTAAATGTAACACATTTTCTGTATCCATTCCTCTGTTGAGGGACATCTGGGTTCTTTCCAGCTTCTGGCTATTATAAGTAAGGTTGTTATGAACATAGTGGAACATGTGTCCTTATTATATGTTGGAGCATCTTCTGAGTATATGCCCAGGAGTGGTATATCTGGGTCCTCAGGTAGTGTTATGTACAATTTTCTGAGGAACTACCAAACTGATTTACAGAGTGGTTTTACCAGCTTGCAATCCCACCAGCAATGAAAGAGTGTTCCTCTTTCTCCACATCCTCTCCAGCATTTGATGTCCCCTGAGTTTTTATCTTGGCCATTCTGACTGGTGTGAGGTGAAATCTCAGGGTTGTTTTGAATTGCATTTCCCTGATGATTAAGGATGTTGAACATTTCTTTAGGTGTTTTTCAGCCATATGGTATTCCTCAGTTGAGAATTCCTTGTTTAGTCCTGTACTCCATTTTTAATAGGGTTATTTATTTCTCTGGAGTCTAACTTCTTGAGTTCTTGGTATAGGGAATGTATTTTTAAGAAACAAACCAGGATACCCAAAGCAGAAGGAGATGTGAATAATGAGGAAGTTACTGGAGGATAGTGTCAACAAGCCAATGGACACTGTGGATCCCTCAGCAACCACAAGAATCTATGATGAAACAAGTCATTTACAGGGCCTCCAGAAAGAGTCTAGATTGTGGACCTGTGATCAGTAGAGCTGTAAGAAAACAGGTTTGTCTTGTTCAAAAGTTACATTAGTAGCCATCTGTTACAGCAATAATAAGAAAGGACTGTGCTATGGTATCCCTGATATGTAAGAACTTGGAATATAAGGGGTTAGATTAATATCTGGAAGAAGAAGGGCAGGTTCATTCTCACCCCACCCCAATCCTTCCCTATTTTTGTGTCTATAATTCTTGGAGCCACCTAAGAGCTTATTGAAAATGCACACTCGTGGGATCCCAATCCTGCTGAACAGAAGTCAGAGAGTCTTAGAGTATGTTTTTATTAACAAACTCCCACAGTCAGTCTTAGATTTACAGAAAAGTGGAACTGATGCTCTTTTTTATTAATTATACTTCTTAAGGCTGTTTGGATTATATCAAAGGCATTTCTTTGGCCCTGGTGGACCAAGCACCTGAGGAGAAGCAGCAGCCTCCTTGCAGCAGGTGTGCCACTGACCTGCTCATTATCACTGTTGGGAGGTTCTGAAGCAGAATGCTCCCACTGTCAGTTCCTCTTTCCTCAATGATATACCTGGCTGCGTGACATGACCCCAAATCCTGCTTAGAGGCTAGGTTTCTATTTCCAAAACAGTTCTCCCAAGAACACAAAGTCAGAATAAGATAGATATGGAACCCTTTCATTGTTAGCACTCGTGTCTCCAAACACTAATACCCAGATAAGCTTTATGGAGAACTTCAAATCTCAAACATTTAATTTCTGTCACCTCTCAAAACAGGCCTCTCCAAAGGTGGGTGATCACTGCTCACAAACAGGATGTTTTGTGTTCCAGATTCATCTGCCCATTTATGACTTTCTCGTCTAGTCTGCCGAGTTCTCAAATCAAAACACATGGCAGGCAGCAAGCTCAAATTGGCATCTGCAGATGAAACTGTGAGCTCTCTGCTGTGTGCCACCCTCCCAGGAACTCTGAGCCCTGCACTTGTCATTCATATGAGTGTGAACAGCTGTCTGGGCTCTATTGGGCAGGGCCAGCTACCTCTCCAGGCATTGTCCCATCTGATTATAATCCTTGTGCTTAGAGATGCCTTCTCCCTACACACCTGATAGATCAGCCCCCAACTCAAAGCTACAATTTAGAACGTTTTCAGCTCCATGATTTTGCACTGAGCCCAGGAGGATTTGTGGGCTTGTCCAGATGGATTTGTTTTAAAACCCAAATGAATCACGAAGTGTAGGTGGATAGTAAGTCAAAGAGGCAGAGGGTAATAGAGGGGCCGTAGAGCATGGAGAAGCACATTGAACTAGCTGGGGTGCCCTGACTTCCAGTAATCAACAATGTGTAGCATTAAACCTCTGCCTTTATAACAAGCCAGAATTTAAACACATTTTTATCGAAGAATAGTCACGAGATTCAAGAACTTGAACTGCATTGCTAGTGTTTTCTACCATGAGAAAAATGAACTTTAGCTGACTCTCTCAGTCATTTGCCCTGTGAATTGCAGAGCTTACCTTTGGTGCTTTGTCTTCCTGTCCCATAAGTCATCACTCACGTTGTCCTCTGTGGCATTATCTCCACATGTCCTCATCCAGCTCTCCTAACACTTTGGTCTTTTAAAATAGTTTTGGTAAAATTTTTTAAACACCCTGTTTGTTACTTATCTAAACACCAAAGACCCTTGGTGCTAATTCTTCCTCCTCCTTCCTTCCTTCTTTTACTCAAATTACTATCCCCCTCCTTTATATTCTAAGTTTCCACTATAGCCACCTTAATGTTGGCTTTTGGAAAGTAGAAAAAAAAAGTCCTCCCATAGGTTTCCTTTTTATCCTTTATCTGCCAAAAAATGGTATTGTGCTAACTTCTACTAGAGAGACCAGAACAAACACCTCCTCACACTGTATGGGGCACTATTAAAAACCAAAGTAACAGCTTCACCAAAGTCCACCCTGATGAACTGGTGAGTTTATTGTGCTTCTTTACAGAGCTTGGGTGATGGATTGCAAACAGGAACATGGATGACCACAAAGTAGTGCATTACAGCCCAGATCCCAGATAATCAAAGCTAAGCTGAGAAAAACAGATAATGCTGAAGAGATTACCATACCTGGCCTCAAGCTATACACTACAGAGTCACAGTGTTTGCATAAAATTAGATAAATAACAAAATGTAACAACAAAGAGGACCCAGATCCAGGTGCTTGTAACTACAGCCAATTGAATTTTTACAAGGATGAGCAAAACATACACCAGAGAAAAGGTAGGAAATTCAACACATGGGAAAACTAGATGGTTACATGTCCGGGAAGGAAAGTACATTCTCATCTCGCACTCTGCACAAATTTGACTATATACGGACCAAAGACCTTTCAGTAAAACAACTTTGAAACTTCTAGACGAAAGGGTTGGGAGTAAATTGGATGATATAGGCTAAGAAAAGAATTTTAAAAATACAAAACAAACATGAATAAAATGAATAGACAGCCTACATCAAGGAAAATCTCATCAGCTATACATCTAACAGAAGATGAATATCTAGAATACACAAAAAGTTACCCCCCCCAAAAAAAAGCTCAAAGAAAAAAAGAACAATGCAAACAAAATATGGGCTATACATCTGAACTGAGAGTTATCAAAACAAGAGGCGCAGATGGCAAATAAACATTTTAAAAAGTGTTAACATCATTAGACATCAATAAAATGAAAATGAAAACTACTTTGAGATTCCTTCTCACCAAGTGAAAATGCCTATCAAGAAATCAAATGAAACCAAATGCTGCCAAAAACGTGGAAAAAGTGGAATCCTTATTCACTATTGTCAAGTGTGCAAACTTATATACCTGGCATGAAAATCAGTGTAGTATGCCCTCAGAAACCTAAAGTTAGATCTATTATATGACCTAGATATGCCACCCTGAAGACTCCATAAACTACTACAGAGACATTTGCCTTTCCATGTTCATTGCTTCTCAATTCACAATAACCAAGAAATGGAAACAGCTTTGTTATCATCCGCTGATGAATGAGTAAGGAAAATGTAAAACATATACACAATGAAGTTATTCCACTGAAAGAAAAAAAAGAATTTTGAATGAATAGGTAAATGGATTGAACTGGAAAATATTATACTGAGTGAGGTCATCTATGCACAGAAAGACAAATGCTGCATATTCTCTCTCCCATGTGGAAGTCTGACATCAAACTTTTAGATTTGTTTGTTGACTTAACCTGGAGACCCGTTGTAATAATTTGTTTAGAAGTTTAACCTGCCAATAATAAAAACAGTGGTAATTTACTGCACATATAACATATCTATGATATTTTGCTGTAGCAGGTGGTTCTAATGCTAAAGTCCTGTTTTCTCAATTGGTTCTTGATCGATCAATAAAGATGCCAGGTGCTAATTGCTGGGTCAAAGGAAAGAGGTGGAACTTCTGGATCCTCATGGGAGGCTAAGGGAAGCAAGAAGAGAAAGGGAGAGTAGCACATCATGCTTGGGAGAGAGAAAAGGTGACTAGCTATGTGAGATTTTGGGTGGAGTGACCATAGACTGAAACACAACTAAGTTTAGGGCAGATTTAGCAAATGATTCCCTATTGTAGGCTAGATTTTTTTTTTCTTTTAATTTCAGGATATAACATGGTCATCCCTTCACTACCCACCTAACAGAACATTGTAGACATAGGTAGGCCCATGGCAATGGTAACAAGTTGTTGACACTCCCTGGTAGAAGGAGGGAGTGAAAGTGAAATAAAACAGAGACTACTGTAGAAAAGCATCTTTCTAGTTTCCTGAATTACAACAGGTCTCCAGGTTAAGTCAACAAACAAATCTAGCCTAGAATGCTTAGAAGAGCCCAGCAATTGAGCCAATAAAGCAGGTTGAAAAATAAGCTAATCTGTGTGTTAGTCTTTATCTGCAGATCAGAGGGAACCTAGGCAGGGCTGGTAGCAGGGTCCACCAGGAGCTTAAAGTGGGGTAGCAAAAACTACATGCTATATTTTGTTAACAAACCATTTAAGCATATTTGAGGCAGGGGCTAAGGAATCTGTCTTTTTGGTAAACACTCTTGTAGAAAGACTGCTGAATACCGTGGGAAAACCAAACCAGTGCTAAGATCCTGCTTTTATCTATTTGGTGAGAATAGGAACTGCCAGGATTTTTGTTTTGTTTTTGCTTTGTGAGCATGTTTTTCTGGACTGTTTGAGTTAATAAGAAGAGCTGGGCTTGGTTTTCCATTTCCCTTTCACTCTGTACTTATGTGTTTTTCAATATTCGTATTGTCTTTACTGATATCACTAATAAATAGGAGTTGACTTTCTTCGTTATTGGAGTGTCTGTCTGCAATTGGTGTTTCCAGATTCTTGGCATCTTGCTTAAAAAATTTAAGAAGCCCATAAAGGTAACAAGGTAGCAAAGGATTTTATTCAAAAAACGAAGCAAAAGTGCATCAGAGTCTGAGTGTGATTTGCTCGGGATCCCCATGGCCGCTCCTCAGGAATTCCTTTTGTGGTTTCATGGGGAGGAGGAGTTGGTGGGGATGTGTTTTTCTATTTTGATCCATAGGTAGAGGTTATACATTTATATGTTTCCTCTACATGTTTCCTTTGATGCATGTGATCTTAACCATATGCATGCCCAGTTATGCATAAGAATAAGATTGTGTCGTTGGTTTGAATGAGAAGGTTCCCCATAATTCAGGCATTTGAACACTTGTGCCCCATCTCCAAACGGGTGGTACTCTTGGAGGGTGGTTTAGGAAGTAGGGCCTTGCTGGAAGCATTGCATCACAGGAAATGGGCTTTGACATTAAAGCCTCCACTACTTCCAGGTTGCTCGCTCTGCCTTAGGCTTTCTTGTTTGAAGGTGTGAGTGCTCAGGCTCCTGCTAAGCCTACTGTTTGCTGCCATGGTTCCCTGCTATGATGAACACTTACCTCACTGTAACTGTAAACCAACATAAATTCTTTCTAAAGTTGCCTTGGTTATGGTGTTTTTATCACAGCAACAGGAATGTAACTAACACTGGTGGTAAACCTTATCCAGGGCCACAGAGTATTGTAAACTCTTCCATTCCACTGGAACTGTGACCTTTCTTGTAACCATAGTAAATCCTTTTGAGCTCCCTTGTTTACCTCCCTGGTGATTCCTTTAGTCTCCAGAACTGAAGTAGCTTGTTTCTTGAGTTGTTTGCCTCCCTACCTCCTCACCATACTTCCTTACCCTCCACTTTGACAACCTCTAGCACTGTTATGTTAGCCACTTTATCCCTACCTCATCATGTCCTTGTAACAATGGTCATCCACCAAAAAAAAAAAAAAAAAGAAAAAAAAATTATTTACCCTCTCAAAAGAAAAACTCCTTTCCCTTCCACCTTTCCTTCCTCCCTGTCAATACTCCAGCTTGTACAGTCTCTTATTATTAAAACAGCAGTAATTTTCTCTCCGATATTAACCTGAATTATGGTATTACCTTATCAGTCTTTCTTTCGGATCTTTCTGTAAGTAGAAGTTTTCCTCCCGTAGACACAGTTTGCATTAGTGTGCATGCACCCCAAACCTGTAGAAGCTGGGTTGATCCAATATTACCAGTTCCAGGATACATTTCAGAATATCTTAAATCACAAAAGTTATTTGGCGTTTCTAAGGTGTCACTAAGGGCTTGGGCAGTGGAGTGAGCAGTGACTTTGTTTTGAAAGAAGTGCCTGAGTAGCTTTAAGCAGGTAAGATGCCAGCTGCTAAGCTTTGAACCCTATGCTTTATAATGATCATCCTTCAGCCTGATAAGAGAGATTACGGTCAGAAACCAGCAGCAGGAATATTTGAATCACATTCTTTTAGGACTGAACGTACCTACTGGCAACTCAGTATGGCTACAACTTGGTATGGATACTAAGTCACTAGTAGGTTCTAAGAAGACAAGGAGGAAACTGACAAAAGTTGAAGCCAAGGGTCACAGAGTTACAATTTTTTGTTAGAAAGGTTGCTTATTGTATGTCATTCTGTACATTCTTGCTCCCTGGTCAGTAATTATCAGAGTAAGAGACAAGGTGAAGCCTTCACTAACCAATGTTGTTGCCATCTACTGCCCTCTACTTCAAGTTATTTCCTATTGTGCTCAACAGTGGTTTTTCCAGACTGCTCCTTGCTCTGACAGTTTCCATTTTTTTTTCTAAGTTTTTTTATTTACATTCCAAATCATTTCCCCTTTCCTGTTTCCTCTCTCCCTGAAAGTCCCATAAGCCCCCTTCCCTCCCTCTTTTCCCCATTCAACACCCTCTCGCTTCTCTGTCCTGGCATTCCCCTATATCCAGTCTTTCCAGGACCAGGGGTCTCTCCTTCCATCTTCTTGGAAATCTATTGATATGCGGATTGTGTCTAGGGTATTCCGAGATTCTGGGTTAATATCCCCTTATCAGTGACTGCATACCATGTGTGTTCTTTTGTGATTGGGTTACCTCACTAAGGATGATATTTTCCAGTTCTGACCATTTGCCTAGGAATGTTTTTAATTGCAGAGTAGTATTCCATTGTGTAAATATACCACATCTTCTGAATCCATTCCTCCATTGAGGGACATCTGGGTTCTTTCCAGCTTCTGGCTATTTATTATAAATAAGGTTGCTATGAACATAGTGGAGCATGTGTCCTTATTGCATGCAGGTAAAGCCTCTGGGTATATGCCCAGGAGTGGTATAGCCGGATCCTCCAGGAGTGTCATGCCCAGTTTTCTTTCCATTTTATAAGGATCTTTTAACTCCCTTCTAAGGACAGAGGATGAATGTGGTCCTAGGTGGATCCACAAACAACATCACCTATTTGCTGCCACCTGAAACCGCCTGAGGTTTCATAAGAACGGGTTATCCGGTTCTCTGGACGGAGAGCTGGGGCTAGAAAAACGATGGGGTGACAAGAGAAATATGGAGTCAAGGCTATATTTCCTGCTCAAGACTCAAAGCTTAATGGACTTTTCCAAATATATAGGTGGGAGAAAAAGCCCTTCCCCCCAAAGGCTGGAACCTGGTCTGCAGACCTGGTCTGGCTGTTCACTGGCGTTGACGCCACTGCAGCTGGGTGGGTCACCTGCTTAATTCAGGAATTCATAGACCTGGAGGAACAAAGAACTTCACCTTCACTCCACCCTAGGTGGAGCAGGATTATGGCTAGCAAAGGAATTTCAGCTCACAGGCTGGGAGGACTTCACCTTGTCACAATGTCAAGTTTCTGCCAGGTGACAAGATACCCCAATATGGCTCTCTACAGCCACCCATAGTGTGAAGATTTAAACAGGATTTAATCCTTGGTGTAGAAAGGAATCCACCCAATAATAGTGTTAGGGTGAATTTAATAGGGGCACATGAATGTATTAGCATTGTATCAGGAAAACTAGGCCCAAAAGTTATCAGGCATACCAGACTGAAGAAAGAATGTAAAGTTTCATTTGGATCCCATGACATCCATCACTGTGATGGGAGTAGTCGTTACTGCCAGTCATCTGACACCTAGTATATGTCACAAGGACTGATAGCAAGGAACTTGTGCCTGGACTCTAGCCAGCTGTTGCCTATCTAGACCTGCCATCTACCAGCTGTCTGCTCTGGATTTGGACCTATTCTACCTTATAGCTAGACTCCTTTCAATCTTTCCTCTCAACCTTGACTTCACAGCCATCTGACTCTATAGCTATGAATTCTTACCTGCAGCTGATTGGTGTCTATCTTATCTTATCTTATACAGTCTTTATTTACATTTCAATCAGTCTAGTACTGGGATCTACTCAGTTGCTACCTCTTGAAACTTTTGTATCTATTACTGATATCTACATATGTATATGTGTGTATATGGAGAGAGAGATTCACTGTGTGAGTGTCAATATTGGTTCTTAAGTTTGGAATAAAAGAACCTATGTTCATCCAGGCAGTGGTGGCACATATCTTTAATTCTAGCACTAGGCCGAGGCAGAGGCAGAGGCAGAGGCAGGGGCAGGGGCAGGGGCAGGGGCAGGGGCAGGGGCAGGGGCAGGGGCAGGGGCAGGGGCAAGGGCAGAGGCAGAGGCAGGGGCAGGGGCAGGGGCAGGGGCAGGGGCAGGGCAGGGGCAGGGGCAGGGGCAGGGGCAGGGGCAGGGGCAGGGGCAGGGACAGGGGCAGGGGCAGGGGCAGGGGCAGGGGCAGAGGCAGAGGCATTGCTTGATAGTGAGACCAGCCTGCTTCTACAGAGTGAGTCCCAGGACACACATGACTTCCCAGAGAAAGTCTGTCTTAAAAGATATAAAACAAGAGACAAAAACAAAACAAGAACCTAAATTTATTTGAGCCAGATAACCAAGGAAAGTTGAACTATTAGTCAAACTGCTACTTTTGTAATAATGGTATATTGTTAATCGTGATTTAAAAAACAAAATCTGTCACTGTAGAAAGATACAAGCATATCTATTTCTGGCACTGGTAGGAGAAAATGCAGATATGACCTGGTGGTTAGCCTACCTGGCATACTGCACTTGTATGTAAGAAGCATGACATACTATGCTCCTGAGTGTTATGATCATAAAAAGAGAGAAGGAGGTTTTAGAGAATATGGTATACAGTGGTGTGTGGGAAGGAGGTGCCCCAGTGGGCCCATGCTGAGGCATCCCTTCCCCCGAGGGACCATACACACACAGATATGGTATAGAGTAGAGTTTATTTAGGGCAGAGGACGGGAGTTAATGGAGTAGTGGAGGCAGAGAAAGGCAAAGAGAGCAGAGAAGTAGAGTAGAGGCCTGTCATGACCACATGGAGAGAAGGGGGAGGGGAGGAGACCCCAAGAGGGGCAGAGGAGCAAGAGAGCAAGAGAAGGAGCAATAAGAGGAGGAGGAGGGGCAAAAAGCCCCTTTTATAGTGGGCCAGGCCTACCTGGCTATTGCCAGGTAACTGTGGGGAGGGGCATACCTGGCTGTTGCCAGGTAATGGTGGGGAGGAGCTTAGGCAGAACCCTAACACTGAGTATTCTCAGAAGATGACACTTAATGCTGAAGTAGCATGAATAGCTACTTGTTGACATGTCTGCACTCTCTATGTCTTCTTTCATGTACTGGTTCTGTATAGAGACTCTAGCGGCATCAATCTGAGATAATATGCTAACCAATCATAGTCAGTAGGCTTCCCATATATAAGTAATTGCTCACATGCAACCAAGTAGACACTGTTCACTAAAACCATTTGGTGAGGGGAACGAGTGGGGCACATGCTCAAGTAACAACTGGAAGACTACATGTGTATAAAGTAACACACATTTGATGACTTCTCTGCTGTCATAGGCATAAGAAACTGGGATTGTGAAATTGTAATCACAGGGAAATTTTGGTTTATACTGGTCCCCATTCTACAATGCAACTAATTTACTAGTGTAGACAATAAGGATGAGGACTAGGAGCATGAAGATGATGATGGTGGTGGTGCAAGTTGACATTAAGAGGTTACAGTGTCCTTGACACAGTGATACAAGTTTCTCAGATACCCCACTTAAACCTAGGAAAACATCTTGAGATTTGGACCCTTATTTTATAGTTAGGAAACAAGTTAGGGTATGACAGAATGCTCTAACTAAAAGTTTAGTTTTGTCAGAATTAAATTTGAGAGAAGGCCCACATCTAGGCATTCTGAGTCTAGAACTTTCCTCTATGACAGTTACTTCAGGAGGATTATAAGTCAATTTTAATTCCCTTAAATAACCTCTCCAAAATCCCAGCTTATAAACTATTAGCTGACATGACTTAAAAACATATTTTCATCATATTTAAATGGTCATGGAACTTTGTTAAATAAAACTAATTTTTATAATCACATAGCTTCTAGACGTTCTCAGGATTTTCCTGATGCTTGCAAAACCTGTTTGAAATTCTCTTATTCTCATTTTGCTGGTCTCATTTTCTTCTTCTTCTTCTTCTTCTTCTTCTTCTTCTTCTTCTTCTTCTTCTTCTTCTTCTTCTTCTTCTTCTTCTTCTTCTTCTTTTTCTTCTTCTTCTTCTTCTTCTTCTTCTTCTTCTTCTTCTTCTTCTTCTTCTTCTTCTTCTTCTCCTTCTCCTTCTCCTTCTCCTTCTCCTTCTCCTTCTCCTTCTCCTTCTCCTTCTCCTCCTCCTCCTCCTCCTCCTCCTCCTCCTCCTCCTCCTCCTCCTCCTCTTCCTCCTTCTTCTTTTTAAATCCTGCATGCCTTTTTCTGGTCCTACAAAGAACAGTCACTTCTTGTATCACTTTGCTATTGATGAAACATCAATGTTCCATGTGTTCATTTGTATTTGACTGACTCATTGAACTTTTTCTCTTTGGAATGGATGACTGACTGCTCGTAATACTTTTGTTTATTACACAGCCCCACCCATGGCAAGTGGATAGCTATCTAATGCAGTCAGAATGTTTCCTGATGGCTTCTCCAATTTTATTTTCCTCACATGCTTATCCCTTTGCTGTTATTTCCATGGTTTCAGATCATTCAGAGTTTCCATGTCTTTATTGCTTCCTTCTCTGCATTCCATTTGAAACCCTAGTCTGAAGCATGCCCATTCATCTTAAGCAAATGTGTTTTTCTTAAGTTTATGAGTTATAAATAATTCGAAATTTTGATGGTTATAGAGGACATCTTACAAATTGACTTTATGTAACTTGAAGTCTTTCAAGACTTCAAGTAATTCAGTAATTTCCTGTAAGAAGAGTAAAGTTTTCTTTAATTTTGAAGAAATTCAAGTGTTCAGAAGGACTAATATCAGTTGTAGTGATGTATTAGGGACCCTGGAATAGAGAAGGGGAAAGACGTAACTATAAATGTTTTTGCTATAGGACTCAGAGAACTATAAGGAATTTGACTAAGAAGTACCTGGGGACTAGGGATTGAGCTTAATGGCTGAGTATTTGCCTGGCGTATAAGAAGTCTGATTTTGATGCAGTCAGGACAACACAACAAACATACAAATGAAAAACTTAGGTAGAATCTAGAATCATTGTTCAGGACACTTTAATTATTCAGATGATTTTAAGACACAAGGAAATGTTACCAACTCCTTTTCCCTAAGGTTACTTTTGTCTTCATTCACAGTATATATTATATCTTTAGATCACTGATGTCTCCCTCTGGTCTGTCATGTGAACAAAGGTTATAGGAAGCTTGAGATACTGTGAATACTGTTGTAAACTTGTTAAACATAAATATGATCATCATGAGCATATGACATTCTCAGAGAGTGATCAAGGCCAGACAAAACCAACCTATAATGACAGGGCTTGAGAATCTTGTACTCCATCCAATCTGGCTCTGGTAATCACTGTGTTCCCAATAATAATGAGGAATATGGAACAGCTGAGACAATGTCTAATGGTCCTAGTGTTCTTGTGGTAGCATTTCAAAAAATTTAGCCAAACCATGAATAATGGATTTTATAAGCACTCCTCAAATGTGAAATATTAAAAACAACCCATGTTCTCAATCTCTTCCGTAGGAATCTTATTCCTTATAAATACCACCAGGAGAACATAACTGGGTTAAATGTAAATATCACAATGCTTTTCTGTGTTGCAATTTGAAATGGCCACTTTTCTACCATTGAAAATCACTGGTTATTCAGAGCTAGTTATAGAGAGCAGAATGTCTATGTGATTGCATGGTTTCGATTACTATCATTATGACATTATGCACAAAGGCTGATTACCTTCCATTTTGTTAAAACTTCTTGTCGAAACTGGGTTAACAGACTTCACAAGAACTTTTTCATGTGAAATTGCTCATGGGAATATGATGTAATAATTAAAATTATTTTATTGTTGTCTGTCCTGTTATATATTTTTTGCCATGGTAGAAATGTCTCATAATTAACCTTTTTATTGTTTAAAGTAGTTCATTTCTATGAAGCAAATTTTGGTATCAATGGGACTGTCTACAATTGTTTAAAGTGACATTCAGGTTAAGATGGATAGAATTTCCTGCCTGTGTAAGGTGTCAGTGGTGATAAATCATGACTGTTTCCTTCCAACTGTAACTTTGTAAGGAGTAGGGGTCATCTTGAGTAGATTTTGAGGGATTAAAAACTTCATTTGAAAAAATACAATATACATAAGTAAAATGAAGTTTTAAAGGAATTTCCTTAGCACAAGTCTAAGAGACATAGTTGGTATATCAAAACATATTTAAATGTTTTTGACGGGAAAGGGGAAGTGATTTGGAATGTAAATTAAAAAAATAAAATAAAATTAAATTAAAAAAAAAAAAATAAAGTAGTTAACACATGAAAAAAAAAAAAAAAAAAGAAATGATGGACTGTGAAATCACAAGTAACTCTTTCATTTCTAATTCTGAATTAATTGGGTCCATCCTCTGGTCAGGCCGCAATGTCCCTAAATGTAAAGTAAGGGGTGTGACTAGTGCTATGAAGGCCCTATATCCTTCCACTTTCAGAGGAACATGGCTGTAGGATGGGAAAAGTACAGAAACAGGAAGAAAGGAGGGAATTTTTGTTTCTTTCAGTACTTTCTGGCAATGTGTATTCTGAATCATTATAGTCTATTGATTTTGAAGGATATACTTCACCCATTTCCTAGTGGTAAATGAAGTAACTAAATAAGGTTTAGTAAAAGGGAAATGTCTGTTAGCATTTGTTTCAAAAATGTTACTTATTATATTACCTGTAGAATTAGGGTGACACCTGAAATCAACAAAACCATTGTGTTCTTTGGGTGTTAAGGTTGGGTGTCTGTGATGTGACAGTTGTCCTTCTTTGCTGCCTGTCTGTTGTATGACAAGACCTTTTCTTTGGAGATATAATGCACATTGTACCCACCCGCCCCCACACATCTACTCATAGGTATCTCATGACAAATGAAATAACGGATACCACCAATGTCCACCATGGTGAACCAGTGGGTTTTATTGGGGTTATTTAAAGGAATATATAGGAGTGGTTGCTGAAGAGAATGACTCAAAGACAAAGACAGCACCATCATTAAAGCCCACTGTGAGTGACAGCTCACAGAGGCTCAAAATATGGAGCATACTGCACAGCCTACAGGCAGCTTAGCAGGTTGGAAAATGTCTTTTGCAAATGACTCACTTGGTTTTCTGGGCAGCTGGTTTAGTCTTAGACTCTTCTTTGCAGCTTGGCTTGTGTAAGAGAGACTCTCAGCAGTCTTTATTGTTTACTGTTGGGAAGGTGTAGCCTAGTGAATCTGGTCGATTTCAGGGAGTTCCTGAAGGTATTTTAAATTGTTTGTCTTCTGTTTTGAAGGGTGGAGTGTTTCAATCAGGAGGAAACATTATCTCATGACCACCTGTAGGCACTTACAAAGCTCTGCTTCTGCCTGGTCTTACTAAAGATCTCTTATGTTCTTTCTTCTGTGATGTTTAATATCAACTGTCACTCCCACAACAATGCTCGATTGAATACTCTCTTGGCACTGGGAGCAGTGATAACATATTTAACTATAAAAAACCTAATAGCTTTGGCAAGTAGTCAACTAAGACAGATGATAGTCTATTTCCTCCATATTTCTGGGGACAAAGAGAATTTAGAACTTTGTTGTTTTAGATGACATCATATATCATTTCAATCCTAAAAGGGAGAAGGAATAATCCATGAAATATTTAATCTGTAGTGGTACATAGTTGTTCAAGAGTTTATTATTCAAGCTGTCCAAAGCTTTTTAAATCTATATTCATTCAACAGTTTGCTTGCATGAACGTGTTCAAGAAAATAATCAAACTGTAAGATAAGCTTCACAATTAGCTGTTCGTGGTTGCATTGTGCATAAAGGCGAACCACTAGAAGAAAACGAAAGGTAGATGGAAGCTTCAGGAAGTATGCATTTCATGCAATACTGTATCTAATTATGATGATACAAATTGCAATATGAAATATTGGGGAAAATACTTATATGGCATTCAGTTAAAACAATCAGAACTAATCAAAGTTATGCAAGAGTCTCTTTTCTACTGTTCAATGGGAATCACGCCACAGAAAGCAATGAAGCAAAATAAACCTTAATGTTAGTGGAAGTCATTTTTGAGAGATACAGTGACAGAGAATTAGTGGTAAGACAATTGTTTTCTTCTAATTGTCTGCATTTCCCACATTTCCGCAAGCATTTCAATTAAGACGAAAAAAATATAAACATTCTTTTTAGCCTCTCATTTGATTCCCTCCAGTTCTCACAAGGAAAGAGAGCTAATTTTAAGCTCAAGCCCCTGCACTCAGACTCTCTCCCAGAGACTGAATGTTCCCCCTGAATCTTCCATAAGCAGCTTAACCCTAAAGCTGGCTCAGAGAAATTCTCCCAACCTCCAGCTCTACTGCTCAGCAGGTCCTGCCTCCCCTTCATCGCCAATCACATTAGAATCTTTCCACAGGAGCAGCTCTGGCTCTCAGGAGCCTTGACTATGCCCTTCTTCTCTCCTTTCTTGATTTTCCTTCTGAATCTTCCTGGGATTCTTAGTTCAAGGCCAGATGGCTGAGTTTCTGAAGCATTACCACTTGTCTGCTGTCTTAGAGCTGTTTAGAAGTCATCACCCACACCTGCCTGGTAAGGAAGTTTCTACCACAGCAGGCAGCCTGGTGGGATTTGGCAACTGTGGTGAGGATGGGGCTGGAGAAATGGCCCCACAGGAAATTATGGGAGTAGTGTTACATCATTCATTTGGAAGTCTTGGAAAGCAGGGGAAATGCTTAATGAGCACCCATTAAAGACAGTTTAAAGTAGAGGCACCATTGTGTAAGCCTGGTTCTGCAAAGCAGAATTTTGTTAATGTTGATGTTGCCTTTGCTTGTGTCAAACTTGCGTTCAGATAAAATATTTTACTGGTTTTTATTTCTCATAGACTCAAACAGGTCATTGCTAATTTGCTGTCACTGCTGGTGAATCTGAAAAAAAATTCGGACAGAAACCTCAAGCCCTTTAAATTAGTGGAAAAGGAAAGTATACATCATGCCTTTGGTTGGGATTAATTTTCCATAAATAAGTTACAACCATTCTGGGCAAGCATGGAAAAACTAGAATAGGACTAAGTACCAGCAGAAAGTGTCTGGTGAAGGTTAGTTTAGCAGTTCAAGGACAATGTCTTTTGCCTTTCCTCTGTGAGTGGGGAGGGACCCTGGATCTTTACCTTAGTTGGATTTCTGGACCACCTTAAGATGGCAGAACTTTGAAGATAGCTTTGAAAGAGGGACAGGGGAACTTTCTGATTTTACATTGCTTTTAAAACAGAGTGAAATAGGCTTATTCTACCAGGGATCATTTTTATAGATCATTACTTAATCTTGTTTCCCTACATTGCAGAACTCTAAAAATCCCCGAGCATGAACCTGGCTCTTTGGAGCTTCAAAGCCATTTGGCAATGATATTCACTCTGACCTCCTTAGGCAGGCAGTGGTAAGGGCTGTGGACAGATGAACTTTGAATGAGGGAAGACAAAGAAAAACAAAACCACAGACTGTCAGCAGACTAACTGTCTCATGCCATTGGTTAGGAAATGCAGCATCAGTTTTCCCAAAGCAATTACTGGCCAGGGTTAAAAAAGTGAATCCCAGAATTTTCTAATGAGGAACAATTGTACAATTTCATATTATCTTGCTATAAAAAAATAACCTGTTAAAAGTAAACCTGTTAAATACACCTCAAGTTCATGATCCTGCCTAGAACTTCTTTAGTGTATAATTTATTATTATACATTAGTAGTAATACCAACAGACACCCTGCAAACAGATATAGCTTAACTTCTTTCAAGCTATAGGAAGGTGAGTAGAGAGTCTAGACTAGTCATGGAGATTCACAAGAAAGTAGAATAGCTGGGAAACTCTTTGAACAGTAAAAATTTAACCCACAAAAAAAAAAAAAGCCAACCAAACAAAAACCAAACAAACAAACAGAAAAAATATCCAAGAAGAAAACTAACCAAGCCAACTGGATTTCTGAGAATATTTTTTATTCCTTTTCGGTTGCTAATGCTGAACTCTGGCATCGTGTTGGCAAAATCAGCCCATACAAGCCAATAGCTAGCATCCTGGAACGTGAGTTCTTGCCGTTCCAGCTGTCACAGTGGGAGCAGATTTTGCTGCCAAAATAAAATTTCATCATGGTTAGGGTTGTAATATTGGTCAATTTGAAGAACAGAAGCAGCAGTGTTAAGTAATCCACTGCCTTAAGCTTTCTTCACGTGTCATAAACACCTGCTTTGAGCAGTCTATCTCCTTAGAGCGCTTCAAAGAATGAGCTACCCACTAATGTGTACTGCTACTATTAGCAACTGCATGCTTTATACAGATGTTTGCTAAGGAGTTTTCTGTTGTGTGCCATCTTTGTAATTTCCAGCAACTACTCAACAAGCTAATTGTTCTCATCTTCTTTGTGCCTGGGTTGACACCAGACTCAGAGGTGTAACTTGGGTCACTTATAGCAAGTAAAATGGATAATGAGATATGAGCTTATTGAAACCCAACATCAGACAAAGTTGAGTAAGATACAATTCTAAACCTGAGGGAACATATTTTATAACTTAAAAGTTTAGAAGGTTTGCCAAAGGAGCACAGGGGCAGATTGTTCAAGTTTCTATATTGCAGGGGCATAAAGAAAGCACTATGCAGGTAAGAGAAAGAAAACTCATTTGTTGGGTGTTCGTTCCCTTTCAGGGTAGATGTAAATTAAATGACATTGTTCATATTTTTTCACTATGGAGAGATTAGAATATTCAAATAATCTTTCTTTTCATAGGTCATCATATGATCTTTGTCCATAGTTTATGCCTTACGACAGAGTTAATGTTCCAATTTAGTTACCAGGAATACATACTATGGCTCAAGATAAACCTGGGCTTTTCTGGTCATTAAATCTGATCTTATTTCAGTGAGAGTTATAAGAAAGAATGAAAGGAATAGGTAATAATGCAATAATTTAACTTGGAAACAATAATACTCAAGAAATTACCAATAGAAATTGGAGAATCAGAACAGAATCTTGCTTTTAGACTCTTGTTTTCTTTGAGTGAGCATGCTTTCATTTCCTCCACACACAGTGGTGGGTTTTTGACCTGTAGACTCATTTTCTACATGAAAAGCATTCAGTGGGTAGTTTCTAACTATCAAGTTCAGCTTAGTTTCCTCATAGGAGGAAGCCAGCCCTCATCACCTATTCCTGCCATCAACCCCTGCCACTTGCTTTCCTGTTTTGAATTTCTTTGAATATAATTATCTACCTTATTACTCAACACTGAGTAATCAACACATGAACCCCTTACTACAGAAAAATATGATAAAAGTATTCGATGTATTGAAACATAGAATCTCAATGGCTCCCTAGATTCTATGCTAGTGTCCAGTTCTTTGGAGGAAATAGTGAACTCCTTTCTGAAAATATAATTCTTGAGATGTTTTGTAGAATGTTTTCCATATCTACCATTCAACCAAATCCCCAAATTCCAGAGTATCTTCTGCCCTGAAGCTATTTATTAGCAGCCCTTTGCTAGAATTCTAATCAAGAAATTTGAGTAGAAAAGTTTGCCATGAACAAAAGTATGGCTTTTAAAATTATTCTAGTATTTTTGTTAAGGAAATCAATAACAAAATCTCACATTAGTTGAATTATAATACAAAATTAAGACATTTTCTGTTATTAGAGCTTTGATTATAAGACTGGTAGTAATGTACAAAGACATTTTCAAATTTGTAGAAATACTATTGATTATAAAAAATAGCTAATTAAAGGTGGAAGAATTATTGAGTATTAGATATTGAAATTTCCAAACTCAAGTGAGAGAAAACCTAAAAATAAATGAAGGATCAAAATTAATCTTTGAGGCATTTATTTCAAGGGCTTTAGTAAATTGACAGATACTATACATTTTCTGGCACCTTCCCCTTTGTCTTTGGTGTCTTGAGGTTAAGGCTGACAGGTGACCTGAGATCTGTAATATTTTCTGTGCTAACAAAAGTAAGTACTAAAAAGACAAGACAGTGTTCAGAGCTTACATTCAGTATTTTTTCAATATTTTAGACAGGTAGAGACACTTACGGTGTGATCAAATTGTATGGGTGCCAGGCTAAGACACCTTGTTATCTGGCTGTGTTCAGTCTTTCAGTTATAAGGCAAGAAGATGAAGGGTGAAAGGTAGACACATGACCAAATGTTTCAGGGCAACGGAAAGTTCTAATGTTCATCCTGGCATTCATCCCTCTTTCAGCCAACACTCATCGACTGCTTGGATGTGCAAGTGAAGGCTTTAGGAAATCAAAGGTGATTTCCTGGTTGACATCATGGTGATACTTTGTGACTACAGATTCATGTATTCTGTTAACACTATAGAGATTGGAAACAGCTTTGTCACAGGAAATCTTGAGAACAAATTAAACAATTCCATTCAACCCAGTTAAACATGTTACAGTCTCTTTTTATGTCTTGATAGAACTCCAATGCGTCAGAAAGATGGAAAGACTTTCTGACCCAGCCTACAGCTCAAGATCTCTTAATTTGCTAGTTAAAGCAACCTAGGAATGGTGGCTCCCTCCAAGCCCTGCTCACATTTTTGTCAGAATTCAATTTTGCTAAGACAATAAGTGACAGTCAAATGTGGTTCCCATAAAATAATAATCATCAAACAAGCTGAGTTTGGCAGTTTTTAAAAGTAATTTCTGGCAAAGAGACATCCTGCATTTCCTGGGCATTAATGGAAGTATAATCTTGTGTAATAAAAGGTGTCAGGATATTAGCCCTCTGTCGGATGTAAGGTTGGTAAAGATCATTTCCCTGTTAGTTGGTTGCCGCTTTGTCTTTTTGACAGTGTCTTTGCCTTGCAAAAACTTTGTAATTTAATGAGGTCCCATTTGTCTATTCTTGATCTTAGAGCATAAGCTATTGGAGTTCTGTTCAGGAAATTCTCCCCTGTGCCCATATGTTCAAGGTTCTTCCCTAGTTTCCCTTCTATTAGTTTCAGTGTGTCTGGTTTTATGTGGAGATCTTTGATCCACTTAGAATTGAGCTTAGTGCAAGGAGATAAGGATGGGTCAATTTGCATTCTTCTGCATGTTGACCTCCAGCTGAGCCAGCACCATTTGTTGAAAAGGCTATCTTTTTTCCACTGGATGGTTTTAGCTCCTTTGTCAAAGATCAAGTGACCATAGGAGTGTGGATTCATTTCTGGGTCTTCAATTCTGTTCCATTGATCTACATGTCTGTTACTGTACCAATACCATGCGGTTTTTAACACTATTGCTCTGTAGTACAGCTTGAGGTCCGGGATACTGATTCCCCCAGAGGTTCTTTTACTCTTGAGAATAGTTTTAGCTATTCTGGGTTTTCTGTTATTCCAGATGAATTTTTGAACTGCTCTTTCTAACTCTATGAAGAATTGAGTTGGGATTTTGATGGGGATTGCATTGAATCTGTGTATTACTTTTGGTAAGATGCTCATTTTTACTATATTAATCCTGCCAATCCATGAGCATGGCAGATTTTTCCATCTTCTGAGGTCTTCTTCAATTTCTTTCTTCAGAGACTTGAAGTTCTTGTCATATAGATCTTTCACTTGTTTGGTTAGAGTCACGCCAAGATACTTAATATGGTTTGTGGCTATCATGAAGGGTATTATTTCTCTTACTTCTTTCTCAGCCTGCTTATCCTTTGAGTATAGGAAGGCTTCTGACTTGCTTGAGTTGATTTTATATCCGGCCACTTTGCTGAAGTCGTTTATCAGCTGTAGGAGTTCTCTGGTGGAGTTCTTTGGGTCGCTTAAGTATACTATCATATCGTCTGCAAATAGTGATAGTTTGACTTCTTCCTTTCCAATTTGTATCCCTTTGACCTCTTTTTGTTGTCTAATTGCTCTAGCTAGAACTTCAAGTACTATATTGAAAAGTTATGGAGAGAGAGGGCAGCCTTGTCTAGTCCCTGATTTTAGTGGGATTGCTTCAAGTTTCTCTCCATTTAGATTGATGCTGGCTACCGGTTTGCTGTAAATTGCTTTTACTATGTTTAGATATGGGCCTTGAATTCCTGATCTTTCCAAGACCTTTAGCATGAAAGGATGCTGAATTTTGTCAAATGCTTTCTCAGCATCTAATGAGATGACCATGTGGTTTTTTTCTTTGAGATTGTTTATGTAGTGGATTACATTGATGGATTTCCTTATATTGAACCATCCCTGCATCCCTGGGATGAAGCCTACTTGATCGTGGTGAAACTATTCTCAAGAGTAAAAGAACCTCTGGGGGAATCAGTATCCCGGACCACAAGCTGTACTACAGAGCAATAGTGCTAAAAACCGCATGGTATTGGTACAGTAACAGACATGTAGATCAATGGAACAGAATTGAAGACCCAGAAATGAATCCACACTCCTATGGTCACTTGATCTTTGACAAAGGAGCTAAAACCATCCAGTGGAAAAAAGATAGCCTTTTCAACAAATGGTGCTGGCTCAGCTGGAGGTCAACATGCAGAAGAATGCAAATTGACCCATCCTTATCTCCTTGCACTAAGCTCAATTCTAAGTGGATCAAAGATCTCCACATAAAACCAGACACACTGAAACTAATAGAAGGGAAACTAGGGAAGAACCTTGAACATATGGGCACAGGGGAGAATTTCCTGAACAGAACTCCAATAGCTTATGCTCTAAGATCAAGAATAGACAAATGGGACCTCATTAAATTACTGTCAAAAAGACAAAGCGGCAACCAACTAACTGGGAAATGATCTTTACGAACCTTACATCCGACAGAGGGCTAATATCCAAGATATACAAAGAACTCAAGAAGTTAAACTCCAGAGAGGCAAGTAACCCTATTAAAAAATGGGGTACAGAGCTACACAAAGAGTTCTCACCTGAAGAATATCTAATGGCTGAGAAGCACCTAAAGAGATGTTCATCATCCTTAGTCATTAGGGAAATGCAAATCAAAACAACCCTGAGATTCCATCTCACACCAGTCAGGATGGCTAAGATCAAAAACACAGGAGACAGCAGTTGTTGGCGAGGATGTGGAGAAAGAGGAACACTCCTCCACTGCTGGTGGAATTGCAGGCTGGTACAACCACTCTGGAAAGCAGTCTGGCGGTTCCTCAGAAAACTGGGCATGACACTCCCGGAGGATCCGGCTATACCACTCCTGGGCATATACCCAGAGACTTTACCTGCATGCAATAAGGACACATGCTCCACTATGTTCATAGCAGCCTTATTTATAATAGCCAGAAGCTGGAAAGAACCCAGATGTCCCTCAACGGAGGAATGGATTCAGAAGATGTGGTATATTTACACAATGGAATACTACTCTGCAATTAAAAACAATGAATTCACGAAATTCCTAGGCAAATGGTCAGATCTTGAAAATATCATCTTTAGTGAGGTAACCCAATCACAAAAGAACACACATGGTATGCAGTCACTGATAAGGGGATATTGACCCAGAATCTCGGAATACCCTAGACACAATCCGCATATCAATAGATTTCTAAAAAGATGGAAGGAGAGACCCCTGGTCCTGGAAAGACTGGATGTAGGGGAACGCCAGGACAGAGTAAGGAGAGGGGATTGAATGGAGAAAAGAGGGAGGGAAGGGGGCTTATGGGACTTTCGGGGAGGGAGGAAACGGGAAAGGGGAAGTGATTTGGAATGTAAATTAAAAAAATAAAATGAAATAAATAATAAAAAAAAAAGAAAAAGAATAAAGCTAAAAAAAAAAAACCAGAACAAATATTAAAATTCCCTCTCTGGGCTTTTGAGAAAAAAAAAAAAGGTGTCAGGAAAGTAAATTTAAGACAAAGTGCCAAGAAATGCGCTATGCAGAACTCATGCCTCAGTGCTGGTGCAGTCCCACTGGCATGAGGACTGCTTGCTGTTGTTGGAGGTGGTCTCATTATTTTGTTTTGCTTATGTACTACGTTAAAGGACTTCATTTCATTTCAGCAAAGTAGAAGCAGAAAAATCTGACATTTTACTTCGAAGGATGCCTTTCTCATATTTCCCAAGCAATGAGCTAGCTGTTCTTCGCTCTATTCCTTTCTCAATTTGCTTTCATTTTCTTTGCTGGAACTTCTATTTCCCCAAATTCCTGTGTTCCTCCATATCCTAGAGCCTTCTTTCCTCATGCTACAAATTTGTTTTTACTTAGAATGTCACACATTTTAGATGGTATTCTTAATATCTTATCTCCATTGCTTCTCTTCTTCAGAAGAGCCCACTCCTTTCTGTTGCTGTGACATATTTCATGACCAAAGTTACACAACAGAGAACGGGGCTAGTTGAGCTTACAACTGGTGAAAAATCCATCAAAAGTAATGCCAAGGTAAGAATCCAAGCAGTGACTCCTACTACACCCATAGTCAAAAGTAGGGAGAAAGGAATGTAGCCATGCTGCCTGCTTGCTAAGTACTCAGCTCATTTTCTCTGCTCTTATTCTTTTATTTAGTCCAGATCCAGATCATGTAATGGTACCACACACAATAGGCTAGATCTTCGCATATCAATTAACAGTCAAGACAATCCTCACAGAGAAGCCCACCGGCCAACCTAATCTAAACTAGTCATCAACTGATGCTCTCCTCCCAGGTGAGTCTATGTTGTAGCAAGTTGGTACTTAAAAACTAATCATTACTAATCCTTCCAAACTTGGCAGTCTGGGTCACAACCATAGTGTTTTTGTCTCTTCTTATCACTTGCCATGGTGGTAACTGTCATTTTATTGTCTCTCCTTGATGTATTTACAAGAGTGCTTGTGTAACACCAAACTCCCAAACTAGCTCTAAGCTCAAAATGTGAATGTTTATTTTTTCTCGACTCTATGGACAAGATCCAGTACATAGTAGATGCTAAACCAGTATTTGTTCAGTAAATAAACCAGAAAAGTCTTATTCAGAATAACATTTGTGTCCAACCAGTATCTTAGGCCCAGAAGTTTCCAAAGTTAGCTTGAAGTCGTTCCTTCCAGATGCTCTCCACTGTGGCCAACAGAACTTAGCATTTTCCATTTCTTAGTTCTAAGCTCAGAGTGTGCCAGCCTTGATGCTTCTGTATTTCACATAATATATTTATTTCATGACAAATCCAGTAGAGTTTGCCTTAAAATTTTTTGTCTATAAAACTATATTATCACATGCCCAGTGTCAAACCTTCAGTTCTAGTTGACCATCACCTTTGGACTTTCCTTCTTGTGTTTCTTTACTATATATTTTTTCCTGTGTAATACAATATTCTTTTAAAAACACAAACAATTCACCTTATCTCCCCTTCAAACATTTCAAGTGTGTATTTCATTCATAGTAAAAGTCCTTATAGTGATTTACAAAGTTCACATTGTTTGCTTCAAGACAACAGACACTTTACTATCTTTATAGTGCACAAAGAAGTTAGAGGCATAAAGTAGATTCTCAATAAATATTTTCTCAATGAAGTTGTCTGTTTAACAGTAAGAGGTTATGTTTTCTTAAAATGTATTCTTGGGGAGGGAGGAAACGGGAAAGGGGAAATGATTTTGAATGTAAATAAAAAAAACTTAGAAAATAAAATTAAAAAAAATGTATTCTCTTTCTTAAAGCAAAAATATTCCTTCTGGTAGGTTCCAATGGAACCAATTACCTTTTAGTTAATTCACACTAAGAAAGTTCAATACATACCATGACATTATGAACCAAGTCCTGCTCTTGAAAAACATGCATAACAATAGTTGCATTGTGAAGTCAATTTTGGCTCATTAGGAAAATCATTATTGTAGTCAATATTAAAGCAAAGATTTTTCCCCCAAAGGCATAGTCTGCCACATGGTTGACTATTGTGTTGCCTGATTTAAGAATGAAAAACATTACACTTGGTAATTTAATCTATTTTTACACATTATAACAACTCAGCTTCTCAGTTTAATATGTATATTGTGATATTTTTCTGATAGTAGGAATTATAATCTTTGATAATTTTTGGTAAAAATTCTTCATTTACATTTTGAAAATCATCGTATCACTAAATATATAATGCTGCACAAAAGCATATGTCAATTAAAATGTTTGATTCTCTACCCTGCTACTGTAAAGACAGTCTAGTATTGAACAGTTTCAAAGATTAAGAGTCAAATAGGTCCAGGAAGATGTATTCACAGTTAACCTCTGAAAACAGCTACCCGGCCCACAGGAGAAGTGAATAAGTGAAACTGGTTGAAGTGGGCTTACATCTTGTAGGATTTTAATGGAGAGCACAATGGAGTTTTAATCTATTTTTGATCCTATGGTGAGTTCCTGAAATGATCACAATAAAATTATATCAGAACAATGAAAGAGATGGGACAAAGATGGTGGTGTTAGCAGGCTATTGAAGAAAGTTAGGCATTCTTACTCAAGTTCATTCATTAACATACCTCCAGACTCAGTGGATAATATTTCAGAAAATGGCTCTGTTTCTGAGTCTGGGGTTTTGTTCACTCCTCCTTGATGTTTCCAATAAGTATTTAGTGAGCCTGTAGTTTGTGTCAGAATGTTTGGAACTCTGGATTTCTGATAGCTATTGTATGCAACTTTTTGTTGTTGTTACGTAATACATAGTTTTTAGGAAATGACTTCTACATTAGAACATGATATTGGAATCAACCTGATCAACCTGGGTCCTGTTGCTTTTGGTATAGATATTGCACATCTTCTAGAAATAGGTCTAAGAAGAAAACTTGTTTCATGAAGTCACTTAACAAATTTTGAACTAGGAATTAACTTATTTTACTTAAATAATGAAAATCAGAATTATAAAGACATTTTCCTAAAGATTGTGAACGCAAAACATAATTTTTATCTCACATATAAGTTACTATGATCCAGCAGCATGGACCCAGATTCATCTCAATATCATGTTCCAATGTAAAATCCATTTCATAAAGACTATATTACATTAGAACAGCAAAAACAATAAAGTTATATAACATGGCATATTTCCAAATTAGTGGAACATAAGAGGTGTTGAGAGTTATGTGGGAAAAAAAAAACATTACAGTCTCCAGATATTATTTGATGACATTCTTAGCTTTTGAATTTGTAGAAGCTTATAGTCCCTTGGTTACTTCATTCCAAATGATGCTATTTAATCACCCAAGGATGTTAGGTCAGGCACGGGAGTTAACAATGAGTGGATCTTAAGTGTGCTAAAGATGACCCTATATAACTATCTGTAATATTCCAACTGTCCAAGATCACAGTATTCTAATAAGTCAGTCAACACAGTAGAATCTTTAAGAGATGTGACTCCTTGCCCTTGGAATTTCCATTTATACATTACACCTTCATTTACCTAGAAACTGGGACACAGAAGGAAATTTATGGGTAACATTATTTGAAGTATTTGTAGATCCATTTAATACAATAAAACTATTATTAAATAAAACAAATTGAGGTATATTGAAGACTGATGACATAGGACCTTCCTATTACATGTGCATTAATGAAAGTTTGGAAATTCAGGTAGAAAAAAAGGAGAAAGCAAAACACAAACAAAAATTTAAAAATAAGCAGAATTAGCACTTAATCAGATTTGCAACTACTAGAAAAAAGAAATACCATTGACTCTTTAAACTAGGTTTCATGGAAACATGTCTCATCCATATTGAACATTATGAAAAATGCATTAGATCCTCAGGCATCTTTAAAGACTCATATGCTTGGTGCTATAGCGATAAACAAAGATAAAAATCTAAGGAAGGAGAATGCTTTCTTTCTTTGATCTGAGGAAGGAAACTGCTCAAGCAATAAGATCCTCCTCAAATACCTCTCTTATCCAGGGAGGGTCTGGAGCCCACATTGCTCACCCATAGCAAATGCCTCACATAAATGGAACCCATTACACTATAGAAGACCGACTCTAAAATAATAAAAATTACTTATCCTTAAAGAGGATTAAACACACCCTCAAAGCACAGAATCCAAGTAGCTGAAATTGTATGCATTTGCATGCACACATTTGAGCAATAACAGTTAAAAAAAATACACACTATCAGAAACACATCACTGATCAACCTAACAATTTTGCTGTCAGCTAGAATGCTGCACTGGGAATCATATAGTATGCCACCCTGCCTTGACTCCACTAATCTAAAGTCCTTCTTCAAGAGAGCTGTAATCGTCTATAAAATTACGAACACAATACATGATTAAATGTTAGACTTTAGTCTCTAAGGCCCTCTATCCCACACACATATATGTCACAATGATTTTCTTATTCTTTGAAGAAGATAGTTAAGCAAATGTTCTCAGTAACTTTGTAACTATATGAATTTTAAGTGAAACGGCATTGGGAATCTTAAAAGAATGTAAGTGCATTCAGGATCTTGGCAGGAGGAGACTGAAAAATATGGAAGAGGAATTACAATCCAGTTTCTTCATACATGCTCTAACATAATAATTGTAACAAGGGCAATTCTAGTTGCATCTGGAATATTAAGTTTCAAAGCCAACTGTTGGGAAATTGAGCACTCTTTGTTATCTGTGTGTCTGTGTGTCTGTGATGGCTTACTTGAGGGCATCTGCTGATCAGCTCAATGATGGACACAGAATAAAAGCACTCTGGGAGTGAGAGAAAAGCCATAGATCCCGGGGACAGGAGGTCTCCTTTTTCCAAGTCTTTATGGATGGATGAATTTTTCTCTTTTACTTGAGGAAAACAGGATTTCAGCAAGCAGAAGGAAGCCCAGCAGCATCATTTGGATGGCCTTAGGAAATGGACTCCTTTTGTGTATAGAAAACAACAGGATATCTCCACTGGGCTCTAGCGATGGGTGTCTTTCTATTTTCTCTTATTTTTAGCAAGCAAAGATGATGCCACCATAGGACTTTGAAGTAATTAAAGTCTTCAGAGCTCGAAACCACCTTTTCAAGGTCCAAAGAGCTAACATGGTACTTCTGCCCCTTAATTGAGGATGCAGGAGTCTGTGCAGTGGACATATGTTCCTTTCATGCTCATGGCCTCACCAGAAGTGTCCTGGCTGCTGGCCATAAAACACAGTTCACTATTAGCTGATCACAAGTCTTTTCACAGATTGGCAGAAGAGCAATAATATTATGTTATTTCCTGGCCTCAGAACTTCCTATTGGCATAACATATTTAAGTTTGCTTACGCTATTCTCCATATGGTCTGTGTGGTTAACCACAGTATTGTTTTTTCTTGATAATAGAAAAGACAGACTTCTGAAACATAGGCTTATCACTCATTCACCTAGATCTATACTTTATTAAGGACATTCTCTGTGGGGAACATGGTCTCAGCTGTTTGGTAATAGGAGATGGAATTTTACAGACTGTGAGCTTTGGGCTTAGAGCCAGATGCCAGTTCAGTTGGATCAGTGTGGGATTGAGAATCTCTCTTCTTTCCTGACACACAAGACAGGACAGGCTTGTCTAAGCATATGTCAGAAAGGGTTAAGTACCTCTTCTTTTACATGGTGGTGGTGTTGATAAGTTTCTGTCTATAGGGCCTAAAAGAGGTAGCCTGGCTATTTGAGGCAAATTATTTAACTTCGAGTCTGTGATTTTACTGCAATACTAGCCAACTAAGTTCTATTTGTTTTGGCAGGATACATTTAGCACAATCTGGAGGCATTCGTGGCTATGATGACTGGGGAGTCACTACTGGTAGGAACCTAATGTCACTGGTAAACATACTACAATGTACAGGGGAGCCCTTCTCTTACCTTGACAGTAAAGAACTACTGGGCTTAGAATGTCACTGAAAGAAACAAAGGAAGTGTCTAAACTTACACAAAAGAATTATTAGTGTTAGAAAGTAATGTTAAAGATTTTAAAATATAGAAAATATGTTCATTAGCTACAGAATCAAGATAGTTTTTCATCGTTTAGCTGGATCCTAATATATGAAAGCTAGCATTTAATATAAACTGATTTCAATGTAGCCCATACTTAGTTATGCTTTGTCCCTACATAATTTCATGGATAAATATCAATCAATGTTGATACCTTACTGTAAGGAAATACCTGACAAAAGAAACTTAAAGATAGAAGTGCTTATTCTGAACCAGAGTTTGAGGGGCATAATTCTTTTCTCTCTCTCTCTCTTTCTTTCTTTCTTTCTTTCTTTCTTTCTTTCTTTCTTTCTTTCTTTCTTTCTTTCTTTCTTTCTTTCTTTCTTACCTTTTTTTTTTTTTGTGGGAAAGTCCTAGCAGCAGTGTAAGAAGTGGCAACTGGTAATGTTGTAACCACAGTCAGGCAGCTGAGAGAAATGAATGTTGCTGCCCACTTTGATATCTCCTTTTATTCAGTCCTGTACCTCAACCCATTAGGGTTGCTGTTCCCTCCTAAATTAAACATTTCCAGATGTAACCAGATAGGTGTTTCTGTGGCGATTCTAAATCCAGTCAAGTTGACCACAACTTCACATCACACCTCCACTCTTTGTTAACCTGACCTCTAAACATGTTACTTTAAAATAGCATGCTACCTTATGTCCTGAAAGTCTCATTTTCGTATCAAAATGTAAAATATATTTATTTCACCTCAAAGAGTCCCTGAAGTATTTAATTGAACACTGTTCAAAAATTCAAGGTTTCCTTTCAGATTAAAGATGAATGAAATGAGTTGGAACCCATGAAAAACAAAACAAAAACCAATATATACTTCTAATGTGCAAGGACACTGAGTAAACATTCCTTTCTTAAAATGGAAGACTAGAAGATAGCAAGGAAAGACAGTACGAAAGCAACACATAAATCCAGCAAACAAAACTAGCAAATCGTATAGCAAACCATATAGCACCTGAAGTTTGTGATAGCATAGTGTGGAATCCAGCAGCCTTGAGTAACTTCATTTCTTCATTGCTACTTCTGGTATCATACTAACTACTCTAGTATCCAAGTCCTGTTTCATGAAGATAGCATTGTTCAATGGCTGACCCACGGTACTAGTGTTACCAACATCCTGGTGTCTCCATTTAAACTTAAGCTTCATCCTTTCAGCTTCATGCCATGGCCTTTCAGGGCCTGCTTCTAATGAACCTGATGCTGCTGTACATTGCCTGGCCTCAGTTGCTTTCTGCTATCTTGGTGTAAGCATCTATGACCCCCTCTCACTTACATCTTTTATGCCTGGGAATTAGCATCATATGGACGATGTCATCAGCTTCTGCTCCCAACTAGAGACGTTAGAATCACAGTCACAGCAGAAGTGTATGCCTTAAAGGCTAATTTTGAGGAAACACTTTCCTTAGCAGTTATGATTTTAGCAGCAGCATTCTCAGTTCAAGCCCTCTCCTTTTAAACTGCCAGGAAGAGTGACACATGCCTGCAATTCTAGCACTTAAGAAAGCTGTGTGCAGGAGAGTAGGGATTTCAAAATCATTCTTGGCTACATGGTACAATCAAAGTCAGCATGAGCTAAATGAGATGCTGTTTTAAAAAAAAAACAATAAGAAAATCCAATGAATTCACATTTTCAGAAGCTAGAGGCTTTGCTATGTGGAGTCTTGTCTTAAGACTCTTAGTGCTGAACACCAGATTTCTCATTAATGTTGCCAATGACTTTAATAGTAACAGCCTCTTTCCTGCTCTTCTGGCTGGAACTTTAAAGTCTGGCTCCTTTCCATACCAAACTGCATATTTTTCATATCTTTTTGCTTTGTCTGTTATTCTACAAAGTGTCAACCTGGATGAGAGCATTGAGCAGTGACCAGTACACAGCTGGAGGCTGTTCTGACGTTTCTTTCACTAAACAAACCAGTCAATGACTTTTTAATCCCGTTTCACCCCAGCTCTCAGGTCTTTGGAAGAATGAAGCCAGATTCCTTGATGAAGTAGCATGAATGACTTCTATTTTAGTTTCTGATAGAGTCATTATTCACGGCTGCAATTTCATGAGCTGGGCCTTGGTTGTCCATAGTTCTTCCAGCATTCTGGTGTCCCATTCCCTTCCAAATGGTCCACTAAACAATTTTTAGTATGGGATCTCAGGTCCTTTCTAGTCTAAAGTTCCACACTCATCCTCATTTTTCCAGGAAAACAGTTCCAAAAGTTTAAGAGCCACACGGTGAGATTATAACAATGTTCTCATGCCCCAGTAACAATTTTCTGCATTATTTACTTTTCTTGCTGAAAAATATAAAAGAATAACAGCCAAAATCAACTCAGTAAAAGAAGGGTTAATTTTTGCTCTCAGTTTAAAGGTACAATGTATTATGATAGCGGTGACCTGACAGCACAACGGCAAGACAGAAGGTCACATGATGACACACAGAGACTTGAAGGCTGATGCTCAGCTTGATTTCTCCTTTATTTTTGGGAAAGAGTCAAGACTCTTGCATGGTATTAATCTAGGGTGATCATTCTAGAAACATTCCCATAGACACACCGGCAATGTGAACCACACAGTGGTGTCTCCTCACTGGAAGAGATACAAATCAAATATCTACATGGCATCTAGAAATCTGAGTGTGGATTTTGTTAATGACCTGGAAAATGTCTGTGTGTATGTATATGTGTGTGTGTGTGTGTGTGTGTATGTGTGTGTGTGTATATATATATATATATATATATATATATATATGGCTACATATGACTGTGTGAGCATGTGGAGACCAGAGGAGGAAATTGAGTGTCCTATTCTACCCCTCACTGATTCATTTCTTTAAGATGGTATCTTACTGAGCCTGGAGCTATTTTGATACTTGACAGTAAGCCCCGTGATTGTTGTCTCTACCACAAACAGTGCTAGAGTTATATAGATAGGCATGAGTGTCGCCACTCACTGAATTTTACACAGGTGCTTAGATATACTATCAAGTCCCCTTACTTGCACAAGTGCCCCAAAAAACACACTGAGTCATCTTTGATGACTAGAATCCAAAGCCTTTATTATTAGCAATCGGTTCAGACCTCCTGGATGTTCTGTCTCTGGCTTCCAGATACGGAGCATCTGCAGCCACATTGACCTCTTTGCTAATAGAACATTCTGAGATTGTACAGTTGTGTTAGCTCATTGCTTAGACTTTCAGGAGGCCTTCCTTTCTTGTTACACATCCCTTCATCTTAGTAATATTTACTCATGTTCTAAAAATGTACCAGTGAAGCTGGACATGGTGACCCGAACCTTTAATCCCAGCACTTGGAAGGCAGAGGCATTCGGATCTCAGAGTGCAAGGCCACTGTTCTTCAAAGGATATCCAGGGCAGACTACACAGAGAAATCCTGTCTTGAAAACAAACAAACAAACAAAGAAACAAACAAACCAACACAAATGCCAGTGAATATCTCAATTATTATGAGTCTCATTAGAAGGACTCCTCCAAAAGCCCTTTCTGAAGGTTCCCTGTGGGTCTGGTGTGCGTGAACACAGCTGGAGGAAAAAAACCCGCAGGGGTGTTAGACTACATTCCTTCCTCGCTGCTTTTCAGGTGCCAGGCTCAAGGAACTCTGGACACCCGCTATAGGAAGGTGGAACTCTGCCTAAGATAGGGGCCACATAAGAGTAAACTAATCAAAGTTTAAGAATAAATAAAACTAGTAAACCTTTGCTATCCTTGGACCCATAGCTAGAAAGTGTGCTTAATTTTAAGGATCCTTAGACCTAGTTGTAAGCAGGAGGGCACTTTTTGCGCATGTTCCTTCCCTGGTGTTCTGGTTCTGCAAGGAGCTATGAATTAAAAAGACAAACTCTCAAATCTTCCCCGTGGCATTTTGATGTACAGCCTCACCTTGGAGTCACCAAGTAGGTAGCATATCCATCTTCTGAGTTTACCAGATAAGGATATACTGGAATAAATGGGTTACTCTGGGTGGCAGCTTGCACATTTGCTCATTGAAAACCCCAATACTTCCTAGTGGTAACTTGCTCAACTTTGAGCTCTGTCTTGTAATGGAAACCTAACTGATGCTTGACCCACAGAGACAAAGTAACATGTAAGTTATTTATGGCTTTGGAAAGCTTGTCTTTTATAAAGGATGGCCTCACATAGTTGAACCTGATTCCTAATGTACACAGTAATATGCGGGAAAAAAAGATATTGCTATGAGAAAACAACCTGATGCCATAGGTCCAGTATATCCTTAAGCAGAATGTATTCCCATTCACTGTGGAGCACGTTCTTTTGACTCTACTCTTAAGTGCTCTGCCACCAATAATTAAATGCATCTGCTGAACTGAAGCATTTCACAAAAAAAAAAAAAAAAAAAAAAGAAATGAGAGGAAGATTTCACACTACTCTTCCCTTTCTACTGGGGAGTTTATTGAAGGAAGACAAATGCCAAATACAATTTCCTAGCTGACGTTATGCTCGTTTTTGTTGTCCTGCATGCATTCATGCTTCAGTGGCACTGTCTTCATTTATAGGACACGTGTGAATTTGAACTTACCGTATGTTGGAGAAGGAAACTGGATGAGAACACAAGCAGCCAGGGAAACAGACTCAGTGCATCTTCAATTACTAAATCTCAAATATTCCCAAATAATTAAGTTTCATGGGGCTATGTAAAAATGATGTTATTGTAAAATGAAACGATATTAAAGATTTTTTTGAAGTTACCTGTACATTTTTATCTGAAGACAGCTTGTTTATAATTCTGAAGCAGCAGGTATAAATCTAGACTGAGACCATGAGTGCTGGTGCAGTGAGGTGGGAGTTTAATCACAATAAGTCCTCTGAGAGCATAATGATGTCACCAGCCATCAGTTGGCCAGTGAAAGAAAACTCTCTAGGTTTGCTAATTAATTAGAAATGCAGATGCCGTGAATAGTTAGTCTGGTCTATGAGGTCATTATCTTTGGAAGAGAGCAAGTCTGGGAGTTGAACTTTTATGGTTCTGTGTAATGTATGTGAATAGTTAAACGTCAATGCAGAGGTAACAAGTGAAAACCAACACAGTGAGCCTCACTCTGGTGTCAGGCATAGGACCAGGTGAACATCAATCCTTGATGTCTTTCATTTTCATTGAGACAAAAATACAAATAGGAAAAACAAACACTCCCTTCAAACAAAACAAAACAAAACAACAACAAACACACACCCCAGCGTTCTTAAGTAGGTCTATTTCACTTCCTTTATGATAGGTTAAAACATGAGATTTATTACATACTACTGAATAATTAATAAAATAAAAGCTGAACAATTGTCAGAAACTGCGGATAGGTACATGATATGACACTACATATCTTTCACAGAATAAACACAAACTGTCAAGAGGAAAGCTTAAGAAGGGTCAGGCTAATGCTGACCAAAACAGCCTCTTAGTTACTATATCAAATTTGAGGAAACATTGAAAGAAATGGGACATAACAAGCTATGACTAATTGTATAATTGAGGTGGTGAAACCATCCTGGCAGGAGCAAAGCTACTAAAGACACATTTGTATTTTTCCCCTTCAGCTATCAAACTATTGAGACAGTGGTTCCCCTAAGGAATCAGAATTGCTCCCAGAACCTTGTGCTTCGAGAAGGCTGAAGACATGTTCTAGCCAGAAGAATTTGTCTCCCAAGAAAAAATTTCACAAAATTGTGACAAATGAGGGGTTACAGGGATGGGACCACCCCAGGACCAAAACTGTTCATTTGTGTTGCCTCTTGCCATCAATTAAACATTAACCTCAAATAAGGACCTTACCTATGGACTTGAATAAAACCCCTCCCGTGTTTGTCACAGTTCCTTGTTTCTTTAGTAGCTCTACTGCCAACAGGTGGCTTAGGCTTTGATCTTCACAATGCCGATAAGAACTCAGGCAAGCTAGGACATGGGGAAAAAAAACACATTTGGGGTGTCAGCCACTCTCAATAAGCTGTCCCTGGAAGGAGAGGAAGATTGAATGTCCCATGCAGCTGCTACAATTACTTTATTGCGGGGACTTTCTTATCTTTCTACTTCAGCTGGCAGTAGTCTCCACATCTACTTGGCGAAACAGAGAGATGAATACTTGGTCTGACCTTTGGTAAATTTCTACCTAATCTGTGCACTTTGGGTGTTGCTTCCTTTTAGATTGGGGTTCCCTTTGAGCTATTTTGGTTCATTTAAAATCACTTTTATGGCCGCTATTTGGTAACCAGCTTGATCCTTCAGTTCAGAGCTGTTTGTATGACTGGTCTTATCATTCTGGAAGCTATTTTGGAGTATATTTGGAATTGTATTGAACTACTTGTGTAACTGCAATGTGACAGGGAAAAGTTGAAATAAGTTTGTCTATCTGTTCTCTGCTGAGTCATTGGAATCCTGTTGAACTGTGAGACAGAGAAACAGGACTGTTGAGGAGACACTAAGGTCTGTACAACCATGGAAACATTGTTCATCCATGGTGAGCTCTAGGGAATACTCTTTCATAAACTTGTGAAATCAGGGGGCAAAACCAAAACTGCTCCTAGACTTTCTGAAAATCAGAGAGCAAACCTCTGACCACTTTAATTTGGAATGTGAAAACCATTTATCATATACTAAAATTATTGCTTTTAGCATTTAAATCACAGAGAGATAGAGAGAGACAGAGACAGACACAGAGAGACAGAGACAGACAGAGAGAGAGAGAGAGAGAGAGAGAGAGAGAGACTTTTCGGCTTATGGAAGAGTTTATTAGGGCTTATAGTTTCAAATTATTAAGAATCCATGATGATAGTGAGACACAGCATCCAGTGGTAGGCTTAGCAGCAGGAACAGGACACTGAGCAAAAACCACTTCAATTGCAGTCAGGAAGTCAGGAAGCGGAGACAGAAACTGAAAGTGGGATCAGGCTATGGCTTTGGTTTCTTTTGTTTTTGTTGTTTGTTTCTTGAAAAAGGAACTTCCACTGTAGACCAGGCTGGCCTCAAACTCACTGCCTGACTAGGGGCTACAAACTCTTAAAGCTCTCCTTCTTATAGCAGGAACCTACTTCCTACAAGTTAGCACTTCCTACATCTCTCCCAAAAGTACCAACCACTTGGGATCATGTGTTCAAAAGCTTAAGTGAAAGGAAGAGAGAACATGTTAGGGAATGTTTTGTAGGAAGTACTGTCTTTCTACATTTCCACATGGCTTTTTCAGAGGTCCTTAGTATTAGTCATCATTCCTCATACCCTTCCTACCTTGCCTTCCTATTCACTACCTCATTTAGCTCTTTCTGTTATCTGTTCCTCTTTCCCATTTTTATCCCTGCTTTCTAACCCTTTCCTTGAAATCTGACCCATAGCCCCTTCTTATTTTCCAATCTATATTGCTATTGCAAATGAAACATAACTGATCTCAAGATTTGAAGCCAACATTCATGTGTACAATAGAAGAGGAAGTATTTGTCTTTCTGGTTTGGGTTGCCTCATTCAGACTGCTCATCCCTAGCTTCACATGTTTACCAGTGAATTTCATTTTCTTTTTCAGCTGAATAATAGTCTATTGGTTCTATTAATGAGAGTTCATTATCCATTTTTCAGTTTATGGATGTCTAGACAGTTTCCATTTCCGGGCTATTGTGAATAGAGCATCAATGAACATGGAGAAGTAGTATGTTTGTGGGAAGATATATAGAGATTCCTTTGGGAATAGGTCCAGGAATGAAACTGTTGGATAATGGCAGATCTATTTCTAACACTTTGTAGAACCTCCATACAAATTTCCGTAGTGGCTGTACTTCTACAAAAAATGAATATGTGCTCCCATTTTGTATGGTATGAATGCATCACCAGTCAACTGAAAAAAAAAGAAAAAAAGAAAGAAAACCCCTTATGTCCTATAGGAATTGGTAGAGTAGAAGGTGGGACATCCAGTAGGCAGAAAGGATTCCAGATCAGAGCTAAGCATAGGAGGATTTGCCCTGGGACATGAAGGAGGATAAACGTGTGAAAGCCGAACAGAGGGTAACCAGTCACGTGGCAGAACTTAGATTAAAATAAACATGACATTAAATTATGAGGTAGCCAGGGAATGAGCCTAGCTATATGGCTTAGGTATTTGTAAATATATTTTAGTCTCAGAGTCCTTATTCTGGGAGCTTGGTGCTGGAAGGAAAAACACTCCACAACACATAGCAGAATTTGTTCTTCTTTGCTTTATTAGTCTTAACCTTTCTGTCCAGGATAAGATGGAATCTCAATGTACTTTTAGTTTGCATTTTCCTGATGACTAAAGATGGTGAAAAATTTTTAAATATTTATTCGCTTTTGAGAATTCTATGTCATTTTGTTCTAGTTTGCATTCTATTGCTATGATAGACCATTTACCCAAAGCAACATGGGGAAGAAGAGGTTTATATCATCTTACACTTCTACCTCATAGTCCATGACTGAGGAAAATCAGGTCAGGAACCTGCAGGCAAGAACTGAGGCAGAGAACATAGAGAAATGATGATGATTGGCATACTTTCCCACTTCTGCTTAACTACCTTTCTCTTACACATCATGCCCATCTGCCCAAGGGTTACATGATTACTGGTTACATGGTCTTGGACATCCTCCACCAACTAGCAGTCAAGAACCTCTCCTACATATATGCCCATAGGCCAGTCTGATAGAGACAATTCATCAATTGATATTCCCTCTTCCCAGGTGTGTCAAACTGACAAACAAGAATAACCATCACAGATCTATCCTTTGTCAACTTGCCTTATCACAGAAACATTTTCTTGCAGCAGATGGAATGTAACACAAGGACACACAATTGGACAATGTGCAGAGTAAGATGCTTTAAAACACTCAACTGTAAATGAGAGATCTTGATCAAAATCCTTCCCTCAAGGCTGGGGATCTAAGTGGAAGAGCACATGGTAAGAGTGTAATAGCTAGAGGTGACTCTAAGAAAACAGTGCCTTTCAGACTCAACAGGACTGATACACATATAAATCAGTGTTTAATATTATGATATTAACATAGAGACTTTGGAATAAACAAGAAAGGAGAGGGTATGACTTAAAGTGAAATGTTTGTGTAACTTAAAGAGACTGTGGCAGCATGTACAAGATTTCACAGGTTCAAGACAGAGGAGGTCGAGCACTGACTGAGAGGAGGAAGTGAAGACAAGGTCCCATTCCTAACTTAGGAGTTATCTGCACTTGACACCTGTAGACAAGGGAAAAATAATTTTCCTATAATAGAGTCTCACTGAGTACATTAACAACATCCGAGGATAGGTTACATGCCCAGGAAAAACTGGCTAACAAAAAGTGAACTCAACAGACATTTGTAGTCATTTTGTCTCATTTTGCTTTGTTTGAACATTTTTTGTAGTACTGGTCTTTTGATTGTTTATTTTGAGTTTCATTTCTATGGACACTTTTTGATATGTGTTTGTTATTTTTATTTGCTTTATATATAGAGAAAAAACATAAAGTTGGATGGGTTGGGAGGTAGGTAGGGATGATCTGGTAGGAACTGAGGGAAATATGCATACATACATACATACATGATAAAAGGAGGGAAAATATATACATATATATGATCAAAATACACTGTATGAAAAGAAATGTTTTTCCAATTAAAGATGGTTTTAAAAATTCCAGAAGTCTTTAGAAAATTCCAATCCTTTAAATATTTAATGATTCTCCAAAAGTTCAAAGTCTCTCAATTGTTGGCGCCTGTACAATCAAAAATAAGTGACAGTTCCAATCAGAAAACTAAATCAGAAAACCAAACTCAAAGTGTGGAAATCCTAGGAAATCTCTAGCGTCTGGGACTTGTCAGGATCTGATGGAACCCAAAGACTCATGCTCTCACACTTCTCCATTTCTCCCATGCTCAGCACCTAGATTGTCTGGTAGGAACTACTGAGCTCCACAACATAGCTGTCACGATCTTGGTGGTCATCCTATGGTTCTGGCCTCTTCAATATGCTGGGGTCTGCACTTCAACTGTGGCTGAATCTTCACCAGGTCCTCCCCCTACTTTTGTAGCACCAGGCCTCAGTTGCTCTCCATGACCCATTCAGTTCTTGAGCTCCCGTTGTGACCTAGGTTGCAACTTAGACTCAGTAATGCCCTCTTGCCTCTCTGTAGGAACTGGAACAATGCCACATTATGCTAACTCTCATCTGCTGTCTGTGAACTATTTATGCCTTCAAAATCAGTACCATATGGGAGATTCTTTCAGGTTACCAAGTCCATCTTGGTATGTCTGAAATGCAGGTTTTGCTCCTGTCTGAACCACAGCTTCTCTATCCTGACCTTAAGAAAATACCCACCAGAAGATCAATCACAGCTCCTTTATCCGCAGTAGTTAACCAGTACCCCTTTTTCCCAGTAAAGCAAAGATTTCACTTAAGTGATCTGATCTTAACCTGATCTTAATCACAGCTGATTCCTCAGTTCCAACTGGCTAGAAACCACAGAGTCATAACCAAAAAAGTATTACATGCAAAGTCCAGACAATCTTTGAGAAATTTACAGACTTCTTTCTAAAACTTCACCTGCCGGACCTTAATCATCTACACTTTTCACAGCTTTATCTTTCAAGCTCTAATAACAGCTTATTAATCTCTGAGCACTCAATGGTCTTTTCTGGCTCAATGTTACAAAATCTCTTCCCAATTCTTTCTCAAGAAAACGGTCTGGTTCATTACAGCAACACTCCGTGCTCCTGGTATCAATTTCTGTCCTAGTTGTCTTCCTGTTGCTGTAATAAAACACTGACTAAAAGCAACATAAGTGAATGTAGGGTTCATCTGGCCTATAGATGATATGCCGTCATTGATAGAAGCCAAGACAGAAACTCAAGGCAGGAATTGAAGCAGCGACCATGGAGGAACACTGGTTACTGACTTGGTTTCCTGCTTCTGCTCAGCTACTTCCCTTATAAAGATCAGGCCCACCTACTCAAGGATGATGCTGCTCACATAGGTTTGACACTCACCTATCATTTAACAATCAAGAAAAGGCCTAACAGCTATGTCCATAGGCCAATAAAATGGAGGAAATCTCACAGTTATGGTCTATGTTCCTAGATATGTCAATTTGACATCTAAGAATATCCATCATAAATTTCATGCCTTGATTTTTAACTGGGTTTATTTTTCTTAGTATGTAGGTTTTTGAATTATTTATACATTCTTGACACTAACCCTCTGTCAGATGTGTAGGTGATAAAGATTTTTAAGGCCATTCCGTAGGCTGCCTCTTCACTGAGATGATAGTGCAAGTGGAAGTTTTTACAAGCATACTTTATGAGGCTGAGAAAAATATAGTGCACATAATTTTAATAACAATATTTTAAAAATCAATATGCAACTAAACAAATATTGACACACTTAATTGCATTAAATGGTTTAGTTTTTAAAGCAGTTATGCTCCCACCCTTTACCCAAAAGTTAAATTAACTGAACCCACACTTTTAAAAAACAGTAAGCTAAAAAGTTTAATAACATCTATTTTGCCCAATCTTTTATGATTCCTCCTAAACAACAGTTTCTTCTTTTACTCATCTGTTGTCCTGATCTTTTTATTTATTTATTTATTTTTTGCTGTTATAATTTTTGATGATATAATTCCTGTCTCTAATGATGGCCTTAATGCTAATGCCTCGAAGATTTTTTCATATGTTCATTATCGCAGGCTGATAAGCTCTAGGTGAAAATTCAGGTCAGTTTCTTTAGGGAAGTAGCAACTATTAATGAGGCTCAGACGTTTCAGGAAATGATGAAAACTTGGGCAAATGCACTTCCAAGGGGATTGTAAAAGGCTTGTACATCCTCAGCTAACAATGTGAACACAATTAATAGAAAACAAGAAATATAAAAAAAAAATAGAAAATGTTGAAGAAAACAGTGAAAGATGCCTTAGCAAATTTTAAGTGAACTATGCTCTGCGTATCATCTACTTTTATAATTATATCTAGGAGAACTAGTACATCAATAGTATTCAAGGTCAAATAAGTATCCCCCCATACCCCCATGCATTCTTGTGGCTAAAAACCTCTTCCATATGTCTCCTGTCACCTCCTTAGGTGGTTTAATTTTAAACCATGACTATACTTTTTTTTTTTTTTGTACATCAGTCTTTACTTGAAATAAATAAGAATTTGTGACTATTTTCCAAAGTTAAGGATGGAGAATCAATAGAACGGACCTAAACAGTGAAGATGTTAATGGTATTTGAGAAGCAGCAAGAGGGTAGCTATTATTTTAATACATTATCAGAGGACCCCATTAAGTCATAAAAGAATTTTATTGTGAGTAAAGTAATCAGTAATTTTTAGAGAATTGGAGATGAGGTTTGGACTAACAATGTAGGAATTAGGACACTTAGACTGGATATTCTAAGTAATAACAAATTTAATCTTATTAATTTTGCCCTAGCCATGGTTGGTAGTGCCAGCTAGTGAGTGGATTATTTGCAAACAAGAGTTATGGCACCTTTAACTTATTATTATGTGCAACAGAAAAAGTAGTTTTGTAAAGTAGGAATTACTCTTTCTGAATTGTAAGAACCTTTTGTGTGAAAAGCAATATCTAGAAAGTTCCTAGCTAGCATCATACTTAATAAGAAAAGGATACTAAAGGAATTTTGAACATAACTGTAAATTTTGAGAATGATCATAATTTACCTGTATTGAAACTAACTCAGTGTGACATTAATATTGTAAATGTAAACCCAATCAATAAAGTGGTAAGACTACCTGCCTTTTATGTGGATCAGTGTATATCATTTTTAAAGGGAAGGAATAGAAGTTCTTCAGTGAACCTTTGATAGAATTCAGAAGACCTATGAAATTCGATAAAAAAGGCATTATATTACCTTATCACTAATTAGCACTAAAATTAAATATTTTTAAAATTGTGAATTAAATTGTAACCTATGGAAATATTGAAAAGGTTATGACTATGATTTTTTTATGTTAAATTGTAATAAAGAAGCACATGTAATATATAATGCAAGTTAGTTTTGAAACATATTGTCCCAACTGTTCTGAGATAATGTTTGCAATCATATGTACTATCCTTTATGATTTGTAGTCATGTATTTGAGAAATACTCTGTTCTTATCTCCATACTACCAAGGGTCCCATGAGACACACATACCATCTCGTAGCTTAGGAAGAAAGGTAACACCTGAATAGATAAAGAATCTGCCCCCCACTCCAGGTTAGGTTGCCTGACATGTATTCTTCTGACCTTGTTCCATCTCCCCTTATATCTGCTTTGATAACTCTAGGTGAAGTAAGTAAGCAAACTGAAGAGCAACTTCAAGATCTCCAGTCTATTTTTGTCAAAGAAGTTGTTTTGAAAATTGCAGAAAACACAGAACTACTCCGGATTTAAAAGAAGACAAATATGTAGCTGACATGAGACATCAGGAGGGAGAAACAGTGCCCGCAGATGGAAGCAGAGAAGCTCTTCTGTGATTCTTTAACACTGGAGGGTTTTTTGTTTTTGTTTTTGTTTTTGTTTTTTTCATATGTCCTGAAACCCCCGGATCACAGCAGGACACCTGTGACTCTGACAATTGTGTGTGGCTACTTTAGAATATAATAGAAGGAAAAGACAGGGACAGGGACACATAACTCTCCCCATGTACATGTAGTAAAACTCATGTCTTGTTCGACATTTATGAAGTGTTAGTGTTTCTATGCCAAGGTCGGTATCACATGTTGTTCCTCTCTGTATCTAGCTCCATGCCTCCAGCACATTTGAAAATTCCCAGTAAGATCTCTATAAACAGGAATTACTAAAATAATACAATAAAGGATCTTCATTTTTCCAGAAACATTCAAAATACTTCTCTATACTATATTTTTATTTTCTTTCATTTTATGAGGAACATTTATAAAGTGGTCTTGGTGATATGTTTAGTGGCCTGCTCTAGGCATTTGTCTGGAATTTAAAAACAAGGGTTCAGGAAAACAAAAAGAAAAACATCTCTAAGGTTTCAGCTTAAAAATGAATCAAATAGCCGGGCAGTGGTGGCGCACGCCTTTAATCCCAGCACTTGGGAGGCAGAGGCAGGCGGATTTCTGAGTTCGAGGCCAGCCTGGTCTACAGAGTGAGTTCCAGGACAGCCAGGGCTACACAGAGAAACCCTGTCTCGAAAAAAAAAACCAAAACCAAAAAAAAAAAATGAATCAAATGCATAAGACTACTAATATGCAGCTAAGATGAGACTTGGATTGGGTTATGTTCATTCTACGGTCACAGGTATCAATCTCTCCATATATGAAGTCAAATTCAGTATATATCACAGAATATTATTAATTGTAAGGAGATACTATTAATTAATAAAGGCCTTCCAAATGTGTGTCTGAAGAAAACTGAGACTAAGAAAATTCAATGAGAAGAAAATTATTTGAATGTTATTTTCGATCCTTTGTGAAAACAAATGGAAATAAAGTACCATCTATTGTGATGCTATAAGTCCAAACATCTGAGCTTCTTTTTAAAGAAGGAAATAAAAATTCATTGATCTTAAGAAACAGAATGCACAAGACCCTTCAGTCTCCCCATATCAATTATTTTCATCTACTCAAGTGCAGTTATAACATATGATGGAGCCATTTGGAAATGTGCTGTTGTTTCATGAGGGTAAAAGGCTTCAATGTGTGTGTGTGTGGGGGGTGGTCAATATTTCTTTAAATTGGTATTACCATTTGTCTCTGGAAGAGATGCTCACAGTATACAAGTACATAATTGTGGCTGCACCAAGGCAAAGGAACTGAAGGACTGAAGACAGAGGTCTTTGCTGTTTGTTGACATGTGAGCTTTGAATACCTTTTCAATTCAAAGATTTTTCTAGGTATCAGAAACAAAAGGCACCCATGGTTCCTTAATACAATCACCACATATTCAAATCTATTTTCTGGGCTGTGGATATGTTGAATCCATAAATCTAATAGGGGAAGACCTTAAAATTGGGCCCTACTTGTACAGGGTCCAAATCTCAGTGCTTCAGTAGTCTCCAAGGAATCCATGCTGAGCCATACGCCTCAGCAACTTCTAACCTTAAAGACATGTCTGACAGTGAAGATCTCTAGAAGGCTAGAGGGAATACTGAGCTTGGGCAGAAAGGATCTTTTCCTCTAGGGAACAAATTAAAATATATTCATCCAAGGCCTTATTACTCAAGCAGTGATAATACATAAGATTTTTTTCCTCTTATATATATATTTTGCTTTCCTTTTTAACTTGTTTGACAACAATAGAATTTATTAATATAGTAAAGTGGATTGAAGTTTAAAAGGTAAATAAGATTTATATATTGGGGTTACATACATTCGGTATTTTTTTTTTTTCTGAAAAGATGCGACTTTGTCATTTTCATGATTATAGTTGTATGGTACTATTTCCTCGGGTTACAAGATGCTGTAGTCATGGAAACTAGAGAATGTGGGAACCAGATCTATAGTAATGGTAATAGAGGTAAAGGAGGTAAGACAGGGTCAGCATAGCCTTCCCTAAGATCTCAGGTACTAATGCCTTCCCCAGCTATAGATGATTTTTTGAAATGCTTGGTTATGCACAAAGTGAATAGTCAATTCAAAGAGGAATTCTCCAGTGTAGCTTCTTGTAGTTGCCATTCATGATAGGGTGGGACTTAGTGGTTGATACTCCTCACCTCTACAGAAGCCTAGAAGCCTAGAAGTCTCACTAAGTCTCACTTTGGTGATATCATACTTTGGTCTTTCACAGATTGATGTTTGTTTGTTTTTGCCAAAACAATTAATGAAATAACTACTGACATCTCTGGGTCTAGAAGGTTTCTGTGTTCTGACTGTCTTCCAGGTCTGGTTTCTTTAATTTTGTTAAGTGTATGTGGTATGAAACTTTGGTTGTGGAGGTTATTTTATTCACTTCATAAGAAGTACATTTGCCCAGTTGACCTGGAATAGCCTTTTCTCCATGAGCATTTAGCCCAGGAACATGAATTGTATAACTAGCAGCAAGGTAAAGCCTGAGTGGTACTACAATGGTTGTGTGTTTTTTGATGCATTGCTGGCAAGGTGCATCTTTTCTTCTTCATGGTTATTTTTTTTTCCACTCACTTAAAGCCATCAGTTTAAAATAATAATCTCTCCCTCAAAAAGAATTTTTATCTTGTCTCAGTACGTCCTGAGAATGCAGTTAAAACCATTCAAAATAGAACTTCAATATAATAAAAACACACATTTAAACTTTTATAGAAAAAAATCCATTTACAAAAGTATAGCATAAAGATGAAGGGAAACCGATTTCTAACGGGAAGGGAATAAATAAACTCAAACTCAAGTTTCTTCCCCTTGGCTGTCACAGTGCACGTCTTTTTCGAGGTATGTAAGAATTTTTCTTCAGCAAATAACCCATGCTGTAGCAGGAACCATGATGCTATCTTTCTGAGGACAGGTCTGGATTGCACACTAAGAGTTCAGACCCACAGAACTCTTCAGACATCAGTCACAACTGACAGTCCAGGAACTTAGTGCATATTAATTGAGGTTCATGCAACCCTTTCATTGAATACAATTAATCTGCAAGATCTATTCCCATAATTCAGTGATATATTTGTACAATAGGAAGGATATTAAAATAGGTTCAATAGGAAGGATATTAAATAAATATTGTTGAATGAATGTTTATGGTATTCAGAATGGTATACAAATTTTCCTTACCTTCTCTATATAACCTTGAAGCTAATTTATTTGGTTTTTATAAATTTTTCTTTTTGGTAGACATGATTGACCAAAGCCTTGAACTCCCACTGGCATTCAGCCTTATCTCTTTCTTACTGAAATGAAAGTTCAAACCCTTGAGTATGTGTTTAAATTACAGAAATGTACCCCCAGAAAGCTAGTGGAAGTAATCACCTCCCATGCAAAATATAATGGACTAGAATGCTGGAAATAACTCTCACTTTTAAAGTACATCCCATAAATATGTTACTGGCCAGTGTTTTATAAAGTACTTTCTGTAAATATGTTGCTGGCTTCTTAAACTTTTATTGTTATAGTTTTGTTTGTTTTTGCTTGTCCTTTTTCTTTTTAAGTAATGCTGACTCAATTATAGGGCTATAGCAGCATAAGAAGAACAGCTATATCTGGTCTATAGACAAACTATCCTGTAGAACACTGATGCAAGGCCATGAAAGGCCATAGACATCTCTAATTTAGCTGTAAACAAACACAGTCAGTGAGACAAAGTTAGGTTGTTTTTTTTTTCTTTCTTTCTTCATTGTCATTTTTTTCTTCTTAGTGACAAAGAATGGAGTAGATAGTTCATCATTTGGAGGTAGTACAGAAACGAATCATCCTCCCTGAATGCCCTTATTATTTAATGACTCTTGAGAGATGTGTGTATATCTTTCTTTTGTTTTCCTAGCATACAGAGAAACTCAGTGTGAGTTTCTTATATTAAGCTTCAGAACAAAATATACATCCAAAAAATATATGGGTATTGCTAAAATTGGCCTCCCTAGGCCCATCGATTTAATTAAGCCTTGTTCAATTTACCTTTAAATTTCAACTTGATAGAGCTTAGTGTCACTTAAGTGGAAGGAATCTCAATTAAGAAATTATTTTGATAAAATTGGCATGTGGGCATGTCTGAGGGGGATTATCTTATGTGTTAATTGTTTCAAGAGGGCCCAGTCCATTGTATAATTTCTGTGTGGCTGGTCCTGGGCTTTATTACAGAGTTGGCCAAGCATGAGCTCCAGAGGAAGCCAGCAGCAGCCTTCCTTCACGATTTTTTCTTCAAGTTCTTGTATGAGTTTCACCACTAACTTCTCTGAAGAGTGGACTATAACCTGGAAATATGAACCAAATAAAACTCTTCTGCCTCTAAGTTGTGTTTTGTCAGAGTGTTTTGTTATACCAACAGAATGAAACTAAAAACAAGCCTCAAAAATGATCACAGTACAGTTATTGTCCCCAAGTACTGAGGCAGTTCTAGCATCTGTAAGTGCAGCTGGTGTCCTATCAGGAAGTTCTCCATTACAGCACACTACTAAATCACTTCCTCCAACACCTCAGTTTTAGTCACTGACAGCACTGAGTTCAGTGGTAGGGTGAGAGTACTCTAGATTAGTGGCTTTATGGTTTTCAATATCTGATAATACAGTCCTCTCTCTTTTCTGGATCAAGATTCTAGGCCCAAGAGAATCAATTTAAAGGGGTCAATTTAAATTAAAAACCAACAAAATTATTACTTAATCTCTGCAGTGAACTGAATCATTTCAAATCCAATTTGACTGCAACTATTAAAAGCAGACAAATAAAACTGAAAAGAAGGTAGAGGAGAGGAGACTCACAGTCATCTGATATTGTTCCCTTAGGAGACAGCCTTAGGTTACAAAGAGGTGTGTCCAGAAAAATTCACATCTAAAATACAAGTATCTGGGCATAAGCACCCTATTTTTATATAGTTCAATACAACTTTGATGTTGAACTCTAACAGTTAAAGGAGAGAAGGCAGGCAGACATACAAGGAGTACAATAGGACCAGTTTGTTTCCAAGGGTTTCCTCTATCCAGTTAATTTGAATAATGAAGTAACATAGGCTTTGGATGTTCTTAATCTGCTTTGGATTGGCTTTTATATTTATGGATATGGATACCTATGTGGTTTTGACTATAGATACATTTTATAGTCTCCACACTTATTATTTCCTGTCATCTTAACTAATTATTCATCTTTACTTTTAAAACAAATTTCTAAATAATGTTTCCAACTCTCGTTAGGAGCATGTGACAAGCTAATCTTTACCACCAGCTTGATGGGATTTAAAATGATTGTAGAAACAAACCTCCAGCCCTATCTTTGAGGGAGTACTTAGATTAGGCTGGGACAAAAAGGTTCACTTTAAATGTGGGTGGTACCATTCCATGGGCAAGAATCACTGATGCTATTACAAAATGTAAACTGAGCCTCAGCTTTCCTCACTGTCTGCTTCCTGCCATTGTGACCAGTTGCATCCTGCTTTAGCTGCCTGCCATGCCTTCAGCCATGATGGATTGTATCCTCTGAAACTGGAAGCCAAAATAGACTTTCTCTCAAATTACTGTTCAGGTAATTTGTTACCACAATGAGACAAATATAACACAGTTTTAGTTTAGAAATTGTAAAGTAACTTAATGCATACTAAATATTCAAGAACACTTTCTTCTCCATCCTACCCATTACTCCTTCACAGACTCTCAGGATATCAGGATCTGTTCTTTTACCTCTATCACAATTTCCTTAATTATCTGAAATGTGGATTAGAAAATTCTAGCACTCTTCTGACAGGGAAGTTTTCGATATGAAAAATGGCTCAGAAAAGCACAATAAAAGTTTTGTACCAAAAAAGTGGATAAAAATTTATTTCTTTGGATTAGAAACAACCATGAAATTGGATTAAACTGTCCATGAATTAAATCAATTAAAAAAAAAGGCACTGGCTAAGCTGATGCGATGTCATAAAAAGAATTCTATGTATAAGGCTTTGGTGAATAGGTTATCTTACACTTCCTGGTTTTCCTCGTCAGACCATTGACATTTTGAATGAAGTTTAAAATATTTTAAAGGTATTATAAAATAAACATCTGAGGTGAACAATGTCATATCCTCTGCCTTGTTCTGGCATACTCCCTAGAGAAAGATATACTTATATTTGGAACTACACTATTAGAGACTTTATACATACTATTTTCCAATCCTTCCTTTTCACTTAATAGTATGTTTTGGCCATCATTTCAAATCGGTGTGTAAGTAACTCTTCATTCATTTTAACTTCCACAAGCATGACATTTTGCCCTAATATATTTAATCAGTCTCTTGCAATGGTCATCTCCATCCTTTTCTTTGTAAAGTTTCATTGAATTACTGCTTTCAGTCTCTCTCTCTCTCTCTCTCTCTCTCTCTCTCTCTCTCTCTCTTTCTCTCTCTCTCTTTCTCTCTAAGAAAAATATAGAGTTGGAATACCCTGTTAGAAGGATGTATTTTTGATACTTTGGGAGCTAGAAGGCCCTAAATAACCCCAAAATTATTTCTTTTTTAAGTTCTTAAATAGCTTTTGGAGAAAAAAATTATCACCAGTGACATGATTTCAGTCAAGGTACATTTTTAAGAGCTAGCAAGCATTTCAGTGTGCTTGATAATTTTTGGAAGTACTTCAAAATTCAGTTAGATTTACTATATGTTGTCTTTAGCTTTTTCTGTGCTGTAGTTCGTGATCTGGCTACTGTCCAACCTCAGTTCTTATTCCTTCCCCACATACTATTCAAGTTTCAGTTATTCCAAATGCCGGCTGCTAAGCACAGAGGCCGTCCTTCACCTACCCTTTCAGTCAAACATACTGTATGCAGTATTACAAATCTTGCCTCCTAGAGTCTTCAGTGAAGTACAGTTGACCCTTGGTGTCTAGAGATTGGTTCCAGAACTCTTGCAAGATCAAAAACTACTGATGCTTGTGTCTATTCTTAAGTACTATGCTATTTTTATAGAACCCATGAATTCTTCTTAGTAGACTTTGAAGTCATCTGTAAGTTTTTCTGTGTGCTAATATAATGTTAATGCCATGCAATTAGTTGGTACATTGTGATGCTCAGGGAATAATGACAAAATCTTCAATTTGCAATACAGTGTGACCCCCACCCCCAATTTTGATTATGTGTTGAATCTGCCAATGTAGAACTTCCCAACATGGAGAGTTATTTCATGATGAACCACATAGTCCAATCTCTTCATTTCTTCTCATTCCATCCCACTAACCTCAGATATTTCTTCCTTGTTCCAATTTAAACATATCCACTTACCAGGTAAAATACTACTGTTATATCTGGCTTTTCTACAGAACTGGATCTTTGAGTAAATTGACTAGGAGGAGAATGTCCATGCCAGATGATAGTCCACAGATGGCACTGCCTAGATATCATATGACTATAAAACACCTGTGTCTAAAGGGAGGCTGCTGAGTGGAGACATCCCTTTCATCATGTATATTGATGGGAGAACTGACATGGAATTATTAAGGTCAGCAGTACATGAAGATAATTTTATATGATGCCAAAGTTTATATATGATGTTTCATTTTGGTTTTTTTGTTTGTTTGTTTGTTTTGTTTTTTTTTTTTGCTTTGCTTTGTTTTGTTTTCTGTTCAGGTTGCCACCACATTATACTATCCATGCTTTACTACACATATTTCTAGTAATAAATGCTCAAAAATGTACTGCAAATTTCAATAAAACATCATATTCTATGTGACTTCTCACTTACTCATTGTCTTAGGGTTTCATTGCTGCAAAGAGGCACCATGACCAAGTCAACTTTATAAAGGACAACATTTGATTGGGAATGGCTTACAATTTTAGAGGTTCAGTTCATCATCATTATGGTGGGAAGCATGACTGTATGCAGGCAGACATGGTACTGGAAGGGCAAAGAGTTCCAAATCTTGAACCAAAGGCAGCTAGGAGGAGATTCTTTCACAGACATCCAGAAGGAAAGGTTCTTCCATACTGCATGGAGCTTGAGCATAGTACCTCAAAGCTCACCCTCACAGTGACACACTTTCTCCAACAAGACCACACCTACTCCAACAAGGTCATACATTCCAATAGTGCCATTTTCCATGAGCCAATATATTCAAAGCACCATATTCCATTCCCTGGCCCCAAAAGACTTATTCAAACTTACCAGTCTCTGGGGGCATATATTAAATATATGCAGAATATATTTAATCCAACTTCAAATCCCATAGGCGATAACAGTCTCAATAATGTTTAAAGTCCAAAGTTCAAAGGCTCTTCTGAGATGCATGTAATTACTTACTGTAATCCCCTATAAAATTAAAATCACAAAGAAGATCATATACTTCCAACATTACAGGATATACGTTATCATTCCAAAACATCACAGTGATAAAGTGCTGAATGAAAGCAAGACCAAAACTAAGCTGGGTAAACTGCAAACTCTGCAACTTCATGTCTGATATCAAAGTGCTCTTCAGATTTCTAACTCCTTTCAGCTTTGTTGACTGCAACACAATTCTTTCTCTTTGGCTCTTTCCACTCCCTGTTAACAGCTCCTTGGCAGGTATCCCACAACTCTGGCATTTCTAACATCTTTTGGTCTCCAAGGTAAGTTCAACTTCACAGCTTCTTGTTCCAAAGTCTGGGATCCTCACAGGCTCCTCCAAAGGCCTTCTGTTACTTCTCCAGCTTCACCCTTCGTAGCACTCCAGGCTTTGGTTGACTCCACTCCATTGCTACTGCTGCTCTTGGTGGTCATTCCGTGGTACTTGTATGTCTAATATGCTGGGCTTGGTCTTCCATCGCAACTGGGCTTCACCAATAATAGCCTTTCCTAGGCTTTCTTCCTCAATTTCTTTGCATGAGCCCTTCAATCCTGGACTATCAACTACAACTGAGGCTGTACCTTCACCAATACACTTTCCTTATCTCTCAGAGTGCCAAGCCTCAGCAGCTATCTATGACACCTTATGCCTTCAAAACCAATACCACTTAGGTGACTCTTACACATTATTAAGTCCATTAGCAGCAGGAGGTGCAACCGTGGTTGTCTTTGGTACACAACTTCTTTGTGCTATCAGAATATATTTCCAAAAGATTTTACCTCAGTGATACCAGTCTCTTCTTAATTACCACTAATTTCTGAGCTCTAGCTAACCAGCATCAATTATCCCTGTAAACCCTTCTATTATTGGCACTTAAACCAGTACCACATCACCAAAGTTCCTGAGTTGTACTGCTTTTTGTGGCTGGAACATGGCTTCCTTTTTCTATTACATCTTCCACTGCTTAAACTTTGCTGTCCTGGAACTTGTTCTGTAAACTGACCTTGAACTCAGAAATCTGCTTACCTATGTCTCCTGGAATTAAAGGCATGTACCACCATGCCTGGACCTAGGCTTTTTGTGGCATTCTTCTTTTTTTAAGATTTGCATATTTTTTTATATTCTATAGTTTTAATTTACATTCCCAATGATTTCCCCTTTCCTGGTTCCACCCTCCTGGAAGATCCAAATCAAAAGCCAGTGTCTTCCAGCCTCAAGATCTAGACCACAAGCATGCCCTCCACTTCTGGATTGTAGCTCATTCCAAATTAAAAGTCAGAATGAAATCAATAACTAGGTAATAATAATGCCTAACATGATCACATGATTAATCTTTATCACACGTTAAACTTCAAATACATAAATAATAAGCTTAGCTGGATGAGATCTTGACTTGAGGTCACCACTCCTTTAATTCCACTTAATATCCTTGAACACATGATTCAGCTCTATTGCACTTCCTGATGCCTGTTTAATACTTGAATCATACATTTTGCATTTTTTCTTTCTAAGCTTGCTACACTTAATTAAAACACTCCTCATAAGAGTGAAACACAGGAAAGAGTCTAAACTTGGTTGAGTTGAGACTTCCCTTGTCAATGCAATTAATCTGAATCTCTTTAACTTAACCTCAGGCAGGCTCTTCAGACAGGGGCAAAAAGCAGCCACATTTTTTCACCAAAACATCACAAGAACACTCTCTAGGTCACATACTAAAATTCTTCTCTGTGACCTCTTGAACTAGGCCTCCAAAGTTCAAATCACCCTCAGCACCAATTAATGTTTTCTGTATTCCTACTACTATTACCTATTACGCTCCACTTAAATGATTCCAATGCTTTCTAAAATCCCAAAATTCACATTCCTCCAAACAAAAGTGTAGTCAGGTCCATTAGAGCAATACCCCACTCTTGGTACCAATTTGGTCTTAGTTGGGGTTTCATTGCTGGGATGACACACCATGACCAAGGCAACTTTATAAAAGACAATTTTATAATTGTCTAGCTAGCTTACAATTTCAGAGGGTCAGTATATCATCATGGCAAGAAGCATGGCAGTATCCAGGCAGACATGGTACTGTAAGATCAGCTGAGAGTTGCACATTTTGATCCCAAGGGAGCTAGGAGGAGATTCTTTCACTGGCATTCAGGAGTAGAATATCTTCCCCAGTGGGTAGAGCTTGAGCATAGTACCTTAAAGCCTACCCCCACAGTGACACACTTCCTCTAACAAGGCCATACCTACTCCAATAAGACCACATTTCCTAATAGCGCCACTTCCCATGGGCCAAGTATATTTAAGCCTCCACATTCATCTTCCTTCTTGGTGACAATTTATAATGGCACTATGCATTATATTTCACATTGTAGGCTGATGGGAGCAATCCAAGAGACCTTAAAGTATCAGAAAACAAAAGACTCTGGCCATGCTGGCTCTATAGCTGCTATAAAAGGGCATTTAACAGAGATCTCCTTTAATCAGTGTCCTACAATATTTCCATGATCTGATGAGGATATGCAAATTCAGAAACCATCATTGCTTTGTCACTAGATGTTGTTTTATTTGTAGTAAAATGCAAACCATCAATCTGATTTTTTTCTGGTTCTGGAGGTTCAACAGCAGCAACAACATAGATTTAAGTAAGTGTCATTTTTAAAGATGTTTGTGTGCCTCCACAGTGTTTACCCTGAACAGAGGTGAACAGTGACAGGTACCCAATGAAAGAGTCAAGAGTTCACAATCAATGTCTTCTACCTCCAATTTTCATCAAAAGTATTTCTGATCAAAACATTAAAGATTCCAAATAGCATATACCTCTAAAACAATGAGAAACAATGGCCACTACGTAAATATACAAAAAGGGCAACTTTCCTTGGGTTTCCATTTTCCTATTATAGATCAAAAATTTAAGCATCTTAAAGAACCTCCAGAGCATCTGGAGAGAATATCTTGAACCATAAGTTTGTCTCTATGTCACAAGCATAAAACATTACTTTGAACAGTCAAGATTTCCTTGACTGGCGGTGCAATAAGTATGGTAAAATGCTTTGTTTTCATGAGATCCACTCTTAAAATGTCACCAAGTACAGAAAGACCAGAGGAAATCTGACATAGTACCACTGCATCCTCAGGAATATTAGTATTAAATCAATTTCCCATGTGCCTAAAACTTCCATGCTTTCCATGCTGTGCCTCCATAAATGTGAGAAGTGGAAAATCAGAATGCCATGACTGTTACAATTTAATGGACTTTTAAAAACAATACAACAGAATGTCAGTCCTACAGCTAATGGATTCCAGGGTACTTCACATGATGAAACATTGTTTTCTACAGATATCTTTGGCATGTTGTAACTAATTCCTGAACATTTTCATAGAAACTAATATGCACTAATAAATAGTGCATTGGTACTACTAATTAATCTGTGAAGGCATAGCATGTTCTTTTTAAATAAACAAAATAGGATGAGACGTTTCCTTTCTTACACAGAATTTGGCAAAATTAATTTCTTTATGCCCTTAGAAAAATATGGAGAATTATAAGTTAGATATTGATATATTTTTTATGTACAATTTGTTAGATTACTTTATTGCCAGCATTTTTGTCTATATATGCATGGAAAATAAATTCACAAAACTGAATTTTTGTAAGGTAGAAATTTAGTCAAATTCTGTATCTGTGACTAATGTTAGAATATCACTGGGGTTTGTCTCTTTTCTTATGTGTGTTTTATTTCTAGAAAAATACTGGTTTTTATATCAATAAATGTATGGGTTTCACACATGGAAATGACATTTTTTCATAAATTCTTGAACAGATTAACAGACTATTTTGAAATAAAGTTTAAATTGCTTGTTGATGAAGATCAACTAATTAATAAGAATACATTTATAATTACAAAATGTTTGCCTTCGAAGTAAAGAAACAATTACTGGGTGCTAGGTAATTTGTAAAAATAATTCCAAATTCACAATTTATGACTTTTTTAAATTATTAGAATTGGTTGTTAAAAAACTTTGACTAATTACAAAATAAGTGGATACATATAAACTATGTCACCACCATTGAGAATGCATGTGTCAGACATATGTTATCTAACATTAAGCTTTCTTTTCTAGAGAATAAGGCAAAACTGGTTCATAGGGGAAAGCACAGCATGATCACATGAGTCCTCTTGTCTAGTGGATGTGAGCAGACGTAATATGTGTAATTTCCTAGACAAAGGGCTTGAGAATGAATATTTTTTCTCTATGTTTTTTCCCACTAGATTAACTGACATGAGCATGCATAACTTGGAAGTCATATTATGACAATGAACAGAAGCCTTAAATAGGACCTGGGTCTTGAGTAAAGAAACATCGATTGATATCAAGTAGTTCTGCGAGTCACTAACATCTGTTACATTGAATTGCTAAAATTTCTTTTCTGAGATTATTTTCATCAGTTGATAATACTCTAAGTCAAATATATTCATTATTGTTTTACACTTTAAATGGAGACAGAACATCTATCAATACATTGGTTTTTGAATAGGGGCTTCTTGATTACACAATTCTCTTACCTACTAGAAAATGGCTGACAGTATCCTCTCCTTTTATTTAATTAGGTGTTAAAATATGAGAATAAATCTACTTCATATTCTTCTACTGTGCCTAGAATATACAAAATTCCATTTCAATCCACAGTGTTAATATTACTTATAACAATCAAATGAAGAAATATAGCTATAAGTAGAGTCCTGATTAACACACAGGTAGTAATGGATGACAGTTTGAAGTCTTGTTTACCATATTCTTCACAGGAAGGAGTATCCACACGAACTGAACAATGACAATGATAGGACAGATTTGGGACAAGTTTTTAAATGTTTGAGAGTTCTCCAGTGTAAGAGTTAAATCCCACTTTCAGATGTTGGTGGATTCAGATGGGATGAATACCTGTGTTGTAAGAGATATACTGTGTAATTTTGGAGAAATATGTTTCAATAATTGTGCCTTTTCAAACATATCAAGGATGACTTGGGAAAGTTGTAGATTTTAGGCAAATACTTAACGATGTTTTGCTAGGCTACTCATTGGAACAATCTCTCTTTTTTTTTAAATTTTATTTTCTAAGTTTTTTTTTTATTTACATTCCAAATCATTTCCCCTTTCCCATTTCCTCCCTCCCCGAAAGTCCCATAAGCCCCCTTTCCTCCCTCTTTTTCCCATTCAACCCCCTCTCGCTTCTCTGTCCTAGCATTCCCCGACATCCAGTCTTTCCAGGACCAGGGGTCTCTCCTTCAATCTTCTTAGAAATCTATTGATATGCGAATTGTGTCTAGGGTATTCTGAGATTCTGGGTTAATATCCCCTTATCAGTGACTGCATACCATGTGTGTTCTTTTGTGATTGGGTTACCTCACTAAGGATGATATTTTCAAGTTCTGACCATTTGCCTAGGAATTTCGTGAATTCCATCTCACACCAGTCAGAATGGCTAAAATCAAAAACACAAGAGGCAGCAGTTTTTGGCGAGGATGTGAAGAAAGAGGAACACTCCTCCACTGCTGGTGGAATTGCAAGCTGGTACAACCACTCTAGAAAGCAGTCTGGCAGTTCCTCAGAAAAATGAACATGACACTACAGGAGGATCCAGCTATACCACTCCTGGGCATATACCCAGAGGCTTTACCTGAATGCAATAAGGACACATGCTCCACTATGTTCATAGTAGCCTTATTTATAATAGCCAGAAGCTGGAAAGAACCCAGATGTCCCTCAACGGAGGAATGGACTCAGAAGATGTGGTATATTTACACAATGGAATACTACTCTGCAATTAAAAACAATGAATGGAACAATCTCTTTATCAAGATGAAGATTAATATCGTCATTTGAAGAAATGTTGGGATTCATAGAAAACCTTATCTCAACAGGGATTGTATTGAGAGGTCATCCTTCATGTAAACTCTTAGGCAATGAAGCAATAGACTACAGGGTAGAGATAATGTCTCTAATGAAGGTGCCCAGAAGCTCCTTTGGTTCTTCCACTTTCTCCATGTGAGGACACTGAGAAGTTTTGCCACTGTGAATCAAGAAGCAGATCCTCAACAGACACAAAATCAGACATCAACTTGGTCTTGGGTTTTACAGTGTCCAGAAATGTGAGCAATTAGCCTCTTCTGTGTCTAAATATTTGTAGTCAATAGGGTCCGCTTACAGAAATGCAAGGAACCAAGTGAATGGAAATAGCTCAACAACTGGAATAGTCTAGATAATCTACTGGACTCAGATTAATCCCAGGTTGTTCCAGCATGAGCAGGAAGCTATTTAATTTTCCTTTCTTATCACCTTTTACTTTTTTTCTCTTCTCTTCTATTTCTTCTTCTTCTTCTTCTTCTTCTTCTTCTTCTTCTTCTTCTTCTTCTTCTTCTTCTTCTTCTTCTCCTTCTCCTTCTCCTTCTCCTCCTCCTCCTCCTCCTCCTCCTCCTCCTCCTCCTCCTTCTCTCTCTCTCTCTCTCTCTCTTTCCCCCCAGTGTGATGCTTTTCCTCTTCCTTCTTAATAATATTAGTCACTAACCATTATAAGTCAGATATAATAGTAAACAATAGTGTTACGTTAGTGAAAGGATGCTGCATTGTTTATCATTCCTCAAGAACATAGACAAATACTAAATACAACATGCTTTGCAAAAAACTGTCATAGGGATTTACGATGCTTTATAGGTGCATTTAGGAAGGATTACCAATCCAAGAACAGGGTTCATGTGGAAAGGAACAACAAATAAGTAGGCTTCTTGACACAAGCTCAGCACTGTCTGGTATTGAAAGTACCAACATGGCAGACACAAGCAGAATGTAACCTGTTCTTTATTTTAACACATTTCCAAGATGATGCGAGTACTCTCTAAATTATGTTTTAAACCACAAAATGTGAGTTCACAGCATACATAAGTCCCCAGTGCTGCATAAAAAAAGTTTTCCATGATAGTAACACATATGCTACCCTTTAATGGACACCTGATAGCTGTACCTGTTAGAGAAGTAAGTTTGGTGAGGAAAGAGGGAAAGGGAGATCAGAGGGAGAGCAAGAGGGAGAGGGAAAGAGAATGGGACAGGAGAAGGCAACATGCTATCTCTCAGAAGACTGCTTCTTGTTACAAGAGTGATTTTAATTCCAGGAATTAGAATTAGCTTTCCTTGAATCAGAGGTGGCTAACATGATTGCATACGGAGCCACTGTCAATCCAGTTTTGAAACTCATTACTGTAAATTGCTTTGAGATACCTTAAGCATGAAAAATTAAATAGAAAACAAAATGTACTTTGCAGAGAAGGTGGTGAACGAGTAAGGGTTTTTTTTTTTTTTTAATTTACATTCCAAATCACTTCCCCTTTCCCGTTTCCTCCCTCCCCGAAAGTCTCATAAGCCCCCTTCCCTCCCTCTTTTCTCCATTCAACCCCCTCTCGTTACTCTGTCCTGGCGTTCCCCTACATCCAGTCTTTCCAGGACCAGGGGTCTCTCCTTCCATCTTTTTAGAAATCTATTGATATGCTAATGAGATCTCCTTACAGATGTGAGCTGAGGTGAATGCATGGGACCCTGACTTTGCCTGTAGGGAATAGGGTTGATGTTGCAAAGAAGGGAAAGCAAGACCAAAATTGTTTACTTTAGCCCATCCATGAGAAACCACAACCAAAAGCTATTAATTGAGCTAGTTTCAAAAATACTAACTTTTATTATTTGTTGCCTATTAAGATGTTTCTACCAGAAGCCAGTGGTGACACATGCTAATTGCCTCCTATTTGTGTTGACTGCTAGGCTCTCTCTAATGATCATTTGTTTCTACAAAACAGCCACATGTCAGCACTTCAACCTAAGAGCCCAGTTAAGCCACATGTGATTCCAGTAGTATAATTTGAATTGGTTTTCATTATTTGTCAGTTTGTCAAGGAAAGACAAGGAATCTGTCCAACACAACTGGATATGACATTAATTTAGTACTGAAAATGTATTACAGATGTTTTTCTCCCTTTTCGAGTTTAACCCTACTCCTCTTGCCACAAACGATCTTACTTTCACTGGACAATACTCCCACCTTACTGGTTCCCGATACACTATTATCACTGTTGTTGTTATAATTATTGTATGTATTCTTCTGGATGGGGGCACATATGCCATGCACCAAGGACATATGGAGGTAAGAGCATAACCTGTAAACTTGGTACTTTTTTTATTTTTACCTTTAAATAGGTTCTGAGAATAAAACTTTGGTTTCTAAGATTACATGACAAGATACTTTATTTACTGAACCATCTCATTGGCCCATGGTACAACCTTTAAATAGAACTTACTTTAATTTGTTTAGAAAGACATGTGTTTATTCATAGAACAAAACTGTGTATTAGCAATTGTGATTGACCTCTTCATTGTAGAGGAAAAGGAAAAGCTTCACCAATGATCACAACGCTTTCTGAAAAGAATAAAGTGGAGAGAACAGTTCCAGACTACTGTGGTTTTTTTTCTGGTTCTCATGATGAGCTACCATGAGTTTCTTTGATAGGAAAGTTCTTTATATATAAAATACAGAAGATCTGTGGTAACTCCATATTTCCATTGCCTCACATTTTTGAACGTGTGAATATTTTACTCCAAGCACGTATCAAATTAACTGCTTTTCAATAATGTGTGTACATGCATGTCTTTGTGTGCACACGTGCATCCTTGCAAGTGTGTGTGTGTGTGTGTGTGTGTGTGTGTGTGTGTGTGTGTGTGTGTGCTTGCGCACATGCTGAGTACTCAACTTAGGGCATAGCATATGCTAAGACTGTGTTATATCATGGAGCTCTAACCAGCCCCTTGTAGTTTATATGAGTCTTTAATTAAGAGCTTACTGCCCACTGCTGCTCTATGGAAACATATCTAAAATGGTGAATGGTCAATATCTATCTTTATTTTATTTTATTTTATTTTCTATATTCTTTATTTACATTCCAAATGATTTCCCCTTTCCTGGTTCCCCCCTCCCCAAAAGTCCCACAAACCCTCTTCCCTCCCCCTGTTCCCCATTTACCTAAGAATTTCATGAATTCATTGTTTTTAATTACTGAGTAGTATTCCATTGTGTAAATATACATGGAAAATATCTGATAAAATTGAAGAAATATATAGAAAAACACGTTAAGATTGACTATTTCATGGAAAAATTATACAGATAAAATGGTAGGCATAAAAATATTCCTAAGTTGATTGAAAGTGGAATGATAAACATTTTCTGATAAAATTGAAAATCTACAAGGAAAATATTTCTCATAAAACTCAAGAAATATATAGAAAAACACGTTAAAACTGATTGTTTCATGAAAAATTATACAGATAAGATAGTAGGCATAAAAATATTCCTAAATTGATTGAAAGTAGAAGTAAAAACATTTTCTGATAAAATTGAAGATTTACATGGAAATTATCTCTGATAAATTGAAGAAATTTATACAGGTAAATTGGTAGGAATTAAAATATTCCTAAGTTGATTGAAAGTAGAATTATAAATATTTTCTGATAAAATTGAAGATTTACATGGAAAATATTTCTGATAAAATTGAAAAAATATATGGAAAAATATTAAAATTGAAGATTATCATGGAAAATTATACAGATAAAATGGTAGGCATAAAAATATTTCTAAGTTGATTGAAAGTGAAATTATAAACATTTTCTGATAACCTTGAAGATTTACCTGGAAAATATCTCTGATAAAATTGAAGAATTCAATGAACTTCCTTTTTTTAAAGATTCATTATTATAACTAAGTACACTGTAGCTGTCTCTTTTTAAAAACTTTTTAAAAATTAATTTATTTTATTTGTGAGTGTACTGTAGCGGTCTTCAGACACACTAGAAGAGGGGATCAGATCTCATTACAGATGGTTGTGAGCCACCATGCGGTTGCTGGGAATTGAACTGGAAGAGCAGTCAGTGCTCTTAACTACTAAGCCATCTCTCTAGTCCCAATGAACTTCTTTAAAAATTTTATAAATGAAAGGGAGAACAGCAATTACAAAAGATCTTACATACTTATTCTTGGACACAGTAGTCTGAAGAATAGTATGATGATTAATATACTAATTGACAGGATGATATTTATTATAGGACCTAGAATCATCAAGGAGACACACTTCTGTGCACAGTTATGAGGGATTATCTCAATTAGCTTAGCCTTTTGTCATACTTGTGAGAGATTATCTGAATATATATATTGATGTGAGGAGTCTCTCCTTAATTTTGGGTGACACCATTCAATAGATTGTAATCTTGTAATGAGTATAAAGAGGAGAAAGTGAGCTGATTATTGCCATTAAATTACTCAGCTTTTAGCCTGTGGAGGCATCCTGACCAGTTGCTTAACCATCCAGCCTCATTATGTCACCAGCCTGCTAGAATGTATCCTGAACTGTGATCTGAAACAAACACTTTTTTCATTAAGTTGCTTTTATTAAAGTAAGTAACTTAGACAAATACTAAATGAAAAAGCCTAATCTCTAGGTGACTTTTCTGGATAACTTACCTGTCTGTCTTAGAAAGTTTATGTCATTCATTATAGTTATTTGTATCTCTCTCTCTCTCTGCCTTAATAATTATTGATAGTTTCATTTATGATAGGTATTTAATAAGAATGAGTTGAATGTGAGACAGTATCTCTGTCTTCTTTATCTTTGCATTCAAAAGCAAAAGTGCTGCTGTGGTCTTTATTAAATTGAAAACTATCCATCATAAAAACAGTGCTCACCTGCATCTGGTTTAATTAGTAAAGCTGTAAGTAAAGCCTGGGCAGGTGCTTGGACTTCAGAAATGTCCGGCTGTTGAAGTCCATGTTTTCAGTTCTCTTCTTCAGCTTCTCTTCCTTCCTAGAGTACCATTTATTTCCTGAAAAAATATTTACTTTGTTCTAAGCCCCATTTCCATTATGTAGAAAGTGCAGGATTATATGACTTCAACCAAAATTCCCTATATAGAAATTACTAATATATCCATTTTAAATATGAGAACCAAAAAACAGAGAATAAACAGCTTGTCCAAGGTCTTACAAAGCAGAAAAGAGGATTTAAATTCAAGATGATACATCTGCTCCTAAAAATTCACCTTCGCAATCTGTGCTGTATGAATAAAACTTTTGTTATGTTGGTGATGGAGAGAGAAATTGGAAACAGCATCCTTAGACATGCCTTGCATGTCTCCTTGCACTTCATTGGCCGGACAGGACTCATTCATTTCTCATCCAGTCCCACTTTAAAGACAGCAGTTGGAATGTGAGATTTGCTTTAGATCTAAGGGGATCACATTCTGGAACTGAGTGGCTGAAAATCTTATGTTCTGACAAGGTGGGTAATAAGGCAATTCATTGATGTGTGTTTCTATAGGTAATTTTAATGATATATTTGGTGGAGAAAGAACAACTGCCTACTATTTCTTGTAGATACAAAGGTCATTTTAAAAACAGAAATAATCCTTTTCACACCTTCAAATAATGAAGAGAATGCCAAATAACCCCAGATAGGAATTTCACTTTGGGTTCAATAGCGACTGAATAGTTTCTAATCTTGATTAGAGAAAGTCTATTTATAGAGCCATCAAAATTAAGTGACTAAACTGACTTGTGTAACAGGAGACTTGTTGGACCAAACTTTACAACTGGATTTGTTTTGTTCTATAACAGAATGCTATAGAAATCAGTGGCCCCTGATGTCAGGAAATTCATACTGTGTACTTGCTGAGGTCTGATTTACAAGGATATGAATGAATATCTGGCTGAGAACTGCTGGTAGACTGCTGTAGTGTGAAAACACTGAAGAGTAACAGATCACTGACAGACCAATTCAACACTAATCAGCATTTAAAAAGAATGTCCTACCAATTTATGGACATGTGGTTTTAAATTGACCTCTCTGCATGTACAGGCTAGGCTGTATCTAAACTTCTAATACATTTAGTTAAAAAGATAAGGGATCTGGAATGAAAATAGCTGACCTAAGCTAAAATCTAAATGCTTCCTAGTCAGCTAAAATTTATGGAGTAAATAAATTATGGACAAAAGCAACATTTTAGAAACTCTTGTGTCAGTGAGCTAATAGACAGCTCCAAACAAAGACTGGGGAAGAAAAGCATTTCTATTTGGGGATGGTAATAGAAGTGATTATCTTTGTGCCAAGAAAAAATAAAGCGCTAAGAGGCCATGATGAGTCTATAGGCTTAGTCAACAAAAGAAATTTTCTGGAGTTATTTGACCTAATTACAACAGAGGATTGCTGGTTGTTTTTGTAAATGTCTTATGGATGTAACACTCACCACAAAATGAGGTGGTTTGGCTAATAGGGTGTGCATTATTAAAATCTGAGCCAAAAGGGCTTAGGGACTCTGGACAAAGAGCAAACAAAGCATAAGGAATTGCATGAGCAAATCAGGCACATAGAATGGAAATATGAAAGGGAACAGATACAAAACGCAAACCAAAGGCTTTGGCTTAGGAAGTGTTAAAGTTGGAGTGAAGTACCTACTAATCTAAGTTGACTTGGCTGAGATTCTTCATCTTATCAGTATCCTTAATTCGTTTAGAATATGCAGATACAACTGAATAAGATTGAAGCCCATTTGTGTAGAATAATTAGCAAGTGTTGTTATTTTTGACCCTAAAGATTTACTTTTGTCAGTCAACAATCATTTATAATAAGAAACTGTTAACTGGCTGGTCACAGACGCAATCCATCCAGCATGTTGTAAGTCATGTCCTTACTAAATTTTTCTAGCAAATGCAGTTTTCTAGAAAGTTTTTCATTCAGGCATCCATGATACCTGTTTTCTCTGGTACTGTTTTTGAGCTACTGACATCATATTATCATGTGAGTTAATATCTTGCAAATTTGTGATTTTATAACTTATACTGACTCCTTTGTTCATAAAACCTAGAATTTATTAACATTTTAGTCCATTCTTTACTGTTGGTGAGAATAAAATGGCATCATGTCGTCCATAGGATTATGCAATAAAAATCAGTTATAGTTTTTTTTTCTTTTAGTTTTGAGATGCACCAAAATGTTTATCTCAAATTGCACCGACAAGGAAAGAATTAGAAACATCTAGTTCATATTATAGTGTGTTGTATGTAGTGTTTGACATGCATACATATAAAAATCCTGATGGGATCTGGTTTGAAGAAACCGCTAACACTGCTATAACAATCCATGATGACTCCAAACCAATTACGTTCTCATTGTGAGAAAGAAGAACATGTTGAATCTTAAGGACTTCAGTTCCTTCTCTGCCATTCAGCTTTGCTTTCAGGTTCAGAGACTTGAGGGATCTACCCTTAGCATGGCAATGTGAGTTTCATACCATATTCAATGGATTCTCTTTAGTTTAAAGGGGGAACCACCTGCTTTGGTCAAGAAGTTAAATGCTTTATCCCCAGCTTGGTACTTTTGGGACATAGTAGAACGTTTAAGAGATGTGTCTTGCTGGAAGTCTTCGGGTTATTTTTTGCTGTATTTTGGTCTCTTATAAAGTGAGCTGTCTTGCTCTGCAGCACATCCCCATCATGGTATGTGATGCATTCCAAATTAAAGGTCCAAGTGACTAAAATTTCTAAAGGAATGAGCCAAAATAAGCCACCTTTTATAAAAATACAAAGTGAACAAACAAAAATCCTATTGGTTCTCATACCTATAGTCACAGTACTTGGAAAGTGAATGTGGGAGAATTAGAAGTTCAGTGTTATTCTCAACTATGTAGTGAATAGGAGGCCAGTCTGTTCTACATGAGAGGAAAGTGTGTCTCAATAAGCTACAACCATTTTATGTATCATAATGTGTGTTAAGAAAAATAAAGCTTTTGTATCAAATTTGTGATTTTACAAATAAATTTTTGATAATAAGAAATACGTTATCAAATGAAAACATTAGGTCTTTTAAGATCACTCTTAAGAAAAATGTAAATAGTAATCAGTTATGCTAGAGCTATTATGGTAGATACTTCAAACCTCAATTAGTTACCACAAAGTATGAACCTATTACAGAAACATTCTTATTATAAAATCATGCAATTTCTTTCATAGACTGACCAGATCTCTCTCTTGTGGCTTCTATCACAGTCTCCTAATGTCTATTTGCATTGAAGCTACACAGAAGTTTCTATGACTAAGAAAGTCTACATTTTTGTGATTTCCCCTCTTCCTGCTGTCTCCATTGTGTGGAATGGTGCTTCACATTCACTGGTTACTTTCCTCTATGTCTTTCACAACATCTTTCTACTGGAACATCCTGTGTAGTAATTTTGAGGTTTAGGATCAGTTTGTCAATCAGAAGCACACACACACACACACAAGATTTAGAAGTGATAAATCAAATTTCTGACTTTTATTCCTTAATTCCGTCTGTTTTGTAACAAATATAGTCACAGAACTATTTGATTTTGTGAAGAAGCAGAAATTCTAGGATCTAGTAGGGGGTTAACATTCAGGATGGATGCCAACTATTTGTGGCAGACATCACAGAAGTAGTAGAATGGCTCCCTAGTGACAGTAAGGGATTAAAAAACTCTCTATGTCTAGGAATGTAGCTCAGAAGTGGAGTTCTTCTCTAGCATGTGTAATTGCCTCGGTTTTATCTTCAGTGTTGCCCCCCCACACACACACACACACTAAGAAAAATCTTTTATTCTCTAGATAATTCTATAAATTCACAATGGAGGAAAAGGTATTTGCTCTCTTGTCAGCTAGTTGCACAGCACTATTTTGAAAGTTGATCATATAAACACATTCTTCAGACTGATCCTTGAGACCCTCCAAGTTTTCTGTGAGCTTCTAATTTCTTGGATGTCTGATTCAGTGTTTAAACTAGCAGGAATATTTGGTAATCTGACAACTAAATTCTGACCAAAAAAAAAAAAGATTTGCTTTCAAATATTCATCCCCAGGATTTATTTTTGTTTCACGTGCTTATTTCTTAATGAGTATTTATTACTTTATAAGGACATTCTTTTGTATGTACCATTGCAATTACATAAGTAAGTATAACCTCAGACATGGATGCCATGTGTATAAATGCACTGGGAAACAATGACAGAGACATTTTTATGAAGAACTGAGAAACTCCCACTGCAAAAGGGTTAATGTTTCTTTAACATGTCATGTCTTTCACCAAGATGACAGCTTTGGGAAAGACCTCCACTATATCCCTCTACAACTTGGTTACTTTAAATCCATTACTTATTGAATCAGTAGGTGGCCTGCTATTTCCTATGGAATAGTGAAATGTTATTGTAAACTCCCCTCTTCCTCTCTGCACCTTCTCTTCCAAAAGAATAAATGTGTAAAAAAAATCAAAAAGTTTATATTAGAGCCATGGTGTCTACTCCCAAATTCGACAGGAACCCTCTTTGCCACAGGAGCTGATATTTGCCCCAGACTTTGAGTATCTCTGTTTTAGCCTTCTACAGTTCCTTTCAGTCTTTAAAGAGAGATGTTCTTATTTATTTATGATAGAGTTTAAAGACAGTTCCACCGGGTACTGCCTGCTTTGTTTCAGCCTCTTTCTTGACGTTTTAATTCGCTTTTAGCAGAACTCAGTTTTTCTACTGCATGCAGGTTGAAAGGCCAGCATGCTGCTACTAATTGGGTTCTCTGGTACGGTCTAACATTTAATTCTCCTCATTTGTTTCCTTATATCTTTGTTGCTTAAGATTTAACCATGATTGTGTCTACTTGCCACAATATTTTTTATCAATCATTTTACTCATTTACATTTCAAATGATATCCCCCTTCCCAGTTTACTCTCAACAACCCCTCTCCCCCGGTCAATCCATCCCCCCTCTCCTTTGCCTCTATGAGGGTGCTCCTCCACCTACTTCCCCACTCCTGCCTCACCACCTATGCTGGGGCATCAGGCCTCCACAACTTGTCCACAATTTGAGAAGTAAAAATTTAAGGAACAATCCTGACGTGGTAGCACATACCTATAATCTAAGCACTCAAAGCAGAAACAGGTGGGGTACTATGTGTTTGCAGCTAGCCTGATATACACAGTGAGATCCTTCTCAGTCAAGGCTGTATAGTGAAACTTAGTCTCAAAACAGAACAGAACAAAGAAGCAAGCAAGTGAACAAAAAAGCAAATTCAAGAACAAATATCTTTCTATAAACACCACACACACACACACACACACACACACAAAACTCTTAAGGACACCCCATTGCAGTGTTCCTTTCTAGTTTTCATATCCATTTAGGCATGTTATTATGCTAAATAAAATAAAATATAGTATCAACAGTTAACTCTAATTGAATATTTAATAAGTTCAGAATGAGTCAATACTAAAATCCATTTAATTCTCATACAAGTCCAATGAGTTAGATCCCAATTTCACAGCTGAGGAAACGAAGTCTTAGGGAAGCTAGATATGGCTTCAAGTGCTTGTAAGAATCTTCAAGTTCAACTGTATCTCCAAACACTGATATTTCTCAGACCACATTACTCTGGGGGTAGTCAATTAACACTCTTTGTAAAGCTTCTTTGTCTCCTAATCTGATTATATGTTTAGAACTGTTGATTCTTTGACTCCATCAAAGCCTACTTAGCGACACTAGCAGCAGAACATTCAGCAAAATAGCTGTAGTTGTTCCTTCCTCTCTCTTGTACAGCTTAGCATGCTTGCTGCTATTTCTTTCTAGGTCTTTTCTACCATAACAGGATGGGCTTTGCCTTTAGGAGTGTGCGTTCTGCCTTCAGTAGTCCATATTATCACTGAAGAAATGGGAAGCCAGAGCCCTCAGCTATACCAGCCTTGAAGCGGTATTGGAAAGAGTGTTAAAACCAGTCAAAGCCAGGTTGAAGACCTAGCTGATGAAAATATGGAATGAAAATTCCGCAGAATTAATTTGGCAAGACACCACACACGGAGAAGTTGGCTGCAAGACCCTGAGTGAAGATCCATGGGACTGTGCAGGGTCCCTGATGAACTCTGCTATCTTTCAGAGTCTTCACTTGCCAGCTGAAAATACCTGGGTTGATTCAGCAGCTGTCCATGAAATTCAGTTAGGAACTGATGAAAAGCAGATCATGTTTCCCCATTGAAAGAGCAGGCACATAGCAGACACTCAGGAGATATTGCTAGTAGACAAACACAGGTGTGCTGAGCCGGAAATGATGCTTTCCAAAATTCAAGGGTTAGGCCATACTGAGAAAATCCGATTGCACAGAACAGACTTCCTTAATTTTCAACCATTCAGAGTTCAGAGTTGCACCTATCATTTGGTACTTCATTGCTATTTATGGCTGTCTGGAAAAAATTATTGGTTTAGAAGGAGAAAGCACTTGCACCTTACACGGAAGCACGTAGGACTTCCCCAGACATCAAATAACTCTAATGATGGTTTGATGAGTTAAGGTAAGTGAATCAGGAATTTGTTGATTCAATTTCCTCTGTAATACACAAGGGTTTGAGATTTCAGGGAAAAATGTCATTTGAAGTTATCAAGTTTAAAAAAATAGAAAGGAAAACTTCACTGAAGTGATTTTACCAAAATCCAAACAGGGAATGACTATAAAATGGATGGTTGATAGATTTCTTCTAAATTTGGTTTAATATAAAAATAGTTAAGCGTAGGTTTTTAGTCATGCTCTTCAATCTCTGTTTTTATAAAATAAACTGATAAAAACTAATTCTAGCTAATAGCCATTCTATGCCTAGCATCGGCCCAGCATGATTCTAGATGCTTTCTAGAAATTACTCACAGTCATCTTGCAAAGCAAGTAGTGTTGCAGGGAGTAACAGGACTACTGAAGAAAGGGAGATCAGGATGTTTGTTTTAGGACAAACAGCTAGCAAACCCCAGCCTCTAGCTTCTGGCTCAACATAATTTAAACTCCTTAACAGTACAGTCCTTTATAGTCTGAGATTATTTGACTGTCTATCACTTCTGTTTGGCTATTGAAACTTGGAAATAATGTAATATAACTCATAGAAATGAGGTAATGCATTTGAATAAATTTAGCTCTTTTAATTAATATTAAGCAAGCCAGAATGAGCTATTCTGAGATTTTTACATGTCATAAAGGCAGGTGAGTTTAAAGTCTGAGCTGAAGTCTGAGCTGTGTTTTTAGTTCCTCCCAGTTTCACATTAGTTAGAGCAAGGGAATTGCTGGGTGTTTTTGGTCTCTCAATGAGTCAAACAAGTGAGGCCTTTGTATCTGTCTCACTTATCCTGAATAGGGTGAATTAACTGTTGTTTGAAATGCTGTGTAGTGAAGGGACATTCTTATGAATGCAAGTTTGAATTTTTTTACTGTAGCACATATGCTATAGAAGAACATATGTTTATTACATCCTTTTTGGGACATGTGGTGCTCAGCATTAAGAGGAATGAAGTAATCAAAAGATAGTAAAAACTTACCAAAAAAAAAATGAGAAAACTTAAGAGACGGTTAATTACCTTAAAAATAAACTCATAAACAGAATATTTTTAAACTTTAGTAATATTAATAATTCTGTGTCTCTGAAAGGATGAATAGTTATAATAAAATACATGAAAAGAGAAAAATAAAATATTGAACATAGCTGTGAGCACAATATTGCAAATAAAGTGAATCAAGCACAGAAAAAAATACCGAAAGAAAATTAATGAAAATATTAATACTATTTGTCATTACATGACACTACTTTTTCCTGTGACTGATGATTGTTTCCTAAATTTAATAAAATTAACACATCATTTTTTTATTATCATGAAATAGAGACCCAATTTAAAATGCATAAATATTTGTTTAAATGTTCTCTGAATTTTACTAACATACCCAGTTTTTATCAATGTTCTCTAAGGGCCCTGCATATGATGGGAGATGTGTGAGGTAGATGTTAGAAAGAACAGTAGATTATGAATCAGAGGCTATGGTCTCTTAGATTTTCTATTCACCAGCTCTGTAACCTTGAAAAATCATTTAACCTCTCTGCGCCTCAATTTCTTCATCAGAAAAGTAGAGATAATAATATTTGCCCTGTATGCCACTGGGAGTTGTCAAGAAGATTCAATGTGTACAGAAATGCTTCAGAAAGTTGAAAATAGACTCAAGTCTTAGAAGAGAGTGAGGGTTAACTATTCAAATTTCAGAAAATAATATAAGAATATAAGAATGTTTAAATATGCCTTAGCATTGATTTTTTTCAGGTATGTTATCAGTTGTGATAAAGGAAAGACAAATTTATGATATTGGTAAATTAGAATCATTTATTACAATTTGTGCTGAATAGAGGAACACTGATCATGTGGTGACTATGAAGACTTTATGGCTATTTAGAAAAACACACATAGTGTGTTTTCAGATGCCAAATATGGCTATGTTAGGAGAAAAGGATCTCTAGAAGACAGCAGCCACCTTCTCTGTTTTGTACATTCCTGCCTTTACAACCTCCTTGTAAGAAAACCATCACCAGGCTTTATGGCTAGAAAGCTGAGGAAGGCTCTCTTGAGTGAGTAATGTTGAAGCTTGACTGGCACAGTAGATACTCTAGGTGGAGGAAAGCATGGCTTATTAATCACCTGGGATTTTGTGCTTAGACCATGAGGTTAATTGTGAATGTGGGGGATATGACAGATGATCACAGTGGTCAGTGTAAACTGTTTCATCTGCTTTTATCATATGTTGCTTGTATACACATTAACACAACAAATGCTTCTGTGATTAACTTCTAGAAAGGTAGTATTGGAAGCAAGATTATTTATGAAAGAGTTGTGAATGTGTTGGGTGTTGGGATCAGGGACTAGATATTTCACAGGAATAAAACAACCTGAACCAGTATCAGAGCAGACTAAGGCACAAAATGGACAAAACGTTTGAAGACAGAAGAAAAGAAACTAGCTCACATTCAATTACTACCAATCAGGAACCAGGTGTCTTGTTTTTACTGAGTATCTTCTCTCATCCCTAGACTACAAGGGAGCAGACATCATTGTGTTGGATATTTTACAGACGAGGAAACCAAAGCTACAGATTGTATGCAACTGGACAGAAATCACAGGATCGTGGAGGTGCAGATGAATCCAGGCCACCTATTCTAAAACACCAAGAGGGGACACTTGGATTTTTCCTGTATCTGAAGGGGAGAGGAGGAGCTGCAGTGAGGGCAGCAAAGAAGGAATCCATATAGATGCCTCACAATTAGAGTAAAAGAAGCAGAGCACTAGGATGCTCTTCTTAAGCTACACTAAGGACTACTGGACTCAAGGGAAACATTTCTTCTCTGGAGCTGAACACTGGTCTAATGCACGCTCCATTGTGAGCAGGTTAGTACTGCATAAAGTTGGCACAGAAAATGGCTTGTGGGCTTCTGCACTTAACACCTTCCTAAATTTTTCTTATATAGATTGTTTTGCTGTACAAAAGAAAACTGTGGTGCCATTTGAACTCTATATTTGATCAGTTAATGAAGAAATGCAGCATTTATTCAGAGATACAGTGAAAGCCACAATTTGATTTATTAGCTGTTGGAGTTCGACAGCAAATTCCATACCATCACTGGGTTTCAGAATGGGTTTCACTGGGAGCATTTGACCCCTCACCCCAGATATTCTCTCAGTGAAGCATAAAACTATCCATTGTCTAAAACGAAGCAAGACAACATCCCTCATTCATGTGGGGTGGGGCGCGTCTTAAACTTGGCACTATTTGTGGGTAATATTATCTAACATGAAAGCTCTTAATCCTTTTAGCATTTTAACAAAGCCAAAAAGTCTCTACATCAATTTCATGTGAGGACAGCTGAAGAGGGGGCACTTTCGACAAACCTTAATTTTCTAATAGAGTTCTTCAACTCAAATGGGCTTTTGACCCAGCTAATTTAATTGTCTTTGTTATTGATAGCTGCAGAGCTGTAAATAAACAGTTTGGAAATGAGCTTTCGAGGTTTGCTTTCAAAGCAACATTCTGCATGACACTCTGAGTGGCAAAATGTCCCTTTGTATCTTCAGGATATGTACACACACACACACACACACACACACACACACACACACACACACACATGCATGCACATAGAGAGGCACTTTATCATAACCAATATTTGAGAGTAATATGAAATGTTTATTATGGCAAAGCATGAGACTTCAAAGTGATTTCCAGCCCTAAGGCCATGCTCTATCTCTCAATCTATATGTAGGTCTTGTTCCCTGACCACTTTCTCAGGGGAAAACAGTTAGTTGAGAAAATGAAATAACCAATTTTTTTTGTGTGTGTGTGTGTGTTCTTCTGCTCCATCTGACTCATATCTTTCCTAAAAGAATGGGAGGGGGGCAAAAAGAGTGCTAGAGGGGAGTCGTTTACTGGCTGACTGTGTGTCAATTTGACACAGATTGGAGTAATCACAGAGAAAGGAGCTTCAGTTGAGGACAAGCCTCTATGAGATCCAGTTGTAAGGCATTCTCTCAATTAGTGACCAAGACGGGAAGGCTCCTTGTGGATGGTATCATCTCTGGGCTGGTAGGCTTGCGTTCTATAAGAAAGCAAGCTAAGCAAGCCAGGGGAGGCAAGCCAGTAAGGAACATCCCTCCATGGCCTCTGCATCAGTTCCTGCTTCCTGACCTGCTTGAGTTCCAGTCCTGACTTACTTGGTGATGAACAGCAATGTGGAAATGTAAGCTGAATAAACCCTTTCTTCCCCAACTTGCTTCTTGGTCATGATGTTTGTGCAGGAATAGAAGCCCTGACTAAGACAGGTAGTATTTTCAGAGCTTGACTTTTAAAGAGGAAATATGTAGGGGAGAAAGGGGCTTTGCTCATTTATGAAGGCTGAAAGATCCATTGACCATTCTTGACAAAGAGACAAACTTAGGGAAAAAATGGTTAAAATAAGCCCAAGGAAAGGAAATGACCAATACCCAGGACTTTCACATTCTTTGTTTAGAGAGGGCTTGTGTTGTGCTCTGTGGTTTTTACTTTCGTAATAAAACAGTAGAAAGAACCATGGATCCTTGTCATCCTAATCTGTAAACCCCCAGCTTGTTCTTTTGTCTCCCCTCCTTCCCTTCCTTCCCTCTTCCTTCCTGTCCTGACATTGCTCAGAGTTTCTGTTTGTCCAGCAAACAGGTTTTATATTTATTCTTACACACACACACACACACACACACACACACACACACATGAAAGAATATATATGCACATACATATACATAAAATGGGATTAATGTTGTTTGTTACTTTGAGATAGGATCACTAGTCCTGGCTGACTTCCAACAGTGTAGCTGAAGATGACCTTGAATTCTGAGCCTACTATCCTTTCCTTTTAGGTGTTGGGAATAAAGGCTGTATGCATTATCAGAACCAGTTTATGTGATACTAAAGGTGAAACCCAGGGCCTCATGAATGGTAAATAAATACCCCATCAACAAGGCCACAGGCTTTAATACATAGAAACGGAACCATGCTCTGAATCTTGTTACATCTTACTATTTTGTAAGTTCTGTGGATGACTGCTTCTTAGCGTTTCCTGGAGTTACCAAAGGTGAGTGAGTGCACATGTTTTACTCAGGCCTTCTCTTCAGTGAATGGATGTTTAATGTCCTCCTTTCCTATTTATAAAGTGACACATATCTCAATCCTTGGAAGTGTCTATCTGCTTTTTCTCTTCTGTATGCAGTCAGGAAGTGGGTTGCTAGTTCCTGACATGCTAATGTGTATAGTTCATTTGGCACAGAGTGATTATGTGAACTTCACCAGGCTATACCCTTCCAGAAACACAGGGCAGATCCCCTGCTCCCACTATCCTAATGCAGGGTAAATAAACCTGACTTTAGATGAACATTGTTACATTTTCTTTGAGTTTTTTCTATTGAATGAACTGTTTGTATCTTTGCAATGTTTTTTCTCTCTGGTTCTTATCTTCCTTCTGATAAATATCGGGATATATATATATATATATATATATATATATATATAAATGAAAAGTTCTAATAAACATTTGAATTACAAATATCGTTCAAATAAGTCTTTTACATATTAGTTTTGTCTCTGATTTCAATCCTTAAATAGAGCCTTTCACTTTAATGTGATAAATGAACAAATTCTTTGACTTATAAAATCACAATATTATACCTCCTACTGTACTTATATTTGATGTTTAGTATTTAGCATCTAGCAAAGGAAAGAGAGAGAAAATGATCAGTTTTTGGTGCAATTCCAATACGTGTGTGTGTGTGTGTGTGTGTGTGTGTGTGTGTGTGTATGTATGTGTGTACGAACAATCAATTGGTTAACAATACAGAGAGGCAAGCAGAGAAAAACAGAGATACATTGTTGCAGAAAATATTAAAAAACAATCCACATTAGGCTAGCAGGCCTTGATGGACTGGCCAGTCAGACCTGGCAGGCATGGCTGGCCTGTTCTTATTTTGTGGAGCCTCTCAGACTCAGAGCTCTGAAATCTCTCCACCCAGCTTGCTGAGTTGGCACTGGCTGGTCATGACCATGCCAACCCTACACTTCAAAATTCCCACAGCCTTTTGGGGTGCACTTCTTGCAAACCCACACTTTGCTACTGTACCTTTCTCTCTGGAACCCAGTTGAGCTACCCTGTGAATGAAAAGAACACACAAATTTAGTTCAGTATCAATGGCTGATCAATCGCTGGGTACAACTAGAATCCTAATCTTGTAAGCCATATTTAATCTAAATTCTCCAGTGTCGAATCCTGGGAGATTCGCCATCTAAACTGGGGGCCACTTGTAGCTACATCTTGTCCAAAAGCCCTTACCTCTCCTGCCTCTTCCACTTTCCTCTGTTCAACCTGGAAGTCTCCCGTACTCGCCCAGTGATTGGTTTATTTAGTCATTGGAAGGGTCATATGAATTCCTGAGCATAGGATTCCCTCCTTGTTCCAGGCAGCTCCTCTTGGAGAAGCTGAATTAGCATCAAAATACAAACAGTACCATGACTATCCACAACAAGACACCGAGAATTTTTTTCACTAAGAATATTTTGTTTCAGAATCCATTTTCTGGTTTTTCAGTGAGGAAATGATGGTAGAGCCTTTCGGCACTGTGAACTCATGAAGAGCTGTTGACCTACCAGGTACTTTCATGATGGACTTGGTTTGTGAGAATTTGTGGTTAAACACAGATTGGTGTCACAGAAGTGAAGCACTTCATTTTTCACGCATTTTCCATTCCTATTATTCTCCCAGCTAACCTCTTCCCCACTTTTCAACTACAGTTGTAGGAACAAAAACATTAATCCAAAGCAAATTGCTAAGTTTATTTTGTAAGCTCCACTGTACATCTTGAAACACAAGACTATGAAACACCAGGCATTATTTTTGTTCTCAATGGTAATGGCCGTGATGCATTGCCTTTGCCATTCTTGAGCTAACAACCTCTGATTTCATCCTGCATGGGTGTTATTTTACTCTGTGTGAGAGGACAACACATCTTACTTATCTTTGTTGTCGACTTTCCCCTCTTCACCTCTTTCTTCTACTTTCCACTCCCATTCCCCATCCACTTCTGTATCTGCCTTCCCTTCCCCACCTGGTTTATAAGGAACATTTTGGAAGTGAGTGCTATAGAGAAAAATTTTATGAACATCTAAGTTATTATGTATTGTTGATCAAATCAAAGGAGATAGGTTAAAGATATGAAAAGACAATAATGTATCTTCAAATTTTGTCTGAGTTAAGCTGAAAGTAAATGTGAAGAATATACAAAAATGCACTTATTTTACTTTTTAGAAGTTAATGAAGACATTGTCCTGTGATAAAACGCAACATCATGAAATTTACAGACAAATGAATTGAATGAATTGAACTAGAAAATATTAACCAGAGTGAGGTAAACCAGGCTCAGAGAGACATGCACGGTATATACTCACTTATAAGTGGACATTAGCCATAAAGTACAGGATAACCATACTACAATCCACAGACCCAAAGCAAATATGGAAGCCCCAAGGGAGCATATATGAAACTCACTCAGAAGGTGAAATGAAATAATAATTAGAGATGGGTGGAGGGAGGGTACTGGGTGGGAGAAAGGATGAGGAAGGAAATAGATTGGGGATTAGGTGTGGGTAGAAGGGGTAGGAGAGGGTTGGTGAACAAAAATTAGTCAGGGGCATCTCTGGCACTAGTTGGAGACCTTGGATAGGGGAGGCTCTGAAGTGTCTACTGACCCTAGCTGAGACTCCTACTAGCAGGGGATATGAAAACTGAAGTAGCCATCTCCTGTAGCCAGGCAGAAGGGGATGGGGTAATTAGGGGAGGAACTGAGAGGAGAGAAGGGAGGGGCAGGATGTGAAGTGAATAAATAAACAAATTAATAAAACAAATAAATGAAAATGTCACATGCTTCTTTGTTATATTTTCTTTGTAAGGTGAAGACAAATGTTCATTAAAAAGATTGTAATTGGGACATAGATATACTCTTCCTGTAAGTTTCAGTGTTCATCAAGGAAGGAAAGGCAAGGTCTTGAAGACCTAGAGAAGAAGCAGAACTGGAATAAAACATTGCTTTATGGTCTTAATAGAACTGTTAATCCCACAGACTCAGTACCTGTGGCCCCCGCATAATACCTGCACAAATCAGTCAAGATTCTTCCATAGTAATGGAAGAGGGAGGGACCTTCCATCCCTGTCTAAGAAACTGTGGGCACTTGAAGCTCAATTTTGGTTAAGTGTCTGGCTGGTGTGAGTCATCCATTCTTCAGTCAACGGCTCTATATACATGAATATATCTGTAGTACAAATTGGACTAAGTAGCTTATTCAAAAAGACAAGGGGGTAGGGGAAGGGTGATGGATCTAGAAGACCTTTGAGGAAGGAGTGGTGTGAATGTGATCAAAACACTGTATGCATTTATGAAGTTAAGAACATTATTTACTTAACAGCTAATATTCACTTACAAGTGAATATATACCCTATTTGCATTTCTGGGTCTGGGCTACCTTAGTCAGGATAATTTTTTATAGTTGCATCCATTTGCTTGCAAATTTTATGATGTAATTTTCTTAAACCACCGAGTAATACTCTATTATGTAAATGTACCACATTTTCTTTATCCATTTTTCTGTTGAAGGACATCTAAGTTGTTTCCAGTTTCTGACTATTTTGAATAAAGTTGAATGAACATAGTCAAGCTACAATCCACAAACTCGAGAGGATAGATAAAGAGGAGGGTCTAGTTGGGGGATGTGTGGATCTTCCTATGGAGATATACATAGGAAAGAGGAAATGGAACACTTTGTGGGTAGACTGGGGGTAGATGGTTAGGTACAGAGGACCGTTCTCCAAAAACTGACAGTGGGGTCCTTTGATAAGGACAGCATTGCTAAGGACACAACTCATTGAACATACATAGGTCAAGCTGGCTCCTCCATAGAGTCTTCACCCCTACATTTTCATTTCTTTAGCATGGGAGAAAGTACTCAGCATGCTATGGAGAGAGAAACCTGGGCACCTATACAACCACATAAACCTCAACCTACAATCTGTACTGCTTGCAAGATGTGCTGGGGTAATGGTAGTACAAAATTTTGAGTGGCCAAACAATATATGGTTTAACTTGAGGCTCATACTAAGAGAGGAAGCCCATGCTCCAAACTCTATACATAAATGTCCAGGAACAGGAGACTGTGTATACCAGCTAGCTAGGGCAGAACCAAACATGGCTGGCATGTCTATCTATCTATCATCTGTCGTCTGTCTGTCTGTCTGTCTGTCTTCTATTTATTTATCTATCTTAAATAATTCCCAATGGTATTCTGCTATATGGTAGATTGGTGCTTTGTCTAGTCACCATCAGGGAGGCTTCCTCAGGCAACAGATGTGAGCAAGTGCAGAGTCCCACAGCCTGACATTCTGCCTGATAGAGAGTCTAAATTGGAGATATTCACTTGGGTCCCTCTACTAGAACATTGGGGAACACTAGAGAAGAGGGGAAGGAAAGATTTTAAGATTCAGAGGTTATGGAAGACACCAGAATAACATGGTCCTCTGAATCAACTAAACAGTGTTCATATGGGCTCACAGAGGGCTGAAATGGCAGGCACAGGGCCTGCAAGACTTTGCACCAGGTCCTCTGTATGTGTCATGGCTTGGTGTTTTTGAGGGACTTCTAATAGTGAGAGCAGGTATGTCTCTGTCATGTGTACCTGCTCTTGGGAATCTTTTCCTCCTATTTGGCTTCCTTGTTTAGACTTGATATGAAGGCTTTTGCCTCGTCTTACTGTATTTTCTTTTGTTCTATTTGACTGTCTTGTGGAAGCCTGCTCTTTTCTGAAGGGAATGGATCTTGGGAGAGAGGAGGTGGGAGGAGTTGGGGAAGGGGAATCTGTGGTCAGGATATTTCATATAAGAGAAGAATCTATTTTCAATGAAAAAGAATCTCAAGAAATAAAAAGAATTTGATTTAAAATATTAGTCTCTGGAAAATTGACTACCATTTCTTGGAAGACGATTTACATAATAATGTTTGGGCAGCACAAATTTGTCTCACATTAGCAGCCTTCAGATGAAGATGTTGAACTCTCAGCTCTGCCTGTACCATCCCAACCTGGATGCTGCCATGCTCTTGCCTTGACGATAATGGACTGAACCTCTGAACCTGTAAGCCAGTCCCAATTAAATGTTGTCTATATAAAACTTGCCTTAGTCATGATATCTGTTCACAGCAGTAAAACCCTAAGACAGAAGTTGGCATCAGAACTGGGTATTACTGAAACTGGCCAGACCATGCTTCTGTTTGAAATGACTTTGGATTTAGAACACAGGAGAATGCTTTAAATGGGGCTTTATCGAAGACTTTGCTAATGAGAGTGATTTGAATTGGGTAGACCTGGCCCAAGAGGTTTCAGTGGAGACTTTTAAGATGTGGCCTAGAGACTGTTTTTGTGGTATTTTGGTGAAGAATGTGGCTGCCATTTGCTCTTCTCTGAAGAGTCTACCTGAGGCTGAGATAAGAAAAATTATGTTAATTGCATTGTAAAAGGAAGTCTCAAAAAAGCCCAGCAGAGACTTTGTTCTCTGGTTAAGTCTAATGAAGAGCATTTTGGACAAGCCTAGCAAGCTTAAAAAGGAAAAATATAAAATATATGGTTCGAGTATTAAAGGGGCACCAGGAAGGGAAATGGAGCCTAATCTTATGTTCTAAGAGATAGCAGCTTAAGGGAGTGGGACTTTGGGGCAAGATCATACTGAGCTAAATTTAGATCCAGGCATGGTGGTACACACCTCTAATCACAAGGGACAGGCATGCAGGACTCTTGAGTTCAAGGTCAATCTATAGAGCAAGATCCAGGTCAGCCAAACTTAGGCAGTGAAGGAGTTGGAAAACAGAAAGCTAGTGATAATGTAATAGTACAAGGGGACCATGTTCCAGCTCCAGCAAGCAGAAGAACTCAGCAGCTTTGGCCACATGGCTCTGGCTTTAGAGTGAAAAAAAAAAATAGAAGGGACTACTGGGACAATTGATGCTGGTTAGCTGGAGCTAAGAAATTAGCAATGATTAAGAGACCAGCATCACTGAGGTGAAATCTTCTAGGAAGTGTTATCTGAGAGCACAAAGAAGTGGTGTACCAGAAATGGCAGAGGTTGTACCCTGTGTTACAGCTGTACTTGATAATGTGTAAGATTCACCCAGGTGGTACTGGTTTTGAAGGCATGAAGGGGTCATGAAGAGCGGCTGAGGCTTGGCACTGTGAGAGGCCATGGAAGGCAATTGGTGAAGGTGCGGCCTCAGTTGCAGTTGATGGCCCAGGACTGAGGGAGTCATGCAAAGAAGTTGAGGCTTGGCACCATGAAGTGAGCTTATGAAAGGCTATTGGTGAAGCCTAGTTGCAGTGGAAGACCCCAGAATATTGGAAATGCCAGTACCATGGGATGACCACTAAGAACACCAGCATCAATGGAGTGGATCAACCTGAACTTAGAGTACTATAGAGGGCAGAGTTGTAAAAGTAATGCCAGACCTTTGGAGGAGCCAGAAGATCATGTGTGGATCCCAGACATTGAAACAAGAAACTATAAATTTGAGTTTGCCTTGGAGACTCCAAGGATGTTTTAGATGCCATAGCTGTGGCTCTGGAAACAATCCAGGAGAAAGAAGTTTGTTTCAGTCAACAAAGATGAAAAAGAGTTGGAGATCTGAAGACCACTTTGACATCAGACATGGAGACACAGAATTTGTAGTTTGCCCAGCTGGTTTCCTGTCTTACCTTGGGAAATACAGTTAAGTGATTGGAAAAAATCTCAGAAGAGACTTTGAACTTTGGACTTTTAACACTGTTGAGACTGCTATAGACTAAGGGGACTTTGGAAGATGGACTAAATGTATTTTGTGTTATGGTATGTTTAAGTATGGCCCTCATAGATTCATATGTTTCAACAAGCCTATGGGGTCATGGAGTGGAATGTGATGGATTACTTATGCTTGGCCCAGGAAGTAGCACTATTAGGAGGTGTGTCCTTGTTGGAATACATGTGTCACTATGAATGTGGGCTTAAGACCTTCACCTTAGCTGTGTGGAAGTCAGTCTTTCACTAGAAGCCTTCAGATGAAGATGTTGAACTCTCAGCTCTGCCTGTACCATACCAGCCTGGATGCTGCCATGCAATTGTCTTGACGATAATGGACTGAACCTCTGAACTTGTAAGCCAGCCCCAAATAAATGTTGTCTATATAAGACTTGCCTTGGTGATGGTGTCTGCTCACAGCAGTAAAAACTCTAAGATAAAATGTGAAGTAAGCAGATGTGAATTATCTTGCTACAGCTAACCCATAACACTCCCAGATGGTAGTATCCTCTTATCACTTGTATCTATATTGAAAGAATTTCCATGGATAGTGGAAGTTGCATGTCAACTTTATGCATACTGATTTCTTTTACACATCATCATAATAATTATATGCATTTTTATCTTAAATAGAACTTATTATGTTGCATTTGTTGCTTTTGCAATTTGAAACATGACAGAAAAACCATTGAAAAATTTATTTCCCAAAACTCAAGCACTTTCATGTTTTCACATAGAGGAAGCATTTTGTAACTCTCATTGGCTATTTACATTGCCAGAATCACCACAACTGTACTTGGAACCATTATTTGGTGATTGATGGAAGTGCAGATGCATGGCTGGCCTAATATGGTTGAAGATGGGTCACATGAGGTTTCATAATGTTATTAAGAAATTCTATACAATTTGAAAGTTATTTTCAATTTCTGTAGTTTTCTATTGGGTATTTTCCAACTTCTAATTAATCTTGAATAGTTAAAAACAGGGAAATATAAATCATGCATAACTGAAGACCATTTTATTTTAAATCACCATGTTTCATACCATAAATATGATTTTTATATAGTCAGCCAAAAACAAATTAAAAATAAAGAGAAATATATTCTCAACCATTTTATAAATTATATAACTATAAAGTCATTTCACTCCATGAAAGACTCCTTTTCATATCACATTATTATATGTATATTTAATTCTGTGTAGCTTTTCTGGGTTTTTATAAGAACTATCTTTTCATATAATTCTAACCCAATGCAAAGCACAAGTTGATATTTCTATGAAACATGAAAGCATAGAGAAAGATTCTGTGTTTAGAGTCTCCCAGCTATATGTATATTTCTGGGACTGAGCCCTCTTCATACAGAGAATAGGGACACTTAGTGTGTTCTTTAATGTGTTCTGGACAAAAGTTATAATGAACACAATGCATTCAGTGAAGGCATTTGAGAAATTCTGGTGAACTTAAGACAAAGAGTACATACCTTTCCATTTCAGGTAGACAAATCTCTACCCTGGGGATAAATTATAGAACTGGAAATGAGAAAGCCAACAACTTCAAATCATAAATCAGAAAGTTATCAAATGAGAAAATTACACCATGCATTTTACTATACATATAGATCAGGGTTCAATTACAGAAAAGATTTAATCTACTGAATTAAGTGCTTTAAAAGTACAGAAAATATGGAGATGTAGTTTCCAGGCAGAAATTCCAGGAATAAATCTGAAATCAATGCTGAAGTTCTCACTTATCAAGAGTGTACATTTGGGACACAATATGGAAGGCAGGGAAAGATCAGGAAGTTGAGGGTCAAGGAAAGAACTGCCTGAATTATAAGGTCTGGAGTACCTTCTTGCTCCTATTTGTGAACTGTCATAAACACAGCATTCTATCCCAGTAGATAGCCAACCAGACCCAACACTTGCATAATAATGGACTGGATTCCAGGATCCATGCATTTGCTGCCACCAAAATGTCAAAGGCATATATGATTATAATTACCATCATGGGTCTCCCACTTAACATTTACCCAGGTACTTGCTTTGCAGCAATGGAGTTGCTACATAATCCTAGCAAAAAGGCACCTGAACTGTAAAACCTAACCCAAAGAAATTAGACGAGAGTTGAACGAGTCATTAACTACCATATTCTGTAGTGTGATTATTATCAAAATCCAAGCAAAACAAATTTATATACATCTGTAAAATACATTATCACAAAAAGGCGGTGTAAAGCTACATGTAGACACAAAGTCAGTAGGAAACTAGTAATCCTTATTTATATTCACTTTAGAGGTGTAGATACCAGTCTACTACTATTCTTTATATGTCTTATTTTTAGATAACATTAAAGTAGAGCCTGAAAGCTTCCACTGACTGACTTTCCTCAGTCTACCTTATTTTTTCTTTTCTCATAATTTTCTTATCACATATATTTCACGTACAATGAGAAATTCTAGAAAAGTTTTAATGTTTGAAAGAATATACTTAATAAATTATTTATTTTTGTTATTTTATTGTGCTCTGAGTTAAACTTGGGGCGTAATGAATCTTAGTAAATATTATATCACTGACTTATAAAAGTTACCTATTTTTTTCTTTTGATTTAGTCTCACTAAGATGTCTAGGTGACTTTGAACCCATAATTCTCCTGGCTTAGCCTCCAAAACTAGGATTATAGATGTGCACCACCACATCCAGCTAAAAATTATTTTTATTCGGCTAGAACATTGCACCTCTAGCAAGGAATGCCAGCCATTTCCACTTCTGTTGGTTCCTTGTTTTGTGCTAGTCTCCATGGGACATTTCTCCTAATTAATATTATTCAGGTTCCTTCGAAACATTCCTTTGGAAATAGAAAAGGAAGGACAGTTTATGTAAAACCATGGAGGCCACTCACTCAAAGATTTAGGTGACATGGGTAGAGAAAGAAGTTGCATGCCGCCTCTTCAGAATCTATTTGACTGGGAATGAAGATGCAATGTTTTGGGGGGTGGGGCACTATGGTTTGTATTGTGTATCTTTCAGGGTGACCTGTGCAGGAAGCTGATTGCAAACTGACCTGAAAAATTCAGCCCCTTCAATGCTTGCAGCACTTCTACCTGTGCAGAAAATTCATGTGTATAATTTATTTGTTTTTCGTTTATTTATTAATTCTATGTGGTTTCAAGATCTTTCTAACTGATGAATACCACATGACTGTTGGAACGAAAGTTTAACAGCACATCTGCCTAGTAAACATGATATTGGAGGAGTGAGCTTGAGCTGGCTCTAGGAAAGAATTTTAGAGTAGTCAGAAGAGAATACTAAAAATAAAGATGTCCTGGGGACATTTGCTATCACAATTAGGTAACAGTTCTAGCTTAAATAAAGCAATATCTTTTTATGGCTTAGACAGTGTGGTCTAAAATACTAAAAGTAATCCAAATTTCCTTACGTGGCTAAAAGGATAAACTTCCAATGGCACAGTCATAGATTGGACCAGTCTCTGGTATAAAAAAGGAATCAGCTTCTGGGTTCTACTTCAGGCTGAATGAATCTTTGTGAAGAATTCGTGCTTGAAGATACAAGCCAGAGACAAAGGCTACAAATGGGATAGGTAGGAATTTCAGTGATGAGTACTTGTCTGGTATGCATAAGGTTTTCTGTGAAACACTCAGTTATTGAAATAAAAACAACACGCCACATGTTCCTAATTATGTGATAGTTTTGAAAAGAAAATACTATGAAGAAAAGGGAAATATTACTGGTTGCTAAGGACCAAAGATGGGGAACTAGCTGACTATACAGAGACATGAGTTGATTTTGAGAGACAATGTAGGTTTTCTATAGTTTATGTATGGTAGGGAGTTACGTGGTTCTGTATATGTGCCAAAGCTTAGACCTATACATTAAAAAAATAGATGACATTTCAAGAATATAAATCATGGCCCAAGTTGTTTTGTTAGGTTCAAATCAAGACTGTCTTCTATTATCACTTATTTCTGTGCATTCAACAAATTACTTTGTTCATTCAGGCTTATTTTGGAGTCTGTATTTATCATACAAATCTCATGATAAGATTTAACTCCCTAAGTTGTCATAAAGATGAAGTAATCCATGTGAATTGCCTCGCACATGATTTTAATTGACCTACAGCAATGAGCAGCATTGAATTTTTGTTTCTTTGTTTTTGTTTTTCCTGCCTTCTTGTTCCAGAGATTCTTCTGGTGTTCCTTCACATCAAAGAATTTTTTAGCAGCAGTTCAAGTTTGGCCTCTGTGGTATTCAGGGTCAGAATGGCTGCTGGGAGCCCACCACCATCCCGGCCTCCTACCTTTACTAGCTTTAGGTGTTTAGAATAGCTGACTTCATAGTAAGCTTCATCTCCATGGTAGCCACACACTGTGCTTGTCAACACCAGCTAGAAGAGCGACAGCATACAATTCAATCATCGCTCACTGATGAGTTATTCATGATGTCTGACTTTTCCTATTTTTTCTTCGCCCAAAATATCAAAGAATATAATTTACAAACAAAAATAAGGAATGCAGGCAATAATATATGCAGATACTTTTTTTTTTGTAATTTACTTCAAAGCATATATTATTAAGTTCTGAAACTTCTCTAAGCAGTGTTATTTGGAAATGTGGTGACTTCAGTTAGTTTGGAGGTCAAAATAGTTGAAATTACTTTCTTCCAATATCAGGGCTAATGGTGAGGAACCATGGCATGGATCCTCTAAAACAATGGACTGCTCCCAAGTTCTCTACATGGTACACTACTTCATTTTGAAAAGCATTATCATTTCTTTTTCCAACAGATTGCTTTTCTAATTATATTTAGCTTATGTCATTGCCATTACTTTGCATTTTCTGAAAACTCAACAAAGGACAATGAGGATGAGAAAAAGCAAAATGGCCTGAAATAAGCTGGGTTCATGTTAGTGCACAATTTACTTTACCTTGCTTAATACTGCCCAAACAAAAAGATATGCATTCATATCATATGCAAGGTCTTATGTGGAAACACAAATGATTCTGGAGAAATAACATAGTCAATTTTTTGCCTGTTTAACCTTAATGAGAAAAAAGGTGATTTAGAAGATGATTGCTGGTGGCACCTAAAGGTAGTTAGGGGCATACTCTTACGAGACTTTCAATAGCCCTGGACAGAAACTTTATAGCTTCAGGAGGTCTCAATTACTTGTTGATTTTAAATGCTTATGCTATTTGTGCCCCGTTCAATCTTTTCCTGTGCCAATGAGTTCAAGTGAATTCCCTAGGTTATCCTCTATCAGATTCAGAGTATCTGATCTTAAATTGAGGTCCTTGATTCATTTGGAATTGAATTTTGTGCAGATTGGATTTATTTTAATTCTTCTACATGCTGATCTTTTCTCCACAATTATTTTTGGCTTCTTTACCAAAATATCAGGTGTACATAGGTGTATGGAGTTATGCTTGGGTCTTCTTTTTCTATTCCATTGATCAATATGTCTGTTTTTATGCCAACACCATACTTGCTTTATTACTGTATTTCTAAAGACAACTCTTGAAATCTGGGGTGGTGACAAGTCTAGCTTTTATATCTATAATTCAGGGCTAACTATTGTTCTCTCTCTCTCTCTCTCTCTCTCTCTCTCTCTCTCTCTCTCTCTCTCTCTGTATGTGTCTTATTTTCTCTCTTTTTCTTTCTTTCTGTGTGATTATTTCCCCATGAAGTTTAAGAATTTTCAAAAATTTGTATGAAGAATTGTATTAGAAATTTGATGGAGATTTCATTGATTTTTGTAGCTTGCTTTTGGGAGGCAAGTGTTACAATTTTCTTTTATGCTTGGTTAGAGTCATTTCAAGATATCTATTTTTTGAGGCTATTGTAAAGGACGCTGTATCCCTGATTTCTTTCTCAGTTGACTTGTCTTTTTTTTTTATATGAAAGCTACTGATTTTTGAGTGTTAATTTTATGTAGTGTTACTTTCCTGAAAGTAACATTTTCTCCAATTATAGAATTTTCTTCATGGAGACTTTAGTGTGTGCTGTGTATACAATCATATTATCTTTAGATAAAAATATTTTGAAATGATCATTGAGTAAATCAGTACCCTACATCATGGGAAAAAATGATCAGTTATTTGTGTGGAAAAGGATAGGTGCCTAGACTATATAAAGAAATGAAAGATCTGATATCAAGAAAAAAATGACTCCATTTTAAGATGGAGTATAGAATTAACAGAGCATTCTCAAAGATAAAACACAAATGACTGAGAAAGAAATTTAAAGTGTTAAATATCCTTGGTTATCAAGGGAATAAAAATTAAAACTGCTTTGAAATTTTATGTTACCCCAGTCAGAATGACCAAAATCAATAAAGTCAAATAACAGCTCATGCAGGTAAGAATACAGAGAAAGGGAAAACTAATTTTTCATTACTTGTAGGAGAACAAACTGGTGTAGCAGTTATGAAAATTGATATGAAGTTTCCACAAAAAGGTAAAGATAGATCTACTACAAGATACAGCTATACCACTTTTGGGCATACATGCAAGGGTCTGTATATCTTACTACAGACATACTGCTCATTTATACTCATTAATGCTCTATTCATGATATCTAGAAATTGGGAATAGCCTAAATGCCCATCAATTGATGAATGGATAATGGAAATTTAACACATTCACATGATACAATATTATTTAACTGTGAAGAAAAATGAAATTGTGGAATTTGTAAAGAATTGAATGAAACTAGAAAGAATCAGCTTTAGTGAGGTAATGCCAACTCAGAAAGACAAATATTCTAAATTTTCTTTTATATATGAATGTTAGATTTTAAACTTTACATATGTGTGACTAGATTAGAATAACCACAGAGGCAAGAGACCAGGAATGGAGGAGGGGATCTTCCAAAGAAGGGAAATATGATGAAATATTGTGTTATAAAGAGATAGAAGCAAAACTAAAATGGGAGAGTTAAATGTAGAGTGTAATGTAAGGGCAAGGTAAAGGAGCAAATATCAGAAGTTATAACCAACACAATTGGCCTTTCAAAAGTTCATATAGAAAAATACTGCTGTCGAACCTTCCTAAACACACATATAAAAGGAATTTAAGTGTAGTCATCATGTAACAGGAGAAACAATGCCTCAAATGTCCATCTTAGGGCACCAAGCAAAACTCCCAGCCAGGTACGGATTGCATTTTGGTGAGTGGTTGGGCAAAGAAGTCTCACAGATCCCCTCAAAACCTCTCAAGCTATTTTAAAACTATTAGCTATGCTCTAAAACTTGATGGTAAGACCCTGTTTCTGAAGATACTACACAATTATGTCATTGAACAGGGAAAAACTGAGCTGGTATTCAACCACAAGTTTTACCCCTACTTAACAGCATTCACAATGCTGGAAGGTACCATGTATGCTAAAAAGGAAAAAGGTAATAATTAGCATCAACAAACTACAACAACAGCCTGCCTGAAATACATGCTCATACAATAGTGGCACAAACGTTCTGGGAGTAACTAAAAACTTTCTGTATTTAGTTGCATTTATGACCTGCTTTATGCAGTTGAATACACATCTGATATGGTAAAAGTAGTCAAGGACCTATGATCAAATAGGTTATTAGACTTGGAGGTAACTGAGTAATGAAATTTGGCTACATGAACATAACATTAAAATGACTCCTAACAACATATTGCTATATCCATACAGCAGTTATTGCTCAACCCTCATCAGAAAAACTTTCTGTTGCAGTGGATGATAATGAACACAAAGACCCACAACTGGAGAATGTGCAGGGAGTAAGAGGAGTTTGTGGAGGTGAAAGAATATGCTCAAGATATATTTTTTAAAAACCTGTTTTAATGGCGAAGACAAATGCTGGGGTAGCTTAAACAGAGGATTTTTTTTTTTTTATTTTTAGTTGTTACTACTCTTAACCTATAGATAATTGAAATAGCTTGTTTTTTTTTTTACACTAAAATATTTATAACTATTTATATCACATAACTGGTCTTATCTGCCAAACAGTCAGACAAACCCAAAAATAATGTTTGGCTTCCATCTAGTTACATGGTCACATCTGATATATATGATCGTATTTAAGACTTTTTGCAGAGTAAAATCATATGCTTGCAGACATGTATATGCACCCTTCATAGACATCCACTCATAGTACTTCCACTTGTATCTTTTATAAATAGAAAAAAAGTTTAGTTTAACTCATTTGTCTGGATTGATTGCTAGAAAATCCAAAAGAAATATACATAGGTTAGATTTTGCTTCGGTCATCTCATATTTCAGTTTTATTTCAAATGTGTCAAAGTCCTTTAAATTCTAGGAGAAAATAGCTTCCTGACAAAATTATTCAGTCTGCCCATCAAGAAACAGAGTATATTTCCCATCTTCCTAAATTTGGATTAGAATACTGACTTGAGAGCAAGAGAATTTAGTCAAAGTGGTTATTTGAAGTTCTGAGGCCAGACCTGAAGTGGATTTACACATGTTTTGCTGTTTCTAAAGCCAGCTCACAATGCATAAGGCCTAGACTGCTTCAGAGACCACCATGCTGTACCTGGTCTGTAGAAACCTTGTAGAGAAGTGCTAATGACTGTATCTATAGGTGAACACTAGTGAATAATTCTAATAATTTAACAGTTATCAGAAGAACCATTCAACTAAACTTATTCAATGTATTAGGTCAAGACACATTGTTGTAATTTTAAAGCTCTATGCTTTCAAAAAGTTTCTTATTTTGAATGAATTTTCAGTTCCCATTCTTCTCTCTTTTTCAAGAAAGATTAGAAGAAAGAAGGTCAGATAAATACACATGCCAGTAATTAATTAAGAATTCATACACATTCATAAGTACCAGTCTTTTCTGTCAAAATTTAAATAACTATAAAGTGACTACAATGACTTAATCTTTGTTTTAATTATATCATGATAATCAATAGTTCTTTTATTCAGAAATTACTTAATAATTATTATATGTGGACGATTCCTCTTTTAGGTGTTGTGTCATTCTTAGAAACAGGATGAAGGTAGAAAAGAAACCAGAACCACATATAATTTAAACAAATGTCCATCTCTTAATGCATGCTATTTTCTTTGATCTACATTTTAAAAATATGAACTTCTTTGGTAAATATAAGAGAAAAGAGTCAATATAGTAATTATGACTTATAAAGGTAAAAGCTTCATGTCCTGAATATTTCATCAAGGAAGTACAGAAGTCATCAGATGTTTTCTCAGTCTTATATGATTACTTCATGAATGAACTGACATATTTTATTGTTGAAATGATGACTAGGTACATGGAACTGGCATTAGAGTTACAACATAAATGCCAGTCTTTGGAAATTTCCAGAAGTGAGGAATACAGACAGGCTAAGGTTAACAAGGCTATTCATGATGAAGACAACTTGGAATAAAAAAGAATTTTTGCATGCTCTGAAGACAAACAGAAGTAAAGCAAATCCTACTGCCTTTAGGAGAACTGGAGCAAATACCACTTTTTCCAGGAATATAGTACATGCCTCTATCAGAGGCCTTTCAGTGGGGAACCTAGTCATCAATGTCCAATTGAACCCAACTGTCTTTGAACTTCATTATTCATTTTGGGAACTCTAGAGAAACTAATATATACATGGGAGAAAGCAAAAATGTTCTGTGGGAAAATAAACTGAACACAATCAGCAGACCTATATTCAAGTAATTAGTGATACAACCAATGACACAATAAACACCTATCGATCCCCAATAGAAAGCACAGTGGCGCAAAACACAAGGTAAATTAGAAGAAGATCAAAAGAGAAGCATATTCAATAAAGAACTCAGGCAGAATGTCTTCAAGGCCAGCTCAGCATTGAGGTTATTCGACAAAGACTTGGGAGGCTGGAACGGACACACTGCACACTGTATTCAATAGAGTTTGCAAAGGTGGCCCACGGTGATGAGATTTCATCTCAAGGTATTGATTTCATTGAAGAAATCCAAAAACTTTGTAAGAGTCATCAGGAAGGGCAAAGAAAGGGTCAGAAGTTAATGTAGCAGCAGGGGTGCTCACTCCGTCCAGCATGCTTCCTTCAGAGGAAATTAATCATAGAGCTGTGGGCAGTCTCTATGTGGCTCTGAATAACAAATTCTACACAGATGTTAGCACTTCCATTAGTGAACTTCTCAACCTGGAGCTGAATGCAATCTGCCTGCAGTGACTTCAAATCAGCCCAGACTGACAGAGAGCATGGGGAATAGACTCAAGGGATATATGAGAAGGTGTATCAGCAGGGGGAAGCATACGTGTGATGTGTACCAGTTTTCTTGAGTCTAACTGGCTGCCCTTTTTTGGAGGAGACTATTAGTGCACACAGTGCATACATTCACGAGATACAGAAGACCTTTCAAACTTCATTCATCAACGTGTTCTTTCATCTTTCCCTCTTAATATAAAGTTGGAAAATGCTTCTTACATGTATGGATGTGTACTTTCTTTGTTTTTAAAGTCTGTATGAGGAAATGGAGTCTGTTATTTTATCCTCGCTGCCTAGTAAGTTGGTGCTTTTTACTAAGTGAACGAAGTAAATAAATATATGAGGAATTTTTCAGAAGTCTTCTGGAAACACAAGGCAGTGGCAGTGGTGGGGGCTTAGATTTTCATGCCAGTACTTCATTTGCCTTCTTTGATCAATCAACACACCCTAATACACTCAAATGAGTTGATGTATAGCCGGTGTTGATCAAAATAAATAAATAAATAAATAAATAAATAAATAAATAAATAAATAACCACAAGGCAAATAGAATACAACAAGAAGGATAGACAGAGGCCAGACTGTATGTCTGCTCACCGCTGCGGTACCAGCAGTGCTGGTACACTGCTTACAGGAGGCAGAGCATAGTCCCCAATGGGTGTCTTCAGTCCATGTTTCTCTGGGTAGAAGACGGTGAAGTCTGGGGCGAGTGCTGTGGTTCCCAGTCTCCTGTGTACCCAGGTTCCACTGGTGTACCTCTGGGAGTTCGGAATAGGGGTCCCCAGTCGGTCCCTAAGGGTGTCTGGACCAAGAAGGAAGGAAAAGGCAGAGCCCTAGAGGTAGGGGTATAAATCTTGACTAAGTGCCAAGAATATGGAAGGGCAAGGAGAGAGAATGCCTTCTTGAGTTTTAGGCATGGCTCTGTAGGACAAAGTGCACCCCCTCCACCCCCGCATCTCCCCCAGTGATCCTTGATGAAGAGACTGTCCTTTCTTGTTCAAACTGCATTATTTGATGGTGGATGTAAACGCATACACTTCACTCAGGGTGAACCAGGAATTAAAAACCCTATGCAGGAAGGAATGCCCAGGAAAGGAAGGTCATTGGCTGAGCACTTGGGGCCTATTTAGATACCTCATTAGCATGGAAAACTCCAGGTTTTTATGCTACCTGACTGATTACCATGGTCCTCTCAGTGAGGTGTCATGGTTATAAGTTTCAGAGTAGGTAATTTGCAGGGAGCTGGCTCCATTCCTACCATACTCATTTCTGAGTTTCACAAGGGTTTGGTCTCACCTTAACAGTTCTGTCTGGTGGCATGGTCCACTTGCCCCACAGAAAGGCTTGTTCATGTTTCTGGATTTTAACTGTCTTACTGGGGCTTCACTCTCTGAGTTTTAGGCTCCTCTGCACAAAGCATATGTTTTTTGTTGTTGTTGTTCGTTTTTTGTTTTTGTTTTTGTTTTTTGTTTTTTTTTTTTTTTGAGCTAGTTGTTGGGCTTCTGAGTAACTGCAAGAGATGACAGAATCTTGGTGATGAAGATAACTCAAAATAGAACAAAAAGAAACATTTTAAAGTGCGTGCTCAATCCACTACTCTAGGAAAATGTTATTTAAATTATTCAGGTCTAATAAAACATCTAGTTCTTGAATATTTACAGGTATGCTTGTTTACCTAGTGGCTGATCGGAATTGTGGGGCTGACCAAGGGGGATTTTCAAAGGTCTTATGGTTCTCCCTTTCTCTCATGTCTTACACAGTGTGCTTTCATGTGGGGAGGCACTCACATGCACTCATGGACACACATCACCAAGAGAAAAATCTTCAGGACCCAAATATTAAACATTCAAGGATTTACAAACAACATAATCACCTTTGGGAAGATTTCAGTCTGTTGGTAGCCAACAGGACCAGAGAAACATCTTTGTCTTTCTCTTGTAAGTTCTTCACTTGTCCAGATTATACTGACGTTGCTTAAATAGTAAAGGAATTTATGAATTCAAAATGATATTTTATGTCTATTAAGAGCTCTATATTTTTTTGTTATTCATGATCTTGTCTACAGTCTTCCTCATGATGATATTTAATTGAAAGATAGCTGGAAGTTAAGTAGCTAAAATGGAGTAAATAAAAACACCCTCATTCCTTTGTCTTTCTCATTACCATCAGGCTCACCCTTCCATTGATGATTGGCTGCTAAAGTAATTTAAATTTTAAGTCTGGATGAAAAAAATGCATACAATGATCTCTAAAAGCAGACACTAAGAATTTAGAGCATGTCATTTTAGACTTATGGACTATTACGACATTTGGTTCACCTACAAAAATGGAAAGATTTATGCTGGAATTTTCCCCCATTCATTAGTAAAACCCATTTTAAGGTCTCCAGGAGGTAAATTATTTTTAGAATTAGTTTTTATTTTATTAGTCAGGTTGCAGAGTGTCAAAATTGCATTGAAGCCAGTGGCACTTCACTGAACTCATTAATATTGATATGATCACTCTGCGTTCTCTGCTGAGTGACACTGCTAACCTTCTGGGATGGCAAGGATTATTTTTAAAGGGACCACACATTTTAAAAAGAATATTTTCTGGTCTTTCTTCTTGTGATTGTAAAAAGGTTGAATAGAGTGTCTCCAGCAGTTTTATATATGATTCGATTCTTCAACAAATATTTCCAAAGCACTAACTTTGGGTTGGCACTCTCCTGGATGCTAAAGCTGCAAATTAATTTTCAAACCAGGACATTCTTATTCACTGGATCTTTCTACCATGCTAAACACTGTACAACTCATTGATATAGTAAAACCACTTACTAATAGTTACAGGTGATGACTTATTCCATTATTAAGGCCCAATGGTTCTAGTTTCCTTTTTGTTCTTATGGTAAAATACCCTGAACAAGAGAACCCTAGCGAAGAAGAATAGGTTTATTTGAATTAGAATACCAGGTTACAGCCTCATTCATAGTAAAAAGCAAAGAGAGAATAAATGTGTACATGTTTATGACTCAGTAGATATTTACCACTCTTACCCAGTCCAGGACTTAAACCCAGGAAATATGTCAACCATTCTTAGGGAAAGTCTTCCTACCTCAGTTAATCCAATCATGAAAATCCCTCAGATTTATTTTCTGGCCACCCTAATCCAAATAATTCCTCATTGAGACTCTCTTCCCAGGTGGCTCTATTCTTTGTCCATTAACAAACAAAATTAACCATCACACCAAGGATTGATTATTTCATCAGGAATAAGTCTTTCAGGACTGATGATGCTACTGTTTTGGGGTAGGTATTAAGAGATGGACCTGAGATACTTGAGTATGGGGGGGGGAGGTAAAAGACAAAAAGGAGGGGATGGAAGTTAAACTGAACATGAAAATAGCTTAGAATGGCAAGGGGTCCATTTTAAATAAAAGAATGTGTCTAGAATCCAGTGGTAAAAGAAACTATGTTGTGGCAATGTTGCTGAAACTGGAATGCCAGCTGAGTTTCCAAAGAGTATGCATCTAGAATTTTGTACATTATGCATTATTTGTAACAGGAACTTTTGATTCAAAGATTCTTGAATAGGAAGGCATAGTGTGGGCAGGTGGTATTTAGCAAACAATTTTAAGTCTTTTTTTTTTTAAAGGATAATTGGAAGATAGATTCTCACTTCTGATATAATCTATGAATCAAAAAAGAAAATAATCCAATGCTTATGGAAGCATTGACTCAACATTCTCTTTATAGCAGAAAAGGATATCTCACACTTTGGATTACATATAAAACAAGGGTTTTAGTACAGTATTGCTTATTTTAGTGTGATCCCAGCTGGTATTGATAGGACAACAGAGACTTTCAAAAAGACTCATAAGGTTTCTTTCATTTCATTAAAAAAAAAAAGAAAAGAAAAGAAAAAGAAAGAAACAGTGAGGTCAGAATGGCTTGAGTTGCTTGAGAATGCAGTTAGGATCTGAAGAACTTAAGAAACAATATTGAATTATATTCAATATAAAATACAAAGTATTATAAACTTTTATATATCCCAATCCCTTTACTAAAGGATAACATAAAACATGCTGAGTATTTGGAATAGACACTATAGGACTGATAATGAACTAAAGCACTTATGACAAACTGTACCATATTTCTCTTTCTAGTAAGGGGGATACTGTCTTTGGCTGCTGACTCTGTTTTTATTCTTGCAGGAACACAGACTAGTGCATAAATTGACAATGCTATTAACACTAATTTTTGTTTTGATAAACTATTCAATTAATGAATAGTTTATTACTAATCACCAGGAGAATATTTTCACTTTTATTTTCCACCTTAGATCATACTCGACATACTTGCAACAAAGGACAGACTGGGAAGGTGTCAAGGAATGGGTAAGGAGGATAGACATGTTGTTGTTCCTTAAAACATCCATGACCATGACAAGGCAGATTGTACAACACAGTTCATGAAGCAAAATTCCATTTATTCTTCATTGACAGGATTTCATTGCCTATGTATCCTCCCGGTCTTCCATTGATGTATATAATTTCATTTTGGGAGAATGTGGTTTTACCTGCAAATATATATGTGAGTCTATTGCATATAGAGATTAGAATGGACATTGAATCCCATGGTAAGAGACCAGATCTTTTGGATTCAGACTCCATCTTAGAGAACTGGTCCTAAGGTTGAATTCAAGTTAACTAACAGGCCAGTACCTAGCACCAGTTTTCAGGCTGTGCCACCAAAAGACCTGTCTAGTACCACTTTCCAGGTTACTTCCCAACAAAACCTGTGTCTAGCACCAGTTTCCAAGTTATTCCTCAATAAATCTGACCCTCTAGGTTATAAGCCTGCCTTTGGCACTCACTTCCTAACTATCACCAATCAGAAAAAAGCAGAAGGTAAGTTTATGGTTTGACTCCAAACACCAGTCAATTATGTTAAAGGCTATAAAGGTCCCCCCAATCAGATGTGTGTCAGGCTAGATATCCCCTTCTTGTCTCTATAAATGCTTGTCTAAAACTACATTTAAGACTGCTACATCAGTGATGGTGGTGTGGCCCAAGCTTGAGCATAAATAAAGAGACCCTAATGCAATTACCTTGAAATAGGCATGCTCCTTGGCACACAGTACAACTAAAGTTATGGATGCAGTGAGACTCTGTATGGATACTGTGAAACCCAGGTCCTGTGCAAGAGCAAGCAATCTCTCCAACACCAGCTAAGTCAATTAAACAAAATAGTGGGAGCATAAATATATTAACATCAATTTTAAGAGAGTTTATTTCCGGAAAATGGGATAATTATTAATTTCAATTTTCACTCTAGTTATTCATTGTCCACTTTTAAGTAAATTTCAGTCACAATTTGTAAAAAGAAAAAAAAATGTTTGCTAATAGTGTATTCCATCAAGTTTACATTTCAGCTTTCTTGTCTTATATAATACTTTGTTATGGAAGACATTACTTATGTAATAAAGTTTCCATTGATGACTCTTGCTATAGCAACTTTATGTGTCTGTGTCATTTATGATAAATATGGGAATGCCATATACCTTGTCTTGGCAATAAAGAGTGAGAACAAATGATCTTTCCCCAGTGAAAAGTTCATGAACCTCTTCATAGTTCCCTGAGTCCTGTGGGTCTTATGGTTCTAGAACAGACAGAGACTATCCTGGACCACACAGTGACTTTTTATGAGGAGTAAATGTACTTTCTAAATATTGAAAATGGTAGAAACAAGTTGTGTGTGTGTGTGTGTGTGTGTGTGTGTGTGTGTGTGTGTGTGTATGTGTGTATGTAAATCTGTGGAATTATCTGTTCCTCCTGAGTGACAAACTCTTCTCCTCTACCTCTGCCTAGGCTCTCCTGCTGTCCCCTACTGAGATCTGTTCCTGGAACGTTCACCTAATTGTCTTTCCTCTTAGGAAAACTTGGTGTTGTGAAAGTAAGAAGCTTTCTGAGGCAAAAGAACAAGGTTCATGATATTTAGAAAACAAACACTAATTTATTAAATTACTACCTAATCAACAATTCCTCACTGAGAAGAAACTATCAAACAACAGGCTATGGGGGAAAAAACGGCCTGGAAATGTGAATAAAACTCTACTCACCTTAGTCTACTAAGCCTGCAATAACAAGTACTACAGGATGGTTGATTTAAACTCTAGAAAGAATTTTCTCAGTGCTCTGGAAGCACCAAGGAAACAGTCCAAGGTATCAGGTACAGCTTCTTCTAAGGTAATTTTCCTTGAAGGGAAGATTACTGTCTGCTCACAAGGCCTTCATAGCTTCCATTTTTGCATGTTTCATTACCATTTTCTCTTTATTTTTGCACACATGCATATACACATATGCGTGTTTATGTCTGTTCACTCATGTGTGAACACAGATGTGGAAGTCAGCAGATGACAGCGAGTATTTATCTTCTTCTGTCACTCTCTACCTTACATATCAATGCAGGGTCTCTTGCTGATCTTAGAACTCACTGATAGTCTTTCTAGTCAACTTGCCTTGGAAAATACCTTGTCTCCATATACTGCGACCTAGGATTACAGCTCAGCTGTCATGCCTGCTTGACATTTACTGAATTTAGTTCCTCAGGCTTATACTGTGAGTGCTTTTTGTGCTGAGCTATCTTTCTTGACACCCCTTTTAATAAGGACACAAACAGTGATGGATTAAGATCAAATTTCAATGACCTAATTAATCTTAGTTACCTCTTTTTAGACCACCATCTACAAATCTAAACACAGCATAAACACTGGAGGAAGGGCAGTCAGGACTTCATTTTATGAATTTTGAAGGTACAGTTTAGCGTATAACATTTAAGTGATGGTTTTCTTAGTTTATTTGAATGTGAAGACAAAATGAGATGAGTGTTTCATAAAGTACACATAAGACATTATAAAACGTTAGATGACGGACCAATTAATCTGCTACGAGTCTGATTGACAGACTACTAAGAACATTTTTTCAGATGCTCATTTTGCAAGAGCAGTTGTTAAGTGGGGTTATGAACAAAACTCTATCACTCTTGACTGATGTAGGAAGACATAAGCCAATAATTTGTTTAGGTGGTATTTTTCTAATTTATGGCAGAACAAAGGTATTTGAACTGCAGTTCTCCTGCCATCTGATACAAGCAGCATCTTCCAATTCCCTGTTTGTGTTGCTCAGGATCTTAACTAGAAACAAACACTTCATAAAACCTTGTGAAGGAGAAAAGGAACTAAAGTACACTAATTATGAACAACTTAGATGTACAAAAAAATAACAAGAATCATACTAGTGATTATAAAATAAAAGAACTGTGTCTAAGCTAAGTCTTTCAAAAAGAACATCCAATATTGCAAGTAGCCCACAGCATGGCCTCAGGAAATACCACACAAGACTATCTCCTTTATGTGAGAGGAGTTGAGAGCAGATATGGTGGCCTATGAATAGGAAAGCATATTCACGATTAAACCCTTGTCATTCTTCGTACCCTTCACATTAGTTGTCTCCTGGGATTTGTCATAGAAAACATCTTCAGTGCAATCCAGTTAGCACAGAAAAAAGTTATGAATGTGTCTTTATGCACATGCATATGTATTTTCTCTCTGTTACATAGTGTGTCTTTTAAACAGATCTATGAAATTAGCTGATTATTATAGCATGCAAATAGTCTTTTGTGACTCTATTATTTTCTACTATTTCTGTGGTGTATAGGCAAGTGCAGTAGGAACTGGATTGTGAAGTTCTGATTGGAGTGGGAGGTTGTTACAAAATTTTCCATGTCCAATTATATTAGGGCAGTGGAAGGGCAGGAAAGGGGAGGCAGATTAAGGAGTTAGGGAGAAAGAGAGGTCCCAGGAGAGGAGATGGAGAACTCTCTACCTTACGTATCAATACAGGGTCTCTTGCTGATCTTAGAACTCACTGATAGTCTTTCTAGCCAATTTGCCTTGGAAAATACTCTGTCTCTATATACTGAGACCTAGGATTACAGCTCAGCTTCCAGGTTGGAGAACCAGGATGGCTTCTGACATTTTTATATGTGTTTTCATAAAGTTAGAAATATTGGGATAAAGCTTTATCACTTTTAATTGCTTCTGGAATTACTATATTGGCATCTTTTAATTGTGTTTACAATATAGATAAATCTAATTGGCTAACTAAATAAGCATTAATAGTCTTGTTTCTACTGGTATTTAAGGTGAGAGGTGGCAGACTGTGGGACATGTGGACAAGTAAGCGAGATGAACTTGCAGGACCCCACCAAAAATATGGCCAGGTGTCCCACCATGGTGGGGCAGGAGAATTGGCAGGTCAGTCTTTTTTAATATTTCCCACAACAGGAGGTGATGATGCAGAACTAGGAAAGAATATGGCCTGGTAGAGAATTCCTTTTCTTATTGCAAATACAATATCTAAGATTTTCCTAACTAAAAAAAGTGATGCGTTTGTTGGAATGGAGTAAATATTAATACTCTGGCAGGTGCCAAATAGTATAGATTAAAGGCAATGGCATTAGTTGATATAATTTCAGTCTTGTTTTTATGATGTAATTGTGGATTATGGACTGTGTTCATTGGTAATTAGAGAGCAAAACAGATGGAGAAGGTTTAGCTTGAAATGATGTGTCCATCAAAGCGATCTGCACTGCCAAGTGTCTTCTCATGTTCATGAGTACAGCAAATTTGTTCTGTTTATTAAAATGTGATAGGAAGATAAGGACTGGTTGTCATTATGTTCGTCCTATCCTCCCATGATGGGACTAAAAATCCTCTGTAAATCTCAAATTCTCCGGTAATCCTATTTTGCTCTGCAGAGGATTTTATCTGAACATTTTGGCTATTATAGAAATTCAGATTTTGGCATCTCCATCACTTTCCCCATTATTTATACATTACTTTAAAGGAAATAAAACTAGACACCACATGAACACTGTCATTTTTAAATATTACTTGTAGTAGTAGGTGGTTATGTTTTTTCTTTGAAGGGTAGATGGCAACTTTTAAAATTTAAAGTTGTATTTTTCTTTTCTTTTTTTTTTTTACTAGATATATTTGCTTTTACCCTTCACATATTTTCCCAACTTTTAGTCAGGCATTTCAGGTTGCTTTTCTGTCAGTATTAATCTGCATTCACAGGGAGGAGAATATGATACAGTCCTTCTTTCTTGTGTATTCCAATGGGAGTTCATGTCTAAGGCAACATATTTGAAGCAATCTCACAGAAGTCAGGACTGTGAAAGAGATGTCTACTATTTCAAGTCCTTTTTTTATGTTATGCTTTAAGCAATAACAGAAATAATAAGTCAAGAGAGAGAAACTAAAAGTTTACAAAGATAAAATGGAGAAGTCAAAATATCCCTATTTGCAGATTTCATGACCTTATACATTAGTGGTGCCAACATCCCCAACCAGAAAAATTCTAGAAAGAATAAACAAATTCTGCAATGTTTCAGGGTACAGAATGAACTTCTACAAATCCAGGAGTTTTCCAATACACAAACAACAAACATACAGAAAAAGGAATCATTGAATCACCCCATTCACCCATAGCCTCAATGAAAATAAAACATATAAGAGTAAACATAATCAATGAAATGAGGGGCCTCTACAAGAAAGCTTTAAATCTCTGAAGAAAGAGAAAGACAATGAAAAATGAAATGATCTCCCATGTTCATGGACTGGATGAATTAGTATGCAAAAGTGGCAATTTTAGCAAAAAGAATTTACAGACTCAATGCAATCTCAATCAAAATCTCCATCTCATTCTTCGATGAAATAGGAAAAAAATTCCTAAATTCCATATGGATGCAAAAAATGCCCCAAACAGCCAAAATAATCCTAAGGAACAATTTTGGAAGGGTGACCATTCCAGATCTCAAAATAAACTACATAGCCATAGAAATAAAAACAAAAATTGGTCCACAACATGTATTTGTACGAAAACATACAAATGGCCCAATGTAACAAAATCAAGCATGATTCCATGTAATTTCAGCCATTTAATATTTCACAAAAGTTCCAAAAACTTGTGTTGGGGAAAAAAATAGTCTCTTTAAGTGGTGCTGGAAAAATGAAATTAGACTGTATTATCCCATACATCAAAACTAACTCCAAATGGATCAAAATCTAGACTTGAAACCAGAAACACCAAAGCCACTAGAAGAAAACAGAAGCCATACCCTATAGAATATAGTTACAGGACTTTTTGAATAGAACTCCATTTGTTCAAGAATTAAGGCTGACATTCGACAAGAGGACTTCATACAACCACAAAGACTCTGTGCATCTGACAAAAAGCAAAAATCAAACAAAATCAATTAGGTAAAGAAAAAGCAAACTGAACCAGAATGAATTTTTACCAGTTTATACATCTGAGGGAAGATTACAACTCAGAAGATCTAAAGAACTTTTTAAAAGACTCAAACAAAACAAAACAAAATGAAACAAAACAAATAACCCATTTAAAAATAAGCCAGGGATTTGAACACAGAGTTCTCAAAATAAGAAAAAATAATGGCTATGAATTATCTCAAAAATTGTTTTGTTCCTAGCTATCTCAGTTAGGGTTTCTATTGCTGTGAGGAGACCCTATGACCAAGGCAACTCTTCTAAAGGAAAATACTTCATTGGCGCTTGCTTTCAGTTCAGTAGTCCATTAATATCATGGATGGAAGCATGGTACCATGCAGGCAAACATGGAGTTAGAGAAGGAGTTGAGAGTTTACAATCCAGGTTGGCATGCAGCAGGAAGAGAAAGTGATACTGGGTGTGACTTAAGCAACTGAAACCCTCAAGTAAATCCCTAGTGACAAACTTCCTCCAAAAATGGCACATCTATTCAAAGTAGGTGATACCTCCTAATTGTGTCACTTCTTGTGAGCTTATGGCAGCCATATTCATTCAGACTACCAAACTAGCAATTATAGAGATGCAAATAAAATCAACTTTGAGATTTCATCTTGCCATTTAGAATGACAAATATAAATAAAACAGACAGCAATTGCTAGAGGAGTCATGAGAAAAAGGATGTCTTCTTTCACTGTTGTTGGGACCACAAACTACTGCAGCCACTTTGGTAATCAGTGTGGAGAAATCTCAAAGCTAAAAACAAATTCATCATATGAATCAGCTATACCACTCCTAGGAAAATGCCCAAAAGACTTGACATCCTACTCTATAGAGCTATGTTCTATACAGTTATGTTCATTAGGAATGGGAAACAGCCTAAATATCCTTTGATGGATTAATGGCAATGAGAAAGTTGTACTTATGTACTATGGAATACTATGACTCTAAAGAAAAATGAAACAGTAAAAAAATTCAGGTAAATGAATAGAACTGGAAAGCATTAGAGTGAGGCAATCCAGACACAGAATAGATACATCACAGTTCATCTCTTATTACAAGCTCCTAGCTCCAAATCTTCAAGTGTGAGGACATATCCTGTGATATCTGCAGAACCCAGGAAAGTAAAAGGGAATCATTTTCAGGATGAGAAGGTGGTGCAGCAATAGAGAGGGGTATAGTTTCATAAAAGTGATTTGATGAAAGAAGTGGAAAAAACTGGGAGGGAGCTCTAATTAGGAAGGAGAGAGATAAATACAGAATAAAGAGGGTAAAAAAATTACTGCAGGGATAGTTGAAAATCATAAAGATTCATATCATTAACTACATAAAAACCCATAATATACATAAGGTTGATATATAACTAAACATATATAATTTAAATAAAAATTCTTACCTCTGATGACAGTGTTCCCTCCAAAATCCACTTCTAAGAAAAACCCCAATACCGAACACAAGAAATCTTCTTTGGAGTTATTGGCCAAGATTGTCCAAGAAACTCCCTAAACATTATAGGCTATTACTATTACCATTATTCTTCCAGAGATGGATAGTAAGTCCCTATTGCTGAGGACACAAAGCACTTCAGATACTGGTTCCAGATGTCCCTGCACAGGAAGTGACCAGAAAACCTTCTCCCTGAGGACTAGCTTTTACATCAGAAGGTGACAAGCAAGCTTTCAACAGAGTGAAGTACTATCCACCTGTAATGCCTAAGAATTGCAACAACATGTGACTCCTATCAACCGCAATGTTCTCAGCAAGTCACAATGACTCTGAAAGCCCAGCAGCAATACCTTGGTGGTAAGAAACAGCTCTCTGTTTAGATTTAGGACCCATGCAAGAAGAGGGAAATTATTCCATGAACTAGAAATCTAGCCAGATATCCAGAGCTAGTGAAGTCATGAATCATGGAGGAGAACCTTCAACTAATCTACCAAGTCAGCACAATCCCTAACTACATTCAAAATTGACCCTTATATCCACAGATAAGAGTATTCTTCAGCCCACACCTAGGAAACTACTTTTTGTAAGAAAAGGAGACCATAACAGAAAACCATACCAATCAAAATGTATAGTTGTGGAACCTAGTCCTAACTAATACATCTGCAAAACAATAATACGATTCCTACAACTATGACTGTGGGATCATATTGGAGGAGGTTCCAAAAAGAGTGTAAGTCAGAAGACTAGAGAGTTTATTGAGAGTTTGTTTCTCCTAGTAATGTGAGAAGTTATATCCATAAATTCTTATCAACATCCCTCCTTCAACATAAACTGAAGAAAGACAACAAAACATATATGGGGCAGGGCACAATTCCTAAATCCTACTCAATAAATAAAGGCAAGTAAGGAATGCTGAGAGCTGGGGAAATAGTATTTCCCAGGTACAAACATATCAATTGGTAATTTAATACTAATATATATATACACATACATATGTATGCATGTAACAATTAATAAAAATATAGGTCATAGAGTTGAAAATAGCAGGGAAGATTTATGGAAGGGTTTGAAACAGAATGGAAAAGTGATATAAGAATATTAATAATCTCAAAAGTAAGGGAATTTTTCAAAAGTGAAATTAAATGTGTAATGAATCCAAGGTGTCCTGGCAGCGCTCACCAGGCTACATTGATGTTACTAAAGCCTTGGTTCTGAAACACACATGCACACTGTACTTCTCATATCACCGTGCCACAAATTGGTGATGAATGCTGCCTGAATCAATTTTGATCAGGCTCAGACTGGTATTTATGAATGACATCAGTTTTACTATGTACGCAGTGTTCTTCTTTTACAGCATAATGTTTTAATTACAGAAAATAAAGCCTGTTCATATTTTCTTACCACTATTTTTCATCACGTAAACCTCATATTAGTTTATCTTCAGATCATATTATAGTACAATGTTTTATTTTAAAAATGAAGGTTTCAGTTTCTCCCCTGAGCTTCTTTTAAAAAATAATATTTAAGCAAATTTTGGAATTGGATCAGGACATAATTTCCAACAGAGTTTGAAATGTGCCAAATGCACTTATACTATTTTGTACTCCATATTTATGTGAAGTGTCATTTTCAGTATTGATGATTTTGGAATCAAACTATCAGTAAGCAAGATAAAAATATTAAAGATGCTCTATTTATGTTCTGGGGCATCAAATATTCAGTCAAATAGTACTCTTTTATATAAAAATAAATAATCCGTTAATGTGTTACCTGGATTTTATGTTTGACAAATAATAAATTTATAGCAAGGGGTTATTTTAAAATAGACTGCTTTATGATTTTTTTATTAACAAATATTTGATTTGTATGCCTATTTAATAAATTTGTATAGTTTATGTCATATATAAATTTCTTAGGTGACAAGGGGTGGTCAATGCTCTATTGCTTTGTAGAGGTACCATGACAAAGGCAACTTTAAAAAATTATTTATTCTTCTCTTATATATTACATGTGGACTGCAGTTTTCCCTCCCTCAACTCCTCCAAGCTTCCCTTTTACTCCCCCAGATCCACTTATCCTCCATTTCTGTTCAGAAAAAAGCAGGGATATCAACTGTACACAGCATAACAATTAAGACTAGGTACAATCATTGTACGAGGATAAATGAGATAATCTGGTAGGAGGAAATGAATTAAACCATGTTCCCAAGAACATACAAAAGATTCAGAGACACCCCTCCCACTGCTAGAAGCTCCACAAGAACACCATGCTACATAATCATAGCTTATATGCAGAGGACCTAGTTCATACCATGCAAGCTCCACAATGCTTCACTTCAGTCTTGCTTGGATGAGTCTAGGGGCTGTATTTGTATTTTTCTTATGCCTTTTATCCCTGTGGATCCTACAATCTTTCCTTCCTATCTTACACAGGGTTTTGTGAGCTCTGTCAAATGTTAGGCTGTGGGTTTCTGCATCTGTTCCCATCAGTTGCTGGATGAAGCCTTTCTGGTGACTATTGGGCTAGGCACTGTTCTATGAGTGTAGTAGAATATCATTATGAATCAGTTTACAATTTTTTTGGCCAGTCTACCCAGTTATACCCTTGTTCTCTAGGTCTCTGGGCCATCACACTTCCAGTTTCTCTCCATTCTGGCAGTAATAGGCCTGAGTGTCTTCTTGTGACTTGGGCCACAAGTTAGCCCAGTCATTGGTAGGTAATGCTGACAACCTCCTAGCCACTATTGTCCAAGCACATCTTGTAGGCAGGACAGGTTTCAGACTGAAGGATTTGTGGTTGGGATGGAGACCAAGTCTCACTACTTGCCTGGTTACAAAAGAAGGAAATTTCAGGCTCGTTTCCTCATCTCTAGAAGTCTTCACTAGGGTTACCATCATGGATTCCTGGGAGTTTCTACTAGAGAATGTTTCCCTATTGCTCCCCCGCCCCCATATACCCTTGAATTTCAGTCATCTCTGCCAGTACTCTCTCTCTTTCTCCAACCCCTCAACCCTTCTCACTGCCTAATCTCTCCTGTTCCAAGCCCCACCTATACCTTGTCCACTCTTAAATTCTATTCTAGCCCCTGCTGTCCCAAAAGAGATCTGTGAGTCCCATCATTGAACACTCCTTGTTATGTAGCCTCTCTGGATCTGTGGATTGTAGCATGATTATCCTCCTACTTAACAGATAATCTCCACTTACAAGTGAGTATACACCATGTTTGTCTTTCTGGTTCTGAGTTACCTCACTCAGGATAATTATTTTTTCTTTCTAGTTCAATCCATTTGCCTACAAATATATTTTTCTTATGCTGAGTAATCATCTTTATTTTCTTTCTTATTTCTGCCTTGAACCAGTTATAATTCACTAGAGATCTGTTCAGTTTCCTTTAGTTTATAGACTTTCCATTTTTTGCTGTTGTTGAAATCTAGCTTTAATTCATGGTGGCCTGTTTTGATGCATGAGATTATTTCAATTTTCTTGTATCTGTTGAGACTTTCTTTGTGACTTCGTCAATTTCTGTGGTCAATTAAAAAGAACAATCTTTGAGGTACTGAGAAGATATATTCCTTTGTGTTTGGGTAAAATGTTCTGTAGATATCTATAAGGTCCATTTGGCTCATAACACCTGTTAGTTCCAGTGTTTCTCTCTCTAGATTTTGTCTGGATGACATTTCTATTGGTAAGAGTGGGGTAGTAAAGCCTTACACTTCTCCATCTGACTGAAGGTTTTGCTGAGTATAGTAGTCTGGGCTGGCATTTTGGTCTTTTAGAGTCTCCAGGACCTCTGTCCATGCCCTTCGGGCTTTTAGAGTCTCCAGAAACTGGATTTAATTTTAGTCAGTCTATCTTCATGTGACATTTATATCTCTGTGCAGCTTTTAATATTCTGTTCTTTATGTTTAGTATTTTGATTATTATGTGGCCAATTTATTTGGTGTTCTGTATGCTTCCTGTATCTTTACATGGACTCCTTTAGGCTAGGAAATTTTTGTTTGGGGGGTGGGGTGCAGCGAACTTTATTGATGGTATTCAAGAGAGTAGGGAGGGCTCCTTGGGCCCCTCCTGTTGTTATAGGGGTCTGCGATGGAAATTGTGAGGGAGATGCTCAGTGTTGGGGGTCGAGTTGAGACAGGAGCTCCGCAGCCACCCAGGGACTCTCTCTTGCTCTCACTGTCCTTGCTGGGTGCTTGGTCCAGGGTTTCTTACTCCTTGGAAGCCATATAGACCATGAGGTCCACCACCCTGTTGTTGTAGCTGTATTCATTGTCATACCATCAAATGAGCTTTACAAAGTTGTCATTGAGAGCAATGCCAGCCCCAGCATCAAAAGTGGAAGAGTGGGAGTTGATGTAGAAGTTTCAGGAGACATCTTGGTCCTCAGTGTAGGCCAGGATGCCCTTCAGTGGGCCCTTGGATGCCTGCTTCACCACTTTCTTTATGTCATCATACTTGGCAGGTTTCTCCAGGTGACATGTCAGATGCACAACAGATATACATTCGGGGTAGGAACATGGAAGGCTATGCCAGTGAGCTTCCTGTTCAGCTCTGGGATGACCTTGCTCATAGCCTTGGCAGCACCAGTGGATGCAGGAATGATGTTCTGAACAGCCCACTGCTATCATGTCACAGCTTTCCAGAGGGACCATCCACAGTCTTCCGAGTGGCAGTGATGGAACTGACCATGGTCATGAGCCCTTCGACAATGCCATAGTTGTCATGGATGACCTTGACTGGGGGGCTAAGCAGTTGGTGTTGCAGGATGCTTTGCTGCCAATCTTGAGTGAGTTGTCATATTTCTCGTGGTTCATACCCATCACAAACATGGGGGCATCAGAAGAAGGGGTGGAGATGATGACATTTTTGGCCACACTCCTCAAGTGGGCCCCAGCCTTTTCCATGGTGGTGAAGATGCCAGTAGACTCCATGACAAACTCTGTACCAGAATCACCCCATTTGATGTTAGTGGGGATCTCTCTCCTGGAAGATGGTGATAGGCTTCCTGTTGATGATAAGCTCCCCATTCTCAGCCTTGACTGTGCCATTGAATTTGCTATGGGTGGAGTCATACTGGAACATGTAGACCACGTAGCTGAAGCCAGTGAAGGTGTCATTGATGGCAACAATCTCCACTTTGCCAAGTGCAGAGCAGAAGCCAGTCCAGGCTCCCAATAGCACCAAATCCATTCACACTGACCTTCACCATTTTGTCTAGGGACAAGTCTGACACTGCACAAGAAGATACGGCTGTCTCTAATTTGATTTCCCAAACAATTACATGAGTTTGATTGTGCTAGTCACATTGCCAGGTATGACAAAGGGATCCCATGTTAGCTTCTGGTTATCATAAGGGACACATTACCCTTGCAACTTGCTGGACTCTCCATTCCACAGTAATCTACTAATTGCTGCTCAGTGGGGTCAGTTCCCCTCTGGGCTCTAATATTCATTGTTTGCATATAAAATCTACTGTTCTTCATTTCACTCAAATCCCAGGGCCCCAGATTTATACTCCAAGCATCTGTAATTGTTTAGTTTTACATTAGTTGTATGAAGCAGAAAATTTGCATATGAAATTGCTTCTTCAAGGCCTGTTAGAACCTGTCATCAAAGGTGATGGCCTCTTTTTCTATTCTAAACCTTTTCTTTTCTGACAGAGTTCTGGTAAAAGCCATTTTACCTACTGCCTATGCCTTGGTATGTCTATATCTACTCCTGAAAGACTGAATATGTTTATTGGCTGTGCATATCTCCTGGATATAGTTCTGTGGTTTGTCCTTAAGCTATTTACATTGATTAAAACAGTTTTACTAGACTAGAATTACGGGTGAGAAAACCAAGTGTCACAGATGCAAGGTTCCCTTCCCAGAAACACATGGCCATACTGATCCCAGATCAAACTCAGGCCTACACATATCTTCATTGGTACTGGAGGAGCTATTAATGTTTGGAAGAGATGCTCAAGCAAATCTTCACAGAAACAGAAGTAGGTCTTATAGGATGACAAAAGCTCAGAGAAATGAGAGAGAAATATAAAGACTTGAGATGGCAAATACTTTAATGATACCTCTTTACAAAATGAATGAGGAAAACCAGCCAATGATTCCTTGGCTATCTTGTTAATACTAAGACTCTCTTCTTCCCAGACAACAGAATTCTTTCTGGGGCAAAGCAGGATACGTGTGCATTCTTTTTTGAACTTAACTCCAAGGGCACCTGACAGCTCTTGGGTGATGAACCCATCTCTGCAAATTTATCCATTCTGATTACTATGTGTGCTCTCTGAACTGGCTGACTCAATATTCCTCAGTACCACTGAAGAGGGGTTAAAATAAATATTATAGATACTACTAATCACCTGTCATTATATCACCTCTTACAATAACACGCTGAAGAGACTAGCTACTAATAAACATTTATAGCTTCCCTTGATTCATACACTTGCCATTGAGTGGGAGTGGTTCTTTGTTGATGTGCACTAAAGGCTCCCTGATTGGAAATAGCTTAACATTTAGCTTAAAGGCCCTTATCTATCACTGGGAAGGCCTGAAAGAGCCATAGGAATATCTGTGTTTTAACATTATTTGTTCAGTGAGATAAGCTCAGAAGCAATTTCTTCCTGGCACACCTGTCAGAGAGTCTAATTTTACTTCCAGCACAGGTTATGGCCTAACAAATGCTACCTGTCGATTTTACTGAGTACTAGGCTAGGACACTGGTCAAGAATCAAGAAAAAAATCGCTAAAACCAAGAAGGTTGGATCAATGCCTTTGTCTTACAAGGAGTTCATGTTTTCCTTACAAGCAAGATTTTTAAAGGCAACATTTTAAGTTTCTTTTTATGATCCAGTAAATGAAGTTAGTTTTAGATTGTTTAGTGTTTGGCACAGAAAATAAGCAGGTGAAGACTGACCCACTGCTGTCTAAGGGAATATCAGGCTCACTGTTCACAGTAGCTCTGAAACCTTGCTTCCCTCAGCTACCCAGGTCTTCTTGTCTTTCTTCAAATGTGGAATGGGTCACCAAGAAGGAAAGGCATGGCATTTCTCTGTTAGTGCCACAGAGCTCTTCTGTGTAGCAAAACATACCATATTACCTGTTTTGTGCTTAATTCAGTGTTTGAGGGCATACCGGTAAAAATATCCCATACCTATCTATTTCAAAATAACCCTTTCCTGGCACTTTCTTGAAACACATATGACAAGAATGGCCTGAATGGAATCTATTGCACCTGTATGCAAGGTTTAATGCAAGCCCCACTTACAAGAATATGTCAAACTTTGGAAATTGCCATATTTGACTCTGTGATGATTGGTTTTATTGTCCACTTGACAAGGTTAAGAATCAGTGTAGTTGACTTGGTGGCATGAAACTTTAATGCCAGCCTCTAAGAGGCAGAAGTAAGAGGATCTCTGTGAGTTAGAGGCCAGTTTGGTTAACATAGAGAGGTTTGGGTTGGCAAGCCTACCTAGTGGAATTTTCTTTCAAAAATATATACAAAATAAAACAAATAAACAAACAAACAAAAAACCCCCCAAATAGTCATAGAACAAACAAACCAAAAAAGTTAAACTAGAACACATACCTTTGGGGAGTCTCTGAGGCATTTCCAGCCAGGAATAACTGAGGGACAGATCTACTTTCAAAGTGGTGGATGCCTTATGACTAGTGCCTACATAAGAAAGTGGAACAAGGAAAAAGCCATGCGGCCGCCAGTCTGCTTCGCCTCTGCCAGAGTGAGTCCCTCTGCTCTGCTTCCATTGCCTCTGCACTCTGAGCCACCTGGCTTTGTGGGTTGAGCAACTCCCAGCTTCTCTGCCTTCCAGCATGACGGTGATCATTTCTAGACCACTCAGCACTGTCCTGTAATCCAATTTAATAAATGCCCTTTAATATGTGGATTTTATTTTCCATTGACTCCATTTCTCTAGGGAATTTTGCCTAAAATAGACTCTAATAATTAATGCAAGGTTATATTTATATCTAGCTGTAGCCCACATTTACCCATCTCACAATCTGTTCTTTACTTAAGAGCTAGAGAGTAATAGAGTAGTGTTTCTCATTTTCTTTAGTTTTAACTTCTAGAAATGCAGATATGACAACAGGGGTTCAACCCCATGAACTTCCTTGAAGGGCTATTGATCACAGATTACAAGATATCTGTGTTTTAAAGAAAATTTCCAAGTCATGGGCCAATCTTCACTAAGTCCACATGAGGTTCAGTTTACATATTGGTACTTCACTATAATTGGTACACTGTCTGTTCCTGGATCTGAAGGCATAGCTTGGCACAGGTAGTCTTGCATGATTCCCTTTCCTAAGTAGCATCTAGTACAAGGCAGTAAATGAGGAAACAAAAATGATTCTTCCAAAGCTGCAGGGTGGGAGCAAATCACAAGCAAAGTACAAGCTGAGTTTTGTCTACACCCTAATGTTTGTGATGCATATACTTTCATTTAAATTTTTTAAAGATTTATTTATTTATTTATTTATTATATATAAGTACACTCTAACTGTTTTCAGACACACCAGAAGAGGGCATCAGATCTTATTACAGATGGTTGTGAGCCAACATGTGGTTGCTGGGATTTGAACTCAGGACCTTTGGAAGAGCAGTCAATACTCTTAAACACTGAGCCACCTCTCCAGCACGGGACAAAACCTCTTGCCTGAAGGACCAAAGAACAACTAGATTCTTCTCTTTTAAGGATTATTTTGGCTAGTTTTCCATATTTCTATTAAAAGTAAGAATGAGGAGCCGGAGAGATGGCTCAGCAATCATTAGCACTGGTTGCTCTTTCAGGACACCTGAATTCTGTTCCCAGCATCCACATGGTGGCTCCCAACTCTCTGTATGCAACTCTTGGGCGTTCTGGCGCCCTCTTCTGGCCTCCATGGGCACTGCATGTATATGGTGCACAGATACACACACAGACACACTGATACCCACATGCATAAAACAAAAATAAGTTGATTTTTTTTTTAAGTAAGGAAGAGCCAAGCAAGGTAGCACACGCCTATGACCCCCCCCCAAGCATTTAAGAGGCCGAGGCAAGAGAACCTCATGCTCAAGGTCAACCTAGAACTACACAAGGGAACCCTGTCGTGCTCCTCCACACACCCAAACCACAAAAACAGAAACACAAGTGTGACCTCTCACATCTGCAACCCTAGCACTTGGGAGGCTAAAGCAGGAGTATTGTAATGGAATTCGGGCCCGCTCAGGCTACATGGTGAACTGCAGACCAGCTTGAGGGGAGGAGCAAAAGAAGCTGAGGATAAGTCTTTCCCTTCAGAGTCCTCAGTGAGACAAGGATACACACAGACAAACCTAGAGAAAATCATGGTATGTCCCCAGTTTGGAGAGGCAGTCTTCCTTCTAATGTCCTGATACTTGCCCAACATGCGTGGCTATGCCGTGCCTCCCCCAATCTGTCAATACAACTGCAGTGATCTCAGTTGAACAGTGTGGGGACCGTGTGAACACTGGTCAGCTGCTTCATCTTGACATTCTGAAGTCTTTCCTTAAAGCTAATCAAGAGACTTCAGTAAAAGATAAGAACTTCTAGAGTTGAACTGACCGATATGTCTCTGAAGACTCCGTTTGCTTTTCTGTTGCTCAGATCAAACATTCTGTCCACAAAAAACTTGGGGATTTATTTCATCATACAGAGAGAAGATCTCTTGTTGTCTGTAGGGAAGCACTACATGTCAATAAAAGGCTCATGGGGCTGGAGAGATGGCTCAGTGGTTAAGAGCATTGACTGCTCTTCTGAAGGTCTTGAGTTCAAATCCCAGCAACCAAGTGACTCACAACCATCTGTAATGAGATCTGATGCCCTCTTCTGGGGTGTGTGAAGAACTTATATATATAATAAATAAATAAATCTTAAAAAACAAAAAGCTTGCGGCCTATTAGCTGATGCAGGAAATAGGAGGTAGGAGTTCTGGTAGGGAGAGAGGAACTCTGGGATAGAGTCAGGTTCGGGAAGAGATTAGTCCCAAACTCTGAGCAGACTGAAACTGAGGAGAGGTAACTAGCCATGTGGCACTCATAGAATAGAAAAAAGGGGTTAATTAGTGACAATCTATTCGAGGAACAAGCCCAAGCTTGTGGTCTAGAATTTATTCATAGCTAATAATTGTCAGAGTCAGGCTGGAGAGATGGCTCAGCGGTTAAGAGCACAGGTAAGAGCTTGGCACAAGTAGTCTAGCATGATTCCCTTCCCTAAGTAGTATCTAGTATAAGGCAGTAAACGAGGAAATGAAAATGATTCTCCCAAAGCAGCAGGGAGATGAGTAAATAAAGTACAAGCTGAGTTTTGGCTACACCCTAATGTTTGTGATGCATATACTTTCATTTTAAATTTTTAAGCTCTCTTTTTCCTCCTACTTCTAAATTAATTCTTTCCTACTGTATGGAGGGAAGAAGGACAGGAGGTATGAAAGAATAAGCAAGGGGGGAGAGAGAGAGAGAGAGAGAGAGAGAGAGAGAGAGAGAGAGAGAGAGAGAGAGAGAGAGAGAGAGAGAGAGAGAACTTTGTTGGATCCTTCTACCTGGGACATTTGCAAAGACAAACAGGATAGTTGCATTAGCAGTGAAACAGAGCTGTTAGGTGCACATTTATAAAGTATGGTCAAGATGGGAGAAGCAACGCTTGCATATCCTCTCTACATTTTCTATCAATTACTACGTATACAGTCTGGTTTGGTTCAAGTGGAATCCTTGCTCTGTATCCTGTGCCAAGTTCTACAATTCCTTCAGCTTTCCTTCTCGTCTGTAAAATGGTGCTACAATGCTTTATATAGTCGTAGAAACATTTCATTGACAGGCCATATGTGATGACATTTGTCAGATTCCTGCCGCATAAATATTCTTGCTCAATAAACATTAGTTCTTCCTCCCTGAAGCTCCAAAGCAAGAGTTTTTAGTATGATCCGCCCTATTGAAAGAGACCAAAAGGCATATATCAAATTCTTCTTTTACTAGAACGTCAGCAAGCTGGTAAATGTGCTGTATCTGTGTGAGAATGAATTAAAATGGCTCATGCAAATTCTATTGAGATAAAACAGAATCAAAACTGCAGGCAGAATATACAAAGAAAATGATTTGCTTTAGATCTAAAGCCTGATTTTCTTTCAACACTCTGGTTTCTTTTAAGCCCTGGGCACCCAGGCATATGCTTATGTTCTGGCTGCTTGGAAGCATAATTGGTTTCTCTGGTGACTTGGCATCTTTCTTTCCCCAGATTTCTCATTTATTTTCATCTCACAGAAGCACTTCCATCCTTCTTTCAAGTGATAGGTGCTTGATACATACTTCCTAGCTGTGATCTCTGGCTAGGAGTTTGGCTTCCCTAGATTTTCAGTCTACCAGTAGAATATGTTGTTTTTATGATACATGAACTTGAAATGGCTGAACATTTGATTTAATTCCTTTATGTCTTTACAGGGTAATGGATGAGAGGACTGGAACTGAGGTTTGAGGAAGTAGAAAGAAATTTTTTCTCTCTAACTCTATAAAAAATATCTGCCTTAGAATAATAGTTCCTTCTGGTCCTCTTTCTAGAGCAGTGCTACAATTAACACACTAAAGTGATTTCAGAATCCCATCTTTTTCACAAAGTGAAGTGAGTATAATTGTTTACATACTCCACCGATTGCTAGTTAGAAGACTTCAGCAAGATTCCAGTAGAAGTTTGGGGGCAGTTGGAATCTGGGCAAATGAGGTCAGTGTACTTTTACAACTTACCTCACAAATTCCTCCTGCATAACTTCACCACTTGCACATCAGCTGGAAAACTATTGAACCTCCATATTTATTTAACTTGCATCTTTGCTAATTGTCCCTTGTCACTGTTAGTAATAAGATACATTATAAGCTAGTCAGTGACTTTTTATCATGCACTAAGAGCTTTATATGTTTCATTAAGTACTGTACCATTTTGATGAAGGTATTTAATTGACAAGACTGTTGGAGTTCTGAAGATGAGACACTTTCCTCAGTTCACACTCATACTGAATTGCAGAATCCAGATTTGAACACATAGCTCAGGGTGTGCTTGTGTTTATTTGCTAGCTTCCTACTGTGTCTAGACATACTTCATACAATGGGCCCCTGTGTACATTTCCTCTCTTCGGACAAAGATATTCTTATAAATCAGAAAATATAGATTGAGTCTCCATATCTTCATTTGTAATTTGCTATTTGTTTTATATATTGTTAGCAATAAAGTTTAATTTTTTATCCTTACCAATATTTCCATCTATCATGAAAGACTTAGCAGATCCCGTCATAGTCTTTATCTCATTCCTTCAGGAAAGGGAACATGATCTGGACTTTGTTCTGAAGTGTGTTTGTTGGTATTAATGATGAACCAGTCTTGAACATTCCATTGCAACTTTCTTTCTTAATATTGTAATCACCATGAGGTCTAGCCTGGTACAGCTTGTTGAATGATGAAATGTCAAAAACATATGTAGAAATAATATATTGTGCCTGAAAGCACTTCTTAGACTTTTCAGACTCTGGCTCCCCAGGTATCTGCTTCTAGGCATGAGAAAGCCCAACTCGGTGGAGCTGAGCTCAACTCAGCTCAGCAACACATTGGTCTTTCTAGCATGACCAGAAACCATGTATTGCTTAAAGTAGTAGGCTTTAAAAGTTGATGGTAAGACAGGACTAGTTACACTATAGCCTTCATCAGAGTTGAAGGGTTGTTAAGGTGTCTATATCCTAGATAACTGAGTCTTAGAAGGTTCATGCCTCACACAATCAACTTCATTAAAAAAAATAACCAAAGTCAAAAATAGAAGTCAAGAAACAAAATGTAAAACAAGGACACTCAAGAAAGATAAGTGTTTTTTAGTCCTTCTACTCCTTGTCTAAGTCCTTGCTCAGTTTCTATAAGTTAGAATTTACTAACTTGTACCTATTATTTTAGTTTCCTTTGCATTGTTGCGCATGTGTTGTACGTAATGATTAGATTCATAATACCATCTCCATCCACCTCTCATTACCACTTCTATCCCCTGCACCTTCTCTTTATTCCTTTGTTCTTCTCAAGTGAGCCTCTTCCATTTTTATACTGTATGTATGTATGCTCACTGTATCTTTGTTAACATACACATATGTATACTATACCTTTGCTAACCTTTTAGATTAGTGCTTATAAATAAAATATGTATGTATGTATATGTTTATATATTTCATGAAAAATGTTACAGTATTTTGTAATGTATATATGACTTCTAGAACAGAGCTTACCATATACAGTTATTGGTTAAATTGACATATATATATATATAATATATATTTTCTAGGTTTCATATATAGAAGAAATCATGCAACATTTTATTTGAATCTGTTTATTTTTATACAAGATGATGATCACCAACTCCTGCAAATGACAAATTTCATTTTTTATGACTGAATAAAACTCTATTGTACATGCATACCATATTTTTTCATCCATTCATTACCTGATGAGCACATAGGCTGTTTCCATAGTTTGGATATAGTGACTGGCACTGCAATAAAAATGAATGAACAGATGTCTATATACCATACTAACTTAAGATTTCTTTCAGTATATTCCTAGAAATGGTATAGCTAGATCATATGGTAGTTGTAATTTTAATTTTTTTTCAGAATCTAACTTACTTCTATAGTTATTGTGTAAGTTTACAAGCTAATCAGCAGTATATAGGTATATAGGTATGCCTTCTTCTCTTCTTCTCCCGCCTCTCCTCATCCTTGTCAGCATTTTTGTTTTTCAGTAACATCCATACTGACAGGGGTTAATTGGAATCTCCACATAGTTTGATTGCATCTTTGTGCTGGCCAAGGATACTGAACATTCTTTTTATGTGTCTGTTGTCCATGTGTACTTCATATTTCAAGAATTGTCCATTTCATTTGCTCATTTTTGATCAAATTGTCTGATACTTTGATGCTTAACTTTTTGGGTTCTTAAAGGCTTCTTCAAAGCTGCAGGTTAGAGATGATCTAAATTTTCAGACATAGGAAAAACTGGCTGAATGGATTCACTAGAAGTAATGGTTTAGCACATTTTTAAAATCTTGAAACATGTATACTAACTTTTGTTCAGTTTCTTTTTTTTTGTGACTATCTAGACACATGACACTTGCTTTCTATTCTTCTATGGTGACCTTATGAATGGATTTGACATATGATTGTATTGCCAACAAAATTTAGCATACCTCACATTTAAAAAGATCAGTGTGGGGCTTATCCATCAACTTAACACTCCCATCCCCCATAAATCATAGAAATTCTACAGTGAGTATTTATTAGCTTGTTCATTCTGCACATCAATTACCTTAGGCTCTATATGCTGCAACTCCATCAAAAGCATTAAATAGTTCCCAGTGGCAAATTCCTGGTTATCTTTAGCTCATGCTGTTAAGTAAGTTTCCACAGTTTTTATAGCTCCAGCTTTCATTGTATTTTTTTAAATGACTTGGTTTCAGCTGTTAAAGCTCACAAAGTTGACTTAAAGTGGAAATACTTGCCAGCATGTGAGTATAAAATTTGACTTTTCAGGTGTATCAAGGCCAGTAGGTTTGGGGCAGCTCTGCTACATTAGAGAGTTCCCTCAAAGCTGTTAGCATGGGTTTCTGGCCTTATCACACTCCATCTATATTTCTAATGAATTGATTGGGCCATGTAACTCACTGGGATTTTACCTCTAACCCAGACTGACTCAGTATTCATTATTTGGAAATTTTACTTCCAAAGCAAGCTTCCTGATGATTGATTATGAGTTTGATGGTTTCTGAATTGTGAGACTTTAGGTGAATCCCTTCTTATTGTCCCGTGTCCTCTACCTTCTTCAGGTTCTCTCATCCTTGCTGTTCCTTTCTGAACTCTTAACATACACTGAGATTGTTTATGTTTAATCGAAAAATTATTATAGAAGGCTTGCTCTTCCTTTCACTGACCTCCCCTTTTAGAGAAAGTCAGTGTTTAAGAAAAGGCACAAAAGCACATGTGTTAGAGGGCAAGGCCATTCATTTAAATTTTGCCTAAATTTTGGGGTGCCACACAATATCCTACCTGGATATTTAGGGTATCTTACAATATCCTGCCTGGAGTTTACAAAATGGTTGCAATTGTCAGTTTGGATTTCTCCATCACAAATCAGAGAAAAAAGTGAGGAAGTATGTCATGATTTACTTTGTAAAATGTTGCATTCTTACAATTTTATTACCTCTGGTGAAAAGTTTTAAACTGTCCTAAATTCAAAACCAGGCCAACTAAATAGATGACTTTCTTGTCTGCCTTTTAATTTTTCTATTACTATTTTAATTTGACATTTTCTTCATTTACTTATTTTGGGAACATTTCTGGTTTTTTTTTTCAGTTTTTATACTTTATTATTACTATTTTAGATCAGATATTTTCTTTATTTACATTTCAAATGTTTTTCCCTTTCCAGGTCTCCCCTACAGAAACCCCATATCCCATCCCTCCTCCCCCTGCCTCTATAAGGGTGCTCCCACATACACCCACTCCAGTTCTCCTGCAGTGGCATTCCCCAGCACTGGGACATCAACACCCTCAAGCCCAAGGGCCTGTCCTCCCATTGATGTCGAACAAGGCCATCCTCTGCCACATATGTGGCCAGCACCATGGGTGGCTCCATGTGTATTATTTGGTTGGTGGTCCAGTTCCTGGGAGCTCCAGGAAATCTGGCCTGTTGATACTGTTGCTTCCTCCATGGGATTGCCACCCCCCCTCAGCTCCTTCAATTCCTTCTACAGCTCCTCCACTGGGGACTCCTGAGCTCACTCCAATGGTAGGCTGTGAGTTTCTGCTTCTGTCTTCATCAGGCTCTGACAGAGCCTCTCAGGAGTCAGCCATATCAGGCTTCCAACACCAAACACTTCCCTGCATACACAATAATGTCTGGATTTGGTGACTGTATATGGGATGGATCCCCAGGTGGGGCAGTCTTTGAATGGCCTTTCTTACATTCTCTGCTCCACACTTTTCCTCCATATCCTCTTGTGAGTGTTTTGTTCACCTTTCTAGAAAGTACCAAAGCATCCACATTTTGGTTTTCCTTCTTCTTAGGCTTCCTATGGTCTGTGAATTGAATCTTGGGTATTCTGAACTTTTGGTCTAATATCCACTTATCAGTGAATACATACCATGTTTGTTCTTTTGTGAGTGAGTTACTTCACTGAGGATGATATTTTCAAGTTCATCCATTTGCATGCGAATTGCATTAAGTCATTGTTTTTAATAACTGAGAAGTATTCTACTGTGTAAATGTATCACTTTTTTTGTGTGCATTCCTCTGTTGAGGGACATCTGGATTGTTTCCAGCTTCTGGCTATTACAAATATGGCTGCGATGAACATAGTGGAGCATGTGTCCTTATTACATGTTGGAGCATCTTCTGGGTATATATATGCCCAGGAGTGGTATAGATTGGTCCTCAGGCAGAACTATGTCCAATTTTCTCAGGAACTGCCAGACTGATTTCCAGAGTAGTTATAACAACTTGTAATCCCACCAGCAATCGAGGAGTCTTCCTCTTTCTCCACATTCTTGCTAGCCTCTGCTGTCACCAGAGGTTTTCATTTTACCCATTCTGATTAGCATGAGGCGGAATCTCGGGGTTGTTTTGATTTGCATTTCCCTGATAACTAAGGATGTTGAACATTTCTTTAGGTGCTCTTCAGCCCTTCGAGTTTCCTCAGTTGAGAATTCTCTGTTTAGCTCTGTTCCCCATATTTTAATATAATTATTTGTTTCTTTGGGGTCTAACTTCTTGAGTTCTTTGTATATATTGGATATTAGCCCTCTATAAGATGTAGGCTTGCCAAAGATCTTCTCCCAGTCTGTTGCTTGTGGTTTTGTCCTATTAAGAGTGTTCTTTGCCTTAAAGAAGCTTTGTAATTTTATGAAGCCCCATTTGTCAATTCTTTATCTTAGAACATAAGCCACTGGTGTTCTGTTCAGGAACTTTTCAAGACATTTCTGCACCTTCTCTTAGATTCAGTGTATCTGGTTTTATGTGGAGGTCCTTAATCTTCAGGGAGATAAGAATGGATCAATTAGCATTCTTTTACATTTTGACCAACAGTTGAACCAGCACCATTTGTTGAAAATGTTGTTTTTTATTCCGGCTGAATCGTTTTAGATCCTTTGTCGAAGATCAAGTGACCATAGGAGTGTGGGTTCATTTCTGGGTCTGCAATTCTATTCCATTTATCTACCTGTCTGTCAATGAACCAAAACCATGCAGTTTTTTTTTTTAATCTATCTATCACTATTGCACTATTGTTCTGTAGTACAGCTTGAGGTCAGGGATGCTGATTCCCCCAGAAATTCTTTTATTGTTGACAGTAGCTTTTGCTATCCTGGGTTTTTTGTTATTCCAGATGAATTTGCAAGTTGTTCTTTCCAAGTTTATGAAGAATTGAATTGAAATTTTGATGGGAATTGCATTGAATCTGTAGATTGCTTTTGGCAAGACGGCCATTTTCACTATATTAATTCTGCCAATCCACAAGAATGGGAGATCTTTCCATCTTCTGAATTCTTCAATTCCTTTCTTCAGAGACTTGAAGTTCTTGTCATATAGATTGTTCACTTGCTTAGAGTCACACCAAGATACTTTATATTGTTTGTGGCTATTGTGAAAGGTGTAGTTTCCCTAACTTCTTTCTCAGCCTTTTTATTCTTTAAATATAGGAAGGCTACTCATTTGTTTGAGTTAATTTTATATTCTACCACTTTGCAGAAGCTGTTTATCAGCTGTAGGAGTTCTCAGGTGGAGTTTTTGGGGTCATTTAAGAATACAATTATATCATCTGAAAAGAGTGGTATTTTGACTTCTTCCTTTCCAATTTATATCCGTTTGACCTCCTTTTGTTGACTAATTGCTCTAGCTAGAACTTCAAGTACTATATTGAATAGATATATATAGAGAGAGGGCAGCCTTGTCTAGTCTCTGGTTTCAGTGGGACTGCTTCAAGTTTCTCTCCATTTAGTTTGATGTTGGCTACTGGTTTGTTCTATTTTGATTTTTCCTATGTTTAGGTATGGGCCTTGAATTCCTGTTCTTTCCAAGACTTTTAACATGAAGAAATGTTGAATTTTGTCAAATGCTTTCTCAGCATCTAATGAAATGACCATGTGATTTTTTTCATTGAATTCATTTATGTAGTGGATAACACTGATAGATTTCTGTATATTGAACCATCTCTGCCTCCTCGGGATGAAGCCTACTTGATCATGGTGAATTATCATTTTGATGTGTTCTCGGATTTGGTTGGACAAAATTTTATTGAGTATTTTGCATCAATATTCATAAGGGAAATTGATCTGAAGTTCTATTTCTTTGTTGGGTCTTTGCGTGATTTGGTATCAGTGGAACTGTGGCTTCTTAGAATGATTGGGTAGTGTTTCTTCTGTTTCTGTTTTGTGGAATAGATTGAATAGTATTGGTATAAGATCTTTGCCAGTCTGATAAAATTCTGAGCTAAAACCATCTATGTGGTCTTGGGCTTTTGTGGTTGGGAGACTATTAATGACTGCTTGTATTCCTTTAGGGGTTACTGTTCATATGGTTTATCTGTTCCTGATTTAACTTGGGTATTTGGTATCTGTCTAGAAAATTGTACATTTTATCTACATTTTCCAGTTTTGTTGAGTATAGATTTTTGTAGTAGGATCTGATGATTTTTTTTTTTGATTTCCTCAGTGTCTGTTGTATTTTCTCCCTTTTCATTTCTGATTTTGTTGATTTGTATACTGTCACTGTGCCCTCTGGTTAGTTTGCCTAAGGGTTTATCTATCTTGTTGATGTTGGTTTGGTTGATTCTTTTTATAGTTGTTTTTGTTTCTACTTAGTTGATTTTCGGCCCCCAGTTTGATTATTGTGGTCTGCTCCTCTTTGGTGTATTTGCTCCTTTTTGTTCTAGAACCTTCAGATGTGCTGTCACACTACTAGTGTATGCTCTTTCCAGTTTCTTTTTGGAGGCACTCAGTGCTATGAGGTTTTCTCTTAGCACTGCTTTCATTGTGTCCCATAAGTTTGAGTATGTTGTATCTTCATTTTCATTGAATTCTAAAGTCTTTGATTTGTCTCTTTATTTCTTCTACGACCAAGTTATCACTGAGGAGAGCGTTGTTCAGCTTGTATCTGCATGTGGGCTTTCTGTTGTTTTTGTTACTATTGAACACCAGCTTTAATCCGTAGTGATTTGTTAGGAGGCATGGGATTATTTCAATCTTCTTATATCAGTTGAAGTCTGATTTGTGACCGATTTTATGGTCAGTTTTGAAGAAGGTACCATGAGGTGCAGAGAATTATGTATATTCTTTTGATTTAGGATGAAATCGAGCCACAGTTTCACTGATACCAAAACCACACAAAGACCTACCAAAGTAATAGAACTTCAGACCAATTTCCCTTATAAATATAGATGCAAAAATACTCAAAAAAATTCTTGCCAACTGAATCCAAGAACACATCAAAACAATCATTCACCATGATCAAGTAGGCTTCATCCCAGGGAGGCAGGGAAGGTTCAGTATATGGAAATCCATCTATGTAATCCACTACATAAACAAACTCAAAGAAAAAAACCACATGGTCATTTCATTAGATGCTGAGAAAGCATTTGACAAAGTTCAACATCCCTTTGTGTTAAAAGTCGTGGAAAGATCAGGAATTCAAGACCCATATCTAAAATATAGATATCTTTTAAGTTCTTTTGCTCCATAACTTCTATTTGTTTTCCTTTGTCTCTGTTTAGTGTGTATTTCCATGATCTGTCCATTGATGAGAGTGAGGTGTTGAAGTGTCCCACTATCATTTTGTAAGGTGCAATGTGTGCTTTGAGCTTTATTAAAATTTCTTTTATGAATGTGGGTACCCTTACATTTGGAGCATAGATGTTCAGAAAAGAGAATTCTTTTTTTTTATTTTTTTTATTATTTATTTTATTTTAATTTTTTTTAATTTACATTCCAAATCATTTCCCCTTTCCCGTTTCCTCCCTCCCCGAACGTCCCATAAGCCCCCTTCCCTCCCTCTTTTCTCCATTCAACCCCCTCTCGTTACTCTGTCCTGACGTTCCCCTACATCCAGTCTTTCCAGGACCAGGGGTCTCTTCTTCCATCTTCGTAGAAATCTATTGATATGCGGATTGTGTCTAGGGTATTCCAAGATTCTGGGTCAATATCCCCTTATCAGTGACTGCATCCCATGTGTGTTCAGAAAAGAGAATTCTTTGTAGATTTTTCCTTTGATGAATATGGAATTTCCTTCCTTATCTTTTTTAATGACTTTTGTTGAATGCAAATTTTATCAGATATTGGAATGACTACTCCAACTACTTTTGGGGACCATTTGCTTGAAAAATTGTTTTCCAGCCCTTTACTCTAAGGTAGTGTTTCTTTGACACTGAGGTGTGTTTCCTCTATGCAGCAAAGTGCTGGGTCCTGTTTACATATCCAGTCTGTTAGTCTATGTTTTTTTTTTTTAATTTTTTTTTATTGAAAAAGAAGTAAAAACATTTTATGATAAAAGTAAAGAATTACATGGAAAATGTTTCTGACACAATTGAAGAAGTATATAGAAAAACACATTAAGATTAACATTTCTCATGGAAAACTAAAGAGTAAAATGTTAGATATAAAAAACATTACTAAATTGATTGAAAAAGAAAGTAGAAACATTTTATGATAGAATTGGAGATTTACATGGAAAATATTTCTAATAAAATTGTAGAAAAATATAAAATAACATATTAAAATTGAAGATTATCATGGAAAATTACAGATAAAGTGGTAGGCATAAAAATATTTTTAAGTTGATTGAAAGTGGGATTATAAACATTTTCTGATAAAATTGAAGACATACAAGGAAAATATTTCTGATAAAATTCAAGAAATATATAGAAAAACACATTAAAATTGACTGTTTCATGGAAAATTGTACAGAAAAAATAGTAGGCAGAAAAATATTCCTAAGTTAATTGAAAGTGGAATTATAAACATTTTCTGATAAAATTGAAGATTTACATGGAAAATATTTCTGATAAAATTGAAAAGGTATATAGAAAAATATTAAAATAGAAATTATCATGGAAAATTATACAGATAAAATGGTAGGCATAAAAATATTTCTACGTTGACTGAAAGTGGAGTTATAAACATTTTCTGATAAAATTGAAAATTTACATGGAAAATATTTCTGATAAAATTGAAGAAATATATAGAAAAACACATTAAAATTGACTATTTCTTGGAAAAATTATACAGATGAAATGGAAGGCATAAAAATATTCCCAAGTTGATTGAAAGTGGAGTTATAAACATTTTCTGATAAAATTGAAGATCTACAAGGAAAATATTTCTGATAAAATTCAAGAAATACATAAAGAAACACATTAAAATTGACTATTTCTTGGAAAATTATACAGATAAAATGGTAGATTAAAAAAACATTACTAAATTGATTGAAATAGGAATTACAATCATTTTCTGATAAAATTGAAGATTTACATAAAAAATATTTCTGTTAGTCTGTTTTTTGTTGGGGAATTGAGTCCATTGATGTTAAAAGAGATTAAGGAATAGTGATTGTTGCTTCCTGTTATTTTTGATGTTCTTTTTATGTTTGTGTGGTTACTTTCTTTTGGGTTTGTTGGAAAAAGATTGCTTTCTTGCTCTTTCTAGGGTTTAGTTTCCCTCCTTGTGTTGGTGTTTTCCATCTATTATCCTTTGTAGGGCTGGATTTGTGGAAAGATATTGTGTAAATTTGGATTTACCATGGAATGACTTGGTTTCTCCATCTATGGTGATTGAGAGTTTTGCTGGTTATAGTAGCTTGGGCTGTCATTTGTGTTCTCTTAGGGTCTGTATGAGATTTGCCCAGGATCTTTTGGCTTTCATCATCTCAGGTGAGAAGTCTGGTGTAATTCTGATAGGCCTGCCTTTATAGGTTACTTGACGTTTTCCCCTTACTGCTTTTAATATTTTTTCTTTGTTTAGTGCATTTGGTGTTTTGATTATTATGTGCTGGGAGACTTTCTGGTCTGGTCCAGTCTGTTTGGAGTTCTGTAGGCTTCTTGTATGTTCATGGACATCTCTTTCTTTAGGTTAGGGAAGTTTTCTTTTATAATTTTGTTGAAGACATTTACTGGCCCTTTAAATTGGAAGTCTTTGCTCTCTTCTATACCTGTAATCCTTAGATTTGGTCTTCTCATTGAGTCCTGGATTTCCTGGATGTTTTAGGAGCTTTTTGCATTTTGCATTTTCTTTAACTGTTGAGTCAATGTTTTCTATGGTATCTTCAGCCCCTGAGATTCTTTCTTCTATCTCTTGTATTCTGTTGTTGATGCTTGCATCTATGACTCCTGAATTCTTTCCAAGATTTTCTATCTCCAGAGATGTCTCACTTTGTGATTTCTTTATTGTTTCTACTTCAATTTTTAGATCCTGGATGGTTTTGTTCATCTCCTTCACTTGTTTGTTTGTGTTTTCCTGTAATTCTTTAAGGGAATTTTGTGTTTCCCCTTTAAGGGCTTTACCTTTTTGACACATGTTCTCCTATATTTCTTTAAGGGGGTTATTTATGTCCTTCTTGATATCCTCTAACAGCATCATGAGATGAGACTATAAATCCAAATCTTGCTTTTCTTTTGGTTATCCGAGACTTGCTGTGATGGGAGAACTGGTCTCTGATGTTGCCAAGTAGCCTTGGTTTCTGTTGGTAGGCTTCTTGCTCTTGCCTTTCGCCATCTGGTTATCTCTGATGTTAGTTGGTCTTGCTGTCTCTGGCTGGAACTTGTCCTTCCTATGGGTCTGTAAGCCTTTGTCTGTACTCCTGGGAGACCAACTCTCTTCTGGCAGGGTCTGTGCACAGAAGGCTGTGGAGCTGCCTGGTTCCCTGCTGCAAATAGCATCCAGAAGGGAAGACTCCTGTCCCAGCAGCTCCACTGAAAGTGTACCCTGTGTGCTTCTAGCTGTTCCCCTCCAGAGAGAAGGTGGAAATCTCACCTTCCCACTCAGAAGTGAAAGCTGCTGTGTGATCACTCTCTCCTGGTAGACTAAGCACAGGAGGCTCTGGAGCTGCCTGGTTCCCCGCTGCCCATGGAGGCTGGAAGACTCCTGTCCCAACAGCAACACTAATCATATGCCCTATGCACTCCTAGCTGTTCCCCTCCAGAGAGAAGGTGGAGATCTCAACCTCTACACTCAGAAGTCTAATCGCTGCTGGGAGATCACTCTCTCCTGGTGGACAGTTCACAGAAGGCTTTGGAGCTGCCTGGTTCCTTGCTGCAGATGGCAGCAGGAAGGGGTATATATTGGATATTAGCCATCAATTGATTATATGGTTGGTAAAGATCTTTTCCTAATCTATCGCTTGCCATTTTCAACAAATGGTGCTGGTTGAACTGGCAGTTTATCATGTAGAAGAATGCAAATTGATCCTTTCTTGTCTCCTTGTACAGAGCTAAAGTCCAAGTGGATCAAGGATCTCCACATTAATACAGATACACTGAAACCAATAGAAAAGATAATGGGGAAGAGCCTCAAGCATATGGGCACAGGGGACAATTTCCTGAACAGGACACCAATAGCTTATGCTCTGAGATCAAGAATTGACAAATGTAACCTCAAAAATTTGCAAAGCTTCCATAAGATATGTTATTTTGTAACCTGTATTTCTACTCTGGGAATTTCTTTAGCATGGTCACATGAAGAAGTTTATATTTTATGTTAGATTTCTGCATTGCATGGTATTGAATAGTAAGTTTTTGTTGTATTTTATTTTAGGCATTTTAGACCAAGGAGCAAATATATATTTGTATGTAGTTGCATCATTCTTGTAGTTGGAAATTTATGTATCTCCTTTTTCTGTGTTGGACAGACAGGGGGATGGAAGAGGGCTTATGGGACTTTCGAGGAGGGGCAAACCAGGAGAGGGGAAATCATTTGGTATGTAAATAAAGAATATAGAAAATAAATTTAAAAAAAAGAAAGTGAAAAAAAGAAAAAATAAATAAGGAGACTTGGAAAAGGTAGAGAGAATTTTTCAAGAAAATAAAAAAAAAGAAAAGTAAAGCTTACCACGAACAGTAGCAGAACTGGAATTCCAGTGCACAGAACAGCCTCTGGGAGAGTTCCTTAAGAATGAAATAATTTTAAGCATCCTTTCTAATCACAAAGTTACAAAACTAGATCAACAGAAGGAAGGTCCTTAAACTCACACATGAACACTGCAGATATCCTCTAGACAACCAAAGAACAAGGAAAACAATAAAATATTCCTTCCAACAAACATGTACATAGCACATCCACATCTATAAAGATCCATACAGTCACTTATGGAAGGCACAAAGACTGAGGGAGTCCAGTGGTATGCTTCAGAAAACTGAACAGAAAAAAAAAACAAACAAACCAAAAAACAAAAAACAAAAACAGCCCTGAAACTAGAAGGTGAAAGGAAATAGCCAAACAGCAATACACAAAACAAAGCATGAAAAATATTGTGGAAAATATCAATGAAAGCAAGCTATTTTTGAAATGTAATTAAAATATACACCATTTTGACTACACTAAAATTTAAATGAAAGAAGACTAAAAAATCTTAAATGATGGAAAAAGCATAAGAATAGATACTGTGGAAAAAATGTAATTCTTAGCATACATAGTTACAAGCCAATGAACTAGACATCCTGTAAGAAATGAGTACATTTCTAGAATGTATAAGTTAAGAAAGTCAAAAAATGTGAAGATAATAAGATTATTGAATCATCATAAAATGTTTCCCTTGAACAAAGGGCCCAAGACCTGAGGCCTTCACAACTCAATTGTACAAATATTTACAGACTGTGTTCATCTGGGATTTATTAGAGTGCCTTTCAGGTAGGGGTTTAGTTAGTCCAACATTGGCTATCTGGTGAATGAAAGCTCAAGAATCCACTATTTGTTCAGGTGACTGCTTCATTTGGTGTTCAGTATATGCTGGAATCTAATGCCAATGAAGTGATGAACTGGCCAACAATAGTCAGGGCAAGTAGGCAAAGAGCAATAGCTTCCTTCTCGAAACTGGCACCAGAATGTATGGCCCAGATTAAAGGTGGATTTTCCAACCTCAAAAGGTGAGAATTAAAAGTCTGGTGGTCTTCCCACTTCAGATGATTCAATTAAGAAAAAAACTCTCACTGGATTACCCAGATGCTTGGGTTTTATTTTCAGATGTAGTGAAGTTGACAGTAAGAATAGTCATCATGATGTATATGTGTTTGGCTTATCTCAGTATGCTGTCCTCCATGTATATCTATCTATGTTGTTTTGTCACATAGGACAATAACATATTTGTTCACTATAAGTATTATCTTCCTGTTATTACCCTGTGTGACAGAGGAAGTCACTAGAAATTCAAGGACACCTGTCACAAAAATATTAAGTGTGAAAATGAGTCAGCCAGCACATCTATAGATGTGTCCATTGCCTCTTCCAAAGCCCTTGAGATGATGGTTCTTATTCTTAAAAGTTAGTATTTATTTTATAAACTTTGGAGTAAATTTGGAACATTGGATATTGCATAATTTCCTTTTCAAAATATGGTTTGTTACGGGACTCTGCGAGTTCACCTTTCAAAATTCTTTCCATGGAGAAATAGATTTTGTTGGAGACTATTAATATTGAACAGAACAGAAGAAGAAAGAAATATATTGGAAAGCAGGAGAAGAAAGGATATTAGTTCACAATTTCACTTTTTGCTTAAAACAGAAGAATTACATCATTATCCTAAGGTATTTTAATATAGTTACTCAATAGGGTTTCCATTGTCTATCATTGCATCTAATCTTTTAACTGCACTAACATCACTGTGAAACTTGTGGCCTGATACACCATTAGGAACTGTTTTACTTGAGCCATTCTTGAACTTGCTTACAGTTGCACTGACTAGCACCTAAGGTAAAAGACGTGAAATGACTTATAAATGGCCAGGCACATAGCATTTGAAAGATATTTATGGAAACAGATTTGGAATGCTTTGATATGAGCCACCACACATTCTCAGCCCCTTCATTTTATGTTTTGAAAACACAGTTCGGGGAGTGTAATCTGCTTGTTAGAGAGTTTTCATGCTGAATGGATTGCTTGCTTGATGTCTGCACTTACAAGAGGAAATGCCTCAAGTCCTCATGTAACAGCTAGATCATTTGCAGAGGCTCGGGAATCTATCTTCTATCTCCCTGGTTTATTGCCATTTAAGAAATATGTGAATTCTTTCCTTGTGTGAAATTTCACAGCTGGACTCAGCAGTCTTTCTCTTTGGGTCTACAATTTCCCACTCTGTTGGCTTAGGTTGAATTCAATGTTCAGAAATTGCTATATATTTCATCAAGATAATTCTGTTTGTCAAGTTCCAGTTGCTTAGGTATAGGGAAGGACAACTCTGAATAGAAAGTTCAAGTTTGCATCAGCATTTAATAGAAACCTTACTATATTTCCTCTATGAACATTTTCCTATCACTTACAAAATAAATTGTGTAGCACCATCTACTTCTTTTTGTGTCTATGGTCTTTCCCAGTTTAATCAAACAAAACTAGGAATGGGGATCTTACAGGTAATAAGTGCTTGTACAATATATATATAGTATACCTCATCCTGATTTAGTAGTCTTTACTATAAGGTACCCACATTTGCTTATGCTTTATTTCTATTTTTATTCTTTCTAAGGGAATAATAATTGTATTCTTTGGTATTCATTGACTAATCTTGTATAGCTACATCTGCAAATCATAGACTACAATGATACAGATAGTTTTTTTTCTGGAAATACCAAGGCAGTTGCACTTAGGAATTCAAAGCAACTGAAATAGTGTGCACATGATCTGTGCTAGCTCATTCAGATAAATCTCAATTATGGAAGCAGGAATTGGATATGAAGTTCCACAACTAGCTAAGGAATTCTTAACAAGTGATAAATGCTGGAAGAGAGATAGTCAAATTTCAGACTAAGACCTCTGGAAGGTTGACCAACCTCCAATGAAGGTATCATATCCACGACTACTTGATCAGCACAAATTGGAAATGATGCATTATAAAAAGAAAGAGAAAGAAAAAAGAAAGAAAGACAGACAGACAGAGAGAAAGTTGTGTGAGTTGGGAATGGGAGATTGATACAGAAGACATAAGGACAGATAAAGATAAAAAACATGATAGAAATACATTGTATGAAATTTTCAAAGAACTAGTAAATATGAGAAGAGAAAAGAACAGCAATAAAATAGAAAATTAGACAGGGCAGTGTGCTGTGAGAGGAGATTAGGTATTCAGAGGCATTCAAAAATATAAATCAAGAATTTTGAATAATCTATCTTTATAAAGAAATAAATAAAACTTCAGAGATATAGCATATCAGCTACCCTGGACTACCTTGAAGATTCAGTTAAAAGTGAAGTTTGTTCTTTGATGTCCCTAATTTAGTCTGAGCATAATGTAATATCTTAGTTGATATACTCAGTTCTTCCATAAGAATCTGAAATTCTGAGTGGAAACCAAACAAGTAGACCCTGTTTTCTCACTTGAGTATTGTACTTTGGGGAACCAAAATAATGGGATTCAGATAAAGAGTATTATGCTTGTTAGTGTTGGAGTTTAACCAGGGCATGAAGGTCAAGTTCAGAATTAGCTATATTTTTTTTTGTGTGCTGGATGATTTCCCTGCATGGCATTGCTCCAAACAAAGTAGAGATGTACACTGTTGTTTCCAGTTTTTACTCCAAGAAGGACAGACATCAGTTCAGAGATAGCCTTGTGTCTCGACACATTTCTAATATGTCAATGAGATAATGCAACACCTTTTAAAATATGAATGAGAAACAGACACGGAAAGTCAAAAGGTAGGGAAGTAGATCTTCTCATGATTGAAGCTGTGCTTTCATCATTTCCTCCAAGACTCGAAATGCGCTGCAAATTTATGCATTTAATTACTGTTAAGTATATATCAGTGTGCAGATTCTGTGCTGAATGCCAAGCATATAATTCTGTGTCTTGATGTGTTCAATGCAGACACCAAATTGATGAAAATATAGAACCATGAATTTTCACTTCTATAACACTCTGCAATTACACAAGAAGGTTTAAAAATTGTTTAAGGCCCCTCCATAGAAAGGATCTCCAAGCTTGTAATGGACAAAAACCTGTGGCCAGGAGGTCTTAGGCCCTAGGGAAGAACCTACTACTATTATTTTGTTAAATGGTGAAGTGTCAAACTGTCATCTAAATACATACTTGTGTGTGTAAGTGAGGTGGCACATGAATCCTAGGATTCATGAAACAAGAGACAGGCAGATTCCTGTGAGTTTTAGGCCAGCTAGGGCTACACAGTCAGTCCCTATCTAAACAAACCAGTATAAATACTTATCAAACGTCTTCCCAGAAGCTTCCTTGTGCAAATGGAAGATGATGAAGAAACACAAAACCATCCAAGTGTATATAGTGTCTGTGGAGTGCTCAATCACAAATGTCACAGCTGTATCTTACCACTTACCCCAACTCTCTCTCTCAGGAAGTCCTGCAAAGCAGGGTGAGAGGGCTTATAGAAGTCAAGGATTGGAGAGGAAATCTGTGTGATTAATTTGGGCATGAAAGACCTATTGCTATCATGAACGAATAGTATCAATGGATGAGCACACAGGACCAGAACAAAAAATCAAGCCTGTTGAAATTCCACTACATAAAAGAGATGATTTCATGAGGCCCCACACTTAGCTGAGAAGCTATTGACAATTGATGACCTCTAGGGAACACAGAGTTAGTTTTTTGCAGGGTATGGCCTCTGGAAGGTTGCCTATGCTCCACTTGATGGCTCTACATTCATAAGCATATGAGCAACACCAGACTCAGTAGATCCTCAAAAAATGAGTTAAGAGAGAATATGGTGTTATGGGTGGGCTCTGGAAAGATTTAAAGTGGGTAGAGGATGATACAATCAAAATACATTATATAGTGTGAAATCCCTAAAGAATAAATAAACTTTTAACAACTATTAGTGCTCTTGTGCAACTCAATTCTAATGCTGATCCTGTTGGTCTGGTTTTCAGTGTTGGACAAGAGCACATTCAGAAAGTCCCCAGGTAATGTGATGTGTGACTGATGCTGGAACTGTGACTGAGACAGGATGCCTGCATACATACGAATTGTGTTTCTTCTGTTAATATATATTAAAGATACTCAAATATATGTGCTGAATGGACAACGGGTCATTCAGCAATTCTCAATTCTTTCTTTTGCTACTTAAATACTTATTTCTTTTTATAGTTTATTTCTTTTGACTTCTAAGCACAACATTATTTTTTCTCTTTCCTAAATTTCCACTTATTCATTACTCTTCAGAGCTACATATTCTGGAAAGATTCCTAACTTTTCTGTTTTGTAGCTACTAATGTTTGACTACCTAGAATAATTCCAAATAGAGGTCATAAAATAAACTTGGAGTGTGGAAGATTGACTACCATGGAATAGTTTATATAAGAGTTATTTTTAACCAACTGGTATTATTTCAATTTGTTCCTTGATTCTTTCAACAGAAAGAATTTATTCTATTTACTTGCCTTGTTACTGGTTGCATGACAGTAAATAATGGTGTTGAAGTAATCAATAAATTTAAACAAAAATATTTATTGAAAGGCATCTCATGTCAATATTAAAGCAAGCATTATATCAAAATAAACTACATGATCAAATTTCTGCTTTATAGGTCTTACATCATGATAATAATATTTAATAATTTAACAGAAAAGTCAAAAATATAACATACAATGAAATGTAGTTTAAAAATATCATGATGAGATATAAGACCACAGGGCAAACCTGATTGGATAAAGTATTATAACTTAGTAATTTCTGACAGAGAGTAACAGAAAAAGCTGAAGGAGAGACATCCAGAAGGCTTAAAGGATGTTACTACCTTCTTTTTTTTTTTTAAGAGTAGAGTAGAACTTAGAAAATGTTGGCAAAATTACTGTTCAACTATGTATGTGTGTCATCAGTGATTGTAATACTTTCCTAATTAGTTTTCCGTGCATACCTGATATAACTTGGAGTTAAAAGTCAGAACTTTAACTGCTGAAATATGACAATTGGATTGACCTGTGGCCAAGTCTGAAGACTGGCTTCTTGATTAGTGGTGAGGTAATAAGGCATAAGCAGGAGTCCTCTATAGTCTCTGTTTCAACTCTTGCTTCTAGATTCCTGCCTCAGTTCTTGCCTTGATTACCGTCAGTGATGGATTTTGACTTGAGAGTATAAGAAAGACAAACTACATCCGTTCTTACCCACACTGCTTTTAGTTAGAAGAAAGAAAGAAAACCATATCAAACAATTTGTTATATGAAGTGAAAATGGTCTTATTTCTTGTTATTTTTGTTTATTGACATTATAATATAATAACATTTCCTCCATCTAAACTCTCCCCTATACACCTCTTTATGCTCTTTCAAATTCATGATCTCATTTATTGATAATTATTGACAAATCCAAGTATATCTGTATAGCACCTTGCTGAAGATACCATCTACTTCAGACACAGGACCCAGAGAGCCATGAGCTGGCATTGACCTGAAAGCCTTCTCCCTATATGCTAGAATTCATGGTAGTAGATCACATGCATATATTAAATGGTGAAAATTATAGACTTGTTTGAAAATGCTTAATATTTGGTATCTGTGAAATTCTGTACCTTGAAAACCGTACTGTACATCTACTGTCAAATATAGTTTAATCCAGATTGCAAATGTGTAAGTATTAACATAGTTGGTTTTCTATTTCAGGCCTTCTTGCGTTCTTTGTAAAATGACAGATCACAGTTTCTATTCTATTCTTTCCATTTCCTCTGTTATTTTCCTTTGACATGCCTTATATCATGACTTATATCATCAGCAGCATCATTTTGCCAGATTTCTCAACTCTGAAATTACATCATGATTTTTAAAAATATCATCTATGACAATTCTGTGTATATGGACATGAAGTGTTTGGAAGCCACAGTGCTTGTATGAAGGTCAGAAGACAATTTAATAGAGTTGGTTCTCTCCTCCCAGCTCAATGTATGCTCCAGGATGGATCGTAGGTTATCAGGATTGTGTGTCAGGTGTGGCTATACACTGAGCCATCTGTGAGCTTTGCAAGGACAGAATTCATATCTATCCTTGCGCTCTGTATTCCCTATAATACTACACATAAGGTATTTTCTCCTTTAAATTATCTTTACTAATACCTGACTTGTATTGAGAGTTAGTAACATAAATGAGGAGAGATGCTTCTGAGAAGAACCAACAATACCATTGGAAAGGGTGCACATATACAAGTAGAATAATGACATCTTTATAGGTCATTTATTTTTCTCCTTGGAAGAAATCCTGTCTTTTGGAAGAAAATACCTTGATATTTTGGGATAGTAAGTGAGATAATGGTGAAATGAATATTTAGGCATCAAACAATATTTTTGGCTTAGTTATACCCCATAAAAAATTAGAACTTTGCTATGTTTGGGGGGAAAGGGAGGGAAGAAAGAATAGCAGGTTAACAGAGAGATGGCATGAAGTGTGGGACATGATCTAACCAGTAAAACTCCCCTACAGGGGAATAATCCAAGACCATGAATTTCTGATCTTAAATTAGCTCTTGCTTGTGGTGTTGTCAAGTGGTATTTCTGTCAGGTACTCTTATTTCTCCATAATATAAATCTGCTACACTTTCAGTTCACTGAAAGAGGTTCAGTTGAAATTAAGATGAGGCTAAGTTTTACTCACACTTAAAACAAAACAAAAAGGGCACCCAGAGGACTCTAAAAACATCTATAGCCTGAAATATTTTATAAGATGTGTAAGTATACAGTCAGAGGTGAAGTCCCAGAAGGAGCCAGGAATCTGGCAAAGGGCTTTGAAGCTTTCACTGGGTGTTAAATGGAGTTTTAAATTGAATCTAGATCTCAACCTGCCAAGATATTCTTGTTAACATCTGAAATACATCTACAAAGGTCAAATAGCAATGTTTAAGTTGAATATATTAACAGCCAGTGGAGAGTATTTTGTTAAAGCAGTGTTGAGTAGGGAAATATCTAAGATACAGGGAGTCAAGGGTGAATTTATCTAATATGTAGGACTTGAGGATTATGTCCAATAAAGAATCAAACAACAAGAGGATCAGTAAGTAAAATGTTTGAAGCAAAAAAAAAAATAATATTAATTGCATAGTTACGAAACTGGGAAGACTACCACATGATAGCTTAGTACGTGCTTAGAGCATCCAAACAAATTTTAATAGTGTAAGACAAACAAACAAACAAACAAATGAATTAACTAACTAAAATATTCATATAATGGACTCAAACAATATTATTCATGTTAGGAGCTTATGGTTTTCTGGGGGATTAAGCTGTTTTATGACTTTCACCAGCCACGTGTGTGTGTGTGTGTGTGTGTGTGTGTGTGTGTGTGTGTGTGTGCGTGTGCGTGTGCGTGTATCTATATCAGTCTACATATATCTGTGTATCTGTGTGTATGTACATATATGTATGCACATGTATATACATATACATACATATATGTGTGCATATATACATACATGTACACACACATAGGTATACATATATAGACATATATATGTATGTATACATATATAGACATATATATGTATCTATGGTTTCTATGACCTCAACTCATACACCCAGTTATCTAAGGTGTTTTCAGGTGTGTGTGTGTGTGTGTGTGTGTGTGTGTGTGTGTGCATAATGCAATATGTGTTCAGAATATATACATGTTAGTTATGCATTTGAGGATGGCAAGTTGGTCTATTGGCATTGTTTCAGAATACTGGAAGTATGTAGGAATATATATAGATGTCATTGACATTTTATCATGCTGTGTGTTAGATTGTATGCCAATGTGATGTGTATGTGGACTAAACATATCAGTCATTTATTTGGGAACAGACTTTAAGTTGGACTATTGTCATTATCTCAGAATATTAGAAGTGTGCAGAAAGAGATATAAATGTTAGTGGTGTTCTAACATGTGTTTTCTAATGATAGCACCTGCCAAAACTGTATCTGACACTTTGCTTCTGATAGTGGCTAAATTGGGAAGAAGTGGCATGATCGGAGCATTGCTACTTGGGCTATTCTTTGGGGGATGTACAAATTGATTGGCCAAAGTCACAGCATAAATATAACCAAAGCCTGAAATTTATGAGAAAAGTTTAGGGAAAGCTAGGACCATTTTGAGCTGACCACTGCAATTGTTTCTCTTACTATAATGACAACATTTTGCTTGTCCTGATCCCTGCTACCACAAAAAATAATCTATTCATTTTGAAGTTTTAAAAAAAGTAAAATTATTGTTTTTCAAATTTCCAAATGAACAGGTCATAGTGTCTTGGCCTGAGGTTGCTAACATAAGATGGGACTAACCTATGGCTGAAGGCAGTACTCAAAAACTGAACCTTTCACAAGCATTTCACAGCTGTTTTAACCAGTACTTCCCAGCTGTGTGACAATCAGCTCATAGCAAGCAGAATTATTATCAGAATATCCCTAGTATTTGTGAATTCGGCTTCATCAAAAGTTATATTTTGACTTAATCGCTGAATTCAACTAACATGAAGATAATTGTTTATGAATAGGACAGAGGCCAAAACCAAAATGGTACATCAGGGAAATTTCTTGTATGCCCTCTCTGAAGGAGGTTTTCTTAAGATGCTTATCTACAGATTTCTTAGATGTAGTACTGATTTACTACCTGTCCTAGTAGAATTACTATTGTTATGATGAAACGTGATGACCAAAGAAATGTGGGGAGGAGAGGGTTTATTTGGATTACACTTCCATATCACTATTCATCATCAAAGAAGGCCAGGACAGGAACTCAAACAGGGCAGAAACCTGGATGTAGGATCTAATGCAGAGGCCATGGTGCTGCTTATTGTCTTGCTCAGCCTGCGTTATTATAAAACCCAAGACAATAAGTTCAGGGATGCCATCATGCACAATGGACCTCCCATATCAATCACTAATTAAGAAAATGCCCTACAGTCATATCTTATGGATGTGTTTTCTCAACCGAGGTTCTGTCTGTTCAGATAACTCTAGCTTATGCCAAGTTGACATAAAAATAACCAGCACACCATTCATATAAACTGAAAATCTTCATTATTCTCTATGATTTTCCTCCAACTCACTGAATTGTCTATGGTCCTTGGATGAAGTAGATCACCTGATGTTGTGTTTTATGACAGGAGTCAAGAGCCTTTCACACCTTTTTATGAGCTCTGCTTTCTCTAATACTACCTGCTGGATACTGAATCTAGGATATATGTCAACTCTTGGCTGGAGCTGTAACCTATTAGAGAAATTGTTAACATAAACGAAATACTATAGGGTTGGAGATGTATCTCAGTGATATAATGAACAAGGCTCAATCCCAACCGCTATGCAAATTTATTTATTTATTTATTTATTTATTTATTTAACTTTTATAAAATCATTCTATGAGCAGTTAATTATCACAACCCCTGCCTCAAATTCAAATGCCTAATTAATATTTTTGCTTGGAGATAATTATACAAACATATAGTGTTTAATCATTAGTAGGTTATACTAAATTTTTTGCATAGTGTGGTAGTTTAAGGAAGAAATGTCTCCCTTATGTTCAGGAATCTGAAGAGTTGGTTCCCATGTGGTGGTACTGTTTGAAAGGTTTAGGATCTCTGTCCTTGCTGGAAGAAGTATGTCACTGGAGGCAGGCTTTGAGACTCTAAGGGCTTGAGTCACTTCCTTTGCTTTGTGATTCTGGTAAATGAAGTCATTTCTCAGCTTCCTGTTTCTGAAGTCATGCCATCTTCTAGGCCTGTTGCTTGCAGACATGTTGCCACACTGTGATGGACTCTAGCCTTCTGCAACCCTAAGCCCAAGTAAATTTTGCCTCCATAAGCTAAGTTTGGTCATGGTATTTTATCACAGCAACAGGAAAGGAACTAATGTAGATGGTGGTTTTGCTATAAATATCCTGATTATTAAATAATTTTATTTTCACTACTGAGGTCCAAATCTGAGGTAGTGTCTTCACTGTCCCCCATATGTAATTATCTCATTTAATTACAAAGACCTGATATTAAATTCATCTATATTAATTTAACACAATTCATCTAGTCTTGAATTTTCCTCTATATCCCAGACAAATGTTTAATCTTTTAGACTTTTCCAAAATGCTGATTCTTTATGACCTCTTGCTCAGTGTACATACAACAGTAAATTTAGCTGTTACATAGAAAAGAAAACATAAGGATACTGTCCCACTACTGACCTTAGTAACAAATTAACAATCAGGCTCTTAAAATCTTTCCTTTGTAGAGATTCCTAAATTGTTTCCTCTATTATGACTATCTATAGTTCCCAGGTAACCTAATTCAAAACAGGCTTTTTGCTTCCAACCCCCCTCTATTTTTTCTGACATTCCACCTTGTTATGTATGCAAAGATATCATTATCATGAATAGGTTTGGTCAATTAATTTATCTGCTTAAATTTTGATAACTACTCCTCACATTCTTTATAAAGTGTAAATTATCTCCTTCATATTGAGAGTTTTGCTAATATTAAGCTTGCCATACTTATTCCCTTGTCTTACATATTCTATCTTTTATTCTGAACCAGTCATATCTTTGTCGTATCTCCAGCATTTTTTTTTTGCTTTCCATTTTATGTAGTCATTGTGAGCATTAAGTCATAAAATCTAGCTCTAGGTAAAATAAATACCAGTTAGGCAAAATGTGTATTTCTTTGAGAAGTACTGAAAGAGGTCAGTGCTGTATCACTGGCTTATATCTCTAGCTATAACTCTAGGCTTTAAATTCAACAAACATGGAACTATCTTATCACATTTCCTGCAATGCTTGTCATAGCACCAGGCACATAGATATATGGAATCAATATTTTTGCTATTGAATTAAGGACTTATTATTTTTCATATAAATTATGTTAGCCTTTTTATTTTTATTTTATTCTAATATTGAGTCCCTGACAGAACATTATAGGTTCTCATCTTGTCCATTAGTTTCATGGACTTTCCTTTTCAACCAATCTAGCACCATTTACCACATTCTGGTTTTATTTCCTCTCTAAGACCCAAATAATATTGATTGGCTTTTATACCTAAACCAAATTCTTTGTCCTATTTTCTATAGGTCACCTGTTACCTCTATTCTATTCTCTCATTTTTCAAACCTATTCTATTCTTCTGTGCTATAAATTGTATCTTTCATATGAGTCAGGCCCAATTATCCCCTAAATTCTACATGAGCCATTTTGTCCCAGTTTCCCACCTTTACTTGTATAGTATCATTTATCTGAAATATGCAATGTTCAAAACATGCGAAGTCTAGCTCCAATTTTATGTGCTTTAAAAGAAAAGATCTACTGCTATTGTTTTTAAGTCTCTCTCTGTGTGTATTTGTGTGTGTATGTGTGTGTGTGTGTGTGCGTGTGTGTGTGTGTGTGTGTGTGTGTGTGTGTGTGTAGGTTGCTCGATAGATTAGAGATATCACAGTTGCTAGAACTAAAGGTATAGACAGTTGTGAGTCATCTGCCATGGGTACTGTCAAACAAACTCAGATTCTTTGAAAGAATAGTAAATACATAATTGCTGAACCATCTTTCAAGTCCAGATATATTTCATGTTTTGGTAAGGCAATTTCATGCTCTTACTGTATGTATGACTATTGTACTCAAAATCAGAATTCCAGATTAAAATCAGTTACTGTATCATTGCTATTAGTTGATTTGCTTTCTTACTAGTTAGATTAAAACCCAACAAGCCAGATATTTGCAGACATATACTCTATACTTGGCATTCCTGCAAGACCATTTGAGTGCAGTATTGAATTAATGATTAAGAATGCTTGTGAATGAGATTTCATCCCTAACAGAATAGGACTATATTTGTTATGTAATTCCAAGGTACTGCACATAGTGAGGCTTACTTGACTATGAAGTGAGATGCTCAACACATTACAAAGGCAGACATAATGTGGAACTGGAGAATCATTAAGCAGAGTCTGCCTAACTCACCCAAATTGTTTATTATGTCAACCTCATCTGCTGATCTCATCAACCTTCATTATTAAAAACTAATTGTTAGTTTCTTAAACCTATTTCAAGAGATGGCACATTATGTGCAGCAACCATCATCGAGTAATAGAAATCTTCCTTCATCAAACTCCATTCTAGCCAGCCAAGCAGAAACAACCTTCTGCAGTAATGTTCACATAGAGGTATACACGTTCACTCTTACCAACTTCATTTCTTTTGTCAATTATATTATATGCAAAAGGCTGCCACAGGTATGTCATTTAACTGTTAGAATGGGCAGAACAACATATAGGAATACTTTATTTCAAGGAGGACTCAACCTTGATTTTGCAGAGCTTATTAGTTGGAGTAAATAGCGAAGGAAAGGAGTGAAGAAAACTGTACTACCTTTATGTTCATATGCAGAGTCTTGTGTCTCTGGTCTATTTAAAAATATGTCCCTAGTTTACGATGACAGTGCTGTCTTCTTGTGCTCATAGATCTGACATGTAGTAAGTAGAAATTTAATATGAGAATTAGGAAGTCAGGCTTTAGAAATATAAAAGGCAAACAGACTGTCCCTTTTCATTTTGGGAGGTGACACTAATCAGGAAGGTTCCTTTCAGTAAGAGCCAGTAATATGAAGGAAAAAGACAGGAAAGAATAATGTTCAAAATGATATAACATCCTGATTTTCCACAGATTCAAAGAAGATTTACAAAAGTTTTTTTGTATAAGAGACAGGGGAAACAGTTGGGGACACTTTCACATTCTGTAGTGAAAGAACACATTAGATCTTCATATTCTAAAAAGGAATTTGCACATCTATATTATAAATAGCTCAACCCATACATGCTGATAGCAGTCTGTTTAGTTACCCTTTGACTCAGAGAGTGCTTTGGGAGGAATGTGAGACTCAGTGGCTTTGTAACTATGTGAATGCCTGCAATAAAACAGAGAAGATAATGAAGGAAAAGTGCAGGAAAAGATAAGAGAAAAGCACAGAAACCATGAATCCCAGTGACAAGGCTGAGCAGTCTTTGCTATGATTAGTTAGCTTTGTTCTGATTCCATATAAAATGTGCTGATTGGGAATGCAGATCATTTGGACGTTAACATAATGTGTTTTCTCAGGATCCCAACTCTTAGAAAAAAGTGCAATTTAAAGATTAAGTTCCTGTTTCTGTTCATTGGTATTTATAGTGCAAGGTAGCATTATTCTGGTTACATTTTCAGAAGTGAACCGGTCGTATATTCTAACCAGTTCAAAGGAAAATCCAAAGTGCAAATGTAGCTACAAGTTGGAAGTAGAGAAGAGGAGTGTGCAAGGGGCAACAAGCTAGCTCCTTTTCAAGCAGGCACAGACATTGGAAGTTAGAAGAATTTGTCTTGTGTAAAAATTACTTTACCTTTCTCTCAGTTGTCTACAACTTATTGGTTATACTAGAACCATCTTTGTCTAGAACATTGGCTCAGCAATTAGCAATGGCTATTCTTACAGAGGACTGGAGTTTGACTCCTAACACCCACTTGCTGGCTTTCAAACATCTGGAGTTACAGTTCCAGAGGATCTGTTACACTCTGGTGGCTTCCTCAGGTGCATGCATGTGATGAAGACATACCCACAAACATGTATAAAATAACAAGAGGAACAATAACAACAACAACAAACTGTCAAAAACACATAGCCCAGATGGTGTGACCTTGAAGTTAGTTTTCCTTGGGCTTGTGAAACAATAAGTAAAAAAGCATAATGAGCACTCTCTGAATTCAGTGGTAGAATTTCTGTAAGAAAAAATTGTAAAAGAAGGTATTAGAAATGATCCTAAGTCCACCTCTCCCTCTTCAAGCTCTCCTCAGTTGCCTATAGCTCTTTGAGGCCTTGTGGGCTTTTCTCCATCCACTCTAGAATGTTTATTGGTATAATTCTTATATTTGCACAATCGGATTAGTGAGGAATTAAAGATATATCTTATCCAGTGCTAAACATCCAGTTATGAAAATTAGCATTATTGAAGCTATATTAGCATATGAAGAAGTTGTATACAGAAAAATATATGTATGAAATATGTAATCAATATGTTATATATATGCATATATGTACATAAGAACATAAAGGTCATGAATTTGAAGGAGAGTGGGGTGGTTTATATGGGAGAGTTTGAAGTGAGGAAAGGGAAGGAAGAAATATAATTAAATTATACTCTCAAAAATTAATTATGAAAATGAGAGATTATTGCAAATGTCTTATTAATCTTAGTCTTTCTTACTGGGGTAAAACAAAATCTCAAAGTAGTTTTAATTTGTATTGCCTTATTTTCTATGTGATGAACATTTTTTTGTGTGTGTTTTTCAGATTTTGACAGCTCTTTGTTTATTCCCCATTTTAAGAATTGGATTTTTTGTGCTGTTCTGTTTTGTTTCAGTTTTTTGTATATTCTAGGATCTATTCCTTTGTCAGATGTATAATTGGTTAAGTGTTTCCAATTATGTACGCTTCCACTTTGCTTCAGTGATTATGTCTTTTACAACTGTACAGCAGGTTGTTAAGTAGATGTGGTCCCATTTATTAATTATTGGTCTTAATGTCTATGCTATTCATGTCCTGCCCAGAAAGTCCTTTCCTGTGCCTATGAGAGATCAAGTCTTTTCCCTAACTTCTATTCTATCATAATTCAGGGTATGTGTTTTTATGTTGAGGCACTTAATCCCTTTAGAATTGAGTTTTATATAGAGTGATAGATATGGTTCTATTTTAATTTTTTTACATATAGCTATCCAGTGTGATCAGCACCACTTGTCAAACATAATGGCTTTTCTCCATTCTGTAGAGATATACTACTTATATATTCATATATATATATATTTATCTTATATATATTATATATATATGTGTGTGTGTGTGTGTGTGTGTGTGTGTGTGTGTGAGAGAGAGAGAGAGAGAGAGAGAGAGAGTGTGTTCTTGGAAACATATGAAAACAATCTAATCTATCTTAGAGCTACTTATTCATTCACGTTTATTGCTGCTCTATTTATGATACCCAGAAACTGAAAAAAACAGCCTACATGTTCATTAACAGATGAATGGGTAATGAATATTTGGTATACTTACATAATGGAATATTATTTAGCTGTTAAGAAAAATGAGTTTTGCATTTGCAGTGGGGAACCGGGCAGCTCCATAGCCTTCTGTGCTTAGTCCACCAGAAGAAAATGATCTCCCAGCAGCGATTTCACTTCTGAGTGCAGAGGTGAGATCTCCACCTACTCTCTGGAGGGGTACAGCTAGGAGCACACAGGGCAAATGATCAGTGAAGCAGCTGGGACAGGGGTCTTCCCTTCCAGCTGCATCTGCAGCAGGGAACCAGACAGCTCCAAAGTCTTCTGTGCTTAGCCTGCCAGGAGAGAGCGATCTCCCAACAGCGATTTCACTTCTGAGCTCAGAGGTGAGAACTCCACCTTCTCTCTGGAAGGGTACAGCTAGGAGCACACAAGGCATATGATCATTGGAGTAGCTGGGACAGGAGTCTTTCCTTCTGGCTGCCATTTGCAGGAGGGAACCAGACAGCTCCACAGTCTTCTGTGCACAGACCCTGCCAGAAGAGAGTTGGTCTCCCAGGAGTACAGACAGGTTTACAGGCCCATAGGAGGGGCAAACTCCAGCCAGAGAAAACAAGACCAACTAACACCAGGGATAACCAGATGGCGAAATGCAAGCACAAGAACCCTACCAACAGAAACCAAAGATACTTGGCAACATCAGAGACCAGTTCTCCCACCACAGAAAGTCCCGGAAGCCCCAGCGCACGGGAAAAGCAAGAGTTGGATTTAAAGTCTCTTCTCACGATGCTGTTAGAGGACATCAAGAAGGACATAAATAACTCCCTTAAAGAAATACAGGAGAACATGGGACAAATGGTAAAGGCCCTTAAGGAGGAAACAGAAAAATCCCTGAAAGAAATACAGGGGAGCATGGGTGAACAGGTAGAGACCCTTAAAGAGGAAACACAAAAATCCCTGAAAGAATTACAGGAGAACACAGACAAACAAGTGAAGGAACTGAACAAAACCATCCAGGATCTAAAAATGGAAGTAGAAACAATAAAGAAATCACAAAGTGAGACATCTCTGGAGACAGAAAATCTTGGAAAGAATTCAGGAGTCATAGACGCAAGCATTAACAACAGAATAAAAGAGATAGAAGAAGGAATCTCAGGGGCTGAAAATACCATAGAAAACATTGACTCAACAGTTAAAGAAAATGCAAAATGCAAGAAGCTCCTGAGCCAAAAAATCCATGAAATCCAGGACACAATGAGAGGACCAAACCTAAGGGTTATAGGTATAGAAGAGAGTGAAGATTTCCGACTTAAAGGTACAGTAAAGATCTTCAACAAAATTATAGAAGAAAACTTCCCTAAACTAAAGAAAGAGATGTCCATGAACATACAAGAAACGTACAGAACTCCAAACAGACTGGACCAGACCAGAAAGTACTCCCAGAACATAATAATCAAAACACCAAACGCACTAAACAAAGAAAGAATATTAAAAGCAGTAAGAGAAAAAGGTCAAGTAACCTATAAAGGCAGGCCTATCAGAATTACACCAGACTACTCACCTGAGATGATGAAAGCCAAAAGATCCTGGGCAGATCTCATACAGACCCTAAGAGAACACAAATGCCAGCCCAGACTACTATACCCAGCAAAACTCTCAATTACCATAGATGGAGAAACCAAGATATTCCATGATAAAACCAAATTTACGCAATATCTTTCCACAAATCCAGCACTACAAAGGATAATAGATGGAAAACGCCAACACAAGAAGGGAAACTACACCCTAGAAAAAGCAAGAAAGTAATCCTTTTCCAACAAACCCAAAAGAAAGTAACCACACAAACATAAAAGGAACATCAAAAATAACAGGAAGCAACAATCACTATTCCTTAATATCTTATAATGTCAATAGGCTCAATTCCCCAACAAAAAACAGTCTAACAGAGATGTTTTTCATGTGGATCTTCGATTTTATCAGAAAATGTTTGTGACTCCTCTTTCAATTCAGTAATGCTTTTTCTGTCTACCATTTTGATTATATTGCTTTCCATGATAATCGTTAATTTTAACATTTTTTTTCTGTGTATTTCTTCAAATATGTCGGAGGTGTTTTTCATGTACATCTTTGGTTTCGTCGGGGAGGGGGTGTTTGTAGTTACACTTTCAATCAATTTAGGTATGGTTTTGTGCCTACCATTTTGTCGCTATAATTGTCCATGATAATCTTCAGTTTTAACATTTCTCTGTCTTTTCTTCAATTTTGTCAGAAGTATTTTCCATGTGGATTTTCAGTTCTATCAGACAATATCTATAATTTTACTTTCAAGCAACTTAGGAACATTTTTATACCTTCCATTTTATCTGTATAATTTTCCATGTAATAGTCACTTTTAACATGTTTCTCTATATATTTCTTGAAGTTTTTCAGGAATATTTTCCTTGTATGTCTTCAATTTTATCAGAAAGTGTTTATAATTCCACAAAAAACATAGGAATATTTTTATGCCTACCATTTTATCTGTATAATTTTTCCATGGAATATTCAATCTTATTTTTTTATTTACATTCCAAATCATTTCTCCTTTCCAATTTCCTCCCTCCCCAAAAGTCCCATAAGCCCCCTTCCCTCCCTCTTTTCCCCATTCAACCCCTTCTCGCTTCTCTGTCCTGGCATTCCCCTACATCCAGTCTTTCCAGGACCAGGGTCTCTCCTTCCATCTTCTTGGAAATCTATTGATATGCGAATTGTGTCTAGGGTATTCCGAGATTCTGGGTTAATATCCCCTTATCAGTGACTGCATACCATGTGTGTTCTTTTGTGATTGGGTTACCTCACTAAGGATGATATTTTCAAGTTCTGACCATTTGCCTAGGAATTTCGTGAATTCATTTTATTTTTTTATTTTTTATATTTTTATTTACATTCAAAATCATTTCCCCTTTCCCCTTTCCTCCCTCCCCAAAAGCCCCATAAGCCCCCTTCCCTCCCTCTTTCCCGATTCAACCCCCTCTCGCTTCTCTGTCTCGGCATTCCCCTACATCAAGTCTTTCCAGGACTAGGGGTCTCTCCTTCCATCTTCTCAGAAATCTATTGGTATATGTATTGTGTCTAGGGTATTCTGAGATTCTGGGTTAATATCACCTTATCAGTGACTGCATACTATGTGTGTTCTTCTGTGATTGGGTTACCTCACTAAGGATGATATTTTCAAGTTCTGACCATTTGCCTAAAAATTTCGTGAATTCATTGTTTTTAATTGCAGAGTAGTATTCCATTGTGTAAATATACCACATCTTCTGAATCCATTCTTCCGTTGAGGGACATCTGGGTTCTTTCCAGCTTCTGGCTATTATAAATAAGGCTGCTATGAACATAGTGGAGCATGTGTCCTCATTACATGCAGGTAAAGCCTCTGGGTATATGCCCAGGAGTGGTGTAACAGGATCCTCCGGGAGTGTCATGCCCAGTTTTCTGAGGAACCACCAGACAGCTTTCCAGAGTGGCTGTACCAGCTTTAAATCCCACCAGCAGAGGAGGAGTGTTCCTCTTTCTCCACATCCTCTCCAACAACTGCTGTCTCCTGTGTTTTCGATCTTAGCCATCCTGACTGGTGTGAGATGGAATCTCAGGGTTGTTTCGATTTGCATTTCCCTAATGAATAAGGATGATGAACATCTCTTTAGGTACTTCTCAGCTATTAGATTTTCTTCAGGTGAGAACTCCTTGTTTAGCTCTGTACCCCATTTTTTAATAGGGTTACTTGGCTCTCTGGAGTTTAACTTCTTGAGTTCTTTGTTTATATTGGATATGAGCCCTCTCTTGGATGTAGGGTTGGTAAAGATTATTTGCCAGTTAGTTGGTTCCCGCTTTGTCGTTTTGACAGAGTCTTTTGCCTTACAGAAACTTTGTAATTTTATGAGGTCCCATTTGTCAATTCTTTATCTTAGAGCATAAGCTATTGGAGTTCTGTTCAGGAAATTCTCCCATGTGCCCACATGTTCAAGGTTCTTCCCTAGTTTCCTTTTTATTAGTTTCAGTGTGTCTGGATTTATGTGGAGGTCCTTGATCCACTTAGAATTGAGCTTAGTGCAAGGAGATAAGAATGGGTCAATTTGCATTCTTCTGCATGTTGACCTCCAGTTGAGCCAGCACCATTTGTTGAAAAGGCTATCTTTTTTCCACTGGATGGTTTTAGCTCCTTTGTCAAAGATCAAGTGAGCATAGGAGTGTTGATTCATTTCTGGGTCTTCAATTCTGTTCCATTGATCTACATGCCTGTCACCGTACCAATACCATGAGGTTTTTAACACTATTGCTCTGTAGTACAGCTTGAGGTCCGGGATATTGATCCCACCAGAAGTTCTTTTACTCTTGAGAATAGTTCTAGCTATCCTGGGTTTTCTGTTATTCTAGATGAATTTTTGAATTGCTCTTTCTAACTCTATGAAGAATTGATTGGGATTTTGATGGGGATTGCATTGAATCTGTATATTGCTTTTGGCAAGATGGTCATTTTGACTATATTAATCCTGCCAATCCATGAACATGGCAGATTTTTCCATCTTCTGAGGTCTTCTTCAATTTCTTTCTTCAGAGACTTGACGTTCTTGTCATACAGATCTTTCACTTGTTTGGTTAGAGTCACACCAAGATACTTTATATTGTTTGTGGCTATCGTGAAGGGTATCATTTCTCTTACTTCTTTCTCAGCCTGCTTATCCTTTGAGTATAGGAAGGCTACTGACTTGCTTGAGTTTATTTTATATCCGGCCACTTTGCTGAAGTTGTTTATCAGCTGTAGGAGTTCTCTGGTGGAGTTCTTTGGGTCACTTAACTATACTATCATATCCTTTGCAAATAGTGATAGTTTGACTTCTTCCTTTCCAATTTGTATCCCTTTGACCTCCTTTTGTTGTCTAATTGCTCTATCTAGAACTTTAAGTACTATACTGAAAAGATATGGAGAGAGAGGGCAGCCTTGTCTAGTCCCTGATTTTAGTGGGATTGCTTCAAGTTTCTCTCCATTTAGATTGATGTTTGCTAAAGGTTTGCTATAACTTGCTTTTACTCTGTTTAGATATGGGCCTTGAATTCCTGATCTTTCCAAGACCTTTAACATGAAAGGATGTTGAATTTTGTCAAATGCTTTCTCAGCATCTAATGAGACGACCATTTGTTTTTTTCTTTGAGATTGTTTATATAGTGGATTACATTGATGGACTTCCTTATATCGAACCATCCCTGAATCCCTGGGATGAAGCATACTTGTTCGTGGTGAATGATCATTTTGATGTGTTCTTGGATTCGGTTGGCAAGAATTTTATTGAGTATTTTTGCATCAATATTCATAAGAGAGATTAGCCTGAGATTCTCTTTCTTTGTCGGATCATTGTGTGATTTTGCTATTAGCGTAATTGTGGCTTCATAGAACGAGTTGGGTAGTATTCTTTCTGTTTCTATTTTGTGGAATAGTTTGAAGAGCATTGGTGTTAGGTCTTCTTTGAAAGTTTGATAGAATTCTGCCCTAAAACCTTCTGGACCTGTGTTTTTTTTTTGGTTGTAAGACTTCCAATGACGACTTCTATTTCTTTAGGAGTTATAGGACAGTTTAGATGGTCTATTTGATCCTGATTTAATTTTGGTATTTGGTATCTGTCTAGGAAATTGTCCATTTCCTCCAGATTTTCTAGTCGTGTTGAATACAGGCTTTTGTAGTAGGATCTGATGATTTTTTTAATTTCATCAGTTTCTGTTATCTCTCCCTTTTTGTTTCTGATTTTGTTAATTTGTATACTTTCTCTGTGCCCTCTGGCTAGTCTGGCTAAGGGCTTGTCTATCTTATTGATTTTCTCAAAATCCAACTCCTAGTGTTGTTTATTCTTTGTATGGTTTTATTTGTTTCTACTTGATTGATTTCAGCCCTGAGTTTGATGATTTCCTGCCTTCTACTCCTCTTGGGTGTATTTTGTTCCAGGGCTTTCAGGTGTGCCATTAAGCTGTTAGTGTATGCTGTCTCATGTTTCTTTTTGGTGGCACTCAGGGCTATGAATTTTCCTCTTAGCACTGCTTTCATTGTGTCCCATAAATTAGGGTATGGTGTGCCTTCATTTTCATTAAATTTTAAAAAGTCTTTGATTTCTTTCTTCATTTCCTCCTTGACCAAGTTATCATTGAGTAGAGCATTGTTCAGCCTCCATGTGTATGTGGGTTTTCTGTTGTTTTTGTTACCATTGAAGACCATCCTTATTCCATAGTGATCTGATAGGAGGAATGAGATTAGTTCAATCTTCTTATATCTGTTGAGGTCTGATTTGTGTCCAATTATATGGTCGATTTTGGAGAAGGTACCATGAGGTGCTGAGAAGAAGGTGTATTCTTTAGCTCTAGGATGAAATGTTCTATATATATCTGTTAGTTCCATTTGGACCAAAGCTTCAATTAGATTCACTGTGTCCCTGTTTAGTTTCTGCTTTCCTGAACGATCCATTTCAGAGAGCAGGGTGTTGAAGTCACCCACTATTATTGTGTGAGGTGCCATGTGTGCTTTGAGCTTTAGTAAACTTTCTTTTACGAATTAGGTTGCCCTTGCATTTGGAGCATAGGTATTCAGAATTGAGAGTTCTTCTTGGTGGATTTTTCCTTTGATCAGTAAGTAGTGTCCTTCTGTGTCTTTTTTGATGACTTTAGGTAGAAAGTCAATTTTGTCTCATATTAGGATGGCTACTCCGGCTCGTTTCCTGGGACCATTTGCTTGTAAAATTGTTTTCCAGCCTTTTACTCTGAGGTAGTGTTTGTCTTTGACACTGAGGTGCATTTCTTGCACGCAGCAAAATGCTGGGTCCGGTTAACATATCCAGTCTGTTATTCTATGTCTTTTTACTGGGGCATTGAGACCATTGATATTAAGAGAGATTAAGGAATAGTGATTATTGCCTCCTGCTATTCTTGACACCATCTCTATGTTTGAGTGGTTATCTACTTTTGGGTTTGATGCAAGAAGGTTACTATCTCGTTTTTGCCAGGGTGTTGTTTCTCTCCTTGTATTGGCGGTTTCCACCTATTATCCTTTGTAGGGCTGGGTTTGCGGAAAGATATTGTGAAAATTTGGTTTTATCATGGAATATCTTGGTATCTCCATCTATGGTGATTGAGAGTTTTGCTGGGTATAGTAGTCTAGGCTGGCATTTGTGTTCTCTTAGTGTCTGCATGAGATCTGCCCAGGATCTTCTGGCTTTCATAGTCTCTGGTGAGAAGTCTGATGTGATTCGTATGGATAGGTCTTCCTTTGTATGTTACTTGGCCTTTTTCTCTTACTCCTTTTAATATTCTTTCTTTGTTTAGTACATTTGGTGTTTTGATTATTATGTGACGGGAGGTATTTCTGTACTGGTCAAGTCTGTTTGGATTCTGTAGGCTTCTTGTACTTTCATTGGCATTTCTTTCTTTAGGTTAGAGAAGTTTTCCTCCATAATTTTGTTGAAGATATTTACTGGCCCTTTAAGTTGCAAATCTTCACTCTCATCTATACCTATAATCCTTAGGTTTGGTCTTCTCATTGTGTCCTGGATTTCCTGAATGTTTTGGATTACATGTTTTTTGTATTTTGCATTTTCTTTGACTGTTGAGTCGATGCTTTCTATGGTATCTTCAGCACCTGAGATTCTTTCTTCCATCTCTTGTATTCTATTGTTGATGCTTGCATCTATAACTCCTGATTTCTTCCCAAGGTTTTCTATCTCCAAAGTTGTCTCCCTTTGTGATTTCTTAGTTGTTTCTACTTCCTTTTTTAGATCCTGGATGGATTTGCTGAGATCCTTCACTTGTTTGTTTGTATTTTCCTGTATTTCTTTAAGGTATTTTTGCATTTCCTCTTTCAGGATTTCTGCCTGTTGACCCAAGTTCTCCTGTATTTCTCTAAGCGATTTTTGTGTTTCCTCCTCATGGGCTTCCATCTGTTGTTCCATCGTCTCCTGCATTTCTTTAAGCAATTTTCGTGTTTCCTTTGTAAGGGCATCTACCCGTTGATTCATTTCTTTAAGCAATTTTTGTGTTACCTCCCTAGGGGCATCCATCTGCTTACCCATATTCTTCTCCATTTTTTTATGCGATTTTTGTGATTCCTTTGAAAGTGCATCTACCCGTTGATTCATTTCTTTAAGCGATTTTTGTGTTGCCTCCTTGTGGGCCTCCATCTCTTGACCCATGTTCTCCTGCATTTCTCTAAGCGATTTTTGTGTTTCCTTTGTAAGGGCTTCTAACCGTTGAGTCATGGTCTCCTGTAATTCTTTATTAGATTTATTTGTGTCCTTCTTGAAATCTTCTAATAGCATCATGAGAAGTGATTTTAAATCCAGATCTTGTCTTTCTGGTGTGATGGGGTATCTAGGACTTGCTGCTGTTGGAGGGTTGGGTTCGGATGGTGCCATATTACTTTGATTTCTGTTAGTAATGTTCCTATATTTGCCTTTTGCCATCTGGTTACCTCTGGTGTTAGTTGGTCCTGCTGTCACTGGCTGTTGGTTAGACCTCCTGTGAGCCTGCAAGGCTATTTCTGCCCCCCCTGGATTACCGGGATTCCCCTGGCACCGATTTCTGGGGCCTGCCCTGCTCCTGAGTGACTTTGGAGCCCTGATGTGCCTTCCCCCAAGTGATGTTATATTGGGGAATCCCTGCACATCCAACGGCTCAGTGTAGTGGATTGCCGGAGCAGAGGTCACCAAATGGAGGCTGGTAGGCTCCTGCTCTGTGTGGTTGTGTGTGAGCTCTCCCAGAGCAGGGTGGGCGGGGTCCCTCTGCAGGGCAGAAGTCCCACAGCAGAGCTGTTGTGTCGGTTACTGCAGACCTGCCCAGCTCTTGGGAGCAGGATGCACACAAGCTGCCTGAGACCCAAGCGATATTATGCTTGACTGTCCCTGTGTCTGGAGGTCCCAATTCTGAAATACTCAATCTTAATGCGTTTTTTATATATTTCTTCAAGTTTATCAGAGATATTTTCCAGGTAAATCTTCAATTTTATCAGAAAATGTTTATAATTTATGCCTCCCATTTTATCTGTATAATTTTTCCATGAAATAGTCAATCTTAACGTGTTTTTCTATATATTTTTTCCAATTTTATCAGAAATATTTTCCATGTAAATCTTCAATTTTATCAGAAAATGGTTATAATTCTACTTTCAATCAACTTTGGAATATTTTTATGCCTACTATATTATCTGTATAATTTTTCATGAAATATTCAGTTTTAATGTGTTTTTCTATATATTTCTTGTTTTTTATCAGAAATATTTTCCTTGTAGATTTTCAATTTTATCAGAAAATGTTTATAATTCCACTTTCAATCAACTTAGGAATATTTTTATGCCTACCATTTATCTGTATAATTTTTCCATGAAATAGTCAATCTTTACGTGTTTTTCTATATATTTTTTCAATTTTATCAGAGATATTTTCCACGTATATTTACACAATGGAATACTACTCAGCCATTAAACACAATGAATTCATGAAATTCTTAGGTAAATGGGGAACAGGGGGAGGGAAGAGGACTTATGTTACTTTCAGGGAGGGGGGAACCGGGAAAGAGGAAATCATTTGGAATATAAATAAAGAATGTAAAAATAAAATAATAATAAAGAAATGAAGCTAAAAAAAGAAAAATCAATTTTGCATATTAATGAATGGAACTGGAAATGATCATATTAAGTGAGATAATCCTAAGTCAGAAAATAAACTTTATGTGTGGTATTAACTTTTATGCTTTATATCTGTGTGCTTTATTCAGATATCCACAGAGATTAGTGACTAGTAAGGGACTATGGGGACTGGAATGGAAGGGCAGTATGTAAGGACAAATATGGATAGAAAAAAACAATTCTAAGGGTTGTTTCAAAAAGCCATATGAAAGCTCACTAAAATTATGTATATATACATATGGAATATATATGTAGAATTTAAATTATATATATGTATATATAGTTATCATATAATGTAGGAGACAATACCTCCAACATCATGTATTACCATGTAAAGCCCCTAATACCAGGAATGGGTTAGATTTTGTTGAGTCATTGGCCAATTGAATCCCCAACATCACAGCCTCTTATCTGTGCTATTGGTTACTCTCTACAACTTAGTAGAAAGAACCTATTTATAAAGGCACCACATATTTACATCATTAAACATGTAGAAATCTAGATAGTGGTCAAAGAGAAGCTTCTTCTCTACCAATGAGCTCTCATAATGTGGGAAGCTACTATACATGCTCCTAGCAAAGTTAAGTACTGAATAATTCTCCCATGCATGGACACTTTGAGATGTAAAACAACCTGTTTCCAAAACATATCCACTGATACAATAGTGGCATAAATGTTTTGGGTGTAATCAAGAACTTTTTAAAAGGCCCACTTCATGAGATTTTGCCATGGATGTTACTGTTCTTCTATGACCATTATTCTGATAAATGAAAATAACAGTAAAGTGACTTTTGATGAAATATTGCCTTACACATAGGCCAATGCATCACTAAACCCCAATCAGAGAAACTTTTTGCAAGTAGAGGGGGATTACCACAGAGACTTAAAACTGGTTCAGAGAGTGTGAGATTTTAGAGGACTCGGTCCTAAACGAGATACCTCCCCTCAAAGCTCAGGGATATATATGGAAGAGGAGCAAGAAAGATTCTAAGAGACAAAGATAGTGTGGACTCCAAGGAAACAATGCTTTCCAGACACAAATAAGGCATTTGTAGATGTGAAATCACAGAGAATATGGCAGTAAGCACAAGAACCATATAAGTTCAACCAGATAATATTCCAGCATAAAAAAGGGGGACTATAAGATAATAGTTTTTCATGTTGATATATGTAATAAATATTAAATGTCAGTATCAGTGTCTATAAATAAATGTTTATTTGGACATAGCTGTATTCAGTTTTTCCCATGAATAAATTTATTTACAGTACAAGGGCCTTGTGAAGTAGCTACAAGGCGTGGTCATATTCTCTTTGCAGATTCCTTAAATTCAGCTTTTGTGATGCTATCTTAATGTAAATAGGGAAACTCCAGCCAGCAGGCCTGTGTTAAAAGCACAGGTTTACTACCTTCTTGTCCTGAGATGTTGGATAGACCATTTCTAGTCTAGGTACAGCAACAGTCCCAAGTATAAACCTAACTTAAATTTGGACAGTTTGCAGAAATAATATAAATGACCCACATGTTATATGTCTGTCTAAAGGTCTTAAACCATAGTATATCAGATCCTATTATTCTGATTGTATGGAATTAATATTTAGTAGTCTAGAAAACAATGACAACTGAGAAGTAGCACACAATTTTTTTCCTTTACCACACTACTTCTTTTGCAGTGACAGGCTTCCATTTTTTATATCACCCTGAAATAAGGAAGTAAATTACTTTGTGGTTCTCACAAGCAGGCACCTGTGGTTATCTTTTGATTATGGGTCTGGTTTGAAATGGTCCCTTAGTGCTGTAGATAGGTTTTTCATACACAAAGAGGGCATGACTAGAGAAGAACCATGTCAAGTGAGGATGTCTCTTGCCTTGGCCTGTAAATGGTATACTTATCTTGTATTTTAGAGATCATATTCAGTGTCCATTGAAGTGAGAATTAATAAGTTAATGATCATAACATAAATAGACAATGTCAAATAAGTAATAAGAAGCATAGATTTAATTGATATTACTACCACCATTCTTAGTGACTAGAAATCTGTTTTTTCAAATGTTTGGTGAAGAATTTGACTGAACTTAGATCTAGGAGCAAATTTCGACTCAAAATAATACATGATAGAATGAACTTATATAAAGACAATATTTATTCTTCACTAAATATTTTTTCCAGACAACGGTAGACAAAAGATGGTACATGAATAAAAGCTTAATGCTATGGTACAAATAATAGACAGTATAGCACTTAAGAATTTATAGATCTACTAACCTTTGAGTGTCAATAAACCAATGACAAGCAACTGAGATGCACACATACCTCTCCAAACAAGTAACTGCAAATTATTCCATGTTTTGAGAGTCTCCATTGATAAATCTAGTGAAGAGGAACAACTCTCAATTCTGTACTACTCATGACAGCCTATATAAAATCAAGGAGGTAGCATTTTACTAAAGTGAATATAAAAGTAACCAGAGAAGTAAGTCAATATTGTGTGGAGCAACAAAAAATCAATGCTAATATAATCATACAAATTCATCTTATAGTCTATTAATAATGATGTTCCTAGCTACCATTGTTTCATGCAAATTTCACAGAAGATAAACTATGACACCCAGAAATCTTGCAACTCATTGCCTTTTCAGGAGCAAAGCAAGGCTCTGAATTCAGAAAAATTTGATACTTTGTTATCTTTCTCTGATCATCCCAAACAGTCTCTAAGTGTACCTGGAAGTACTTTATTGCATGTATGTCATGGTACCTAATGATAGTACAGTGATTCAGGGTTTTATATTTTTATTTCTATCTATATTTCTATCTATCTATCTATCTATCTATCTATCTATCTATCTATCTATCATCTATCTATCTATCTATCTATCTATCTATCTATCTATCTATCTATCATCTATGTATCTGTGTATCTATCTATCTATCTATCTATCTATCATCTATCTATCTATCTATCTATCTATCATCTATGTATCTGTGTATCTATCTATCTATCTATCTATCATCTATGTATCTGTGTATCTATCTATCTATCTATCTATCTATCTATCTATCTATCTATCTATCTATCATCTATGTATCTGTGTATCTGTCATCTATCTATCTATCTATCTATCTATCTATCTATCTATCTATCTATCTATCTATCTATCTATCTATCTTTCTTTCTATCTGTGTTACGTGTATGTATGTGTGTTTCCACATGTGATAGCTTCCTATCTAGTTAAGATCATTTACTAATGTCTCCATCAGAGTTGTTAGGTTAAGCTATTCTCCCAAAGTATCATATCACTGACATTTTTGTAAACATTAAGTTCCCATGGGAACATAGACAACCACAATACTGCTTCCACATATTCTATATACATTTTAAAATCCTTTCTTGGCAAGTAAATTTTGTTATTTTCTTTTTCTTTTTTGGGGAGGTGGGAGATGTACAAAATAAACTCCTATAACTGATACTCTTCTCTCAGACCTTTCCCTTTCTTCAGACCTGTGCCCTCTTCTATTCCACATCCCAATTCGCAGTGTCCCTGTCACCTGGCTGCTCACAGAGAAGGAACAGATTCTAGAACATCACTTCCCAAGGTGAAGTATATCCATTTCAATCTCTAAATGAGGAAACTGCTGGTGCAGAAAATCACTAAACAAAAAAGCATCTCCTTCAAATGCCCTCATGAAAGGACACATTCCCTGGCGGTGGAATCAAGAAGCAAGCAACCATTACGAAACACCAACACAAGGAAAATGTGTTCATTCCAGGCTCCATGTGGGTCTCTTAGATTGGCTTTTCATTGGATGGAATGCAGCGTCAGCAGTGAGGACTGGCAGAGAGAGAAAGAACTCAGGGTTTATTGCAGGGTCTCAGAAGTAGTTCCAAGAAAAGCTTGTGCTCCTAGTGATTGGCTATAAGGTCTATAATTCAATACTTGGATGTAGCTAGAGCCCCCTCAACTTCTTAAGTTTAATATCCTAGTTTACCATGACATGATATTTTACCTAAGGTGTTCTAAACGCAGAGATCAGTTTTATGGAGACATTATTTCTAATGGCAATACTGTCTGATGTGATTCTTCAGATTCTATTGATACTTGATTCTGATCTCTCATTATTTTGATAAACTTTGCCAGTCTCTGTGAGTGTGTTTGCCCACTGAAATAGGATATTTTCTATATCTCATTTTTTATATGACTCAACAGCGATATGATATAGTTGTAAGACTAATAACACTACCCAGTTAAATACTGACATCTTCTAATTATTCTGTTTCTAGCCTTGAGTTTAAATTGGCCTTGCTGTTTAGAAAGCAAGAAACTATCAAGAGAAGTGTCATAAAGAACAGGCCTCAAATCTCTTATTTACTTTTAGACCCATATTAGTACTTTATTCTAAATGATTGACACCAATTCTTTCTTAAGTCACAGAGGTCATATCCTGCTGGGATTGCTTTAAGTAAAAATGGCATTGTAAACTTCACAAAGAAAGAAGGACTTTCTTTCACACTTCCTTTGTTGGGTAACAGTCACACCTGGATTGGGCTCTCAGCATCCTCAAAATGGAAGTGTTTGTCCATTGTTTATTTGAGACTCTTCTGTTGCTGCTGAAATGAGTTATCCAAATCATGACAAGCAAATCCAAGTTGGAGGCTTATGAATGTTTGGTGTTGCTAATTGTGGTGAATATGAAGATGTCTCATTTAAAAGATTCTGGTATTACTTCTGGCAGCAGTGATTGATGGACTGTGTTAAAAAATTAATGACAATCTACCATGAAAGGCAGAGTCTTCAGAAGATGAGTTTGGACATCCTTGAGACTGACTTAATTAGTCTTTCTTCTGAGTCTATCTACTGATCTTTTGTCTCTGTGTGTCTCTCTGTCTCTGTCTCTATGTTTCTGTCTTTCTGTCTGTCACTCTCTGTTTCTCTCTCTCTCTCTCTCTCTCTCTCTCTCGTTCTTTATGGATAATGACCTTTGTCTGTTCCAGTTATTCCTTGTCTTCTATTTCATAGTAGAAGCTCGGCTATACAACCAACATATAACACTTATGCAAATTTATATTCCAAATATTTCCTAACACTTTGTCTTCCAATGTCAGGCCCATCATTGATGCTATGATTAAGACACTCTAAGAAAGGTTGTTTTACTATTCCTTAACCTGGAATTGGCAATACCTTGGGTTTTCCTCTTCATTCTTCTTGCTGTTCTCACACCAAACTGAAAGAAAATGAAGGAGATTCAATTCAAAAGCTGATTATGCTCAGTCTGCAACTACAATTCTGTGCCCTCCAATCATGTTCAACCTATTAGCTTAGAGCAACAAAATCAGTGAGGCTATGCAGGCAAGAGACAAAGATAAACAACACAGAGGGAAAAGGAAAATAGCTTAAATTCAAGAAGCCTTTTTGTTACTTGTTTGTTTGTTTTCAAAATTACAGAGGATTTTTATGTCAAAATTGTCTCTGTTTAAATTCACTTGCATTTATGCATAATAAGCTGGTTTACCAAGTTACTTTGCCAAACAGTTTATAAAAATTTAGAGTTAGAAAAAGTCTAGAACAACTGAAGCTAATCTCATGGCTGTACAGTCAAGTAAACTGAAGTTGAGAGATATAAAGTGAATTGTACATAATCTAAGAGTCTATGGCTTAGGTGAATCCAGATACAGACACACCCACCCACACCCAGACCCCCTCCCACCCCCCCCACATGCACATATACACAGACAAACACAAGGAAAGAGACAGAAATTGAAAGAGAGTGTCACAGAGAGAGACACAGTCAGAGAAATCTCATGTATGCATATTTGTGTGTATATGCAAGAATATTGTGTTTAATAAGAATCTTTCACACTACTGAAGAACTGCAGAAATATGAACTACTGCTGTAGCCCTTTTCACAGCCAACTCTGTGACAAGGGCCTACTCAAAAGAGAGGAAAGTCAATAAAGTAAAGTGTAAGTGTACTGTTAATGACAGGTTCTTGCAGGCACTTTCCCCCAAATTATACCATTCCTATTCAAATACCATCTCAAGAGTCTCAGACAGTGTCAAGTGCAATCATTGTTATTGCAGTTGCCAAGGTAATCAATTGAAATCATAATGAAGGGAACATAAGGAAATCAATAGAGTCTGAAATTACAAATAAAGAGAAGCTATCGTTTAAGAGCATTTGGCTGAAATCTTCCATATTAATGGAGTCAGAAATGGCTGTGTCATTCAGAAGCAGTGTGGTGCATAATTCAGATGAGTACATTAGAACACCTAAAAGCAATTGCAACAATTAGGGCTACCTACTAAGAATCTGTCCACCTTGGAAGGCATGTTGCTGGGTTGTTTATTATAGTTCCAGCATGTTTTCATATCTTAAAATTTAATCATTGCCCAGAGCACACTTAGGCAGGAGGCAGGATTAGCCTGCTCAGACACCTGAAGCAAACTGTTAGACCACTTTGATTCTGAGATTGTAAGGTAAGAGAGGCTAGTAAAATATTTACTTTAATTTATAACTGCTTTCTTTTTCAAAATTTGTATTTATCTGTACAGAAGAATGCATGCAATCCAGAAAGCAAGGAATATACATGAAAATGATCATAAAAATTACTAAAGTCTATAATCACATGAAATATCACTAAACTCTACCAGAGTGGCATAAATTCACTTTCATTTTAATGTTATTTGTAAGAAGAAAGTGAATATTTTATACTAGTCTAATATTCATGCTCAACTAATCTTCTTAATGAGGGTCCAAAATACAAATGTCAATTAAAACTGAAAAACAATCTAATTTTCTTGTTAGAAAATACTCCTTAACAAAGAATAAAGCATTATGAAAATGCTCACGTAGACTGTTATATTGGTTTATTGTTGGACTCTGAAAAAAATAAACATATATGTGTGTATATATATGTATATATATGTATACACACACACAAACACACACACACACACACATATATATATATATATATATATATATATATATATATATAGAGAGAGAGAGAGAGAGAGAGAGAGAGAGAGTTATAACAATCTTTTCAAGTTTAATTTCATGACTTTGGAGTCCTTGACTTACAGTATTTCTTTGTAAGGAAAACAGAACCTTTGATCTCAATCTATAGATAGCTAGAATAACAAACAAACATACGTTTGGCATTAAAATTGTGAAAACCCTTATAGAATTATACTATTATATGTGTGTATAACTTAGACATACACTATACTCATTCAGTCATTAATAAATAGGAGCAGAAAGATAATAATTTTTCCAGTGAAACTTGTACATGCTGCTCTATTCAGAAATTTTATTCCCAAGAATATGATGAAATAAGAACGTAAAGGTGCTTTTCTTCTGCAGATTTGCTTCTCACATGTCTTTCTGAGTGTCACCACTGTAATTCTATATAATTATAATGTTTGAATATATTTAATTTTACCCACCAGAACTTATTGTTCAGACAGTATTGCTAAAGACACCAGAAACTTTAAGAGCATGGAGAAATTAACCCTGTACAGTATTGACCTGTAATCCATGATGGTTAGCTTTTCTAGATCTGGAAAGCTACTATGTATAGTGTTGGAGGAGAAAATTTGTCAATTATCTCTTCTATTTGTGAACCTTTACAATTACAACATCTAGCCTGGAAAGCCCAACCTATAGATGCAATAATGGGATGAATTGTTATGTGGGTAAACAACTACTTTTGGATTGGAGTTAAGGCCTACTTTACAGAATAAATGTGCCTACTATAATAAATATGACCCAGAACACATGGATCAGGAGGTCATAGGTTCTAGAGGTAATGCTTCTCTGCTACTATACTACTACACAAACGTAATATCAAACTGACATCCTAGAAGACCCACTGCTCTCAGAACAGTAGAGAACCAGCTGCACTCAGAGCAGTTGGACAATAGCTTGACTACTCCACTGAAGACACAACAGTGTGAAGCCTTCCTAGGAGATCTACTGCAGCCAGGACACAGATCTGCAGTTTCTCTGCCCCTGTAAAGAGCCCACATTGGAAAACCCCACAGGTGGTCTGCTACAGCCAAAACTGCAGGCCTAACAGGAGATCTGAAACAACCCAGGGACAAAAGAGGCAGACTCCAGACAGTTACCCAGACCAACAAACATCAGAGATATCCAGACGGCGAAAGACAAGCACAAGACCATAAGCAACAGAAGCCAAAATATGTGAGCCTCATCAGAACCTGGTTCTCCCACCACAGCAAACCCTGAATACAACAACACACCTGAAAATCAGGAATCTTTCCTAAACTACTATCTCATGAAGATAATAGAGTCCTTTAAGGGGGATATCAATAACTTACTGAAAGAAATACAGGAAAACACAGGTAAACAGGTGAAGGCATTGAATAAAGAGATCCAAGACTTAAAATTGGAAGTAGAAACAATAAGGAAAACACAAATGGAGGCAAACCTGGAAATGGAAATCCTAGGAAAGAGATCAGGAATTACAGATGTAAGTATCATCAACAGAATACAAGAAATAGACGAGAGAATCTCAGGTGTAGAAGATACCATAGAAGAGATTGACACAACTGTCAAAGAAAATTCAAAACATTAAAAAAAAACCTCTTAACCCAAAGTATCCAGGAAATTCAAAACACAATGACAAGACCAAATCTAACAACAATTGGAATAGAGGAGAACGAAGATTCCTAGCTCACAGGACCTGATGATGTCTTCAACAAAATCATAGATGAAAATTTCCCCCACCTAAAGAAAGAGATGGCCATAAAGGTACAAGAAGCCTATATAACACCAAATAAATGGGACCTGAAAAGAAAAATACTCTCGTCACATAATAATCAAAACACTAAATGCACAGGCCAAAGAAAGAATATTAAAAGCTGCAAAGGAAAAGGTACAAGTAACATACAAAGGTAAACCTATGAGAATTACACCAGACTTTTCAACAGAGACTATGAAAATCAGAAGAGCCTGGTCAGAGGTCAAGCAGACTCTAAGAGAACACAAATGCCAGCCCAGCATTTACCACTATACCCAGCAAAACTCAATCAACATAAATGGAGAAAAGAAAATATTCCAGGATAAAACCAAATTTATACAATATCTCTTACCAATCCAGCCCTACTGAGGATCTTAGAAGGAAAATTCCAATACAAGGAAGGTACCCACACCAAAGAAAAGACAAGATATTAAGCATCTTACAACAAAGCCAAAAGGAGAGAACCACAAGCACATAAAGTCAACTACAAAAACAAACTTATCAGGAACCAACAATCATCTCTCTTTAATATATTTCAATATTAATGGATCAACGCACCTATAAAATGACATAAGCTAACAGACGATATACAAACAAGATACAGCATTTTCCTGCATACAAGAAACATACCTCAATAACAAAAACAGATACTATCTCAGAGTAAAAGGATGGAAAATGTTCTTCCAAGAAGGAAGTTGTCATCCTAATATCCAATAAAATAGACTTTCAACCAAAAGTTATCATGCATGAAGAAGAAAGACATTTCATATTCATCAAGGGGAAAATCCACCAAGAGAAAGTCTCAATTCTGAACATCTATGCCCCAAATGCAAGAGCACCCACATTCATAGAAGAAACTTTACTAAAGCTCAAAATACACATTCAACCCCACCCAAGAATAGTGGAAGACTTCAACACCCAACTCTCACCAATGTATAGGTTATTGAAACAGAAACTAAACAGAGACACAGTGGAACTAAGACAGGTTATAAGCAAAATAGATTTAACAGATATCTATAGAACATTTCACCCTAAAACAAAAGAATACACCTTCTTCTCAGCACATCATGGTACCTTTTCCAAAATCGACTATATAATTGGTCACAAAACACCCCTCAACCAATACAAGAAGATTGAAATAATACCATGCACTATTGCCTAAGATTGGTCTTCAATAATAGCACAAACTACAGAAAGCCCACATACATGTGGAAACCCAACATCTCTTTACTCAATGATAAGCTGGTCAAGGAAGAAATTAAGAAAGAAATTAAAGACTTCCTGGAATTTAATGAAAATATTGACACATCATACCCAAACTTATGGGACACAATGAAAGCAGTGCTAAGAGGAAAGGTCATAGCACTAAGAGCCCTGGTAAAGGAACTGGAGAGATCTTACACTAACAACAGAATAGCTGAGAGCTCTAGAACAAGAAGAAGCAAACTCACCCAAGAGGATTGGAAGGCAGGAAATAGTCAAGATCAGGGCCAAAATTAACCAAATAGACGCAAAGAAACATTACAAAAAAAAAAAAAATCAGCAAAGCAGAAACTGGTTCTTTGAAAGAATCAACAAGATACACAAAACCCTAGCCAAACTAACTAAAGGGCCTAGAGGCAGTATCCAAATAACAAAATAAGAAATGAAAAGGGAGACATAACAACAGAAACAGGAAATTCAAAAAAATTATCAGATAGTATTATAAAAGTCTATACTCAACAAAACTTGAAATTCTAGATGAAATGAATAGTTTTCTAGACAGATATTATATCACAAAATTAAACCAAGAGCAGGTAAACTATCTAAATAGGCCCATATCACACAAGGAAATAGAAGTCATTAAAAACCTCCCAACCAAAAAAAGCCCAGGGCCAGATGGATTTAATGCAGATTTCTACTAGACCTTCAAAGAAGACCTGATTCCAATTTTCCTGAAATTATTCCATAAAATAGAAAAAGAAGAAACACTACTTAACTTATTCTATGAAGCCAAAATTACTCTGATGCCTAAATCACACAGGACCCAAACAACAAATAGAATTTTAAGCCAATCTCACTTATGAATATTGATGCAAAAATACACAAACCAAATCTTGCAAACTGAATCCAAGAACCCTTCAAAACCATCATTCACCATGATCAAGGAAGCTTCATCCCAGGGATCCAAGGTTGCTTTCATATAAAAAAAAATCCATTAATATAATCCACTATATAAACAAACTCAAAACAGTAAAAGCATTTAACAAAATACAACACCCCTTCATGTTAGTAGTATTGGAGAGATCATGAATTCAAGGCCCATACCTCAACATAATAAAAGCAATTTGCTGTAAACCAACAGCAAATATAGAATTAAATGGAGACATACTTGAAGCAATCGCACTGAATTCGGGAACAAGAAAAGGATGCCCACTTTCTCCATATCCAATATAATACTCAAAGTGCTAGCTAGAACAATAAGCAACAAAAAAGTTATGGGGTATACAACTGGCAAAGGAGAGATAAAGGTATCACTATTTGCAGCTGATATGACAGTATACATACGCACCCCCAAAAATTCTACCAGAGAACTTCTCCAACTGATAAACAGCTTCAACAAAGTGGCTGAATTTAAAATTAACTCAAATAAATCAGTAGCCTTCCTTTATACAAATGATAACAGACTGAGAAAAATTAGGGAAATAACTCCCTTCACAATAGCCACAAATAATATAAAATATCTTGGAGTAATTCTAGCCAAACAAGTGAAAGACCTGTATGACAATAACTTCAAGTTTCTCAAGAAAGAAATTGAAGATGATCTCAGAAAATGAGGAGATCTCCCTTGCTCATGGATTGGCAGAATTAACATAGTAAAAATAGTCATCCTACAAAAGGCAGTCTATAGATTTAATGCAATCTCCATCCAAATCCCAACACAATTCTTCAAAGACATGGAAATAGCAATTCTCAAATTCATCTAGAAAGGCAAAAAAACCCACAATAATGAAAACAATTCTTAACAATAAAAGAATGGCTGGTGGAATCACCATACCTGATCTTAAGTTTTACTACAGAGAAATAGTGATCAAAACTGCATGGTGTTGGTACAGAGACAGACACATTGATCAATGGAATAGAATCAATGACCCAGAAATAAAACCACACACTTATGGACACTTGATTTTTAACAAAGAACCTAAAAATATACAATGGAAAAAAGAAAGCATCTTCAATAAATGGTGCTACTCTAACTGACTGTCTGTATGCAGGAAAATGAAAATAGTCCCATATTTGTCACCTTGCACAAAGCTCAATTCCTAGTGGATCAAGAACCTCAACATAAAACCAGATACACTGAATCTAATAGAAGAGAAAGTAGGAAAGAGCCTTGAAGTCATTGGCACAGGGGGAATTTTCCTAAACAAAACTCCAATGGCTCACATATTAAGATCAAGAATTGATAAATGGGACCTCATGATAATGAAAAGTTTCTGTAAGGCAAAGATAGTCAATAAGACAAATCTGCAAACCACAGATTGGCAAAAAATCTTCACTAATCCCATATCCAATAGAGGGCTAATATAAAAAATACATAAAGAACTTAAGAAGCTAATCACCAAAAAACCCAAACAATCCAATCAAAAATGGGGTATAGAACTAAACCAAGATTTCACAATTGAGGAATCTTAAATGACTCAGAAGCACCTAATGAAATGCTCAAATTCCTAAGTGATCAGAGAAATGCAAATCAAAGTGACCCTGAGATCCTACCTTACACCAATCAGAATGAATAAGATCAAAACCTCAGGTGACAACACATGTTGGAGAGGCTGTGGAGAAAGAGGAACATTTCTCCATCGCAGGTGGGATTGCAAACTGGTACAACCACTCAGAAAATCAATCTGGAGGTTGCTCAGAAAATTGGAAATAGATCTACCTGAAGACCCAGCTATAGCACTCTTGGGACTATACCCAAAAGATGCCCCACCTTGCCACAGGGGAAGTAGTTTGACTATGTTTATATTGGCCTTATTTGTGATAGCCAGAAGCTGGAAACAACCCAGACGTCCCAAAATGGAAGAATGGATACAGAAAACGTGGTTCATTTATACAATGGAAAACTACTCAGCTATTAAGAATGAGGCCATCCTTAGTTTTGCAGGCTAATTCATGGAACTAGAAGATATCTTCCTGAGTGAGGAAACTCAGACCCAAAAGGTCATGCATGGTATATACTCACTAATAAGTGGATATTAGCAAAAAAGAAAAAAAGTACAAATACAGTCCACAGAACTCAAAAAGGTCAACAGCTGAAGTGCCCAAGTGAGGATGCCTCAGTTCCACTTGGGTGGGAGAAGAAAGCAATCACAAGTCCAGAGGGAGGGAGGGATCTGAGAGGGAAAGTATACTAGCAGGGGGAAGAGTGAAACCTGATCTGGAATTGGGTTAGGGAAAATGACTGAAGCCATAAGGGTCAACAGAAAGAATGGAAACAGGCAACCTCGGGAGATAGGAGGTTGGGGGGACCCTTCAGAATACATCAGAGACCTGGGAGGTAAGACACTCTTGGGACTCAAAGGAGGGACCTTATGAAATGCTAGAAAATAGGGAGAGGGAACTTAGAACACCTCCAACAGTAAGACAGGGCATCCAACGAGGGAGAGGGAGCCATCACACAGTCACATCTCTGATTCATAAGTGTTCCTGTTTGAAAGAAGTACAGGGATGGAAATGGAGAGGAGACTGAGGAAAAGGAAGTCCAGGGACAGGCCCAAACTAGGATCCAGCTCAAGGGGAGGTCCCAAGGCCTGACACTATTACTGAGGCTATGGAGTACTCACACAAAGGAACCTAGCATGAGAGCACTCTGGAAGATCCAGCAAGCAGCTGAAAGAGTCAGATGCAGATATTGCACCCAACCAATGGACAGAAACTGCTGAGCCCTGTTGTTGAATTAGAGAAGGCTGAAAGAAGCTGAGGAGAAGGGAGACCCTGTAAGAAGACCAGTAGTCTCAATTAATCTGGACCCAAGATCTCTCAAACACTAGAACACCAAATAGGCAGCATATACTAGCTGATATGAGACCCCCCAACACACATACAATAGGGGACTGCCTGGTCTGTGTTCATTAAGGCACAATGCACCTAACCGTCAAGAGACTGGAGGTCCCAGGGAGTTTAGAGGACAGGTGGGGTGGGAGGTGGTGATATTCATGTGGAGACAGGGGAGTGGGGAGGAGGTATGGGATATGGAAATGTCAGAGGGTGGATGGGGGCGAGAGGATAAAATATGGAGTATAAAATAATAAATAAATAAATAAATAATAAACAGAAACTACTCTTTATACACTAATACTTCCTATTGTACTTTAAAAGTACAGAAATGTAGGTTGGTTTTAGAATCCAAATCTCATCTTCAGTATGAATTTTCCTATAAGAACTTTACATATTAGCAGTCATTCAATTCATGTCAGTGAAAATGTTTTCTTAACCTACAGGTTTTTAGTGTTGCTGTCTTCTGATAGTGTTAAAATACAGAATCTAGGACTCATCCCATATCTGATACATCAGAATCTGCAATTTTGCCAAAATACCCAGATACCTTCATTCATATTGCACCTTGAGATATATTATGTTGGAAATCTCAAAAGAGAAGATATTATGTAATTGACCTTTTTAGAAACTAGGTTTGTATATCTAAGAAGAAGGTAAAACAAGTAAAAACCCGTATTGGGACATTTATGCAAGTGTGATAGTTGCAGTTGAGTGGTCCTACTATGAGAAGCAACATATTAAAATTATCATTTTAGCTTTGATGTGATGGACTTGAAGGACTGTAAACATTGTTATGGCATTCATACTTCTTAATATTCAATCATTCCATTTATATCTAGAAAAACAACACATATCAACAAATAATCTAACTTAATATAACAACTTCTGTAATAGAGATGTATATCAACAGCTAGGAAAGTGCAGAAAATAGAATCATTCACTCTGCCATGAAGAATTGATGAAGATCTTCCTTAAGTAGATAGTAGCTGAAATGGCTATTAGGAAGCATTTATAGTGCATATTGTTTAATGGTCTCTTTGGTTAATAAAAATGAAAGAGCACGGGTTGGATGAAAGGTGATGATGGTAAAATAGTGAGGTGGGAATAATTGAACTATAAAAGAGTGGTGCCTTACAACAACATTTAAGATTAATGCATTGGTGTGGTTAAACCCAAGACTGAAGTTTAGTGGTGGCATACATAATCATGGTTTTCAGCTCATTAAAACTGATTAGATAAAATTGTATTCACATTTAATACTACAACATTGAGAACTGTTAGTCAGTCCACTCAAATAACTTGAAAAACTGGTTTTAGAGTCAGTCAGGTGACTTAGTAACATGCAGAAGAAAGCAAATCGGTCCATTCTTATCTCCTTGCATTAAGCTCAATTCCAAGTGGATCAAGGACGTCCACATAAAAGCAGACACACTGAAACTAATAGAAAGGAAACTAGGGAAGAACCTTGAACATATGGGCACAGGGGAAAATTTCCTGAACAGAACTCCAATAGCTTATGCTCTAAGGTCCAGAATTGACAAATGGGACCTCATAAAATTACAAAGTTTCTGTAAGGCAAAGGACACTGTCAAAAGGACAAAGCGGCAGCCAACAAAATGGGAAAAGATCTTTAACAACCCTACATCTGACAGAGAGCTAATATCCAATATATACAAAGAACTCAAGAAGTTAGACCCCAGAGAGCTAAATAACCCTATTAAAAATGGAGTACAGAGCTAAACAAAGAGTTCTCACCTGAAGAATATCTAATGGCTGAGAAGCACCTAAAGAAATGTTCACCATCCTTAGTCATTAGGGAAATGCAAATCAAAACAACCCTGAGATTCCACCTCACACCAGTCAGAATGGCTAAGATCAAAAACACAGGAGACAGCAGTTGTTGGCAAGGATATGGAGAAAGAGGAACACTCCTCCACTGCTGGTGGGATTGCAAGCTGGTACAACCACTCTGGAAAGCAGTCTGGCAGTTCCTCAGAAAACTGGGCATGACACTCCCGGAGGATCCTGTTATACCACTCCTGGGCATATACCCAGAGACTTCCCCTACACGCAATAAGGACACATGCTCCACTATGTTCATAGCAGCCTTATTTATAATAGCCAGAAGCTGGAAAGAACCCAGATGTCCCTCAAAGGAGGAATGGATACAGAAGATGTGGTATATTTACACAATGGAATACTACTCTGCAAATAAAAACAGTGAATTCACGAAATTCTTAGGCAAATGGTCAGAACTGGAAAATATCATCCTTAGTGAGGTAACCCAATCACAAAAGAACACACATAGTATGCAGTCACTGATAAGGGGATATTAACCCAGAATCTCGGAATACCCAAGACACAATTTGCATATCAATAGATGTCCAAGAAGATGGAAGGAAAGACCCCTGGTCCTAAAAAGACTGGATGTAGGGGAGTACCAGGACAGAGAAGCGAGAGGGGGTTGAATGGGGAACAGGGGGAGGGAAGAGGGCTTATGGGACTTTCAGGAAAGGAGGAAATGGGAAAGTGGAAATCATTTGGAATGTAAATAAAAAAATATGTAGAAAATTAAAAAACAAAAATAAATAAATAAATAAATAAAATGTTAAAAAAAAGGATCACAGGTTCTATTTCTAGTCCAAAATTATAGTAACAGAAGAGCCTATATTGGAAACAAATCACCATCTATCTCTCAGTGCACATTGTTTCCCTCAAGAAAATAAAAACCTGAATTTCTAGTCTTTAAAAAAAAAAAGAGTAAAGGACTTTTCTTGATCCACAAGTCTCATGACATGTTCTCAGTCTCCTGGACCCATGGTGGAACTAGAGGACCAACTTCACAAAATTTTCCTCTGGTCGCCTCATCTGTGTTGTTACAAGCACCTACCTCACCAAAGATATATCATATATATACAATAAAAATTAATTTCTTAAAGACTATATGCTTCCCGAATGGAAATCAAGTAGAAATTCCATATATTTATATGGAATGTATATGTATATGCATATTTTAAAATTCCATATATAAATATATATATTTAAAATATTGTCTAATAAATAGTACATCATACTCATATGTGTATTTGAACTGTCCCAAGCCATGGTAGTTTGTTTCCTTTATTTTTGAGGAGTAAGCATTCTTTTTTTTTTATTGAATATATTCTTCCTTTACATTTCAAATATTATTCCCTTTCCTGGTTTCCCCCTCTCAGAAAACCCTCAACCCATCCTCCCTCCCTCTGCCTCCATGAGGATGCCCCTCCACCCAACCTACTCCCACCTATCCCCCATCGATTTCCCCATGCTGGGGCATCTATTGAGTCTTCATAGGACCAAAACCTCTCCTCCCACCAATGCCTGACAAGGATGGAACCATGTGTACCCCTTGATAATGACTTAATCCCTGGGAGCTCTGGGGTGTCTGGCTGGCCGACATCATCATTCTTTCCGTGAGGCTGCAAAACCCTTCAGCTCCACAAGTCCTCCCATCAACTCCTCCATTGTTGATCCCCATGCTCAGTCCAAAGGTGGGCTGCTAGCATCTCCCTTATCATTAAGGCTCTGGCAGGGCCCCTCCGGAGACAACCATATCAACTCCTTTCAGGAAGCTCTTCTTGGCATCCAAAATAGTGTCAGGGTTTGGTGACTGTTTACAGGATGAATTCCCAGGTAGGACAGTCTCTGGATGGCCTTTCCTTCAGTCTCTGCCCCACACAGTGTCTCCACAATTGCTCTTGTGAGTATTTTGTTTCCTTTCTCAGAAAAACTGAAGCACCCACAGTTTGGTCTTCCTTCTTCTTGAACTTCATGTGGTCTGTGAATTGTATCTTGTTTATTGTGATATTTGGGCTAATATAGAATTATCAGCACGTGCATACCATGTGTGTTCCCTTGTGATTGGGTTACCTCACTCAGGATGACACTTTCCAGTTCCATCCATTTGCCCAAGAATTTCATGAATTCATTGTTTTTAATAGCTGAGTAGTACTCCACTGTGTAAATGTACCACATTTTCTGTATCCATTCCTCTGTTGAACTACATCTGCGTTCTTTCCAACTTCTGGCTATTATAAACAAGGCTGCTATGAACATAGTGGAGCATGTGTCCTTATTACCTGTTGGAGCATATTCTGGGTATATGCCCAGAAGTGGTATAGCTGGGTCCTCAGGTAGTAGTAAGTCTAATTTTCTGAGGAACTGTCAAACTGATTTCCAGAGTGGTTGTACCAGCTTGCAATCCCACCAGCAATGGAGGAGTTTTCCTCTTTCCCCACATTCCCACTAGCATCTGAGGTCCACTGAGTTTTTCATCTTAACCATTCTGACTGTTGTGAGGTGGAATCTCAGGGTTGTTTTGATTTGCATTTCCCTGATAACTAAGGATGTTAGGTGCTTCCCAGTCATTCGAATTTCCTCAGTTGAGAATTCTCTGTTTAGCTCTGTACCCCACTTTTAAATAGGATCATTTGATTCTCTGGAGTCTAACTTCTTGTGTTCTTTATATACATTGGATATTAGACCTCTATCAGATGTAGGATTGGTAAAGATCTTTTCCCAATTTGTTCCTTGCCATTTTGTCCTATTGACAGTGTCCTTTTCCTTACAGAAGCTTTGTAAATTTTTTTGAGGTTCCATTTGTAGATTCTTGTTCTTAGAGCATAAGCTATTGGTGTTCTGTTCAGGAAAATTTCCCCTGTGCCCATGTGTTCATGGCTCTTTCCCACTTTTTCCTCTATAAGGTTCAGTGTATCTGGTTTTATGTGGAGGTCTTTGGTCCACTTGTATTTTTCTACATGATGACTTCCAGTTGATCCAGCACTATTTTTTAAAAATGCTGTTTTTTCCGCCACTGGATGTTTTTAGTTCCTTTGTCAAAGATCAAGTGACCATAGGTGTGTGGGTTCATTTCTGGGTCTTTAATTCTATTCCATTGATCTTCCTGCCTGTCTCTACCAATACCATGCAGTTTTCATCACTATTGCTCTGCAATGGAGCTTAAGGTCAAAGACTGTGTTTGCCTGAGAAGTTCTTTTGTTGAGAATAGTTTTTGCTATCCTGGGTTTTTTGTAATTTCAAATGAATTTGCAGATTGCTCTTTCTAGCTCTATGAAGAATTGATTTGGTATTTTGATGGGGATTGCATAGAATATGTAGATTGCTTTCAGCAAGCTGGCCATTTTTACTATATTAATCCTTCCAATCCATGAGCATGGGAGATCCTTCCATCTTCTGAGAGCTTATTCGATTTCTATCTTCAGAAATTTGAAGTTCTTTTCATACAGATCTTTCACTTGGTTAGAGTCACTTCAAGATATGTAATAATATTTGTGACTGTTATGAAGGGTTTCATTTCCCTAATTTCTTTCTCAGCTTGGTTATCCTTTGAGTAGAGGAAGGCTACTGATTTGTTTGAGTTAATTTATATCCAACCACTTTGCTGATATAAGCTGTTTATCAGGTTTAGGAGTTTTCTGGTGGAATTTTTGGGGTTGCTTAAGTATATGATCATATCATCTCCAAATTGTGATAATTTGACTTCTTCCTTTCCAATTTGTGTACTTTTGACATCCTTTGGTTGTCTAATTGCTCTGACTAGGACTTCAAGTAATATATTGAATAGATATGGAGAGAATGGGCAGTCTTGTCTGGCCCCTAATTTTAGTGGGATTGCATCAAGTTTTTCTCCATTTTCTCCACTTAGTTTGATGTTGGCTACTGGTTTGCTTTATATTGCTTTTACTATGTTTAGGTATGGGATTTGAATTCCTGATCGTTCCAAGACTTTTACCATGAAGTGATGCTGAATTTTGTCAAATGCTTTTTCAGCATCTAATGAAATGACCATGTGGTTTTTCTCTTTGAATTTTTTCTTGTAGTGGATTACATTGATGGATTTCAGTATATTGAACCATCCTTGCGTCCCTGGGATGAAGCCTACTTGATCGTGATGAATGATCATTTCAATGTATTCTTGGATTCGGTTGGCAAGAATTATATTATTTTTGCATCAATATTCATAAGGAAATTGGTCTGAAGTTCTCTTTCCTGTTTTGGTCTTTGGTTTAGGTATAAGCGTAATTGTGGCTTCATAGAATTAATTGGGTAGTGTTCCTTGTTGTTCTATTTTGTGGAATGCTTTGAAGAGTATAGGTTTTAGGTCTTCTTTGAAGATCTCATAGAATTCTCCACTAAACCCATCTTGTCCTGCACTTTTTTTTTTGGTTTGGAGACTGTTCAAAATTGCTATTTCCTCAGGGCTTATGGGACTATTTACATGTTTTATCTGATCCTGTTTTAACACTGGCACCTGATATGTGTCTAGAAAATTGTCCATTTCATCCAGATTTTCTAATTTTGTTGAGTATAATCTTTTGTAGTAGGACTCGATGAATTTCTGAATTTCCAGCTTCTCTTGTTATGTCTCCCTTTTCATTTCTGATTTTAGCAATTTTGGTACTGTCTCTGTGCCCTCTGGTTAGTCGGCTTAAGGGTTTATCTATCTTGTTGATTTTCTCAAAGAACCAATTCCTGGTTTTGTTAATTCTTTGTATAGTTCTTTTTGTTTCTATTTGGTTGATTTCAGCCTTGAGTTTGATTATTTCCTGCTGTTTACTCCTCTTGGGTGTATATGTTTCTTTTTGTTCTAGAGCTTTCAGGTGTGCTGTCAAGCTGCTAGTGTATTCTCTCTCCATTTTCTTTTTGGAGGCACTTAGAGATATGAGTTTTCCTTTTAGCATTGCTTTCATTGTGTCCTATAAGTTTTGGTACGATGTGTCTTCATTTTCATTAAATTCTAAAGACTTTAATTTCTTTCTTTACTTCTTCCTTGGTCAAGGTGTCATTGAGTTTGCCATTGTTCAGCTTCCATGTGTATGTGTGTTTTCGGTTGTTTTTGTTGGAACTTAAGACCAGCCTTAGACCATTGTGATCTGATAAGATGCATGGAATTATTTCAATACTCCTGTATCTGTTGAGGACTGCTTTGTAACCAATTATTTGGTCAATTTCAGAGAAGGTACCATGAGGTGCTGAGAAGAAGATATATTCTTTTGCTTTAGGATGAAATGTTCTATGAATATCTGTTAGATCCATTTGGTTCATAATTTCTGTTAGTTTCACTGTGTCTGTTTAATTTCTGTTTCCATGATTTGTCCATTGATTAGTGTGGGGTTGGAAGTCTCCCACTATTATTGTGTGGGGTGCAATGTGTGCTTTGAGCTTTAGTAAAGTTTCTTTTATGAATGTGGGTGCCCTTGCATTTGGAGCATAGATGTTCAAAACTGAGATTTCATCTTTGTAGATTTTTCTGTTGACAAGTATGAAGTGTCCTTCTTTATCTTTTTTGACAACTTTTGGGTGAAAGTCAGTATTATCTGATATTAGAATGGCCACTCTAGCTTGCTTCTTTGGACTATTTGCTTGGAAAATTGTTTTCCAGTGTTTTCCTTTGAGGTAGTGTCTGTCTTTGTCACTGAGGTGGGTTTCCTTTATGCTGCAAAATGTTGTGTCCTGTTTACATATCCAGTCTTTTAGTCTATGCCTTTATTGGGGAATTGAGTCCATTGATGTTATAAGATATTAAGGAAAAGTGATTGTTACTTTCAGTTATTTTGTTGTTAAAGGAAGAATTATGTTTATGTGGCTATCTTCTTTTGGGTTTCTTGAAACATGGCCTTCATGATTTTTCTAGGATGTAGTTTCCCTCCTTGTGTTGGTATTTCCACCCATTATCATTTGCAGAGCTGGGTTTGTGGACAGATGTTGTGTAAATTTTGTTTTGTCATGGAATATCTTGTTTTCTCCATCTATGGTAATTGAGAGTTTTTCTGGATATAATAGCCTGAGCTGGCATTTATGTTCTCTTAGGGTCTGTATGACATCTAGATGAGCCCAGGATCATCTAGATTTCTTAGTTTCTGGTGAGAAGTCTGGTGTAATTCTGATAGGTCTGCCTTTACATGTTACTTGACCTTTTTCCCTTACTGCTTTTAATATTCTTTCTTTGTTTAGTGCCTTTGGTGTTTTGATTATTATGTGATGGGAGGACTTTCTCTTCTGGTCCAGTCTGTTTGGAGTTCTTTAGGCTTCTTGTATGTTCGTGGGCATCTCTTGCATTAGGTTAGGGAAGTTTTTTTTTCTATAGTTTTGTTGAAGATATTTACTGGCCCTTTAAGTTGGAAATCTTTGCTCTCTTCTACACCTATTATCCTTAGATTTGGTCTTCTCATTTTGTCTTAGATTTCCTGGATGTTTTGGGTTAGGAGATTTTTGCCTTTTTCATTTCCTTTGACTGTTGCGTCAATGTAGCAACATAGCAAAATGTTAATGCATATTGCTATACCAATATATCAGTGTCTCCCTCAACCCTCTTCAGAGAAACTTCTTTTAGTAGGTGGAAATTAACACAGAGATCCCAGACTGGATAATGTCTCCAGAATGAGAAATTTTAGAGGACTTAGGCATAAACTGGATGGCTTTCACCAAACCCCTTCCTCAAGGCTCAGGAACCTACATGGAAGAGGAAGCAAAAACAAACAAACAAAAAACCCAAAAAACTATAAGAGCCATATGTGGTGGATAACTCCTAGGAAATAGTGTCTCCTCGATTTATCAGGACCAATACGCATAAACTCAGAGATTGTGTCAACACTCACAAGACTTTCACATGTTCAAACAATACAAAGTCACATCATGGAAAAGGGAAAGCATCAAAGCCACACCTCTGACAAAGATATTTTCATTATTTTAACTTGATACATGATGGGAAAGGGAAAGAAGTTTTCTACAGTAAAATATCTCTGTGTATAACAACCATACTCCTGCTCATGCCCAGGAACAGTTTCTAACACAACAGAGGTCTACTAGGACATTCATATTGCAATTAATGTAGAGGGTGTTAAATAATTTATCTCAGTCCAGAAAATTAGCAAAGGTATATAGCCACACTTAAAACTATAAAGTTAATTCTAAGGTCTAAACCATTAACCATACTAGCAATATTATACCTATTGACAGTCAATAGTCCTCTTTTGTCAGCAGCACTCTCAATATCACCATTATCATCTTCCATGGCTTTAATTTTTAATTTTATCAGATTTATTGTAAAATAGGTTTCAAATACTAATTTATAATTTATGAAATATTACCTACATGTGATAAGATTGTTGGAGCATAAATCAATACTCACAAGATCTCAACACCCAATCTTTGCTGCCTTCACTCTAGCTATTCCTCAAAGAGTGATTTGACATAGCAGTCAGCATCACTTGGGAGCTAGTTACTGGATAAGAATGCAAACTTTAGCAAGATTCCCACAAGGGTCTACATTAATGTTTGAAAAATATGATCTCTATGCATTTCTGCAATACATTCCCAGGTAGGATCATTTCTGGGGAAAGTTAGAAAGGGAATTCTAACATCAGCATCTTCAGATTTCATCTCTTGCACTTCCAACTTCATCTTCTGGTCTGTATTATCAGTTGTAAAAAGTTTTTGGCAATAAATTTCACAATAATAGGAAAAATTGTCTCATGCAGTAGAAAGTCAAGAACCCAAAGTTGAAGGTTAGTGATTCAGTCATCATCTCCATATGGTCATGTAACAAATCCTAATGATCTTTGACTTCAGGTTATTATTGAAGGTTTGACTGCAGAAGGTAGACATAGTGACTCCAGCTTTCATGGAGCTATTGAAGAGGGTAAAGAACCATTCTTTGTTTCTTCCTTTGAGTTGAAATGAATGTTCATTAGGGTGCTTCAAGGATTTCCCCTGTTTCTTACTCAGTTGAATTTGACCATTTGTTATTTTCCAATAAGTGTTCTGCAGGGAAGTGCTTCTAGACCATTGCTTGTATCTAGTACCTGGATGCTCTTGTTTTCTGTTCTCTTGTCCAACCTGCTGTCAGTTGGCTGTGGAGATTTTCTTATAAAATGATATATAAGGTTGAAATGTGCAGCCATAAAGTCAGCTTAGATTATCTGCTAGTCCAATTTTAGGTCACTTGTCTCAGTTTAGATGCAGAGAACTTTAAATGGACAGGCTTTGTTTTTGAGACATCCTTAGTTAGATAGAATAAACACATTTTTAAAATATCTTCCATTGCTTTGATGCAGCATGAATTGCCAAGAATGCTGTATTGAGAAGCCAGAAACAAGGTTGCTTATCTGTACAGAGATGGTACTATAGAGACATTCATGATCACTTTATCTCAGTTTTTATTCCTTCATTTGTAAAATGATCACATTTTGGTCTGGTTCACCCTGTGATATAAAGAGCTTAAATGATAAAACATGAAAGAATTTTAGAAAACAAATGCAGTCTTACTTTTTTTTGTAATTAATCCTGTGACTAAGGTGTAAAATCTTGCATTTTCATGGCTGTTTGACTGGTGTGTGTGTGTGTGTGTGTGTGTGTGTGTGTGTGTGTGTGTGTGTGTGTGTATTTAGTTTCACATATGTACTCAAATGCGTCTGATGGTGGTATAATAAATAATGTTGCAGTAAGTATATATTAATTCAGATTTCCATAATCAATTGCAGTATGTTAATAATTTAAAATAAATAAGTACTGTTCTCTCACCATGTTTTATGGTGTCATGGTAGTTCTTCTTTGCTTAAGTCCTTCATATGTGAAAATCTGAGCTTTGCAACATTCAGTACTTTCACATCTTTTCCTAGGTGGGTAGCACTTTAGGTTCATTAAAGAAATATGTTTTAGAAAAGGAGATGAACTTCAGAAATCCTATCTCTTCCCACATGAATGACAATGTGTGCTGCTGTGGTGATCTGGTGTTCAGAATATTAAGAGATGCATGGCATCTGACCAGACAACATCTGTGCCATGGTGATTACTCAGTGGCCATTATCTGAAGTGCTGTTGTGCCTCTGAAGAGCCGTAGAGAGAAAAACACACATAATGCAGCCAGCCATCAACCCATCAAGCAAAGCATACTTAACAGAGCAATGCAGAAATTAAGTCATTTCAGAAGAAGGAAAAAGACCCTTAAATTATTTCTTCTGCTTTCAAAACTTTCTATGTAAACAACACAACTCTTTACAGTTTTACAGATATCCTTTTATAACTAATAGCATCACAGTTTAACTATGTAGTAAAAGACCAAATGCAAACTTTCTCTAGCTTCTTTAGTATTTTTTTTTGAACTTGGACTATGACTTACCCATTTCAGAATTGGCAAGGAGGTTTGTAATTCAATGTCTAGTATTATAATTACAGATTTAAGCTTAAATCTCATTATTGCTAGTGACATGGCTGTATCTAAATATTCCCCTATTAAAAATGAGGAGTTAATGATAACATAACTTTGAGAGTTCCCAGTGTAATGTCCAGAGAGTGGGTAAAAGGTTGCCAGAGCAAGCATGAGGACCAGAGTTTATTTAGCACTCACATAAGAGTTGTGTGGATGTAGAGGTGAACATTTAATCCCAGAAAGTAGAACTCTGAGAAAGAGAATCCCTGGGACATGCTAGCACTTAAATAGAAGGAAACATGGGTATTAGGGTTCTCTAGGATTAGACATTTTATAAAATGAATATACATATACATGTATATATATAATGTATATATGAATATATATGAATATACATATGAATATATATACACATATATATATGATTTGTTAGAATGACTAACAAGCTGTAATCTAATTAATCTAACAATGGTTGGCTGTGAATGAAACGTCTAAGAATACAGTAGTTGCTCAGTCCATAAGGCTATATGTCTCTGCTGCTCTTCAGTATATGCTGTAATCCCAAATAATTATGCTCTACTGCCAATGAAGGAATGGACATCCTAATAAAGTGAGGGAAAACATTCAAAGAGCAACAGCTTCTTTCAATGTCACTATATAAGTTTCTAGCAGAAGGTGCGGCCCAGGTTAAAGGTGTATCTTCCTAACTCAAAAGATTCAGAATAGATGTGGGACTTCCTACTTCAAATTAAGCAAAAAAATAGACAATAAATCCATTGTGGGTTGTAGTTTCACATGTTGTCAATTTGACAATGAAGAATAGTTATTTACAATATCCAACTTTGGTCTTGTGCATGTGTGTATTCACACATATGCACATCATCAAACATACAAGCATGCATACATACATACATACATGTGTATCACACATGAATACATGCAAAGAAAAGGTAAATGTAATGTTTAACTTATGTAAAGTACTAGTAGACTACAAACATGTTTATCATTTTCTCTTTTTATTTATTTCTTTTTTCTTTTCTATATTCTTTATTTATATTTCAAATGATTTCCCCAAAAGTCCCATAAGCCCTCTTCCCTCCCCCTGTTCCCCATTTACCTAAGAATTTCATGAATTCATTGTTTTTAATTGCTAAGTAGTATTCCATTGTGTAAATATACATGGAAAATATCTCTGATAAAATTGAAGAAATATAAAGAAAAACATGTTAAGATTGACTATTTCATGGAAAAATTATACAGATAAAATGGTAGGCATAAAAATATTCCTAAGTTGAGTGAAAGTGGAATTATAAACATTTTCTGATAAAATCGAAGATTTACATGAAAAATATTTCTGTTAGACTATGTGTTTTGTTGGGGAATTGAGTCCATTGATGTTATAAGATATTAAGGAATAGTGATTGTTGCTTCCTGTTATTTTTGATGTTATTTTTATGTTTGTGTGGTTACTTTCTTTTGGGTTTGTTGGAAAAAGATTGCTTTTTTGCTTTTTCTATGGTGTAGTTTCCCTCCTCGTGTTGACGTTTTCCATCTATTATCCTTTGCAGGACTGGATTTGTGGAAAGATATTTTGTAAATTTGGTTTTATCATGGAATATCTTGTTTTCTCCATCTATGGTAATTGAGAGTTTTGGTGGGTATAGTAGTTTGGGCTGGCATTTGTATTCTCTTAGGGTCTGTATGAGATTTGCCCAGGATCTTCTAGCTTTTATTGTCTCAGGTGAGAAGTCTGGTGTAATTCTGATAAGCCTGCCTTTATAGGTTATTTGACCTTTCTCTTTTACTGTTTTTAATGTTCTTTCTTTGGTTAGGGCATTTTGTGTCTTGATTATTTATGTGCCGGGAGGATTTTCTGGTCTGGTCCAGTCTATTTGGAGTTCTATAGGCTTCTTGTATGTTCATGGACATCTCTTTCTTTAGGTTAGGGAAGTTTTCTTCTATAATTTTGTTGAAGATATTTGCTGGCCCTTTAAGTTGGAAATCTTCGCTCTCTTCTATACCTATAATCCCTAGGTTTGGTCTTTTCACTGTGTCCTGGATTTCATGGATGTTTTGGCTCAGGAGCTTTTTGCATTTTGCATTTTCTTTAACTGTTGAGTCAATGTTTCCTATGGTAACTTCAGCCCCTGAGATTCCTTTTTCTATCTCTTGTATTCTGTTGTTGATGCTTGCATCTATGACTCCTGAATTCTTTCCAACATTTTCTATCTCCAGAGTTGGCTCACTTTGTGATTTCTTTATTGTTTCTACTTCCATTTTTAGATGCTGGATAGTGTTGTTGAGTTCCTTCACTTGTTTGTTTGCGTTCTCCTGTAGTTCTTTAAGGGTTTTTTTGTGTTTCCTCTTTAAAGTCTTTTACATTTTGACCCATGTTCTCCTGTATTTCTTTAAGGGAGTTACTTATGTCCTTGATGTCCTCTAACAGCATCATGAGATGAGACTTTAAATCCAACCCTTGCTTTTCCGATGTGTTGGAGTATCCGGGACTTTTTTTGGTGGGAGAACTGGGCTCTGATGTTGCCAAGTAGCCTTGGTTTCTGTTGGTAGGGTTCTTGTGCTTGCCTTTCGCCATCTGTTTATCTCTGGTGTTAGTTGATCTTGTTGTCTCTGGCTGGAGCTTGCTCCTCATATGGGCCTGTAAGCCTGTGTCTGTACTCCTGGGAGACCAACTCTCTTCTGTCAGGGTCTGTGCACAGAAGGTTGTGGAGCTGTCTGGTACCCTGAAGCAAATGGTGGCCAGAAGGGAAGACTTCTGTCTCAGCAGCTCCACTGATCATATGCCCTGTGCCCTCCTAGCTGTACCCCTCCAGAAAGAAGGTGGAGATCACACCTCCACACTGAGAAGTGAAATTGCTGCTGGGAGATCATGTTCTCCTGGTGGGCTAAGCACAGAAGGCTATGGAGCTGCCTGGCTCCCTGCTGCGGATGGTGGGGATGGGGGAGGAGGGGGTGCAGTGGGGGGTGGGGAAGGGAAGACTCCTGTCCCAAAAGCAACACTGATCGTATGCCCTGTGTGCTCCTAGCTGTACCCCTCCAGAGAGAAGGTAGAGATCTCACCTCCACACTCAGAAGTGAAATCTCTGCTGGGGGATCAGTTTCTTTTGGTGGACTAAGCACAGAAGGCTTTAGAGCTGCCTGGTTCCCTGCTGCAGATGGCAGCTGGAAGGGAAGACTCCTGTTCCAGCTGCTCCACTGATTGTATGCCCTCTTTTTATTTATTTTTATTAGATATTTTTCTTTATTTACATTTCAAGTATTATCCCCGTTCTTGGTTCCCCTCCGAACCACCCCCCCCTGCAATCCCCTCCACTACCCTTGCTTCTATGAGGGTGTTCCCTACCCACCCACTCACTCCTGTTTCCTGGACCTGGCATTCCACTACACTTCAAAGGACAAAAGGCCACTCCTCTCGTTGATTTCCGACAAGGCCATCTTATGCTACATATGCAGCTGGAGCCATGGATCCCTCCATGCGTAGTCTGGTTGGTGGTTTAGTCCCTGGGAGCTCAGGGTGGGTCTGGTTGGTTGATATTTTGTTCATCCTATGGGGCTGCAAACCCCTTCAACTCCTTCAGACCTTTCTCTAACTCCTCCATTGGGGACCCTATGCTAAGTCCAAAGGATGGCTGGGAGCTTCCTCCTCTGTATTTGTCAGGCTCTAACAGGGCCTCCGAGGAGACAGCAATATCAGGCTCCTGTCAGCAAGTACTTCTTGGCATCCACAATAGTGTCTTGGTTTGGTAACTGTATATGGGATGGATCCCCAGGTAGGGCAGTCTCTGGTGGCCTTTCCTTCAGTCTCTGCTCCACACTATATGTCCTCCAGTGGGTATTTTGTTCCCCCTTCTAAGAAGGACCAAAGTATCCACACTTTTGTCTTCCTTCTTCTTGAGCTCCATGTGGTCTGTGAATTGTATCTTGGGTATCCCGAGCTCCTGGGCTAATACTCACTTATCAGTGAGTGCATACCATGTATGTTCTTTTGTGATTGGGTTACCTTACTCAGGATAATATCTTCTAGTTCCATCCATTTACCTAAGAATTTCATGAAGCCATTGCTTTTAATACCTGTGTAGTGTTCTACTGTGCAAATGTACCACATTTTCTGTATCCATTCCTCCGTTGAGGAACATCTGGTTTCTTTCTAGCTTCTGGCTATTATAAATAATGCTTCTATGAACATAGAGGAACATGTGTCTATATTACATGTTGGAACATCTTTTGGGTATATAGCTGGGTCCAATTTTCTGAGGAACTGACAGACTGATTTTCAGAGAGCTTGTTCTAACTTGCAATCCCAACAGTCATGGAGGAGTATTCCTTTTTCTCCACATCCTTACCAGCATCTGCTGTCCCTTGAGTTTTTAGTTATCAGAATTTCTAAATGTAGTTTTGAAGTCTTGTAAAATTTTTCAGTCCATGTTGACATATTCATTGATGGCATTGTTGTTTAGCTAACAATTGTGTAGTCACAGTGGTGAGGCTGTACAGGCACAGCTTCTGAAATTACTAAATGATACAATCTTACAGCAAATTCTCTGATCTTCTAGCTCATACTGTCTTTCACCCCTTCTTATGAAATATTTTGTTAGCCTTAGGTGTGGGAGCATTTGTAGATTTATCCATTGGGACTGGGATCTACAACTCTGCCTCTCTAGCACTAGTTGGTTAGGTTTCCAGTTCCAAACATGCTATGCATTTTGTTGAGCAGGTATTAAATCCAACTAGAGAGCTGTTAGTTACCACCTAAGTATGTGTGCCTATTGCACCTACAGTGTTATCATACCATGTGAGTCATTGATATCGTTAATAGGCATCATAGCTTGGTAAGACTGTTGATTGCCATCATCCTTTGGAATTTGACTGGTACCTTTGGCTATCATGAAATGTAGTCCTCAGAGAGAAGACATATAGGTCAGTTCTACATGAAGGACCTATGACCCTGTTTCTGAAGTGTATGGGGTCTTTAGTAATAGTGACTTAACTTCACCCTCTGTGGAGAAACAAGGGCAACAGCAATATGCTATATGTTTTGAGAGTCTCTTGGACAGTCTTGGTTCTGGGAAAACTGCTGTCCACATACAGAAGAATTAAATTTGACCCATATCTATCACCTTGCACCAAACCAAAGTCCAAATGGATCAAAGGCCTAAACATAAAACTTCAAAGAAAACAAAGGACATTCTATTGATTATATAGGTATAGGGCAGATCTTTCTAAAAAGAGTCAATTTTTCCAAAATTAAGGCCCACATTCATAAGTGGAACTTTATAAAAACTAAAAAGCTTCTTCACAGCAAAAGAAACAAACAACCAGTTAAGAGGAAATCCACATAATGGAAGAGAATCTTTGCCAGTTATGTATTAGAGAGAGGATGGATATCCAGAATAAGCAGTGGTCAGTCTGAAACACACGTACACGCACACGCACACACACAAACACACACACACACACACACTCACACACAAAAACCACCACCATCACCAACACAACCACCACAACCACCACCACAAACACTACCACCAAAACAAATAAACAAACAAGCAAACAAAAGCCAGGAAAACAAAAAAACAAAACAAAAAATCCCAACCAACCAACCAACCAAAAAATACTCTCTCAGGACAGTCAGGACTTGATGTGAAACCTTGTCTCTAAACAAACAAAAAAAAATGTTCTTATCACCACCAGCCATGGAGCAGTTAGGGGAAGAAGACATCAACAGGAGAGAAATATTTGACAGTATGTTAAATTTGGTAAATTATTTTATATTATTGTATAGGTTGGGAATCTGTTTTTGTTTTTTTTTACATTCAAAATCATTTCCCCTTTCCCCTTTCCTCCCTCCCCCAAAGTCCCATAAGCCCCCTTCCCTCCCTCTTTTCCCCATTCAACCCCCTCTCGCTTCTGCTTCTCTGTCTTGGCATTCCCCTACATCCAGTCTTTCCAGGACCAGGGTCTCTCCTTCCATCTTCTTGGAAATCTATTGATATGCGAATTGTGTCTAGGGTATTCTGAGATTCTGGGTTAATATCCCCTTATCAGTGACTGCATACCATGTGTGTTCTTTTGTGATTGGGTTACCTCACTAAGGATGATATTTTCAAGTTCTGACCATTTGCCTAGGAATTTCGTGAATTCATTGTTTTTTTTTTTATTTTTTTTATTTTATTTTATTTTTTTAATTTACATTCCAAATCACTTCCCCTTTCCCGTTTCCTCCCTCCCCGAAAGTCCCATAAGCCTCCTTCCCTCCCTCTTTTCTCCATTCAACCCCCTCTCATTACTCTGTCCTGGCGTTCCCCTACATCCCGTCTTTCCAGGACCAGGGGTCTCTCCTTCCATCATTTTAGAAATCTATTGATATGCTGATTGTGTCTAGGGTATTCTGAGATTCTGGGTCAATATCCCCTTATCAGTGACTGCATACCATGTGTGATCTTTTGTGATTGGGTTACCTCACTAAGGATGATATTTTCAAGTTCTGACCATTTGCCTAGGAATTTCGTGAATTCATTGTTTTTAATTGCAGAGTAGTATTCCATTGTGTAAATATACCACATCTTCTGAATCCATTCCTCCGTTGAGGGACATCTGGGTTCTTTCCAGCTTCTGGCTATTATAAATAAGGCTGTTATGAACATAGTGGAGCATGTGTCCTTATTGCGTGCAGGTAAAGCCTCTGGGTATATGCCCAGGAGTGGTATAGCCAGATCCTCCGGGAGTGTCATGCCCAGTTTTCTGAGGAACCGCCAGACTGCTTTCCAGAGTGGTTGTACCAGCTTGCAATTCCACCAGCAGTGGAGGAGTGTTCCTCTTTCTCCACATCCTCGCCAACAACTGCTGTCTCCTGTTTTTTTTGATCTTAGCCATTCTGACTGGTGTGAGATGGAATCTCACGGTTGTTTTGATTTGCATTTCCCTAATGACTAAGGATGATAAACATCTCTTTAGGTACTTCTCAGCCATTAGATATTCTTCAGGTGAGAACTCTTTGTTTAGCTCTGTACCCCATTTTTAATAGGGTTACTTGCCTCTCTGGAGTTTAACTTCTTGAGTTCTTTGTATATATTGGATATTAGCCCTCTGTCGGATGTAGGGTTGGTAAAGATCATTTCCCAGTTAGTTGGTTGCCGCTTTGTCTTTTTGACAGTGTCTTTTGCCTTGCAAAAACTTTGTAATTTAATGAGGTCCCATTTGTCAATTCTTGATCTTAGAGCATAAGCTATTGGAGTTCTATTCAGGAAATTCTCCCCTGTGCCCATATGTTCAAGATTCTTCCCTAGTTTCCTTTCTATTAGTTTCAGTGTGTCTGGTTTTATGTGGAGGTCCTTGATCCACTTGGAATTGAGCTTAGTGCAAGGAGATAAGAATGGGTCAATTTGCATTCTTCTGCATGTTGACCTCCAGTTGAGCCAGCACCATTTTTAAAACACTGACTTTAATTTCCTTACTTAGTTTCTGTTATATTTTTAAAGTACATTCACTTCATAGAAATTTCATTCTTTGATTAGTATGCCTGTACTTCATGCAGTGAATGGATTTAAAGTTGGATAAAATAATTTTTTAAAAGGAATTATGATATGTCTGTATGGTACTTACTCACTCTTTATTAAACCCCATAATTCTTTTTTTTCTTTTATTTTTTCCACTCCTCCCCTGGCCACCCTCCTACTGTTCCGTGTCCCATACTTTCTCACCATCCCCCACCCCAGCCTCTGTGAGGATGTTCCCACTCCCACCCCCCAACCCCCAACCAATAAGACCTTCAAATTCCCTGGGCCCTCCAGTCTCTTGAGGGTTAGGTGCATCTTCTCTGACTGAACCCAGACCCAGAAGTCCTCTACTGTAAATGTATTTTGGGCCTCATATAAGCTAGTGTATGCTGCCTGGTTGGTGGTCCACTGTTTGAGAGATCTTGGGGGTCCAGGTTAATTGAGACTGCTGGTCCTCCTACAGGGTCACCCTCCTCCTCAACTTCTTCCAACTTTTCCATAGTTCAACCACAGGGTCAGCAGCTTCTGTCCTTTGGTAGGGTGTAAATATCTGCATCTGACTCTTTCAGCTGCTTTTTGGGTCTTCTGGTGGTGTGTGCTCATAATAGGTTCCTTTTTATGAGTGCTCTATAGCCTCAGTAATAGTGTCAGGTCTTCGGACCTCCCCTTGAGCTTGATCCCACTTTGGGACTGTCCCTGGACCTTCTTTTCCATAGGCTCCTCTCCATTTCCATCCCTGCAGTTCTTTCAGACAGGAACAATTATGGGTCAGAGTTTTGACTGTGGGATGGCAACCCCCTTCCTAACTTGGTGCCCTGTCTTCCTGCTGGAGGTGGGCTCTATAAGTTCCCTCTCCCTATTTTTGGGCATTTCATCTAAGAAGTTACCTTACCCAGGATGATATTTTCTAGTTCCGTCCTTTTGCCTGCAAAACTTAGGATGTCCTCATTCTTAATAGCTGAATAGTATTCCATGTGTAAATGAATCACATTTTCTGTATCCATCTTCTGTTGTGGTACATCTGAGTTATTTCCAGCTTCTGGCTAACACAAATAAGGCCGCTATGAAAATAGTAGAATACATGCCTGGGAAACCCCATAATTTTTAAATGTTACAAAAGTTCTAAGAATGTAAATAAATAAATAAATAAACCCTGCAAATTTAAGAAAATGCCTCAGATGAGGTTAAAGGCAGATTAGAGTCCAAGTAATCTCCATTATAATATAGCCAAATATATTTTCTACAAGCTAGTAAAAAGAATGAAACAAAACAAATAAAATCAATGAATAAAAAATTTTATGGGAAATCCTTTTGAAAAATAATGGTTTTTGAGCATCTTCTCTATTAATGAATCTCTTCGTCTGATTCTTTTTTGTTACCCATTGAATCATTTTTACAAAGAATGCACAAAACATGTATACAAATAAACACACATGCATATTTATATTTATTTCAGTTTCCATGGAAGCTCGTTGTTTGCCTCCAATCAGTAGCTCATCCACAACACGGTCTGATTTTTGCTTATCTCCAGCAGCCCCAGCATATTTATGATATTGTCATGTGTATACTGTGTCCTTGATAAATATTTGTGATGGCTTATGGAACTGCTGCTGTTGCTAATGTGCTGTTGGAAAAGCCTCGGGTCTGTGTTAGGGAGAAGCTTTTCTCTTTAAAACTAGCCATTGGTTCTTGTTTGACATTTAATAAAGGCTTTCTATTACTAGTTGCATAATAGCAATTAAAACCCTCATCAAATCTATCTTAACTGCTTAAAGTCTTCCACTGGGGAGCATTTTCCTTGGCAAACATCTGCAATAAAAGGCTATTTAATCTTCATAACTGAAACAGTCAGTTATGTTAATTCCTCTCTTTTATTGTCAGTTTACATTGGAGTCACACACAGCTCAAATCCTCCAGCAAAAACAGAAGCAAGTTCCTTGTGTCTGAAAACAGTTACAATTGGCCAAGATTCTCATTCTCAATGGGAGGAAAGTTAGGCTAATGAAGATCTATGGTGCTTTCTATTAGGGATTTTTAATTTGTACTCTCCAGTTTAAGAATGAGTTTGCCAAACACTGCAGTGAATCATTCCGTATTAAAATTCTGACATCAGGTTTCAAAAGTGAGTGAAAGAGCCTCTATTTGTACCATATTTTCTTTAGACATATTTTAAAATTTGTTCAACTTTGAATGATGAATAAACAAGGCAACAAACAAGATAATACATGCATATATTTAAATCACAGTGATAGTATGGGCCAGGCTCTGGTGTCCCATGCTATGTTCCCATATCAGCTAAGTGTTCATCCTTAATTCTTCATCACAACCACCTTGGGATAGCATAGAATCTACATTAACTGGGAATCTATAAATGTATCTATTTAGCTTTGACCTATTCTTATTTTGACCTTATTATTATTGGTTAAACTGTTGATAGTTTTCATGATATGCTGGGAATATTTCCATTTCTCAATAAAGAAACAGAATTCAGGAAGGTCAGTAACCCAATAAATCAAGACCATTGCCATTTCAAGTCAGGTGTATCTTATTCCCCAGTCCACATGAAGAACATAAATAAATAAATAAATAAATAAATAAATATTTATGTTTATTTATATTTAATCTCTCAACCATTATATAATGAATTTTTTGTTGTTACTGTTTGAATTTTTTACTAACTTATTTATTTATTCACTTTTCATCCTGATCATATTCCCCTCCCTCCTATCTTCCCATTCTTACACTTACACATTTTTCCCCCATTACCCCTCCCCTTCTCCTCAGAAAAGAGGAAGCCCCACTACCTGTGGATACCACCCCACACTGGCACATCAAGTTACAGCAGCATTAAACATATCCTCTCCCACTGAATTCCAACCAGGCAGTTCAGTTAGGGGAAGGGGATCCAGTGAGAGAAAACAGTGTGAGATACAGGTCCTGCTCCAATTGTTACGGGACCCACATGAAGGTCAAACTTCACATCTGCCTCAAAAATGTAAGGGAAATTGGTTCAGACCCTGCAAGCTTTTTGGTTGGTGGTTCTTTCTCGGAGTCCCCATGGGCCCAGATTAGTTGACTCTGTAGGTCTTCTTGTGGAATCCATGACCCCTTCAACTTGCTTAATTCTATCCCCAACTCTTCCACAAGATTCCCTGGGCTCCACATGATGTTTTGTTGCGTGTCTTTGTATCTGTTTTCATTTGCTGCTGGATGAAGCATCTCGGGAGACAGTTCTACTAGGACCATATCTGCAAGCATAACAGAGTATCATTAATAGTTTCAGGGATGGGCTCTCTCACATTGAATGAGTCTCAATTTGAGCCAGTTAATGCTTGGATGTTCCCTCAGTTTCTGCTCCATGTTATCCCTGTACATCTTGTAGGCAGGGCAAATTTTGGGTTGCAGATTTGGTAGAAAGACTGATATGTGGGGAGAGGGAGATCTGGAGAGGACTGGGGAGGGAAAATGGAAATTGGTGGTGGACATCTCTGGTACTATTTGGAGAGCTTGTATAGGGGAGACTCTAGGAAGTACATGAGGATGACTCTAGCTGAGATTCCTACTAGTGTGGGATATGGAGACTGAAATGGCCACCTCCTATAGCCAGGTGGGACTTCCAGTTGAGGGAGAGTGACATGAAGTCACCTACTGTTTGGAATTTTGAGGCAATCTTTCCTTTTTTAAGGCACAAGAATAGCATAAAATCATTAAGTAGCATATGATGGCCTCAAATTCAATTCACAGCAATCATTCTGCCTCAACCTCCTGAGAGTTGAGGTTAAAATCATAAGTTAAAACTTTGCTTGCTTTATGTAAATTCTTAATATGCAGTTGTATCTTAATATGCAGCGGTTCCAAATATTCATGTTGATTTTAAATTATTTCTTAGGTTTCTGAGTGTGTGTGTGTGTGTGTGTGTGTGTGCATGTGTGTAGGTATATGTGATGCAGAGCTCAATATCAGGTGTCATTAAGAGCTATCTAACTTTTCTTAAAGATTAGTATATTTTTTTGTTTTATGTGTATGAGTGTTTTGCCTAAGTGTAAGTGTGTGCACCATATGCCAAGTAACCATGCTGGGAAGTCCATGATTCCCTGTAACTGTAGACAGTCACATAATTGTTTCAAACTTGGGAGATGACATGGAAATACAATTTTGTTCCACATAGAGTTTTGATCTATCTTTGAGCAAGTGTTCCATTCCCATAACTAATTCTTTCCCATTTCCAACCTTTGAAAAATGTTAGGTCCTAACTGTCTCCTGTGCTTTCCTCTTGTGGCTTCTTGGAGTAAGTTAGTCATCCCTCATACATCTTCTTACCTTATAGCTACAAATTATGTTGCCAAGACTTCTTTTCCATTTTTGAACCATAACACCATAACTGAGGTTTCTGATTTTGTGTTTCAGCTTATCTATCTAATGCCTCTGGCTCCTGTACTCCTTCCAGTTTTGCAGTGTTTCATAAACATTGGGAAAGGTGGATATGTTAAAGATTTCCCATTTAGGAAAGAGTACTCCACAGTCTTACTCTTTGCATGTTGACCAGCTGTGGATCTCTGTGTTAACCATTATCTACTGCAAAAAATAGCTTACCTGATAATGTGTGAAGATGTACTAGTCTATGAATATAATGGTAAGTCTGAGAAGTCAATTTATAACTATGTACATTTAGCAAAATAAGAAAAGCCATATGTTTGGTTCCAATATTGAAGCAAGGCATTGATTTAAACTTGTGAGATTGGCCTTATATTCTATCAGAGGGTGGTTGGTTACTCTCCTGACATTCTCTTACTGTTGTAATATTCAGAATGTCTTGACAAGGTGACCATTGTTGTAGCTCACAGTATTTGGAAGTGAGTAAGATTGGTAATTCCTGCTTTCCTCCATAGCATCTTCCAGTACAATGAAAACTACCCAGTAAAGATGAAGTCTCCAGAAGACTATCATCTTGAATTCTCTATGTCTTATAAGTATACAGTCTTCAGTAATAAGGAAGGTCTTACTATCAAGTTGCAAATAGTAACCAAGAGCATTTGGCAATAACATATAATGTTTTCTTCTATTGGACTTCACTGACCAAAATCTCAAAAAGAGGCAACCATTCTTGGCTGAGGACTCTAGTTATTGCTCCATGGTGTGTTATAGAAGCATTGTTGCCTCCTAAACTTTTTAGACACATGAGTCTACATTTTTGAAAGTTTCTACAGAAGTATGTTTCCTCATAATTTTTTCAAAATGACTTCAATGCTAGTTATTCTTTCCCATATAACCTCATCTACTCTGTCCTCTCATCTCTTCTCCATTAAACTATTTCTGTAACCTGATTCTCTTTTGCCCATTTGTTCCATTGAATTCTATCTCCCTTCTTTTGAAAATTACTTTCTTAAAATGTCTTTTTAAATTTCTATTTCTTTCTTTTAAAATTTTTTTCTTTGAAAATTTCACACATTCACACATGTATAGAGTGAAATCTGACCAAATCTAGCCCATCAATTACCTCCTCCAATAATGGATCTCCCAGTAATGTCCCTCACTCAATTTCATAACTTCATATTCTTTCACTTTTTAAATGTCACATTGTTCAAGTAGTACTGCAAAATGTATGTGTGAGTGTAGGGTCATCCACATGAGAGTAGGCAACCTGCTTTTGGCCACATTTCCAAAGAATGACTCATCCTATGAGCTGTTCATAGTTCTTTAGTTAGAAATGGCACCTAATGAATGTCTTACCCATCCATGATAGAAGTTGCAGTGGTTTAATATTTTTTTTTGAAATTTTACCTCCCAGTTTTTATTTATTTATTTTTTATTTTCTAAGTTTTTTTTTACTTACATTTCAAATCATTTCCCCTTTCCAATTTCCTCCCTCCCCAAAAGTCCCATAAGCCCCCTTCCCTCTAACTTTTCCCCATTCAACCCCCTCTCGCTGCTCTGTCCTGGCATTCCCCTACATCCAGTCTTTCCAGGACCAGAGGGTCTCTCCTTCCATCTTCTTGGAAATCTATTGATATGCAAATTGTGTCTAGGGTATTCCAAGATTCTGGGTTAATATCCCTTTATCAGTGCTTGCATACCATGTGTGTTCTTTTGTGATTGGGTTACCTCACTAAGGATGATATTTTCAAGTTCTGACCATTTGCCTAGGAATTTCGTGAATTCATTGTTTTTAATTGCAGAGTAGTATTCCATTGTGTAAATATACCATATCTTCTGAATCCATTCCTCCGTTGAGGGACATCTGGGCTCTTTCCAGCTCCTGGCTATTATAAATAAGGCTGCTATGAACATGGTGGAGCATGTGTCCTTATTGCATGCAGGGGAAGCCTCTGGGTATATGCCCAGGAGTGGTATAGCAGGATCCTCTGGGAGTGTCATGCCCAGGTTTCTGAGGAACCGCCAGACAGCTTTCTAGAGTGGTTGTACCAGCTTGCAATCCCACCAGCAGTGGAGGAGTGTTCCTCTTTCTCCACATCCTCACTAACAACTGCTGTCTCCTGTGTTTTTGATCTTAGCCATTCTGACTGGTGTGAGGTGGAATCTCAGGGTTGTTTTGATTTGCATTTCCCTAATGACTAAGGATGATGAACATCTCTTTAGGTGCTTCTCAGCCATTAGATATTCTTCAGGTGAGAACTCTTTGTTTAGCTCTGTACCCCATTTTTTAATAGGGTTACATGGCTCTCTGGAATCTAACTTCTTGAGTTCTTTGTATATATTGGATATTAGCCCTCTGTCGGATGTAGGGCTGGTAAAGATCGTTTCCCAGTTAGTTGGTTGCCGCTTTGTCCTTTTGACAGTGTCTTTTGCCTTACAGAAACTTTGTAATTTAATGAGGTCCCATTTGTCAATTCTTGATCTTAGAGCATAAGCTATTGGAGTTTTGTTCAGGAAATTTTCCCCTGTGCCCATATGTTCAAGGTTATTCCCTAGTTTCCTTTCTATTAGTTTCAGTGTGTCTGGTTTTATGTGGAGGTCCTTGATCTACTTGGAACTGAGCTTAGTGCAAGGAGATAAGAATGGATCAATTTGCATTCTTCTGCATGTTGACCTCCAGTTGAACCAGCACCATTTGTTGAAAAAGCGATCTTTTTCCCATAGATGTTCTATATGCCTTGTGTAGATAATAACAACGTCTATGAGTTCATGAGTAAAATAGTCATATTATGTTCAGAAGGCAGCATTTAATAGCACTTTTACGGATCTTACAGCATTTGTATTCTTTCTGTCTCCTTTTATGTAATGTCCCATTTAAGATTGTACATTCATAATCACGTCTTATGAGCAGTTCGATGAGGTATAAGTCTGTACACTCACTAATATAGACTTTAAAAGACATTGCTCTTATGTAGGTTAAAAACAGCTTATTTCCATGGATATATTCATATTTAGAATATATTAAATATATTCATATTTAGAAGGCACTCTTGCAACATGATTATTGAGCAAACCAGCAGAACCATCCTAGTGTCAGGGAAATCACATCAGAGTTTTATGATCAGGTTTACAGTACCAGTCAAGAGTTCTCCCCTGTGCTAAGGATTCAACTCCAATTACAAAGCAGGTTGTTACTCAACAACTGCCCCATTATTGCCTCTAGGGTCCTAGACCTCTCTAGCCAGGTATTGTTGACCAAGTTTAAAGTACCAATGAGGAATTCTCTTCTGTGAAGAGGATTCAATTCCTGGCAGGAAGCCATTGGTTATATCAAAAGAACAATGGCACTCTTGCATCAGTGGGCATCTTGTCTTGCATGTCAGATTGATATTGGAGCATATAATACACACCGCTGGGTAATACTATTGATGAACTTTTTTCCATAGCTGCCTAAATTGTACCTTTTTGCATTTTGAAATCAAGCTATCAGGAAGTTTCACGATTAGTTTGAGATTGATTTATTTGTGCTCTGCAGCCAGAGTTTATGACATCTTCAGCAATAGGGTCTCAGCATCCTGTGCTGATCTATAGACGTCATGTGCCTCCTTGACCAATAACTATTAAGGAGGTATAACATGCCTTATATGCAACCTTTATTTAGTTACCATATGTTCTAGGAATAGCATTATTCACATGGTGCTATGCAGATAAGACTAATTTAGCTACAGTTTCTTAAAATTATATTTTGAAATCATTACCAACTTGTAGGTTTCCATAAGACTTTTTAACATATTCTTAGTTTTGTTAACCCCTTCACCCTTTCTTTTCCCCAATAATACCATGCCCCATCTCCACTAAAATCATCTCCCTTCTTTTATACCACATGTGCCCTACTATCTTCCATAGTTACATTTTTAATTGGGTTATCAGATATACGACTTCCATTTGGCTTTTTCATACACCCTTCCTTTTGTTTAATTCTCTCATTCCACTTGTGATTCCCTCAATCTGCTCTTTGCCATTTCTTAATTAAACCTTCCTTCTGAGTGCATTTCCTTTTTCTACTTTTGTTCTCTCTCTCTCTCTCTCTCTCTCTCTCTCTATATATATATATATATATATATATATATATATATATATATATATATATATATCTCCAAACTTCCTAAATAACCCATCAACATACTTACAGTTTCCTGTCTCGCACATGTACTAGGAGTTAAACACACCAAATGAAAGATTTTAAGCAAGAATGTACATTTGAGAGACAGGCTTCATTTGTCATTCTGGTCCTGATTTATCTTAATCAGTATTTTTTTTTCAGTTCCACTATTTTCTGAAAATTTTGTAATATTATTTTTCTTTACAGCTGTGTAATATTCAATTGTGTATATGTACCACATGTTCTTGAAGCATCTCCACTAAGATCAGGAACAAGACAAGAATGTAATTCTTCAAACTTTATTCAATATAGAGCTTGAAGTGTTAACTAGAGTAATAATATAAAATAATGGAATAAAAAGATTCAAATATGAAATGAAAAATTCAAAGAATTCATTTTCACAAATCATATGATTTATACATAAGAGACTCTAGAAGTTCCATCAAATTGTTTTTTATATATGATAAACAGAGGTTTGGAGGGTACAATACTAACACACAAGCATCAATAATGTTTTAATATAGCAATACTGAAAAATAAATGCTCAAAATAATCAGAACAATAGCACTCACACAAACACAAACACAAAACCACACATAGGGCAGGGAGATTTCATACATACACATATATTTAGGAGTAACCTTAACCAAGTAAATGAACAATGTCTACAATGAAAACTTTAAGACATGGAAGAAAGAAAGTTGCAGAGACACTATCAGATGGAAAAACTTTCCATACTTCTGGATCAAAAGAACTAATTTTCTAAAACTGGGCATTCTACTAAAAGCAGTCTAAAGATCACCACAGTCACAGTCAAAATTCCAGAACCATTTTCACAGTCCAAACATTTATATGGAAGTACAGAAGATTAAGGTGAGACAAAGCAATTCAAAATAAAAAGAATGGTATGAAAGATATTACTGTACCTTGCTTTTAATATACATTATATAACAATTGTAATAAATATAGTACAGGACTGGTACAGAATAGACATATAGACCAGTTGAATATAATTTAGGACCCACATATAACACTTCACAACTATAGTTACCATATCTTTGGCAAAGAATCTAGAAATATATATTGAGAAAAAAGTATCTTCAATGAATGTGCTAAGAATCTTGGAATTCTACATGCTTCAAAATGAAGGTAGGTCTTTATGGCTCACTATACAAAGAACTCAATTCCAAATTGATCAAGGACTTCAACAAAAAAAAATACAAAATTTAGAATCTACTAGAAGAAAAATTAGGAACTGCCTGTCCTTATATAAAATTATAAGTACAAGTCAAAGTGTTCTTAATAGGACTCCAAAGAGAAAAATCTGTCAGATGAGTAAATGTGTAATATATGTAAAAAACCACAAGTAATAAGCAAGTTAAAATAGGCAATGACCTGAAGAGATGTTTCTTAAGGGAAGAAATACAAATCATTAGCAAACATCTTTCAATGTTCTGATATCTTTAGCTATCAGGAAAAACTACTTTAACATTCCACTCTGAGCAGAATGGCCTCCAGGAATACAAATGTAAGTGTTGTTATTGCTGTGGTGAAAGGAGAAAGCTTTTACTTCTTGTATGGATACAACTAGTGCACTCACTTTGTTAATAAATTTGCAGGGTTCTCAAAAAAACTATATATTGAGCTGCCACTTGACCTTGATGTACCATGATGGAGAAATTCCTCAAAGGAATTTGTTCTACTCCTGAGGTACTTGCAGATTCATGTTGTTGTCATCTCTTCACTTCATATCAATGTAAAAGATCTGTCTTCTTAGGGGTTTACTGCTGTGAACAGACAACAAGACCAAGGCAAGTCTTATAAGGATAACATTTAATTGGGGTTGGCGTACACGTTCAGAGGTTCAGTCCATTATCAAGGTAGAAGTATGTCAGTGTCAAGGCAGGCATGGTGCTGGAGGAGCTGAGGGTTCTTTATCTTCATCTGTAGGTTGCTAGAAAATTGGCTTCCAGACAGCTAGGATGGGGTTTACAACTCCACTCCCACAGAGGCTCACCTACTCCAACAAGGTCTTACCTCCACAGAGTGCCACTCTCTGGCCTAGGTATACTCAAATGGCCACATGCTGCCCTCAAGGCACTACAGTAACAATAGCAGTACAAGTACAAGTTAACATAATTTCTTTTTACTCTACCTACAAAATCCAAATGAATAAAGGGGAAAATAATGAGAGTCAATTTAAAGACAATAATTACTTAGAAAATAAACAACTGACTGGTGAAAAGCAAGAAGACAGAGGTACCCGATAAAAGTGACATTTCAGATCAATAAAGAATCTCTGCAGTGTTTATAAGTTCTCTGATAATATATTTTAATTAAAAAATTCTCACAACAAGCTTAAATATGATAGCTATTCACCGGAAAACTCATAGTAGACATCAATGACTAAAAAACATTTAGAATTTAAACTACCTACCAATCAGGGGACTAAAGTTCAAATAATTAGATTTTTCTATCAGTGAGTAAACACTTAAAATTGACAGTAGGCCATTATTTTTTCAGAATAAGAGGATTTAATTTCCTGCTATTTTGTTATGTACTACAGAGTTTTAAAAAACTTTTTGGTGGTTTCAGTGTGATAAATATAGCACATTATCCCACAAGTTATTACATGAATGAAATGAAATGTGTGGAAAACAATTGCTCAAATGTTTTAAGAATTGAGAAAATATTATCACATAGAAATTATGTTCTAAGATGGTAAGCAATCATTTGCTGAAAAAAATGTTATGTACCATAATTGCTAATAAAAAAGAAATGATTTAATTTTTAGACATATCAATCATTTATAAGAATGATGAACATATTCTCATGGAAAATCTCCAAGAAATCCTGGTTCCCTATATAAAAGAAACAAATTACAAAGAAACAAAATTTTATGATTTATGTTAAGTTTAATTAAGTAAAATCATTTATATAAAAGAAGTTACCCTTTAATAAGATGAACTATAAAAAAGTAGTCACATTTTACTATGTCAATGGAAATTAGTCTTCAAAGGCTTTGGGGAATTACAACGTCTTCATTTCTTAAATTCACAAGAAAGTGTTATGCAGATTTTCTCTTCAAAATGCTAATGCACACCGTCTTTCATTACCTAACTCAGGGTGTGAAATCTGGAGTCTACCTTACTTCCAATGCCATGACAGGATAGAAGGAATGTGCTCCTCCCCTATATTTAACTTCACAGGTTCTTCAACCTGATTGTTCTTTTCTTTTTGTTAGGCATCACTCACACCCATATCCTGGGTTATTCCTACCTTACATTTATCTAGGGGCCAGGAAGAACAGGATTTACTATTTTTATCCATGTGATTCATATGTTGTTTCTCAAAGAATTCCATACCAATCATCAATTGATGATTTTTCTTTAATGATGGATATGGTTGGTGTCTGAGAAGGCTGCCATTGGCTTTGTTCCTTATCTTTGAAGAACTAAGTCTTCCTTATTTTGTATGACTTAGTTTTTAATTAAAGGATTTATCTGTTAATATCTTCTCTTTATTTTACATTTTCTCTTTCTGTTCTTGGACTTGGAATATGAAATCCAAATGATTTCATACACCCTATCTCCTATTATTGTGGTAATATATGGCAAGAGGCATGAGCCAAACATTAAATGAGAGGAACACTTATGATAGATTTTTTTCCTGTAAACCAAGAGAATAAATAAATAGACACTTATGCTCAAAGTAAAGTGCTGAATATTTTCTTCCAGGAGCCTTTCATAGTAGATCAATACCACTTATATCAGTCTCTCACAGGAAGTAGTAAATTTGGTTCACTTCACCTGTTTCTAACCATTTAACACTGCTAAAAAGGTGACTAGAAATAGCAGTATGGGAGATATCCCTTAAATTGAAATTAGAGTATTGTTTTTGATGACATTCATTGTATGAAAGTAAGACCTCTGGATGGAAGAAGGGAAGGAATGTCACATAAAAAATGTCATTGCTATTAGTATTTTATGTTGATGAAAGTTAAACTTCATGCAATCAAACATTCTGGAAAATAGTCTTGCAATATCACCAATTTGTTTGATATATATACACTATAGATTGAATAAAATATTGATTATCCATGGAGGCAAACAATAATACTGAACTTACAGTGGTGGACATTTGTTATGTCAAACTCCCTCAGCAGAAGAGGAACTTGGTGATTAATGCCATTTAAGAAGAACAGATATTCATTCTTAATATATGACTAGTCTGAATGTGGTAATTAAGTAGAAATAAATTAAGTTGTACTTAATTCCAAGAGAAAAACCTGCCAAGATTTATTGCTGCAATCATTTAATTAATATTTTAGTGTAATTCAGTAATAGTAGAAAGATCAAGAACTAGCACATTCTACATAAAATTCCAAGAAGGGAATAGGATATTCTAGGGTAAAAATAACATTGCTTTCTCTCTGAGCTCATTACCTACATTAATTGCTTAATTCTGGCCATGTGAGGTTTGAGTGAAATTCATATATTTCTATTATAAAACGAAGTCTGGTGGTTTTAATGATGGTCACAGGCAATTACATACTTGGTTTCCAGTGTTGGTCATGCTGTTTGGGTTTTGAGGGGAGCTTAGGAGGCATGACCCTGTGGGTTCTAACTCCACTCTATTTACAGTTGCTCTCTCTGCTTGCTTCTTTTAGTTCAAGATTTGCCCCATCAGTCTCCTGTCCTAACTCCTGTGTCTGCAGCTTGCTTACATGCGTCCACACTATGACATGGTCTTATCCTACCAGGAGCCACTCTTTTTGCAACTCATAGCCCCTTACCTTGACTTACATACTTGCTAAATGGAAAATTACTGCTACAAGCCTTAGCCAAACAGGATACATGCTTGCAGAACAAACAGAGCTCTCCTACGGTTGCGTTGCATAGCGACACAACGTACACCTGGATTTTTAGCTAGTCAATATCCTGCAGCTGCAGTCAATTTCCTTCTTAGGTCCTGGGAACAAGTCATAGCAAGTCCCCTGAAACAATGTCTACCCCCTCCCAACATTCTGCTGTTGCTAGGTACCTTGGAGTTTCAAGAACAAGTTAGAACATATTCTTCTAGTGTCTCACCCACTTTCCCCTTCCCGTTTCCTGCTTGCTACCCTTTATAACCCCGTGTGAGAAAAATAAAATTTAGCAGTTTGATCAGGATTCTTGTCTTGCTGTCATTTTTTCGTGTCTCTTGTCTCTTGTCTCCATTCTCCCTCAGGTGACCCTGGGACCTCCGCGGACTGTCCTGTGGGTTCGGGACATTATCCTTCTGGAGCCATAAAATCAAATAAACCCTCTTTCTCTAAGTTACTTTGTTCATAGTATTTTATAATAGCAATTAAAAAGTAATACATCTAGTTAAAGAAAGGACTGAAACACTGAATTTTTTGTCTGGTTAAATTTTGATGTCTCATTAGTTGTAGATATGATTCCTTTTTTCTGAGGTACAATGCTATACAGTCTGAATAAAACCTCAGAAATGTGAGATCCCCTATCACCAACTCCTACTAATTCATCTTTGTACTGCATTAGAGAAACTAAGAACTGCACTTCCTCAAATTGTCCTGTCAGTCTTTTTCTAGTATGTTAGCCATTACGTTGCACTTAAATAATGATAGTATTAAAAATGTGGCTATGTTCACTTGTGGATGTGTGGTATTATTGCAGGTTCCCAGATGTGAGAGAGATTCATTATTTTGATTTCTCTTATCTTTAAATTTTTTTGAGGTTAGAAAATAATAACTTAATTTTCTCTCTCTCTCTCCTCTCTCCAAATTTTGACATATGCACCTCCTTAGTCTTTTTCAATTGTTATTAATTGTTGTTACACACACACACACACACAAACACATATATGTCTATATATACACATACATACATATTCATAAACACAAAAAGTACAAATTTCCTAGTCTGTATAATCTTAATTATATATACGTTTCCAGAGCTGATCAACAAGTGTGCTTTTCCTTGGGAAGACTACTTCTCCACTCAGGATTCCTTTGTTGTCTGTAGTTCTTTGCATAAGCTTGCAGTCTTCCGAATTTCTCATCCACATTAGCATTGTTATTTCTTTGAGAGTTTTATATAATATTGTGGTAATTTGAACAAATATGACTTCGCTGCCCCATAAAGAATAGCACTATTAGGAGGTGTGACCTTGCTGGAGTAGCTGTGCCACTGTTGAGTGAAGTGTGTCACTGTGTGCGAGATTTCATATCTCAGATACTCAAGCCACACCCAGTTTAGCATCCTCTTCCTGCTACCTGCTGATTCAGGTGTAGAATTCTCAACTCCTTTTCTAGCACCATGCCTGCCTGCATACTGCCATGCTTCCAGCCATGATGGTACCAGGAACTGTGGTATTGTTGTGATAAACATGACCAAACTTTTCTTTGGAGGAGTGTGGGCTTTGGAACTTTGGATTAAAACAGTGGTTGGATGCTTTCAGTAGGGCTTAATGGGCCACAGGATCATGGACAGCAGTGGTGCTGTGGGTGATTTGAACTTGAGAGACGGCTGGAAAAAGGGGTTGCAGAAGAGAAGAATATCAATACATGCCCTAGAGATTGATCTTATGATATTTTGGTGGTATCTTGTAAAATGTGAGAATGTGACTGCTTTTTGCCCTTGTCTGTATAGTATTCTTGAGGCACAAATGAAGGGTTTTGGATTAATTGTGTTGGAAGAGAAGATTTCAAAACTTGTGAGAAGTTATTGAATCTGTCATGTGGTTATTAGTGTTCATTCTTACAAAGACCTATGATGAAAAGGAGCAATTTGGGCAAGGGAAAATATAAAATGTACAGTTCAAGGAGAAAGGGGGCATCAGAAAATATAATGGAGCTAAGTAATGCATTCAAGGAAATAAACAGATTAAATAAAACCTGATGTTAAATGGAATAAATGGTGTGGTAACCTCAGGGCAAACTCCTACCCTGGTAAGCTTTCAATTTGTGAAAAGAATTTAAAGAAAAGCTTAGAGCAAGGTGTGATGGTACATGCATTTAATCCCAGCACTGGGAGGCAAAAGCAGGTACATTTTTTAGTTCAAAACCTGCCTGGCCTACAGCGCCAGTTCCAGGACGGTCAAAGTTAAGGATTGAAGGAAACTATTGAAAACAGAAAACTGGTGAAGATTTAGTTAAATAATGGGCGTGTTCCACCCCTAGCAAGCAGCAGAACTTAACAGTTTTGGTTCACAATTACATGATTGTGGCTTTAGAGTAAAAGATAGAAGAAAGGTCATGTGGAATCTCTCTCTGCTACTAAGGGAAGCTTCTGAGAACAGGCATGTGTCAGGGGTATTGCTGCATGGAGGTCTAGAGAGGCCATTGTGTCAAGCTGTTAAGGTGAAGCCTGGATTGCCTTAGAAACTCCAAAATATTGGAGATGCAAGAACTGTGGGATACCTGCCAGATATAATATTCTCTGAGAAAAGGGTCTTATCTAATATACTGTCAAATATGATTGCACAAAGCCTAATAATGATTATAAAACAATAATCATAAGTATGTTCAAGAAAATAAAAGAGAAAGTGAACAAGTAATAAATACATGCACATACATACACACATGCACACACAAAATGAATTGATGGAAATGATGAAAACAATTCAAGATCTTAAATGGAATTTAATAAAGAGAATCTCTAGGAAGAAATAACCAAGATGGAATAAAATTCAAAGTGAAAAACCCAGAATCGAACAGAGATTTCAGAGGAAAGTGTCACAAACAAATTTAGTCAAGTATAATATCCGACCTGGAAGATAAGGTAGAGGAACTGGATCACTCAGTCAAAAAAAATGTGAAATCTAAAAAAAATAATAATAAAAAAATAAGAATGGGACATACAGGAACTCTGGACCACCATAAAAATACCAAATCAGTGAATATGTATACAGGAGGGAGAAGAAAGCAAGTTAAGACACAGAAAATATTTTTAATAGAATCATAGAAGAAGTTCCCAAATTCTAAGGAAAGAAATGCATGCCAGGACAGAGAAGCGAGAGGGGGTTTAATGGGGAAAAGAGGGAGGGAAGGGGGCTTATGGGACTTTCAGGGAGGGAGGAAATGGGAAAGGGGAAATGATTTTGAATGTAAATAAAAAAAAACCTTAGAAAATAAAAAGAAAAAAGAAATGCATATTAAAGTGAAGAAGGCAACCTGAACACCAAAGAGACCAGAAGAGAGGAAAAAGTCCCCACATCAGAGAATAATCAAAAGGCTGAATGCTTGGTTTATTGCACCAAGTAAGGTCAAGACAGGCCTGTCAGAATAACTGACTTTTCCTTTTTAAAAATCAAAATTAATTTTATTTATGGAGAAACCAACTAACAGAACAAACTTGATCAGTAGTTCTCAACCTGTGTGTTGTGGACCATTTGGGGGTCAAACAACCCTTTTGCTCAAGGGTCACATATCTATTATCCTGGATATCAGAGATTATATCATAAAAGTATCAAAATTAAAATTATGAAGTTGAAATGAAATAATTTAGTGATTATGGGTCACCACAATAGGAGAAACTATATTAAAAGGTGATTAAAGGTTAGAAAGGTTGAGAACCACTGTCCTAGAGAATTTTTTAGTTCATTAATTAAAACTGGTCAAAAAGCCAACAGAGAGAGATGGAAGAACTAAAAGAGACAAATAAAGTACTATTCCCCATTCTTTTTGTTTACAAATATTGTCATTAAGCAAAAAGGTCATTAATTTCATTAGGAAAAATGTGTTTGTGGTTGTGGTAGTGGTGTCTCTTGTAGTTCAGATTGACCTCAAACATGTAGGTGAGTACAATCTTGAATTTATGATAACCCACCTCTGGAGTGCTAGGTTAACAGTTGTGCACTACCACATCTAACTTATGTGATTCTGGCTGTTAAATCCAGGCCTTAGTTTGTTCTGTGCAAGCACTTCCAAGGAACAGCATTTTCATAAGATCCCTGTGTGAGAGACAGAGAAGAGTAAAGAGCTCAAGGAATATGATGATGACTGAAGAAGTTAGGAAGTTTGGTTCATAGAAGCACAAATTGCTAATACCATGGGATAAGAACTACAATATACCAATTTATCAAATTTGAGGGACTCCACAGACATGTACATTCAGTTCTATTTTCCTCAGAGGTAGCAGCAAAGATTGGGATGTCTTTGAGGATTATACTAACTTGGTATGAATGATACACATTTCTCCCTTTATCTAGCAAGGATTGGACTAAGTCAAATACTTGTCTCAGCAAACTCTAATCAATTTAATCTTCAAGAAGGGTCTAAGACATCAGCGTGATGAATGATAAGTTCCTCCTTGCCTTGGTCTTTTGCTTATTTGGGGGATAACATTCATGACAATGGAAGATTGAAAAACAGAACCTCTATGTCCCAGTTGTCTGGATTTAAACTCTCCTGTTTTATTGGGCCACTCTAGTCATCAAACACTGCAAACCATTAGTGGTATGGTTTTGTCTTGTTTTCTTCCATGGGTTCTAAAGAAAAATCTGGGTGTATGGTAAATACCCTGTCTGAAAGCTATGTTATCTTGAACAGTTTTTATGTAGGTGACACAAAACTGTTGGTCCTATAGAGAATAAGCTTCAGGGAGTGAATCTCTGGGACAGATTTCATTGTCTCTAGACAGTGAAAGAGGCTTTCCCCATCAGTAAGAGGAAGGGTGTGAAGAACTGCGTAATTAAAGAGGTATCTGAACTATTACTTTATCATGATCTCACCACTGAGCATAAATATGGCTAAGGTGGCCTCCCAGGAGTAAGATGGCAACTTGTTCAAATCCTAGTAACATCAAGGGTTTGGAATGATCTATTCCACAATATATATATTGATTCCTATGTGAACTCTAAGCATCAGTAATTCATGATACTTGCTTCTGCTTGGGAACCAGGAAATCAACAGACAGGAAAGGCTTGGCATGATCTGTTGAGCTTATCTCACACTCCCAGTTGTGATGTTCGACCAGAGTTGCCCAGTGTAATTTCTTTGATGAACTAAAATGTATTTATTTATTTATTTATTTACTTACTTACATTTTTAGATCTCAGAAGCTCTTTACTTTTGCAGGTTATATACAATATGTGTCTAGGAGTACAACTCAAGACTATTTTATCCTTTGTCACAGGTGTCCAGAGAGAAAGGGGCTTGGTACAAAAATAAATCCATGTTAGAATTCAAGTCCGTAGACTGAACACTTGTTTCATGCTTAATTTCTGCTCTTTAGGACACATTCAGGTCTTGTGCACCACAAAGAAACTAAAAATAGCTCCCATATGCAATTCTAGGTTAGTATTAGAATAACAGATTATATAGTACCTGCAAATTTCTTAGACTTTATGAACAAATTTTGGTAACAGGTATATATTAAATTACTAAGATGTCTAGGATATACTTAAAGTGTAAATGTGAACTTGAATCAGGATCCAGGTATTCTGGAAGAGGGCAGAATAGCAACAAGGCACTTTGAGCATTTTTTTTTTATTTCTGGAAAGGCTCTTATTCTTCATCTACTTTGCATGCTCTATGATGTCTAATTTTTTGGTGGCTACTCCATATGGTCTTACGTGAATATATCTGTACATGTTACAGATTATATTTCTGTACAAAATAGCATTGTATTCAGAATAAACTTAGCAACTTATGTAGAAATAGTATTCTTCATTTCTTGTATATTTCTGACAATTTCTGGCACCACAGGATAGGATAAATAACTGCTACTGGGTAGTCTAGTTTGCTTTTTAATGTTTTTAAGTTTTTAGAGAAGTTTTAGATAAAAAAAAATCATTTCTGATTTGGAATAAAGTTGGAAGGTCTGAATTACCATTCCGCAAAAAATGTGATAATGTAGGCAACCTTGGTTAATGGCTGAAAGTCTATTGTCACCTATCCAGAGTGAGTGTCAGATGATGATAGAAGTTCACAGCTAAGAAGATACTAAAATTAAGCAAAGTCCAATGCAACATGAATTGGTTTCCTGTATTTCTATCAATTGTTTATTCAACTAATAGATGTCAGGTACAAGAGCATGGATGGAGGGCTCATACTTGATCCCTCTACAATCCCTAACTTTTCTTTGTGATAAATTAAATTTCTATATTCTGGAGCTCTTTCAAAAAGCCTCCCTGTATTTTTCCCTTATATGATGAACTTGCTAGGCTGGTTCTAGATGCTCAGCTCCACCCAGGGCCAAATGACAACATGACCTGGTTCTTCCCTGCTGCTTCTGCTAGTTTCCTGGGTCTAAGAGGTACTGGCATGGCAATGTGGTTAAAGTCACAGCTGTTATCTTTTCACTCACCATATCTGAGTGCTAATAGAGGCTCTGTCCTAACAATACACCTCCACCCCTAGCAGTTAGTCCTAGGGGATAGTTACCTATCTCTGGAATATGCTGAATTGCTTACACCTGCATTATTTTATCATTCATGCCTAGTTCTCTCTGGGCTTTCATACCTCCCAGAAGCTCATTAGCACAAAATAGGGATTTCTGTCAACTTTTTCTTTAGGATATCTGGCTCAATGCAAACTTTCTATATTTGTCTTCAAGTAATGAAGACAGACGTCTTTCTCTGCTTTGCCCTCTTCTTGTCTCCTCTGGGCTACTCTCTTCCTCTATGGACACTCTTTATATGCTCATTAAGTCAGGTCAGTTCTCCAAAGCCTCTTGTACTTCATAAATTTCACATACCAAGATGGGACTCAAAGATCCACCAAAGGCCCAGAGACTGCTGAGTCAAAGGCTTTGTAACAGTTCTGTGAACATAGATCTATCAGGTCAGGTCGTATAAACTAAGGTTCAAATACAGCTTCTCTTATTCCTAGTTCCAATAACAACACAAGCCTTTTTCCTAACTTTTCATTCCTAGATATTTATGGGGTCTTACTCTTTAATAATCTCCCATTTGGGGGAGCATGAGATGGAGGAAGGGTTTCAATGTAGTTATCTTACTTAGAGCATAATGTTCCTCCCGTAGCCATAGGCTATCAAATAGATCCCCATAACAAAAGAGGTTATTGCCATAGGTTTTTAGTTAACCACCATAACTTGATAGTAATATTCAACTGCTGATGACACCACACACTTTGGTTGGAGCACATGAGGAAAATGTTAATGGGAAAGTTCCTCCATGTTGGCTAGTTTTCACAGTACAGGAAGCACTATGCAAACTGCTGGGTGGAAGAATCAACAGTCTTTCTCAGTTATGAACCAGAGGTACTACAAGAGAAGCCAGTTTAGTAAGACATTGGTGCAACAGTGACATAAATGATATAGGTTATAGGTTGGCTAACCACTTGGACTTACAACCTGCCTCATAAAAAAATTATGTCTGGTACTGTAAATCTGTCAAAGAACTTGTATCTAGGAAGATCATAGGTCCTAGGGGAGAAGCTACTACTTTCATTTTTCTAGGTGAACATTTTACATTTTTTATTCTAAAAATATTTTTATACCTACTAACTAGTGAAGCTCTTGACCCTCATCATAGAAGCTACTTTAATAGTGGAGAGCAGTTAATACAGACACCTACAACTGATTAAAATGTAGAGAACATTTAATGGTTGAGGACTCAGTCATAAATAGAACATCTAAACTCAACTCCCTTCCCCAAAGTTTCAGAGAATAGCAAAGAAGAAGGAACAAAAATATTCAAGAGCCAGAGGCTGGAAAGAAATTCTACGAAAGAATGTCTCCTGGAACATAGCATGATAGGTATACTTATAAACTAAGTATACTTATGCCTGAGTAAGATTGTACAAAATCAAGCCAAACAATATTCCAGCATGTATGAGGGTGATCACAAAGTTCATAATTGAGGTGCTATTGACAGTTGATGTCTGATAAGGGAAGAAGTTGGTTTTCTTTGGGGGTGTTATCCCTGGTAGGTCGGCCATGCTCTACTGGTTAGCCTTGCACTCATGTACATACAGAAAACACTAACTGGACATAGTAGTTTATTAGAAAAAGCAGAGTATAAAGTTAGGAATAGAATGTTGATGTGGTTTAAGAGGAGTTAGAGTAGGGAAGTGGAAGTAGATATGATAGTAATGTGTTGTATACAAAATATTAAAATTTCAAATAATGTACAAAGCATTATTCTATGAAAAGTGACAATGGCCATGAAATATTTAAAAGCCATGAACAGAAGCCTGTGAAAGATTGATAACACTAATAATTCTAGTTTGAAGGAAATCAGTTTAGTAAAATTTTATGTTAAATAGTGTATCTTTAAAGACTTGTGTCATACAATAGGCAAATAATTACATAAAGCATAATAGAGTTAATGCCAATCACAACCACTACATAGAAATCCTTTAAATATTAATTCCTTTTCTACTTGAATATGACCCCATTCATACAAGAATGTCTGTTTACACTCAATGGGTTTCAGAACAACAATGTAATGAAAGAAAAGTAACAACAAAAGGAATAAAATAATCAGAGGTTATGCTTGAGTCTGAAAAAGAGTTCAGCAGTCAGGGGAGGCAGATGAGCAAGATCAATGCAGGGGGGAAAGATCAATATATGTTTTACACAAGAATTACGTTGTCCAAGAATACAAAATATAAACAGAGAAATATGCATTGAAAAGATGAAGTGAAAAGTTAGAAGATACCTTACAGCATGTGTCTTGTGGATGGATCCTTCCCTCACAGCTTTCAGGGGGAACCAACAATTCTCACACAATCATCTTGAACTTTTGGCTCCCAGTTTTGTGAGAAAAATATTCTGTTACCATTTAAGGCAAAAACTATTGGTTTATAAAGTGATCATTTAAAGAATTTAACATAAATACTGAAATGAACCTTATGTGTTTTAGTACACATATTTTAAGTATTCGAAGCTTGGCACAATCATTAGAAAATGTTTTGATTAAAATAAAACGCCTTGGTAATTTCATAGTATAAATTCTCGTTGGTCTCATAGCATCATTTACAATAAGCCTTGAAGAAAGAATATGAAGGGTTGGGTAGACAGATACTTCCTGATTGAAATGTTCATGTAGAGTCAATCAGTCTGACCCAAGGTAGGGGAGACAAACACAAAATGAAGGCAGATGTTTGAGGCCTTACCATGCTTTTAATCAAGGGAGGAGTACATGCATGTAGTAAAAAGAGATTCTGCCTGGCTGCCTCAAGAAGATCCTCCAAAAAGGGTGGGAATCTGGGTCATGGTAGTGTGGAACACCAGCATCTTGTCATCTTTATATTTCTATTTCTCCTTCAAAAGTTACTGAATTTTCTCTAAGTTCTTTTTTGCTGCTGCTGTTGTTGTTGTTTTCCAATTAAATTCCCTACAAGAGTATTTATTCAGCTCTATTTTGATTAGGTGATTATCCCTAATGTAGTCATTTAGATACTCTGCCATATAGTTTGAAAATTATTTCCAGTACAGTGTGGGTACTTTAGATGGTAGCGTTTGTCTTAGCTAGTATTTCTACTGCTGTGACAAAACACTATAACCAAAAGAAATTTGGATAAGAAATAGTGTATTTTGTCAGGTCAGCAACTCAGGGCAGATACCTGGAGGGAAGAACTGATGCAGAAGTCATGAAGGAGTGCTGCCTTGTGGAGTACTCCTTCAGGGCTTGCTCAGCCTGCTTTCTTAAAGCACCAAGACACTCCCAGTGTAATGGACCCTCCATGCCCTCTAAGAGGGCCTATCAAGCAGCTGAAAGAGTCAGATGCATATACTTAAACCCAACCAATGGACAGAAGATGGGGACACCTGAGGTTAAATTAGGGAAAGACTGGAAGAGGCTGAGGAGGAGGGCTACCCCAAAGGAAGACCAGTGATCTTAACTAACTAGGAACCCTGAGATCTCAGACACTGAGCAACCAACCAGGCAGCACACATGAGCTGGTCTGAGGCCGCCAACACATATACAGCAGAGGACTGCCTGGTCTGGCCTCAGTGAGTGAAGATGCACCTAACCCTTGAGAGATTTGATGCCCCAGGGAGTGGGGAGGTTTGGTGGGATAGCAGTATTGGGTGAGGACATCCTTTTGGATACAGTGGAGAGGAATGGGATAAGGAACAGTTAGAGGACAGACTGGGAGAGGGATAATGATTGGATTGAAAATATTTTATAATAATAATAATAATAATAATAATAATAATAATAATAATAATAATAACAAAGAAAATGCATCACTTTCTTCAACATAGGCAAATCTAGTGTAGACATTTTCTCAATTGGGCATCTCTCTTCCAAAATGTCTGTAACTTGTGTTCAATTAACATAAAACTAGCCAGGATAGTGTTGGTGGTGAATTGATTCTGGAGAGATTCTTTGAAAGATTCTATATAACCAATAGTCATTATAAATGTGTAAATAAGTCTCATAGGAATCACTTATATTAGTGGGTCTTCTGTGATTCCTTACATGATGCAATCATTATTGGCAGTTTCTGCAAAATAATCCAGTGCACCTATGATGAAATTTTTTGGTAGAAAGAGAAAGATAAATGGTACTGAAGAAATACAGAGTATCATAGACAATCATTATTGTCTCTGACACTCATCAATGTAATAGATACTGCTTTACTCCAATAAGAAAAAAGAAAAAAAAGCCTGCATGTGTCTTCAAGAGACTTGTTTCTGTTATGTGTTATCTATATAAAACTCTCCAATTACTGAAAAGTGTTCACTGCCTCCAAAATAAAGGCAAGAGACTGATCAGCAGAAATTGAGTAGCAAAGGTGAAGTAGTTCTTGAAGTGTAGGCCTCTGGTCATCTGAGATGAGGAATAGAAAACACTTCCTGTTCTCAACTCTAGATACTTTATTTTATTAGTGTTGAATCTCTGCAGCACCAGAAAGGCCAGGTGTCAAAGATACTTGTTTACTTCACTAACACAATTCCATTTACAGAATGTGAACACACAAGAGGCCCATCAATCAAGAACTTTCACCTCTACACCGTAATGTAGATTAGATACTCTAAAAGTCCCACTACTATAAAATAAGTGCATTCAGGAAAGTAGAATTTTTAATGAATTGCTAAAGCTAAGTAAGAATATAATCAAATGATAAACAATGAAATAAAACAGAATTGCAAATACTTTTTCATGCAAATGCAAAACAAGCAAAATCAAACCAAAACCCAAACCAAAAAAAACTCTTCATGTTATTGGGACAGACAACTGCAAATACACTAGCATTGTGTAACGAGGGGTGAAGTAGGAAGCTCAGTAGAGACAACACCTAGATTGGAAGTGAGTGAACGCCAAAAGCTGAGGTTGAAATTCTTGCCTGGACCAGCACCACGGAGAGAGTGCAGAGTGCACTCCGCCATCTTTGCTCCAGTGGCCTGGAAGTTGGGACTGCCAGGCTCTGAGACAGACAGGCATAATATCGCTTGGGTCTCGGGAGGCTTGTGTGTACGCGGCTCCCAAGAGCTGGGCAGATCTGCAGTAACCAGCGTACCAGCTCTGCTGTGGGACTTCTGCCTGGCAGAGGGACCCCCGCACTGGGCGGGAGCCTACCAGCTTCCCTTCCACGACCTCTGTTCCGGTAGACTGCACTGAAGAGACAGGTACCCAGGCTGTCCCCAATATAACATCACTTGGGACACAGCCTGTTGGGGCTTCCGCCTGTGCCCAAGAACGGGACAGCATTGTGGTCCTCTGGGTGCCAGATCTGCAGGCCATCACCTCTGCAGGGTGACCAGCGCCATGGAGAGAGTGCAGAGTGCACTCTGCCATCTTTGCTCCAGTGGCCAGGAAGTCGGGACTGCCAGGCTCAGCTACAGACAGGCATAATATCGCTTGGATCTCGGGCAGCTTGTGTGTACATGGCTCCCAAGAGCTGGGCAGATCTGTAGTAACCAGCGTGCCAGCTCTCCTGTGGGACTTCTGCCTGGCAGAGGGACGCCCCCTCCCCCCCCCACTCTAGGAGAGATCACACACCCCTGCACAGGGCAGGAGCCTACCAGCCTCCCTTTGGCGAACTCTGCTCCTGGAATCCACTACGCTGAGCCTTTGGATGTGCAAGGATTCCCCAATATAACATCACTTGGGGCAAGGCACATCAGGGCTCCAAAGTCACTCAGGAGCAGGGCAGGCCCCAGAAATCTGTGCCAGGGGAATCCTGGTAAACCAGGGGGGACAGAAATAGCTTTGCAGGCTCACAGGAGGTCCAACCAACAGCCAGTGACAGCAGGACCAACTAACATCAGAGGTAGCCAGATGGCAAAAGGCAAACATAGGAACGTTACTAACAGAAATCAAAGTAATATGGCACCATCCGAACCCAACTCTCCAACAGCAGCAAGTCCTGGATACCCCACCACACCCGAAAGACAAGATCTGGATTTAAAATCACTTTTCATGATGCTATTAGAGGATCACAAGAAGGACACAAATAAATCTAATAAAGAATTACAGGAGACCATGAATAAACGGTTAGAAGCCCTTACAAAGGAAACACAAAAATCGCTTAGAGAAATGCAGGAGAACATGGATCAAAAGATGGAGGCCCACAAGGAGGCAACACAAAAATCGCTTAACAAGATGAATCAACGGGTAGATGTACTCACAAAGGAATCATAAAAATTGCATAAAGAAATGCAGAAGAATATGGGTCAACAGATGGATGACCATAAGGAGGCAACACAAAAATTGCTTAAAGAAATGAGTCAACGGTTAGATGCCCTTACAAAGGAAACACGAGAACTGCTTAAAGAAATGCTGGAGACAATGGATCAACAGATGGATTCCCATGAGGAGGAAACACAAAAATCGCTCAGAGAAATGCAGGAGAACGTGGGTCAGCAGGAAGAAATCCTGAAAGAGATAATGCAAAAATACCTTAAAGAAATACAGGAAAATACAAGCAAACAAGTGAAGGATCTCAGAAAATCCATCCAGGAACTAAAAAAGGAAGTAGAAACAACTAAGAAATCACAAAGGGAGACAACTTTGGAGATAGAAAACCTTGGGAAGAAATCAGGAGTCATAGATGCAAGCATCAACAATAGAATACAAGAGATGGAAGAAAGAATCTCAGGTGCTGAAGATTCCATAGAAAGCATCGACTCAACAGTCAAAGAAAATGCAAAATGCAAAAACATGTAACCCAAAACATCCAGGAAATCCAGGACACAATGAGAAGACCAAACCTAAGGATTATAGGTATAGATGAGAGTAAAGATTTGCAACTTAAAGGGCCAGTAAACATCTTCAACAAAATTATGGAAGAAAACTTCCCTAACCTAAAGAGAGAAATGCCGATGAACGTACAAGAAGCCTACAGAACTCCAAACAGACTGGACCAGAACAGAAATACCTCCTGTCACATAATAATCAAAACACCAAATGTTCTAAACAAAGAAAGAATATTAAAAGCAATAAGAGAAAAGGGCCAAGTAACACACAAAGGAAGACCTATCCGAATCACATCAGACTTCTCACCAGAGACTATGAAAGCCAGAAGATCCTGGGCAGATCTCATGCAGACACTAAGAGAGCACAAATGCCAGCCTAGGCTACTATACCCAGCAAAACTCTCAATCACCATAGATGGAGAGACCAAGATATTCCATGATAAAACCAAATTTTCGCAATATCTTTCCACAAATCCAGCCCTGCAACGGATAATAGGTGGAATCCTTCAATACAGGGAGAGAAACAACACCCTGGAAAAAATGAGATAATAACCTTCTTGAATCAAACCCAAAAGTAGATAACCACTCAAACATAAAGATAGCATCAAGAATGGCAGATGGCAATAATCCCTATGCCTTAATCTCTCTTAATATCAATGGTCTCAATTCCCCAATTAAAAGAAATAGACTAGCAGACTGGATACGTAAACAGGACACAGCATTTTGCTGCATGCAGGAAACGCACCTCAGTGTCAAAGACAAACACTACCTCAGAGTAAAAGGCTGGAAAACAATTTTACAAGCAAATGGCTCCAAGAAACGAGGTGGAGTAGCCATCCTGATATCAGATAAAATTTATTTTCAACCTAAAGTCATCAAAAAAGACACAGAAGGACACTACATACTGATCAAGGGAAAAATCCACCATCAAGAACTCTCAATCCTGAATATCTATGCTCCAAATGCAAGGGCACCCTCATTCGTAAAAGAAACTTTACTAAAGCTCAAAGCACACATGGCACCACACACAATAATAGTGGGTGACTTCAACACCACGCTCTCTGAAATGGATCGTTCAGGAAAGCAGAAACTAAACAGGGACACATTGAATCTAATTGAAGCCTTGGACCAAATGGAACTAACAGATATATATAGAACATTTCATCCTAGAGCTAAAGAATACACGTTCTTCTCAGCACCTCATGGTACCTTCTCCAAAATTGACCATATAATTGATCCCAAATCAGACCTCAATAGATATAAGAAGATAGAACTAATCCCATGCCTCCTATCAGATCACTATGGAATAAGGGTTGTCTTCAATGGCAACAAAAACAAAAGAAAACCCACGTACACATGGAGGCTGAACAATGCACTACTCAATGATAACTTGGTCAAGGTGGAAATAAAGAAAGAAATCAAAGACTTTTTGAAATTTAATGAAAATGAAGGCACAACATACCCTAATTTATGGGACACAATGAAAGCAGTGCTAAGAGGAAAATTCATAGCTCTGAGTGCCGCCAAAAAGAAACGGGAGACAGCATACACTAACAGCTTAATGGCACACCTGAAAGCCCTGGAGCAAAAAGAAGCAAATACACCAAAGAGGAGTAGAAGGCAGGAAATCATCAAACTCAGGGCTGAAATCAATCAAGTAGAAACAAATAAAACCATACAAAGAATCAACAAAACGAGGAGTTGGTTCTATTAGAAAATCAACAAGATAGATAAGCCCTTAGCCAGACTAACCAGAGGGCACAGAGATAGTATCCAAATTAATAAAATCAGAAACGAAAAGGGAGAGATAACAACAGAAACTGAGGAAATTCAAAAAATCATCAGATCCTACTACAAAAACCAGTATTCAACTCAACTAGAAAATCTTGAAGAAATGGACAATTTCCTTGACAGATACCAAATACCAAAATTAAATCAGGATCAAATAGACCATCTAAACCGTCCTATTCCCCGGAAGAAATAGAAGTTGTCATTGGAAGTCTTCCAACCAAAAAAAGCACAGGTCCAGATGGTTTTAGTGCAGAATTCTATCAGACCTTCAAAGAAGACCTAACACCAATACTCTTCAAACTGTTCCACAAAATAGAAACAGAAGGAACAGTACCCAACTCGTTCTATGAAGCCACAATTACACTAATACCAAAAGTACACAAAGATCCGACAAAAAGAGAATCTCAGGCCAATCTCTCTTATGAATAACGATGCAAAAATACTCAATAAAATTCTTGCCAACCGTATCCAAGAACACATCAAAACGATCATTCACTATGATCAAGTAGGCTTCATCTCAGGGATGCAGGGATGGTTCAATATAAGGAAATCCATCAATGTAATCCACTATATAAACAATCCCAAAGAAAAAAAACACATGGTCATCTCATTAGATGCTGAGAAAGCATTTGACAAAATTCAGCATCCTTTCATGCTAAAGGTCTTGGAATGATCAGGAATTCAAGGCCCATATCTAAACATAGTAAAAGCAATTTACAGCAAACTGGTAGCCAGCATCAATCTAAATGAAGAGAAACTTGAAGCAATCCCACTAAAATCAGGGACTAGACAAGGCTGCCCTCTCTCTCCATATCTTTTCAATATAGTACTTGAAGTTCTAGCTAGAGCAATTAGACAACAAAAAGAGGTCAAAGGGATGCAAATTGGAAAGGAAGAAATCAAACCATCACTATTTGCAGACGATATGATAGTATACTTAAGCGACCCAAAGAACTCCACCAGAGAACTCCTACAGCTGATAAATGACTTCAGCAAAGTGGCCGGATATAAAATCAACTCAAGCAATTCAGTAGCCTTCCTATACTCAAAGGACAAGCAGGCTGAGAAAGAAGTAAGAGAAATGATACCCTTCATGATAGCCACAAACCATATAAAGTATCTTGGCATGACTCTAACCAAAGAAGTGAAAGATCTGTATGACAAAACTTCAAGTCTCTGAAGAAAAAATTGAAGAAGACCTCAGAAGATGGAAAAATCTGCCATGCTCATGGATTGGCAGGATTAATATAGTAAAAATGAGCATCTTACCAAAAGTAATATACAGGTTCAATGCAATCCCCATCAAAATCCCAACTCAATTCTTCATAGAGTTAGAAAGAGCAATTCAAAAATTCATCTGGAACAACAGAAAACCCAGAATAGCTAAAACTCTTCTCAAGAGTAAAAGAACCTCTGGGGGAATCAGTATCCCAAACCTCAAGCTGTACTACAGAGCAATAGTGTTAAAAACCGCATGGTATTGATACAGCGACAGGCATGTAGATCAATGGAACAGAATTGAAGACCCAGAAATGAATTCACACTCCTATGGTCACTTGATCTTTGACAAAGGAGCTAAAACCATCCAGTGGAAAAAAGATAGCCTTTTCAACAAATGGTGCTGGCTCAACTGGAGGTCAACATGCAGAAGAATGCAAATTGATCCATTCTTATCTCCTTGCACTAAGCTCAGTTCCAAGTAGATCAAGGATCTCCACATAAAACCAGACACACTGAAACTAATAGAAAGGAAACTAGGGAAGAACCTTGAACATATGGGCACAGGGGAGAATTTCCTGAACAGAACTCTAATAGCTTATGCTCTAAGATCCAGAATAAATGGGACCTCATTAAATTACAAAGTTTTTGCAAGGCAAAAGACACTGTCAAAAAGACAAAGCGGCAACCAACTAACAGGGAAATGATCTTTACCAACCTTACATCCAACAGAGGGCTAATATCCAATATATACAAAGAACTCAAGAAGTTAAACTCCAGAGAGGCAAGTAACCCTATTAAAAAATGGGGTACAGAGCTAAACAAAGAGTTCTCACCTGAAGAATGTCTAATGGCTGAGAAGCACCTAAAGAGATGTTCATCATCCTTAGTCGTTAGTGAAATTCAAATCAAAACAACCCTGAGATTCCATCTCACACCAGTCAGGATGGCTAAGATCAAAACACAGGAGACAGCAGTTGTTGGCGAGGATGTGGAGAAAGAGGAACACTCCTCCACTGCTGATGGAATTGCAAGCTTGTACAACCACTCTGGAAAGCAGTCTGGCGGTTCCTCAAAAAACTAGGCATGACACTCCCGGATGAACCGGCTATACTACTCCTGGGCATATACCCCGAGTCTTTACCTTCATGGAATAAGGACACATGCTTTGCTATGTTCATAGCAGCCTTATTTATAATAGCCAGAAGCTGGAAAGAACCCAGATGTCCCTCAACGGAGGAATGGATTCAGAAGATGTGGTATATCTACACAATGGAATACTACTCTGCAATTAAATCAATGAATTCACGAAATTCCTAGGCAAATGGTCAGAACTGGAAAATATCATCCTTAGTGAGGTAACCCAATCACAAAAGATCACACATGGTATGCAGTCACTGATAAGGGGATATTAACCCAGAATCTCGGAATACCCTAGACACAATTCGCATATCAATAGATTTCTAAGAAGATGGAAGGAGAGACCCCTGGTCCTGGAAAGACTGGATGTAGGGGAACGCCAGGACAGAGAAACGAGAGGGGGTTGAATGGAGAAAAGAGGGAGGGAAGGGGGCTTATGGGACTTTCGGGGAGGGAGGAAACGTGAAAGGGGAAATGATTTGGAATGTAAATAAAAAAAAACTTAGAAAATAAAAAAAAAAAAGAAACAAATTCTTGCCTGACCCATGTTGTGAAAGATCCAATAGCTTATGCAGTCTAAATAGCTGAGATTAACAAGGTGTATCATCACCAGCCACCGACTTCCTATAGAAGAAATTTATACTTCAGGAAGCACAGAAATGAGCTTGGTAAGAAGCTCTGAGATATAACAAAGTATGGTGGTCACAGACGCTAAGTAACATGCTAGTTACACAGTCACATATTGCTGGTGTGAGATCATGCTAACGGTGATGGTGGTGTCCTGCCATTTAGGGATTTAAAATCAAAGAAATTATGCTGGTCAACTACAACATTTGAATCAGGTGAGCAAGAACTATATTTTTGTGTGTTTAATTCAGAAAAGGAAATAAGCTTTATACTTCATATATGGCACAATTTAAATGAATAGCAGCTTTAAAAATGAACATGGCTTCCAGTGTACTAAAGGGAGACATACAGTGAAATCAAGTTATTTTTTTCCTAAGTTTTTTTTATTTACATTCCAAATCATTTCCCCTTTCCCGTTTCCTCCCTCCCGAAAGTTATTTTTAAAAATCAAATGTAAGAAATGAGGGAACATGGGCATGGTGGTATATGACTTTAATCCTAGCACTTGGGAGGCCAAGGCAAGTAGACCTCTGAATTCCAGGACAACTTCATCCAGAATGAATTTCAGGACAGCCAGGATTACACAGAGAAACCCTGTCTCAAAATAAATAAACAATAAAAAATAAAGAATGAATGAAAAGAAAAGAAAGGAGAAATAAAAGAAAAAGAAAAGAAAGAAAAGAAAAGGGAGGAAGGAAACGTGGATAAAATGTACAGCAAATAGGAATGTTAAAGTAAAAATCTGTGAAAATAAACTCAAATTTAATGAAGTTCACACATTTGGACTGAAAATATATATCCTTAAGATCCCCAAACTCTCAAAATATTTTAAACAAATACCTTAAAATTTCCTTAAGCTCATTTTTGAACATGCACACCTGATCAAAACACCTTAGTTAAGGAAGTGATGTCAGGAATAAGGGATAAGCAGGTAGTTTCCCTTGCTTCTGTGGCTGGGAAAAGAGAAGAAGCAAGGACTGCATCATTGAGTCCAGCCCCTTCTCATCATCATTCTGAATGGGACCTAGAATCTCGAGTTTAATGGGTTCTTCAATTAAATAATCAGAAGACAAGATCAAAGGTTGAAACCAGGGTGAGGGGGAGGATGCTTACAGAAAAATTCTTGCTTTTCTTGAGAACAGATGTTTCCATATTCCGACTGTATGAAAGTGACTACTGTAAGCTAGGAGATATTGCATTACTTCTGCAGCACTACTCATTACTGAGGGAAATCAGGTCACGAGCTCAGAAAAGAGACCTGGAGGCAGGAACTGATGTAGAAATACAGATAAGGATATTTACTGGCTTGCTCTCAGGCTCACCTTTAGGTGAGGACATGCACAAATGTGGTATCACCTACAATGGGCTAGGCCCTCCCATGTCAATCATTAATAAAATTTGCCCTACAGTCTTGCCTGTTAGCCAACCTGATGGAAACATTTTCTTAACTGATGTTCTTTCTTCCCAGATGACCTAAGCTTGTGTCAAGTTGACAAAAAACACAATCAGCTCACCTACTTAGATTAAGTCACAGATTTTACATACCTACAGCACATAATATCTGCAACAAATACCTTTTCTGAAATCTATTTATCTTCCCTTATCTCCCTTCTTAATTATGACCCATTCTTCATCAGTATACTCCTTTCGTGTTTTATGAAGTTTAAGTAAGTAGGAAAACAAACAAACAAACAAACAAATAAATAAAAGCTAGAAATACAAGTTAGAGAAGAAGAAATACTTGATAATGTAGTCTGTTGAAAGTCTTTTCTTTTTATTATTTTTAATAAATTATTTTATTTATTTATATTCCAAATGTTCCCTCTCTTCACAGTCCCTTCTCACAGAATTCTTTCCCCATACCACTCCCCTTTACCTTTGAGAGGGTACCCTCCCTGGCATTCCCCCTTCCTCGGGTAACAAGTCTCCACAGGATTAGGCCCATCCTCTCCCAATGAGGCCAGACAAGGCAGTTCTCTGCTACATATGTGCCGTGGGATGGATTGTAGAGGTTCAAACCAGCCCGTTTATGCTCTTTGGTTAGTGGGAAGGGGGCATAAAATAATCAAGGCAGAGGGAGAGAGGGATCTGGGAGGATGAAGGGAGGAGAGGCACAATAGAGTGACAGGATCAGGTATGGGAGGAGACTGGAGAGAAGCCCAGAGGGCCAGGAGAATGAATTGAGATATGCAGCTGTAGGGAATGGAAATGGTGGGGGGGGACCTTTTGTAAGGTCCACAGACCTGGGATGGGGAGGCCAGTGGTCAGTGTGGGTGACCTTAGCTGAAGTGCCCAACAGAGGGAATATAGAACCTGAAGTGTTAGACACAGTCCCCACTGGAGGGATGGAGGCACCAACCTACCTTCAAAAATTTCAACCAAAAATTGTTTCTGCCTAAAAGAAATGTAAAGATAAAAGTGGAGCAGAGCCTGAAAGAATGGATGACAACTGAAGTGACCCAACTTGTGATGCATCTCATGGGGGTACACCTAACCCTGATACTATTACTGATATTGTGTTGTGCTTGCAGATAGGAGCCTAACATGGCTGTCTAACCAGCAGCTGACTGAGACAAATTCAGATATACCCAAATATTGGACTGAGGTTGGGGATCTCTATGGAAGAGTAAGAGTAAGGATTAAGAAAACTAAAGGAGATGGCAAACCCATAGGAAGACCAACAGGGTCAACTAACCTGCACCCCTGGGAGCTTGAAGAAAGTAAGCCACCAAACAAAGAGGAAGTCTCTTCTTCATTGCAAACAGAAAACCATGAAAGTACTTACATAGATTCAAAGAAATATATTTTCAGAAACTTATTGTATCTATCATCTGTGTATTTATTATCTATCTATCTATCTATCTATCTATCTATCTATCTATCTATCTATCTATCTATCTATCTATCTATCTATCTATCTATCATCTCCCTATCCAATCTATCTATCATCTAGCTATATCATCTATCATCTGTTCATCTATCATCTACCATTCTCTCTCTCTCTCTCTCTCTCTCTCTCTCTCTCTCTCTCTCTCTCTCTCTCTCTCTCTCATCTATTTATCTTCATATCTTCCTACTCTTAACTTTATATTGTGGAATAGAATTGGGTGGATGACTTTCTTTTGCATTTTACTTTGTATTATTTTTGCAACAAACATGTTTTAACTCTGTAATTTAATAAAAATACCTCTTCTTATAAGAGCCATTGATTCACTGTATTAAAGATAGGCCCATAACATTCCTTTTTCTTATATAAAAATTTATAGACACTGAAAGCATAAAGGTGCCCAAGAGACCACCAGACCAGACAGGCCTACATCTAGTTCATGCAGCAGATGCTTGCATTTTCTTTTCTTTATGTTCTCCAGGAATGGAAAGAGTCCCATGGCAGTCTATTCTTGGGTTCAATTATCTTTCCTCTCTTGAAATTCCCTCCACTGAAGAAATCAATTCCCCAAACTAAAAGACATTGTTAGTAAAAGATTATTTTTAGTCATTATATTAAAGCATATGGTTTGAATGATGAAGGGTAAAAAAAATTCAAATATATGATATGTGTGCCAAGCAGAATATTTCTCTTGAAAGATTTCCAAATAACCAAGAATCTGAAAAAAAAACTGTAAAAGTTTCCATTAGCAAACACAGAGGTTATTAGAGTTCTGACTTCTCTGACATATTATGGATTCCTACGCACTATACTAGACACCAATGGAGTAAACACTAATTCTGATCAAAACAATCTTTATATGTAAGTAAAGAAATGCCAGAAACCTGCAATTCATAAAATAAACCAGAAACATATCAGATTCAATAAATGTACTCTAGAAGGCTCCTGTCTGGGGCCTTGTCTACATCTAGAAACTATCTTGTGGCATTTTATGCTCAGGATATAAAAAGTTGAAGAAATCTAAGCTTTGGTCAATGTATTGCCCCATCCAATGAAAAACTAAGATGGATGAAAGGAAGTCCTAAGTCACTGAGGTCACCTTGAAGCTGATCTTACCCTTCCTCTCACTCACATTCAAGTCTCACTTGTGATTATTCTAATTAAAATGTCAACCCCAGATGCTTATGTTGCACTATTAATTTTTTAATAAAAATATTTCAAAATGAAGTATCCCCATAGTTAGTGCACAGCGTCATCATAAAGGAGACACCATTTGCAGAAATTCAGTCAAAATTGGGAACTACTTTGGAGGAAATGCTGTAGATATACATCATTACTTCCCTATTCCCACCCTGTAACTTCAGCCTGTTCGTTTTAAGTTCTACTTAAAACTCAGCTAAACAGATGATTTTCATCTTTCAAGATAGAAAAGAGAGGTATACTCTCGTATATTTTTGTATTAACTTTTTAAATGGATACATAAAACTCCAAAGTATATTTAAATGTCATAATATGATCTGCATGATTCAATTCACAAGTGCATTGTATAATACTGAAATAAGGTTCAATGTGTATAACTCTGTAAACATCCATTACACTACAGTAAAAACTTTCCACTAGCTTTTTGAAATCTCTGTCAAATACCCTTCAACTCATTTGTCAATAATAATAAATACAATATATACTTAATGAAAAACATCAAGAATGTCTGATATTATGAAATATTGCATTACTCTTCCCAAATACTTGTTAATTTATTACAATTAAAATGGCTTATTAAATATTTTACTTAGTTAAATGAAAACTATAACATAATTGATTCATAGTATAAGGGGAGAAATAAAGATCCCAGGTAGGGGACTTAGAATATAAACCATATTGAGATTAAAAGGTGAAGGGCTAAAAAATTGTTTTTTCCTGTTTGACAGATAGAGGAGGCATTGTATGTGGGTGAATGATGTGATCAAATGTCTACGCAATGAAGCCATAGGAGTACTATCTAGCAAAAGCTACTAAGATGCCCATTACATTACATGGGCATCTTATTCATATAAACTATTACTTTTTATTCATTAGTTCTGTAGTTTGCTATGAGAAAAGTTATAGGCAATTTGATCCATAGTGGACTTCAAGCATCATCTGGAGAAAAGCTTGATTGTTGGAAGCAGGAGAGAGATATGAATAGTGTTTGGTGTGCAGGTTGGACTGCTATGGAACAGTGCAATGGACAGCCTCTCTACTACACCAAAGAAACAGCTATACAATCTGCATTTCAGCAATGTTCAGGTTATGGAACCCTGCTCTATTACATCCACTGCCTTTTACTTTGTTCTTCATTGTCTAGGAAAGGCTTATAACATGCATGCAACCTAGATGACTCCCTACTTATCTGTTCAGATGTTACCACAAGAAGGGTCTTAGTGTACTTCCAAGCCTACATACAAAAACTCCAGTTACAGTCACTCTGTTTGCCTCAGGGAGTAGAGTATGTATGGCTTATCTTACTTGGTTAGCAATGTGTCTGTTGTGAACTGAATCATGCTTGCCACTTCATAGATCTCAATAAGCATGCATAGTAAAGTGGATGTATGCATGCTTATATTCATTGGTATTACCATTTGTAATTGACTCAGCTTTCATCTAAGAATTTTACAGCTATTTATCCTACACTCACTGGGCATATGTACACTCGACAGAGTTCATGCTGGCAGGACATGTGTTCTCAACAGGAGGGTGCTCATCCTCTGCTATGAGCTTGAATGTGAAATGTCACTGCATAGGCTTACATGTTTGAACACAATCTCCAGCTCATAGTGCTGTTGAGAAAAAGATGTGGAGCCTTTGAGATGGAGTTTACATACAGAAACAAAGTCACTGGAAGTGGGTCTTGGAACTTCTATCCCAGCTCCACTTCCTACTCTCTCTCACTTTCTGTCTCTCTGTCTCTGTCTCTTTCTCTGTCTCTGTCTCTCTTTTGGTGTCTGTCTCTCTGTCTCTATGTCTCTGTCTCTGTATTTGCCTCTATGTCTCTGTCTGTCTCTCTGTCTCTTTGTCTCTGTCTCTCTGTCTGTCTCTCTCTCTCTGTCTTTCTCTCTCTCTGTTGCTCTTTTTCTCTCTTTCTGTCTCTGTCTCTCTCTTTCTCTCTCTCCTTGCTGACTGACAATACAATGCAACCAGCTACTTCGAGCACCTGTCACCATCACTTCTTGCCCATACTGGAATGAGATGACTGTGAGACAAAAGAAACCCCCTTATCAGAAACCCCCTTCTCCATTAAGTTGCTTTTGTCCAATATTTGATTACACGAACAGAAAGGAAACAAAGAAAAGTGTACATTTTGAAACATCAGATATGAGACAAACTTTGCTTAAAAGATGACCACAGCTTCCCATGGAGGTGACCAACACCCTGCTTGCATGGTTGCTTAATTCCTTTGAGCCTAGAGAAACATTTGTCTGGTATTGGTACTGTACACTGTGTTTACTGATAGATGATCAGTTATTTCTGATGAAAACATAGACCTCAGTCATTCTCCAGCAAATGGCAACCCATAATAACTAGTGCTCTCAGAGTTCTCCTACAAAATAAAAACTTGAGCAGACAGACTCTGCTGCTCTCTCATCTTAATTGACACTAACATTCACACAATGTGCATATTGTGTACTGGTAAACAGCTGATACATAATGGCTGCAGGGACTGAATGCATACTGTGCATTAAGACTTGCTCCCTATGTCTCGGGTCCTCACACACATTTTAAATTAGAAACTTCTTTCTCTTAGCCACTTATAAATATAGTTCACAATTACATTGAATAAAATCACAGGCTGTAATTTAGAAACATAAAACGGGCACATGAACAAATTTACAGCAGGGCAACAATTTCTTTTTCTTCTTAACCTCTTTCAAATACCAACTCACCACTCCATAAATTGCTCTTCAGAGATTGTAAAGGCTAGACAGTTAAAACACACTATCTTGGAACTACTGTGCTGTCAGCAGCAAAGCACTCACAGAAATACACGCAGCAACCTTAACTTTCTAGCTTACTTCTTTGCATTCACAGGACAGATGAGGGTCTTTGTACTCATTAAGAACCCAGTGAAATGAAAAAGAGCAAATTGCTTCCCTGACAATATGGAAAATTTTTCAAAAAAATGTGTGACACTTGCCAGTAGCAGGAATCATGGAGCTTTGGAAATAGGTAATGAACATACTACTATCAATTTTCTTACCTTTTTCTTTTTCATTTCAAAAAAGGGGAACAGATTCTGGGTCAAATATTTTGAAGTAGGGTGGGTGGCCCCATGCTTCAATTGGGGGCCATGTCTATCTACTAAAGATCAGGTGACTTTAGGTTCCATCTCCCCACTAGAATTTCTAGAGGTTCACCCTGGCCCTACTCCTAGCTGCTGCATATTTTCACTCATTCCCCTGGCCCTCTGGGCTTCTGTTCTGTCTCCCCCCCATACCTGATTCTGCCCCCTTTTCCCTCCCCTTCCCTTCTGCCACACAAACCCCTCCTTTACTCTGCTGCCCATGATTACTTTGTTTCCTCTTCTAAGTGAGATTGAGAATTCACACTTGGAAACACCTTCTTGTTATGCTTCATATGATCTGTGAGCTGTACCATGGGTATTCTGTACTTTTTGGCTAAGAGCCATGTATCAGTGAATACAGACCATGAATTTACTTTTGGGTCTGAGTTTCCTTACTCAGGATGATATTTGTGAGTTCCATCTATTTGACTGCAAAATTCATGATGTTCTTGTTTGTTGATAGCTGAATAGTATTCTTCTGTTTAAATGAACCACATTTTCTGTATCCATTCTTCAGTTGAGGGGCATCTGGGTTGTTTCCAACTTCTGGCTATTACAAATAAGACTGCTATGAGTATAGTGGAGCATGTGTCCTTCTGGTATGGTGGAACATATTTTGGGTATCTGCCCAGGAAAGGTATAGCTGGGTCTTCAGGTAGAAGTATTTCCAGTTTTCTAAGGAGCCACCAGATTAATTTCCTGAGTGGTTGTTATGAGTTTGTAATCCTACCAGCAGTGGAGGAGTGTTCCTCCTTTTCCACATTCTTGCCAGTGTGTGCTGTTGCTTGAGTTTTTTTTATCTTAGCCATTCTGATTGGTGTAAGGTGGAATCTCAGGGTTGTTTAGATTTGAATTTCCCTGATGGCTAAGGATGCTGAATATTTCTTTAAGTGCTTGTTGTCCATTCAAGAATCCTCTAGTGATAATTCTTTGTTTAGCTCTGTACCCTATTTTTATTTGGGTTATTTGATTTGTGGAGTCTAACTTCTCGAGATCTTTGTATAGTTTGGATATTAGCCCTCTATTGGATATAGGGTTAATGAAAATCCTTTCCCAATCTGTAGAGTACTGTTTTGTCCTATTGATAGTATCCTTTGTCTTATAGAAGCTTTTCAATTTCATGAGGTCCCTGGCCTCACAGTGTGCTAATCTCTAGCTGCTCTCCAAGACACCTATATGCCTTCAAAACAAGTACCATCTAGGAGATTCTTAAATATTACCAAGGTGAGTAGCAGGACACAGTACAATCTTGGCTATGTCTGGAATATAGTTTCTTTTTGCTGTCATAAAATACTTCCCAGAAAATTTCAAGTCAGTAATACTTGTCTCTTTTTATTTTATTTTAATTTTATTTTTTATTTATTTTTATTTATTATTTTTGATTGGATATTTTCTTTATTTACATTTCAAATCCTTTTCCATTTCCAGGTCTGCCCTTTGGAATTCCCCTATCCCATCCACCTTCCCCCTGCTCTATAAGGGTGCCATCCCCAACCCACCCACTATGGTCTTCTTTGAATATCTGATAGAATTCTGCAATAAAACTATCTGGTCCTGCGCTTTTTTTTTCTTTTTTCTTTTGGTTTGGGATAGTTTTAATGAGTTTTTCTATTTCTTAAGGGCTTATGGGACTATTTAGATGGTTTATTTGGTCATGATTTAACTTTGGTATTTGATATCTGTCTAGAAAATTGTTCATTTCATCTACATTTTTCAGTTGTGTTGAGTATAGGCTTTTATAGTAGGATCTGATGCTATTACGAATTTCCTCAGTTTCTGCTATATCTCTCTTTGCATTTCTGATTTTGTTAATTTGGATAGAGTATCTGTGCCCTCAGGTTAGTCTGGCTAAGCATTTATCTATCTTCTTGATTTTCTCAAAGAACCAGTTCCTGGTTTGGTTGATTCTTTGTATGGTTCTTTTTGGTTCTCCTTGGTTGATTTCAGTACTGAGTTTGGTTATTTCCTGCAGTCTACTTCTCTTGGGTGTATTTGCTTCTTTTTGTTCTAGAGCTTTCAGATGTGCTGTCAAGCTGCTAGTTATACTCTCTCCAGTTTCTTTTTGGAGGCACTCAGAGCTATGAGTTTTCCTCTTAGCACTGCTTTCATTGTGTCCTATTAGTTTCGGTATGTTGTACTTCCATTTTCATTAAATTCTAAAAAGTCTTTAATTTCTTTCCTTATTTCTTTCATGACCAAGTTATCATTGAGTAGAGCATTTTTCAACTTCAGTTTTTATGTGGGATTTCTGTTGTTTTTCTTGCTATTGAAGACTAGCCTTAATCTGATAGGAGGCATGAGATTATTTCAATCTTCTGATGTCTATTGAGGTCTGTTTTGTGACTGATTAGCTGGTCAGTTTTGTAGAAGGTATCATGAGGTGCTAAGAAGAAGTTATATTCTTTTGATTTAGGATGAAATGTTCTGTAGATATTTGTTAAATTCATTAGGTCCATAAGTTCTGTTAGTTTCACTGTGTCTCTCTTAATTTGTTTTTCTATGATCTGTCCATTGATAAGAGTGAGGTGTTGAAGTCTCTGAATATTATTGTGTGAGGTAAAATGTGTGTTTTGAACTTTAGTAAAGTTTCTTTTATGAATGTGAGTACCCTTGCATTTGGAGCATAGATGTATAGAATTGGGAGTTCTTGTTAGATTTTTCTCTTGATGAGTATGAAGCATCCTTCCTTATCTTTTTGGATTACTTTAGGTTGAAAGTAGATTTTATTTGATATTAGAATTGTTACTCCAGTTTGTTTCATGGAACAATTTGCATGGAAAATTGTTTTCAAGCCCTTTACCCTGAGGTAGTGTTTGTCTTTGACACTGAAATGTGTTTTCTGTAAGCAGAAAAATGCTGGGTCCTGTTAAGTATCCAGTTTGTTAGTCTATGTGTTTTTATTGGGGAGTTGAGTTCATTGATGTTAATAAATATTAAGAAATAATGATTGTTGCTTTCTGTTATATTTGATTTTTTTTTATGCTTGTGTGGCTATTTTCTTTTGGGTTTGTTGAATGGCAATTACTTTCTTACTTTTTCTATGGTGTAGTGTTCCTCCTTGTGTTGTTGTTTTCCATTTATTATCCTTTGTAGTTCTGGATTTGTTGAAAGATATTGTCTCAATTTGGTTTTGTCATGGATTATCTTGGTTTCTTCATCTATGGTAACTGAGAGACCAGCCTTCATCTGTGATGATCTGATAGGATGTAGAAATTGATTTCAATCTTCTTGTATCTGTTGAGGCCTGTTTTGTGACCGAATATAGGATTAATTTTTGAGAAGGTACCATTAGTTCCTGAGAATGTATATTCTTTTAATTTAGGATAAAATGGTCTATATATATCTGTTAAATCCATTTGGTTCATAACTTCTGTTAGTTTCACTGTGTCTCTGTTTAGTTTCTGTTTCCATGATCCGTCCATTGCTGAGAGTGGGGTGTTGAAATCTCCTATTATTGTGTAAAGTGAAATGTGTGCTTTGAGCATTAGCAACATTTCTTTTGTAAATGTGAATGTCCTTGAACATGGAGAATAGATGTCCAGAATTAAGAGTGCATCTTGGTAGATTTTGCCTTTGATGTGTAAGAAGTATCCTTCCTTATCTTTTTGAAAACTTTAGGTTGAGAATTGATTATATTTGATATTAGAATGTCTACTCCAGATTGTTTCTTGGGACCATTTGCTTGAAAATTTGATTTCTAGCCTTTTACTCTGAGGTAGTTTCTGATTTGGCATGCAGCAAAATGTTGGGTCCTGTTTACATATCCAGTCTGCTAGTCTATGTCTTTATATTGAGGAATTGAGTCCACTGAAATTAAGAGATATTAAGGAAAAGTGTTTGTTGCTTCCTGTTATTTTTGTTGTTAGAGGTGGAATTATATTTATGTAGCTATCTTCTTTTTGGTTTGTTAAAAGATGATTTTCTTGCTTTTGCTAGGGTGTAGTTTCCCTCTTGTTGTTGGAGTTTTCCATTTATTATCCATTGAAAGACTGTATTTGTGGAAAGTTATTGTGTAAATTTGGTTTTGTCATGGAGTACCTTGGTTTCTCTATCTATGTTAATTGAGCATTTTGCTGGATATAGTAGCCTGGGCTGGCATTAGTGTTCTCTTACGTCTGTATGACATTTGCCCGGGATCTTCTGGCTTTCACAGTCTGGTGAAAATTCTGGTGTAATTCTAATAGGTCTACCTTCATAAGTAAACCTTTTTCCCTTACTGCTTTTAATATTCTTTCTTTGTTTTGTGCATTTGGTGTTTTGATTATTATGTGATGGGAGGACTTTCTGGTCTGGTCCAGTCTCTTTGGAGTTCTGTAGGCTTCTTGTATGTTCATGGGCATCTCTTTCTTTAGGTTAGGGAAGTTTTCTTTTATAATTTTGTTGAAGATATTTACTGGCCCTTTAAGTTGGAAGTCTTCTCTCTCTTCTATACCTATAATACTTAGGTTTGGTCTTCTCATTGTGCCCTGTATTTTCTGAATGTTTTGGGTTAGGAGTTTTTTGCATTTTGCATTTTCTTTGACTGTTGGGTCAGTGTTTTCTATGGTATATTCTGCACCTGAGATTCTCTCTCTTTTGTATTCTTATGTTGATGCTTGCATCTATGACTCCTGATCTCTTTCCTAGGTTTTCTATCGCCAGAGTTATCTTTTGTAATTTCTTTATTATATCAACTTCCATTTTTAGATTCTGAATGGTTTTGTTCAATTCATTCACCTGTTTGGTTGTGTTTACTGTAATTCTTTAAAGGATTTTTGTGTTTACTCTTTAAGGGCTTCTACCTGTTTAGCTGTGTTCTCCCATATTTCTTCAAGGGAGTTATTTATGTCCTTTTTAATGCCCTCTATCAGCATCATAAAATGTGATTTTTAAATCCCTATTTTGCTTTTCCAGTGTGTTAGGGTATCCAGTACTTACTGTTGTGGGAGAACTGGGTTCTAATGATGCCATGTAGCCTTGGTTTCTTTCGCGTATGTTCTTGCCCTTGCCTTTCACCATCTGGTTATCTCTGGTGTTTGTTGGTCTTTCTGTCTCTGGCTTGGGCTTGTCCTTCCTGTCTGCCTGTAAGCCTGTGTCAGCACTCCTGGAAGACCAATTCTCCCCTGGCAGGACCAGTGTACAGAGGGCTGTGCCACAGCCCCAACTCCCAGGTGCAGATCGAGCCTGGGAGGATCCTGTTCTACCTGTTCCACTGCTCCTGTTCCCTGTGTGCTTCTGTCTGTTCCCACCTTATATAGTCACTGGAGAGAAAATGGCTATCTTACCTCTGAGCCCAGGAGTCTAAGCCCGCTCATCTCTTCTTAATCAACACTAATTTTTTAGCACCAGCTACTCAGCATAAATTGTCACAGTAACCCCTTCTATTCTGTGCCACAGCCACATTGCTGAGTCTGCTGAGTTTCTGCTATTTGCTGGGACTGAAACATATCCAATTGTTCTATTCTAGCCTTCACTATGTAAGCTTGACTGTCCTGCAACTTTCTCACTAAACTGACATTGATCTCAGAGATCTGCATTCCTCTGTGTCCTGAATACTGGGATTTAAAGTCCTATACCATCGAACCTGGACATAAACCTTTCTTTACCTTTTCACAAAGTCTTTATAAGTTCATTCCAGATATATTCATGTTGACAACCCAGAATAGCAATCACAATAGATCCCTTGTTAATTTGATACACAATCATTTCCCCTATGTCTAAATGAAAACTAGAATCAGGTCATAATAACACTTAAAATAATATAATTATCCCTTGTTCATAAATATAGCTGGGTGGGATCTTGTTCCTAGTTTACCATATGCTTTCTTCTATTTAATATTCTTGAACATAGAATTTAACTTCATTCTATTTCCTGATGTCTCTTTACTCTTTGAAGCTTGCATTTTGCGCTTTTTCTTTCTAAGTTTGCTACCCTTGGTCAAAAATGTTCCTTACAGGATGGTATCACAGGATAAAGTCTAAAGTGGTTGATTTGAGATTCACTGTGTTAATGTAACTAGTCTGAATCTTTTTACCTTAGCTTCAGGTAAACTCTTCAGACAAGGTTCAAAATCAGCTACATTCTTCAAAAAAAAATCATAAGAATGATTGTTAGGCAACACACTAAAGTTACTTTTTCTCTAAATCATCTTGAGCCAAGCTCCCATAGTTTAACTCAACCTTAGCACCAATGTCTTCCATATCACCACAGGGATGGCCCATTAAGCCTTATTCAAAGCATTTTACTCCAAACAAAATCATGGTCAGGCCTAGAAGAGTAATACCCCAGTCCATGGTACCAACTTCTGTCTTATTTAGGGTCTTATTGCTTTGAAGAGAAACCATCACCAAGTCTGATAAGTCTTGCATGGCCTTGGAAGAGATGGCATGACAAGGTTCTTTCCCCTGAAGCAGAGTCAGCAGTGTGTGGTCTTCCATGTGTGTTGATGTTTGCTATGAGTATGGAGCTTGTTTCTATAATAATGTACACACTTTTCTTTATGTTCCTCCTTTGGAAAAGATTCTCCTTGTCAATTGTATCATGGAATGTCTGCTCTACCAAGTTAATGGCTCCATGGTAATAAGAGTCAGTGAGATGAGGGTGTGTCTATGACCTTAGTAAAAAAGGTAAATATTGTGACCTTCAGGACAGCCCTTAAGACTGTGAGAAAGAACCTCGAAAACATCAGTTTAAAAATATATAATTTCTTAATTATGCAAATATCAAGATGCAATATGAATTATTTTCAATTTTTATTTTCTATATTTTTTCTATTTACATTCCAAATGATTTCCCCTTTCCTGTTTCCTCCCCCCCCCCCCGAAAGTCCCATAAGCCCCCTTCCCTTCCTCTGTTCCCCATTCAACCCCCTCTCACTTCTCTGTCCTGGTATTCCCCTACATCCAGTCTTTCTAGGACCAGGGGTTTCTCCTTCCATATTCTTGGAAATCTATTGAGAGGTGAATTGTGTCTTGGGTATTCCGAGATTCTGGATTAATATCCCCTCATCAGTGACTGCATACCATGTGTGCTCTTTTGTGATTAGATTACCTCACTAAGGATGATATTTTCCAGTTCTGACCATTTGCCTAAGAATTTCATGAATTCATTGTTTTTAATTGCAGAGTAGTATTCCATTGTGTAAATATACCACATCTTCTGAATCCATTCCTCCATTGAGGGACATCTGGGTTCTTTCCAGCTTCTGGCTATTATAAATAAGGCTGCTATGAACATAGTGGAACATGTGTCCTTATTGCTTGCAGGGGAAGCCTCTGGGTATATGCCCAGGACTGGTATAACAGGATCCTCCGGGAGTGTCATGCCCAGTTTTCTGAGGAACCGGCAGACTGCTTTCCAGAGTGGTTGTACCAGCTTTAAATACCACCAGCAGTGGAGGAGTGTTCCTCTTTGTCCACATCCTCGCCAACAACTGCTGTCTCCTGTGTTTTTGATCTTAGCCATTCTGACTGGTGTGAGGTGGAATCTCAGGGTTGTTTTGATTTGCATTTACCTAATGACTAAGGATGTTGAACATTTCTTTTGCTTCTCAGTCATTAGATATTCTTCAAGTGAGAACTCTTTGTTTAGCTTTGTACCTCATTTTTTAATAAGGTTATTTAGCTCTCTGGGGTCTAACTCCTTGAGTTCTTTGTATATATTGGATATTAGCCCTCTGTCGGATGTAGGGTTGGTAAAGGTCTTTTTCCAGTTTGTTGGCTGCCGCTTTGTCCTTTTGACAGTGTCCTTTGCCTTACAGAAACTTTGTTATTTTATGAGGTCCCATTTGTCAATTCTTGACCATAGAGCATAAGCTATTGGAGTTCTACTCAGGAAATTTTTCCCTGTGCCCAAAAGTTCAAGGTTCTTCCCTAGCTTCCTTTCTATTAGTTTCAGTGTGTCTGGTTTTATGTGGAGATCCTTGATCCACTTGGAATTGAGCTTAGTGCAAGGAGATAAGAATGGGTCAATTTGCATTCTTCTGCATGTTGACCTCCAGTTGAGCCAGCACCATTTGTTGAAAAGGCTATCTTTTTTCCACTGGATGGTTTTAGCTCCTTTGTCAAAGATCAAGTGACCATAGGAGTGTGGATTCATTTCTGGGTCTTCAATTCTTTTCCATTGATCTACATGCCTGTCACTGTACCAATACCATGCAGTTTTTAACACTATTGCTCTGTAGTACGGTTTGAGGTCTGGGATACTGATTCCCCCAGAAGTTCGTTTACTCTTGAGAATAGTTTTATCTATCCTGGGTTTTCTGTTATTCTAGATGAATTTTTGAATTGCTCTTTCTAACTCTATGAAGAATTGATTGGGATTTTGATGGGGATTGCATTGAATCTGTATATTGCTTTTGGCAAGATTGTCATTTTTACTATATTAATCCTGCCAATCCATGATCATGGAAGATTTTTCCATCTTCTGAGGTCTTCTTCAATTTCTTCCTTCAGAGACTTGAAGTTCTTGTCATACAGATCTTTCACTCATTTAGTTAGAGTCACACCAAGATACTTTATATTGTTTGTGGCTATCATGAAGGGTATCATTTCTCTTATTTCTTTCTTAGCCTGCTTATCCTTTGAGTATAGGAAGGCTACTGATTTGCTTGAGTTGATTTTATATCCGGCTACTTTGCTGAAGTTGTTTATCAGCTGTAGGAGTTCTCTGGTGGAGTTCTTTGGGTTGCTTAAGTAGACTACCATATCGTCTGCAAACAGTGATAGTTTGACTTCTTCCTTTCCAATTTGTATCTCTTTGACCTCCTATTGTTGTCTAATTGCTCTAGGTAGATCTTCAAGTACTATATTGAACAGATATGGAGATAGAGGGCAGCCTTGTCAAGTCCCTGATTTTAGTGGGATTGCTTCAAGTTTCTCTCCGTTTAGTTTGATGTTGGCTACCAGTTTGCTGTAAATTGCTTTTACTATGTTTAGATATGTGCCTTGAATTCCTGATCTTTCCAAGACTTTTAGCATGAAAGGATGTTGAATTTTGTCAAATGCTTTTTCAGCATCGCAATATGAATTATATGAGGGGCTTCACAGATCTAAAAGAACAAAGGCAGCTGTACTATGAGTCAACTTTTCAGAAAGATATTAAGGGAGGCGATAAAGAAATTTGCAGAGTGGTGATGATAGGGCAACATCCCACCCACCTAACTTTATTGTTTGTACTTACAAATGCAGACAGATTCCTGAATTCAAGGTCAACCTGGGACAGAGTGAGCTTAAGCCTAGGATGAATGAATTGATATGCAAATCAAAGACTGTTTATGTGAGAGCTGAGCTATGTGGATGAGCTCTCTGGTTATCATCAGAAAGCTGTATGGAGCAGAACAAGATTGTAAGCTTGTCCTCACTATTTAACTTCAAGTTGCTCTTTTTACCACTCCTGAACCCCAATTCCTCAGAAACTCTCCAGGCTGAGTCTGGAACTTGGCACAAGGCAACTCTTATAAAGGCATACATTTAATTGGGGCTAGCTTACAGTTTCAGAGATTCAGTCCATTTTCATCATGGTGGGAAGCACAGCAGGCTTCGTGCTAGAGGAGGAACTGAGAGTTCTACATCTTGATCCAAAGGCAGCCAAGACTGTCCTTAGCAGTCAGCTAGGAGGAAGTTTTCTTCTTCACTGGGTAGAGCCTGAGCATAGGAGGAACCCCCAATGACTGCCTACACAGTGGCACACTTCCTCCAATAAGGCCACACCTATCTCAACAAGGCCACACCTCCTAATAATGTCTTCTCCATGGGACAAGTTTATTTAAACTACCACACATTCCCATTTGGTTACCATTGAATTTTTATCAAAAATCATCTCTTCCTTTTTCCAGCTTCAAATAGAAAACGATATACATAATACATGTCTGTCTTTATAATTCTTCAGATGAATCATCCCAATTATCCACTACTCTCCAAAATATAGTAATTTTTATTATCAAAAAGTTGGTCCTTTTGTCAAGATAGGATATCTTTCCTACAGTTTAAGTCATAAGTACAATTTTAATTATTTGTATTTTCAAAGCACTTTCTTTATGATCATTCTTTAATGCTCTGGTTGTCCATAGAGGACTTTCACAGTGCTGTGTTTATTAACCTGAACATCATATCTCACTCTAGGCAGGAGAGAAGTGATAGCACCTGCAGCCAGGGATGCAGAGGTTCATCAATAGACTGGATCTCAGGTTCATTCATTTTGTCTTTTCCTTTTAGAGAAAGCAGTTGCCTGTCACTTATTTTAAAAGACAATATAGCACTGTATTTCTCATTTCATGAGGTAATTTTTGAAATGTCACCAAATATTTCATATATTTCAAATTATGCAGAAATTATTCTATTCAAGGCTGAATGTGATGGGTGATGACTTCACACATTTTACACTCCTTCATGTTTCTGTGTAATTTTTAGCTAACTATGTTTTTGCACTAAAAAAAATAATAATGACAGTTTAAGATAATGACCTGTTTTCTGCTCCTGTTAGTCACATCAGTACAAACTTGGTAAAAGATCTTTTATCTTAGGAACCTGAGTCATGCCCTGAGAAGTGAAAAGAAATGTTTTGATTTGCTTGGAGACGTAAATAAGATGCAGAAACCATGTAAGATGGGAAGGTTGATAAATGGGACCAAATTAGCAAGATCACAGAGTTCTAGCTGATGAAGCATACCATAAATTGTTCGATCTGATTGTTAAAACTTTCCTTAAATACCCAGGACTGCTTGCCTGTTCCCCCCACCCCGAAAACTCCGAACCCCTCCTCCCACCCCCTGCTTCCAAGTATATGACCCTCTACCCAACCCATTCCCCCATTCCCCACACTTGATTTCCCTTTGTTGGGGCATCTATTGAACCTACAACAGACCAAGGACCACTCCTCCCACTGATACCACATTTTTGGCTGGAACCATGTGTACCCCTTGGTTGATGGTTTAGTCCCTGGGAGTCCTGGTGCATCTGGGTGGTCAACATCTTTGTTCTTGCCATGGGGTTGTAAACCCCTTCAGTTCCTCCCGACTGTCCTCCAACTCCTCCATTGGGGACCGCATGCCCAGTCCAATGGTTGGTTGCTAGCATCTGCCTCTGTATGTGGAAGGCTCTGGCAGGGCCCCTCCGGAGACAACCATAATAGGTTCCTTTTGGTATGCACTTCTTGTCATCCATAATAGTGTCAGGGTTTGGTGACTGTTTATAGGATGAATCCCCACGCAGGGCAGTCTCTAGGTGGCTTTTACTTCAATCTCTGCTCCACACTTTGTCTCCTTTATTGCTCCTGTAGGTATTTTGTTCCTTTTCTCAGAGGAACCAAAGCACCGCCACCTAGTTTCTTATTTCTATTTTGATGTGTTCTCCATACCACACAAATAGCAACTTTCAGACTGATTTCTAAAATCTCAGAGGGAACACAAATATGTCATGAATTCTTACGTGATTATTTTAGAAGTATATTAAGAGAGGAGTAAAGATCTAACAATAGACTAAAGAAAGTAGCCTTATCACACTCGACGATAGCTGGAACAACAGCCCTGAACTGTTTTCTCTTATTGATCTTTTACTCATCCATTTATCAAACTACATATTGCAGTGGCTAGAAGACCACTTCAGATCTACTTTCTTCTTTCAGATTAACCTTGGACAAGTCATTTGACAAACTGAAGCCTCAGTTTCTGTGTTAAATTTAAGATATAACTGATAACTAAAAAGTATTGCAGATGATATGGAAAAAAATCAGAAAATGCCCATAAATATTCAGCATACTAGAAGATTTCACAGTAATTTCTCATTAAATATATGGAAATTTCATGATAAATTGGCCATTACTGAATAAAATATCTCCTATTGTAAGTCCAGTGCTGTGCTAAATATCCAGGGTACAATTGTGGATATGGTCAATTATAGTTATTTTCTGTTCGGGAGGACTTTAGGACAGCATCAAAGGCAGGCATGGAGTCAAGAGATATACATCTTACGATAGTGACAATGTGCCCTAAGATAATATAAAAAAACATGGAACTAATTTTTTTGTTCTATAAGTGTCAAAGAAAACGTCTCTAAATGGAGGTAGAATGTTCATCCATTCCCCAAACTATTTTGAAATGGGAACTAGTGCCTATCCATTTTCCTTAACTGCTAGCTATCTCTCTTTTCTATCTGGTTTCTTTCTTCTTATGCTTCTGCAATGCCTGGTGCTTGTCTCATTGTGACAGAGAGAGTTTCCATTCTGGTCTAAGTTCCAGGACTTTGAGGCCAAGAGTTTAATCTTGCTATGGTTTAATTCCCAAGGCCTTAGACTATGAGATGCCCCATTTAAAAACATAGTACTAAGTGAATGAAGGAAATAAGTAAATAAATAAATAATGGAAGAAAGGAAGGAAGGGGACATAGAGGATGAGAGAGACAGAGAGAGAGAGACAGAGAGAGACAGAGACAGAGAATTAACAATGGCAGACAAAGGATAAAACAAATTCTGGGTAGAAAGACAGAAGAAAAGGTCAAGCCTATGGCAGGCTCCTACTACATTTTCTACCCTTTTAATTTTAAATCAGCATTCATACTTTTTACACAAAAAGACAAGAAATGTATTGAAATTATTTTGTAGGATCAATCAAATCTTAAATTATCCATTTATTACAGTAAGAAAAAAAGGCTTCTGAAATCACTTATAACTGTGTTCAGGTTCTGATCTTGGATACCCTGTATTAGCTCTTAGAATCTTTTTCCTAGGATCATATAAATAATGATGGTGTTATAGGGCTGACAGACATTTTGCTTTATGTGTGTATATTCATGTGCATGTAGAACAGATGTTGATGTCATTTGCTTTCAATTTCTTCCCACCTTCATTTTGAGACAGTTTTTATCATGTAACTCAGACCTCATCAATTTAACTAGACTAGGGGGATATTAAATCTTAGGAATACCCTGCTTTATTCTGCCTATACTAGAATTGCTATCATATGCCAATAGGGGATGCTTTTTTTATGCAAGCGTGTTGAGGTGGGACTCAAGTCTCTATGATAGCATACTATGATTCACAGTATGCATTGTATTGACGAACCTATTTTCCCAGCCCCCCCTTTTTTCCATAAAATATATTTATTTTGTAAAAAGTATGAAAATTTATTCAAAATTAAAAGGAAGAAAATGTAGTATTAGATGATAGAGTATATAGAGAAGAATCTTCATATAGCATCTATTGTTAAACACTTGTTAGTGACTGCTAAAGGGATGATCAAGTTTATAATGAATGAAAACAACTAAGATGCTATAACTAACACTTTTCTGAACATAGGTAATTTTATCAGTGAAAAGAAAGTTTCATAAATTAATAAAATACTTTTCTCCTGAAATTGCTCTACTTACTCACAAGTACCATGCTAGTTATAATGCAATTCTCAATAAATTACTTATCACTGCCTTTTTAAAACTCACAAGTTTATAATATTCTGAATACATTCCATACTTGACATAATATTTTGAACAAATTTGATTTGAATTTGACATTTCATGTGTAGAATTTGTAAAATTATTTCTATTAAGTGGAAAGATAAGTCCTCAAAAAGGATAACGGTATAGAGTCAGAGTGAGTTCAAGTGTAGTTCTAAGTAAGTTAGCAATACATTCAACATAGTAGCAGCCAAACATTGGAAACATACTAGGGGATTTATTCAGACTCTAAGCAATTGTAGATAGCTGTTGGACTAACAGATTCTATAGTAGCTGAAAATCTCTTAAGCTCTTCAGATAAATCAAGGTAATTGGTTTAAGTTAAATGAATGAAATATTTGGACATTTTAAACACAAATGTCTACTTTAAAACATGATACATGTAATCTGCAAGAGAACAGAATAGTAATAAGACCTTTCAGCATCTTTGATTTCTGGAATGGTTCTTGTTCTCCACCTATTCTCTATATTCTACAATATCTAATGTTTTTGTTGTCTGCCTCATATGCTCTTATGTAAATATATCTGTGCTTGTTGTTGAGTATACTTTTGAACAAAACAGTATTGTATTCAGAAGGAACGTTTCAACTTGACTGAAAGACTAACTGTGTGGAAATATTAGCCTTTGTCCCTTCTTTGACAAATTTTGTACAGTAGGGTATAAATAAATAGTTCCTCTTGGGTTGTCTGTCTTTTTAATGTTTTCTAAAGTTTTTATAGGGGTTTCAGATCAGAAATAATTTCTGCTTTGAAATAAAGTATGGTGTACATGAGGAAGACAGTCAAGGATATGAATTATGAGCTGAAGCTAGGTTTTAGGGTAAAGAGAAGTAATAGCTGATTGGCATGGATGCTGGATAGACATGGCTTGCAGTCACTGTGGTGATTCTTACTCTCAGGCTGTCAGCTGCCAAATTAGTCTCCCTCCAGTAATAATCCCCATGTTAGCTTTGGTTAATGAACTGAGAGGAGATGCAGGTACCAATGTCCATTAACTGCCTTCCCCTGTAGCTCTGTGAGCTTGCAGACTTTCTCATGTCCCAGAATCTGATGGCAGTCATCTCAGGGGCCTGCTGTGAGGCAGATTATAGCAAGACAAATTTCTGTGAGGCAAGTTCTCATTTGAGAGCTCTTGCCTAAGCCAACAAACACATGCTTTAGGTTTTAATTAAAGACAGAACCAATTTTAGGAAAAGGTTGGTCACTCATGGCCAGGAAGATAGCTATTTACTCTGCTTAGCAGCAGTTATGGACTCATATCTCCATGTATAGTGAAATGCTAAGGGCAATGCATAATCAAAATTCAGGAAAGTATTTGACAGTCTAGTTAACTAGAGAAATTTAATAGCCCAAAATTAACAAAGGCAAAAATACATATCAAAATGCAATTTCAGATAGGAGATAACATAAATTAACAATATAAATTATCTTTTTAATTTAAAATTTTATTTATTATTTTTGTATTTCATGGTGTGTATTTGAGGGGTGGCATGGTATATGCATAGGGGTCAGAGAATAAGGGTCAAGTAATAGATTTATAGGCTTATTTCTTTTTCCACCTTTTAACTGGTTCTCATGTTCTCAGGCTGGTGCAGAAAATGCTGTACAAAGTGAGCCATCTCAGTGAACTTTTCCTTTAAATTAGATTTGCTTTATTACCTAAAGATACCAATTTAAATCTATAAATATAAAATAAAAAAGATTTCTGAAGTCTAACCCTCTTGAAACTGAGGTATTTATGTTATTGTAATATTTAATTATAAAGCTCAGGACACCTGTCATAACAGGTATTTCTCAAGTGTGATTTACTTCAAAACCTAGACAGCTATTTTCTGCAGTCAAACTCTTGTTGAACTGGTGCTTACTTATGATTTTATCATAAACAATATGAAATTTACATGTAAATAACATAACATGTCAAGTATGACATCATATTTTAAGAAACACATACTAGTTCCAAATTTTTCTCGATGTTTCTGGGTAAAAATTCTTTTGAGTGAGTGTTCAACTTTTTGAATAGTTTGTTTTCACAATTTATACTCAGTATTAGGTTTTAGTTCATTTCTGTGACTAATGTAGCTTCTCTTTAGTGGTGAAATGCTTTTGACCAAGAGTCTTCTATCTAGAGTTGGATTCATTCATGAGCACATTCACAGTATTCTGAGCACTTAAAGTTGTAGATATGCCTGCACAGATATCACAGGTCTTTTGGAAAAGCACACAGACCTCCCAATGAAGCACAAAGTCAGGAGCTCCCTTTCTAAATGTTGCAGTAGCAGTGATTCCTGTTCCTACCCTGACAAATAAAAAAGACTGACTCCATATGTAATCAATGTGACTCATGAAGACTAATAACACACTCTTCCAAAACCATCCATACCTTTTTAAGCCTATAGGATCTGCATCACTACTACTAGCCATAGGAATGATAAGGCCTTCCCTGATTCTAATCTACTCCCTCAGTTCCAAAGATGAAATGAAATTATTTCTCCAAATAAATACATGCCCTTGTCAAAGCATCCCAGTATTCTGCTTTGTAAGCAGAGAATCACATGGACACAATTAAGATCGAGGTCAGAAGACTTTTGTCATAGCTCTTTCATATACTATGTTGATTAGTATTAATTTTCAGCTCAACACGTAGGAGGCAAGCCATTCAGGGACATCTGTGAAAGTTCTTCTAGATTAAGAATAGCTTCTTAATGCCTTTGAAGGATTTTCTAAATTCTGGTAACTAATGTTAGACGACCCATCTTAATTCTGTGCTGAATCTTTTGCTGAGCATGGATTCCTAGAATATATAAAATGAAGACAGCATCCCGGTAACTATCCTACATAACACTGCTCTCTGCTCCTGCCTGAGTATAATGTGACAAACGGTTTCAATTCTTGATACCTTCCCTTCCCTGAAAGATGAACTGTAACATGGAATTATAAGTTGAATAAATACTTTCTCCTCTATATTGTTTCTGACAAGGTGTTTTATCTCAACAGTGGAAAAGAAACTAATGCATATTTTTTTTTATGGTATGGATAAATACTTAGCAAGTTGAAAGCTATCTAATTATTCACCAACACGTTTTCCTGCTATCCTACTTGCACAACTGTGTTCATTCTTCCCTGCAAGTCAAATGACTGTGATTTGAACAGTGGAACTGAGGAAAAATTGCAGGAAAAATTGCAGGAAATATTGCAGGACTGTATATACTCCTTCACTTTCTTCCCCATTAACCAGATTGACAGATCTTATATGTATTTACATCCTGGACCTCTGAGTCACTCTCCAAGGTTTAGTCCAAGTCCTTTTAATAGTTGCTTTTACAAACTTTTAGGATAATTAACTATTACAATAAACCCATTAGTTCTCCAAGTTGGAGGTTAGTAGAATCAATAGTTTTGTCTATCCTGGAATGAAACCTACTTGATGATGATAGGTGATGTCTTTGATGTGCTTTTGGATTCAGTTTGCAAGTATTTTATTGAACATTTTCACATAAATTTTCATAAAGAAAATTGGTCAGAAATTATCTTTCTTTGTCTATAGTCTATAGTCAGTAAATCAAACTCATGGTCATATTAGATGCTAGACTACTTTACGAGAAAATATGCTTCCTAATTTAAACAGAAAATAACTAAAAATAAATTTTTCCTATACAAATATGCTATGGATAGACAGATGGTCTTCCAAAACCATAGAGACCTACAGAAATGACATTTAGAGATATTTATTAACTTAAGGACTTTTTAAGACTGAGACATGTCAGCTCCAGGCAGCACCCCATTTGACTTGGAATAAAAGGATGGGCATCAAAGGGTCTCCATTAAGAGATGGCTTCTAACATGGTAAGCCACCACCAGACAAAAAAATGCCCTATTTCCTCTGCAGACATAATGCTGTCCAAAAAGGGCAAACTAAAATGTAGGCAAAATTGACTGCTGAACTCTGCCAAGACAATGTAAGCATATCCTTCATATGTTCTGCTTCACCAAACGTCTGTCAGACATTCTGGGCCAGAAGACTAAAGATGATGCTTCAGTGTTATAAAAAATCATGGAGACTGTCCAAGCAGCAGTCTCTGTCAATTTCTATAGATTTGGACACTGCTTGTCATGCACTACTTACATACATAGGTACTATTTATTCCCCCTCAACTCTCTGATGCAGTTGAAGGCTAGATACTCTTAGTCTCACAATTAAACTTAAGTTACAAGGGATCAAAGAAAATGTTTCAGTGTGTAAGGAGATGTTTTAAGAATGGTAAATGTAACATTAAATTTAGAAGACTTGAAAGTTAAGTCATAAGAGAAATAACAAACCTAAGGAAGGTTATGATTCACATGGACATAACAGATATCTCTATAACTTTTCATCCAAACAAAAAAGAATATGCCTTCTCAGCACCTCACAGAACCTTCTCCAAAATTCACCAAATATTCATTCACAAGGTAAGACTCAACAGATACAAGAGGATAGAAATAGCCTCAGTGTATCTTATTGGATCACCATGGATTAAAGCTGAACTTCAACAATAACAACAGAAAGCCTACATACTCACGGAAACTGAATAATTCTCTCTCTCTCTCTCTCTCTCTCTCTCTCTCTCTCTCTCTCTCTCTCTCTCCCTTTCTCTGGTTTTTTCGAGACAGGGTTTCTCTGTGTAGCTCTGGCTGTCCTGGAACTCACTCTGTAGACCAGGCTGGCCTCGGACTCAAAAATCCGCCTGTCTCTACCTCCAAAGTACTGGGATTAAAGGTGTGTGCCACCACTGCCGGGCTGAATAATTCTCTACTCAATGATCCCTAGGTCAGAGAATAAATAAAGTAAGAAATTAGACTTTCCAGATTTTAATGAAAATGAGGTCATAACATACCCAAACTTTTGGGACACTATGAATTCAGTGCTAAGAGCATCTTGGGTATTCAGCACTATTCTTTTTTGTTTGTTTTTTTATGGCTAATATCTGCTTATTGGTGAGTACATACCATGCATGTCCTTTTGGGTCTGAGTTAACTCTCTAGCATTTTCTAGTTCCATCCATTTGTATACAAAACTCAGGATGTCCTTATTCCTAATAGCTGAGGAGCATTCCCTTATGTGAATGAAATGCTTACCACTGTGGCATGGTGGGCCGTCTTTTGGGTATATTCCCAAGAGTAGTATTGCTGGGTCTTCAGGTAGATTTATATCTATTTCCAATTTTCTGACAAACCTCCATATTGATTTCCAGAGTGGTTGTATCAGTTTGCAATTCCACCAGCAATGGAGGAGTATTTCTCTTTCTCCACATTCTTGCCAGCATGTGCTGTCACTTGAGGTTTTGATCTTGAATCAACAAAACCGATTGCTGGTACTTTGAGAAAATCAACAAGATAGACACTTAGCCAAACTAACTAAAAGGCAGAGAGACAGTAACCACATTAACAAGTCAAACATGAAAAGAGATATAACATTGGAAAATCTAAATGAAGTGGATGAATTTCTAGACAGATACCAATTGTCAAAGTTAAATTAAGATCAGATAAAGTACCTGAACAGTCTTATAACTCCTAAGGAAATAGACGCAGTCATTAAAAGTCTCATAACCAAAACAAGCCCTAGGACTTATGGTTTTAGCCCATAATGCTACCAGACTTTCGAAGAAAAGTTAATGACAATACTTCTCATACTATTCTACAAAGTAGAAACAGAAGGAACACTGCCAAATTCAATCTATGAGGCAACAATCACCCTGATACATCAACCACTCAAAGACTCAACAAAGAAAGATAATTTCCGACCAATTTTCTTTATGAAAATTTATGTGAAAATGTTCAATAAAATACTTGCAAACTGAATCCAAAAGCACATCAAAGACATCATCTACCATCATCAAGTAGGTTTCATCCCAGGATAGACAAAACTATTGATTCTACTAACCTCCAACTTGGAGAACTAATGGGTTTATTGGAGTCAGAGGAACAGCGGTGACTCAAATCAGCTGTGCCATTGAAAAACCTATGTAGTCAGGTGTGATGAGTCATGAAGCATGTAACTCTGGAGCTATTTGTACAATTTCCAGGCAGTTCAACACGTCAGAGGGAGTTTCTTCCTCCAGCACTTGTTTATGACTTCCATAACTGCACAGAGGGACCTTGTAAGTCTTGTTAATTTCAGAGACTTCTGTTTACTTCTTATGTCTTGAGCTTTACTACCTCCTTCCTGGAGGAAAGGAAGGAAATGTTTCACATTGGAGAAAACTTTGGTTCTACCATTGTGCTTCGTTCACTCTCCATCAATAAGACAGAGAAAAGAAAAGGGGAAAAAAGAAACCCACCATAAACATTATTTTGAGTTGTCAGGGATGAAATTCTGCCTAGATGACCCCATTTGGAGAGAGGGATATAGGGACTGAGCCATATGCAACAAAGCATTTAGAGTAAGAGTCAGGGTAGCATTTGGTGATGGTTACAGTATCTCAATACCAGTTTTTAGCCTTGCTACAACATTGGCCTATCCCTTTAAGAAAATACATCCACTTAAAAAATTGAAGGTTAATTTATTTTTATTTTGTGAATTTTTTTTCTTGCATGTAGTTCCATGCAAGTAAATTCCCTGACCTGAAGAAACCAGAAATGTGTGTTGAATGCTTTGGATCTGAAAATAAAATGGTTATGAGCTACACTGTGGGTGCTAGAACCTTAGCATGGGTCTTCTGTACAAGCAGAAAGTGCTCCTAACCATATCCTCAACATCATGCTGCCATTCTTAAGGATCCAGATCCCACAGGCTGGAAAAACTCAGTCATCCTTACCTGAATCTCTCTACCTGGGATGCAAAGTGAGGAAGTTGTTTTGTGCTATGGATTTTATGGCTCCTACCTTATGGTCTTAGCCAATACCCCTCTCTTCCAATGGTTCTTATTGTATGTTATATTGAACTAAATTAAATGAAAAAAACAAAACAAAACAGAAAACCAAAACATCTTGCTAAAACAGTGATTCTTAACCTTCCTAGTGCTATGGCCCTTGAAAACTTTCTCATGTTGTAGTAAACCCCAACCATGAAATTATTTCAGTCCTACTTTATAATTGTAATTTTGGTATTGTCATGAATTTTAATGTGAATATCTGATATTCAGGATATTTGATATGTGACCCCCTCCTGAAAGCAGTCACAACCCACAGTTTGGGAACTGCTGCCCTAAAACATTATAAAAATCAGGTGTCCCCTTCATTGTAGGATCTCTCTGTAGGTTTTTCGCTAAGGTACTTTTTCTTTACCCCCCCATTCCTTTTATCTCCTCCCTCTCTCTCTCTCATCTTTCTCTCCTCTCCCTCTCTCTCTCATCTCTCTCTTCTCTCTCTCTCTCTCTCCCTCCCTCTCTCATCTTTCTCTTCTCTCTCTCTCTCTCTCCCTTTTCATCTTTATTTTTACTCTTAATAAATCTCTTGAAGTTTCTAAAGGGAAGCCCATTCCTTTTCTCTTCAAAGTCCTTGTCATGTTTACCTCTCACATTTGTTCTACTTTCTCCTTTTTCATGCATTCCCTTACAGCTTTCCTGTCCATTTTGAGGCTCAATCACAACCTTGAGGCCCCTTCTCTGAATAGAATATTTTATTCCTGCAGGTTAGTTATGTATATACTTACTTTCCCAGACCACCAATTACACTATTATTATTATTATTATTATTATTATTATTATTATTATTAGTGGTAGTAGTAGTAGTAGTGGTAGTGGTAGTGTTAAAGGTAGTGGTAGAGGTAGACTTAGTGGTAGTGGTAATAGTAGTAGTAGTAGTAGTATCATTATTTTCAACATTTAGTAACAGGATGTCAAGGCATAGAGAAACTGAACAATTAAATTTCCCTCAAGTTAGAGATAAACGGGATTTGTTTACTTGGATGTGAGAAGATGTACAACTCAAAGTTTCTGGAAAATCAAAAGTGCTATCTAGTTAACAGTAGAATCAAGTATTATCACTTCTGATTATAATGTTCCCAACTTCACATTTCTACCCTTGGTATCTATTATCTGCTGGAGAATAAGCCTATATTATAAATTATTGAATGCATTATTAAATGGTATAATGTCTATGAGTCATAGAACAGGTCTTTTATGAACTTAACTCAAAAGAATGAGAATTGAGAGAACATCCTCTGGTTATATTTACTGACATTTGCAAATGATCTTTATGCATTCCTAAATAATTATTGAGTGAATTACCTGAGTTTACCTAAAATTTCAAAAATCACATACTTCAAAATTTAAATATCTAAATCTAGGCACACTTACTTTCAAACTGGTAAGTCATAAAATTTTCTGTTCTCTTTGAAATATTTTCAAGGAAGAAAATTCAATGAGTTCCCTCAGTAAATAACTCTAATATCTGAACAGCTTATCTGATTATCTACTTTCCCTTGAAGCTATTTCTCCTTGTTCTGTCCTTGGTGGTAATGGGGAAAAAAGTAATAACTACCGTCTACACATTCAAAGACTTTTCAAGGTAAATTATAGAAGACACAATTTCCATTTGCAAAGAGCATACAATCAACCAAAGGAAAAGAACAAATGCATTAGATATGCTTCAGTGAGAGAGAGCTATTTGGGATAAGGCTTATTAAACGATTCCTTATATATGGTAGCACTTTGGGAGGAGATCATTATTTGTCAGTAAAACAACAATACACTCAGTATCATATAAGGGAGGAGATGTCTCAGGTGTCCTAGTTAATAATGTAGTGGACTAGGACAATCAAATTATTTGAGATTCAGTATTTGAAAAGGAACATGTCTGTCTTATTTAAACCACTAAAATACAGTTCCTCCTAGAGCAGCTCAGACTACACCCAGAAAACTCATACATATAATAAATCTGATTGTGTGAATATATGCATTTATTCATACATATGTGTGTAAACCCTAATTTGATTGAGAGAAAAACTGATATTGCATGTATTTGTGAATGTGTCTATATGAATATTTTATGTGCACCCAATACCCAACATTATTAAGACTCCCCCTTTTTTGGAATTTTGTCTTGATATATATTAAGCTGTCATAGTATAGAACATACATATACTTGAGTTTGCCATTGTTAACTCACAAAATAGATATTAAGTGGGTTGAACTTCTTGTTTCATTTATTAGATCAAATTTATAAGTTAGGCACATTAGTTTTAATGTGGTAGCAAAAACATCAATAACAATGCCAAAAAGTTCCTTATCAGCCTCATAGGACATGCAATGGGTAGTAATGTATTAGGGACAATGGTGCAAAAACACATGGGTATTCCTTTAAGGGAATTGCAAATTAATCTTAGAATCTCAAAGCTGATGGTAGACACAGAAGGTCAAACCCAAAACTTCTAACTACTCCTGAGTAGCCTTCAAGGAAAAGGCCACTTTGCAACAAAATTCAAAAAGTACCTCTACATAGGAGGGATTCTCAAACCACCAAAGTGGTTTCTTCTAGAGCAGTTCAGGCTACCCCTGGATCACTCATACATATGATCAATATGATTGTATGCATATATTCAATTATTCATACAAAAGTAGTAAACACAATTTGATTGAGAGAAAAACTGACATTGAATTAAGTAGACAAAAGTAGGTGGATTCTGGTGCCAACTTCTAAGCTTCAATCTAAGTGAGACTGGGTTTGACATTGAATTCAGTCTTTGTTTTGGGATGGTTCACATCTGGTCAGAGCACAAGTCTGCTAAAGTTGGATGAATGAACACTTGACTCTCCAGCACTGCAATGAAACAGGAACAGCCTGATCACATTCCCAGCCCAGTCAGAGCTGATATCCAATCTTGTCATATTCATTAGTTCCAATCTTTCTTCCTCTAGATAAGATCTAATAAGGGATTTGAATTTTCCATCTTCTTCTCCCTTTAGTAGACCTCTGATGGGACTATTAATGAGTGTGAAATGGCCAGAGGGCAGGCAGCCTTAAAGAACAATAGATGAAACAGATGGCAAAATGAATCCACAAACTGGATAAGGCCATTTAATATCCACTCATCATCATGATTAAACATTCGGGAGGTGGATTTTCTGCACATTAACTTGACAGTACAATGAGAGTCACTGCCTTTCTGCAGTTCGGTTTCAGCACATGCAGAATACAGAACTTGGGCTAATGTAGCAGTTATTAAAACTGCTCAGAGGAGCCCTAGGGTCCTTACATGACCTTTAAAATTACCTGAAGTACCAAGAGCATGTGAAGGCCTCTCCTCTAACAAAACCACACTACATTTTGAATGTATATTCTTCTATGGTAATGTTACAGTCATTTTAATTTCTGTAACAGAGGTAAATCATCCCCTTTCCAAAATAAAGTTGTGATCTCTGGGAAACACACAATCTTAGGACACCAGTGATTCCAGATTGTGATTCTGCTGGAGATACTAACAAAGAGAAAACAGTTTTTGACTCACTGCAGGTAACACTGTATCCTTTTAGTGGAAATTCACAATCAGAGTACAACTCTACTTTCTGAATTATCATTTTCAAGAAGACAGGAAACAAATAGTAAATTAGCATTTTTATAATGAACACATCTTAAGAGTATGCAAAATTCAACCACGTTTATATTTTTTCCTACAACCTGCTGATTATGACTGTACTTAAGAACTAGCTATAGTATTTTAAAAAACAGTCGTGTGAGACATAGGCAGCGTGGACATTTCAGAATTGCGGGAAGTAGAGTTGGTCAGGGGGAGAAAACAGAGAATGTTCCTAGTCTACTCTGTTTCTACATCTCATTTCCTCCGTGAGTTTTCACCCTCACCATGGGCAAGTGGGTGCTATAATTATTCTCTGACTTTAAACTGTGCCACAGAACTTCATGGTTTTTAAAATTATTTTAAAGCTTATTCTTTTATTAATGAGAGGACAAAAATATTTGCATGAGGGTACTCTCTCATGCTGTGATGTGTGGTATGGAGACCACAACACAACTTACAGGAGTTGGTTTTCTCCTTACACTTTTGTTTATTATCCTTTTTTATAAATTGGATAATTTCTTTATGTACATTTCAAATGGTATTTCCTTTCCAGGTCTCTCCCCAGAAATCCTGTATCGCATCCCCCTTCCCCCTGCTTCTATGAGGGTGTTCCCCCACCTACTCACCCATTCCTGCCTCCCTGCCCTCGAATTTCCCTACACTGGGGCATCAAACCTTTACAGGATCAAGGGCCTCTCCTCCCATTGTTGTCCCACAAGGTCATCCTCTGCTACCTATGAGGATGGAGCCTCCATGTGTACTCCTTGGTTGGTGGTTTAGTCCCTGGGAGCTGGGGAGGGGGTAGGGGCTGGTTGGTTGATATTGTTCTTCCTATGGGGTTGAAAATCCCTTCAGCTCCTTTGGTCCTTTCTCTACTTCCCCTACTGGCGATCCAGTGCTCATCACAATGGTTGGCTGTGAGCATCTGTCTCTATATTTGTCAAGCTCTGGCAGAGCCGCTCCCTTCCACCTTCAAGTAGTCTCTTAGACCCCACAGGTCTGTGCTTTGAATATTTGCTCCCCAGCTTGTGGCTGTGCTTTAGTGACTCTGAAGACTTGAGTTGGAAGGAGTAGGTCATTAAGTCAGGCCTTTGAAGCTTGTCCTGGCCCTTGCTTTCTAACATTTAGTGTTTCCCAGCCCTCCATAATGGGCATAGCTCCCACCACCTGAAACTCTGCTACTCCAAGAGTGCTATTATAAGACACCAGTCCTACAGAAATAGGTCGGGCCCTCTAAATACAGCTTTCCTCCTTACATTTTTCTCTGCCAGATATTTGGTTACAGAGGTAAAACAGTAATAGTGTCTAAACAAAGGATTAGTAATAATATTTTCACCAAAGTACACATTTAAAGTACAAAGAAGGGCAGATATAAAACTCAAAGAAAAAAAGGTCATAAATTGGAAAGTGAATGGGCGTGTGGAGGCATTACATGAAAGCATTTTGAGGGAAAGAGAAATGATGTAATTATAAGTTCTCTCTCTCTCGCACATGCCATGAATATATGTATGTGTGTATATATATATATATATGTATATATATATATATATATATATATATATATATATATATATGTGTGTGCATGCCTCTTCATTCCATTTATTTGTACATTTATTCTACATTTACTTGAATAAATGTTACATTCCAGCTATGTTATATATTTGAGTATGTTAAGTCCCATCCTTTTTTTGCCAAAAGAAGAGAAATTCTATTTCCTATTTCCTATTGGCTCATAGGAAAAACAATCACTCAGTGTGGTTGTTTGAATTTGTTTGGCACATATAGATTCCTAGGTTTAAATGATTGGCCTATGAGAAGTAACACTATTAGGAGATGTGGCCTTGTTGGAGAAGTGTGTCACTGTAGAAGTAGGCTTTGAGGTATCCTATGCTTATACTCTGACCAGAATGAAATTGCAGTCGCTTCCTTGGTGCTTGCAGAACATGATATAAACTCTTGGCTGCTCTATTACCATGTCTGTATATACACTGCCATGCTTCATGACAATGATGATAATGAACTAAACTTCTGACCCTGTGAGTCAGCCCCAATTAGATGTTTTCCATTGTAAGAGTTGCTTGGTCTTGGTGTCTCTTCCCAGCAATAAAACTCTGAGACACTAAGTGTCTTAGTTATTTAATCAGTCACATTTCTATTTTTCAGAAATACTTTAAGGTTTCATGAATTGTCCTAGAATATTCTTTTAAGATACCTACAGGGATCTGCTCTTAAAAGACAGAATTTTCTGTGTGTTGCTCCTATGGGATCTATTATTTTTATCTTTATTTTACAATTTTCACTATATATGAATTTAAAGAAGCCAATTTGTCATTGACATGAGAGAGAAAGAGAGAGAGAGAGAGAGAGAGAGAGAGAGAGAGAGAGAGAGAGAGAGAATATAAATATCTGAGCTTGATCTTTAACACAAAATGATGGAGCAGAGGCAGAATCTGAGCTGTACCCTGTGGTGTTCAAGGTGGCAATAAAGAAACTAGGTTTCTTCCACACCTATGATGATTCATTCCAATAAGGAAATCATTTTAATTCCTTGCTTTTTATTTTCTGTGTATCTATTATCATTTTTCCTTTTGTGTTCACTGTGAGAAGACTAAAGTAAATCCAATGGCTATGGAAGAGTTTTTCCGCCAACAATAACTTTACTCTTCAAGAATTATTTGGATAGTACCTCTGCAGGATTTTATTTTTTCTGGTTGGAAGTTTTTTTCATGAATGTGGCCATGAAAGTTCTCTGCTAGCCACCCTAGGACTCACAATAAACTACTTGGTATTTTATTTGTTTGTTTGTTTGTTTGCTATTTTCATGATTCTCTCTTTGTCTTTCACTTTTAGAAGTTTTGGTTATAATATGTGACAGAGTAGTCTTTGTTAGAATGAATATTTTGGGATACCTTTAACCTTTCTGTAGCTATATATTAACACACTTTTTCTCACCGTTGACCTGTTTTCTACCAGTGTACGTGTAGACAAGGTACACACATCTTTTATTTTCTTGTTCCATTTGGCCTCCTATTATTTGAAAACTTGCTACTTTGACATTTCTCCACCAACTGTATAAGCAATTATTATTTTTAAGTTCTTTTTCATCTTTCTATCTTCAGAATGGGTGAATTGTAGGTTTACTGATTAATCTACCTACTCAGTTTTGCTATTGATAGTTTCCAGAGTCGCCTTCATCCAACTCATGGCATCTTCATCTCTGGAATTTCTACTTCACTTTTATTATTATAATCTCTATAAAAGTCCTTATTCTTCTGGTACCAATTTTTATCTTGGTGAACTAATTCTGCTTCTGAACTTTACTGAGGTTCCTTAAAGACCATTATTTTTTACTTCTTTGTGAGGTATTTTATGTACTCTCACTTCCTAAGGATCAGTCATTGGTGCTTTCTGTTGTTAGTTTGGATGACTGTTTCGTTAGTGGTCCTTCATTCTTAACAGGCTGTGTGATGCTGTCTGTGTACTTAAAGAAGCTGGTATTTACTCCAGACTTAGCAGTTTGGCTTTGTGCAGGAGGTCCTTTGATACTATCTTGGTTTGTAATTCTGGATACATGGTCTATATTGGTTCCTAAATTCCTGATTCCAGGACACTATGGTCACTTTGGGACTCTAGTGTGCCTGAAACATTGGATGATAAAGCTGTTTGTAGGCAGAATTGAGCCCTAGTTTTCCAATATTAGATGAAATGCAGTTTGGGCTGATGAAAAAAATTTGTGATGCTAACTTGAAAACTAAGGCTGCATGATCTTACTTGGCACCTAAACAAATAAATTAAATATCAAAATGGACTAAAATGAATTGAAGATTTATTTGATAGTAAGAACCAAAACTATGCACTTACTGAAAGAAAATAGTGGTAATTCTCTATGATATTGGCCTGTGCAATGAAGTTTTAGATATTACCCAGACATTAAGATATCAGAATCATGTGTCCTTATTGCATGCAGGTAAAGCCTCTGGGTATATGCTCAGGAGTGGTATAGCCAGATCCTCCGGGAGTGTCATGCCCAGTTTTCTGAGGAACCGACAGATTGCTTTCCAGAGTGGTTGTACCAGCTTGCAATCCCACCAGCAGTGGAGGAGTGTTCCTCTTTGTCCACATCCTCGCCAACAACTGCTGTCTCCTGTGTTTTTGATCTTAGCCATTCTGACTGGTGTGAGATGGAATCTCAGGGTTGTTTTGATTGGCATTTCCCTAATGACTAAGGATGATGAACATCTCTTTAGGTGCTTCTCAGCCATTAGACATTCTTCAGGTGAGAACTCTTTGTTTAGCTCTGTACCCCATTTTTTAATAGGGTTACTTGGCTCTCTGGAGTTTAACTTCTTGAGTTCTTTGTATATATTGGATATTAGCCTTCTGTCAGATGTAGGATTGGTAAAGATCATTTCCCAGTTAGTTGGTTACCACTTTGTCTTTTTGACAGTGTCTTTTGCCTTGCAAAATCTTTGTAATTTAATGCGGTCCCATTTGTCAATTTTGATCTTAGAGCATAAGCTATTGGAATTCTATTCAGGAAATTCTCCCCTGTGCCCATATGTTCAAGATTCTTCCCTAGTTTCCTTTCTATTAGTTTCAGTGTGTCTGGTTTTATGTGGAGGTCCTTGATCCACTTGGAATTGAGCTTAGTGCAAGGAGATAAGAATGGGTCAATTTGCATTCTTCTGCATGTTGACCTCCAGTTGAGCCAGCACCATTTGTTGAAAAGGCTATCTTTTTTCCACTGGATGGTTTTAGCTCCTTTGTCAAAGATCAAGTGACCATAGGAGTGTGGATTCATTTCTGGGTCTTCAATTCTGTTCCCTTGATCTACATGCCTGTCACTGTACCAATACCATGCGGTTTTTAACACTATTGCTCTGTAGTACAGCTTGAGGTCCGGGATACTGATTCCCCCAGAGGTTCTTTTACTCTTGGTAATAGTTTTAGCTATCCTGGGTTTTCTGTTATTCCAGATGAATTTTTGAATTACTCTTTCTAACTCTATGAAGAATTGAGTTGGGATTTCGATGGGGATTGCATTGAATCTGTATATTGCTTTTGGCAAGATGGTCATTTTTACTATATTAATCCTGCCAATCCATGAGCATGGAAGATTTTTTCCAACTTCGGAGGTCTTCTTCAATTTCTTTCTTCAGAGACTTGAAGTTCTTGTCATACAGATCTTTCACTTGTTTGGTTAGAGTCACACCAAGATACTTTATATGGTTTGTGGCTATCGTGAAGGGTATCATTTCTCTTACTTCTTTCTCAGCCTGCTTATCCTTTGAGTATAGGAAGGCTACTGACTTGCTTGAGTTGATTTTATATCCGGCCACTTTACTGAAGTTGTTTATCAGCTGTAGTAGTTCTCTGGGAGTGCCACTATGTTCATATCAGCCTTATTTATAATAGCCAGAAACTGGAAAGAACCCAGATGTCCCTCAACAGAGGAATGGATTCAGAAAATGTGGTATATTTACACAATGGAATACTACTCTGCAATTAAAAACAATGAATTCATGAAATTCCTAGGCAAATGGTCAGAAGTTGAAAATATCCTTAGTGAGGTAACCCAATCACAAAAGAACACACATGGTATGCAGTCACTGATAAGGGGATATTAAGCCAGAATCTCGGAATACCCTAGACACAATTCGCATATCAATAGATTTCTAAGAAGATGGAAGGAGAGACCCCTGGTCCTGGAAAGACTGCATGAAGGGGAATGCCAAGACAGAGAAGCAAGAGGGGGTTGAATGGAGAAAAGAGGGAGGGAAGGGGGCTTATGGGACTTTCAGGGAGGGAGGAAATGGGAAAGGGGAAATGATTTTGAATGTAAATAAAAAAAACTTAGAAAATAAAATAAAATTAAAAAAAGATATCAGAATCAAAAGAGATAGGTTGGCTTATATCAAACTTGAAAGATTTTGCACATTAAAAGGATCAACCAATTTTCACACTGAAGAAACAATCTATTTAAAGGCAGAGCATGTTTAAACTACACGTTTGATAGGGGTTAATAGTGAATTATACAAGGTCAAACAACTCATCAGCAGAAAACAATCTAATTTAATAAATGAACAAAAAATACATGTATTAGTCAAAAAAGACATACAAATGGCAACAGTATGTACAAACATTTCCAAAGTCATTAATCATCATAGAAATACAAATTAAAGCTCTAGTGAGAAGACACATTCTTTTGAGTAACTAACATCAGAAGACAAATATTGACAGGTGTGGGCAAGACTGGAGAGGAAAGAGAAACCTTGAACACTTCTGAAGAATATGCAAATCAGTAAAGTCATTATAGAGAACAACATGAGGCACCTCTTAAAAATTGTAACTTGTGTTGAATTACCTGCAAGAAACACAGTTTCTCTGGATTTAAATATTTTCTACATTTTTAAAAAAGTTTAAATAATTTTATTTTATGTGTATGGGTGCTGGCCTACAAGTATGTTTGTGTGCCAGGTATATGACTGACTGGTGCTCACAGAGGACAGAATAGAATATCAAATCTCTTTGAAGCCTATAAGAAATCAGGTGGATGGTGGGAATTGAATCTGTGCCCTCTGGAACAACAACCAATGCCCTTAACAATTGAACCATCTCTTTGGCTCCTATTATCTACCTTTTAAGGAGTAATAAAAGCAAAATAAAATAAAATCAGCTGATCTACCTGTGTTTTCTGATAATAAATTTATATGAATAAGATTGTCATTATCATGGTAACTTTGAGTCCTTCCTTCCTCTCTTGCTTCCTATCTTTGTCACCCTCTTTTCCTTCCTTCCTTCCTTCCATCCTTCCTTCCTTCCTAACTTCCATCCTTCTTTTTACCCTTCTCTCTCTCTCTCTCTCTCTCTCTCTCTCTCTCTCTCTCTCTCTGTGTGTGTGTGTGTGTGTGTGAGTGTGTGTGTGTGTGTGTGTGTGAGTGTGTGTGTGTGTGTGTGTGTGTGTGTGTGTGTGTGTGTGTTCAAATAAATGCAGGTTCGAGATCTTGGGTGCTAGCTCTGCACCCAAACCCACAACACACAGAAGAAGCTGGATTTCCAGAAGCAATAACATGCCCAGGATCATAGGTGAGGAGGCCACAACAACTATCCCAGCACCAGGACGTACTGGGACACCCCAGGATCTAGAAGTGCAGTAATCTCCACCCAGTCAGTGGCAAGGATTCCTTCTAGTCTGAGCCAGTGCCTTGAGCAGACCTTGCACTGCACCAAGTCCCACAACACCCAGAGGATGCTGTACTCCTCAGGAGCTTTGTCACACCAGGGTTTCAGGATCCCAGAAGCATCTTGACTCCCAGGAGCTCTTACACCCAGGATCTCAACATCACAGGATCACAGGATCACAGAAACAGATGGACTCTGAGGAGTGCTGACACAACCAAGACTACAAGAGCTACAGGCTCCCTTCAGAAACAGTGAATGCAGGTGACACTAGAGATAACTATATGGTGAGTGGCAAGTTCAAGAACATAAGCAACAGAAACCAAGGCTACTTGGCATCATCAGAATCCAGTTCTCCCACCATAGCAAGTCCTGGATACACCATCACACTAGAAAAGCAAGATTCAGATTTAAAATCACTTTTCAGGATGATTATAGAGAACTTTAAGAAGGACATAAATAACTCCCTTAAAGAAATACAGGAGAACACAGGTAAATAGGTAGAAGCCCTCAAAGAGGGAACACAAAAATCCCTTAAAGAATTACAATAAAACACAACAAAACAGGTGAAGGAATTGAACAAAACCATCCAAAAATGGAAGAAGAAAGAATAAAAAAATCACAAAGGGAGACTACCTTGGAGATAGAAAACATAGGAAAGAGATCAGGAGTCATATATGCTAGCATCACCAACAGAGTACAAGAGATAGAAGAAAGAATGGTGCTGAAGATACCATAGACAACATTGATACAACAGTTCAAGAAAATGCAAATTGCAATAAGCTCTTAAACCAAAACATCCAGGAAATCCAGGACACAATAAGAAAATCAACCTAAGGATAATGGATATAGAAGAGAGTGAAGATTCCCAACTTAAAGGGTCAGTAAATATCTTCAACAAAAATATAGAAGAAAACTTCCATAACCCAAAGAAAGAGATGCCCATCAACATACAAGAAGCCTACAAAACTCCAAATAGACTAGACAAGAAAAGAAATGTCTCCCATCACATAATAATCAAAACACCAAATACACAAAACAAAGAAAGAATATTAAAAACCATAAGGGTGAAAAGTCAAGTATTATATAAAGGCAGACCTATCAGAATTACACCAGACTTCTCACCAGAGACTATAAAACACAGAAGATCTTGGACAGATGTCATAGAGATCATAAGAGAACACAAATGCCAGACCAGGCTACTATACCCAGCAAAACTTTCAGTTAACATAGATGGAGAAACCAAGATATTCCATGACAAAACCAAATTTACACAATATCTTTCCACATATCCAGCCCTACAAAAGATAATAGATGGAAAACTACAACACAAGGAGAGAAACTATACCCTTGAACAAGCAAGAAAGTAATCTTCCAACAACCCAAAAGATGATAGCCACACAAACAAATTCTACCTCTAATAATAAAAATAGCAGGGAGCAACAATCATTTTTTCTTAATATCTCTTAAAATCATGGAAACAGAAACTAGAGACACAGTGAAATTAAGAGAAGTTATGGACGAAATGAATTTAACAGATATCTATAGAACATTTCATCCTAAAACAAAAGAATATAACTTCTTCTCAGCACCTCACAGTACATTCTCCAAATTTCACCATATAATCAGTCACAAAAGAGGCCTCGACAGATACAAGAATATTGAAATAATCCTATGCATCCTATCAGATCACCACAGACTAAGGCTGGTCTTCAATAACAACAAAAACAGAAGGAAGCACAAATACATGTGGAAGCTGAACAAAGACCTACTCAATGATAACTTGGTGAAGGAAGAAATAAAGAAATTAAAGAGTTTTTAGAATTTAGTGACAATGAAGGCACAACACATCCAAACCTATGGATACAATGAAGGTTGTACTGAGAGGATAACTCAAAGCCCTGTGTGCCCTTAAAAAGAAACTGGAGAGAGCATACACTAGCTGCTTGACAGCATGTCTGAAAGCTCTAGAACAAAAAGAAGCAAATCCTTCCAAGAGGAATAGATGGCAGGAAATAATCAAACTCAGGACTGAAATCAACCAAGTAGAAACAAAAAGAACTACACAAAGAATAAACTGAACCAGGATCTGGTTCTTTGAGAAAATCAACAAGATAGAAAAACCCTTAGCCAGACTAAACAGAGGGCACTGAGACAATATTCAAATTAATAAAATCAGAACTGAAAAGGTAGACAAAACAACAGAAACCAAGGAAATACAAAAAATCATTATATCCTACTACAAAAGCCTATACTGGAAAATCTGGATGAAATGCATAATTTTCTAGGCCGATAACAGGTTCTAAAGTTAAATCAGGATCAGATAAACCATCTAAACTGTCCCATAACCCATAAAGAATTATCAATGCAAAAATAATAAAATTGCCGCAAACCAAATCCAAGAACACCTCAAAACAATCATTCAACAGGATCAAGTAGGCTTTATCCCAGGAATACAGGGAAGTTTTTGAATATACAGAAATCCACTATAAAAACAAACTCAAAGAGAAAAAAGTACATGATCATTTCATTAGATGCTGAGAAAGCATTTGACAAAATCTAACACCCCTTCATGGTAAAAGTCTTGGAAAGATCAGGAACTTGAGGCCCAAACTGAAACATAGTAAAAGCAATATACAGCAAATCAGTAGCCAACATCAAACTAAATGGAGAGAAACTTGAAGCAATCACAGTAAAATCAGGGACTAGAAAAGGGAAGCCAGAGCAATTAGACAACAAAATGATGTCAAAGGGATACAAATTGGAAAGGAAGAAGTCAAAATATCACTATTTGCAGATGATGTGGTGGTATACTTAAGTGACCAGAAAATTTCCACTAGAGAACTCCTAAAACTGATGAACCATTTCAGCAAGGTCATTCAAACAAATCAGTAGCCTTCATCTACTCAAAGGATAAATGGGCTGAGAAAAAAAAAAAACATTGGTGAAAGAACACTCTTTGCAATAATCACAAATAATATAAAACACCTTGGTATGGCTCTAACTAAGCAAGTGAAAAATCTGTATGACAAGAACTTCAAGTCTCTGAAGAAAGAAATTGAAGAAGACCTCAGAGGATGGAAAGATCTCCCATGCTAATGGATTGGTAGGAGTAATATGGTAAAAATGACCACTGAACTGATCACAGGGTCTCCAATGGAGGAGTTAGAGAAAGGACTGAAGGAGTTAATTGTGCTTGAAACTCCATAGGAAGAACAATAATATCAACTAACCAGAGCTCCCAGGATCTAAACCACCCACGAAGAAGTACACATGGAGGGACCCATGGTTCCAGCCGTATATGTAGCAGAGGATGGTGTTGTTGGGAATCAATGGGAGAAGAGGCATGATGCCCAAGTGTAGGATAATGTGAGTGTGTAGAAGCAGGAGTGGGTGGGTGTGAGGGCACACCCTAATAGAATCAGGAGGAGGGGGGATGGGATAGTGGGTTTCTGTGGAGGAAATTGGGAAAGGGGATAACATTTGAAATGTAAATAAGTAAAATATCCAATAAAAATGATAGTTAAAAAATATATGCAGGTATATATATATATATATATATATATATATATATATATATATATATATATCACACATATACATAACCACCCAATATATATGTGTGTGTGTATTTGTATATATAAGTGTATATATGTATGTATATATATGCACTTGAGTGTGCAGGTCTGGAGTTGAAATCAACTGTATTTCTTCTTTGCTTTCCACTTTACCTATTGAAGTGGAGTCTCTCAATGAAGCAAGGGTTCCATTTGGACTACAAGTGTGGTTAGCCATCTTCCTGAGTCTGTAACATATGCACAGAGATTACAGACAGGCCACCTCCCTGTGCAGTTAGGTTTGCCATGGTTCCAGGGATCTAACTTATACAGCAAGTACTTTACCAGGTTGGCTATCTCCCTAACCCCTGAGTGTTCTGAGTTCCACAGTAAGTCATGAAATTATCATTCTCTTGATCTCAACAGTTTAGTACCCATGTGTGATCTGTTTGAAAAGCTGCTTCTTTTTGTCATCAGGGAGATGAACAAGTTCATTTGTATCAGAGCACTGATTCAATTTGGCAAACCTCATCATGCTTGACAGATTACCAGGAGCTTTGCAATTAACAGGTCATCATCAAGCAACATTGAATCAGGATTCCCATTTACAGAGCCCTCAGATGGACGCTCAGAGGTTTAAGAAAAGGAGGAGAGGATGTTCAGCTTCAAGTACTTATGTTATATACAAAACAAGTCCAGATGACACTGCAGAGTAAGGGGACTATGTAGATAAGAGCTGCACTTAGTTATAAAGGAAATAAGATAATTAATAATGACTGCCTGCATGGAGATTATAAAACCTCAAAGGAGACTAAAATATTTTGAAATTTGAGACATTGAACCCCACTTCAATTTGTATAATAGGTGAGTAAAAAGAAACATGCATAAAATAGTACCACTGTATCTGACAATATCTGGAAGAGATATATATGCTCTACCTGAGATTACATAATATATATATATATATATATAATATATGTTATATATAATATATGTATATAATATATATATGTATAACTTTATCAATATGTGTATATGCCAGCCAGCTATTTCTTCACTCGTCACTATTGTATCCTGATTTATGCTTCATAGTGATATACATAGTGATCAAAAGTTCTCTAAAACTGCATCTCCCAGCTTCCTCCCTCACTGCCTTTCAAATAATATTAGATACTCAATACGATAATGAGAAATTAGAGAAACTGGAATGCAGCCCTTCCTTTCTTCCCCTCATTACTCAAGTGGTTATTTTCTGTCCTGAGTACCACATGCCATATCAGTGCTATCAATCTTAGTCTGAGTTAGAATCATGGTGTGTAGAAGACAGGGGAGGGTGTCATGAAGAAATAACAAATTTTATTGATAAGGATGCATTCAAGAGAACTATATTACAATATGATGGCTAGCTAAAACCAAGATATTACATATTTTAAAACTATATTCAGGGTTGTTTATGTGTTCTTATAAAATTAATCTATCCACCAGTAAATGTATACACAGTTTTTAAAGCATGAAGGTACTCATAATACACATCTATTATTTTATTTTTAATTAAAACCAATGTAAATTAAACAAGTTAAATTAAATTCAACATCTTGTCGACTTACATAAATGTTTTAAATCTTCCCAAGGAAATAAATTTTCTAGCCAATAACATTAAAATTCCTTTATATGAGATCTTTTAAGATTTGGTTCATACCTATAAACTTCTTCTTTCATGTCCCAACATTCACATGGTTGCTAACAGTCATCTGTAAATCCAGTTCAAGGGGATTCACCATCCTTTTCTGAGCTTTGTAGTGTCAGAAACAATTGTGGTAAACACATAAAACACTAATAATCAAAATACAAAATAAATAAATTTTTAAAAAGAATGAATATTTTTATTTTTTGCATCTAATGTTCTATGGCTATGTGTTAGGGTCAATGGTCTATGATAGGACTTAACACCTGTATTTCAATATTTATTTTTCTGTCTGAATAACCTGTCCATTGGTGAAAGTGAAATATAGAGGTCACCTGGTATTACTGTGGTTGGAGTTAAGCTGTGGCTTAGTGGATAATCATATTTGCTTTATGACATTGGATGCTCCTGAGTTTTTTGCTTGTCTATTTACAATTACAGTGCCCAAATGATGGGTTGTACCTTTGATCAGAATGAAGTAACTTTCTTTATTCTGATTAGTTTTCCTTTGAAATCAATTTCACCGGATATTAAACTACTGATGCATGTTTGTTTCCTAATCCTGTTAACATAGAATAATCCCCCCCATATGTTAGTTCTAAGGTACTGTCTATCATTTCCTAATCCTGTTAACATAGAATAATCCCCCCATATGTTAGTTCTAAGGTACTGTCTATCATTTCCTAATCCTGTTAACATAGAATAATCCCCCCCCATATGTTAGTTCTAAGGTACTGTCTATCATTTCCTAATCCTGTTAACATAGAATAATCCCCCCCATGTTAGTTCTAAGGTACTGTCTATCATTTCCTAATCCTGTTAACATAGAATACCCCCCCCATATGTTAGTTCTAAGGTACTGTCTATCATTTCCTAATCCTGTTAACATAGAATAACCCCCCCATATGTTAGTTCTAAGGTACTGTCTATCATTTCCTAATCCTGTTAACATAGAATAATGCCCCCATGTTAGTTCTAAGGTACTGTCTATCATTTCCTAATCCTGTTAACATAGAATAATCCCCCCATGTTAGTTCTAAGGTACTGTCTATCATTTCCTAATCCTGTTAACATAGAATAACCCCCCCATGTTAGTTCTAAGGTACTGTCTATCATTTCCTAATCCTGTTAACATAGAATAACCCCCCATGTTAGTTCTAAGGTACTGTCTATCATTTCCTAATCCTGTTAACATAGAATAATCCCCCCCATGTTAGTTCTAAGGTACTGTCTATCATTTCCTAATCCTGTTAACATAGAATAACCCCCCCATGTTAGTTCTAAGGTACTGTCTATCATTTCCTAATCCTGTTAACATAGAATAATCCCCCCCATGTTAGTTCTAAGGTACTGTCTATCATTTCCTAATCCTGTTAACATAGAATAACCCCCCCATGTTAGTTCTAAGGTACTGTCTATCATTTCCTAATCCTGTTAACATAGAATAACCCCCCCGTGTTAGTTCTAAGGTACTGTCTATCATTTCCTAATCCTGTTAACATAGAATAACCCCCCCGTGTTAGTTCTAAGGTACTGTCTATCATTTCCTAATCCTGTTAACATAGAATAACCCCCCCATGTTAGTTCTAAGGTACTGTCTATCATTTCCTAATCCTGTTAACATAGAATAACCCCCCATGTTAGTTCTAAGGTACTGTCTATCATTTCCTAATCCTGTTAACATAGAATAACCCCCCATGTTAGTTCTAAGGTACTGTCTATCATTTCCTAATCCTGTTAACATAGAATAATCCCCCCATGTTAGTTCTAAGGTACTGTCTATCATTTCCTAATCCTGTTAACATAGAATAACCCCCCATGTTAGTTCTAAGGTACTGTCTATCATTTCCTAATCCTGTTAACATAGAATAATCCCCCCATGTTAGTTCTAAGGTACTGTCTATCATTTCCTAATCCTGTTAACATAGAATAACCCCCCATGTTAGTTCTAAGGTACTGTCTATCATTTCCTAATCCTGTTAACATAGAATAACCCCCCATGTTAGTTCTAAGGTACTGTCTATCATTTCCTAATCCTGTTAACATAGAATAACCCCCCATGTTAGTTCTAAGGTACTGTCTATCATTTCCTAATCCTGTTAACATAGAATAACCCCCATGTTAGTTCTAAGGTACTGTCTATCATTTCCTAATCCTGTTAACATAGAATAACCCCCATGTTAGTTCTAAGGTACTGTCTATCATTTCCTAATCCTGTTAACATAGAATAACCCCCATGTTAGTTCTAAGGTACTGTCTATCATTTCCTAATCCTGTTAACATAGAATAACCCCCATGTTAGTTCTAAGGTACTGTCTATCATTTCCTAATCCTGTTAACATAGAATAACCCCCCATGTTAGTTCTAAGGTACTGTCTATCATTTCCTAATCCTGTTAACATAGAATAACCCCCATGTTAGTTCTAAGGTACTGTCTATCATTTCCTAATCCTGTTAACATAGAATAACCCCCCATGTTAGTTCTAAGGTACTGTCTATCATTTCCTAATCCTGTTAACATAGAATAACCCCCCATGTTAGTTCTAAGGTACTGTCTATCATTTCCTAATCCTGTTAACATAGAATAACCCCCCCCCATATGTTAGTTCTAAGGTACTGTCTATCATTTCCTAATCTTGTTAACATAGAATAACCCCCATGTTAGTTCTAAGGTACTGTCTATCATTTCCTAATCCTGTTAACATAGAATAACCCCCCATGTTAGTTCTAAGGTACTGTCTATCATTTCCTAATCCTGTTAACATAGAATAACCCCCCATGTTAGTTCTAAGGTACTGTCTATCATTTCCTAATCCTGTTAACATAGAATAACCCCCATGTTAGTTCTAAGGTACTGTCTATCATTTCCTAATCCTGTTAACATAGAATAACCCCCCCCATGTTAGTTCTAAGGTACTGTCTATCATTTCCTAATCCTGTTAACATAGAATAACCCCCCATGTTAGTTCTAAGGTACTGTCTATCATTTCCTAATCCTGTTAACATAGAATAACCCCCCCCATGTTAGTTCTAAGGTACTGTCTATCATTTCCTAATCCTGTTAACATAGAATAACCCCCCATGTTAGTTCTAAGGTACTGTCTATCATTTCCTAATCCTGTTAACATAGAATAACCCCCATGTTAGTTCTAAGGTACTGTCTATCATTTCCTAATCCTGTTAACATAGAATAACCCCCCATGTTAGTTCTAAGGTACTGTCTATCATTTCCTAATCCTGTTAACATAGAATAACCCCCCATGTTAGTTCTAAGGTACTGTCTATCATTGGAACAAAGATCTGTTTCTTGTGAAAACAAAAAGATAGGTCCTGGTTTTGTTTTGTAAATAAGGTCTTTCTAGTTTTCCCTGGCTGTCTTAGAATTCATGATGTGGATGATACTGGCCTCAAACTCATAGAGACACGCCTGACTCTGACTCTTTCTGCTGATTACTGGGAAGAGAGGCATGTACTATCACATTCATTTTAGATCCTGTTTTGTAATACTATTTTCTAGCCTCTGTCTTTGATAAAGGGGATGTTGGCGAGGATGTGGAGAAAGAGGAACACTCCTCCACTGCTGGTGGGATCGCAAGCTAGTACAACCACTCTGGAAATCAGCTTGGTGGTTCCTCAGAAAATTGGACATAGCACTACCTGATGACCCAGCTATACCACTCCTGGGCATATACCCAGAAGATGCTCCAACATGTAATAAGGACACATGCTCCACTATATTCATAGCAGCCTTATTTATAATAGCCAGAAGCTGGAAACAACCCAGATGTCTGTCAACAGAGGAATGGATACAGAAAATGTGGTACATTTACACAATGGAGTAGTACTACTCAGCTATTAAAAATAATGAATTTGTGAAATTCTTAGGCAAGTGGATGGAACTAGAAATTATCGTTCTGAGTTAGGTAACCAAATCACAAAAGAATACACATAGTATGCACTCACTGATAAGTGGATATTAGCCCAGAAGCTGGGAACACCCAAGATCCAATTCATAGACCACATGAATCTCTAGAAGAAGGGAGATCAAAGTGTGGATACCTTTGATCCTTCTTAGAAGGGGGAACAAAATACCCATGGCTCAGAGCCAACCAACAGACTGAGCATAGAGTCCCCAATGGAGTAACTAGAGAAAGGACCCAAGGAGCTGAAGAAGTTTGCAGTCCTATAGGAGGAACAATAATTGTACCAACTAGTACCCCCAGAGCTCCCAGGGACTAAACCACTAACCAAAGTGTACACATGGAGGGACCCATGGCTCCAGCTACATATATAGCAGAGGACCGCCTTTTCAGACACCAATGAGAGAAGAAGCCATTAGTCCTATGAAAGTTTGATGCCCCAATATAGGGGAATGCCAGGTCAGAAAAGTAGGAGGGAGAGAGGTTGGTAAGCAGGAGGAAGAGGGATGGAATAGGGTGTTTTGGAGGGGTAAGGAGGAAAGGGGATACCATTTGAAATGTAAATAAAACAAACATCTAATAAAAAATAAAACATGCATTAATTCCTTCAAATTATTTTTCAATTAGGGGGATGATTTGATATGACCAAATGACAAAATAAATATATTTTATCAACACTCTTCTTTACAAATTTTCTTTTTCTTTTTTTCTCTTTTCACTTCTTGTCTGACTAGCTGCTATCCTACTACTATCATTATGTTTCCCATGCAGCCTCTTGTGTGTGCTTTTTTATTTGCTCTGAAATTATTGTGTGGGCATCTTGAGAACTGAGATTTTTTTATTAGATATATTCTTTATTTGCATTTCAAATGTTGTCTCCTTTCCTGATCCCCCCTTCATGAAAATCCCATAACCCATCTCCCCTCTCCCTGTTTTCCAATCAGCCCTCTCCTGCTCCCCTGTCCTGGTGTTCCCCTACACTGTAGCACTGAGCCTTTCCAGGACCAAGGGACTCTTCTCCCTTAGATGTCCAACAAGACCATCCTCTGCTGTGTGTCTGGAGCCATGTGTGACTCCATGTGTACTCCTTGGTTGATGGTTTTGTCCTTGGGAGCTCTGGGAGTACTGGGTGGTTCATATTGTTGTTTCTTCTATGGTGCTGCAAACACCTTCAGCTCCTTGGGTCCTTTCTCTAGCTCCTTCATTGGGGACCCTATGCTTAGTTCAATGGCTGGCTGAGAGTGTCCCCCTCTGTATTTTTCATACACTAGCAGAGCTTCCCAGGTGACAGCTATATCCGGTTCTGGTCAGCAAGCACTTGTGGGCATCGATAAAAGTGTCTGGGTTTTGTAACTGTATATGGGATGGATCGCTACATTGGGGCAGTCTCTGGATGGTCTTTCCCTCAGACTCTGCTTCACACTTTGTATCTTCTGTGGGCTTATCTATCTCTTCTGTATAAACTATCCTCTTAGTGTTCTCCGTAGGGCTGGATTGATTGTCATAAATTTTTCCAGACTATTTTTTTTGTATGTGTGTGGAAAGCTTTCTTCCTCCATTATGGTCATCTGTTTTGCTACCCAGTAGTTTGGGTTGGCATCCATGGTTTTTAAAATTTTGATAACATTATTCACATTCATATTTGCCTTTTAAAGTTTCCATTAAGAAGTCAGCTGTTATTATCATGGGCTTGTCTTTGTACATTGCTTGGGTCTTCTCTCTTACAGTTTTAAATATCATTTATTCCTTTGCTATTTTAACTATAATATGGCTTGAGGAATTTATTTCCTATTCTTACCTGTTTAGTATTCTGTATGCCTCTCGTACTTATAAGGGTATTTATTTCCGGAGGTTTGGCAAATTTTTTTCTATGATTTAATTGAAAATTGTTTGTATGCTTTTGACCAGAATTCTTCTGCACCCACTATTTAACTTTTTTCCCCTACACATTTCATTAGTGTCATTGAAAAAAAAAACACATATTTTTTTGGTTGGATGACCCAATTCTTCTGCCTTGTTTTCAACCTCTGATATTCTGTCATCTATATGATTCATTCTGTTGGTGAAGATTTTCAGTGAGGATTTTTTTTTTTATCACACATATTGAGATTTCAGTTCTAACTTTGTTTCAGTTTGGGTTTTCTTCTTTATTTCTAGATTTTATCTGACTTACATTTTCTTTTTTTTTCTTTTCCTTTTTTATTGGTTATTTTATTTATTTACATTTCAAATGTTATCTCCCTTCCCAGTTTCCCCTCCACAAGTCTCCTCCTCCTTCCCCCTGCCTCTATGAGGGTCTCCCCCACCCATTCACCCACTCCTGATACAGTGGCCTTGTATTTCCCTATCCTGGGTCATCAAGCCTCAACAGGACCGAAGGGCTCCCCTCCCAGTGATTCCAGATAAGGCAATCCTCTGCTACATAGCCAGATGGAGCCATGGGTACCCACTGTGTACTCTTTGGTTGTTGGTTTAGTCCCTAAATCTTTTGTTTTGTTTTGTTATTTTTTGTTTTTTCTTGTTGTTTTCAACTGAGTTCTATTATTTAGACTAAGTAAGGTAAAATGTGAGGTTTTTTTAACTAGAATACGGTTGCAAGGCTCTGGACTGGGTAATGGGCTGAGAAAGAGTGCTGAGCAGGGAAGGCAGGTGTTTATTGGGTCCACCTACGTAGGCTAGAGGCCTAGAGCAGAGTGGAGTAGTGAGGACCATGGACATATAGGAGTTAGGTTCCTGATTGAGAGAGTCTGGGTCAGAATAGTTAGAGCTGTGGGTAAGTCAGGGGCAGAGGTTAAGTTTTCATTACCAGGTCCTATCCTGTGGACAGTAAGGTCTCATCATGGATGGTACTTGCATACCATTTAATCTCCAACCTTGAGCCCAACAGTAGCACTAAAGAGGCCACTACTGTGCCTTCATTAGCTTACTGAATAAGCGGTAAATTTGAAGTCAAAATTTGCTTTGATGTGCATTACCAGAAAGCTTCTCCAAATCCCCTCAGAGAAGAACAGAGCATACTGTCATTGCCCAGCAATACAATTATTACAAGACTTGCTTCTCTGAAGAATACAGAAGTCCTTGTTGTAAGCTCACTCAAGATTTCCCTTAACCACCTGCCCATTTTCCTATGCTCCTCACTTGTAGGAGTCCAAGAGATGAAGGTAAATGTTTGCTGTAGTGCAAAAGGTTATAAGAAAGTTCTATATATGTGCAGCTTCTCCAAAGTGTACTTAATGTGTTTCGAAGTTATTTATTCAAATAGAAAATGCTCAATTGTTGATTGCTCCCACTGTGTGCTGTTGTTTATCTAGACATTAAACCATGTGATACAACTCATAACACCTGTTGATTTGTAAATCTGTTTCATCCATGATTTTTCCTCTATAACATCTTTCTTCCATTTCCTTCAACTCTTAGTTCATAGCTGAAATAAAATATTTTCATTTTGTACAACTAAAATGATAGACCTGCCAAACACAATAAATACCTTTAGAGCTTGTGGTATTATATTCATTTGATACTATGTTGCCCTTTTGAATGTCTTCCATTAATAATTTTCACTAGGACAGAGCATCATTCTTATCTTATTTTCCCAGAAGTTGCCATTCTGATTATCTCATAAAATATATCTGACAAATATTTGTGGAATTAAATTAAAGGGAAATACAGGAATTAATGAGAAGGTTTACTTTTGATCAAATATATATTTTAGATTTTATTAATGTACAAGCTAGATGTGTTGTTAGCAATTGTGATATGTCAAAATTTGAATGTGGAATATTGGAACATCTGTTTCTGTCCCTCCTATGCAGCTCACTCCTTGGATAATGTGGCACTGCTGAGTATCAGCCTCTCAAACACAGAATTCCAAGTGCCTTATAATACATCTTGGTTTGTATTTCTCCAAGTATTGTTGTATTTTAATTGGACATTGTCTAACAAAAGAACTATTAGAACAAAAAATGCTGGAGCCTCAAACACCTTGATGACTGCTAGGGATTGACAGTGAATCAGGGGTTGAGATGTCAGGGTCCTTTTCTAAACACTAAGCTCCAGAAGTTGCTATCTTGCTTTCTGTAATAGACTGTCATGTTTTGACTTATGTGTGACTAAAATAAAGACAGCGAAGTTTAAGGGGACTATATAATAGTTAAATGTGAACTGCTATAAAATTATCCCTGATGTTTTCTCCTTGCATAAAACATTCTTTTTTTTTTTTTAATTTAATTTAATTTTATTTTTTTAATTTACATTCCAAATCACTTCCCCTTTCCCGTTTCCTCCCTCCCCGAAAGTCCCATAAGCCCCCTTCCCTCCCTCTTTTCTCCGTTCAACCCCCTCTCATTACTCTGTCCTGGCGTTCCCCTACATCCAGTCTTATGGCTGAGAAGCACCTAAAGAGATGTTCATCATCCTTAGTCATTAGGGAAATGCAAATCAAAACAACCCTGAGATTCCATCTCACACCAGTCAGGATGGCTAAGATCAAAAACACAGGAGACAGCAGTTGTTGGCGAGGATGTGGAGAAAGAGGAACACTCCTCCACTGCTGGTGGAATTGCAGGCTGGTACAACCACTCTGGAAAGCAGTCTGGCGGCTCCTCAGAAAACTGGGCATGACACTTCCGGAGGATCCGGCTATACCACTCCTGGGCATATACCCAGAGACTTTACCTGCATGCAATAAGGACACATGTTCCACTATATTCATAGCAGCCTTATTTATAATAGCCAGAAGCTGGAAAGAACCCAGATGTCCCTCAACGGAGGAATGGATTCAGAAGATGTGGTATATTTACACAATGGAATACTACTCTGCAATTAAAAACAATGAATTCACGAAATTCCTAGGCAAATGGTCAGAACTTGAAAATATCATCCTTAGTGAGGTAACCCAATCACAAAAGATCACACATGGTATGAAGTCACTGATAAGGGGATATTGACCCAGAATCTCAGAATACCCTAGACACAATCAGCATATCAATAGATTTCTAAAAAGATGGAAGGAGAGACCCCTGGTCCTGCATAAAACATTCTTAAGTTATTGAAAACAGAGTCCTTCTATTTTAATCTGGTTCAAATAGGGGGAAGAATAATGACAGCCTAGAGGTTCCTGCCACACAGGGAATGCTATCAGCTGAATATTGTAAGTTTCTCCCTAACATTAGTCCATTACATAGCTTCTTTACTGACCTCCCAAAGGAGCAGTAAAGCTGAAGGCATGAGTGGAGAATTGCTGATATTTATCATGAAAGAGCCTGTTCACATAGAAATGAGGCCACGTAAAAGTAAGACCGGCAGAAATTTCACCAGAGATTCACTTTCAGGGAATGAAACACATAATATGCTTTAAAAGTTGTCAGTTTTGCTCAGCCATATGGGATGTGTGTGTAAACTCTTGTGACTTGACTTGTTCCAGAATATATTTGTAGGATTATTGCCAAGTTAATATTGTAGACTTGATTCTCTAGCATTCAAGCTTTCTTTTTTTTTTTTTTGTCAACCAATAATTTTTTTTTTATTTTCTATATTCTTTATTTACATTCCAAATGATTTCCCCTTTCCCAGTTCCTGCCTCCCCGAAAGTCCCATAAGCCCACTTCCCTCTCCCTGTTCCCCATTTGCCTAAGAATTTCATGAATTCATTGTTTTTAATTGCTGAGTAGTATTCCATTATGTAAATATACATGGAAAATATCTCTGATAAAATTGAAGCAATATATAGAAAAACACGTTAAGATTGACTATTTCATGGAAAAATTATACAGATAAAATGGTAGGCATAAAATATTCCTAAGTTGATTGAAAGTGGAATTATAAACATTTTCTGATAAAATTGAAAATCTACAAGGAAAATATTTCTGATAAAACTCAAGAAATATATAGAAAAACATGTTAAAACTGACTATTTCATGAAAAATTATACAGATAAGATAGTAGGCATAAAAATATTCCTAAATTGATTGAAAGTAGAGGTAAAAACATTTTCTGATAAAATTGAAGATTTACATGGAAAATATCTCTGATAAAATTGAAGAAATTTATATAGATAAATTGGTAGGAATTAAAATATTCCTAAGTTGATTGAAAGTAGAATTATAAACATTTTCTGATAAAATTGAAGATTTACACAGAAAATATTTCTGATAAAATTGAAAAAAATTTGGAAAAACATTAAAATTGAAGATTATCATGGAAAATTATACAGATAAAATGATAGGCATAAAAACATTTCTCAGTTGATTGAAAGTGAACAAGCTGAGAGAAGTCTAGAGTATATGCAGATGGAGCAAATAACAAAATGAAGAGCACAAGTTTACTTGCTGTGTTTTGTGGGTTGCTCAATAAGATGAAAGCCTGTAATCTGTACTTAGCAGTTAATTCCTAAACACTTTCTGGATTCCTCATCAGGGTTTTTCTTTGTGTTTTATATGTATATAAAAAAAACATTTTAAAGGCTATTACTCTAAACAATCTGTGATTACATAAAAGAATAAAACTGAGGTTCTCATTTTGAAATATCAAATCTTCACATCAGTTGTGGTCTTTACATGAAGGCCTCCTAAAGACACGTGTACTGTCTTTCTATTATCAATGATGACTTAAGCAAGCATGGGTACACTTTAAGTATCCCCCATGTGTTACTTGGGAACAGTGTGAAGGTAGAAGTCAGTTAGGACAAAATAGAGCACTTATACCAAGATTTCAGAGGACAAAGAGTAGACTCTTTAGAGACCATGTGCCAGCGGGCAGCTCCTCAGTGACAATTGGTCCAGCTGCTGAAAATAAATTAAGCAATAAACATGGAAAGCCACTGAGATTTCTAAGCCACAATATCTGTACTATATGACGCACATTTGCATTGTCACTGACTGATCTGTAAGTAGACCTCAGAACTCTTGCTCTTCTGATGCATTTGTTGCCAAATCTTGAATAGAAATAGCATGCCTACAAGTTGATTAATAGCACAGGTGGATACTCCCTTTAAAGAATAATGAAATTAATCAGAATAAAAACGGAAGGCAAATACTTAAATTTCTGAAGAGAAAAAGAGAAAACTAGCAATGACTATCGCATTGTATAACTGCATACTCAAATAGTTGCATCTGTGAACATGAGTTAAATTTTGCTTCGCACTGGTCTCTTAGGAAATAATTGGATAGCTGGGTTTGCTGTATGGGTTGTGATCAGTGATTGTTTCATGTGAAAGAGGAAGTAAAACTTTTCTAAACTCAGTCAAGGATGTTCCTGATGTTCTCTGAGACTTCCTGTTGAGGATCGTGCATCACATTCACACTGATGACTAGGATTTCTGAATTTTTGTCCTTGGTACAAGGACAAACCTACAGTTCACACACATACCCTTAAGTCCTCTAGAATACTTTAGTGACAAAGGAGTTCCTAACTTCTATCCACTGAGATTTTCTATTTAGTGAATGGTTCATTTAATTTTAATTCAGCAAGAAATCTTAATGTATTGATTTAAAGAAAATAAATTATATTGGTAGTCATATAATAAATTTATGTTTCCCTAATGGGTTTCCAGATTCTAGGTATCTAGTCTTCATGTAAGAAAGAAGGAAATAGAATGATGGAGCAAACGAAGTTGTTACTTTTATTACAAAAGTAAAATGTTCTTGGTAGTCATATAATAAATTTATGTTTCTTCTTACTATCTAAAATTTGGTTGTTTAGACAGTCTACCTATAAGACCGGAAGGGTCATTTTTAGTTTTATAACCTTTACATTATATAAACAAATTTTTAGTTGCCTTTCAAATTGGTAGTCAAGTTAATAGAGGCCATGACTTTTAACTCTCTTGTTATGCAATTCTGACCTATGCAGGCAACAGAAAATCTAATGTATTTGCCTGAACTGATTGTAGGTAGGAGATGGAGAAAGGAAAAAGAAAGAAAAATATCCCTAGATAACAAATTATATAAAGTGTCAGAGCAACAAGGCATAGTCTTAGAAATGCAAATGAGACAATTCTAATTGAAAGAGGAAAATAATTAAAATCAGATTTAATATTATTGAGAATCTACTCAACAGAAATGAGGCCTTTACTGAATATAGCCAATATAGTTATTGGCAGAACAAAATAATTTTTATTTTCTTTAAATCAATACATTAAGATTTCTTGCTGAATTAAAATTAAATGAACCATTCACTAAATAGAAAATCTCAGTGGATAGAAGTTAGGAACTCCTTTGTCACTAAAGTATTCTAGAGGACTTAAGGGTATGTGTGTGAAATGTTCTTATAGGCTGCTAAATAATGATGTTACATTTCATAAAGATATTTTGGAAGGTAACCTGGCTCTATTTGGGAACAATATATATTTTATTTATGACTAATTAAATGTTATTGCCAATTCACCTGTTATACCTAACTAATTTGGTGAGTTTTTTCTCACTTACTCATGTTCCACCAAAAGTCTCTGATCTTATTTTATTATACTACTTAATTCCATACATGACATTAACTTAAATTCTGCAAGGAGATGGATTCTTTCTAGTATAAGTCACTCAGTGCAAGTGGTTTTATATTTGTTTGTTTTGTTTTAAATGTTTAGATCTGTTCCAATTAGAGGCACCCATTAGCATGCTGTGTTTGTCATGCAGTCTGCAGAAATTTCAGAAGATTCTGATGGTTTAAAAGGCAAATAAATTAAATTGATCTAGAATAGTTAATATTTCTCATTGTCAACTATGCCAAGATTTATAAAGCTTTGCCCTTATGTAAAATTTTCAGCAGACCCTAAACTAGGAAGCTATAGACTTTCATGAGAAATTAAACTTTACCTGTAGAAATACTAGCTACAGAAAGTACTAATGCTCACAACGCAGCATAATAATAATTGTTAGGAGAGAATGTAGGCTGTGAATATTTATGGAATAAATATACCCATGAACAGCTGTTGTTTATTTATGAAGTCAAAAAATGAGCTAAGTCCAGCAAAGTTTTAAAGTTAGTGAAGATCTTCCCTGGGCTGGGAAGATCAAGAGACAAAGGCCATTTCTCACCATCTCAAAGAAAAATTCATAACCTAAGTGCTGGCTGCCTCTGCAGAAACCTGTGGGGTCTTTTCCTTATACTGCATCAGGTGGAACAGAAGGAAACAGCTGGACACAGAGGGGCAAATATCAACAGCTCCCCATGATTGCAAAGAGCTGCCAAGTACAGAAGGACGTTTCCCCCTCTCAGTATCTTCTGCTCACTTGTTGATCTGTCTTAAACAACACATATGAGATTTAGAGTGTCTACATGACATTTATATAATGCTGGTACTGTAAAATAAAATAGACATTATTTATAAATGTTATAACAATTCCATTATAAAATATGTATTTCCCCTCTGTTTTACAGTTAAAGTAATGGAAAAAAGCAAATATTTCTGTGCCAGGTTAGGAAGACACTTGGTGATACCTCTATAGAGCATGAAAAGACAAACTTCCCTGGCTTCCTTTCTCCATCATAGAAATTCTAGCAGTATGGATTTGCCTGCTATGCTGTATGTAGTTATATGCCTAGGGCAATAGACGATCTAGTAATGTAATTTATAAGGCACTATAGATCAGTAATTTTTATTATTCACTTTCTGCTAATTGATTTCTCCCTCTCTCAAATATGATTTTTGTTTTTCTGATAAGTATTGCTTCTATCTCTAACCTTGTATGAAACAGATAATTTGAACTATCAGAGATTCAAAGAGCCTTTTGGAAAAATTTAAGCTACAGGAGAACAAACAGAATGAAAATGGAAAAGAATGTTAAACATAAGAGATAATCTTAAAACAGAGGTTTGAGTTTGTTTGCATGTAAATATACTATTTGAGCCTTTTTAATCCCTCCCTTCTTCCCAAATAATGACATGGTAGCATGTTATCTATTAATAGCCTTCTAGAACTATACCTCGGCAGATTCTGATCTATTTTAACCTGAGTGTGCTAGCTACTGTTCAGCCATGTGCTCGATTACATTACTTGTCATCTTAACGTTGCCTTGACTGCTCCTGGTTGATTTGTATCCTCATAGTGACTGTCTCACGGTGACTCTTCTCATGAGACTTTCTACCTGGGACTCTGCACTGGGAATGTAAGTCATGCCTTAACTCTCATGCCCTGTTATAAGATAATCATATCTTCAGTAACCAATCAGAGGTAAAGGAGAACAATTTTTGCACAACATTTGAACAGATGTTATACAAAAATGACAGTACCAGGTCCATATTGCAACCAGATCTCTGTGGTATAGAACTCAGCAAATGAATACACAGTGAAAAAAAAATCCCTCAACACTTGCTCTGTTGGGGAGCTAATGAGAGTTATAAAAGAGTTAACATTTTAGTGTGATTTTTGCAGTATTAGTAGAAATGCCTCAAGATCAGCAAATACTCTTTTCTAGTACAGAAGCATGTCTACATGTCCCTACATCACTCAGTCTGTCCTCAAGTAGACCTGGGTTTTTCTTTGCAGATGCATAGTGAGAATGGAAAAAATGCTAACTAGACTAAGTCATCTGAGTTCTGGGTATAGCACTCTTTTTCCTGATAAATCACAGGGCTGCTAATTGCAGGAATTCTTCTGCCTTTAAATCCATGCCCTTTTTTTTTTGAATGAAGAGGAACTAAAATGAGATTCTGCTAAAATCAGGAACAAGACAGTATTGTCTACTCCCTCTGCACCTACTCAATAAAGAACTTGAAGTTTTAGAAGAAGCAATAAGACAACTCAAGGAGAACAAGGGAATAGAGATTGGAAAGGAAGAATTCAAAATATCTCTATTTGAAGAAGATATGATCATACATAGAAGATATTCCACTGAAAAACTTCTCTATCTGATAATCACATTAAAGTAACAGAATATTAATGTGATTCACAAAAGTATTTAATTTCTGATAAAACTGAAGATCCACATGGAAAATACTTCTGACAAAATTGAGGAAAAATACAGGAAAACATTAAAATTGAAGATTATCATGGACACTTACACCTACAAAATGGTAGGCACAAAAACATTCCTAAATTGATTGAAAGTGAAACTACAAACACCCCTTCCCCATGAAACCAAAGATCTACATGAAAAACACCTTCTACAAAATCGAAGAAACACACAGAAAAAATATTAAAATTAAAGATTATCATGGAAAATAATACAGTCAAAATGGTAGACACAAAAAGCATTACTAAATTGAAAGAGGAGTCACAAACATTTTCTGATAAAATTGAAGATCCACATGAAAAACATCTCTGTTAGACTTTTTTTGTTGGGGCATTGAGTCTATTGACATTATAAGATATTAAGGAATAGTGATCGTTGCTTCCTGTTATTTTTGATGTTCATTTTATGTTTGTGTGATTACTTTCTTTTGGGTTTGTTGGAAAAAGATTACTTTCTTGCTTTTTCTAGGGTGTAGTTTCCCTCCTCATGTTGGCGTTTTCCATCTATTATCCTTTGTAGGGCTGATTTGTGGAAAGATTGTGTAAATTTGGTTTTATTATGGAATATCTTGGTTTCTCCATCTATGGTAATTGAGAGTTTTGCTGGGTTTGGGCTGGCATTTGTGTTCTCTTAGGGTCTGTATGAGATCTGGCCAGGATCTTCTGGCTTTCATCGTCTCAGGTGTGAAGTCTGGTGTAATTCTGATAGGCCTGCCTTTATAGGTTACTTGACCTTTATCTTTTACTGCTTTTAATATTCTTTCTTTGATTAGTGCATTTTGTGTTTTGATTATTATGTGCCGGGAGGACTTTCTGGTCTGGTCCAGTCAGTTTGGAGTTCTGTAGGATTCTTGTATGTTCATGGACATCTCTTTCTGTAGGTTAGGGAAGTTTTCTTCTATAATTTTGTTGAAGATATTTACTGGTCCTTTAATTTTGAAATCTTCACTCTCTTCTATACCTATAATCCTTAGGTTTGGTCTTCTCATTGTGTCCTGGATTTCCTGGATGTTTTGGCACAGGAGCTTTTTGCATTTTGCATTTTCTTTAATTGTTGAGTCAATGTTTTCTATGGTATCTTCAGCCCCAGAGATTCTTTCTTCTATCTCTTGTATTCTATTGTTGATGCTTGCATCTATGACTCCTGAATTCTTTCCAAGATTTTCTATCTCCAGAGATGTCTCTCTTTGTGATTTCTTTATTGTTTCTACTTCTATTTTTAGATACTGGATGGTTTTGTTCAGTTCCTTCACTTGTTTGTTTGTGTTCTCCTTTAATTCTTTCAGGGATTTTTGTTTTTCGTCTTTAAGGGCCTCTACCTGTTCACCCATGCTCCCCTGTATTTCTTTCAGGGATTTTAACTTAGGAACATTTTTATACTTTCCATCTTATCTGTATTATTTTCCATGTAATAGTCAGTTTTAACATGTTTCTCTATATAGTTCTTGAATTTTTTTCAGGTATATTTTCCTTGTAGATCTTCAATTTTATCAGAAAGTGTTTATAATTCCACTTTCAAAAAACATAGGAATATCTTTATACCTACCATTTTAACTGTATAATTTTTCCATGAAATACTCAATCTTAACATATTTTTTATATATTTCTTCAATTTTATCAGAGATATTTTCCAGGTAAATCTTCAATTTTATCAGAAAATGTCTATTATTTCACTTTCAACCAACTTAGAAATATTTTTATGCCTACCATTTTATCTGTATAATTTTCCATGATAATCTTCAATTTTAATGTTTTTCCATATATTTTTTTTTCAATTTTATCAGAAATATTTTCTGTGTAAATCTTCAATTTTATCAGAAAATGTTTATAATTCTACTTTCAATCAACTTAGGAATATTTTAATTCCTACCAATTTATCTGTATAAATTTCTTCAATTTTATCAGAGATATTTTCCATGTAAATCTTCAATTTTATCAGAAAATGTTTTTACCTCTACTTTCATTCAATTTAGGAATATTTTTATGCCTACTATCTTATCTATATAATGTTTCATGAAATAGTCAGTTTTAACGTGTTTTTCTATATATTTCTTGAGTTTTATCAGAAATATTTTCCTTGTAGATTTTCAATTTTATCAGAAAATGTTTATAATTCCATTTTCAATCAACTTAGGAATATTTTTATGCCTACCATTTTATCTGTATAATTTTTCCAGGAAATAGTCAATCTTAACGTGTTTTTCTATATATTTCTTCAATTTTATTAGAGATATTTTCCATGTATATTTACACAACGGAATACTAATCAACAATTAAAAACAATGAATTCGTGAAATTCTTAGGCAAATGGGGAACAGGGGGAGGGACGAGGGCTTATGGAACTTTCGGGGAGGGGGGAACTGGGAAAGGGGAAATCAATTGGAATGTAAATAAAGAATATAGAAAATAAAATTAAAAAATAATTAAAAGAAGAAAAGAAAAGAAAAAAAAAGTACTTAATTTCTTAGGTAGTAATGTTAACCAAGCAAGTGGAAGGACTTAAATGACAAAATCTTGAAGTTGCAATACCCAAATTGAACCTGTAAGCTTTACCGACTCAAGGACCAGGTAACTTCTTGGAATGGTGAGAGTTGGAGTTCCTGTAAAGTAACAAAAGTCTGGAGGGAATGTGTGGTGGCCTAAGAGTTTGATTTTATAAGGCCCTGAGACATGTACCTTGGGGCCACTCAGCTAGAAGTTTCAGGGAGCTCTCCTGACCAATGTCCATCTTGTTCAGTGTTTAATAAAGATTGCTTCAAATTTGGCTCATATTGGTAGAACTGCTTTTTTTTTTCTATTGTAAATTTCAGGATAAACATAAGGAAGCCACATTGAGATAATTCCACCCCAAATTCTGTGAAGCTAGGATCTTCATTCTAGGTCAAGGAATCCCCCCTTCCTAACCCTCAGTAGATGGCCATGATAACAAGCATTTGTTTAAATGGATGCCTCCTTTTGTGGTAAGTCATAGAAGCCTTTTTGGTTGTGAGCCTAGTCTTTAATGGCTGAACTGATTCTCCAGCTCCAAAGAAGCCTTTTTAAGCTAGCTTCTTGTCTGGTTTTTGGATTCTGGTCATGGGGTACCTTATTTGGGGACTAAGAAAAACCAGAGTCCTACAAAATCATTTGTACATGGCGTAGGTGATGCTCTACATCCAACTGACTGTTTCTGGTTAATTGGGGGTTCATCCAGAGATACCAGTTGTTTTCTGACCTACCTTGGTGCTCTGAGAACACCTTGGTAACAACTGGGAACCAGGTCAGGAAATATAAGGAAACCCAGCATCTTAGTGCCAGCTTCATTAAGGTTCTAATCCCTAGGTGGCACAACATAGTCAAAGATGCCAGGACACTGCAGGACAGTTGACAGACTGTGAGTCTGGAGAAGTCTAGTATAGGGATTTCAGGGTATTGTCAAAAAAAAAAATCCCAGGACAACATGATTTTATATCATAGAATTCTACAAAACTTTCAAAGAATGGCTAAGACCAATACTCCCCAAACTGTTCCAAATAATAGAAACAGAAGGAGTAGGAAAAAACTCATTATATGAAGCCACAGTCACTCTGAACCACACAAGGACTCAACAAAGAATGAGAAAGTCACACCAATCTCTCTTATGAACATTGATGCAAAAATACTAAATAAAATACTCACGAACTAAATCTAGAAACACATAAAAAGCCTCATCCACTGTAATCATGTAGGCTTCATTCCAAGAATGAAGGAATGGTTCAATATATTAAAATTCATAGATGTAATTCACCATATAAACAAACTGAAAGAAAAAATTACACAATCATTTCATTAGATTCTGAAAAACCTTTGACAAAATCCAACATCTCTTCATTTTAAAAATCTTAGAGAGGTTAAGGATACAAGGCACATACCTAAACATAATAAAAACAATATACAGCAAGCCAATAGCCAATATCAAACAAATGGAGAGAAATATAAACAATTCCACTAAAATCAAGGACATATATCTATTCAATATAGTACTTGAAGTTCTAGCTTGAGAAATACGACAACTAAAAATGATCAAGAAGATACAAAATGGAAAGGAAGAAGCCAAATTTCGCTGTTTTCAGATGGTATGATAGTATACATAAGCAACCCCAAAAATTCTTCCAGGAACTCCTACAACTGATAAACACCTTTTGTAAAGTGGCTGGATACAAAAACATCAGTTGTACTTTATACAAATGAACAAATGATAAACAGGTCAAGAAAGAAATTAGGGAAACACCTTCTACAGTAGCAACAAATGTTATAAAATATCTTGGTGCAACTCTAACTGAGCAAGTGAAAGACCTATATGACAAGAACTTCAAGTTACTGTCAAAAGAAATTTAGGAAAACATCAGAAGACAAAAAAAAAAAAAAGATCTCCCATGCTCATAGACTGATAGGATTAACAGTGAAAATGGCCAACTTGCCAAAAGCAATTTATAGATTCAATGGAGTTCCCATCAAAATTCCAGTTTCAAAAAAAAAAAAAAACCCACAACTTTTTTATAGACCTTGACAGAGCAATTCTCAACTTCGTATGGAAATAAAAGAAAATCCAGGAAAGCTAGAGCAATCCTGAACAAAAAAAAGAACTTCAGAAGATATCACAGTCCCTGACGTCAAGCTATATTACAGAGCAATAGTAATAAAAACTGCATGATATTGGTATAGCAACACAAGTTCATCAATGGAATCAAATTGATGACCGAGAAATAAACCCACACAAGGAAAAGGATGGCCACTATCACCATATCTATTCAATATAGTACTCAAAATGTTAGCTAGAACAATAAGACAACAAAAGAGATCAAGGGGATACAAATTGGCAAACAAATAAAAGTATCACTATTTGCAGATGATATGATAGTATACATAAGCAACTCCAAAAATTCTACCAGAGATTTCTCCAACTGATAAACAACTTCAGCAAAGTGGCTGGATATAAAATTAACCAAAACAAATCAGTAGTCTTCCTCTACTCAAAAGATAAACAAGCTGAGAAAAAAATTAGCGAAATGATACCCTTCACAATAGTCACAAATAATATTACATACTTTGGTGTGACTCTAACCAAGCAAGTGAAAGATCTGTATGACAAGTACTTCAAGCCTCTGAAGAAAGAAATCGAAGAAGATCTCAGAAGATGGAACAATCTCCCATGCTCGTGGATTGGCAGGCTTAATATTGTAAAAATTGTCATCTTGCCAAAAGCAATCTATAGATTCAGTGCAATCCCCATCAAAATCCCGACACAATTCTTCAAAGACACGTAAAGAACAATTCTCAAATTCATCTGGAAAGGCAAAAACAAAACAAAACAAAACAGAAGAAAAAACCCAGAATAGTGAAAATAATTCTTAACCATAAAAGAATGGCTGGGGCAATCACCATCCTTGATGGCAAGCTGTACTACAGAGCAATAGTGATTTAAAAAAAAAACCTGCATGATATTAGTACAGAGACAAACATGTTGATCAATGAAATAGTATTGAAGACCCAGAAATAAAACCACACACTTATGCATAATTGATCTTTGATAAAGGAATCAAAAAAAGACAATAAAAAAAGAAAGCATCTTCAATAAATGGTGCTGGTCTAACTGACTGTCTATATTTAGAAAAAAGAAAATAAACCCATATTTGTCACCTTGCACAAAGGTCAAGTTCGTGTGGATCAAGATCCTCAACATAAAATCAGATACACTGAATCTAATAGAAGAAAAAGTGGGAAAGAACCTTGAACTCATTGGTACAGGGGGAAATTTCCTAAACAGAACTCTAATGGCATATGCTCTAAGATCAAGAAGTGATAGATGGGACCTCATAAAACTGGAAAGGTTCTGTAAGGCAAAGGACATAGTCAATAATACAAATCTGCAACCTACAGATTGGAAAAAATATCTTCACTAATCCCACATCTGATAGAGGGCTAATATCCAAAATATATTAAGAACTCAAGAAACTAACCACCAAAAAAACAAACAACCCAATCAGAAAATGGGATATAGAACTAAACCAAGATTTCACAACACAGGAATCTTGAATGGGGGAGAACCGCCTAAAAAAAATGTTCAAAGACCTTTGTGATCAGGGAAATGCAAATCAAAACGACCCTGAGATCCCACCTTACAGCAATCAGAATAGCTAATATCAAAACCTCAGGTGACAGCACAAGTTGGCAAGGATTTGGAGAAAGAACACTCCTCCATTGCTGGTGGGATAGCAAACTGGTACGACCACTCTGGAAAGCAATCTGGAAGTTCCTTGGAAAATTGGAAATGAATCTACCTGAAGACTTAGCAATACTACTCTTGGGAATATACCCAAAAGACACCCCACCATGCCACTGGGGCACATGTTCCACTACGTTCATAGAGGCCTTGTTTGTGACCACCAACCAGGTAGCATACAACAGCTGATATGAAGCCCCCAAAACATACACAGCAGATGACTGCTGGGTCTGGGTTCAATCAGAGAAGATGCACCTAACCCTCAAGAGACTGGAGGCCCCAGGAAATTTAGTGTTCTTGTGGGGTGGGGGTGGATGGTGGGGACATACTTGTGGAGACAGTGGTGTGAGGAGGAGGAATGGGATGTGGAACAATCAGAGGGTGGACCAGGAGGGGAATAAAAGTAAGTAAGTAAGTAAGTAAATAAATAAATAAATAAATAATTTTTTAAAAAAGAAATAAACCCACACACCAATGGACACTTGATTTTGGACAAAGAAGGTAAAACTATGTGATGAAAAATGGAAAGTATCTTCAACAAATAGTGCTGGCTCAACAAAGTTCTGCATGTAGAAGGATGCAAACAGATCCATATCTATCTCCCTGTACAAAACATAAGTTCAACTATATTAAAGACTTCAAAGTAAATCCAGATACACTAAATCTTTTAGAACAGAAAGTGGGGAATAGCCTAGAGTTCACTGGTACAGGAGACAATTTCCTGCACAGAACACCGATGGCTATGCTCTAAGATCAACAATTGAGAAATTGTACCTTAATCCCAGCACTTGGGAGGCAGAGGCAGGTGTATTTCTGAGTTCGAGGCCAGCCTGGTCTACAGAGTGAGTTCCAGGACAGCCAGAGCTACACAGGGAAACCCTGTCTCAAAAAACCAAAAAAAAAAAAAATAAAGAAAAAGAGAACTTGTACCACACAAAACTGAAAAATTTCCTCAAAAGCAAAGGATAGTACAAATAGGACAAACCAGCAGCCCACAGATTTGGAAATTATCTTCCCCAACTATATATTTGACAGAGGGTTAATATCCAAAATTTATGACGATCTCAAGAAATTAGATACCAACAACCCCCAATCACTCAACTTAAAAATGGGCTATAGAACAAAAACACAGAATTCTTAACAGTAATCACGAATGGCTGAGAAGCACTTAAAGAAATGTTCACTGTTTGTAGTCATCAAGAAAATGAATAGTAAAACAACCCTAAGATTCCATTTTGTATCCATCAGAATGGCAAAGATCAAAAACTCAAGTGATAGCACCTGCTGGTGAGCAACACCCCTCCATTTCTCTTGGGATTTCAAACTTGTACAACAACTTTGGAAATCAATTTGGCAGTTTCCCAGAAAACTGAGAATAGTTCTACCTCAAAACCCAGATATACCACTCCTGGGAAAAGACCCAAAGATGCCCCATTACCAGAGGGACACTTGCTCAACTATGTTCATAGTAGATTTATTTGTTATAGTCAGAAACTGGAAGCAACTTAGACGTACCTCAACTGAAGAATGGGTGGAAAAAAATGGTACATATACACAATGGAATACTATTCAGCTACTAAAATCAAAGACATCAGGGATTTTGCAGGCAAATGTATGGAACTTCAGAGTATCATCCTGATATCCCCACATTTGGTATGTACTGTCTCATAAGTGGACATTAGTCATATAGTTCAGGACAACCATGCTATAATCCATAGACCCAAAGAAACTGAATAATAAGGATTTCCCAAGGGAGAATGTGTGACTTTCACTGAGAAGGGGAAATTGAATAATCATCCGAAGTGGATGGAGAGAAGGAATTGGGTAGGAGTGGAGCTGAGGAGCATAATTGAGATGGTGATAGGTGTGGGTAGGGGCAGTAGGGAGGGCTAGAAGTGAGAATGGAAATAGAGAGGGAATGCATCTCTGGTGACTAGCTGGAGGCCTGAGATGGCAAAGGAGATGGGGAGTCTTTGGGGTGACCCTAGTTTAGATTCCTACCAGAGCGGGCTATAGAAACTGGAGTGATCACCTCGCATAGCCAGGCAGGACTTTAAGAGAAGGAAGGGGGGTATCAGTCCACCCACAAAAATTCCAACCTCAAATTTGTCTTGCCTACCAGATGTGTAGGGATTAAGAGAGACTGACAGACCAGATAACCAATGACTGTATTAACTTGAGATGCATCCAATGTAAGAAACCAACCACTGATACTATTAATGATACTTGGCTATGCTTCCAGACAAGAACCCAGCATAACTGTCTCCTGAGAAGCTTCATCCAGCAGTAAATGAAGGCAGATGCAGAGACCCACAGCCAAACATCAGGCTGAGCCTGCAGAGTCTTGTGAAAGAGTGGGAGATTGAAGTGAGCAAGCTAGAAAAGTAAAGGACACCACAAGAAGACACACAAAGTCTAATAACTTAGGACCATGTGGGTTCTCAGAGAGTGGGCCACCAACTAGGGAACATGTAAGAGCTGGACCTCGATTTCCTACACATTTGTAGTAAATGTGCAGCTTGGTCTTCATGTGGATCCTCTAAACACTGAAGCAGGGGCTGTTTCAGTCTCTGTCCCCTGCCATTGGATCCCTTTCTGTCTACTTGGACTGGGGAGCTGGGCCTAAGTGGGATAGGATGTTCCTGGACCTGCCAGACTATATATGCTAGGGTGCAGTGGTACCCAAGTGGTGCTACCCTTCTCTAAGGAGAAAGGGAATGGGCAATAGAGGTAGATATTTGCAAAAGTGGTACTTGGAAGAGAGGACTGGGGGGGGTGCTCTGATTAGGATGCAGAGGGATTGGGGTGGGGTAGGGGTGAGGTGATCCTTTTAGAGACAGGGGGGCAGGGAAGAGATATGGGATGGGGAACAGTCAGAAGGTGGACCAGGAGGAGAATAAAATGTAGAGTATATAAAAAAAGATTAAATAAAATAAAAAAATTAGGAAAAATCATGAAGTAAATTCTGAAGGTTACAAAAATGATTTAAATAATATAAAAATAAAATTACTTTCTCCCTGTTATGCCATCATTACACTATGATTTCAATGGTTCAGATTTATAACATCGATCAATGGATTTCTGATAAGATGTAGAGTACTATTTTTAATTTAGTCACAAACTAAGATTTTAAATTGCATTTGGTTTCTTTCTAAGTATAGATTTAAAGGTGTGTTTTATTAGGCTAAAAACATCTCTCCAATCTCTATATATCCAGCTCTCTAAACAGAGGAAAACTTTTCATGCTTTTTAACCCAAAACTATAGGGTTTTTTTTTTGTTGTTGTTGTTGTTGGTTTTTTTTTTTTTTTTTTTTTTGGCCAAGACTTAAAGGCATGAGTCTATTACAGCTGTTTGACAATATAACTTTCAGTACAATGCAATGTTAATATGCCAAAATTTTTATCTCATTTTGTAAACTGATTATTTATGTAAGCTTCAGGGAGTCAAAAAGATCATAAAACTTAGATCCACCAGGCACAGGTAATACTCCAGAGAAATAAAGCCTAGGTTTTTGCACATGTTTTTCTTTTTTTCCTGAGAATGGGATTTTCTCTGATTTTGGGATTCCTCCCCTTCCCCAATTAGTGGGATTATAGGCCCAATGGGCTTTGTTTATTTGTTTGTGTTTGGTTTTGTTCTTCAATTTTGACTTCTGTCCCTAGTCTTTATTTTTTCAGCAGATTTTTGCTTGGCTATAAGACACCATCCAGAGATCACCAGTGAACTAAAAACTGCTGAGCTCTGGACTTCCAAAAAGGTGATGTAAACCATTCTAGTCAAAGTCACTTCTCCCTGTCTCTTCAGCTATATCAGCAAATCAGATGTTTCTGATAAATGTCCCATTGCACAACCTTTGACTAGCTTGTTAGCTTTCCTGGGCCCTGACAATGATTCCCTAGTGTCAGCTGGAAGTACTAAAGAAGAAAGTACATCATTCCTTGCCCCATGCTACAAAAGGCAGAAATCCTAAGTTGAAAGGAAGCTCCCTAGCATAGGGGACAAAATGGCTACCTATAATGCTGATTGACAAAACAGGAATGTGGACCAAGTTTTTCAACTGATACATTCATTAACTAAAATAGTTTTATAATATGATAGGGTACTTGGCGTGGTTTGTGAAAAGAAAAACAAAACAAAAAATCAAAATTAAAAAAAAACAGTATTACATGGTTTGTAGCAAATGTGCAGCTTGGTCTCCCAAGCTTATCCTCCCTGACTTCAAACTATATTACAGAGCAATAGTAATAAAAAGTTCATGACATCAGTATAGGAACAAACACATTGATTAATGGAATCGAATTGATGACTGAGAAATAAACTCACACACCAGTGAACAGTTGATTTTTGACAAAGAAGTCAAGACCATACCATGGAAAAAAGAAATCATCTTCAACAAATGGTGCTGTTTCAACCAAATATTTTAGTGGGATTGCTTCAAGTAAGTCTGCATTCAATTTGATATTGGTTGGTTTGCTGTACACTACTTTTATTATGTTTAGGTATATGCCTAGAATTCCTGATCTTTCCAGTAATTTTAACATGAAGAGATGTTGTATTTTGTCAAATGTTTTTTTTTCAGAATCTAATGAGATGGTCATGTGATGTTTTTCTTAGAGTTTGTTAATGAAGTGGATTACATACCTGGATTTTCATATATTAAACTAACTTGCATCCCTAGGATGAGGACTACTTGATCATGGTGAATGATCATTTTGATGTGTTCGTGGATTCTGTTCGCAAGAATTTTATTGAGTATTTTTGGATCTATATTCATAAGCGAATTTAGACTGAAGTTCTCTTTCTTTGTTCGGTCTTTGTGTGTTATAGGTATCAGCGCAATTGTGGCTTCATAGAATGAATTAGGTAGTGTTCATTTTGTTTCAATTTTCTGGAATAGTTTGAGGAATATTGTTATTAGATCTTCTTTGAAGATCTGGTAGAATACTGCGTTAAAGCCATCTGGCCCTGAGCTTATTTAATTGAGAGGATTTTAGGGATTTCTCCTATTCCTTCCTGTATATTGGACTGTTTAGATAGTTTACCTGCTCTTGATTTAACTTTGGTATGTGGTATCTGTCTAGAAGATCATCCATTCATCTAGATTTTCCTGTTTTGTTGAGTATAGGCTTTTGTAGAAGGATCTGATGAGCTTTTTTAATTTCCTCAGTTTCTGTTGTTATGTCACCCTTTTCATTTCTGATTTTGTTAATTTGGACACCGACTCTGTGCCCTATAGTTTGTTTGTCTAGGGGTTTATCTATTTTGTTGATTTTCTCAAAGAAACAGCTTTTGCTTTTGTTGATTCTCTGTATCTTTCTCTTTGTTTCTATTTGGTTTATTTTGGCCTTGAGTTTGACTATTTCCTGCCATGAACTCCTCTTAGATGTGTTTGCTTCTTTTTGTTCTTGGATTTTCAGGTGTGCTGTTAAGTTACTAGTGTAGAATCTCTCCAATTTCTTTAAGAGGGCACTTAGTCCTATGAGTTTTCCTCTTAGCACTGCTTTGATTGTATTTGGATATGTTGTGTCCTCATTTTTATTGAATTCTAGGATGTCTTTAAATTCTTTATTTTTTTCCCTGACCAAGTTATCATTGACCAGAAAGCTGTTCAGTTTCTACAGGTTTGTCGGTTTTCTGTTGTTTTTGTTGCTATTGAAGTCTAGCCTTAGTCTGTGGTGATCTGATATGATGCATGGGATTATTCCATCTTCTGTTGAGACTTGATTTGTGACCATTATGGTCAAATATGGAGACGATAATATGAGTTGCTGAGAAGAAGATATATTCTTTTGTTTGAAGGTGAAATGTTCTGTATATATCTGTTAAATCTATTTGGTTTATAACCTCTATTGGTTTCACTGTATCTCTGTTTAGTTTCTACTTCAATGACCTGTCTATATTGGTGGGAGTGGGGTGTTGCAGTCTCCCACTGTTATTGTGTGGGGTTCAATATGTGCTCTGATCTTTAGTAAAGTTTATTTATGAATGTGGGTGCCCTTGCATTTGTGGCATAGATGTTCAGAATTGAGACTTTCTCTTGGTAGATTTTTCCTTTGATGAAAAGGAAGTGTCCTTCCCCATCTCACTTAATAATTTTTGGATGAAAATCTATCTTATTGGATATTAGGATGAAAACTCCAGCTTGTTTCTTGGGACCATTTGCTTGGAAGACTTTTTTTCTAGCCATTTTCAATGAAGCAGTGCCTGTCTCTATCATTGAGATATGTTTTCTGTATGTAGCAAAATGCTGGATCCTGATTGCATGCCCAGTCTGTTAGCTTATATCTTTTTATTGGTGAATTGATTCCATTGATATTGAGAGATATTAAAGACAGATGGTTGCTTGTTCCTGTTATGTTTCTTGTTGTAAGTGGCATTATGAGTATACTATTCTCTCTTCTTGCTTGTGTTGTGCAATGGATAATTTAGTGGCCTTTTCTTTGGTGTAGGCACCCTCCTTGTGTTGGAGTTTTACGTTTTACTTCTAGAATTCTCTGCAGGACTGTATTAGTAGATAGATATTGTTTAAATTTGGTTTTGTCATGGAATATTTGGTTTCTCCATCTATGATGATTGAGAGTTTTTCTGGGTAGTATCTTGGGCTGGCATTTCTGTTCTCTCAGGGTCCACTTGGAAATCCAGGACACAATGAAAAGACCAAACCTAAGAACATTTCGAATTTATGAGAGAGAAGATTCCTAGCTCCAAGGACCAGAAAACATCTTCAACAAGCAAAATCATAGAAGAAATCTTTTCCAACTTAAAGAAAGAGATGGTCATAAACATACAAGAAGACTACAGAACACCAAATAGATTGGACCAGAAAAGAAAATCTTCTAGTCACCTAATATGCAAAACACTAAATGCACAGAGAAAAGATATTAAAAGCCGTAAGGGAAAAATGTCAAGTAAAATATAAAGACTGACCTATCAGAATTACACCTAACTTCTCAATAGAGAGCCTAAAATCCAGAAGAGTATGGACAGAGGTCATGTAGACCTTAAGAGAACACAAAATATAAATACTCGACTTCGCCATCTTTGCTCTGGCAACAGGGCGACAGGGACCTCCAGATGCAGGGACAATCAAGCATAATATCACTTGGGTCTAAGCCAGCTTGTGTGCTCCCTGCTCCCAAGAGTTGGGCAGTTCTGCAGTCACCTACATGCCGGCTCTGCTGTGGAACATCTGCCCTGCAGAGGGAACCCCCCTCCGCCCCGCAGTGGGAGAGAGCACACCCACACAGGGAAGGAGCGCACCAGCCTCCCCTTGGTGACCTCTTCTCCAGGGATCTGCCACACTGAGCATCCAGGTAACCAGGGACTCACCAATATACCATCGCTTGGGACACAGCCTGTTGGGTTTCCATCTGTGCCCAAGAGCAGGGCAGCTCTGCAGTCGTCTGGGCACCAGCTCTGCAGTCGTCTGGGCACCAGCTCTGCTGTGGGCCATCTGCCCTGCATAATGATCTGCACCAAGAGGGTGCAGAGTGCACTCCGCCATTTTTGCTCCGGCACAGGGCAACTGGGACCTCCAGACACAGGGACAATCAAGCATAATATCGCTTGGGACTCAGCCAGCTTGTGTGCTCCCTGCTCCCAAGAGCTGGGCAGTTCTGCGGTCACCTACACGCCAGCTCTGCTGTAGGACATCGGCCCTGCAGAGGGACCCACACTGGGAGGGAACTCACCCTCACAGGACAGGAACACACCAGCCTCCCCTTGGCGACCTCTGCTCCAGGTATCGACTACGCTGAGCCTTTGGATGTGCAGGGAATCCCCAATATAATATCATTTGGGGCAAGGCACATCAGGGCTCCAAAGTCACTCAGGAGCAGGGCAGGTCCCAGAAGTCAGTGCCAGGGTAATCCTGGTAATCCATGGGGGCAGAAATAGCCTTGCAGGCTCACAGGAGGTCCAACCAACAGACTGTGACAGCAGGACCAACTAACACCAGAGGTAACCAGATGGCAAAAGGCAAACTTAGGAACTTTACTAACAGAAATCAAGGCAATAGGGCATCATCCGAACCCAACTCTCTAACAGCAACAAGTCCTGGATACCCCATCACACTCAAAAGGCAAGATCTGGATTTAAAATCACTTCTCATGATGCTATTAGAGGATTTCAAGAAGGACCCAAATAAATCTCATAAAGAAATACAGGAGAACATGAATCAATGGGTAGAAGCCCTTACAAAGGAAACACAAAAATTGCTTAGAGAAATGTAGGAGAATATGGGTTAACTGATGGAGGCCCATAAGGAGGCAACACAAAAATCGCTTAAAGAAATGAATCAACAGGTAGATGCCCTTACAAAGCAATCACAAAAATTGCATAAAGAAATGCAGAAGAGTATGGGTCAACAGATGGAGGCCCATAGGGAGGCAACACAAAAATTGCTTAAAGAAATGAATCAACGGATAGATGCCCTTACAAAGGAAACACGAGAATTGCTTAAAGAAATACAGGAGAATATGGATCAAAAGATGGAAGCACAAGAGGAGGAAACACAAAAATACATTAGAGATATACAGGAGAACTTGGGTCAACAGGGAGAAATCCTAAAAGAGGAAATGCAAAAATATCTTAAAGAAATACAGGAAAATACAAACAAACAAGTAAAGGATCTGAGCAAATCCATCCAGGATCTAAAAAAGGAAGCAGAAACAACTAAGAAATCACAAAGGGAGACAATTTTGGAGATAGAAAACCTTGGGAAGAAATCAGGAGTCATAGATGCAAATATGAACAATGGAATACTAGAGATGGAAGAAAGAATCTCAGGTGCTGAAGATACCATAGAAAGCATCGACTCAACAGTCAAAGAAAATGCAAAATGCAAAAACGTGCAACCCAAAAACATCCAGGAATTCCATGACAAAATGAGAAGAGCAAACCTAAGGATTATAGGTATAGATGAGAGTGAAGATTTGCAACTTAAAGGGCCAGTAAAATCTTCAACAAAATTATGGAGGAAAACTTCCCTAACCTAAAGAGAGAGATGCCTATGAAGGTACAAGAAATTTACAGAACTCCAAACAGACTGGAACAGAACAGAAATACCTCCCATCACATAATAATCAAAGCACCAAAAGTACTAAACAAAGAAAGAATATTAAAAGCAGTAAGAGTAAAAGACCAAGTAACATAAAGGAAGACCTACCCAAATCACATCAGACTTCTCTCCAGAGACTATGAAAACCAGAAGATCCTGGGCAGAACTCATGCAGACTCTAAGAGAACACAAATGCCAGCCTAGACTACTATACCCAGCAAAACTCTCAATCACCATAGATGGAGATACCAAGATATTCCATGATAAAACCAAATTTAAACAATATCTTTCCACAAATCCAGCCCTAAAAAGGATAATAGGTGGAAACTGCCAATACAAGGAGAGAAACTACACCCTGGAAAAAACGAGATAGTAGCCTTCTTTCATCAAACCCAAAAGTAGATAACCACTCAAACATAAAGATAGCGTCAAGAATAGAAGGTGGCAATAATCACTATTTCTTAATCTCTCTTAATATCAATGGTCTCAATTTCCCAATAAAAGGACAAAGACTAACAGACTGGATATGTAAACAGGGCCCAGCATTTTGCTGCGTGTAGGAAATGCACCTCAGTGTCAAAGACAAACACTACTTCAGAGTAAAAGGCTGGAAAACAACTTTACAAGCAAATGGTCCCAAGAAACGAGCCAGAGTAGCCATCCTAATATCGGATAAAATTGACTTTCAACTTAAAGTTATCAAAAAAGACACAGAAGGACACTACATACTGATCAAAAGAAAAATCCACCAAGAAGAACTCTCAATTCTGAATATCTATGCTCCAAATGCAAGGGCACACTCATTCGTAAAAGAAACTTTACTAAAACTCAAAGCACACATCGAACCTCACACAATAATAGTGGGTGATTTCAACACCCCACTCTCTGAAATGGATCATTCAGGAAACAGAAGCTAAACAGGGACACAGTGAATCTAATTGAAGCCTTGGACTAAATGGATCTAACAGATATATATAACATTTCATCCTAAAGCAAAAAATATACCTTCTTCTTAGCACCTCATGGTACCTTCTCCAAAATCGACCATATAATTGGTCACAAATCAGACCTCAACAGATATAAGAAGATTGAACTAATCACATGCTTCCTATCAAATCACTATGGAATAAGGGTGGTCTTCACTAGCAACAAAACAACAGAAAACCCACATATACAAGGAAGCTGAACAATGCTCTACTCAATGATAACTTGGTCAAGAAGGAAATAAAGAAAGAAATCAAAGACTTTTTAAAATTTAATGAAAATGAAGGCACAACTTACCCTAATTTATGGGACACAATGAAAGCAGTGCTAAGAGGAAAATTCATAGCCCTGAGTGCCGCCAAAAAGAAACGGGAGACAGCATACACTAGCAGCTTAATGGCACACCTGAAAGCCCTGGAACAAAAAGAATCAAATACACCCAAGAGGAGTAGAAGATAGGAAATCATCAAACTCAGGGCTGAAATCAATCAAGTAGAAACAAATAAAACCATACAAAGAATCAACAAAACGAGGAGTTGGTTCTTTGAGAAAATCAACAAGATAGATAAGCCCTTAGCCAGACTAGCCAGAGGGCACAGAGACAGTATCCAAATTAATAAAATCAGAAACGAAAAGGGAGAGATAACAACAGAAACTGAGGAAATTCAAAAAATCACCAGATCCTACAACAAAAGCCTGTATTCAACACAACTAGAAAATCTCGAGGAAATGGACAATTTCCTTGACAGATACCAAATACCACAATTAAATCAGGATCAAATAGGCAATCTAAACTGTCCTGTAACACCTGAAGAAATAGAAGTGGTCATTGGAAGTCTTACAACCAAAAAAAGCACAGGTCCAGACGGTTTTAGTGCAGAATTTTATCAGACCTTCAAAGAAGACCTAAAGCCAATACTCTTTAAACTATTCCACAAAATAGAAACAGAAGGAACACTACCCAACTCGTTCTATGAAGCCACAATTATGCTAATAACAAAAGCACACAAAGATCCAACAAAGAAAGAGAATCTCAGGCCAATCTCTCTTATGAATATTGATGCAAAAATACTCAATAAAATTCTTGCCAACCGAATCCAAGAACACATCAAAACAATCATTCACCACGATCAAGTATGCTTCATCCCAGGGATGCAGAGATGGGTCAATATAAGAAAGTCCATCAATGTAATCCATAAATAAACAATCTCAAAGAAAAAAACCTCATGATCATTTCATTAGATGCAGAGAAAGCATTGACAAAATTCAGCATCCTTTCACGTTAAAGGTCTTGGAAAGATCAGGAATTCGAGGCCCATATCTAAACATAGTAAAAGCAGTTTACAGCAAACTGGTAGCTAACATCAATCTAAATGGAGAGAAATTTGAGGCAATCCCACTAAAATCAGGGACTAGACAAGGCTGCCCTCTCTCTCCATATCTTTTCAATACAGTACTTGAAGTTTTTGCTAGAGCAATTAGACAACAAAAGGAGGTCAAAGGGATACAAAATGGAAAGGAAGAAGTCGAACTGTCACTATTCGCAGATGATATGATAGTATACTTAAGCGACCCAAAGAACTCCACCAGAGACCTCCTACAGCTGATAAACAACTTCAGCAAAGTGGCCTGATATAAAATCAACTCAAGCAAGTCAGTAGCATTCCTATACTCAAAGGATAAGCAGGCTGAGAAAGAAATAAGAGAAATAATACCCTTCACAATAGCCACAAACCATATAAAGTATCTTGGTGTGACTCTAACCAAACAAGTGAAAGATCTGTATGACAAGAACTTCAAGTCTCTGAAAAAAGAAATTGAAGAAGACCTCAGAAGATGGAAAAATCTTCCGTGCTCATGAATTGGCAGGATTAATATAGTCAAAATGACCATCTTGCCAAAAGCAATATACAGATTCAATGCAATCCCCATCAAAATCCCAATCAATTCTTCATAGAGTTAGAAAGAGCAATTCAAAAATTAATCTGGAATGACAGAAAACCCAGGATAGCTAAAACTATTCTCAAGAGTAAAAGAACTTCTGTTGGAATCAGTATCCTGGACCTCAAGCTGTCTACAGAGCAATAGTTTTAAAAACTTTATGGTATTGGTACAGTGACAGGCATGTAGATCAAAGGAACAGAATTGAAGACCCAGAAATGAATCCACACTCCTATGCTCACTTGATCTTTTACAAAGGAGCTAAAACCATCCAGTGGAAAAAAGATAGCCCTTTCAACAAATGGTGCTGGTTCAACTGGAGGTCAACATGCAGAAGAATGCAAATTGATCCATTCTTATCTCCTTGCACTAAGCTCAATTCCAAGTGGATCAATGACCTCCACATAAAACCAGACACACTGAAACTAATAGAAAGGATACTAGGGAAGAACTTTGAACATATGAGCACAGGGGAGAATTTCCTGAACAGAACTCCAATAGCTTATGCTTTAAGATCAAGAATTGACAAATGGGACCTCATTAAATTACAAAGTTTCTGTAAGGCAAAGGACACTGTCAAAAGAACAAAGCAGCAAATAACAAACTAGGAAATGATCTTCACCAACCCTACATCCGACATAAGACTAATATCCAATATATACAAAGAACTCAAGAAGTTAGACTGCAGAGAGCCAATTAACCCTATTAAATAATGTGGTATAGAGCTAAACAAAGAGTTCTCACCTGAAGAATATCTAATGGTTGAGAATCACCTAAAGAAATGTTCAACATCCTTAGTCATTAGGGAAATGTAAATCAAAACAACCCTGGGATTCCACCTCACACCAGTCAGAATGTCTAAGATCAAAAACACAGGAGACAGCAGTTGTTGGGGAGCATGTGGAGAAAGAGGAACACTCCTCAACTGCTGGTGTGATTGCAAGGTGGTACAACCATTCTGGAAAGCAGTCTGGCGGTTTCTCAGGAAACTGGGCATGACACTCCTGGAGGATCCTGCTATACCACTCCTGGGCATATACCCAGAGTCTTCCCCTGCATGCATTAAGGACACATGCTCCACTACGTTCATACCAGCCTTATTTATAATAGCTAGAAGAAGAAAGAACCCAGATGTTCTTCCAGAGGAGGAATGGATTTAGCAGATATGGTATATTTACACAATGGAATACTATTCTGCAATTAAAAACAATGAATTCATGAAATTCCTAGGCAAATGTTCAGAACTGGAAAATATCATCCTTCGTGAGGTAACCCAATCACAAAAGAACACACATGGTATGCAGTCCCTGATAAAGGGATATTAACCCAGAATCTCAGAATACCCTAGACACAATTCGCATATCAATAGATTTCCAAGAAGATGGAAGGAGAGACCCCTGGTCCTAGAAAGACTGGATGTAGGGGAATGCCAGGACAGAGAAGCAAGGGGGGCTTCAATGGGGAACAGAGGGAGGGAAGGAGGCTTGTGGGACTTTTGGGGAGGGAGGAAACAGAAAAGGGGAAATCATTTGGAATGTAAATAAAAAAACTAGAAAATAAAGAAAAATACTCATTTTTAAAGGATCAGTTTTAGAATCACAAAAGGATATATAGAAAGGACATGTATGATATGTACTCACTGATAAGTGAATATTAGACAAAATGTTCAGAATACCTATGATACAACTCAGAGGCCATATGAATCTTAACAAGAAGGAAGGGACATGTGTGGATTCCTCAGTCCCACTTAGAATGGGAGAACCAAATAACCACCAGATGCAGAGGGAGGGAGAGGGGGAGAGAGGGATCTGGGTGAGAGAGGGAAGGGGGGGGGGGAGTCAGGTATGGGAAGAAACCGGAGAGAAGCCAAGGGAGACAGGGGAGTCATTGGACATATACAGCTATGGGGTATTTTGGGTGGGGCGGGGAAACTCTAGACAGTCCCAGACCCTGGGATATGAGAGACTCCCAGGATTCAAGGGTGATGACCTTAGCCAAAATGTCCAACAGTGTGGAGATGGAACCTGAAGAGATTACTGCCACAGCAACAAGTTGAGGTATCGGGTCACTCACACATCTTCTAAATTTTTGAACCAGAATTGTTCCTATCTAAAGGAAATGCAGGGACAAAAGTGGAACAGAGTCTAAAGGAAACAGCATCCAGTGACAGGCCCAATTTGGGATCCATCTCATGCACAGCCACCAAACCTCAACACTATTACTGATACCATGTTATGCTTGCAGACAGGAGCCTAGCAAAGCCACCTTCTGAGAGGCTCTACCAGCAGCTGACTAAGATAGTTGCAGATACTTATGAGAAACCATTGAACTGAGAGTGGGGACCCTTATGGTAGAGTTAGGGGAAGAAATGAAGGAATTGAATCAGATTGCAACCCCACAGGTAGAACAATAGTATCAACTAACCTGGACTCCTCAGAACCCCCAGAGACTAAACCACCAACCAAAGAGCATATGTGGGCTGGTCCATGGCCAGAGGCACATATGTAGTGGAGGACTGCCTTTTCTGTCCTCAGTGGGTGAGGTTATGCCTAATTCTGTAGAAATTTGATGTCCCCAGGAAGGGAGCATGCTGGATAGGGTGAGATAGGGATAGATGGGTGGATGGGGGAGCACCCTCTCAGAAGCAAATGAGAGGGAAGATGGGGTAAAGAACTTGGGGAGGAAGACCAGAAATGGGGCCAACATTTAGATTGTAAGTAAAATAATTTAATAAAATAAATATAATAAGACAACACATAGATTCTTGTATCTTTCATTCAAGTTTTCCCATTACCAGCATCATATACTATCACTCCATTATATATATTATGTAATATCATTCACTTGCTATTCACAAATCTTCTCTTCATGGTTGCCAATTCAGCTCATGTTTGCATAGGAAAAGAGATGCTTAAAATCTGACCCTGTCTCAGTTTTCCTTACTTCTTCAGTGAATGTATAGTTTTCAGGCTCAGATGTAAAATATACATTATGAAGCACAGTCTTACCAGGAAACTGTCTTTCACCTTAGGATAGTACATACTTACCTGAACTGATAATCTGAGAAGTGTTCTTTTCACTTCTAATGGAAGGTACACTTTGAAGGTAGCACAGTAAAAAAGTGATTTAAAAGCCCAGATCTATGAAGGAAAGTGTTAATAGTTTACATTTATTTAACTTAAAGAAAGAAACAGAACAAGGGTTATTTTAAAATTGAGGTCCTAGCAGAACACATTTTGAAATCTTCAGAATGTAGCAACATTATAATAGAACATTTAGTTGATCAACCATTTATTATGACACAGATTTTGCTTCATTTTGGATGGTTCTTACCAAATCAATTTACTGGTTTTAAGAGGTGATAAAAAGGAAGAAGAGGATGAGGACGGTAGAAAGAAGAGGAGGATTTTCTCCTCTCTTCATAGTAGACTGAATATCAATCATAGTTGTGGTTTTGACATTTGATTTATTTGTGTCATCTTTTTATTGAACTCTATAGGAAGAGTTTTGGAACTTCATGTGTAAAAGTATTCAGTGACTTGTATTCAGTGGGGCCAGAGAAAGGGTATGAAACAGTTTTCAACATATGAAAAGTTATAAGGAGCCCAAAGAGTTTTGTGCTCTTCCTCTCAGCTTTCTGGATGAACCCATATGATGAATACTTGCCTTGTGTAGGTATTAAGCAAACAATGAAGGATATTTCTAAGAAAGAATTGTATTTGAGGGTTATTTCCACATGAATTTCCCACACAGTCTTTGGTTTTCAGGGGACTATTCTTATCAATGCAATTCTGTTGACTCTTCAGAATAGAGAAAGAAAGGAGGTATACTGGGACAAAATATAATGACACCATAGTCAGGAATAGGTTTGAATACAAGAGTACAGCTCATAAATGAGTTCCTGGTTTCCACATGTGCTTATATGCATGTGTGTGTGTTTGTATGTGTGGGGGAACATCAGCACTGTAGCAGAAATAATCAAACTCTGTTGTTTGCCCAGTTTCTTAATGCATTGACTGTTGTAAGTCACTCTCTTAAAGTAATTGAATTCTGAGAAGTAAACATCACTAAGTAGCATGAAATGGTTCTCATTATGTTGCATATTATTTTTCTCTCCATTTCGGTCTCAAAAGGCTCTTAAATGTTTCACAAGGGGCAGGAGTTCAGTGCTTTAGCAGATGTGCTTTTTTAAATGTTGAAAATCATTAATTAATTTGATCACTAAACTATGAAATCGGATCTCAGTTTATTCTTCCAGAGCACAATTAATAGATGGCTTTTATCTTTTTTATACTTTACTTACTTATTTATTTTTTTGAAATGAGCTGTTTTAATCCTAAGAAGATTTTTTCCAATAATAAAGGATGGGTAAGTCCAGAATCTGTCCTCATTTTTAAACCCATGTTTGGAGGGGTTATGACAAAGCAGAAGAGGTCTTTAATGTGTAAGTCAAAATTCTACTTCCTTTTCTATTGCAGGTTTTATAAATACCATCCTTCCAGCAATTCCTAGCAATCTAGTCATTTATATTTCATCCAGCATGCCATTGAAAGAGTTATACTAAATTTATTTTCTTACAAAACAAACTCTTAATTTTGGTTCCTTTTGCCTGTTAAATATTAGTTGAATTGATTTTGGATTACTATGATTATTAGCTTAGATGTAGTATGGATTCTGGAGTCCAGCTGTGGTTCCATGTCCTCTGCTTCCTCCTTCTCAGAGTGTCCAGACACTGCTGCACACCAGTCTGGCTGGAATGATGAAGCATGCAGGGTTCTGCTCTGGCTGGGAGCAAAGGAGACTGCAGGCCAGACTGGGCATAGCTTCAGCATAGGTGACCTGAGATCCTGCCTCCACAGTCACACACTTCCTTTGACAAATGCTATACTGACTCCAAACCACACACCTCCTAATAGTGCCATTTCCTATGAGGTAAGCATTCAAAGATGAGTCTATGGGGAATACTCCATTCAAACCACCATAAATGGGATGTGATCATTGGAATGATCTTCCTTTTAATAGTAGTTTTGCCTTCCCCTATGTAGTGTTTCCCAATTAAGGCTCTAGTCATTCTACTAATTTCTGGGGCAATGACAGATAGGGTCTTGATAATGAAGAATAGTAGAGATTTGGCCCAGAAAGTCTTTTATAAAGATATGTATGGATATTTGTTCACATTGAAAAGACTCTAGCTGTCAAAGGGAAAAGATGAGAAGCACTCCCTGAAGGTTCTTCTACCATACCTGAGGCTCCAGAGTGTCTGGGGGTGATCTATAACTGATAATATTGAAACAAGTAGCCCCAGCTGGAGATTTATAGTGCTAAAATCACCATGGCATAACATAGTTCCCACTCCTGGAAGACAGCCAGCAGGGCACGGGCCTCCAAAACTATCAATGGTTGTTGTGGGTTAATGTGTGTGTATAAACACACACACACACACACACACACACACATATGTACATATATAAGTGTGTGTGTTTTAATATTATATATATATATAAAACTTCATGTTCCCCCTTCAGAAAATGTTCTCCCTGCTAAGGTTAATAACCCCATGATAATTAGAAGCAGCGTGAGTCTGGTAGGCAAGGGCATGTCTATGTCACAGCAAAATGGTAAATGCTGATACCTTCAGGACAGGCTTTAAGACTGTGGGAAAGAGCACTGAGAAAATGAGTTCAAAAATATATAATTTTTCAACAATGCAAAATATAAGGATGCGATATGAGTTGTATAGGAGCTTCTCAGACCTCAAGGAACAGAGACAGCTGCACTGTGAGCCAGTCTGTCAGAAAAATGTAAAGGCAGGAAGGTACAATGCAGGCAGATTCCTGAGTTCAAGGTCAGTCTCTTACAGAGAGACAGAGCTAGTTTAGGCCCAGGCATGGTGGGAATTGTTATCCCAGGACTGGATCCCACCCAGCTAACTCATTATTTGTGCTTACAAAGGCAGGCATATCTCTGAATTTATTTGCAATATTTAAAAAATATACTTTGTCTCTCATTCTAAGAATCAAGAGGCTGGGGTCATGGAATACTGATTCATGGGATAATCAAAAGGGAAGCTGGGGTAAGGACTATAAATAAAAGATTAGGCTTTTGGTCTGCAAGATATGGGTTATCTTGAGAGTTTTTAGAGCTGCAAGACAGAGTTATGTCAAGAAAATTATTTGGAAAGCTGTCTTAAGCAGAACATAGGGTTTTGGGTTGTATCACAGGATGTAAATTTGAGACATTTGTTTCACTAATCCCATAGACCTCTCCCTCAGGAATCCATCTCCAAGGTGAGGTTGGTCCTTGGCAATATAGCCTAAAAGTCAGGACTCTTTATATAATATCATCTAAACAGCTCAACTTTTGCTCTTCTTTGGCCTTTTCCTTTTTTGAAAATGTATTCTTTCTTAATAAATTCTCTCACTTTTCTTTGTTACTATCTTTTTTTTTCTGTCCAGTTCTTTGTTCATAGACAGAATAACCTGGAATCTTTCTAGAATGCTCACTAAACCCAATGTATTTTGAAATCACAAGCCTCACATTGTCTGGGAATAGATCACCCAGGAACAATGCATAATGATCAAATTTCTTTTGATCAGAAAATTTTCTGCAATTAACATTTAAATCTCTGAGCTCATTTTTCAGATTTATTTGTCTTAATTTGATAGCATACTATGGGAGTAAATGATCAAAAATAATGTTGTAAATAAAAAATACTTATTGAACATAACTATTTTTTTTTATTACGTTGACTTTAGTATAGGTATCTTAGGAGCCCAGAAAAGGGCATCAGATCCACTGGAACTGGAGTTGCGGGTAGTTGTGAGCCATTTCATGGGTGTGCTAGGAACAAAACATAGGTCCTCTGCAAGAATACTATGTGTCTTTAGCCATATTCCTCCCTCCATTGTTAAATGTAAATCTAATACTTCTACTTTCCTGTAGGACATCAGCATTGATGTTAATTCACATCATCGGTTATCTTCAGACATCATTATTATCTCATTCTATATAGAAGATATTATCTTCAGGATTTCATTTTATAAATTCTATGGAATTTATAAATTCCCTACTATTGCAAATTAAAAGGGCAGTGGGCACAAGCTTAATTCTCTGTACCCTCACTGTGTGCAGTATCCAGCAATTGATTAGCTGTTGAACATGACAGCTCTGATGCTGCTCTTTTGGGCTGCTTCACACTGAAATGTTTTGAAATCTGAAGCTCTACTTTGCCATTTTCATGGGTTATTTAAAGCACTCCTTCTGTGCACTTGAGAACGATGAGGATTCAAGGGTGCCAAAAACTTGCTTGAATTAACTGGAAGTGAATTCATTTTAGATTCCTTGCTTCTTCCTATCAACACCACACTCTCTTCAGGAATGCTGAAAGATTTTGTGGATTTTATAGATTGTTTTTGTTTGCCTTTTTATTTAATTAAAGTTCATGGTTTATTGTAGATGGGAAATAATGAGTTTCTTTAAAAGATCTTGCTTTTCTGTTCCTAAAAATTTGATGAAAGATATTTTCTGACCCCTTCATTCTTTGTCCTTCTCATCTTCCCCACTCTATCTCATTGAGATTTATAGTTGTAATGGAAAGAAAGAAGCAGAAAGCAGAGGAAAGCTGTGAACACTTGGAAGAATCAAGAGTATGCAGTCAAACATCTGAAAATATTCCAGCTAGCTACCATGAAGTCTCATCTTATACTGTTTCTCTCACGTTCCTAGTAGGGTTTCTTTATCCATATATTAAAACAAACAAACAAAGTATCCCTGTGGCTCTGCTTCCATTTATACATTATTTGTATTGTTCACCCACTGCACCTGGCTAATAGCAGATTTTAACCTTTTTGTAGGTGTGTCTCAAAAAAATGTCTTGTTATGAAGCCCTTCCCTGTTTTGGGGAGGAATTATTTTGACATACTTAAGCCCAGAGAATATTTAGCTCTGTATTTATATTTTCCCTCTGTCTCTATCTCTATCCCTGTCTCTGTTTCTGCCTCTCTCTCTATCTCTCCCTCTATGACTTTCTCTCTCTTCTCTCTCTCTCTCTCACTTAACATGCATTTTAATTAACTTCGAAAAGCATTTAAAAGCATTTATATGTCACTAAATATTTTGATAATGGTTTCACTTTCCCATTTGAATGATGTCTGCATCTATCGTTCAATATGTATGGAGAATGTCACTATAATTATTGTAAACAATACATTTGCTAGGTAAATCTGAGATAAGGTAAGTTTTGTTGTCGGAAGTGTTTGTTTTCATCTTTTTCTTGTAGTATCTATAAAATATCAATTGTCATCTTGTGGATGTTTTTTGAAACACAGCCATGAGAGCAATTGTGAAAATGATAATTTGTGTTTGAATTTTTTTAATCTTGTGTTGACTTCCACATCAAAACAGTTAAGAAGACAAAGGATGCTTGCTCAACTGCTGGCAGCACAAAGCTCCTTTGTACTGTGAATCTTCTTTACAGCAACATCAATAGGAATTTCATGGGAACCACTGAGATGTCGCTCTTTCCACAGAGCAATCAAGACCAGTTTGTTCTTTGCTCTGTAACTGGTTCTGGGAGGAGGAGGAAGCAATACCCCTGCAGGTGAAGACAACCCATCAGGCTGCTTGTAATCTACAGCTACCCTTTCAACAATATAAACCTTTAAGACTTACTCCAGTTTTGCTTTCTTAAAGCTATAAACAAAGGATTGTGGAAAACAATAGTGGGTCTTTTAATAGTATTAAAACTGTGTGTCATCTTTGAAGAATTTGTTTTTTTTAAAAAAACAATTAGTATTACAAATAAGCTGCATGAAAATATGGGATTTGATGAATGTGCTATAGCACTTAGGAAGTGATTTTGAATGTAAATAAAAACTTAGAAAATAAAAAGGAAGTGTAGCTCCGCTCTACACTGCCAATACCTGCCTGTGCTTCAGACTTTGGCAGGAAAGGAAAAGAGGTTACCACTAGAAGTTAAATAACTTTTTCATCTCCTCCCTGTGGAAGGACCTAGTCTGTTCCTTAGCTTCTGACTTTGATGTTACCCTTGTGTACAAAGTTTCAGTAAAGAATCAGTACCTTCTCCAGGCAGTGGTGGCACTCATCTTTAATCCCAGTACTTGGGAGGCAGAAGCAGTCGGATTTCTGAGTTTGAGGCCAGCCTGGTCTACAGAGTGAGTTCCAGGACAGTTAGGGGTATACAGAGAAACCCTGTCTCAAAACAAACAAACAAACAAACAAGAATCAGTACCTTCCATGGAAAGTTTTGTAAGTTTTGTTAACTTACTAGAAATCCCAGTGACTTTGGAGAGGTTAGATGATGCAGGTGCACAGTTTAGTTACAATTTATCTTGGGCTATGACTTAGCCTGCTAAACAACAATTCCTAGATCATCTTTGTGTCTAACTAAAATCTGTGATTGACACAGATAAAACCTTGTGTAATGTCTCATCTAATAAAAATTCTAGTTTCCACAAAACAAAAGACTAAGGATGTCATCAGGCAGTATCTTAATCCTGTAACAGAGATTTTTCATTTTCTTTATTTTATCTATTAGTGTTTCTACTAATGTATTTGGAAAGTATCTGAATGTATGATTTTTCCCTGTCCTGCTTCTATAAAATATTATCACGAACCTGTCACCGTTTGAAAAAGGACTGGGTGATAAAATAAATCAGTGCTCCCAGACCGTAGCCACTTATACTGGCCTCAGAATACACTCTTTCTTATTCCCTATAAGGTAAAATGTATAGTTTTGGTCAACACTCTTTTTCTCAAGATTTAAGCACTATACTTGGTTCCTTTCCCCTCATCTCTGAATCTCAGACTTTAGGTGGCTTCTAGCTTTAGCTTCCATGCTGTAAAAGGAGAAAAATACTAACATCACAAATCTTATTTGCTCATAAAACAATTATTTTTGTATCCAGTACTAAATATGATTTTTCTATTCAATCTATCCTATTACTTGATTATACACACAATTAAGATATGTATTAAAAAATTTTCTAATCTATAAATGTACTTCAAAATCATTTCAATATAACATTATTAAATAGTCATATAATGAAAAAGTAAGTCTGTTCTGTTAATCTTCTGTGTTCTGAAAAATGCCTTCTCAATAGGACCTTCCCTAATTAAAAAAGATGTTTATATGTTAAAGAATTTATACAAGATTTATCAGGATTATCCACTCTTATACCTAAGGCTTCAATATGCCAAAATTCTGTTCTAAAGTTTTCAAATTGGGATATAGCACAAACCACAAATGCTGCCCAAATATAAATTTAAATTTTCTCATTGTCATATTACAGAATGTTAATAAAAACACAAAGAACTACTCTATCACATTTAATATAACCTTAATGTATCCTGAGTGGTGTTCTTAATGTTAAAATACTGTTAATGGGCTCTTTTTACTGTCATAAGAAAGTTTTGAAATCCCTGCATATGAGACATGTGTGCATCACTTAGCTGCATTTCATATGCTTAGTAGCATGTAAGATGAGTTTACTGGACAATGTAGTATGAACATTTGCTTTATGAACAGATATTCCAGTCTTTCCTCTGCACAGAGTGAGGAGTAAGCACAGAAATGAACAATGAGCTTATGTCCAGAACATACAGGCATGACCATCTTTTTGCAACATTTAAGAGACTAAAATGAGTAGTCAAACAGGTTACATAGATAATCATATGAACTGCCTTGATTGCACCTAGCTGATTCCAACTTCCTATTTCAATAACCTACAAAGAGTCCATAACTAGAGTCTTCCCACTTCCCTGCCTGAATTTCAATCTTTGCTACATACAAGGGACAACATTTGACCACCTTAGCTAAATGACCTGCTTTTGTTTATAATCACTTAGTAGTCTTGGGCTACCTTTTCAATACTTAAGATCCACCGTCATTGATAAAAATTCACAGGCATGTGCTCCATCAGGAGGGCACTTAGAAAATAGTAAGGGTGTGGTCAGCTTTGTTTACTAGGAGCAGTCCTGGAGCCCTTCTGCATCAGGCCTCCAAAGACAGGCACATCTACTAGAGGAAAGAAACAGGATTCGGTGCTATCAGGTTTTCACATTCCCTTTCTTACTCTGTATCGTGTTCCTGGAGAGATGTTTCCAAACTCTGATAAAGCTGGCTGGCACTTGATGGTTTTAGAAACAGGCAAGAAGTATGCTCAAAATGAGAATTAGTACTTTTCTTTTGGGAACAATTAAAATACAAAGAAGCTCAAAGGAACAGACACTTCTGTGACTCCACAAACTACAAAGCAGTTTGTACAAATGTTACTAAAAAAGTGGAGGTGTTTATTCATCTAGCAGTGTAAATGTTAATTTTAAACTTTAATTAAAGGAAATTTAATTACAGCAAAAGGAACAACACTTCTTTTTTCATTTCAAGTCCATTTCATGTTAAAGAAAGTTAAGGAAAAATTTCCTAAATATTGTCACTTTGTTTAAAATTCTGACCTATTAAAATGATTTAAATGACCTTAATGAAAACCTTTGATTTTTTAAACTGCCATCACATGAAAAAATATTTTAGGAAAAATAGAAGTCTGTGTTTATGCTAGGCTAAGGAAATCACAGCTCATTATTTTTAAGGCATTTATGATCTGATAGTCTATGGTGTCCTATTACTATGTTTACCACATTTTAGCCACATCTAGACATAAGGAATTTCAGGAATTTGAAGAAACCTATGTCCTTCCCACAGTTTATTAGTTCCAGCAGTAACTAGTATGCAGCAAGCTCCCAGGCAATCTGATCCATTATATGAACTGTAGTATTTCTCATTCTATTAAAAATCCTCCCCCTATTCACAGACTCATTTTGAGATATTACATGATGAGAGCATGTCATTTCTGCCCTCTAAAAGATTTACAATGCAAATATCATACATACAGGAAAATTATACTGCCACATTATGATGATGAGTCCTAGTTCCTCATTTGCTAATTGTGAAACTTCACAAAATATTAATACAAATGTCATATCTCTGTTGGACAGGACAGAGAGTTGTGATTTTGATTTGGTTGTAACTTACATCATCAGTGAGCCTTGAAGTCTGCTATCTTACTTTTGCAGCTAGGGTCTTATCTAGAATGTGAATTTCACTGAGAAGCTGGCTGTCTTGAAAAGGAGAGTGAGAATGAGAAGAAAAATGAGACTCAGGGGCTTAACAACATTTTCTCTACTCATCAACAGCACGAACATTTTCATGATCAGGGGATGGCACTGCCTTCTGTCAATATTTCTCATCCTTTGTTGTAGCCTGTCCATCCTGGGTCACCTCCTGCCACAGAAGTGTATACACCCATGCTGGCACAAGGGCCTGATGAAAAACATGGAGAATTATGTGGATCTGGGGAAAGAAAGGGTTTCTCCTGCTTCAGTCTCACAATTGGGTTAAAGGCTCTTACCATTGGAAAAGCAAGAATTCCCATGTAATTAATAAGTCCTGCGGTGGAGGTTGCTGACAGATGTAGAGTTAATACCCCTTTCATATTTATGTATTTTACGTGAAAGCAGTGACTCAGGCATGAAGACTGAATCTTAGAATTTCCTCTTTCCTGCATTCTCTGGGAATCTCAAACAAGACCATCAACTTTGTTGATTGTGAAAAATGGTCAGTCTTCATTTATCCCTGAGCTGTACAGCTTTAATCTTATTTAGCACTCCCCAGGAACCACCTGATGATCTCATTTATGTTCTTTAACATCAATCCCCTCAAAACCTACATATGGCTCTTTTAAAACAGTAAACTGGGGCTCTCTCTTAAAGAAGCCCACACCTGTGCTTCCCACTGCTTTTTGCTGAATGTTTGTTAATGTCTCATGCTTAAGTCTGTTTGTTCTAAAGCATTACTATTAAACATAGTGGTGCTGCACACTGACCACCTTTGAAATTCTTTTCAGAAATGAAGCCACCTGCTCCAGCTTGGCTGAGTCAATGTTTCTAAAAGTTTAAGGGAACTCACAAGTAACGTGTTATAGAGTGGACCTGAGCTTTCTGCCATGCCCCCCTCTCCCCTCTGTCTTCCTTGGCAACTTTACAGTATAGTCCTTGTCCCAGTTTGCTTGTGTATGGTGCTATCTACGAGTGAGCCATGAAAACATCATTGAGGATCTTGATTTACTTTGGTACTTTAAACTTTTAGTATCTGTTGATATTTCTGGAAATCGGAAATAATCATAACCACATGGCTCGGGAGATACATGATCATGGAGAGGGTAGGGAGACACTGTGACCATGGAGGGGGCATTCACAGGGTGAGGCTCATCCATTAACCTCTGGTTGGGCAGTAACATCATGTAACTGTCCTGTAAGGATCTGAGACCAGACGCTACAGGAGGCAGACTTCTCCACATTCACATTCATCCTTTGTACCACCGGCCTATCTTCATTTTCACCAAAATGATCCTTTTGGAAAATGGGTTTTAATTGTTAAAGTGACATTGTCTATCATCCAATCACTTTCTTCTGGAAACAAACAAACACATGTAAGTGTAGATTTTCCACAAGTGCTCCAGTTCCCAAATACTGACTTGGAGGCTTATTTATTTATGAGTAAATGCCTAGGCCATAAGCTAAGCTGGTTTTCTGAATAGTTTAATTTATTTTCCTGAGTTTTCTAACCTGAGTTTAGCCACATTGCTGATTTCTTCTCCTCAGTTCAGGAATCGTCCTGCACCTGGCTGTCTCCCAGAGTTCCAATTTCTCTACTGGAACTCCCATATTTTAATCCTGTTTCAGCTTACTGGCAATCAACTTTTTACTGATAGATGATGCTTCTACACAATATACAAGAGGGTCTCTCTACTAAAAAAAGAAAAGTAAAGTAAAGAAAAGAAAAGAAGGAAGAAGGATGTGAACAAAAGAGGGAATATCCTTCCCTACTCCTCACTTGACTTATACAGAAGAGAATCTACCCATGAACTAATTGTCCTATACAGATCTGAGATCAGATGCTACAGGAGGCAGGCTTCTCCACATTCATCCTTTGCACCTGCCTATCTTCACTTTCACCAAAATGGTCCTTTGGGAAAATTGGTTTTAACTGTTAAAGTGACATTGTCTATCATCCAATGGGGTAGTTGGTTTTAACTGTCAAGCTGACACAGTCTAGCATCACCTTGAAAGAGAGTATCAGTGAGTCATTTCCTAGATCAGCTTGGTCTGGGAGTAAGTAGATTTGTGTGTGTGAGGTGGTACCTTAATTATGTGAGTTTATATAGAGATCAATCTAAAGGTAGATGTTATCATTCTCTGCTTTGTGTCTTAAAGAAGAAAAAGTAAGTTGAATACAGTTATGCAGGCATTAATTTTTCTCTGCTCTTGATGGTGAATGTGATGTTACTAGCTCTTTTACATTTCTGTGGCAGAGACTTTCCTGCTATGATAGATTATAACATGGATACATGCATTGAAATAAATCTGTTCTTCCTCAAGTCACTTTTTGTCAGAGTATTTTATCTTTGTAACAGTAGTAAAACTAGGGTACTCTGGAAAGATTCACAGGCTAATTTTTTGGGCTTAATATTGGAAGTTTAAAGAAATTAAATCTGTGAAGATAAAGTTACTTTGCCATATTTTCATGTGAGCTATATGTTTTTCTGTCTACCTTAGTTTGGTCTTCAGTTTTCCATAGTGATAAATCTCTCTAGACTTTAGAGATTTGATTAGATGCCCTCATATGAAATGGTTTTAATATCAGGTCCAATTTCCCTAGTAGGTTATAGGTAGCTGACGTTGGTATTTTAAGTTTTCATGTATGAACTCAAGTTAATCTTCATAAAATATTATTTACTTGTAATCACTACATTAATAATAGATCATAAAGATTGATGGAGAGTATATTACTTTTATTGTCAAGACACCCTCTTAAGGTGTCACTTTAGAGAAACAAATTAAAAAGAGGAAAGATTTTCTTAGCCCACAGTTCAAAGGTTTCTATCAATGGTTGACTGGAACCAGAATATCATGGCATCCACAGAATACAGTAGAGGCTGCTCGCTTCAGAGCAATTAGAGAGCAGAAAGGGGGGGCATGTCATAAAAAGATACAGATCTTGAAAACAGGTCTCCTTTGATTTTTTTTCCTTCAGTATGTCCTACCTCTTAAAGTTCTTATGACTTCCAGGAAAAAAAGACTCCAGCTAAGTAAGGGCCAAATCTTTAACTATGAGCCTCTGAGGAACATTTCATATTCAAAGTATAAAGATAATTTTAGGCATGGAGCAGCTAAGTATTTTGCCAAAGGATTTCTCCCTTCCCCTTTTAGGTAATTTTAATTTTTTTAAATTAAATTTAATATTTTTACTTATTTATTTTACATCCAGTTCACTACCCTCTTCTGGTAAACCCCTCCTACAATCCTTTCCCCATCCTCCCTCCCAGTCTCCTCCAAGCAGGTGCCCCCTCCCACTTATCTCCCCAGCCTTTGCCTCAATTTTTTTTTATTTTCTAAGTTTTTTTATTTACATTCCAAATGATTTCCCCTTTCCCATTTTTTTTTAATTGTAAGTGGATAAGACAAATTCAGTAGTCCAAAAGATTTAGTATAATGGAAAAGGGCTCTTTGAATGCTACAGAGGCTGTTCTGTGTATAATGCAGAAAGTTAAGGTGACAGACAAAATGAATGACCATCAAAGCTATCTCAAGCCAGTGGCTTCATGGTTCATCGTCTCCTCAATTCAAACAATAATATTGATAAAGATCATGACCTAAAGCTATTTGGAGACAAAAGAGTTTATTTCAACTTACAGTTTATCATTTTATTATGAATAAAGAAAATGTACCACAGACCTGGCTACAAACTATTTGATGGAGACATATTCTCACTTGACAGTCTTTCCTCCTAAATGACTCTAGCATGTGTCAAATTGACAAGAACCCAAGCTCCAAACTATCACTTCAAACAACAATGACAAAAAACTAATTATCACACTGATGGATGTCATTATAGGAAGTCACAACTTAATCTTCCTCTGGCCTACATGGACACTAGGCACACAACGTGGTAAACAGACATACATACAATCAAAACACCTATACACATAAAATAAATAAAGTGTTAAAAATTAAAAGAGAAATTTAAAAACAAAATGTAATTGTAAGGGTGGTGTCATGTGAACCTAGACAATTCTCACTAGAGAATAGAGAGAAATCCAGTTTCCTTCAAACACTCTTATCTCATCCAGGCAACTAAACTGTTTTCTATTTTACTTAGTGGGCTCATCTTGGAAGCTAATCAAAGGCTTCTTTTTCTTCTGGGGGAAGGATGAGTCTTACTACTTACGAAGTCTGGTGTTTATGCAAAGCAAAGTCATCACTTCAAAGAGTAGTAGAAATACTTTGTTTTGAGCTAAATATGAGTGAACCTGGCATGCGAACAGAGATTCAGGTTGCCCAAATGATATGTTTCTTAGGGGAGTGGTTACATGAAGTTTTAGAGTCACATAACAAAACAAACAATAAGTCAAGCCATTTGTCAATTATGTTAATGAGAACTCTAGGCAGTTGGATTATAGCAAAACAGAGACAAAATTTAGATATTATCTTATGATAGTCTTAATTTTGGGATGTTGAAGCTAATGTTATGTTAATATGGTTTGACTCTTTTATTTGATAGGATGCCAGCTCAGACATAGAGGGGGATGTACTATATCTTAGCTCAGCTCTGGATCTATAACAACTTGGTACTTCACAGTCACAGAGTTCTAATTATTCAATCAGTCTTTTAAAATCTGCCAAATAATTGTGGCTTTGTGGGAACTTTATAATTCCTCCTGTTGGAGTAGAGGTTGAGGTACTTGAATGCAGTAGGAAGTTTAAGGCTCCTAATCGGTTGCTGGATGCATGATTTAGATAGGCGTGTTTGTGTGCATAGTTGGTGCAGATAAAAGGTCTGAGGTTGCAGTATGTACTAATAGAAGTGTGTGTATAGTCTAAGCTGAATAAAGTCTCCTGTTAGCAATTTTTCAATGCTTTCCTGTTTCAGTCTGACAAGAAAAGAATGTCCTGAGCTACAAAAAGACCTAAAAAAATAAGATAAAATCTTTTATGAAAACATATTTCCAGTCTGTTTGGAAGATAACAACTCTATGGGCATGGTATAGAGATGTGAGGTAAGGAATGTCAAGGCTGTAGTAATCATGGAATTATTAAGAAGAAGCTCTCAAGGAAAAAAGTGAATGATCATTTAATGCTAATTTTGCAAACTACCACCTGAGATTTTCAGTATTTGAAGTTTCTTAGCTTCAATGATTTTCATCTGAAAATTAAAATGTTCAACTTTGGACTTGACCACTAATTATCTGTGAGCCCTTAAAAAAGTCACCTTCTTCCTCTGAACTTGAGAGACTTGTATGCAAATGAAAGACTAGGTTTAAAGAAGTGACTTTTAAACAGCTCTGAAGAAGGCAAGGCTGAGGATAGAGATATGCCCAGCACCCACCTAAGCTACAGCACTTCATGTTTATGCATTGTTGGTCAGCACAGGTGTATGCTCATATATACATATGCCTGAATAAACATGCAATGAATACTATGGATGTTGTAACATATGTTTATGTGTATGTCATGTTGCATAAGAAATTTGTTACACTTTGAGATAGCCACTGAAGTGCCTCAGTCTTCACACCTGTAAAATACAGGTACTAATAATTCTTGACTTCCAGGTTCTGAGGCACGAACATGGCTCTTATTTCAAAGAGGGTAGAAGTTCATTTTTTCCTGGGGGCAAGGATGAGTGACACTGGCTTGGGATATGGATTTTGGTTAAGCTAAATTACATGTTTTACATGCGTGAAAAAAAAAAGTCTTCCTGTAACAGAACCAAGGAAGTCATACATTGAGACCCTTTGCACATGCATTTCTGGATACGTTAGGTAGGTGTGTTGAATTAAAGTAGTAAACCTTTGCTACAGACCTCAGATGTTAGCTGATGACTCAGACTTTAGTCAGTGAAGACTAAGGTTTTCTTTTCTTTTCTTTTCTTTTTTTTTCATTTGGGAAAATTAACATTTTATTATATACCTAGAAAAATTTCACTTACAATTAATTTAATTTTGGCTCAAAGTTCTTCGATTTTTTAATTGGATATTTTATTTATTTACACTTCATATGTTATCCCCTTTCCTAGTTTCCCCTCTGCAAACTTTCTATCTCATCCCACATTACCCTGCTTGACTAAGGTTTTCTTAAATTAATACTTTGCAAAATGGTTGATCTGTCTGTCACAGTCCTGGGATTGTGCATGTGCCATAAAGGAGATCAAGGAATGACTCTTTAAGGGTTAAAGGTAGTCCAAAATAAATTATAATTAGGCTCTGGACATACAACATCCCATCCTGTCCACAAACATTGAAACTCTAATCAGTTATGCAGCCTTTTGAGAAGTTCAGATGAAGTTATGTTTCTTCCTGGCATCCTCTTTGTTCAGTGGTTATGATGAAGATTAAATGTCTAAGATATGTGTAAAATGCATTTAAAATGTCAGGTATCTGCCCTGCTTTCTTAGCTCTTATGAATATGAATTATAAACTAAACCCAAGGAGGTAGAAGATTGTGGGATTTTTCTTCAGTACCATCTTCCCAGAACTGACAACTATGTTATCTAAGCAGATGCTCAGTGTGCTTCCTGAATTTGTGAATGGGCCACTGAGCAATGTTCATAGGATAATGTATGGGATAGGCAAACAACAACAACAAAAGCATCGATCTGGTTCTTGTGGGTATTACCTATTTAAGCAAACTATTAAAAGTCATTGGGTCATTGCTAAGTACACTTTTCCTTCCTCTCTTCCTTCTTTCATTTTTGTTCCTCCTTCTCCTCCTCTTCCTCTTTCTTCATTCTCTATGTTTTTCTTTTGGTTGCAGATAAGATTTAATTTGAAGAAATAATTTCCTCTTTTCTAATAAACAGTATTTCAGAAATTATTCTTCATAAACATCTTCAAATTGGCAAATTATTTTTCTAATACAGTAAACCAGGAAGAGAGATCTACACTGAAAGCAACCTCCTCTGGCAGACTTTGTAGGAACCTGGAAATAGAAAGAATGCTTCTGACTTATGAAAATGTCTTTCAATAGAAAGGAAACTGGGGAAGAACCTTGAGCATATGGGCACAGGGGAGAATTTCCTGAATAGAACTCCAATAGCTTATGCTCTAAGGTCAAGAATTGACAAATGGGACCTCATTAAATTGCAAAGTTTTTGCAAGGCAAAAGACACTGTCAAAAAGACAAAGCGGCAACCTACTAACTGGGAAATGATCTTTACCAACCCTACATCCGACAGAGGGCTAATATCCAATATATTCAAAGAACTCAAGAAGTTAAACTCCAGAGAGGCAAGTAACCCTATTAAAAAATGGGTACAGAGCTAAACAAAGAGTTCTCACCTGAAGAATATCTAATGGCTGAGAAGCACCTAAAGAGATGTTCATCATCCTTAGTCATTAGGGAAATGCAAATCAAAACAACCCTGAGATTCCATCTCACACTAGTTAGAATGGCTAAGATCAAAAACACAGGAGACAGCAGTTGTTGGAGAGGTTGTGGACAAAGAGGAACACTCCTCCACTGCTGGTGGGATTGCAAGCTGGTACAACCACTCTGGAAAGCAGTCTGGCGGTTCCTCAGAAAACTGGGCATGACACTCCCGGAGGATCCGGCTATACCACTCCTGGGCATATACGCAGAGGCTTTTCCTGCATTCAATAAGGACACATGCTCCACTATGTTCATAGCAGCCTTATTTATAATAGCCAGAAGCTGGAAAGAACCCAGATGTCCCTCAACGGAGGAATGGATTCAGAAGATGTGGTATATTTACACAATGGAATACTACTCTGTAATTAAAAACAATGAATTCACGAAATTCCTAGGCAAATGGTCAGAACTTGAAACTATCATCCTTAGTGAGGTAACCCAATCACAAAAGAACACACATGGTATGCAGTCACTGATAAGGGCATATTAACCCAGAATCTCAGAATACCCTAGACACAATTCGCATATCAATAGATTTCCAAGAAGATGGAAGGAGAGACCCCTGGTCCTGGAAAGACTGGATGTAGGGGAATGCCAGGACAGAGAAGCGAGAAGGGGTTGAATGGGGAAAAGAGGGAGGGATGGGGGCTTATGGGACTTTCGGGGAGGAGGAAACGGGAAAGGGGAAATGATTTTGAATGTAAATAAAAAAAAACTTAGAAAAAAAAGAAAATATATTTCTATCAGATACTGCTTTCTATAAATAAACTTTTGTTCATCCTGGGAAGTAAAGGAAATGACATCCTTATTGAAGGCACTTTATGACAGACTGGAAAAGGCAGGGTCAGGACACATGAGGGGAAATATAGCTGAGTCTTTCCTCTAACCTGCTGTTATTTACTCAAACATTCCCAGGGGAGAACGTGAACATGGATAGGATTTGCTATAGGAAGGCTTAAGAAACACAGGTTTAAAATATAAAGCAGAGATTAGGCTTATAGTGACAAGTCTTGCTTTCTTAGGTAATGGTACCAGGCTTATACGACGACATCAGAAACCAGCCACTGAGGGCAACTGAATGATTTAACAAATTCACTGAGGATTGCATCCAGCTCATCAGAGGCACATTTTCATGCTATAATCACAGCATTTCTTTGAACATGTAGAGCGACATAACTGCCCATTTGTCAAAATCTGTGCTACAGTAATGTTTTAAGCAGCAAGGGCAGGAGAAGCCAAGCTTAAACCCTGCTATTGTCAATTCTCAGCATTGCTCATGGTGACCATTTTGCTCTAAAATGGTTGCTTATTTGACAGTGTGTGCAATGCAGGAGAGTTTTTATAGAATTTGTTTAAATTAGTCCTAATTCAAAGTATGTCACAGAGAAGTCTTTTTCCCCAAATGAAGATGTTACTTGGTGGCACACAGCCTGTGTCATTAAGTCTTAAATTAAACAATGTGAAACAATTAACATTATCATTTCTTCTGGTTCTATTCTACTGTGCCTTCATTGGAGGAAGAGGTACTTAATGTTCTCAGGAAATCATCTGAGTAACATTATTATTCTAACAAACTGAAAATCTTATTTTCTTTAAACCGTGTGATTGTGTACTAAACAAAGTAGAAGAAATGCCTTTTCAGTTTTTTTCTCCCAGTGCAGAGGCTGATATGAAGTTGAGATAGTGGAGATTCTTGTCTGCTGGCTGGTACTCATTTACATTTATTTGTTCTGTAAGACTGGAATCAGATCACAAAGGCTCCCTGCTTAAAAAATGTGCTATTTGTTATCCAAATAGGTTTCAAGTATGGGTAAGATTCTTCCAATATCATTGTGTTAGGCTGATCCATCAGGGCTTGGTTTTTGGAGCAGAATCAAAGCTGTTCCGTTTTGTTTAGGTATTGGTGGGGGTTAGCCAGAAAATTTTGTCCTGTAATATCTCAGCTAGTAACAACACAGAAATGTATCAAACAGAGATGCACCTTATGTATGCTCAATAGACAAATCCTTTTCTTGATAAGGAATTATGAAAATGCACAGAATTCATAAACATTGCAGAAGATTGTTTATACTATACAAAACTCAAACAGCAAAATACCAAATTGGAGAATATTTATATTTCCATTCTTCTCTCTGAGACCTGTTGTCAGTGGTTTTGTGATGCAGCTTCATAAACAGTATTTGCCTAAGTATTGCAAACAGTAATATATGTATCTACCAATAGTTGTGCTATCACACAAAGCCCTTGCTTGCAAGACTACAGTTGGATTTATTACCTCAAGCAAAACAAAACTGCTTTCTCAAAAGGATCATTGCACACAATGGCTTTTTCTTTGCCAAGAACAGCGAAGACACTCCCAGGAAGTGCTGTTGAATATTTTTAAAACTACAATGAGTAAATTCTTCTCCTCTCACTAAGAAAATCCAAATTCCAGGTAGAAAAGTCCACCTAGCAGAGATCAGGTCTTTGATGGTACTCTAGTGTGAGGCTATGAAAAGATGATTGTCTGTTTAGAGACCAAAAGAAGAATTACTATGTTGTTACACCACTGTTCAAATGGGTTTTAGTCCTTAATCAAGAAGGCTGTCTGGGTTTTGTAGAACTCTCAAATTCTCACTATTATCTCTATTTTTGATTAAAAACATAAATATGAACATCTCTGTTATTATTATGCATCTCTGTAACTTCATATTTCTCTATTTAATAAAGATATAACAGCTGAGGATAATTATGTGCATTGACAGTGTAATGCTAAAATATAATCTATGTACTGCCTCCCATACACTATAAATCATCATCTCGGGAGTACTTATATACATAATACAATTTAAATGCTATGAAATTATTGCTATATTGTATTGTTTGTAGAAGAGTGACAGGAAAATTCTCTACACATACTCAGTGCTGATTCTTTGTCTTGAATAGTTTGAACTGTAGCTGGTGGGAACTGGAATAGAAATGGAGCCATGGATACCAAAAGTTGTCTACCGTCTGAGTCCTGGAGGAAGCTACTGTAGGTTTCCCAAAGGCCATTATCAGACTCCTTCCTCCATGAACATTTTTATATAGAGCTGTAAATATGCATTCTTCTTAGAATGTTTTGCAGATAGGATTTTATGTAGCCAGGTTGAAGTTCAAAATACATATTCAAAATCCATTGGGAAGCTTTGGGAAGATCTTTGTTTCCAAAACATAAGATAGAGACAAAGTAGAAGCAGATGCCTCTCATGTTCCTTTATCCTGAGCACAGAAGTAGCTTCTAGGGCTAAAATGAAAAGCCAGCTTTAGGAGAAAGCCCAAGTCCTGAGTTCTATTCATCCTCAAATCTTAGTCTGGCTCTGTTGGGGCTAGACAGTTTCCATCTAGACTCAGGGTTCTTGCAATAGAGTAAAACCACTTCTTTGAGTGCTATGTTGGTCAAATATGCTGTCATTTAGACCTTAGAGTCTTTCCAGCTGATGTGATAATTTCAGTCATTTCTATCATTTACCTTTGCATCTTTCACATAACAATGGCCCCAGCAGTCTTGGCTGTGGACTTTGACCTTGCACCATGAAAGCAAGGTACAATCCATGCTTTTGAAGGGAAAAATCCTGGGCAAAGTATGCAATCACTGGCTTTCTTAGTTACTTTTTCATTGCTCTGACAAGACATCATGAACAAGGCAACTTATAAAACAAAGCATTTTATTTCAAGGATTCATGGCTCCAGACAGAAGTCATGATCATCATGGTGGGGAACATTGAAGTAGACAGACAGGAACAGCACTGGAGCAGAGGTAAAAGCTTACATTCCAGTCCACAAATTGGAAGGAGACAGAGAGGGGAGAGGGGAGGGAGGAAGAGAGAGAGAGAGAGAGAGAGAGAGAGAGAGAGAGAGAGAGAGAGAGAGAGAGAAAGAGAGAGAAGAAAAGGGTGAGGGAGATTAGGTTTCGGCTTTTGAAATGTCAAAGCCCATCCTCCCAATGAAACACTTCCTCCACCAAGACCACACCTCCTCTAACAAAGCCACACCTTCTCATCCTTTCTAAACAGTCCACCAACTGGGAAACAAACATTCTCAATATATCAACCTACAGGGGCCATTGTCAGTCAGCCCACCAGAGTGGTGTTTGGTAGAAAATAGAATTATGTTCACAAAACTCAGAAAACATAAAATTAGATATAATTAACTTTAGATTATATTTAGCAAAATGAAACAATCTAGTGAAAGTTGTCCTAATGTTGTGATTTATAATGAACAACACAATGAGAATGATGTTTATTATATAGGGTTCACTATATAATAGCATAATTTCAAAACTGATATGAAGTGTCCACGTGTGTGTTTGTGTCTGTGTGTGTGTGTGTGTGTGTGTGTGTGTGTGTGTGTGTGTATTATATGCACTTTGGAGGACTGAAGTTAATATTTCTAGTTCAGTCTTTCGTAATACTGGCAATGTCACATTTTGTTCCATGATTCTTTATTCTAGGGAGTTCCCCCCCCCATAGAACATTTAGAATTAATTCTAGACTCCCTTTACCAGTAAAGATTATGTTCAACAACCAGTAAAGATTATGTTCAGTAAAGATTAAGTGTTCAACAACACTTTGAAATATGAGGCCCCAAAGTATCTTTGAATGAGTGAACTAAAAACTCTCCCACTTGAAAATCGCTTGCCAAGAAGACCTGTACAAAGTTATCCAAAGAAGCACGACAAAATTAAAACCATAATCTCTACCACTCACTGCCTTCTTCTTGTTTGTTTTTGTTTTGCTTACTCCCTTGGGGAATTTGAACTTGAAAAGTTAAATTTCCTAGTTACCAATCCACTTTAACTCAGATAGAGAAGATTTAAAACATGCTTTTTCCAATGATAAAATCAAATCACCCTCCCTTAAACAATGTCTGAGAAAAGCTAGAGTGAGGTGTTATTTCTTCAGACTCTTTCTTTCTGATGCTGTCTGTAGTTAGAACACCTGCCCCAGGATCAAGGGTTGAGTTTCTTCTACATAAGAAGAATTTAAACAACTTTATACAGCAGAGTACAACTCTTAAGATTAACTTAGTTTTGGCTTGGCTTGTATTATATTCTAATAGAAGGAATTTTTTTTTTGTAAAGGGCAAAACAAATATTTCAGGTTTTGTGGAACATATGGTCTCTATCACACTATTCACCTTCTCTGCAGCTGGCAGGCAACCTTCAATAATGCACAAATGAATGAGCGCATCCTTGATTCAATGAAATCTTGTTTACAAAACTAAGTTAGACTGAGCCCATGGGCCATAGTTTGCCAATGCTTGCTCTAGCTTATTTATTTAACTCTCTTTATTTACCAGATTTTTCTTCTTCCTTTTCTAGAATTCGAATTGAAGCTCACAATATCAGAAGAACAGGATATACAACTTCTTTCTCTTTAATTTAAACTAATGTCTAAATTCTTGTGAGTCACAGAAGCTGAAGTTCAGCCAACTCAGATAAGGTTTATAATCATAATCAGTTTAACATTATGTATCAGTCTTAAGGCTCTATTGACTCAGGTGGTTTGCTAAAGATAAAGAAAAATATATCAGCCTAACATTATGTGGCTTTTTTTTTTAACCCTTGTTTGGCTTCAAACTTTCAATCCTTATTTTTAGCTTCTAAAGTCCTAGGACTATACAAGTGCTGCTCAAGATGTAGCAGCTATGTATTTGTGTGGTGTGTGTATGGCCACATGTATTCATTTCTGTGAGTGTATGTACATACATATTCACCTGTGGTGCTGAGCTTTGAGATTTATTTACACATGCTATATATTGGGATACAGAACATGCTATTATATATTGGGATATACCACCAGCCACTTTCAAATACAAATGAGTCAGTAATTATATGGTCTATCACAGTCATGGCCAGGCATTTTATAACTAAAGATAGCTCCTATATATGAGAGCCCAAAGAAATTATTAAACTATCCTGACCTAAGGCTTTCTGTTTCTTTCCATGTGAAGTCCCTGCCTGAAGCCCTTCCTTTGTCTCCTGAGCAACACTGATGCTCCCCAAGCACAGGCTGTGCTTGAGTTGCTTGAGAGTTATGAACATAATGAGCTACCCTTACTGTCTCCTGATCTGTTGACCTTATCCTACCAAAATAAGAAAGATAATATAAGTATAACAAAACCTGTATTAAAGCATGAAGTACACTGTAGAATAACAAGTAAAAGCAAGATGAATATCTGTGAGCAGATGAAAGCACAGAACCAAGGAGCTGCATCTTCACTCTGATGACTGGTACCCAGGTTCATCTAACGCACGCACACACACACACACACACACACACACACACACACACACACACACACACACAGAGTTACTTCTGGAGGAATGCTTCCAGAGTCCTAGAAATTAAGTGACTGGGGCAAAGGGATTGAAAGCTTGGAGCTAGACTAGGTTTCTGTATTTTTTGGTTTTTTTGTTTTTCTGAGGGGGGTATTGATTGTTTGTTTTCTGTTTTGAGGTTTGTTGCTATTGTTTATTTCTCTTTTGTTCATTTTATTTGTTTGTTTTTATATCATTTTTGTTTTGTTTTTTTTAAAGCCACATAATGTTGAGCTGATATATTTTTCATCATTAGGAACCAGTGTGCCCAGTTTGGTGTAGCCCTCCCAAAGTCATTAAAACATGGTTGTTAGATTTTTCTCTTCATACTTCAAATTTTCACATCCCCTGCTTTCCAGCTGCAGCATATGGTCAAAATGGTAAACATCGTCATACTGCTTTGAAGGTGCGCAAGTTTCCTAAGGTTGTATTATACTGAGTTGACTTTTCTAGAAATTCTATTTCCTGCATTTGACACAAAATAGTCAGCCAAGGCTGACTGCCCTTTCAAAGCCCAACTATAAAGCAAGGTACAAATGATTGCTACCATCAGAAATTCCAGATTGTCTTAAGATTCTGAAGTTCCAGATCTTCTTCTCCACTGGAGGGAGTAGCACAGACACAAGGCCCTTTTCTGAACATTCTGTCTTCTTGTTTTCTTCTGACTTGAGTCTCTCTTTCAGCCTGCAGAAACAACCTCCCAAGTCAGTTGTACAGCCCTATACCCTTTCAGCTTTTCATTACTTCCTATTGTTCAGTTTGTGAACCTTATGCCTTGCATCCACTGGGACTGCACATTGAGTTATTCAAAACCAAGGCTTTAAAAATACTTCTTTTTTGCTCATGCCACTATCTTGGCCACAATACCCAAAAGATTACTTTGAAGCTCAATAGTTGAGCTTCCAGTCTGTTTTTAATTTTTTTTGTTTTTAATTGTTTTTTTTTTATTTTTTAATTGTTTTTTCTTTTGTAATATCTCAGAGGAAAAGTGCTGGGAAGGAGAAGCACATTGGCTGTGCAAATTGACTATTAATATAACCCAGGTTATGTTGTTATTTGTAGCTTTATTCACTTGCTTAAGACTTATGTACTTTGTGGAAATGTTGGTCCTTCATTCTGGATTTTATTGCACTGTTACTGTTTCTTAAATTATTCCCGGTCTCTCTCTAGCCCACCAGTTCTGCATGTTAGGGAATTCTAAGCATGCATATGTAAAAACAGACTTACTTACCTGTAAGTAAGTCTGTTCCAATAATTTATGGAATTATTAACCCTGAAACTTTTATATAATAGAAATTCTCTGTTTTAATTTTCCCATTACAAACATGGCCATTAAGACAACTATATGAAGACCATAAAAATGTCAAGCCTTTAACATGTATAAGTAAAGAGGCTTCTACAGTAAAGATATGACATAAGAAACTAACAAATCCACTGTCTTTGTATGTAGTGAAATGTGAATTAACTAAGACTGGAGGCCTGCACATAAAAGGACAACCTATCTCCCAGGCATTTGTTCTTCATTCATTCATAAGTTCAATAAATATTTATTGCTCATTTCCTATGTGCCAAGAACAAATCTATTCATTGGGATACATTAGTGAACAAAAGAGACAAAATCAACTACAATCCTTACAAAATAATGGCAGGAAATAAGTACTTAGTAGCTAACAATTTAATAGTGCTTATTGTGTGCCAAGCGTCAATCAACTTTCTACAATGTCCCAATGAGAAACTTCCTATTGTTCCAATCCCTATTTTGTAGATAATGTTTAGCAATTTGCCCTAGATTTGGTGAGCTAGCACAAGACCAAGCCAAAACTTGAACCAGGCAGATGGGCTCCAGAATTCATCTCTCAACAACTTAGTCTTATGTTTCAGGTTATGAAGTAACTTACAGAGGATGTTAAAAGGCATTGAACTAAAACATAACCTGCGAGTTTGATTCCCATAATGCACATAAAGGGAGGAGAGAATGGACTCCATAAAGTTTTCCTCTTATCTCTCCCCCCATCCCATGCACAAAGCATTAATATTGTTAATACTAACAACCAAGTTAAAGGTAATTTTTAAAATCATTTGTTTGTTGACATAGCATTTTAATATTGCACCCCAACCTGGCCTTTAACTGTAAATTCTCACAACTAGCTTCCTGAGTGCTGAGATTTTAGGTATGTGCCAGTGTACCTAGATTAAAAACAGTTTCTTATGGGGAAAAGTAAGTGGAAAAAAATAGAACAGAACATAGAAGAGGTTGCACACATGAAACAATGATCAGAAAAGACTTGATTAATATTATTTATTAGAGGAAAGATAGAAGAGAAGAGAGAGAAAGAGATAAAATTGTCTGGGAAGGAATTTATATAGAGCGGAGGGCAATTACACTGTCCTGAGGCAGGATTGTTTCTGGCATTCCCAGAATTCCTTTTTCATATTTATCTCATCAAAGAACACATGTATTCATCAAAAAGCACTCATCTAAGAAAATACAAAGCTTTCAAAACATAGTTGGTAATGTCTACTTTCTTTAAATTTTATTTAAATTATTTTATTTATATTCCAAGTGTTGTCACACTTCCTGGTCTCTCCTCCCTAAGTTCTTCACCTCATTCTTCCTCCCCTTTGCTTCTGAGAGGGTGCTCCCCCACCCACCCAATCCCACTTCACCCACACCAACATCTTCCTTCCCTGGGGCATCAATTTTCTATAGGATTAGGAACACCCTCTCCCAGTGAGGCCAGACAAGGCATTTGTCTGCGATATATATGCTGGATTTGGGCCATGGACCAGTCTATGTATGCTCTTTAGTTGGTGGCTTAGTCTCCAGGAGCTCTGAGGGTTCTGGGTTACTTGATATTGTTGTTATTCATGTGGGGTTGCAATCCCCTTCAGCTCCTTTAATCCTTCCCCTAACTCTTCTTTAGGGGTCCCAGACCTCAGTCCAATGTTTGGCTGTAAGTGTGTGTATCTGTCTTAAGTCAGATACTGGTAAAACCCCTCTGAGGACAGCCATGCTAAGCTCCTGTCTGCAAGCATGACATGGGATCAATAATAGGGTCAGGGTTTGGTGCCTATGGGTTGGATGGATCCCAATTTGGGCCACTTACTAGACAGGCTTTCCTTCAGTCTCTGGTTCATTTTTGTCCCTGCATTTCTTTTAGACAGGAACAATTCTGGGTCAGTAATTTTGAAGATGGGTGGGTGGCCCCATGCCTCAACTGGGGCCATGGAGGTGATCTCTTCAGGTTCCATCTCCCCACTGTTAGACATTTTGGCTAAGGTCATTCCCATTGTCCTGAGAACCTCTTATATCCCAGGATTCTGGGACTTTCTAGAGGATTCTCCCACCCACATACCCCACAGTTGCATATTTCCACTGATTCTCCTGGCCCTCTGGGCTTCTCTCCTGTTTTCCCCCATACCTGATTCCCCCCCCCCCAATTTTACCCCCTCTCTCCTCTCTCCCACCCAGGGCCCTCTGCTCCTCTGCCTCTAGTGATTATTTTGTTCCCTGTTCTAAGTGGAATTGAAGTATCTACACTTGGGCCTTCATTCTTAGTAAACTTCCTACCATCTGTGAGTTGTATCATGGGTACTCTGTAATTTTTGGCTCCTATCCACTTATCAGTGAGCACATACCATGCATTTCCTTTTGGGTCTGTGTTACCTCACTCAGGGAGATATTTTCTAATTCTATACATTTGCCTGCCAAATTCATGATGTCCTCATTTTTAATAGCTGAACAGTATTCCATTGTGAATAGTATTTCATTCTAATGAACTACATTTCCTGTATACATTCTTTGGTTGATGGACATCTGGGTTGTTTGTAGATTCTGGACCTTACAAATAATTCTAGGAACATAGTGGAGTACATGTCCTTGTGTTATGGTAGAACATCTTTTGGATATATACCCAAAAGTGGTATAGCTGGGTCTTCAGGTATCACTGTAAGACTAATGAGCCTTAACTTACCGGAGACCCCCTGAGTGAACAATGCAGAGCCAGGGATCGATGAAGAAGCAAGAGGAATTTTATTGTTCCAGCATGCTGGGGTCATCCTGCACATGAAGGACAGAGAGAACGACCATGCACAGCCCATTCAGCACGTTTTTATTACAATTTTCAGAGTAGTAGCCATTATGAACAATGTGATTGGCAAAACAGTGTGACTTTTAAACTGATTGGTATTTAGGGAATGAGGTGGCAAGGACTTCCCTTGTGTGTAGGTGGTCAAGAGTCAGTCCCCAATGTGTCTATGTGCTCTTGTGATCTGGACCTCTTCCATACTCAGGTGACTGATGGTAGGTTCCCACCCCCCCATCCCCCAGTCTGAAGAATGTAATTAAGTCTCTCTTCCAGGAGGGGAGGTGTCTGGTAGAATTTTCCAAATGCCCTGAACTGACCTCTTCAGCAGTATTTCCAATTTTCTGAGGAAGCACTAGATTAATTTCTAGAGTTGTATCAGCTTACAGTCCCAACAATAATTTCAAATTTTTTATCTTTTTTTTTCTTTGATAAACAAAGGAAAAAGGGGGTGTGGTAGTTCATACCTTTAACTCTAAGATACTTGCAAAGTTGAGGTAGGAAGTTTTGAAGTTTGAGAATAGCTTGGGGTATATAGTAAAGCCCTGTCTAATAAAAACACACAAAATGAAAACAGTAAATGGATATGACAAACTGGAGTTAAAAAGAAAGAGGAAGGGACAGCAATAGACATTCTGCCTGGTCTTTTATATCACTTATACCACAAGACATTGATAAAGTGGTATGCACACAGAGAACCTTAGAATATCATTTTTCAAGAGAAGAATGAACACCTTTGTTAGTCTTTCTAAAAAAATAATCTAAAACTTCTGACATAACAGCATATCCCTCTTGGGAACACCGGCACCTGGTAAGCGGTCAACATAAAGATTCCCCAATTCCCAGAGGAAAAGAAAAACCTGACAGATCTCGGCTTAGGAGAACTAATATCTCGGCTTAGGAGAACTAAGTAGTATTTGTTGTGTCATTTGTTTTCTACTTGCACCTCCAAGCTTGTCACTAACCTCCTGATATTGTTCCACTTTTACAGAAATTAGCATTTAAAGAATTTGCAGCAGGGTCTCCCCAGCCAGGTCCTGGCAGCACTGCCTGGGTGTGTGCATGCCTGGCTGCTTTCCTCTGCTCTCTAACAGATGGCTTGTTTCTAAGGCCCACATCCTTTGTTTTCTTTCAAGTTTTCTTTGGGTTGTAAATAGAATAGGGGTCCTGGCAGTGCTACATTCAGCCTCTTCTGTCCTAGAAGACATTCATCAGGGTCTAATGAGGAGATGTCTTTGACTCAGAACTCAAAGAACCTGGATTCCAGCCTTTACACTCAACCAGTGATGCAATTTATAAAAGCAAGTTCTGTATCTGCTTCAAAACTTATTTTAAATAGGAAAAAGAAATTCTGTTCACAGAAATTTCATATGCCATTGTTAGAATAAAGTCAAGCTGAAGTGTATTAAACACTAAGGTCTTCAGTAATAAAAGACTTTGCTATTGTCCTGCCACTATTCATACCTTTTTATTAAAGAATAATTCTTAATGTTTTTCTCTCATCTAACTCCCTGAATTCCCTTAACCTTCTATTTACTTATCCATTAACTATTTTAACTATAGTCCTTCAAAAATGACACATCAAAAAATTGTATTCTTTTGAATTAATGCATTTACCTAAATAGTCCTTAATAGTAAGGCTTAAGTTCTTTCCCTGTCTTTACCTCATTTATATTTACTCTTAGGTTACACTGGCCTGGCTCACTTTGACAGAGTACAGGGATGCCAGCAGTAAGCTGGATTTCATCCAAGTCTCTGCTATACTTGTTTGGTCACACTGATCCCATCTGCCAGTACCAAACAGATGAATCGCAAGCAGCTGGTTCAGCTGAACAGAAGGGATGTGTACGCATTTGTGGGGAGTATGGAATCTGTGAATCCATGCTGAGGATGGCTACAGAAAGTTAGAGTAGCATAACAAAAAAGCAGTAACCAAGGAGACACAAAAATGACCTACTCTGAGTTAGATGGAAATTACAGTAAAACTTACTGTAGAGTCAGAGTTTTCTTTGTCTTGTTGGACTCATTTCATATGTAGGTAATGCACAATGACGTGTGTGTGTGTGTGTGTGTGTGTGTGTGTGTGTGTGTGTGTGTATAATATTTCTTTGGCTAGGGAGAGAATTCAGTGGGTAAAGCCTTTGCAATAAGAATATGAGGACTTGAGTTAAAATCACCAGAGCCTACACAAGGCTAAATATGAGAGCAAATATCTGTAACCCCAGCAAAGTCAGAATAGAGGCAGGAGAATACCCAGAACCTTGGGGCAAAAAACGGCCATATGCTGCACCCAAACAACAAAAAAGTGATGATCTCGAAGAGTGGAAAGCAAACTTTCTAAACTTTTTTCTGTCCTGTTTCAAATATCTTATTTTTGTTCAATATAACATTGTTATGCATTTTCCAAGATATTCAGTAGTCTTTTCCCTTCTTTTAGAGAACAATTTTTCAGAGGCCAGAGGTTTCAGAACTCACAGAGCATTTCCATTCCCAGCTCCACATTATAATTTAAGTAAGTCCTTGATGCTGCTTTTATATCAACAACACTTTAGTGATTTAAAACTGTCTAAATGGGAGCATTGTGTTTCCTGAGATGTGGGAAAGAAAAAAAAATGCCAAGCAAGTTGAATTGACAAGCTATGGGCAAATCTACTTGCACAATGGGTCTATTAGTGACAAATGCTTAGAGGAGTTTTGGGGGCAAAATATTTATTTATTAGGGATCAATAATCATGGAAGCTAGCAGAAGGAAAGTTGGTAGTGTGAAGTGTATTAAATTGTGGTTCAAAGTGATGGGAGCAGAAGGATATCAGAAGGAAGTATTAACAGGTATGTCTTAAAATGGACCCAGATTTCTAGGCCTGGGACAGAGGTGTCAGCTGTGATCCTGAGTGACAATAACACTTGGTATATGCAGTCTGTCTAGAAATTACCTACAACTTAATGCTATGGAAGGATGTCACTTCCATCCCTTAGAAAGAAGTATCTTTGTGATAAAAATTTTGTTTAGCATGTTTCTTCATTGACAAATAGACTTCTCAGAAATATAAATTGTATCAATGCATTTAACAGTGTATACTGGTAGATTTGCCTCAGGACTTTATTTCCTTTCGATGATGGTAGTATTGACTCTACTGTGGAATTTACTTGAACATCTCTAGGGCTCTTGCTTGCACCCTTCCTATCTCTCGTTGTCAGACTCTCGCTATATAACCTTGCTGCCTGTGAACTCACAGATACCTGCCTGCCTGTGTCTCCTAAGTAATGGAATTACAGGGGTACCCAACCATGTCGAACTAGATGCCATTTCTATCAAAGCTAAAGCTTCCTCTTTGTGCACAGGTCAGTTATCCCTGTTTTAGAGCATGTTATAAACAAGTACTGAACTGGAAACCCTTGGCCTTAGCTACTTGCTCACAAGAACTAGTTCAACTCTTGTAACCACAGCTGCAGAAAAGGTTGCTTTTATTTCAGATGATAAAATTTCTAGCCAAGCATCTCCTTTATTCTGTGTGATTGTCCTCATATATGTCCTCATATATATGACTGTCCTCATACTTACAAAAGAAAAGGGATTCATAACCCAGCCTGATATAGGCTTCATGGAACATCTTCAGTTAGCAGAATAATGAGAAATGGATGAGTACTATAAAGATTAGTCAGACACTGATATATTTAGGAGAAAGCAGTGACTATCAAGTGTCTACTTGATACTATCAAGTATATAGTATCAAGTAGATAGACTACTTGATACTACAAGTAGACACTATCAAGTGTCTACTTGATAGTCCTCTCCTCCCTCCTAGCTCTCTATAACCCCCTACCGCAGTCCCTCTTTCCAATTTCCATGTAATACCTTTCCTTTCTTGATTTCCTGTCCTTTCTTGATTTCCTTTCATCTATTTCTTTTATAAGCTTTATTTCCCTCTAGGGAAAGGTAGCCACATTGGTTGGATTGATTATATGAAGTATAACTGAGGTCATTCTTCTGAAGAGTCCTGAAAGTCTTAGTACATTCAGTGATCAATTGAATATTGCCTGGCTTCCTTGAATAACTTTATAGAATTTTCAGTATTGTCTTAAAATTTCTTCCCCCTGGGATTTCATGTATGTGCTGACAAAATTCATTATAGCTTGAGCAGAATTCTCACCAAATAGAAATGAAAACTTAACCTAAATGTCTTTCCAGAGCATCTGAACGAACGAACTCATCAAGACTGGGAGATTTTTTTTTCTACTTCTGACTTGTGATTACTGTCCATTTGTGATTTCATATATCCATTTCAGGAGTTCAAGTGGCATGTACATTAGTGTCTATTTTGACAGTAAGCTGCAAGAGTGTGAGACAAATTGAGAGCAGAACTCTGTGACTTCTTTAGGCGTAGCAGGAGGATGAGAGGGCTCATATAAGTCCCTGTCTATTTCTCTAGATTTGACCTGTATCCTGGTCTGACTTCACTCTAGAATCAACCATAGCATGGTACCTCCAAATATCATCCACATTTTTTAATGCTTACATTGGTGTAGCGAGGTATCACATGTCATTCAGTATAGCAACTAAATCATACTCAGCATATGTGCTCTGCTACATTCAGATTTTCTCCCTAACCTTGTATAGATAATGAAGCCCATAAAATGAGTATTAATCATTGATATCATTATTTACCATATGTCAGTCTCATTCCAGAAAGCTCTGTAAGCAGACACATATTAATCATATTGCTACAGTTATATTGGGTACTATTATCACCAGTTTACTGCCAAGGAAATTGATTCCAAAGTTTAAACAACTTTTTAAGTAGCATTGGTAAAAAGGGTAGAGCTAAATGTGAACTTGGTTGTTTGTAGCACTGAAACTCATGCTCATCCAGTTAGGAAATGGCAGAGCTTGAAAGTAAAGCTAGGTCTTTGAGCTTCTAGCAAGCTGTACAGTACTGGGATTTAGAAAAACTCCAAATAAATCCAAAGGAGATGATGTATAGAAGCTGATCCCAAGACCAGATACACACAAAACTGCAAGAGAAAAGTGAAGGCACCAACCCAAATCTCTGAAGTAGTTATGTAACCTTTTTGGAATTTATGTTTGCTCACAAGGAAAGAAATATCTAATCTCCAAAGGTAGGTTGAACAGTCTGTCTTTCTTTCTTCTCCTGCTCCTCTTTCATTCCTCCCTCTTCTTCTCCTCCTCTTCCTCCTGTCCTCATTAAAGTCTTTATGAATAAGCACCCCCACCCCCTCGCCCTAGTATCTAGGTCCTGCCATTCTCTTGAAATTTAGCTCTTTGATTTGGTTCTAAGGCAACCAACAAGTCTCATTATTTTTCATCTTCACAGCTTCTGCTTTCATGTTCCAAATGCTCTGCAGTCTGCAGAAGAGTAGAAGAGAGGGAAGCCTTCCCTTGTTTCCCCCTCCCCCAAGAGGTTCAACAATAAAAACAAAGCAAACAATTATAACTATTATTTATGAAAATTCCCAGGAAATTCCTTTTTAATATTTCTCATCCACATTTGCAATATATTCCTGTTAATAACAGATTAGTGACTGAGAGCAAATCCTTTTTGCTGCAGTCTCCCAGGGTGATTTTGAAGAACTTTGATCTCTACCATTAACAGCACTGGCCAAGCATACTGTATGCTAATACCCAGAGACAGGCTATAGCAGTAATGTATGAGATAATTTGGAAATCAACCACACACTCTACTTCTTGTGATCCTACCTTTCATTATTAGCAGTGTGTCCAGAGGGTATGAGTAACATTGAACAGCTACAGATGAAGAGTTGTTATTGTTATTTTTCTTCACAATGACCCTTCCCTCTCAAAGCACATTGTGCTATGATCTCTGGCCACCCTAGCTTTATGTCTTCTGTATTACACTGCAACTATGATAGATTGATGTGTACTTCACTAGTGGAGAGATATCCACTAATTCTTCATTTTCTGTTCCAGTACAATTACACAGAAGCAATAGGAGGAGTAGTTAGGAGAACAGTAGGAATAGTTAGGAGAACATGTAATTGTTTTTAATCTATTCATCATTAAACTACAGCCTAGGACATCAGGAGTTCAAAATGAAACAAAACATACAAACAAAAATCCCAGGCCAGATCAAACCAAATCAACAGATACTTGTATCTTTTAAGTTAAAGAAATTCATGATGCAATTTGGCATGTTCCTTTAATTTAGTTTCTTAGTGTTCAGAACTTAAAGTTTGGTGTTCATCTGTGAGCGTTTAACTGCCAACCATTTTGATTTGCATTCATAAAAATGTAGCTTCTACAGATCATGATTTTAGATTCTAGCATTGATGGTTCTGTTTGGGGCACAATGGAATTGTAAATGAAACACACTGAAATATACAATTTTAATGCTTTTGAAGTTGTAATGATGTCATTTCTCCAACCCCTAACATACTCACTCCCCTTGCTCTCTCAAATCACAACCTCTATTTCTTCAGCTATTATTACATATGTGTGTTCTTATGTATTTAAATATGACCTGCTATTTTTGCACAGTCTTACATGCCCTTATATGTTTACAAGGATTATCATTTTTTTATTATATAACCAATTGATATGTTCTTCCTTGAGGAAGAATATTTCTCCTGGTCTCAGCATTCCCTAAGTGGCTGTAGTACTTTTTTTCCTTAATAAATCATTTTTTAAATGTTTTTTTCTACATCCCAGTCATTATCCCCTTCCCAGTCTACCCTCTGGCTGTTCGTCATCTGATGCTTCCACATCCATCCCACCAGACCTCCCAACTCCCTAGGGCTTTAAGTCTCTTAAGGGTTAGGTTCATCTTCTCTCATTGATGCTAGACCAGGAAGTCCTCTGCTGTATATTTGTTGGGGGCCTCATATAAGCTAGTGTATACTGCCTGGTTGGATGGCTCTCATCTATCCACTTGATGCGCTGTCTTTCTACTGGAGGTGGACTCAACAATTTCTCTTTCTCCACTGTAAAACATTTCATCTAAGGTTCCTCCCTTTGAGTCTTGAGAGTCTCTCGCCTCCCAGGTTTCTGGTACATTCTATGCCCAGCCTCCTATGTCCTGAGGTTGCCTGTTTCCATTCTTTCTCCTGGCCCTCAGGGCTTCAGTTCTGTTCATCCCTCAATACCTGAACGAATTCCCATTATCTCCTCCCTGTTCCTTCTCTCTCCCAGGTCCCTCACTCCCTATGCCTCCCCTGTCCCCTGTGCCCATGATTGCTTTCTTCTCCCTCCCAATTGTTATAAACTCAAGTAGGTCAACAAGCTGAAGGGCCCAAGTGAGGATGACTATAGTTCTTTGAATTAGGCTGAGACCCATTGAGTTTTCCCTTTTCCATTTTAGCATGCCTATTGGTGCTGTTCTTACCTGGGTCATGTCTAAGTAGCCATGATGGTGAGACTTCACAAACACAGCCTCTCCAAAATTTCTAGAACATGCAATTCACAGAAAACATCGTGTTCATCTGGCTCTTACAATCTTTTTCCCCTTCTTTTGTTGTTAGTGTTTTGATATAGTTGTAACAGTTAAGACTAAGCTGCGTAACTCTGCATTTTGATCAGCTGTAGTCTTCTGTAAAGTTTGATATCTGTTGCAGAGATAAGATTCATTGTTGAGGAATTTAGCCTATATTTACAAATGAGTATAGAGATGGATTTTTGAGTGTAGTTAGGGATTGTGCTGGTTTAGTAAATTAGTGGTTGCATGTTCTCTTCTAGGATGTATGACTTCACTAACTCTGGGTAGTTCACTAGATTTTGAGGTATGATTTTCTCTGGCTGGTTAAGTATTAAATCCAACTAGAGAACTGTTGGTTATCATGAAGAATTTATTCCATGAATGTAATATTAGGTTTCTTGTGCCATGCTGATTGTGGTTACAGTTCATGGGCACTATAGACATGTAAAACTCTTGCCTGTTTTTCTCTTTTAGAAGCTTGCACGGTAACTTCTGGTAGCATGGAAGCCAATCCTTAGGAAGTAAGCTTTCAGGTCAGATCCAGCATAGGTCATCTAGTTCCTATGTTTAAAATACACGGTGTCTTCAGCAATGGAGACTTCCCTTCCACCCATAAGAGACAACCAAACGCAAAAGTAATAGCCTAAAATATTTCAGAAGTTTCTCGATGAACTCAGAACTCAAAAGAGAGCTTTATATACATGGTCTTGGTGTTTTTGTTCAATAGTCTATGGCTCTGGTGTAGAGTATTGCCAGCACAGACAGGAAATTTTCATTTAACTATTTATGTATATGTATGCACCTATTATAGGCTTTTTCAGATAGATAGTTAATAGTATGATTTCGTATGGCTTTTCAGATATTGTTACTGTTGGCTTAGCCTCTTATTTTCCTTTTCTATATTCATCTCTCTTCACTTTCCCTAATTAAAACTTCCTACATTTCCTGGTTTCCTTTCTGGTCACTTGTACCCTGATATTCTCCTTTTCACTACTCACCTCCCAACAGTGGTTATTGTTGTTATTCTTTGCTTTTTTGGTTTTGTTTTGTTGTTTTTGTTTTTTGGTGGTTTTTTTTTTTCATTCATTTTTTCTTCTCGACAGGGTTTTTCTGTGTAGTCCAGGCTTACCTGGAACTTTTTTCCTACAACAGGCTGGCCTTGAACTCACAGAGATTGGCCTGCCTCTTCCCACTGAGTGCAGGAACTAAAGGCATGCACTACCAAGGCCTAAGTAAATGGTAAGTTTTTTATTTCTCTGGTTTCTGTAGTCACTACAGACTAAATACTCTAATCTGAAGCTTGTAGCTAGCAACTTCAGTTGATAGGGGATGTATGGCATTGGTCTCTGTGTTTTTCTTATCATACGGAATATGATGATCTTTCAAGTTCTATCTATTTAGCTCCAAAATTATTTCATACAGCAGCACAATAGCATTCCATTGAGTCATGTACAATATTTACGTTATTTACTCATCAATTGAATGACATTTTGGATGCTTCCATTTCTTAACTATTATAATAGAGCACCAATATACATGACTAAATATCTGTAGAGTCAGATATTCAGTCTTTGGGCTTATGTCAAGTTATGGTATAGCTTAACTGTATGGTATATTTATTTAAGCTTTTTGAGAATTTTTACATACTGCCTTCCAAAGTGGCTGCAGTAGTTTCTAACTCCCTTGAGTGAGTGAGGATACCTTTGCCACTGCATCCTCTCTAACAATTGTTTTTGGCTTTTTATTGATCCTTACCATTATTATTAGAGTGCTATAAAAAAACCAAAGTTTTTTCTCATTTGCATTTCCTTTATTGCCAGGAACGATGAATATTTTTCAAGATTTTTCTAAGCTATTTTGATTTCTTCTATTCACAACTCTTTCTTCAGAACCCAAACCTATTATTTAAGTACTTTATTTTTGTTTTGTATTTGATTTTTCTGTCTTCTGAGATTTTTTATATATCCTGCATATTAATTCTCTGCCAGACAATAGTTTTGCTTGGTTAACCATCATGGTCTTTTAGGACTTGAAAATTAGTGATCAAATATCTTCTGGCTTTCACACACACACAAACACACACACACACACACACACACACACACACACACACACACACCTCTATTAAATACACAAATGCCTGGATATTAAAGAACACATTACCAAATGATGACTTGTTCAAAGAAGAAATTGAAGAACAAAAAAATCCTAGAACTAAATGAAAATGAAAATAAAACACAATAAAACTTCCTGTAAATTCAGCTATTTTTTCTGATGTATTTTCTATTACAGATGACTTATATTTTTTCTCTTGCAGCTTTCAATATGTTTTCTTTTTTGTGTACATAGTGTTTTAACAATGAAGATTTTCTCTTCTGGTCTTTTCTATTTAGTGATCTGAGTTCTTGTATCTCTGTGTATATAACATTTCTTAGATTGGGGAAGTTTTCTCCTGTCATCTTATTGAAGGTCTGGCCTATATTACTCACCTATATTCTTCTTCCTCTTCTACTTCTGTATTTCAAAGGCGTTGTCTTTCCATGATGTCTCACTTTTTCTGTATGTTTCTCTCTCGTGTTTTAAAAATGTATTTTAATATTGTTTGCTTATTTTTTAGATTCTTTACTACTGAGTCCTGTTTTGTCATCTAATGTTTGATTCATTCCACTTGTAAGGCTTTTCTTTGAGCATTGTAGTATTGTAGTTGTTTAATGGTTTTTAATCCACTTAAGTTCATTTAAGTTTGGGTATTATCAAGTCATATCTATCTATCTATATATAGATAGATATAGATATAGATATAGATAGATTCGATATAGATGTAGACATAGACGTAGACGTAGACGTAGGTGTAGACGTAGACGTAGAAGTAGACGTAGACGTAGACGTAGACGTAGACGTAGATATAGACATAGATATAGATATAGATATAGATATAGATGATTACTCCCATCATCCTTCATTCTCATATTTGTGTTTTTCTCTTGGGCACCACTCTGGCAATAAATGCAGCATTCTGTTTAAATTAATTGAGATTGTGTGTACATTCTTTAAATGTACTCCTTGAATTCTTTGACGTATATGATTGTTCATTTAAATTCTGTATTCTGTGGTTCATTAATGTAATTCTCGTTGGTAAACATTTCTTAGCACTGATTGATTCTCATGGAAGACATTGCCTTAATTTTTCTAAAGTAGATTTCAGAATTTACTAACTGAAGTATGTCACTATTTATGACAAGTGAATAGAACTTAACATTTCTAAATCCCGTGGATACTTCATGAGTGAAACTGAAAACTCAATAAACCTTGGAATTATAAAGAAGGGCAGAGGTCCTGGGCAATGATTCAGTGGGTTCAAGCACCAGCTGATCTCCCAGAGGACCTGTACTCTAATTCCCAGCACTTACATGGCAGCTCACAGCCATCTAATTTTAAAGAATGTAATGCCCTTTCCTTTACTCCAGTGGTACCAGTCATGTATGTGTTACACAAACACACATGCAGACAAATACTCTTCCACTGTATAGATGTATAACAGAAAAAGAGTACAGTGAAATGAAGGACCTGGGAGACAAAAAGAACAAGAAGTGTCAATGAGGTTACTAGTTCCTGTAAGACACTGATATCATACTCCTGATCCTTAGGCTTGTGGCTATTTTGACAACGGCATATTGTTCAACATAAACTGAGAGAAGCAGTGGAAAAGAAAGAGAGACTCCATCTATCTGTAAAACACTATAGGATGTAGAAATGTGTATATATTATTCTCTCACTATTCTGAGAAACGTGTCTTTGAGATCACAATATGATTTTAACTTTTGAAGGTGAAAAAAAATTATGTGTATATACTGTTTTAGTTTGCATTGCTGTGAAGAGAAACCATGACCAAGGCAACTGTTATAAGGACAACATTTAACTGGGACTGGCTTACAGGTTCCAAGTATCAGTCCATTAATATCAAGGCAGGAGCATGGCAGTATCCAGACAGGCATGGTGCAGGAGGAGCTGAGAGTTCTACATCTTCATCTGAATGCTACTAGGAGTAGACTGGTTTCTAGGCAGCTAAGACAAACATCTTAAAGCCCATGCCCACAATGACACACTTCCTCCACCAAGGCTCATAATGGTGCCACTCTCTGGGCCAAGCATATTCTAACCACTACACATACTGTGAAGCTTGTGCTATTAAAATTAATAACAACAACAACAACAACTAGCAAAGCTATTGATTACATATGTATAGTAAGAATGCCAGATGCATAATGACAGTTTAGTTTTGATTTTTTTACTTTGCTCAAACAATAGTGTCCCCTTAAGCAAAGTTGGCTCTAGTCTGAGAGTAAATACTAAAAGCTAATGTTTTAAAATCCTGCAGGAATGATTGTTTGCAACTTAAGATGTTGTTTTGCCAAGTTTTACTCCAAAATAATTTTCTTCCTCAAAGTTTGTACTTTGAAGAAGAAGTGGTATGTTTAACTTGTATTTATGGCAGTTCCACAATTAAGAGAATTAGCACGCTAGAAGTGGGAAAAAATATACTTTTCGACAGTGAAAACAGCTTAGATTTCTCAGTGATAAAGACTCAGAGACCCAAAGTCATATACGATACAATCAGTACTATGTAACAAAGAAGAATTACTGTTTTATTTCATTGAAAAATATTATTTTCTTTTAAAATAGAAATTAGAGGGGATTCTGGCAAAGTTGCTTTAGATGTTTCATATTCTTCAGCTCAGAACTCTCTTGCTTCAAATTAACACATTTGGTGGGATAATGAGCCAACTCTGTTTTTATATTTCTTGCATTGTTTCACATTTTATAGCTCAACACAAAACCCTAAGACAAAAAGATCTCGAGACAATAAGTGGATTATAGATCTTCTGAGTTTCATGTATTTTTAAATTTCAGGATCTTCTTGATCATAAGGGTAAGGAAAAGAATAACAGTTGTGCTTTTCCTGTTCTACTTCCTAGATTTAGAGAGCATAAGTGACTAGAACATGAAACACTCAAGAGACTAGAGCTATAAGTTGCTCTGTGAGTCACAGAGTGTAGGATGGTTGTGCATTCTACTCCTTTCAGGAGGGATTTAATGTAAGGCATTCCAACAAGGAGCCAGAGAAGTGGCATCTTGTTCCAAGGGCTTCTATTGAAAAATCAGATTGTACGGAAAATTCTGAAAAGGCCACTAAAGAAATAAATACAGCTGCTATGAAAATGAGTCTTTAAAGAAATATAAGATTAAGTTAGGAGTTGAAAATAAAAGATGCATCACAGATTTTAGAACTAAAATTACTTCATCATCATCATCATCATCATTTAGAAAGTGAAGGGGTTACATAAAAGTGAAGGCATTACATAAAAGGGGTTACATAATGCTTTGATGATTAATAAAATAATTAATAAGGGATGTTAGAGAAATATGTACATTTTGGAGCACAGATTTGTGAAAATATAGACGTTCTAAAGTAAGAAAAAAACAGATTCAGGAGACGCAAGTTCCTAAACAATGAAAGAAAGATTCCCTGAGCTGAAGAACATTTGAATCAGTACATTATCAGAATCTAGTGAAGATGAATGACATGTCTGTCAAGGAAAGTGTCCAAAAATTCTTCAACTCATTGATTAAAAAGCAATAAATGAATTCTGAATGTGTCTACACAGAAGCTAGTGCTTGACAAAATACAGAGCTTAAGATGTTGGACTGGTAACAAAACCTTTCAGTTCTAAAGTCATATGATAGTGAGACAGTGTTAACAGATACTGGGAAATAATGGCACTGAGGGAAGCTTCTGTTCACTGACAGCATATAAGAACACACTGTACAGTGAGTACTGCACTCACACCTACGGTCACAGGAAAGAATGAACACTCAAGGAACAATTAATTTACAGTTCCTAATAGATCAAACACAAGAAGCTGAGAACTTGGTACTGGATTTATAGTGAAAGGTAATTGAGTCAGATTATCTGATGATGTTTGAGTGAAGAGGTAGATAAGACTTCTTAATATATTAATGCTGAAAGGGAAATTCTAATAAGTGCCTGAATATAAAAGTAGTAAATTATTCAAGACCAAGTTTTGATAGGAGAAGGCAGAATAAATTAATTGGCTTTCAGAGGTCTCATAAGGAGTGCAGGTAGGGTTCGAGGAAGCTCTGGGAAAGGGAATATATTACCTTATTGAAGGAAAAGAAAGCAATACTGAATTATGGGCCTATAGTAGACAAAGAGTTATAGTCTTGTTTCCATAAAATATTAAGTAAAGTTGCATATAATTATGGATATAAAGAAAAAGACTATAACAAATAAGTTATGGTGGAAATTAGAATGTCATTAAGGGGCGAAAAGGAAAATAATTCAAGTTCATAACAGCATAATTATACAATTGGACAAAAGAAAAAGCAATAAAAATAAACATAATGTAGAGAATAAAGTGATGCATATATATATTTCCAGTCAGGCAAAGGCCAGCCGATGAGTTCATATCAGCCATGGCTACAGAGTGAGACCCTGTCTCAAAAAAATAAAATAAGATACTAGAGAAAGAAAGGGAAAACAAGTGAAAAGGATGTCATTGTACAGTATAAGAGGTTAACGTGTTCCAATAAACACGGAGATTGTTACATTGAGCAATAGAGAACTTGTGAATCAACTGTCTACTTTTTACAAAGACAGCTGAAAGTGAAGTGATAAAAACTGAAAATAAAGGGATTTGGCAAATACAAATTTATAGTCATGGAAGAACATATTATAAACTATATAGAAGTGAAAGATAAAATTTCCTAAATAAGAAGGAATTGCACACTAAGTAAATGTGAAGCAAACAATACAACAATCTGTAGATACCAAACAATACAAAGAATAAACAAAGAGAAACTGCTAGGAATTCAAGGATGACTTTATATAACCTAAATGATGTGGCCACATTTCAGCTCTTTTTATTTATTTTTTTTTTACATCAGGAGGAGCTAGATGATAGTAAAATACAAGAACATTAATGATAGACTAAATTGGCATTTCAATGGGCATTAAGACTTAACCTTTAGGTTTCAATAGGATTAGGCATTACTCAATAGAAAGTTACAAAAATCAATTGTATATCTGGGGACAAGTAAAACTTTAATAAGCATTATTATCATAAAAGCTACACTCTCAAAATAATACAATAAGTGCAATAAGTGAAAATATGATTAATAATAATATCTCTTTGTTAGAAAGCTAATCTTTGACCTAATAGATCTATGAAATGAAAATTATCTTAATTATGGAAAACATGAATGGAAAAGCCACTTTACAATAATACAAAAAATGGAAACAGCAGTGTTTATGTTGTAATTAAATTCATTTATATTTAACAATAATACCAAGAATAACAAGTAACAGCCATTAACATTCATTTTAAAAGGTGTTCAAAAATTATACAAAGAAAAGTACTGTGTGTGTGTGTGTGTGTGTGTGTGCGCGTATGTGTGTGTGTTTGTGTAGAAATCTAATTGCGAAAGCAAAATGAAGATTGAAGAGATATTCAGAAACTTCCAAGACTCAATATAAGATAAAATAGAATCAGAATTTTAAAATGAGGGAGGACAGTATCTTAAAGTTATATGACTGTAGATGAACAAGGACACTGTCTGCAGGCAGACAAAACATCCAAGTTCATGCTGAACAACTCTTGGCAAAACTGAAAACTGTAGAGAAAATGGGTAATATATGTAACAAAGTCAATAATGGATTATTAGGAAATTGTAATTGACCAGATAACGTGGGCAGAGTACAGGATAGTAAACTCTGCTATCAAAGCCAGCACCTGTTACTATTACAGGCAACTTTCTCCAAACTTTGAGAAAATGACACAAAATAATCAATAACAACAAACAAAAAAGAGATTTTCTTCTCTCTCCTGCTTTTTCCTCCCTTCTTCTCTCCTTTCTGAAGGCACTGTTATTCCAACCTTACCATTTGTAGGTTCTGGCGAAGTGGTTAATACACCATGGTTATCGAGACAAAACCTCTGTTCTCAGAGGGCATTATGTTTTTGAAAGTGTTAAAGAAAGGTGGCAGACTGGTGGACTCCATTTAGAATTTATTATTTTAAAATAAGCCTACAAACTGTCACTAAAATACAGATATAACAGCTTAAAACACATATGACCAAGTGGACAGTGGCTACTGTCAAATATAGATGTTTGCTTTAGGATTTCTATTATGGTTTTAAATCAAGGTCTAGCAGTGAGAGAGAAGAAATACCAAAATAGCTCAAAACAGCTGCTATAGCCTAAGTGTCCCCACAATCATGCTGAAATGTGACATCATTAAAAAGCAGGACTATACAAAGCATTTGGAACATATATTCTCTGCCCACATATATAGTTTTCATATAACAGAGTAGGCTCTTTCTTGATATCTGCTGCCATAAAGTAAATTGTCCTATTAGATGCCTTAGGAGGCATTGCGAAGTCTGTTACCAAACTCAAACATCATGATCTTAGACTTCTCAGATTCACAACTGTGACACTCTTAATAAATTATACATTGTAGATTGGTGCTTAGCAGATCGAGTTATATATATATATATATATATATATATATATATATATATATATATATATATATATATATTTGGATTGGGTATATATGCACACCTGTGTTTGCAGGTAGTCTATGCTAATGTAGAGGCCAGAGGAAGATGCCTCAAGCTTTTGCTTGAACTCTTCTTCCTTCTCTCCCTCCCTTTATCCTAGTTTCTTGAGACAGGGTCTAATCTCACTGGAATTATGGTGGCCAGAAAAACCTCAGGAATTCAGACTCTGCTCCCTACATTGTTAAAATTGCATGCACACAGAGACACTTCTGTCTTTTTATAATGAGTGTTAGGAATTTCAACTCAGCTCCTCAGGCTTGCCTAGAGAACACTTTCTTTTTTTTTTTCTTTTTATTTATTTTATTTTATTTTTTTAATTTACATTCCAAATCACTTCCCCTTTCCCGTTTCCTCCCTCCCCAAAAGTCCCATAAGCCCCCTTCCCTCCCTCTTTTCACCATTCAACCCCCTCTCGTTTCTCTGTCCTGGCATTCCCCTACATCCAGTCTTTCCAGGACCAGGGGTCTCTCCTTCCATCTTCTTAGAAATCTATTGATATGCGGATTGTGTCTAGGGTATTCCGAGATTCTGGGTCAATATCCCCTTATCAGTGACTGCATACCATGTGTGTTCTTTTGTGATTGGGTTACCTCACTAAGGATGATATTTTCAAGTTCTGACCATTTGCCTAGGAATTTCGTGAATTAATTGTTTTTAATTGCAGAGTAGTATTCCATTGTGTAGATATACCACATCTTCTGAATCCATTCCTCCGTTGAGGGACATCTGGGTTCTTTCCAGCTTCTGGCTATTATAAATAAGGCTGCTATGAACATAGTGGAGCATGTGTCCTTATTGCATGCAGGTAAAGTCTCCGCAAAATAGAAACAGAAGGAACACTACCCAACTCGTTCTATGAAGCCACAATTACACTAATACCAAAAGCACACAAAGATCCGACAAAGAAAGAGAATCTCAGGCCAATCTCTCTTATGAATATCGATGCAAAAATACTCAATAAAATTCTTGCCAACCGAATCCAAGAACACATCAAAACGATCATTCACCACGATCAAGTAGGCTTCATCCCAGGGATGCAGGGATGGTTCAATATAAGGAAATTCATCAATGTAATCCACTACATAAACAATCTCAAAGAAAAAAACCACATGGTCATCTCATTAGATGCTGAGAAAGCATTTGACAAAACTCAGCATCCTTTCATGCTAAAGGTCTTGGAAAGATCAGGAATTCAAGGCCCATATCTAAACATAGTAAAAGCAATTTACAGCAAACCGGTAGCCAGCATCAATCTAAATGGAGAGAAACTTGAAGCAATCCCACTAAAATCAGGGACTAGACAAGGCTGCCCTCTCTCTCCATATCTTTTCAATATAGTACTTGAAGTTCTAGCTAGAGCAATTAGACAACAAAAAGAGGTCAAAGGGATACAAATTGTAAAGGAAGAAGTCAAACTATCACTATTTGCAGACGATATGATAGTATACATAAGCGACCCAAAGAACTCCACCAGAGAACTCCTACAGCTGATAAACGACTTCAGCAAAGTGGCCGGATATAAAATCAACTCAAGCAAGTCAGAAGCCTTCCTATACTCAAAGGATAAGCAGGCTGAGAAAGAAGTAAGAGAAATAATACCCTTCACGATAGCCACAAACCATATTATGTATCTTGGCGTGACTCTAATCAAACAAGTGAAAGATCTGTATGACAAGAACTTCAAGTCTCTGAAGAAAGAAATTGAAGAAGACCTCAGAAGATGGAAAAATCTGCCATGCTCATGGATTGGCAGGATTAATATAGTAAAAATGACCATTTTACCAAAAGTAATACACAGATTCAATGCAATCCCCATCAAAATCCCAACTCAATTCTTCATAGAGTTAGAAAGAGCAATTCAAAAATTCATCTGGAATAACAGAAAACCCAGAATAGCTAAAACTATTACCAAGAGTAAAAGAACCTCTGGGGGAATCAGTATCCTGGACCTCAAGCTGTACTACAGAGCAATAGTGTTAAAAACTGCATGGTATTGGTACAGTAACAGACATGTAGATCAATGGAACAGAATTGAAGACCCAGAAATGAATCCACACTCCTATGGTCACTTGATCTTTGACAAAGGAGCTAAAACCATCCAGTGGAAAAAAGATAGCCTTTTCAACAAATGGTGCTGGCTCAGCTGGAGGTCAACATGCAGAAGAATGCAAATTGACCCATCCTTATCTCCTTGCACTAAGCTCAATTCTAAGTGGATCAAAGATCTCCACATAAAACCAGACACACTGAAACTAATAGAAGGGAAACTAGGGAAGAACCTTGAACATATGGGCACAGGGGAGAATTTCCTGAACAGAACTCCAATAGCTTATGCTCTAAGATCAAGAATAGACAAATGGGACCTCATTAAATTACAAAGTTTTTGCAAGGCAAAAGACACTGTCAAAAAGACAAAGCGGCAACCAACTAACTGGGAAAGGATCTTTACCAACCTTACATCCGACAGAGGGCTAATATCCAATATATACAAAGAACTCAAGAAGTTAAACTCCAGAGAGGCAAGTAACCCTATTAAAAAATGGGGTACAGAGCTAAACAAAGAGTTCTCACCTGAAGAATATCTAATGGCTGAGAAGCACCTAAAGAGATGTTCATCATCCTTAGTCATTAGGGAAATGCAAATCAAAACAACCCTGAGATTCCATCTCACACCAGTCAGGATGGCTAAGATCAAAAACACAGGAGACAGCAGTTGTTGGCGAGGATGTGGAGAAAGAGGAACACTCCTCCACTGCTGGTGGAATTGCAGGCTGGTACAACCACTCTGGAAAGCAGTCTGGCGGTTCCTCAGAAAACTGGGCATGACACTCCCGGAGGATCCGGCTAGAGAACACTTTCAATCACTAAGCCCTCCTTACTCTCATCTATTATTCTTTAATAGCAGAAAACAGACCCACATAATAGTATCAGAGAAGTTCTTTGAGTTAAAGTCAATAATTGATAAAATGGAATTCAAAATAGGAATAAAATAAAAGCATTATTCATGTAACATTGAAGTATTGGTTCAGTTATTGTTTAAATTGTTCCTCCCAAAACAAATAATTTTATTTCAATTGTAGTATCTCCATAAAATTAAAAAGTTATTTCTACCTTCTTCTTCTTCTTCTTCTTCTTCTTCTTCTTCTTCTTCTTCTTCTTCTTCTTCTTCTTCTTCTTCTTCTTCTTCTTCTTCTTCTTCTTCCTCTTCTTCTTCTTCTTCCTCCTCCTCTTCTTCTTCTTCGTCTTCCTCTTCTTCTCTTTCTTCCTCTTCTCCTTCTTCCTCTTCTTTCTCTCCTCCTCCTCCTTCATCATCTTCTTCTTCATTTTTTTTTACATAGAGTGGGAATAATCATGTCCTTCCAATGACAAAGCAAGTCAAGGATTTGGTCCAGCAGTTTTCAACTTGTGGGTTACAACACCTTTGGGGTTGGATCAAGCAGACTGGTCAGAAGAATCTTCTAAGAAAATCAGAAAGCACATATATTTACATTACAGTTCATAACTGGAGCAAAATTGCATTATAAAGTAGCAAAAGAACCCACCCAACTTTGTAGTTTGGGTGTCACCAAACATGAAGAATTTTATTAAAGGACTACAAAATTACAAAAGTTGAGGACCGTTGATCTAGTCAGAGTCAGCACCTGAGTACAGGGTGATCTTCCTATGAAGCTTGTAGCCTCTTGATCCTTGCATGAGTAGGGAGCTTAAATAGTATTTGTTCACCACAAAACTGCTTCACAAATAGCAGTTTTCTCATAGAAGATTAGGAAGCCACTGTTTCTTATTAATACATGTATAATTGCTTTCTCAAAATGCAAAATAGTTTTCAGCTTTGCCTTTTTAATTTAGATGAGAATATCCTTACATTTGAAATGAATTAGGAAGACAAATGCTGGGTTTCCCAGTGGTATGTGGATGATAGTATACTAGCTGTCCTCAGTTCTCCAGTTACCAATCATGATATTTTAATCAGTAAAAATGTGTCTTTCACATAATGTTGGATACACATACGCTCTATCTATTTTGGACCCTCCTTCCTTATTCTCATGCATTTCCTCCTGTCCCTACTAGCCCTTTATACATTATTTCCCCTTTGGCTTTGCTTTGTGTCGCAAGCATATCCATGCCTTTGCCTGCTATAAGAAACTATCATTCACTGTGTGGCTTATAAACAATGGAGGTTTATTTCTTTACTTTTTTCCCTAAGAACAGACTAATATATTTACACATTACAAAAACTATTCACACTATGAAAGGAAAAGATCTAAAGGGGGAAAAAAATCCAAATATTGGCAGTTGGGCGAGAAGACAAACTATCACATGCTCTCTCTCCTGAGTCATTTTCCCTTCCTGGAGTACATATATATATATGTATATACATATATATATATGGAACATGGGGAGAGAATGAAATTTGAAAGGAAGAGTCACTAAAGAAAGCAGGGGAGAAGGGACAGGAAAAAGGAGAGGGCAAATAATATGAGAATATACAATGATGCACCTATGAAAATACCACAGTGAAATTTATTTTCTATGCTTATTTGACGTAAAATAAAACACCATTCACAATTTTATGTCTTTCTAATTTAAGTAAAAGCTTAAATATCCTATAAGAAAACTGCAAAATTTTTGGTCCTGGCACAGAGAGTACTGTGCTTCGGTTTGCTCACACTCATCTCCATCCATAGCTTTGATTACATTTCTGTTCTTGTGTTTTCTTACTATATAATCTATGTCTAATCTAGAATCAGTAATATACCAGACTAGAGTGATTTCTACTATAACATTCTCATACTTAAAATTGAAAATGTTTTTCTTTTTAAAACTACATTTTGTAATTTATTCTTCAGCAATCATGATAGTTGCTCCCAGAACTTCCTCCCATCTCAGCCATAACCCCCTCACAACTCTGTTTTTAAAAAATAATGCATAAGTAAAAGATTAGTGCTATCCATATCTAGGGCAAGTGGACTGTGCCACTAGACAGAAAACCTGGTGGGGTTAAGTGAGCTCAAATCCCTGGAATCTCAGAGCTTTGAGATCATCAGGAGACTCCCAGCCACACCAGAGCCTTGTGGAACCTATTCATCCCTGTTCAGCTTCCTAGTTCATTCCAGTTCACCATCTGGGAAGACAATGAACCACATTCATTTGTGCAGGGGTGTAGGGCCATGCACTGCAGTCTATTAAAAGTTATACTTCTGAACTAGAGTGACTCTGCTTAACCTTGACGCCATCAAGGTTCAATAGCTCCTTAGTTGAATGTGAGGTCTAATAAAGGGCTCCCCCATTCAGGCTTAATGTGGATTGGCTTGATCTTAGGCATATCTTATACAGGTAACCACAGTTGCTGTGGGCTAACAAGTAAAACAGCACTTTCATGTCAAGAAGACAGTTTCACTACAGTCTCCTTCCATATTTAGGTTTTTACAGTCTTTCTGATTCCACTTTTATGAGGCTCCTGGAACCTTGAAGGGAGAAAGTTTCACTATGATGTTTCACTGTGGCTGAGCACTCTTGTTAGTAACTTATTTTTTACACTTTTACCAGTTCGAAGTCTGAATTAACCACTGTCTTGCAAAAAGTAAATTCTCTGATCAGGACTGATAGTTACTAATCAGTGGATATAAAAATAATATTTAGAGGAAAGTTTGATACAAACTTGATTATGCAAAATAAGAGTAGCATGTTTTCCTCTAGGCTCTATGACCTCCCAATCCAAGATTTCTTCACTGTGTTTACAGTATGAGGCATCAGTTTAGCCCTGTGGGGTGGTCCTTGAATATAATCAGAGAGTAGCTAGTTATAACTATAATATTAATACCATTATTGCTCAAAATGGTTGTATCTTACGAGACTGGTTGATTTCGTGGATTGTGTAGTTTAGAGTTGGGTAACACAAGATGACATTTGCCCTCAGTAGCCAGTATTGTATCTTCTGACTCTAAGAAAGCTAAACCATTTTGACAGTAGCATTCTCAGAGATAAATATATCATTCATATTTCCTTCTAGAACTAGGTATTGCACTGTGCTTAAGAACGAGCCCACTCCCAAAGTACTATCCTGTCAGAATGTTTTAGTTTCTCAAATAATAAGACCTGTTTTTTCAATGTAGTTAAAGTCATGGCTTTAATATCAACTTCATGTTCTTCCGAACTTCAGCAGACACATTTACATCCACTTTCATTTCTTTCTTTTTCTTCCAAGCTTAAGGATGTTTTTATTTCATTGATCATTCTACGTCAGTATGAAGGAAAGAGAAAGAATGAATTAATAATTTATGGTGATAGTTTAAAAGGATTATTCCTTGATTCACTTGATAAGATAGTTCTTGATGTCTTATATATTCCTTTTTTTGCTGTTGTCTTGGAGCCTGTTTTAGTCAATTCTCTAGCTTTGGCCTCTGGTAGCATATCATGGTGGGGCTCTGAGGCAGAGTAAAACCTGCTCTCTTCACAGTCAGAAGTTGAGAAGAGAAGGAAGCATTCAAAGTTCCAGTCTCCTCAGTGATGTGCTCTCCTGACCCAAAGACACCCACTAGACCTTATCTCTTACAAGTGCCACTGCCTCCCAGTAGTGACAGCTGCATAGCAGGACTTTATCATATGGCCTTTTGGGGGAGCATGGAAGGTACAAACCATAGCAAAACTTAAGTGAGTTACCCTATTAGCTAATGTGTCCTGGGTGTGGATCTGAAAGTTGTGCTTATATAGCTTAAGAACAACACCTAAAGCAAACATGGAGGGGATAGTTAATCTGCTGATTGTTACATCAAGTTTTTATTAAGCATCAACTATGTATTCCTCAAATTCCAATAGCAACCAAACAGGTTTTCCTATACTGAGCTAGAGGCTTACTGTGCTCTAGCTTTAGATTAAACACTCTTCCACTTTTTACACAAATATTATCATTTGCTGTATAGTATAACACATTCTCAGAAGCACACTATATTAAAGTTATAAAGAGCATATGCATGTAAACTAAGCTCACTGGGGCTTTTCTAGTTGATATAGTCCTATAAAATCATAGTTTAACATATATAATACATTGTGGACTGAAATGCTGTTGTGTGTCTTATATCTATAAACAAGATGGAGTATATATTTTAGATTAAGAGCTCTTGGCTACCTGGTTAATAATGCACAATATTTTTCTAAAATTCATTTGTACATTCTCACATACTTAGCTGTTTTATCATGGATTAGCAACATCACAGAAAACCCTGGACATTGACTCGACACATCCACACATCTGTAAGCAGGCACTGAGGTTAGAACACCTTGTTTAATCATACTAAGTTCTTTTTTTACTTTTTATTATTTACATTTTCATTCAGCCGTTGAGATTTTTAACTTGTATATCACTGAAAAAGGCTTTTATGACAATCCTTTCTCTACACCTTCTCTATAACTTTCTCAAACACTTAAACCTCTAGCATTTTCCTTCCCATTCTGACTTTCCTCCTTGACACTTTCACTTCTCAGCTATATTTGTCTTGGGTTTGCAATAGAGATGTGACACTACTACATTCACTTGCTGTCCTTTCTCACTGACCTTCTGACATCTTTCACAGTGATCAACAAAATCAACAGAGAAATGTAAACAAGTCGTTTCCTTTCTCTACAGAAAATTTCTGCCCTGCTTTTTTCTAAGGAGTTTCAAACCACCTCATTATCTCTATAACCTCAGATTAAAAATGCGAAATTGAGAGAGGTATATGTGCATAAGTGAAAGAGCATTGACTCACTCATTATACTTTCTAAAACAGGAAGGCTTATTTGGAGGACACACAAATAAATTCCATTCTTTTCTCATTCTCACATGGGAAGAATAAGCCTAAAGGAGAAAAAATGAAAAATTCAGAGAAAGAAAATTAAATCAGCTTATATGTAGGTATATGGATCTAAGAATGACAATATATAAGAAAGTACTATTTTTTCAGATTACAAAGTTAATCCTTAACTAAAAGGACCTACTTAACATAGCACAATTAGTTTGGGTTAATTGTCATTTCAACAAATAAAAGCAATTAGGAAGCAGAGGCATGAAAACCAGGACTTCAACATCAACTTAAACTATACAGAGATTTTCTTATTTGTGGACTATCTAGTAAAACTTTGTGATTCACATACATAATGCCATTCATACATACTGTCATTCATTTACAATATACACAGTTTAATTAATATGCACATGCTATTATTCATATATGCACATGTATAAAAACATACTGTCATTCAAAAATACTTCTATTCATACAAACACACCATTAATACATACACACAAATACAAACTACTGTCATTCATATACACATACACACATACATGCTGTTATAAACACTTTATCTTTCATACACACAGTGATTAACATATACACATTTTTATATATGAATGAGTACATACACTTATAAACTGTCACTACTACACCTATACATACATACATATATATATATTTTATATACATACAAAAGCACACACACACACACACACACACACAATTAACTCTATTGGGGATGAACCACAGAGATGACACACTATGAAGTGTTTACAATCCAGCTCTGCTAATATCAGTTAGTGACTGATGTGTTCTCTTACATTCATTATGAAACAAAAATAATGGAAGATAGATTCAGATAATGAAAAATTACACTCTATGTACTGTAATTAACATACTGTATTGTATAGCCATGTAGTGTAATTAGAAAATAAGTATAAAATGGTATGAAAAACTCCTACCAATGCAAAAACATATCTTTCACTTCAAAAAGTATAAGAGGTAGGTTAAACTGAAATCAAATTTAAGCGATGATGTAGGAACATTGTTTTAGGTTATACCTGATTTTATCTTTCAACATGTTAACTTCATGAATCTTTATAGTAATGGAACAAAGCAAGTCACAAGTCAAGATACTTTCCAAATACATTGTAGAAAGCATTATATAAGTGAGTTAATCCAAAGGAAAGAACTCCCTGCTATAGGCCCTAGGCCACTTTCTGATGATATTCTTAGTCTTTGTATCATGGACACTAGTAGTTATCATTTATGTTAACGTATTCCAAAGGTTTTATCTGTAGTCATAGAATGTTAGGTCTGATACAAGATGGTCAAAAGATGGTTGATTGAATGGCTAACTTTAGCCCAAGATAATTAGACTCTGAACCTGTAACATTACAAACTTCCCACAACCATTTAATTTCTAATCAGCCTTACAGAAGGCTCAGCATATGATGCCTCTTCTCTTCAGGAGTGTCTATTCTCACTTCAGAGTCTTTGTAGGACAGCCACTTGCAGAAGATGAACAGCTGTAGACTAGGTAATCACCAGATGGTAAGCTGGAGGGTGGTAGTTAGGAGGGGAAAAATGTAATTCCATGAATATATAAGCATAAAATTTCTAGGCTCAGGGCAGAAAATGACCAAGGTTATTAGGGTAATGAATTTGGGTTACCAATTTTCTAGAAAATTAGTCAGCAATAATGTGGAAAAGATTTACTCATTTTTGTTGCTATTGCAACTTTTAGGCAAAGTAATTGATGGTAATATTTTTAAATAATATATTTTACTAGAATGAGTAAGCTAAAGGGTTTGTAAAGATATGAAGATATTAGAGATCAAAGCTGTATAGTTTTAAAGTGGGTTTGTATTGTCTTTGATAGTTTGGTTGGTTGTGTTTCTTATCTGTGAGAAGAAGACACTGAAATAATAATACAGGCATTATAATGCAAGTGTTGCTGTTAATAATACACAGTGGATTGGTTCAAACCTATTTCCTACTGGTAACCTTTAATAGTTCATATATATGTACATTTATACATGTATAATGATATATTTTCATGCATATATCTATCTTTATGAACTACTGAATTGTGGTAAATATTAAATCTGGTATGTTGTTTGTTAAATAATTGAAATGATTTATTTATTTACATTTGTTTTGTATTTCCATATTTTTCTTTTATTGAGAATAGATTTTTGTTTATATATATTTTCATATATGTATATATGTGTATGTGTGTATATATGTGTGTATGTATGTATGTATGTATCCTCTCTCACCATCCTATCACTTTGTCTCAGCTACCAACTTCCACAGGCACTCCTGGAAACTGGTGACAACACAAACAAGAGAAGCAGCTTATGACTTCTATAGGGACATCCTGAGAACCCTCTGGCAAAGTTAAACAAGGAAGGAGATAGACCCTGAAAACAGATAAGCAATCTTAAGATCTTTACTTTCTCTTCTCTCCTCTATACCAAATCAGTCTCATCCCCAGCTCTGTAGCAGATTACCAAGGTGGCCTCTTATCCCTCTTTGTGCCCATTATGAGGGTACTGAGGAAATCGAGGTGCCAAAACCTGCCTTCTTCCCTCCTGTCAACTTTCTCAGCTCCTTCTCCACTGTAACATATCTCCATTCCTAAAAAATCAGTTTCCAATACCAAGAAACACATTCTAATGGGAACTTCCAGTGGTAACACAAACCAGGATCTCAAAAGCACTCCCCACTAGGGAGCCACAGTTACCACACTTTCTTAATAACCATCAAGAGCAGCAGCAACAAATGAAGAGAATACCCACCCAAAAAAAGACAAGACCATATATTAGCAGATAGAAGTCAACCTTCCAAAACCTAGTTTTCTAGTCACCAGCATAAGTACACAATTACTAATAGCCAGGACAATATATCTTCACTAGATCTCAGAAAATACAGAACAGGAGGCCATGAAAAATGCACTATAGCTGATATACATGACCAGGAATTCAAAATAGCCTTCATGAATATGTTAGAGGTCCTATTAGAAAGGAATGAACAAATCCATAAAAAAAAACCTTTGAGAACACAATCAAACAATAGAATGAAATGAAAGATAGAGCTTAAGACTTCTAACTGAACAGAATCAATAAAGAAAAATTCAAAACTGAGAAAAAAAGTGGAAGTGAAAAAATTTGGGAATTCAATCAGAAAACACAAAATAAGATTGGATCATAAAATAAATTGTACATGGCATATATTAATCAAAATAATATATATACAGAACAAAGAAAGTATATTAAAAGCCTGAAAAGAAAAATGGACCAAGTAACACATAAAGGTAGATGTATTAGAATAACACCTGAATTTTTAATGGAGAGTCTGAAATCCATAAAGGTGTGTATAGATGTTCTATGAACTCTAAGATAGCAGAAATACCAGACCAGACAACTACAGTATAGTCATCTAAACTTTCAATCACAATCAGTGGAGAAAGATGTTCCATTATAAATGCAAATTTAATCAGCATCTATTTACAAACCTAGCTCTACATAAGGTAAGAAGGAAAGACTTCAGGCAGTGGTGGCGCATGCCTTTAATTCCAGGACTTGGGAGGCAGAGACAGGTGGATTTCTGAGTTCGAGGCCAGCCTGGGCTACAGAGTGAGTTCCAGGATAGCCAGGGCTACATAGTGAAACTTTGTCTCAAAAAAAAAAAAAAAAGGAGGAACAACTTCAACCTTAAGAGGCTGACCACACAAAAGAAAACACAAAACAGAGAGTGCACTCCGCAATCTTTGCTCCAGCAACAGGGCAACTCGAACCTCCAGAGACAGAGACAATCAAGCATAATATCACTTGGGTCTCAGCTTGTGTGCTCCATGCTCCCAAGAGCTGGGCAGGTCTGCAGTCACCTACACGCCAGCTCTGCTGTGGGAAGTCTGCCCTGCAGAGGGACCCCACACTCTGGGAGAGATCAAACAAGCAGAGGGCTGGAGCCTACCAGCCTCCCCATGGCGACCTATGCTCCAGGAATCCACTACGCTGAGCATTTGGATGTGCAGGGATTCCCCAATATAACATCACTTGGGGCAAGGCACATCAGGGCTCCAAAGTCACTCAGGAGCAGGCAGGCCCCAGAAATCGGTGCCAGGGGAATCCTGGTAATCCAGGGGGGGCAGAAATAGCTTTGCAGGCTCACAGGAGGTCCAACCAACAGCCAGTGACAGCAGGACCAACTAACACCAGAGGTAACAAGATGGCAAAAGGCAAACGTAGGAACGTTACTAACAGAAATCAAAGTAATATGGCACCATTCAAACCCAACTCTCCAACAGCAGCAAGCTCTGGATACCCCATCACACCCGAAAGACAAGATCTGGATTTAAAATCACTTCTCATGATGCTATTAGAGGATTTCAAGATGGACACAAATAAATCTCATAAAGAATTACAGAACATGAATCAATGGGTAGAAGCCCTTACAAAGGAAACAAAAAATCACTTAGAGAAATGCAGGAGAACATGGGTCAACAGATGGAGGCCAATAAGGAGGCAACACAAAATTCGCTTAAAGAAATGAATCAACAGGTAGATGCCCTTTCAAAGGAATAACAAAAGTCGCATAAAGAAATGCAGAAGACTATGGGTCAACAGATGGAGGCTCATAGGGAGGCTACACAAAAATCGCTTAGAGAAATACAGGAGAACTTGGGTCAACAGGCAGAAATCCTGAAAGAGGAAATGCAAAAATATCTTAAAGAAATACAGGAAAATACAAACAAAAAAGTGAAGGATCTCAGCAAATCCATCCAGGATCTAAAAAAGGAAGTAGAAACAACTAAGAAATCACAAAGGGAGACAACTTTGGAGATAGAAAACCTTGGGAAGAAATCAATAGTCATAGATGCAAACATCAACAATAGAATACAAGAGATGGAAGAAAGAATCTCAGGTGCTGAAGATACCATAGAAAGCATCGACTCAACAGTCAAAGAAAATGCAAAATGCAAAAAACGTGTAACCCAAAACATCCAGGAAATCCAGGACACAATGAGAAGACCAAACCTAAGGATTATAGGTATAGATGAGAGTGAAGATTTGCAACTTAAAGGGCCAGTAAATATCTTCAACAAAATTATGAAGGAAAAATTCCCTAACCTAAAGAGAGAGATGCTGATGAACATACAAGAAGCCTCCAGAACTCCAAACAGACTGGACCAGAACAGAAATACCTCCTGTCACATAACAATCAAAACATCAAATGTACTAAACAAAGAAAGAATATTAAAAGCAGTAAGAGAAAAAGGCCAAGTAACATATAATAGAAGACCTATCCGAATCACATCAGACTTCTCACCAGAGACTATGTAAGTCAGAAGATCCTGGACAGATCTCATGCAGACACTAAGAGAAAACAAATGGCAGCCTAGACTACTATACCCAGCAAAACTCTCAATCACCATAGATGGAGACACCAAGATATTCCACGATAAAACCAAATTTACACAATATCTTTCCACAAACCCATGCAAAGGATAATAGGTGGAAACTGCCAAAACAAGGAGAGAAACAACACCCTGGAAAAAATGAGATAGTAACCTTCTTGCATCAAACCCAAAAGTAGATAACCACTCAAACATAAAGATAGCATGAAGAATAGCAGGTGGCAATAATCACTATTCCTTAATCTCTCTTAATATCAATGGTCTCAATTCCCCAATAAAAAGACATAGACTAACAGACTGGATACGAAAACAGGACCCAGCATTTTGCTGCGTGCAGGAAATGCACCTCAGTGTCAAAGACAAACACTACCTCAGAGGGAAAGGCTGAAAAACAATTTTACAAGCAAAGGGTCCCAGGAAACGAGCTGGAGCAGCCATCTTAATATCAGATAAAATTGACTTTCAACCTAAAGTCATCAAAAAAGACACAGAAGGACACTACATACTGATCAAGGGAAAAATCCACCAAGAAGAACTCTCAATTCTGAATATTTATGCTCCAAATGCAAGGGCACCTTCATTCGTAAAAGAAACTTTACTAAAGCTCAAAGCACACATTGCACCTCACACAATAATAATGGGTGACTTCAACACCCTGCTCTTTGAAACGGATCGTTCAGGAAAGCAGAAACTAAACAGGGACACAGTGAATCTAATTGAAGCCTTGGACCAAATGGAACTAACATATATATATATATATATATATATATATATATATATATATATATATATATATATATATATATAAAATTTCATCCTAGAGCAAAAGAATACAACTTCTTCTCATCACCTCATTTTACCTTCTCCAAAATCGACCATATAATTCATCACAAATCAGACCACAACAGATATAAGAAGATTGTACTATTCCCATGCCTCCTATCAGATCACTATGGAATAAGTGTGGTCTTCAATGAAAAGAAAAACAACAGAAAGCCCACATGCACATGGAGGCTGAACAATGCTCTACTCAATGATAACTTGGTCAAGGAGGAAATAAATAAAAAAATCAATGACTTTTTAAAATTTAATGAAAATGAAGGCACAACATACCCTAATTTATGGGACACAATGAAAGAGGTGCTAAGAGGAAAATTCATAGCCCTGAGTGCCTCTAAAAAAACGGGAGAGAGCATACACTAGCAGCTTAATGGCACACCTGAAAGCCCTGTAACAAAAGAAGCAAATACACCCAAGAGGAGTAGAACGCAGGAAATCATCAAACTCGGGGCTGAAATCAATCAAGTAGAAACAAATAAAACCATACAAAGAATCAACAAAACGAGGAGTTGGTTCTTTGAGAAAATCAACAAGATAGATAAGCCCTTAGCCAGAATAGCCAGAGGGCACAGAGACAGTATCCAAATTAACAAAATCAGAAATGAAAAGGGAGAGATAACAACAGAAACTGAGGAAATTCAAAAAATCATCAGATCCTACTACAAAAGCCTGTATTCAACACAACTAGAAAATCTGGAGGAAATGGACAATTTCCTGGAAAGATAGCAAATAACAAAATCAAATCAGGATCAAATAGACCATCTAAACTGTCCTATAACCCCTGAAGAAATAGAAGTTGTCATTGGAAGTCTTCCAACCAAAAAAAGCACAGGTCCAGATGGTTTTAGTGCAGAATTCTATCAGACCTTCAAATAAGAACTAACACCAATACTCTTCAAACTATTCCACAAAATAGAAAAAGAAGGAACACTACCCAACTCATTCTAAGAATCCACAATTATGCTAATACCAAAATCACACAAAGATCTGACAAAGAAAAAGAATCTCATGTCAATCTCTCTTATGAATATCGATGCGAAATACTCAATAAAATTCTTGCGAACCGAATCCAAGAACACATCAAAACGATCATTCACCACGATCAAGTAGGCTTCATCCCAGGGATGCAAGGATGGTTCCATATAAGGAAGTCCATCAATGTAATCCACTACTACATAAACAATCTCAAAATAAAAAACGACATGGTCATTTCATTAGATGCTGAGAAAGCATTTGACAAAATTCAGCATCCTTTCATTTTAAAGGTCTTGGAACGATCAGGAATTTGAGGCCCATATCTAAACATAGTAAAAGCAATTTACAGCAAACCAGTAGCCAACATCAAACTAAATGGACAAAAATTGGAAGCAATCCCACTAAAATCAGGGACTAGACAAGGCTGCCCTCTCTCTCCATATCTTTTAAATATAGTATTTAAAGTTCTAGCTAGAGCAATTAGACAACAAAAGGTGGTTCAAAGGATCCAAACTGGAAATGAAGAAGTAAAACTATCACTATTTGCAGACAATATGATAGTATATTTAAGCAACCCAAAGAACTGCACCAGAGAACTCCTACAGCTGATAAACAACTTCAGCAAAGTGGCCAGATATGAAATCAACTCAAGCAAGTCAGTAGCCTTCCTATACTCAAAGGATAAGCAGGCTGAGAAAGAGGTAAGAGAAATGATACCCTTCACGATAGCCACAAACCTTATAAAGTATCTTGGTGTGACTTTAACCAAACAAGTGAAAGATCTGTAGGACAAGAACATCAAGTCTCATAGAAAGAAATTGAAGAAGACCTTAGAAGATGGAAAAATCTGCCATGCTCATGAATTGGCAGGATTAATATAGTAAAAATGACGATCTTGCCAAAAGCAATATACAGAATCAATGCAATCCCCATCAAAATCCCAACTCAATTCTTCATAGAGTTAGAAAGAGCAATTCAAAAATTCATCTGGAATAACAGAAAACCCAGGATAGCTAAAACTATTCTCAAGAATAAAAGAACCTCTGGGGGAATCAGTATTCCAGACCTCAAGCTGTACTACAGAGCAATAGTGTTAAAAACTGCATGGTATTGGTACAGTGACAGACATGTAGAACAACAGAACAGAATTGAAGACCCAGAAATGAATCCACACTCTTATGGTCACTTGATCTTTGACAAAGGAGCTAAAATCATCCAGTGGAAAAAAGATAGCCTTTTCAACAAATGGTGCTGGTTTAACTGGAGGTCAACATGCAGAAGAATGCAAATTGACCCATTCTTATCTCCTTGCACTAAGCTCGATTCCAAGTGGATCAAGGATCTCCACATAAAACCAGACACACTGAAACTAATAGAAAGGAAACTAGGGAAGAACCTTGAACATATGGGCACAGGGAAAACTTTTCTGAACAGAACACCAATAGCTTATGCTCTAAGGTCAAGAATTGACAAATGGGACCTCATAAAATTACAAATTTTCTGTAAGGCAAAGGACAATGTCAAAAGACAATGAGGCAACCAACAAACTGGGAAAAGATCTTTACCAACCCTACATCCGACAGAGGGCTAATATCAAATATATACAAAGAACTCAAGAAGTTAGACTCCAGAGAGACAAGTAACCCTATTAAAAAATGGGGTACAGAGCTAAACAAAGAGTTCTCACCTGAAGAATATCTAATGGCTGAGAAGCACCTAAAGAGATGTTCATCATCCTTAGTCATTAGGGAAATGCAAATCAAAACAACCCTGAGATTCCATCTCACACCAGTCAGAATGGCTAAGATCAAAAACACAGGAGACAGCAATTGTTGGCAAGGATGTGGAGAAAGAGGAACACTCCTCCACTGCTGGTGGGTTTGCAAGCTGATACAACCACTCTGGAAATCAGTCTGGCGGTTCCTCAGAAAACTGGGCATGACACTCCAGGAGGATCCGGCTATACCACTCCTGGGCATATACCCAGAGGCTTTACCTGCATGCCATAAGGACACATCCTCCACTATGTTCATAGCAACCTTATTTATAATAACCAGAAGCTGGAAAGAACCCAGCTGTCCCTCAATGGAAATGGAGGAATGGATTCAGAAGATGTGGTATATTTACACAATGGAATACTACACTGCAATTAAAAACAATGAACTCACGAAATTCCTAGGCAAATGATCAGAACTTGAAAATATCATCCTTAGTGAGGCAATCCAATCCCAAAAGAACACACATGGTATGCAGTCACTGATAAGGGGATATTAACCCAGAATCTCAGAATACCCTAGACACAATTCGCATATCAATAGATTTCCAAGAAGATGGAAGGAGAGACCCCTGGTCCTGGAAAGACTGGATGCTGGGGAATGCCAGGAAGGAGAAGTGAGAGAGGGTTGAGTGGGGAAAAGAGGGAGGGAAGGGGGCTTATGGGACGTTCAGGGAGGGAGGAAATGGGAAAGGGGAAATGATTTGGAATGTAAATAAAAAAAACTTAGAAAAGAAAAAAAAAGAAAACACAAAACATATAATAACAGAACAGCAAATCAAAAGACTGGGAAAAATATCACACTATAACAACAAATTAGTGGTAATCAACAAATAGTGTTATATCTATCAACATCAGTGGCCTCAATTCACCAATAAAAAGACACAGACTAAGAGGTGAGACTCATGAACAGCATATTTCTTCATGCTGCACCCAAGAAACACGTCTACATCTAAGATGAACATTATCTCAATGTAAAATTATAGGAAGAGTCATTCCTATCAAATGGACAAAAGAATCTAGGTGGTATAGCTACTTTACTATCTGACAAAGTAGATTTCAAAGGATACTAATCATAAGAAATAGGAAAGGACACTTTATACTCAACAACAAAAAAATTTCACCAATATGTTGTAACTATGTCCCAACTCCTATGTAACTCCCATAAAAGAACCTGAATGTCAAAATCTAGTGTGTTGGGGTCCCAACAATAGAACCACATTATTCAGGACATAGAAGGTACTCAGCCAAGTAGGCCAATGAACAGTTTATTTGAAGTTTCAGCTTCTTTTAAAGGCCAAGAAGAATAATGATTTCCCATTGTTTCTAGTTCTCACCAGGTACTGTTTCCCTAGCAATAGCTTATCTTGTTGGTTCAAAGTGACCCAAACCTCCTTACAGACTGAGAAATCTGTCAGCACTCCAATGCTTAGACATGTTGCTTCTTATAATTAAAAACAATGTTATTTTCTCATGAGAAAAGGACTGTGAAGGCTACTTCCTCAGGTTTGCAGTTTACTTGGTAGAATACCAGGAGTCTCTGTTTGAGAAAGAACACCCCTTACTTATCTGAGTATACTGAGATTGGCAGAAACATTCTAGGCTGCCTAGCAGCTAGCAAGCTGGAAGTAGGCTCCTCATGCCATTTCTCTATACCCAAGTCCATAATATAAACACTACTACTGTAGAGAAATATCTGCATGATTTTTCTTTATTTATAATGCTATTTCCCATTTATTTTTGAGTTATATACACACAGGTGAACAAATTTATCATTTATGTACATAATCAAAAGGACTATTTAGTTGAGTATGATGTTTTTTACATATTGGAGGAAGTTCAGGCACATCAACAAAATATATGGAGCTTCAGAACACAATCATTTCTGCAGAGCTTCCTAAACCACCACCAATTCTACAACACTGCCTAATGCAGACATTTCTGCAGAGCCTCACTACAAGCCATGATGTTTTTCTCCATTTTCCCTGCTTCATACCTCATCTATCATATAGGACTTTAAGCAAAGTGGTTAAAGGAAAATTTCTTGTTACTAACTCACATACACAAAATCTTTAATGTTCACAGTAAAGAAAAGAAAAAAAGGAAAGGAAAGGAAAGCAATCAGCTCCCACCCACAAAAGTGTATGAACAGTGCACATACCACTGAGATAGAGATTCACAGTCATCAGAATCACAGGCACTTTAAATACTGCACATCTGTATTGTTAGGACCGTTTATTTAGCTACTTTAGCCAGGTAATCTGGCAGCCTCATTCAGTGAATTGCAGGCATAGCTCCCCTCTTTGCATTCTGGGCCTCTGTGAATTGCTTTCTGCCTGTTTTCTATTAAATTCCCATTTATATTTCATGAAGAATATTCAGCCCGCTTTTTTTCAATCACTTATTTTCCGAAAACACATCTCTCATTTTCTATCTCTGCACCTGATGCAGCTATTTCCTAAACAAAGGCAGTGTTTTCCCGAAGGGAACGTAGCTCAGTGAGTGTTCACAGCATTTCTCCCATTCATTCTTACACTGCTCTGCTGTTCGGTAACCTACCTTAAACCCAGCCATGGGGAATGCCTTAAACACATGTGTTTTAAGTATGAGCAGATAGTCAAAGTTAAAACTTCAGAACTAAGTTTTAAAAAAGTATATTCCATAGAGTATTTGCTCTTTCAGCTATTAAGAAAGTACATTAACCAGCTGCTACTAATCATAGTGTGAATGGGGAAAAGCTTTGGTGGCAACAGAAGAGTCCCATTTTGTTTTCTGCTGAAACTTTTTGTGTATGCTCAGACACATTTTCAAGTCTGTCTGACTAAGATCCTGTTCTTTACAATTATGTAATGATTGCAACAATGCATTGTTTTTTAGCAGGAGTTATATCTGTTCTTACAAATACACTCAACTGTTTCTCTTATCTTTCCAATAAAGTACTTTATTTTACTACAAGTGGTGATAGATTTTTAAATTGATAAGATATTTACATAGTAGAAAATCCATCTTTTAACCCTTTCAATTTGTAAAGTTCAGTATATTTTAAGGATATGTACAATTATGTATTGTCTCTCTCTATTGCCCGTTCTGAACATCTTGTATAAGTGAGATCATCAATATGTTAATTATAGCTATAAAATGTGAATATTGATAAATAATAATTGTGTGATCTTATGCTTTCTTTTCACTTGGATACATACCTTGTGTGGAATTACTTGACAAATGGTGACTATTTAGTCTGTTTCAAAAACTGTGGCATTTTACAGTACCAAAGCAAAATAAGAGGGATATGGTGTTTTTGCATTGTGAATAATACTTAGTAACTTCTAACCTCTTGGATTTTACTTCCAGCTATCAGTGAGTATGATAGAGCTTTATTTGTATTTCTTGGGTGACTAATGTCATGAATCTGTCTGTGTTCGTCTTAGATGTTTGTGTTTCTTCTTTAGAGAAATGTTTTCCAAGTCCTTTCATGTTGCTTTTAGTTTCCTGGCTTTCTCCATTTTAAATTCTGAGAGGTGCTAAAGCCTGATTCTTTTTTGACCTGATAAAGAAATACTTTCTCCCATCCTGTAAGAGGATTTAGCAATGTCCTTAAATACACAAGATTTTTACTTTGATGAAGCTCAGTTGGTTATTATTATTCTTTTTTTTTCTGCCTATTCTTTTGATGTCATTTAGGAAACTTTAGCTATTCAGAACATGAAGATTTTGACCTGAGCTTTTTCATGACGATTTTAGTTATTTAGGTCTGGATTTTACATTTAGATCTATGTTGGTAACATTACAATTGTAACAATGTTTGTTACAATTCCTGAACATACTTTAGTTTATTTAACTCTTAATCATATTTCAGCATTGGCTTGCTAACTTTTTAAGTGTAAAAATGTTGCATTTTCTGTCTTAAATTTAATATTAAATATTTAATTCCTTGATGCAGCTACAAATATAAACCATAGCAACAGTGGATTTTTATGTTGTCTACATCAAATAGCTTTTAACCATACATAATAGTACTCTGCAATAGAGCAAAAAATATAGTGTTTTGAGGTAAGTGTGGGCAACAGAAAATCCCATGATCTGGCAGAAGAAAATGTTAGGATTGATAAGGAATACTTCTATTATCTTTTGTCTTTCAGTTTTAGTTCTGTTTATTTACTTACCATGTTAACAATATAATCGTTTTAAAGATCCTATAAACAACATTTGATTAATCTACATAAACATGATGTTTTCCTTACTATCATTGTAATTTCCTCAAGTTCAGTAGCAATTTGATTTTGACAAGAGAGTTCATCTGTAGCTGGAAGGTCCCAAGTCTGACCTCTGTGTGTCTGAGCTGTCATCAAAGGACTGTTGTCATTCGTTATCCCAGGCAGGTCCAAGGAGATGGTAGTCAGCCTCAGTGTGGATCTGTGGCAGCAGCACTGTCCTTTCCTTTTGTAGAGATTAACTTGTAGAGTAATCACAACAGAGGAGCAGAACTCCAGCAAGGGGATGTCTGCATAGAGTGGGCAGTATGTATTAAGCCTGTAATAGTTTGCTTGGGATCACACCATGGTCTGTTGTTATGATCCTAGAAAAGCAAGGGTGTTAGAGGAATAGTTTTGGAATGCATCCTTTAAATCTGCTTTGGATGGCTGAGAAAGAAAATGTTAAGTTAATTATGTATCTAGGATAGGTACTAACAGCTTGTCTCTAAAAGGAAACTGGTTGTTAGTGAAGGGTTAAATAATGGTTATCAGTGTAGTTGGTTTGACCTGTGGGAGTAGATTAAATGACTTTTGAAACTTAAATTTTTTTTTAAACAAATAGAAAAATTTCAGGACAATTTAGGTTACAGGTTGAGAAAAGTAAACATTTAAATAAGGAAGCATGGAAATTTGTGGAATAAAGGACACAAACATTGTTTTAGGTGTTACTGTTGGGCAGAACAAGCATTTAAACAAAGAAGCCTGATAACTTTTGGGTTAAAGGTTTCAGGTGTGTTTTTCTCTTGAATTTTCAGCAGAAAGATTTTATCCATTGTTTTTGTCTGGCAGGCCTAGGTGCAGGGGTGGGTGAAGGTCATGCTCTGTGTGCCTACTGAGTCTACTGGTCTCCACCTGCTCCAACTTACCAAACTTTCTGGCATGGTTTTACATCCCACATTTTTTTAAAACAGTGTTACAGGAATCTTACCACAGGACAACACCACACCTCAGATATAATGATGTACACAGTCTATACAAGGCAGTCCCCATGAAAACAGACATAAAATCAAAATAACGGGTAGGTGGACATAGCAGGAGGGAGGAAGGATGTCTATAAAAAGCTTGACTCTGAGCTGGCCATGCTGCTTAATCTCTAGGAGGGCAGGTAGTTCACCTAGGCTCTCAGACTGCAAGAATGTGTAACGACCTACAGCATGGACAGTCTGAGTGTTACAATATATCACATGCTGGTCATAATAAGCAATCCCTTGCTAGTTGGACCTGGGTATGAATGTCTGTCAAGAGCATGTGTTTCCTGCTGTGGTTTTCTACACAGTTGACACCCACAGCCGTCGGAGAATCCCTACAGCTGTCTGAAAGAATCACCCCTATATATGGGATAATCTTGTAATGACAGTTAGACACCAACATGAACAAATTTATTTATAGCTCTAAGCCAAGTGGCAGAGGGCATTTACTCAGTGCTCTGGTTACCATTTTGACATTTTCACAGCATCCTAAGGCTAGGATTGCACATTGCTTGCTCAGAATAGATGAGATTTAGACTAGAAGAAAAGCAAATGTTTCAGCCTCTTAAGAAGTTGTAGGAAAAAAGAAAAGCTTGTTTAAAGTTGGAATTTGCAGCTGAGCTATGCTGCATGCCTGTGGATAACTGCATATAGACCACAAAGCAAGTTTTACAGTACTCCTGAGAGTGGACCTGGAGTGATGAAGCTATGTTTCAAGATCTTATGCAGGGGCCTCAGAGCCACTTCCTGTACCCAACCTGTTTTGTGTCAAATCAGAATCATTTTGAGGCTGTGCTAGACAGTTTGCCCCAAGAGACCACTTAGAGAAACTTTTCTACAGAGTGGAAGCAATTTTGGAGAAGGCAGCACATCCCATCTATGGACTGTGTGTCTGACATCCTGGTGATACTCTTCATTAGAATTGTGAAAAAAAAACTCTAAGACCTGATTCACTGATAACTACACATGGAAAGTATTTTTTTTTATTTTCTATATTCTTAATTTACATTCCCAATGATTTCCCCTTTCCCGGTTCCCCCCTCCCCAAAAGTTCCATAAGCCCTCTTCTATCTCCTGGTTCCCCAGTTAACCTCCTCCTGCTTCTCTGTACTGGTATTCCCCTACACTGCTACATCCAGAATTTCCAGGACCAGGGGCCTCTCCTTCCTTCTTCTTGGAAACCAATTTATATGTGAATTGTGTCTTGGGTATTCTGAGATTGTGGGTTAATATCCACTTATCAGTGACTGCATACCATGTGTTTTCTTTTGTGATTGGGTTACCTCACTAAAGATAATATTTTCAAAGTTCTGACCATTTGCCTAGGAATTTCGTGAATTCATTGTTTTAATTGCTGAGTAGTATTCAATTTTGGAAATATACCACATCTTCTGTATCCATTCCTCCGTTGAGGGACATCTGGTTTCTTTCCAGCTTCTGGCTATTATAAATAAGGCTGCTATGAATATAGTGGAGCATGTGTCATTATTACATGCCAGGGAGGCCTCTGGGTATATGCCCAGGAGTGGTATAACAGGGTCCTCCGGGAGTGTCATGCCCAGTTTTCTGAGGAACCGCCAGACTGCTTTCCAGAGTGGTTGTACCAGCTTGCAATCCCACCAGCAGTGGAGGAGTGTTCCTCTTTCTCCACATCCTCGCCAACACCTTCTGTCTCCTGAATTTTTGATCTTAGCCATTCTGACTGGTGTGAGGTGAAATATCAGGGCTGTTTTGATTTGCATTTCCCTGATGAATAAGGATGTTGAACATTTTTTAGGTGCTTCTCAGCCATTCGTTATTCTTCAAGTGAAAATTCTTTGTTTAGCTCTGTACCCCATTTTTAGTAGGCTCTCTGGAGTCTAACTTCTTGAGTTCTTTGTATATATTGATTATTAGCGCTCTGTCAGATGTAGGGTTGGTAAAGATTATTTCCTAATTTGTTGGCTGCCGTTTTGTCCTTTTGACAGTGTCCTTTGCCTTACAGAAACTTTGTAATTTTATGAGGTCCCATTTGTCAATTCTTGATCTTAGAGCATAAGCTATTGGTGTTCTGTTCAGGAAATTTTCCCCTGTACCCATGTCTCCCCTAGTTTCTTTTCTATTAGTTTCAGGGTGTCTGGTTTGATGTGGAGGTCCTTGATCCACTTGGAGTTTAGCTTAGTACAAGGAGACAAGAATGGATTGATTTTCATTCTTCTGCATGTTGACCTCCAGTTGATCCAGCACCATTTGTTGAAAAGGCTATCTTTTTTCCACTGGATGGTTTTAGCTCCTTTGTCAAAGATCAAGTGACCATAGGAGAGTGGGTCTTCAATTCTATTCCATTGATCTACATGCCTGTCACTGTACCAATACCATCCAGTTTTTAACACTATTGCTGTGTAGTACAGCTTGAAGGTCTGGGATACTGATTCCCCCAGAAGTTCTTTTACTGTTGAGAATAGTTTTAGTTATCTTGGGTTTGACAAAAATTTAGCATCCTTTCATCCTAAAAGTCTTGGAAAGATCAGGAATTCAAGGCCCATATCTAAACATAGTAAAAGTAACTTACAGCAAACCAGTAGCCAAAATCAAACTAAATGGAGAGAAACATGCAGCAATCCCACTAAAATCAGGGACTAGACAAGGCTGCCCTCTCTCTCCATATCTTTTCAATATAGTACTTGAAGTTCTAGCTAGAGCAATTAGACTACAAAAGGAGGTCAAAGGGAAAGGTCAAAGGTCAAATTGGAAAGGAAGAATTCAAACTATTACTATTTGCAGACGATATGATAGTATACTTAAGTGACCCAAAGAACTCCACCAGAGAACTCCTACAGCTGATAAACAACTTCAGCAAAGTGGCCGGATAAAAAAATCAACTCAAGCAAATCAGTAGCCTTCCTATACTCAAAGGAGAAGCAGACTGAGAAAGAAATTAGGGAAATGACACCCTTCATGATAGCCACAAACAATATAAAGTATCTTGGCGTGACTCTAACCAAACAAGTGAAAGATCTGTATGATGAGAACTTCAAGTCTCTGAAGAAGGAAATTGAAGAAAACCTCAGAAGATGGAAAAATCTTCCATGCTCATGAATTGGCAGGATTAATATAGCAGAAATGACCATCTTGCCAAAAGCAATATACAGATTCAATGCAATCCCCATCAAAATCCGAACTCAATTCTTCATAGAGTTAGAAAGAGCAATTCTCAAAATCATCTGGAATAACAGAAAGTATTTTATTATTTTAAATTACTAAGATAACTTAGGTGAAACAAAAGGTGATTGTCCACTAATGGACTGACATACAAATACAATTTAGTATCCTATGCCCTCATCTGTGAGTTGACCAGATGGTAATAACTCCCTCCGTTTTAACCTTCATAAGGGTTTAGAATATTTAGACATTAGTCTTATGAAGCCATTTTCACTTTAACTGTCTCCTGGGAGGACCCATCTCATACATACAGGAACTTGTTCTCATTCTTGTTATCCACATACACCTTGGAAAATGATGTATAGCCCCATATGACACAACATTGTGTCAGTTCACCATGAAGAAAAAGGCTGGGTTGAGATGCAACACCTTCTAATTATCTTCTTTTCCACATTTTATTAAAAACGAATTTTTCACATAATATATTTTGATAATGTTTTTACCAACATAATCCTCCCAGCTGCCTAGCCATATAACTTTATGTTCCCTCTCCCTCTCTCTAGAAATAAAAACAAGTCAAAAGAAATAAACAAACAAAATGTAATACAAAAATTGCCAAAACAAAACACAAATAGATAGATAGATAGATAGATAGATAGATAGATAGATAGATAGGTAGATAGATAATAGATTAAGTAACATATAGCATACTGCTCATTTTGTGTTGTACAACTATTCCTGGAATGAGGCCTTCCCTTGAGTGCAGTTAATTAAAACTGGTGACACTCCATTGGAGAAAACTGATTTTTCTTTTCCCAACAGTTATCAATTGTAAATTACTTCTTCCTTAGAGTTGGTGGGTACCTAAGTCAAATAAAATATATGTGTATAATATGCAAAATATATAATATACATATATATAATTTTATATTTATATATTAATATGTAGAATAAAATATATATTAGTGATCTGCCTGTTAAACTAGGAAGAGACCAATAAAATAACTCTCAATGACATATTGTGCCTTTCTGCTGGGACAGACTGTTAGCTGGTCTGATTCCATGAAGACACCATATCTTGAGCCATCCTAGAGGATCCACTGCACTCAAAGCAGTTGATAAGAAACCCTTTCCCCCCTCAAAGTCCTAGAGCTAACACTGGCAGCCTGGTGGACTAGGGACCCATAACCTACCAACCCCCCAACCTCGCAAATACCACTCCCCTTCTGCCCCTTCCACCTGGTCCTTTCTTCTGGGGCAGACTCCTAGCTGGTCTGCTCCCTTGAAGACACCATATCCTGAGCCATCCTAGAAAATCCTCTGAACTCAAAGCAGTTGACACCATACCAGGAGCCATCTCAGAATATCTTCTGCACTCAGAGCAGTCAGACAACTGACACCATAGCCTGAGACATCCCAGGAGATAAACTGCACACAGGGCAACTGAGCAACTGATCACCAGTTTGGCTGATCTCCTGAAGACACCACAGTTTGAGGGAATTCCAGGAGGTCCTCTGTACACAGGGCAACTGGGCAACAGATACAACAGTCTGAAAACATTCTGGGGGCTCTGTGGCATGCAGAACAACTGACCTGACCTACTGAAAGCCTCCAGGGGGTTCTGTTGCACACAGGGAAACAGAAACCACAATCAGTAGAAACCCCTGTAGAACATCTTCATACAGGGCAACAGCCTGACTGATTTTCTGAAAACCCAAAAGTCTGTAGGCCTCCCAGGAAAGTTACTACAGTCAAGGAAACAGATAAGCAGCTTCTCCACCCCTCTGAAGAGCCCCCAGTTGGAAGGCCCTACAGGTAGTCTGCTACAGTCAGGCCCACAGACCTACGGGGAGACCAGAAGCAATCCAGGAATAAAAAGGTAGAATCCAGACAGAGTCAGCCAGACCAGCCAACATCAGGGATAACCAGAGGGCAAGAGGCAAGCACAAGACCATAATCAACAGAAGCAATATACTTGGGCATCATCGGAGCCCACTTCTCCCACCACAACAAGCCCTGAATACACCAACATACCTGACCTAAAATCCTATCTCATAAAGATAATAGAGTACTTTAAGGAGGATATAAATAACTCACTGAAAGAAAAAAATCACTATTTGAAAATGTTATGATAGCATACTAAAGTGAACCCAAATATTCCACCAGAGAATTCCTACAGTAGATAAGCAACTTCAGCAAAGTCACCAGATATAAAATTAACTCAAACAAATCATTAAGTCTTCCTATATTCAAAGGATAAATGGGTTGAGAAAGAAATTAGGGAAATAACACACTTTATAATAATTACAAACAATATAAAATATCTTGGTTTGACTCTAACCAAACAAGTGAAAAATCTGAACAACAAAAACTTCAAGTCTCTGAAGAGAGAAATAGAAGAAGATCAAAGAAAATGGAAAGATCTCCCATGCTCATGGATTGGCATGGCCAATATAGTAAAAATGACCATCTTGCCAAAAGCAAACTACAGATTCAATGCAATTCCAGTCAAAATTCCAACTCAATTCTTCATAGAGTTAGAAAAAACAATTTGAAGATTCATTTGGAATAACAAAATACCCAGGATAGCAATAACTATTCTCAACAATAAAAGATAATAGATGTTGGGTCTACAGACTCTTGGGTCTTCAGAGAAGCAGTCAGGCTGTTGTCTTGAATGAAGCTGTTAACCAGGGGTTTCTACTGATTGTGGTTTCTGTTTCCCTGTGTAGCAGAACTCCTTGGAGGCTTTCAGTTGGACAATCAGTTGCCCTGCATCTGGGGCAATCACCATCCCTGACCTCAAGTTGTACTACAGAGCAATAGTGATAAAAACAGCATGGTATTTGTACAGTGACAGGCAGGTAGATGAATGGAATAAAATTGAAGACCCAGAAATAAACACATACACTTACAGACACTTGATCTTTGACAAAGGAGCTAAAATCATCCAGTGGAAAAAAGATAGCCTTTTTAACAAATGGTGCTGGATCAACTGGAGGTCAGCATGTAGAAGAATGCAAATTGATCCATTCTTATTTCTCTGTATAAATCTGAAGTCCAAGTGGATCAAGGACCTCCACATCAAACCAGACACACTGAATCTAACAGAAGAGAAAGTGGGGGAAAACCTGGAACACATGGGCACAGGGGGAAATTCCCTGAACAGAACACCAATAGCTTATGTTCTAAGATCAAGAATAGATGAATGGTACCTCATAAAATTACAAAGCTTCTGTAAGGCAAAGGACACTGTCAACAGGAAAAAAATGTCAACCAACACATTGGGAAAAGATCTTTACCAACCCTACATCTGATAGAGGGTTAAAATCAATTATATACAGAGAACTCAATAAGTTAGACTCCAGAGAATTAAATAACCCTATTAAAAATGGGGAACAGAGCTAAACAGAGAATTCTCAACTTAGGAAACTCAAATGGTCAAGAAGCACCTAATGAAATGTTCAACACATTTAGTCATCAGGGAAATGCAAATTAAAACAACCCAAGATTCCACCTCACTTCATTAATCATGGCTAACATAAAAATTTAGGTAACAACAGATGCTAGCAAGGATGTGGAGAAAGAGGAACATCCTTCCATTGCTGGTGGGATTGCAAACTGGTACAAACATTCTGGAAATCAGTCTGGTGGTTCCTCAGAAAATTAGACATATTATTATCAGAGGACCCAGCTATACCACTCCTGGGCATATATCCAGAAGATTCTTCAACATGTAATAAGGACACATGCTCCACTATGTTCATAGCAGTCCTATTTATAATAGCCAGAAACTGGGAACAACCCAGATGTCCCTCAACAGAGGAATGGATATAGAAAATGTGGTACATTTGTACAATGGAATATTCTACATTTATTAAAAACAATGACTTCATGAAATTCACAGGCACATTGATGGAACTTGAAAATATAATCCTGAGTCAGGTAACTCAGTCACAAAAGAACATACATGGTATTCACTCACTAATAAGTGGATATTAACCCAAAAGTTCAGAATACCCAATGTTCAATTCACAGACCTTACGAAGCCCCAGAAGAAGGAAAATCAAAGTTTGGTTGCATCCATGCTTCTTACAAGGGGGAACAAAATGCTAATAGGAGGAAATATAGAGACAATGTGTGGAGCAGAGAATTAAGAAAAGGCCATCCAGAGACTTCCCCACCTGGGGATCCATCCCATGTACAGTAACCAAACCAGGATGCTATTGTGGATGCTGGGAAGTGCTTGCTTATAGGAGCCTGCTTTTGCAGTCTCTTGAGAGACTTTTCCAGAGCCTCACAAATACAGAGGCCAATGCTTGCAGACAACCATTGGACTGAATGTGGGGTCCCTGATGGAAGAGTTGGAGAAGGGACTGAAGGAATGGTGGTGGTTTGCAGCCCCATGTGGGGAGCAACAGTGTCAACTTGGCAAATCCCCCCAGAGTTCATGGGGACTGGACTAACAACCAAACAGTATACATGGAGGAACCCATGGCTACAGCAGCTTATGTGGTAGAGGATGGATTTGTTGAACATTAACAAAAGGAGTGGTCCTTAGACCTGAGGGAGTTTGATGCTCCAGTGTAGGAGATTGCCAGAGCAGGAAGACAGGAGTGGGTGAGGAAGTGGGGAGAGCACACTCATAGAGGCAGGGAGAGAGATGAGGACGTAGGGGTTTCCAAAGGGGAGACCTAGAAATCAGAAAACAATTGAAATGTAAATAAAGAAAATACCCAATAAATAATACAGAAGAAGGAGAAGAAGAAGAAGAAGAAGAAGAAGAAGAAGAAGAAGAAGAAGAAGAAGAAGAAGAAGAAGAAGAAGAAGAAGAAGAGGAGGAGGAGGAGGAGGAGGAGGAGGAGGAGGAAGGAGAAATACAGGAAACCACAAGTAAACACATAGAAACCCTTAAAGAGGAAACAAATCCCTTAAAGAAATATAGGAAAACACAATCAAACAGATGAAGGAAATGAATAAAGCAGTCCCAGACCTAAAAGTGGAAGTTGGAACAATAAAGTAAACACAAATGGAAGCAAACCTGGAAATGGAAAACCTAGGAAAGAGGTCAGGAATTACAATGTAAGTATCACCAATAGAATACAAGAAATAGAAGAGAGAAACACTGGTGTAGAAAATACCAGAGAAGAGATTGAGACAACTGTCAAAGAAAATTCAAAATATAAAAAAACTCCTAACCCAAAGCATTCAACAAATTCAGGACACAATGAAAAGACCAAATCTACGAATGAGCAGAACAGAGGAGAACCCAGATTCCCAGCTCAAAGGACCTGAAAATATCTTAAACAAAATCATAGAGGAAAACTTCCCCAACCTAAAGAAAAGGATGGTCAGAAAGGTACAAGAAGCCTATAGAACACCAAATAAATGGGACTAGAAAAGAAAATCCTACACTAAAACCAGATGTCCCTCAATGGAGGAATGGATTCAGAAGATGTGGTATATTTACACAATGGAATACTACTCTGCAATTAAAAACAATGAATTCACAAAATTCCTAGGCAAATGGTCAGAACTGGAAAATATCATCCTTAGTGAGGTAACCCAATCCCAAAAGAACACACATGGTATGCAGTCACTGATAAGGGGATATTAACCCAGAATCTCAGAATACCCTAGACACAATTTGCATATCAATAGATTTCCAAGAAGATGGAAGGAGAGACTCCTGGTCCTGGAAAGACTGGATGTAGGGGAATGCCAAGACAGAGAAGTGAGAGGGGGTTGGAAGAGGAAAAGAGGGAGGGAAGGGGGCTTATGGGACTTTTGGGGAGGGAGGAAACGGGAAAGGGGAAATGATTTTGAATGTAAATAAAAAAAACTTAGAAAATAAAAAAAAGAAAAGAAAATCCTCTCATCACATAATAATCAAAACACTAAACACATAGAATAAGGAAAGAAAATGAAAACTGCAAGTGAAAAGGACCATGTAACATACAAAGGTAGACCTTTGGTAGATCAGAATTACACTGGTCAGAGGTGATGCAGACTCTAATAGAACACAAATATCAGCCCAGGCTACTATACCCAGCAAAACTCAATCAACATAGATGGAGAAACCAAAACATTCAAGGACAAAACCAAATTCAAACACTATCTATCTACCAATCTAACCCTACAGGGAATCATAGAAGGAAAACTGTAACACAAGGAAGATAACTCCATCAAAGAAAAGACAAGATATTAAGCATATCACAACAAAACCAAAATAAGAGAACCACAAGCACATAAAACTTCCTACAAAAACAAGCATATCAGGAACCAACAGTCATCTCTCTTTAATATCTCTCAGTATAAATGGACTCAGCTCACCTATAAAAAGACATAAGCTACGCAAAAAAGATCCTACATTTTGGTGCATACAAGAAACACATCTCAATAAGAAATACGGACACTATCTTAGAGTAAAAGAATGGAAAAAGGTCTTCCAAGGAAATGGTCCCAGGAAAAAGGTTGGAGTTGCCATCCTAATATCCAATAATATAGACTTTCAACCAAAAGTTATCAAACATGACAAGGAAGGACACTTCATATTCATCAAAGGAAAAATCCACCAAGAGAAAGTCTTAATTCTGAACATCTATGCCCCAAATACAAGGGCATCCACATTCATAAAAGAAACTACTAAAGCTCAAAACACACATTGAAACCCACACAATAATAGTGGGAGATTTCAACCTCCCACCTCACCAAAGGTCAGGGCATTAAAACAGAAATTAAGCAGAGACACAGTGAAACTAATAGAGAATATGAAGCAAATGGATTTAAGAGATATCTTCAGAACATTTCGCACTAAAACAAAAGAAGACACCTTCTTCTCAGCACCTCATGGTACCTTCACCAAAATTGACCATATAATTGGTCACAGAACAACCCTTAACCTATTAAAGAAGATTGAAATAAGTCCATGCATCCTATCAGATCACCATAGCCTAAGGCTGGTCTTCAATAACAGAAAAAAAACAATAGAAAGCCCACATATACTTGGAAAGTGAACAACTCTCTATGCAATGATAACTTGGTCAGGGAAGAAGTAAAGAAAGAAATTAAACACTTCTTGCAATTTAATGAAAATGCTGATATACCATATCCAAACTTATGGGACATAATGAAAGCAGTGGTAAGAAGAAAATTCCTAGCATTAAGTGTCCAGGTAAAGAAACTGGAGAAATCTTACACTAACAACTTAACAGCACACCTGAGAGCTCTAGAACAAAAAGAATCAAACTCACCCAAGAGGAGTAGACAGCAGTAAATAGCCAAATACAGGGATGAAATCAACCAAATAGAAACAAAGAGACCAAATCAAAGAATCAACAAAACCAAAGGCTAGTTCTTTGAGAGAATCAACAAGATAGATAAACCATTAGATAAAGGGCCCAGGGGCAGTTTCCAAATTAATAAAATCAGAAATGAAAATGGAGACATAACAACAGAAATGGAGAAAATTTGAAACGTCACCAGATCCTACTATAAAAGCCTATACTTTGCAAAACTGAAAAATCTAGATGAAATGGATGGTTTTCTAGATAGATAGCACATAACAAAGTTAAAACTAGAGCAGGTAAACTATTTAAACAGGCCTATATTACAAAAGAAAATAGAAGAAGTCATTGGAAACCTCTCAACAGCAACAACAAAAGAGCCCAGGGTCAGATTGATTTCCAGATCTCCTTAGATGCAGAAAACGCATTTGACAAAATACAACACCTCTTCATTTTAAATGTATTGGAAAGATCAGGAATTCAGGCCCATACCTCAACATAATAAAAGCAATTTACTGCAAACTAAAAGCCAATATAAAATTAAATGGAGACATACTTGAAGCAATACCACTGAAATCGGGGACAAGATAAAGATGCCCACTCTCACCATATCTATTCAATATAGTACTCAAAGTGCTAGCTAGAATAATAAGAGAACAAAAAGAGACCAAGGGATACAAATTGGCAAAGAAGAAATAAAGGTATCACTATGTGCAGATGATATGATAGAATACATAACAACCCCAAAAATTCTACCAGAGAACTTCTCCGGCTGATAAACAACTTCAGCAAAGTGGCAGGATATAAAATTAACTCAAATAAATGAGCAGTCTTCCTCTTTACAAATGATAAACAGGCTGAGAAAGAAATTAGGGAAATAACTCCCTTCACAATAGCCACAAATCTTGGGTTAACTCTAACTAAACAAGTAAAAGACTTGTATGAAAATAACTTCAACTCTCTCAAGCAAGAAATCGAAGGAGATTTAAGAAAATGCTCATGGATTGGAAGAATTAACATAGTAATAATGGCCATCCTACCAAAAGCAATCTATAGATTCAATGCAGTCTCCAAAAGAATCCCTACACATTTTTTCAAAGACATGGAAAGAGCAATTCTAAAATTCATCTAGGAAGGCAAAAAAAAAAAAAAATAAAAAAAAAAAACCAGAATAGCCAAAACAATTCTTAACAATAATATAAGGACTAGGGGAATCAACATCTCTGAGTACTACAGAGCTTTGCAACAGAACAGTAGTGATAAAAACTGCATGATACTGGTACAGAGACAGACATGTTGATCAGTGGAATAGAATTGAAGACCCAGAAATAAAATTACACACTTCTGCATACTTGATCTTTGATATAGACACCAAAAATATACAATGGAAAAGGAAAGCATCTTCAGTAAATGGTGCTGGTCTTACTGGCTGTCTATATGTAGAAAGATGAAAAGGGACCCTTATTTGTCACCATACACAAAGCTCAAGTTCCAGTGGATCAAGGACCTCAACATAAAACCAGATACACTGAATCTAATAGAAGAGAATGTAGGAAAGAGCCTTGAACTCATTTGCACAGGGGGAAATTTCCTAAACAGGATTTCAATGGCTCACACTCTTAGATTAAGAATTGATAAATAGGACTTCATGAAACCGAAAAGCTTCTGTAAGGCAAAGGACACAGTTAATAAGACAAATTGGCAATCTACAGATCGTGGAAATATCTTCACTAATCCCACATCCGATAGAAGGTTAATATTCAAATATATGAAGAACTCAAGAAGCTAACAACTACAAAAACCAAGCAATGCAATCAAAAAATAGGGTATAGAACTAAACAGAATTCACAACCATTCTGGAAATCAATCTGGAGGTTCCTTTGAAAATTGGAAATAGATTTACCTGAAGATCCAGCAATACCACTCTCGGGAATATACCCAAAAGATGCCCCCCCATGCCACAGGGGCACATGTTCCAGTATATTCATAGTGGCCTTATTTGTGATAGCCAGAAGTTGGAAACAACCCATATGTCTCATGACAGGAAGACTGGATACAGAAAATGTGGTTCCTTTACACAATGGAATACTACTCAATTAAGAACTAGGACATCCTGAGTTTTGCAGGCAAATGGATGGAACTAGAAAAAATTATCCTGCGTGAAGAAATTCAGACCCAAAAGGACATGCATAGTATATACTCACTAATAAGTGAATATTAGCCAAAAAACAAAACCAAAAACAAAAAAACAAATAAAACAAACAAGAAGTACAGAATACCCAAGATTCTATCCACAGAACTCAAAAAGTTCAACAAACTGAAGGGCCTAAATGAGAATGCCTCAGTCCCACTTGGGAGGTAAAAGAAAGCAATCACAAGTGGGGAGCGGGAGGGAAGGACCTGGGAGGGAGAATAGACAGGGGGTGGGGGAAGAGGGGAACCTGATCTGCTATTGGGTGAGGGAAAAGGATTGAAGCCCTAATGTTAGACAGAAAGAAAGGAAACAGACAACTTCGGGTGGTAAGAGGTTGGGGGGACCCTCCTGAATGCACCAGAGACCTGGGAAGTGAGAGGCTTTCAGGATTCAAGAGAGAGACCTTAGATAAAATGCCCTACAGTGGGGAGAGGTAACTGGTAGAGTCCACCTCCAGTAGGAAGTCAGGGCATCAAATTAGGGAGGAGGTTGCCATCCCAGAGTCAAAACTCTGACCCATAATTGTTCCTGTCTGAAGGAACTACAGGGATGGAAATGGAGAGAATCTGAGGTAAGGAAGATGAGGTGACAGACCCAAAGGGGGGTCCAGCTCAAAGAGAGTTCCCAAGGCCTGACAGTATTACTGAGGCTATGGAGAGCTCACAAAAAGGGACCTATCATGACCACACACACCCGAAGACTCAACAAGCAGCTGAAAGAGTCAGATGCAGATACTTGCACCCAACCAATGGACAGAAGCTGTTGACCTCTGTGGTTGAACTATGGAAAGGCTGAAAGAAGCTGAGGAGGAGGACGAACCTGTAGGAGGATCAGCAGTCTCAATTAACCTGGACCCCCGAGATCTTTCAAACACTGGACCACCAACCAGGTCAGCGTACACCAGTTGACATTTGGCCTCCAACACATATACAGCAGAGGACTCTGGGTCTGGGTTTATTCAGATAAGATGCACCTATCCCTCAAGAGACTGGACGCCCCAGGATGATTAAAGGTCTAGTTGGTTGGGGTGTGGGTGGTGGAGACATGATCATGGGGACAGGGGTGGGGAGGTGGTATGGGATGTGGAACAGTTGGAGGATGGAAAGCATGTGAAGGGAATAAAATATGGAGTGTAAAAATGTAAATAAATAAAAGGCAAAAAATGACATATTGTTGTATATATAGATCAGTTCCTCACTCAGCTCTCATCAAAGAAAGTTTTTCTTGCAATATATGGAAATTAACATAGAAATTCATAAATGGACAGTGTGCAGAGTGAGAGACATTGAAGTTCTCAGTATTAAAGAGGATATCTTCATCAAACCACTCCTGTCTGCAACTATGGCTGTAGTGATGGAGATATCTTCTGTGTTCCTTCGGTTAACAGCATATTAGTTCTGCATTACTAAGTTATTGCCTCTCAGCTTCAAAATCAAATTTCTATATGAACTTTCAGTTCTCTTCAAACATTTTTTCCCATTACCATCTGCTTTCTCATCTGTCACCATGTTTGTCTAGGATCTGTTTTTTTAAAAAATATTTATGTACTTTTGTATGTGTAGGGTTGTATGTTTGTTGCATGTCTATTTGTGGGCATTTTGCTTGCATGTAGAGATTAGACAGAGGCTTTCGATACTCTGGTACAGCAGTTAGATCGTTGTGAGTCACCAAGTTCTGGGAATTGAACCTGAGTCCTCTAGAAGGGCAGTCGTTCTTCTGACTGCTGAGTAATCTTTCCAAACCCTGGAATTGGTTTCTAAATTTTGATAAATTTTAAGTTAGATACTCATATGTAGTCAGTGATGATATAGTGGGCAGTTGTAAGAACTTCAGTTATAGACCAGGCATTGCCAAAGAAGCACTCTCTGGTTTTCGGGATCTGTAATTGCATAGCAGATTCAAATGAGAGGATTGTTGGACTGTGTGCCTATGTGACTTGAGAATGAGCTTACACATATGAAAAGAATGCCAGCAGCATATCATTCATGCTGGGGCTCACCTCCACAGGTGCCACAAAGCATCTAGCCTTGGGGAAGAAAGCAAATCTATGTACTGTGTGATTAGTGTGTGATTATGTTTTACAGATAGGCATCAATGCCTGGTGATTTGATGTACTTGACTTTTATCTTGTGAGGTTATTTAAAGAAGCACACACATGGCTTAAAGCCTCAGGGAATGGTGACATGAAATAGGAAAGTGTAAGAGAAAGAAAAAGAAGCTGGTTCGTCTGTAAAAGGCTTACTCTCCTTTCAGGTACCTCCAGATCTACCACCTGCATCTCTTCTAATTCTAAGCTACTTGTCTAGCTAAACTCCTACAGAATGCTTTCAGTACATACACACTGGATAAACTTCACCCTGCACTGCATCATACACAAGATTTTAGTAAAAGATGAAAAAAATGGAGGGATGTTGACTGGAAGATGGAGGTTAAGAAGACAGAAACTGGATGAGATTATTTTTATAGTGTTTTTGTTCATTATCTTTGTTTTCATATACACATTTACAAACATACAATTATATGTGTCCGTATTTGTATGTCACTGATATTTATATCCAACTGCCCTCCACCATTGTTCCTCTTTACCTCAATTACTGATCCTTTTCCATTATTACATAGTCCCTGTCACATACATTCACACACACACACACACACACACACACACACACACACACACACATTCACACACATATTTCTGCCTATGAGAAAAGCGTGTGACATTCGTTTTTGTCCACCTGGCTTATGTTGCTTGATATGATAAGCTCTAATTCCATCCATTTTTCTATTAGTGACATAATTTGATTCTTCTTTTACCTTTGAATATATGTGCACTGTATATACATCCTATGTCTCTTTATTCGTTCATGTGCTTTTGGGATTTTCATGTTATTCCATTCTTACTTACTTATAGCAGCAATAGACATGTCTGTGCAAGTCTCGTGGTCAGATGACTAAGTTTCCTTTGAGTTTCTACCTTAGAGTGATATTGCAGAATCATATGATAGTTCTACTTTAATACTTTGAGGACGTGTTGAGAAATCGTCCTCATTTCTTGCACTTCTACATATTTTGGTTTTGCTTGTTTGTTTTATTTGTTTCCAAGGAGATAGCTATTCTAACTGTGGTGACACAAAATTTGAAATGTACTTTTAAATTGAAATTCTCTAAAGGCTATGAATGGTAAACTTTGTATTGATGTATGTTTCGAATACTTTTATTTGTTCTGAGAACTGTCTGTTTGATTAGTTTTTCCATGTAATGCTTATATAGTATTTGATGTGTAATTTTTTAAGTCTTTTACAGATTCTACGTATCAATCTTACATTACAGGTATAGGTGACAAAAAATTTCTCCTCCTCTATAAGCTCTTTCTGCACTCTGTTGAATGTTTACTTTATTTTTTAGAAGTTTTTTTTTTTAAATTTTAATACTTTTCTTCTTTTTTTATTGGATATTTTCTTTATTTACATTTCAAATGTTTTCCCATTTCCAGGTCTCCCCTTCTGAACCCCCCTATCCCATTCCCCCTCCCCCTGCCTCTATGAGGGTGCTCCTCCACCCACCCACCCACTTACCCACTTCTGCCTTCCCTGGCATTCCCCTACACTGGGGTATCTAGCTCTCTCAGGCCCAAGGGCTTCTCTTCCCACTGATGTCCAACAAGGCAATCCTCTGCCACATATGCAGCTGGAGCCATGGTTGTTTAGAATCTTTTAACAAATCATTTAAACCCTTTTGTCAATTCTTGAAATCAGACATTCTTTGGTTATGTCTTTATCTTGAAGAGTTATACCTGCTTCTCTAGATGTTTTAGATTTTACAAGGTCCTATATTAAGGTCATTAATTCATTTTGAGAGATATGAATCAAAATTTATTCTTCTACATATGGATATCAAGTTTTCTCAGCTCCATTGATCATAAACACTGTTTACAAATTATAGTTTTGGAAACTTTATCAAAAGATAAATTACTGAAAGGTATAGATATATTTTCAAATCCTGTATTTAATTTTATTGGTCTATGTATTTGTCCCTTTGCTAGTAGAATGTGTAGAAATATTTATATTATGATTCATAACAGGGGCAAAACTACAGTTATGAAGTAGCAACAAAAATAATTTTATGGTTGAGCATCACCATAACATAAGCAATTTTATTAGCTATTGAATTTGAGACTTCTGGAGGAATAATATTTTGCTTTTCAGGTTTGTTATATTTCAGTGTTTCAATTTGTCTTTTGTCTCATGTATATCTTCTAGTACTCTTTGTGTGTCTTCCTGTGTAGGGTGTTGACTGAGGGCTCATTCCCAGATTTAGGCACAGAATAAAAAACAAATTCTTATAGCAGCAACAATACTAAACCAAACAAAATACAAAATTATGCATAAAATGAACTTTAATCCTACTAGTATATCACCAGTGACCATAAAACAAATGATCACAAAATTAAGTAATGAATTATTTAGTTATGATTACTTAGAGAAACATATGTAGAATATATAGCAAATGTAGAAATACAGAAATGTAGAAATAGCAATAGAATAAATAAAGAAAGAAGAAATATATACTTACCTGGCAGGGGAGATACCATGATCACGAAGGTGGTTTTTCCAGGGCAAGACTTATCCATTGCACTCTGGATGTGATGACTCCCGCGATTTCCCCAAATGTGGGAAACTCGACTGCAAAATTTGTGGTAGTGGGGGACTGTGTTCACGCTCTCCCCTGTGAAAAAGAAGAAGAAGAAGAAGAAGAAGAAGAAGAAGAAGAAGAAGAAGAAGAAGAAGAAGAAGAAGAAGAAGAAGAAGAAGAAGAAGAAATAGAAGGTAAGACTAAAGACACAAGGTTGAGTAAAAGAAAAAAGTGCAAAGTTGTATGAAAGAACTGGAAGGATGAAGAGATATGAGTATTTTTCAGTAAAGAAAAAAACGTTTAAACAAAACAGGTGAGTAAAAGAATGAGAAACATGTGAAGGGCTTTATAAAATATGACAAAGTCAAAACAGTATGAAGTTATAGTAAAAGGATAACCCAAGGCATAAAATTTAAGAAGTATAAAGAGGGAGAATTAAATTGTGGAAATATAAAAACATAAAGCAAACAAAATCAAATAAATGCATAAGGAACATAAAATGTTAAATATTACGTAAAGTTAAATTCATAATACCAGTAAAACTAAAGATATAGAGGGAAGTCAATGGGAATAAATAAGTAAAGGAGGAATAATTTTAAAGTGTTGAGGCTGCTTGGTTGCGTCTACATTTGTATTCTGTAAGTTGTAAAAGTTTTCACACCTTCTTGAGACTCCTTGGTTCACATACCCTGGGATAGGTTATCTTTCATTCCAAGTAAGTGGAAGGAGGGTAAATACAGAACACTGAGTTTACCCATATCAAAACTCTCTTAATCCATAAGCATCAACCTATCCTGCTACCCTGTACAGCTCTGGTCATCAAACTGTCCACATGAGCTTTGGGGTTTCTAGTCCCAACAATAGGAATCCCCTGTCTCAGATGTGGCTCCAGAGAATAATCCACTACAGAATTCAGATTTGGGCTATCATATTCCGAATTTATTCTGAGAGATGGAGAGATGTGGTTGTCTCCTAGGTACTGAATACTCTAAAGGACTTCTTGAGCTGAACTTTAGTTGCCTGAATCTTGTGAAGTATCTGCATCTGTCATCCCTGTTCTCTATTGCTCTTTCCTGTAACCATCTTTCACCTAGAGCAGTGGCAGGATTATTTTAGGCTCCTTGACTGATGACTGTTCATTGGTCTCAGACTTCCAGGGCACCTCAGTTTTAAAGAATATGTTTTCTGTCCAGATGGTGCACAGCCACAGGTTTCAGAGTCAAGACGAGTGACAAAATGGAATTGGTTTCCACTGCTCTCTGTTCCTGCTGCCAGAAAATTCAGTGCCCCAGTAAAATCCTCAACTGGATTTGAGACCTGTGGATACTTGGTGGTAGTACTTTGGGAGGGCTATCTATGACTTTTTCCCTAGTTGCTTAGCTTAAAATTTGAGGCTTCTGTTGCCCTGCTTTGCCTAGGGCTCTAGGAGGCTGGAGTCAGATCCTCATTACTTTTTTTTTTGCATATATTCTGATTTTTTGGGGGGGGTTGTTTGTTTGTTTGTTTTGTTTTAAATTCTCAATGCTCTTTTTTTTCTATGTGAATTTCCAATGCTTTTCTCATTTTTTCTTTAAAATTAGTGCATTCTGTGACATTATCCTTACTCTTCTCCTTCCATACATTATATGCAGGCTCTTTTTAATCTACGTCTTTCTCAAAATACAAAAACTTGCCTTGATTATAGATGATTAACAACTATTTTTCCACTGTGGTCTCATTATGTCCTTTTTGTTGGCCTGGAACTTATTACGTAGATCAGGCTGGTATCAAATTCATAGAGAACCCCTTCCTCTGTACACTTTGTTAAGATTAAAAATATGACTGATACACCCAAATGATGTGTATTTTTTTCTTATTTGTGAAATTATGATAATAATTACATCATTTCCCTACTCTCTTTCATGTCTCTAAACCCTTCTACAGGTACCACCTTCTTTCAAATTCATTGTTTACTGCTTCACTAAGTGCCACATGCCTGTGTGTTTATATATGAATATATATTCCTAAATACATAAGCATAACCTGTCCATTCTATATAATGTTACTTATATATGTTTTCATGGTTCACCATTTGGTATTGGGTAATCAATTGATGTGTCCTTCCCTGAAAAGACTTTCTACCACTCTCAGCATTCCTTAATTGACTACTCTTCTTTGTCTAAGGCTGAGACCTCACTGCCTTTCCCTCTTTCCCTTTGACATATCTGTTGTTGTTTCTGTTCTTATTATTATTTGTTTGTAATAATTTATGGATGTAACTTCTGACATTACTTGCAAACACAGTCTCACAGCAAGCTTTTAGACACTCTGGCTTTTACAATCCTTCCAAATCATCTTCTAAAACGTTGCATGTGTTTTAAGTGTGGGAGTAGTTTTGTAGATGTATCCATTGGAACAGACCTCCATAACTCTGTATTTTGATCAGTTCTGTTTTTCTGTCATGGTCTCAGTCTGTTTCAAAGAAAAGTTTACTTGATGAGGAGTAAGTAGAAGTATAAATATTTGGAGTGTGTTTAGGGATAACGTTCGTTAAGATAAGTGGTGGTTGTATGTTCTTTGTGTATGTCCATTTGTATATCTATTGTTATTTTTAAAAATTCCCACAATTCAATTGTTTAATTTTTTTCAATAATGTTTAGAAATAAAGATACTATAATTGTTCATAATGTCTTCTTTGCTTTCTTATGGTAGCTTTTTCAATTATGATTCTTCTGTGGCTGAAGGATCCTTATGGCATCCATTATGTTATGTTAATATTGTCCAGTGACCGTTTATGTTCAACATCACTTCAAGTTAATTTGGTATTCATTTGTAAATGTAGCATTTGGTGGTACTTAGGACATATTGTAGAATTGCCCTCTGTTTAACCCTCTACATACATACATTATCTTATGTGAGTCTGCATTGTACTTTATCAACAGTAAAATGTAAGATACTTCATTAAAGTTCTCAACATTTAAAATATGGACAGCAAATAGGTTAAAAGTTCAGAACTAAAGGAATGGATGCTCTCCCTAAAGCTGTCGCCTGTCTGTGGAATCTGTTCTCCAACATGACTCTCATGTCTGGCCTCAGTGGGAGAGGATGTGCCTAGAGATTTGATGCTCCAGGGTGGGAGGGAGACATGGGGGGGGCAGACCCTTTCAAAGAAGAGAAGGAGATGGGAACAGGACACTGTGATGGAGGTACCGGGCAGGAGTTGGGATAAAAATAAATAAATAAATTAACTAATCAAATTAAAAGAAAGGAAAAGAAATGATAGATCAAGGTTGGTTTTAAAAGGTTATGATTTAATATGGGATGCAGTCATCTCAGGTAAAACAAATTCTAAATAACTAGGCTACTGAAAATAGAAATATTTCACAAGATTGGGAAACAATATTGTAAAACTTTTGCTTTTCTAAGACAGTTGATGTTGATAAGGTAATACTGAAAATCATCTCTGATGTTTTTATGATTGAGATCAGTATCCCTGAGAGAAGTTTTTCTGCAGGATCAGAACACAGAATTTCTGGTTCAAAGGATTTCGAGGCTTCATGTTATTTTGGCATCTCAACTTCTTAAACGTTAAGTGTTTATATGGTTTTGAAGGCATAGAGTGATCACACAGAGAAGCTGGGACGTGGATATGGGAGAAGCAGATAGAGAAGGTGCAACATATATTGTGAAAAAAAAATCGCAGAATTGAGGTGATTGTGGAGAAAGTCTGAAGTTTGAAATTTAGTCTCAAATGGCCAGATTGAAGTCAAGAAAGATAGCCTCAGAGAGGCCATTATTAAGTGTATAGCACAGTTTCAGTAGAGATATCAGCATATCAGTATACCAGAATCATGGGCCAGTCACAGTGGCCAGCAGTAAGTGTGGAATGAAGCTAGCACAAGCTTTCCCACAAGCTGTGTTTTCTGTCAGTGGCAGATCCTGAGAGATGAAGTAGCCCCAAAGCCTTTTGGAACTCATAGGATAGTGACTGAGTCCCAGATGAGGGGCATTGAATGTCTTAGTTAGGGTTTTATTACTGTGACAAGTCACCTTGACCACGTTGACCAAAGACAAACTTTAATTGGGACTGTCTTATAGTTTCCGAGGTTCAGTCCATAATCATCATGGCTAGAAGTATGGCATCATAGAGACACTGAGCTGGAGGAGCTGAGAGTCCTATAATTTGATCTGAAAGAATCAAGAAGAATCTCCTTTGCAGGCAGCTAGGAGGGAACTCTGTTCTGCACTGAGTGGAGCTTCAAATCCCACCCCTAGAGTGATGCACTTCTTCCATCAAGACAGCACCCACTCCAACAAGGCCATACCTCCTAATAGTGCCACATCCCATAGTCCAAGCATACTCAAACCATCACATTGAATTAAAGTATTTAATCCATATAGTTGAAGTTTGGTTTGATTATAACTGTGCCCAGGATCTTCCCTCTTGGAATAAGTAGTATGTAACATATTTTATTTTAAATAATTTCATAGTTGAGAGACCATTTGCTTTTTAGGGAGATCTTAGATATTTTAAAGAGACAGAACTCTGGAAGCCTGTGTGACTTTTAAATCTTAGAATGTGTTTTATTTTGTGATATTTATATTAACATGAGATTCTAAGGATAAATTCAAAAAATGTTGATTAAATGGTGATGTCAAGGTGACAAGGGGTCGGCTGTGCTGATTAGTTCTTTGTCAATTCTTTGACCTTTGCTAGCGTTATCTAAAAAGAGGGAATGTAATTAAGAAAATTCCTTCATCATATTACCTGTAAACAAGTACGGGAAATTTTTCTGATTAATGAATGTTGATGGAGTCCTCAGCCACTGGAGAGAGTATCATCTTTAAGTAGATGGTTCAGGGCTTTTAAGAAAGATTGAGCAAGCCTTCCGGTCAGGGCCAGTGCCCTGAGCAGAAACTAGGGCACAAATTTCACTGCCATTCCAACAACAGGCAGAGGAAACTCCACTCCCAGGTGCTCTAACACACCCAAGATCATAGTATCAGAGATGAGGAGGACACAACATCTTTCCCAACACTGGCAACAACTGGACCAGTGGGATCCAGGCACCCAGGAAAGCAGGCTGACCAGTAGCACTGGTTTCATACTGGCTGAGCAGGTACCTTGAGCAGACATTGGGCAAGAACTTGGCATCCAATCCCACAACACCCAGAGGGAGCTCCACTCCTAGGTGCTTTAACATGCCCAGGATGCCAGGATCCTGGGATCCCTGCATCCAAGGAGCTTGCTTACACCATGTTCTCGGGGTCCCAGAGGCAGCTTGACTCCCAGGGGTTATAACACACCCAGGATCTCAGGATCACAGGATCACAGGATCATAGGATCACAGAAACAGCTGGATTCTGAAGAGTTCTGACACAACCAGAATCACAGAAAAGACAGATTTCAGTCAGATTTAGTGAGGGCAGGTAGTACTACAGAAAACCAGATGGCAGGAGGAAAGCATAAGAACATAAGCAACAGAAACCAAGGTTATTTGCCATTATCAGAACCCAATTCTCCCAACATAACAAGTCCTGGATCACATTGGAAAAGCAAGATTCAGATCTAAAATCAATTCTCATGATAATGATGACAGAGGACTATAAGAAGGATATAAATAACTCCCTTGAAGAAATACAGGAGAACACAGGTAAACAGGTAGAAGCCCTTAAAGAGGAAAGATAAAAATTCCTGAAAGAATTACAGGAAAACACAGTCAAACATATGAAGGAAATGAATAAAACCATCCAGGATCAAAAAGTGGAAATAGAAACAATAAAGGAATCAGAAAGGGAGACAACCATGGAGTTAGAAAACCTAAGAAAGAGATCAGGAGTCATGGATGTGAGCATCACCAACAGAATGAGAATCTCAGGTATAGAATATACCATAGAAAATATTGAAATAACAGTCAAAAAAATGAAAAAAGCAAAAAGTTCCCAACCCAAAATATCTAAGAAATCCAGAACACAATGAGAAGATGAAACCTAAGGATAATAGGTGCAGAAGAGAGTGAAGATTCCCAACATAAAGGACCAGTAAAAATCTTCAACAGAATTATAGAAGAAAACTTCCCTAACCTAAAGAAAGAGATGTCCATGAACATACAAGAAGCCTACAGAACTCCAAATAGACTCGACCAGAAAAAAAAAAATTCCTTCCATCACAAAATAATCAAAACACCAAATGAACAAAACAAAGAAAGAATATTAAAAGCAGTAAGGAAAAATGGTCAAGTAACATATAAAGGCAGACCTATCAGAATTATACCAGACTTCTCACAAGAGACTCTAAAAGCCTGGGAAGATGTCACACATACCATAAGAGAACAGAAATGCAAGCCCAGGCTACTATACCCAGTAAAATTCTCAATAATCATAGATGGAGAAAACAAGGTATTCCATGACAAAAACAAATTTACACAATATCTTTCCACAAATCCAAAAAGATAATAGATAGAAAACACCAACACAAGTGGGGAAACTACACCCTAGAAAAAGCAAGAAAATAATCTTCTTTAAACAAACCCAAAAGAAGATAGCCACACAAACATAATTCCACCTCTCAAACAACAAAAATAGCAGGAAGTAGCAATCACTTTTCCATAATATCGCAACATCAATGAACTCAATTCCTCAGTAAAAAACGTAGACTAACAGGTTGGATACCTAAATAGGACCCAACATTTTTTCTACATTCAAGAAACACAAGTCAGTGACAAAGACAGATATTATCTCAGAATAAAAGGTTGAAAAACATTTTTCCAATCAAATGGTCCCAAGAAACAAGCTCGAGTAGCCATTCTAATATCAAATAAAATCAACTTTTAACCAAAAGTTATCAAAAAAGAAAAGGAAGGACACTTCATACTGGTCAAAGTAAAAATCTACCAAGATGAGCACTCAATTCTGAACATATGAACACTCTGCTCAATGATAACTTAGTCAAGGAAGAAATAAAGAAAGAAATTAAAGACTTTTTAGAATTTAATGGAAATGAAGACACATCATATCCAAACATATGGGAAACAATGTAAGCAGTAGTAAGAGGAAAACTCATAGCTCTAAGTGACTCTAAAAAGAAACTGGAGAGAGCTTCCACTAGTAGTTTGACAGCACACTTGGAAGCTCTAGAACAAAAAGAAGCAAATACAACCAAGAGGAGTATACTACATGAAATAATCAAACTCAGGGCTGAAATCTACCAAGTAGAAACAAAAAGAACTATACAAAAGAAAAATCATCAAAACCTATAGCTGGTTCTGGGAGAAAATCAACAAGATAGATAAAGCCTTAGCCAGGGCACAGAGACAGTATACAAATTAATAAAATCAGAAATGAAAAGGGAGACATAACAACTGAAACCATGGTAATTAAAAAAAAAAGATCAGATTCTACTGCAAAAGCTTATACTCAACAAAATTGGAAAATCTGAATGAAATCAACAATTTTCTAGACAAATACCAGGTGCCAAAGTTAAAACGAGGAAATAAACCAGCTAAACAGTCCCATAACCCCTAATGAAATATAAGCAGTCATTAATAGACTCCCAATCAAAAAAGCTCAGGACCAGATGGGTTTAGTGCAGAATTCTATCAGACTTTCAAAGAAGACCTAATTGAAATAGTTTGAAAATAGAAAAAAAAAGAAACACTGTACAATTCATTTTTTGAAGCCACACTTATGCTTATACCTAAACCACACAAAGACCAAACAAAGAGAGAGTACTTCAGATCAATTTCCTTTATGAACATTGATGCAAAAATAATCAATAAAATTCTTACCAACAGAATCCAAGAACACATCAAAACAATCATTCACCACATAAAGTAGGCTTCATCCCAGGGATGCAGGGATGGTTCAATATATGGAAATCCATCAACATTATCCACTATATAAACAAACTCAAAGAAAAAAACCACATGATTGTTTCATTAGATTATGAAAAAGCATTTGAAAAACTTCAGCATCCCTTCATAGTAAAAGTCTTGAAAAGATCTAGAATGTAAGGCCCATACCTAAACATAGTAAAAGCAATATACAGCAAAACAGTAGCCAACATCAAACTAAATGGAGAGATAAATGGAAAATCCCACCAGAATCAAGGACTAGACAAGGCTGCCAACTCTATCCCTATCTATTTAATGTAGTATTGAAGTTCTAGCTAGAGCAAGTAGTCAACAAAAGGAAGTCAAAGGGATACAAATTGGAAAGGAAGAAGTGAAAATAGCACTATTGGCAGATGATATGATCATATATTTAAGCAACCTCAAAAATTTCACCAGAGAAATTCTAAAGCTGATGAACAACTTCATCAAAGAGGCTGATATAAAATTAACTAAAATTTATTAACTATAAAAAAATTCAGTAACCTTCCACTACTCAAAGGATAAAGAGGCTGAGAGAAATTAGGGAAATGACACCCTTCACAATAGTCACAAATAATATAAAATAACTTGGGGTGACTCCAACCAAACAAGTGAAAGATCTGTATGACAAGAACTTCATGTCTCTAAAGAAAGAAATCAAAGAAGATCTCAGAAAATGGAAAGATCTCCCATGGTCATGGATTGGCAGGATTAATAGGGTAAAAATGGTCATCTTGCCAAAGCAATCTACAGATTCAATGCAATCCCTATCAAAATTCTAACTCAATTCTTTCTAGAGTTAGAAAGAGCAATTTGAAAATTCATTTGGGATAAGAACAACAACAACAACAACAAAACAAACAAACAAACAAAAAAAAGAGGATAGCAAAGACTGTTCTCAACAATAAAACTTCTGGAGGAATCACCATCCCTGAAATCAAGCTGTGTTACAGAGCAATAGTGATAAAAACTGCATGGTATTGGAACAGAGACAGGTAGGTAGATCAATGGAATAGAATTGAAGACCCAGAAATGAACCCAGACACCTATGGTCACTTCAACTTTGACAAAGGAACTAAAACCATCCGGTGGGAAAAAAAGATGGCATTTTCAACAAATGGTGCTGGTTCAACATGTAGAAAAATGCAAATTGATCCATTCTTATTTCCTTGTACAAATCACAAGTCCAAGTGGATGAAAGACTTCCACATCAAACCAGGTACACTGAATCTAATGGAAGAAAAATTGGGGAAACACATGGAACACCTGGGCACAGGGGAAAATTTCCTGAACAGAACACCAATAGCTTATGCTCTAACATCAAGAACTGACAAATAGGACTTCGTAAAATTGCAAAGATCTGTAAGGCAAAGTACACTGACAATAAGACAAAATGACAACAGGCAGATTGGGGAAAAAATCTTTATCAGTCCTACGTCTTATAGAGGGTTAAAATCCAACATATACAAAAAACTGATGAAGTTAGACTCCAGAGAATCCAATAACCCTATTAAAATATGTGGTACAGAGCTAAACAAAGAATTTTAAACTGACTAATATGGAATGGCCATGAAGCACCTAATGAAATGTTCAACATCCTTAGTTATCAGGGAAATCCAAATCAAAACAACCCTGAGATTCCACCTCACACCAGTCAGAATGGCTAAGATCAGAAACTCAGGTGAAAACAGATGCTGGCAAGGATGTGGAGAAAGAGGTACTCCTCCATTTTTGGTGGGATTGCAAACTGATACAATCACTCTAGAAATCAGTCTGGCTATTTATCAGAAAATTGGACATAGTACTACCTGAGGACCCAGCTGTTCCACTCCGGGGCATATACCCAAAGAGTCTCCAACATATAACAAGAACACTATGTTCATAGCAGTCCTTTTTATAATAGAAGCTGGAAAGAACCCAAATGTCATTCAACAGAGGAATGGATACAGAAAACTTGGTACGTTTACCCAATGGAGTACTACTCAGCTATTAAAAATGATGAATTCATGAAATTCTTAGGCAAATGGATGGAACTAGAAAATATCATCCTGAGTGAGGTAACCCAATCACAAAAGAACACACATGGTATGTGCTTGCTGATAAGTGGATATTAACCCAAAAACCCTTGGGATATTATTCCCAAGATACAATTCACAGATCACTTGAAGCCCAACAAGAAGGACCAATGTGTGGGTGTTTCAGTCCTTCTTAGGTAGGGGAAAAAAAACACTCACAGGAGCAAATATGGAGACAAAGCATAGAGCAGAGTCTGAAGGAAAGCCATTCAGAGACTGTCCGACCTGGGGATTCATCCCATATAAAGTCACCAAACCCAAACACTATTGTGGATGTCAAGAAATGCTTGTTGAAATGAGCCTGATTTAGCTATCTCCTGAGAGGCCCTGCCCGAGCCTTACAAACACAGAGGCAAATGCTTGAGCCAATCATTGGACTGAGCATGGGGTTCCCAATGGAGGAGTTAGAGAAAGGACTCCAGGAGCTAAAGGAACTTGCAAGCCCATTGGAAGAACAATAATATCAACCAACCAGACCCCCCAGAGCTCCTAGGGACTAAGCCACCAACCAAGGAGTACACCTGGCTCCATCTGCATATGTAGCAGAGGATGGCCTTGTCAGGCATCAATTTGAGGAGAGGTCTTTAGTCTTATGAAGGCTCCATAAATGCCCCCAGTGTAGGGGAATTGAGGGAGGGGAGGCAGGAGCGGGTGGGTGGGTGGGTGGGTGGGTGTGTAGAGGAACACCCTCATAGAAGCAGGGGAGAAGGGAGATTGGATATGGGGTTCTGGGAAGAGGGGAAATCGGGAAAGAGGAAAACATTTGAAATGCAAATAAAGAAAATATCCAATTAAAAATGAAAGAAAAAAATGTTGAGCAGGACATGGGGAGCAAGTCAGTAAGCAGCATTACTCCTTGACCTCTGTTCAGTTTTTGCTTTTAAGTTCATGCCTTGCTCTGTTCCCGCGGACTGCGCTGGAGAGACCGGTACCCAGGCTCTCCCCCCAATATAACATCACTTGGGACACGGCCTGTTGGGGCTTCCGTTTGTGCCCGAGGGCGGGTTGGCGCTGTGGTCTTCTGGGTGCCAGATCAGCGGGCCATCGTGACCACAGGGTGAGTGGCGCCACGGAGACTGCCCTCCGCCATCTTTGCTCCAGTGACCAGGTAGTTGGGACCGCCAGGCTCAGAGACAGACAGGCATAATATCGCTTCGGTTTCAGGCAGCTTGTGTGTAACCTGCTCCCAGGTGCTGGGCTGATCTGCAGTAACCAGCGCGCCAGTTCCGCGGTGGGACCTTCTGCCTGGTGGAGGGACCCCGCGCAGGGAGGGAGCCTGCCAGCTTCCCTTCCGCGACCTCTGTTCCCGCGGACTGCGCTGGAGAGACCGGTACCCAGGCTCTCCCCCCAATATAACATCACTTGGGACACGGCCTGTTGGGGCTTCCGTCTGTGCCCGAGGGCGGGTTGGCGCTGTGGTCGTCTGGGTGCCAGATCGGCGGGCCATCGTGACCACAGGGCAGCTTGTGTGTAACCTGCTCCCAGGTGCTGGGCTGATCTGCAGTAACCAGCGCGCCAGTTCCGCGGTGGAACCTTCTGCCTGGTGGAGGGACCCCGCGCAGGGAGGGAGCCTGCCAGCTTCCCTTCCGCGACCTCTGTTCCCGCGGACTGCGCTGGAGAGACCGGTACCCAGGCTCTCCCCCCAATATAACATCACTTGGGACACGGCCTGTTGGGGCTTCCTTCTGTGCCCGAGGGCGGGTTGGCGCTGTGGTCGTCTGGGTGCCAGATCGGCGGGCCATCGTGACCACAGGGTGAGCAGCGCCACGGAGAGTGCCCTCCGCCATCTTTGCTCCAGTGACCAGGTAGTTGGGACCACCAGGCTCAGAGACAGACAGGCATAATATCGCTTCGGGTTCAGGCAGCTTGTGTGTAACCTGCTCCCAGGTGCTGGGCTGATCTGCAGTGACCAGCGCACCAGATCTGCTGTGGGACTTCTGCCTGGCAGAGGGACGCCCCCTCACCCCCAGGAGAGATCACACACCCCTGCACAGGGCAGGAGCCTGCCAGCCTCCCTTTGGCGACCTCTGCTCCAGGAATCCACTAGGCTGAGCCTTTAGATGTGCAAGGCCTCCCCAATATAAGATCACTTGGGGCAAAGCACATTAGGGCTCCAAAGTCACTCAGGAGCAGGCAGGCCCCAGAAATCGGTGCCAGGGGAATCCTGGTAATCCAGGGGGGGCAGAAATAGCTTTGCAGGCTCACAGGAGGTCCAACCAACAGCCAGTGGCAGCAGGACCAACTAACACCAGAGGTATCCAGATGGCAAAAGGCAAACGTAGGAATGTTACTAACAGTAATCAAAGTAATGTGGGACCATCCGAACCCAACTCTCCAACAGCAGCAAGTCCTGGATACCCCACCACACCCGAAAGACAAGATCTGGATTTAAAATCACTTCTCATGATGCTATTAGAGGATCACAAGAAGGACACAAATAAATCTCATAAAGAGTTACAGGAGACCATGAATCAACGGTTAGAAGCCCTTACAAAGGAAACACAAAAATCGCTTAGAGAAATGCGGGAGAACATGGATCAAAAGATGGAGGCGCACAAGGAGACAACACAAAAATCGCTTAACGAGATGAATCAACGGGTAGATGCACTCACAAAGGAATCACAAAATTTGCATAAAGAAATGCAGAAGAATATGGGTCAACAGACGGATGCCCATAAGGAGGCAACACAAAAATTGCTTAAAGAAATGAATCAACGGTTAGATGCCCTTACAAAGGAAACACGAGAACTGCTTAAAGAAATGCAGGAGACGATGGATCAACAGATGGAATCCCATGAGGAGGAAACACAAAAATCGCTCAGAGAAATGCAGGAGAACGTGGGTCATCAGGAAGAAATCCTGAAAGAGGTAATGCAAAAATACCTTAAAGAAATACAGGAAAATACAAACAAACAAGTGAAGGATCTCAGCAAATCCATCCAGGAACTAAAAAAGGAAGTAGAAACAACTAAGAAATCACAAAGGGAGACAACTTTGGAGATAGAAAACCTTGGGAAGAAATCAGGAGTCATAGATGCAAACATCAACAATAGAATACAAGAGATGGAAGAAAGAATCTCAGGTGCTGAAGATTCCATAGAAAGCATCGACTCAACAGTCAAAGAAAATGCAAAATGCAAAAAACGCGTAACCCAAAACATCCAGGAAATCCAGGACACAATGAGAAGACCAAACCTAAGGATTATAGGTATAGATGAGAGTGAAGATTTGCAACTTAAAGGGCCAGTAAACATCTTCAACAAAATTATGGAGGAAAACTTCCCTAACTTAAAGAGAGAGATGCCGATGAACATACAAGAAGCCTCCAGAACTCCAAACAGACTGGACCAGAACAGAAATACCTCCCGTCACATAATAATCAAAACACCGAATGTTCTAAACAAAGAAAGAATACTAAATGCAGTAAGAGAAAAGGGCCAAGTAACATACAAAGGAAGACCTATCCGAATCACATCAGACTTCTCACCAGAGACTATGAAAGCCAGAAGATCCTGGGCAGATCTCATGCAGACACTAAGACAGCACAAATGCCAGCCTAGACTACTATACCCAGCAAAACTCTCAATCACCATAGATGGAGAGACCAAGATATTCCATGATAAAACCAAATTTTCACAATATCTTTCCACAAATCCAGCCCTGCAACGGATAATAGGTGGAAACCTCCAATACAGGGAGAGAAACAACACCCTGGAAAAAATGAGATAATAACCTTCTTGAATCAAACCCAAAAGTAGAGAACCACTCAAACATAAAGATAGCGTCAAGAATGGCAGATGGCAATAATCACTATGCCTTAATCTCTCTTAATATCAATGGTCTCAATTCCCCAATTAAAAGACATAGACTAGCAGACTGGATACGTAAACAGGACCCAGCATTTTGCTGCATGCAGGAAACGCACCTCAGTGTCAAAGACAAACACTACCTCAGAGTAAAAGGCTGGAAAACAATTTTACAAGCAAATGGCCCCAAGAAACGAGGTGGAGTAGCCATCCTAATATCGGATAAAATTGATTTTCAACCCAAAGTCATCAAAAAAGACACAGAAGGACACTACATACTGATCAAGGGAAAAATCCACCATCAAGAACTCTCAATCCTGAATATCTATGCTCCAAATGCAAGGGCACCCTCATTCGTAAAAGAAACTTTACTAAAACTCAAAGCACACATCGCACCGCACACAATAATAGTGGGTGACTTCAACACCCCGCTCTCTGAAATGGATCGTTCAGGAAAGCAGAAACTAAACAGGGACACAGTGAATCTAATTGAAGCCTTGGACCAAATGGAACTAACTGATATATATAGAACATTTCATCCTAGAGCTAAAGAATACACCTTCTTCTCAGCTCCTCATGGTACCTTCTCCAAAATTGACCATATAATTGGTCACAAATCAGACCTCAACAGATACAAGAAGATAGAAATAATCCCATGCCTCCTATCAGATCACTATGGAATAAGGGTGGTCTTCAATGGCAACAAAAACAAAAGAAAACCCACGTACACATGGAGGCTGAACAATGCTCTACTCAATGATAACTTGGTCAAGGTGGAAATAAAGAAAGAAATCAAAGACTTTTTGAAAGTTAATGAAAATGAAGGCACAACATACCCTAACTTATGGGACACAATGAAAGCAGTGCTAAGAGGAAAATTCATAGCCCTGAGTGCCGCCAAAAAGAAACGGGAGACAGCATACACTAACAGCTTAATGGCACACCTGAAAGCCCTGGAACAAAAAGAAGCAAATACACCAAAGAGGAGTAGAAGGCAGGAAATCATCAAACTCAGGGCTGAAATCAATCAAGTAGAAACAAATAAAACCATACAAAGAATCAACAAAACGAGGAGTTGGTTCTTTGAGAAAATCAACAAGATAGATAAGCCCTTAGCCAGACTAACCAGAGGGCACAGAGATAGTATCCAAATTAATAAAATCAGAAACGAAAAGGGAGAGATAACAACAGAAACTGAGGAAATTCAAAAAATCATCAGATCCTACTACAAAAACCTGTATTCAACACAATTAGAAAATCTTGAGGAAATGGACAATTTCCTTGACAGATACCAAGTACCAAAATTAAATCAGGATCAAATAGACCATCTAAACCATCCTATAACCCCTGAAGAAATAGAAGTTGTCATTGGAAGTCTTCCAACCAAAAAAAGCACAGGTCCAGATGGTTTTAGTGCAGAATTCTATCAGACCTTCAAAGAAGACCTAACACCAATACTCTTCAAACTGTTCCACAAAATAGAAACAGAAGGAACACTACCCAACTCGTTCTATGAAGCCACAATTACACTAATACCAAAAGCACACAAAGATCCGACAAAGAAAGAGAATCTCAGGCCAATCTCTCTTATGAATATCGATGCAAAAATACTCAATAAAATTCTTGCCAACCGAATCCAAGAACACATCAAAACGATCATTCACCACGATCAAGTAGGCTTCATCCCAGGGATGCAGGGATGGTTCAATATAAGGAAATCCATCAATGTAATCCACTACATAAACAATCTCAAAGAAAAAAACCACATGGTCATCTCATTAGATGCTGAGAAAGCATTTGACAAAATTCAGCATCCTTTCATGCTAAAGGTCTTGGAAAGATCAGGAATTCAAGGCCCATATCTAAACATAGTAAAAGCAATTTACAGCAAACCAGTAGCCAGCATCAATCTAAACGGAGAGAAACTTGAAGCAATCCCACTAAAATCAGGGACTAGACAAGGCTGCCCTCTCTCTCCATATCTTTTCAATATAGTACTTGAAGTTCTAGCTAGAGCAATTAGACAACAAAAAGAGGTCAAAGGGATACAAATTGGAAAGGAAGAAGTCAAACTATCACTATTTGCAGACGATATGATAGTATACATAAGCGACCCAAAGAACTCCACCAGAGAACTCCTACAGCTGATAAACGACTTCAGCAAAGTGGCCGGATATAAAATCAACTCAAGCAAGTCAGAAGCCTTCCTATACTCAAAGGATAAGCAGGCTGAGAAAGAAGTAAGAGAAATAATACCCTTTACGATAGCCACAAACCATATTAAGTATCTTGGCGTGACGCTAACCAAACAAGTGAAAGATCTGTATGACAAGAACTTCAAGTCTCTGAAGAAAGAAATTGAAGAAGACCTCGGAAGATGGAAAAATCTGCCATGCTCATGGATTGGCAGGATTAATATAGTAAAAATGAGCATCTTACCAAAAGTAATACACAGATTCAATGCAATCCCCATCAAAATCCCAACTCAATTCTTCATAGAGTTAGAAAGAGCAATTCAAAAATTCATCTGGAATAACAGAAAACCCAGAATAGCTAAAACTATTCTCAAGAGTAAAAGAACCTCTGGGGGAATCAGTATCCCGGACCTCAAGCTGTACTACAGAGCAATAGTGTTAAAAACTGCATGGTATTGGTACAGTAACAGACATGTAGATCAATGGAACAGAATTGAAGACCCAGAAATGAATCCACACTCCTATGGTCACTTGATCTTTGACAAAGGAGCTAAAACCATCCAGTGGAAAAAAGATAGCCTTTTCAACAAATGGTGCTGGCTCAGCTGGAAGTCAACATGCAGAAGAATGCAAATTGACCCATCCTTATCTCCTTGCACTAAGCTCAATTCTAAGTGGATCAAAGATCTCCACATAAAACCAGACACACTGAAACTAATAGAAGGGAAACTAGGGAAGAACCTTGAACATATGGGCACAGGGGAGAATTTCCTGAACAGAACTCCAATAGCTTATACTCTAAGATCAAGAATAGACAAATGGGACCTCATTAAATTACAAAGTTTTTGCAAGGCAAAAGACACCGTCAAAAAGACAAAGCGGCAACCAACTAACTGGGAAATGATCTTTACCAACCTTACATCCGACAGAGGGCTAATATCCAAGATATACAAAGAACTCAAGAAGTTAAACTCCAGAGAGGCAAGTAACCCTATTAAAAAATGGGGTACAGAGCTCCACAAAGAGTTCTCACCTGAAGAATATCTAATGGCTGAGAAGCACCTAAAGAGATGTTCATCATCCTTAGTCATTAGGGAAATGCAAATCAAAACAACCCTGAGATTCCATCTCACACCAGTCAGGATGGCTAAGATCAAAAACACAGGAGACAGCAGTTGTTGGCGAGGATGTGGAGAAAGAGGAACACTCCTCCACTGCTGGTGGAATTGCAGGCTGGTACAACCACTCTGGAAAGCAGTCTGGCGGCTCCTCAGAAAACTGGGCATGACACTTCCGGAGGATCCGGCTATACCACTCCTGGGCATATACCCAGAGACTTTACCTGCATGCAATAAGGACACATGCTCCACTATATTCATAGCAGCCTTATTTATAATAGCCAGAAGCTGGAAAGAACCCAGATGTCCCTCAACGGAGGAATGGATTCAGAAGATGTGGTATATTTACACAATGGAATACTACTCTGCAATTAAAAACAATGAATTCACGAAATTCCTAGGCAAATGGTCAGAACTTGAAAATATCATCCTTAGTGAGGTAACCCAATCACAAAAGATCACACATGGTATGAAGTCACTGATAAGGGGATATTGACCCAGAATCTCAGAATACCCTAGACACAATCAGCATATCAATAGATTTCTAAAAAGATGGAAGGAGAGACCCCTGGTCCTGGAAAGACTGGATGTAGGGGAACGCCAGGACAGAGTAATGAGAGGGGGTTGAACGGAGAAAAGAGGGAGGGAAGGGGGCTTATGGGACTTTCGGGGAGGGAGGAAACGGGAAAGGGGAAGTGATTTGGAAAGTAAATTAAAAATATAAAATAAAATTAAATTAAAAAAAAAAAAAAAAGTTCATGCCTTGAGTTGCCACCCTAATTGATTGTGATCAGAAATTGTAAGCCAAATAAACCGCTTTCTCCTCCAGTTGTTTTTAATCATAGGATTTTGTCACTACAATAGAAGACAATCTCTGAGCAGGTGATCTCTTGAACATTTAGCTAATCATTCATTATGACAATCCTTGTATGCATTTCACTAACAACATGCAGACTTATAAAATGTTAATATGTCATTTTATGCAGATAAAAATATTTCTTGTCTAAGTACTAAGAATTTATATTATTATCTTTGCATACTCATTGCACATGCAATTGTCTGCATGTGTGTTGTGTTGAGGAGAAAAAATAAGATTTAACTATATTAGATATAATTTCTACTAGTAGCCTACTTTCCCATTTCTTCTCTTCCCCTTCCTCCTTCTTCTTCATTTATATTTTTCATTTTTGACAAAGTATTCCTAATTAGCTCAAGCTAGCGACTTATACTAGCTATATAGTCCAGGCTGGTCATAAATTCATACTTCTGCATCTTAAGTACTGAAATTGTAGGTATGGTCCATCTTTCCCAGATCATTCTGTATTTGGTATTAATATTCTTTCAAAAGTTTTGTTTCTTAAAAAGATATGAATGAAAATCAATATTTCTTACCTTCACACATACATGACATAATAACATTGCATTAGAAATGGCCAAACTACTTGCCCAATTTGGGATCTATTTCATGGGAGGGCACCAAAGCCTGACACTATTATTGATGCTATGCTGTGGTTACAGACAGAAGCCTAGCATGGCTATCCTCTCAGAGGCCCTACCACAGCTGACTGAAACAGATGCAGATACTAACAAGCAACCATCAGACTAAGGCCTGGCACCCCTATAGAAGAGTTACTGGAAGGAGTAAAGGAGCTGAAGGGGATGGCAACCCCATAGGAACACCAACAGTCTCAACTACCCCATACTCCTGGGAACTCTCAGAGACTAAGCCACCAGCCAAAGAGTATAAATGGGCTAGTCCAAAGTTCTGCTCTGGCACATATTTAGCAAAGAACTGCCTTGTCTGGCCTCAGTTGAAGAGAATATGCCTAATTCTGTGGAGACTTGAGTCCCCTGGGAAGGGAGATTCCCCAGGGAAGAGGGAGTACTCTCTCAGGACCAAAGAAGAGGGGGAAAGGGATGAAGAATTATGGGAGGGGGAACTGAGAGGGGGCAACATGAAGAATGTAAATAAATAAAAATTATGAATTAAAAATAAAAATAAAAATAGAATAAATATATCCATAAAAAAAGAAATGGTCAAACTATCATAAGTGACAAGATAATGTAATTAACTTGAATATTAGTAATTTTTCTTATAAGCAATTGTGTAGTTAATTTTATTAACTTTGCTATAGTAAATGAAAATGTTTCTTCATGTACTAAATTGTCACAATGAGATGCTTAGAAAAATCTGCACATTTCAGTACTTTTGCCATCATTTTATATCATAACCTTTGCAAAATTAAAACTAAGTCTGGATAATGCTATACTTCTAAATTGTGCATGCTACATTGTTTCACTGTGTTTTTATGAACCCAATGCTCTAGTGCAAAAATATAATCTGATAGACTTCATCAAACTAAACAACTTTTTGTAGTCTATGATGAATTACCTCATTTTATAAAATTATTTAGACAAGATGATTTTCCAAGAATTTCCATAAAATGATAGTCATATGAAATGGACTGAAAAAGGATTATTTTCCTTCATAAAGTATGCTTGAAAAATATAAATAAAATTCTTATGAAAGACCCAGGTATGGTGGCTCCTGCTTGTAATATCAAAACTTGAAAGCTAAGGCAGGAATATTGCCATGAGTTTGAGACCTATTTACCTTTCATAGTTCTAAACCAGACTAGATTACATAGCAATACCCTGTCTCAAAATAAACTAAACTAAACTAAACTAAAATAAAATAAAATAAACCAGTAACTCAGGCAACATCAAGTTTGATAAAGTGTTTGCTATTCTAACAATAGGGCCTAAATTCTCCATGAATCACCTAGAGAGAAAGGAGAGTTTGGTGATATACACTTGTCATTCCATGACTGAGAAGCAGACGTTTTTGGTCCCAGGAGCTTACTGGACATCCAGCATAGCTTAATCAATAAGCCACAGGGCCCAGTAAGAGATCATGTTTTATGAAACAAGAAAGACAGTACTTAAGAGTCTCCACAAGTCTGTGCACACACATGTACACATGCTCCCATATACATGGACCTTAACACACACACACACACACACACACACACACACACACACACTCATTAGTAAATTTAGAGAAAAAAGAAATCATTTAAATAGACACTAATGAAATGAAGAGGATATTGAAAATACTTTGGGAATCTATATTTAAAAACAATCACAGAGAACACTAGAATTCCTAGAAGAAATGCATATACTCTTGAAGATATATGACTAAAAACTAAAATTAGCACATTTACACAGATAAGCATAGTCTCTGTCTCTGTGTATCTTTTACTCATACATACAACTGAAACTCCTTCATATTAACAGCTTATTAATTTGACTAATTCTTTTTCAAAATGCTATCTATTAGTATAATGAAATATTTATGATAAAACAGCAAACAATGTGACACAGAAATATTTTTGAAAAGTAGAATAGGTTTTATGAAGACCCAAAGAAGAATTGTAAATCATTCTAAAAGTTAGAACAAGAGAATGAAAAGACAAGAACAGAAAAAAAGAAATTTAAGAATAAGATAAATTAAGCTAACTTTAAAGAGCAAAGTTGGAGGTGTTTCTTTCTTTCTTTCTTTTTTATTTTTTTAAGCAGATATCAACAATGGCCTTAATGCTCAAGTGATAAAAAAAGAGTGTGGTACATATGAGCACCTGAACAGACAGACAGAGCCCCCATCTGGACACATTCACATTGACAGATCAGAGAACCTGACACAAATATTTCCACCAATCTGAAAAAGATGAGAGCAGATATCATCAGAGAGCAGGACAAACCATGCAACTGACTGCAGTCTAGAAAAAGTAAAGTATGATCTGACAGCTGTTTCACATCATACAGAAAGTTCAGCTGGACAGAATTGCTAAGTATAAACAAGAGTGGCCTCAAGTCCCAAGTAGTTAGGAGGCTGAGGCAGGAGAATTTTATTAGTTCAGCAGTTTGAAATCCTTACAGACAACATAGCAGGATACCTTCTCAATGACAAAATTCACTAAATATAGAAAACCCATATTCTAGTAGGTCACAAAACACTTCCCCAAATAAAATCCCACTATTATTTTTCTGATTCCACGTGGAGAAAAAAAAATCTTAAATGGGTAATGAAAGGAAAAGGAGCAATTACAATTAAATTTTTATCTTTTAAACACTATTAAAATTGTAAACATCAGAATTTCTGTTCAAAGTCATTAAGATAAGGAACAGAACAAAATATTGAAATTCTCATAAACTAATAAAGATTAATATTCAGACTTAAGAACTTCACAGTTGCTAAAACATCAAACACCCTGAAGAAAGACAAGGATATGAAGGAGGATTATACAGATGGAGCAACAGGAGCTGCAGATGATCTGGGAATATACCTTCCTTACCTTACTATCAAGCCTGGCTTTGCAATGCTTGTGACAATGATCAAAAAAAGAAATGCAAGGGGTCATCTGTCATCAGCAAGTAATTGCTTCAACATATCAGTATCCTCGAACAGACACATGCTCGACATACCAATAGACACACAATAAGAACCTAAAACCATCCCATTATAGTTGCATACCTGTAAACCTAGCATGTGAGAGATGGGATAAACATCAGGATTTCAGAGGCTAAAAATGACTGTTCTTAAAACAAAACACATTAAAACATCCCTAAGAGTTCACAGAAAGGATTTATGGTAGAGTGGTCACACAAAATATTGTAATAGTTGCAATGATTGAATCATAGTCATATGGTCACTTATCAAAACAGAGTATAGGGTAAAGCAAGCAGTTTCCAGAAGGACACACAGTATGCTTTATTCGTATGCAATGCACGTGAAAATGGACATGCGAGTTTCTGTAAATACAAGTTAGCTGAAGCCAAAGTGGGAAGAGCAAGATGCAGTTTTCCATGTCTCTACGATATCTGAATGCTTACTAAGAGCTGAAGCAAGTGCAGAAAATATTAAGATTTGCTCAGGCTACCAAATGCATCCATGGAGATTTGTTACACTATTCATTAGACCTATCAATTTTTAAATATTTAACAAATACTTTGGAGGAAAAGGTGAAGGGAGCTTCATGGGAATCAAATACTAGTAAATACAATAAGCGTGTATCCTAACTCAAGATTGGCCTAGACTTCAAGGTTAAGACACTACCATTTGTAGTTTTCTCCCAGCTCTTTCAGGACTCTCTCAACATTATTCCTGTTTTCAAGCCAATCAATCTTTGGCTCCAGTCTCATATATCACATGTCAATATGTGTGATGTACTTACTACATGGTTCTTTGTTTCTTTCCTCAAGCCTAGAAAGTTTTACAAATACAAAATGAATCAAAAAATCTAAAACCAAAAACCCCCACTGATTTCAGCAGCTGTCTTTATCCAATATAGGATTCATTTATATTCCTTTACAGACTGTTTCCTGGCCTCTATGCTCAGGAATATCCCTGGTTCTTAAGTAGTTGTGGATCTTTCATACTCTAGAATACTTCATGGCTGTTAGATGAATCCCAGTCATACTATTTTAACATGGAAATACAAAACATAACAGGGAGCAAAAGAAACAAATCCCTTTTCACAAAAACTGCTCCCATGGTAGTCCTGGTGCATCGTAGCTGCTGAGAACCTGACCCCAGCCAGAAGTTTGGACTGTTGGCTTCAAGATGGGGCAGCAGGAGTTGCAACAGTGCCATGGCGAAGATTCCATTCTCGTGTTTAATGAAAGCACACGTAGAACACAAAATTATATCGCTGATAGATTTTTAACATCGAAAAGAATTAAGTGGAGAGAACAAACCTAGAAAAGAAGAGAGAAGAATGAAAATAGATTTCAAAAATGTCACAATTGTGGGTAAATTTCTCTCCTTACTTTTGTATCCCATCAATACTGTTATGTGTTTGTGTCACAAGTTATTTCATGATGTTAAAAAAATGTAGGTCTGCAGACAGATAGAATCAATCTGCAATTTTTCTGGTAATGAACAGTGAGTTTTCTCTGAGTTGGTAATGGACTTCGATTCTATTGTCAGAACGGCAGTTCCCTATAATTCCAAGACAGCCATTTCCCAGTGCCCAGAGATCACGTGTCTTAGAATGAGTAAGACAGAGAAGAATGCTATATCACTGAAAATGTTTTCATGTCTTGTTTTTCAAGATCTTTTAAAATTTATTTATTTAATTTGCATTATAGGAATAATTATCACAGGTTAGTAGTATTTTAAAAGTAGTTTGAGTTGGTATGAGGAACCCCTTGCCCAAATACTTAAATATATAGGCTCCCTAGAACCAGCATAGGACAGTAAAACCTGCAACAGGAAAATAACAAAGCAATTGTAGAGTTAGAAGTGTGACAACTGCTGTAGTCGCTTTGTAGTCCTCATATACTTAACTGTTTGAATGCTTATTTATCAGGGAGTGGCACTATTAGGAGGTAATGCCTCCTTGGGGTAGGTATAGCTTTGATGGAGGAATTGAGTCACTGCAGGTGGGTATTTCTGTTTTAAATGCTCAAGCCAGGCCCAGTGTCTCCCTTTTCCTGCCACCTGTGAATCCAGATACAGAACTCTCGGCTACCTCTGTAATACCATGTCTGCCTGTCTGCTGCCATGCTGCCCACCATGATGATAAATTAAATATCTGAACTGTAAGACAGTTCCAACTAATTGTTTTCCATTATAAGAGTTTCTGTAGTCATTGGATCCCTTCACAGCAACAGAAATAATAGGGTAGAATTTGGTGGTCACAAACTCTGGGTTCCTAGCCTAGTGAAACTTGGAGTATATAAGTTGTTCTAAATTTACGTTCCATCTGAGGATGGTGAAGAGGGATGGTCAGTGTTCATTTGATGGAATAAATGTGTGAATTGAGACAGTGTATATAAAAAGCAGCAGATAGCTGGTCAGAAGTAGAGGTTCAGGAAATAGTGGAATTTATTTCTACCTGGTTTATTTACCCTAAGCTCTATTAAGCGTGATCATTTAGTAAATGTGTGGTCCAATTCCAAGCAGAGTTTCAGGTAGAGTAGTAATTGTCATGAAATGTAATGTTCCAGGATGTGACAAATATGATGAATATCATTATTTGAAGAGGAACCATAACTGTAGATTTATAATAGGGTCCAATTCTCATTTGAAATATGTTTTTTTTTCTACCTAGGACAAATCTTTACATATGACCAGTATACCACAGTAACTTGAGCTCATCATAGCCTGCAATTATCTCAGACACACATATGAATGGCTAATACTTCAAGAACCCACATGATCCAAGAAAATAATCCCAATAAGTAAACAGTCTTAATAGTTTCCCAGCCATTCTACTCTTTAATTTTCCATGAAAATTGTCAATTTTAACGTGTTTTTCTATACATCTCTTCCATTTTATCAGAAATATTTTCAATGTAAATCTTCAATTTTATCATAAAACGCTTTTATTTCCTTTTACATTAAAAGAACATGCTCTTCAAAAAAATTGTTCATGTTCATTAAAAGTGTGCAGCCATAATATCACTATTACACTTTTAATTTTTAAATTTCCAATATAACTAAATAAAATGTTATATTTTCTTTAATTTTTTTTTATTTTCTAAGTTTTTTTTATTTACATTCCAAATCATTTCCCCTTTTCCGTTTCCTCCCTCCCCGAAAGTCCCATAAGCCCCCATCCCTCCCTCTTTTCTCCATTCAACCCCCTCTTATTTCTCTGTCCTGGCATTCCCCTACATCCAGTCTTTCCAGGACCAGGGGTCTCTCCTTCCATCTTCTTAGAAATCTATTGATATGCGAATTGTGTCTGGGGTATTCCGAGATTCTGGGTTAATATCCCCTTATCAGTGGCTGCATACCATGTGTGTTCTTTTGTGATTGGGTTACCTCACTAAGGACGATATTTTCAAGTTCTGACCATTTGCCTAGGAATTTCGTGAATTCATTGTTTTTAATTGCAGAGTAGTATTCCATTGTGTAGATATACCACATCTTCTGAATCCATTCCTCCGTTGAGGGACATCTGGGTTCTTTCCAGCTTCTGGCTATTATAAATAAGGCTGCTATGAACATAGTGGAGCATGTGTCCTTATTGCATGCAGGTAAAGCCTCTGGGTATATGCCCAGGAGTGGTATAGCCGAATCCTCCGGGAGTGTCATGCCCAGTTTTCAGAGGAACCGCCAGACTGCTTTCCAGAGTGGTTGTACCAGCTTGCAATTCCACCAGCAGTGGAGGAGTGTTCCTCTTTCTCCACATCCTCTCCAACAACTGCTGTCTCCTGTGTTTTTGATCTTAGCCACTCTGACTGGTGTGAGATGGAATCTCAGGGTTGTTTTGATTTGCATTTCCCTAATGACTAAGGATGATGAACATCTCTTTAGGTGCTTCTCAGCCATTAGATATTCTTCAGGTGAGAACTCTTTGTTTAGCTCTGTACCCCATTTTTAATAGGGTTACTTGCCTCTCTGGAGTTTAACTTCTTGAGTTCTTTGTATATATTGTATATTAGCCCTCTGTCGGATGTAGGGTTGGTAAAGATCATTTCCCAGTTAGTTGGTTGCCGCTTTGTCTTTTTGACAGTGTCTTTTGCCTTGCAAAAACTTTGTAATTTAATGAGGTCCCATTTGTCTATTTTTGATCTTAGAGAATAAGCTATTGGAGTTCTGTTCAGGAAATTCTCCCCTGTGCCCATATGTTCAAGGTTCTTCCCTAGTTTCCTTTCTACTAGTTTCAGTGTGTCTGGTTTTATGTGGAGGTCCTTGATCCACTTGGAATTGAGCTTAGTGCAAGGAGATAAGAATGGGTCAATTTGCATTCTTCTGCATTTTGACCTCCAGTTGAGCCAGCACCATTTGTTGAAAAGGCTATCTTTTTTCCACTGGATGATTTTAGCTGCTTTGTCAAAGATCAAGTGAGCATAGGAGTGTGGATTCATTTCTGGGTCTTCAATTCTGTTCCATTGATCTACATGCCTGTCACTGTACCAATACCATGCGGTTTTTAACACTATTGCTCTGTAGTACTGCTTGAGGTCCGGGATACTGATTCCCCCAGAGGTTCTTTTACTCTTGAGAATAGTTTTAGCTATCCTGGGTTTTCTCTTATTCCAGATGAATTTTTGAATTGCTCTTTCTAACTCTATGAAGAATTGAGTTGGGGTTTTGATGGGGATTGCATTGAATCTGTATATTACTTTTGGTAAGATGGTCATTTTTACTATATTAATCCTGCCAATCCATGAGCATGGCAGATTTTTCCATCTTCTGAGGTCTTCTTCAATTTCTTTCTTCAGAGACTTGAAGTTCTTGTCATACAGATCTTTCACTTGTTTGGTTAGAGTCACGACAAGATACTTTATATGGTTTGTGGCTATCGTGAAGGGTATCATTTCTCTGACTTCTTTCTCAGCCTGCTTATCCTTTGAGTATAGGAAGGCTACTGACTTGCTTGAGTTGATTTTATGTCCGGCCACTTTGCTGAAGTCATTTATCAGCTGTAGGAGTTCTCTGGTGGAGTTCTTTGGGTCGCTTATGTATACTATCATATCGTCTGCAAATAGTGATCGTTTGACTTATTCCTTTCCAATTTGTATCCCTTTGAGCTCTTATTGTTGTCTAATTGCTCTAGCTAGAACTTCAAGTACTATATTGAAAAGATATGGAGAGAGAGGGCAGCCTTGTTTAGTCCCTGATTTTAGTGGGATTGCTTCAAGTTTCTCTTCATTTAGATTGATGCTGGCTACCAGTTTGCTGTAAATTGCTTTTACTGTGTTTAGATATGGGCCTCGAATTCCTGATCTTTCCAAGACCGTTAGCATAAAAGGATGCTGAATTTTGTCAAATGCTTTCTCTGCATCTAATGAGATAACCATGTGGTTTTTTTCTTTGAGATTGTTTATATAGATGATTACATTGATGGATTTCCTTATATTGAACCATCCCTGCATCCCTGAGATGAAGCCTACTTGATCATAGTGAATGATCGTTTTGATGTGTTCTTGGATTCGGTTGGCAAGAATTTTATTGAGTATTTTTGCATCGATATTCATAAGAGAGATTGGCCTGAGATTCTCTTTCTTTGTCGGATCTTTGTGTGCTTTTGGTATTAGTGTAATTGTGGCTTCATAGAACGAGTTGGGTAGTGTTCCTTCTGTTTCTATTTTGTGGAACAGTTTGAAGAGTATTGGTGTTAGGTCTTCTTTGAACGTCTGATATAATTCTGCACTAAAACCATCTGGACCTGTGCTTTTTTTTTGGTTGGAAGACTTCCAATGACAACTTCTATTTCTTCAGGGGTTATAGGACAGTTTAGATGGTCTATTTGATCCTGATTTAATTTTGGTATTTGGTATCTGTCAAGGAAATTGTCCATTTCCTCAAGATTTTCTAGTTGTGTTGAATACAGGTTTTTGTAGTAGGATCTGATGATTTTTTGAATTTCCTCAGTTTCTGTTGTTATCTCTCCCTTTTCGTTTCTGATTTTATTAATTTGGATACTATCTCTGTGCTCTCTGGTTAGTCTGGCTAAGGGCTTATCTATCTTGTTGATTTTCTCAAAGAACCAACTCCTCGTTTTGTTGATTCTTTGTATGGTTTTATTTGTTTCTACTTGATTGATTTCAGCCCCGAGTTTGATGATTTCCTGCCTTCTACTCCTCTTTGGTGTATTTGCTCCTTTTTGTTCCAGGGCTGTTTTTTTTTGTGCCATTAAGCTGTTAGTGTATGCTGTCTCCCGTTTCTTTTTGGCGGCACTCAGGGCTATGAATTTTCCTCTTAGCACTGCTTTCATTGTGTCCCATAAATTAGGGTATGTTGTGCCTTCATTTTCATTAACTTTCAAAAAGTCTTAGATTTTTTTTCTTTATTTCCACCTTGACCAAGTTATCATTGAGTAGAGCATTGTTCAGCCTCCATGTGTACGTGGGTTTTCTTTTGTTTTTGTTGCCATTGAAGACCACCCTTATCCCATAGTGATCTGATAGGAGGCATGGGATTAGTTCTATCTTCTTATATCTGTTGAGGTCCGATTTGTGACCAATTATACGGTCAATTTTGGAGAAGGTACCATGAGGTGCTGAGAAGAAGGTGTATTCTTTAGCTCTAAGATGAAATGTTCTATATATATCTGTTAGTTCCATTTGGTCCAAGGCTTCAGTTACATTTACTGTGTCCCTGTTTAGTTTCTGCTTTCCTGAACGATCCATTTCAGAGAGCGGGGTGTTGAAATCACCCACTATTATTGTGTGCGGTGCAATATATAATTTGAGCTTTAGTAAAGTTTCTTTTACGAATGAGGGTGCCCTTGCATTTGGAGCATAGATATTCAGAATTGAGAGTTCTTGTTGGTGGATTTTTCCGTTAATCAGTATGTAGTGTCCTTCTGTGTCTTTTTTGATGACTTTAGGTTGAAAATCAATTTTATCTGATATTAGGATGGCTACTCCGCCTCGTTTCTTTGGGCCATTTGCTTGTAAAATTGTTTTCCAGCCTTTTACTCTGAGGTAGTGTTTGTCTTTGACACTGAGGTGCGTTTCCTGCATGCAGCAAAATGCTGTTTCCTGTTTACATATCCAGTCTGCTCGTCTATGTCTTTTTATTGGGGAATTGAGACCATTGATATTAAGAGAGATTAAGGCATAGTGATTATTGCCATCTGCCATTCTTGATGCTATCTTTATGTTTGAGTGGTTATCAACTTTTGGGTTTGATTCAAGAAGGTTATTATCTCATTTTTTCCAGGGTGTTGTTTCTCTCCCTGTTTTGGCAGTTTCCACCTATTATCCATTGCAGGTCTGGATTTGTGGAAAGATATTGTGAAAATTTGGTTTTATCATGGAATATCTTGGTCTCTCCATTTATGGTGATTGAGAGTTTTGCTGGTTATACTAGTCTAGGCTGGCATTTGTGCTGTCTTAGTGTCTGCATGAGATCTGCCCAGGATCTTCTGGCTTTCATAGTCTCTGGTGAGAAGTCTGATGTGATTTGGATAGGTCTTCCTTTGTATGTTACTTGGCCCTTTTCTCTTACTGCTTTTAATATTCTTTCTTTGTTTAGAACATTTGGTGTTTTGATTATTATGTGACGGGAGGTATTTCTGTTCTGGTCCAGTCTGTTTGGAGTTCTGTAAGCTTCTTGTACGTTCATCGGCACCTCTCTCTTTAGGTTAGGGAAGTTTTCCTCCATAATTTTGTTGAAGATGTTTACTGGCCCTTTAAGTTGCAAATCTTCACTCTCATCTATACCTATAATCCTTAAGTTTGGTCTTCTCATTGTGTCCTGGATTTCCTGGATGTTTTGGGTTACACGTATTTTGCATTTTCCATTTTCTTTGACTGTTAAGTCGATGCTTTCTATGGAATCTTCAGCACCTTATATTCTTTCTTCCATCTCTTGTATTCTATTGTTGACGTTTGCATCTAGGACTCCTGATTTCTTCCCAAGGTTTTCTATCTCCAAAGTTGTCTCCCTTTGTGAATTCTTAGTTGTTTCTACTTCCTTTTTTAGATCCTGGATGGATTTGCTGAGATCCTTCACTTGTTTGTTTGTATTTTCCTGTATTTCTTTAAGGTATTTTTGCATTACCTCTTTCAGGATTTCTGCCTGTTGACCCACATTCTCCTGCATTTCTCTGAGCGATTTTTGTGTTTCCTCCTCATGGAAATCCATCTGTTGATCCATTGTCTCCTGCATTTCTTTAAGCAGTTCTCATGTTTCCTTTGTAAGAGAATCTATCCATTGATTCATTTCTTTAAGCAATTTTTGTGTTCCCTCCTTATGGACAGCCATCTGTTGACCCATATTCTTCTGCATTTCTTTATGCAATTTTTGTGATTCCTTTGTGAGTGCATCTACTTTTAGATTCATCTCATTAAGCGATTTTTGTGTTGTCTCCTTGTGGTCCTCCATCTCTTGATCCATGTTCTCCTGCATTTCTCTAAGTGATTTTTGCGTTTCTTTGTAAGGGATTGTAACCGTTGATTCATGGTCTCCTGTAATTCTTTATTAGATTTATTTGTGTCCTTCTTGTGATCCTCTAATAGCATTATGAGAAGTGATTGTAAATCCAGATCTTGTCTTTCGGGTGTGGTGGGGTATCTAGGACTTGCTGCTGTTGGAGAGTTGTGTTCGGATGGTGCCATATTACTTTGATTTCTGTTAGTAACGTTCCTACGTTTGCCTTTTGCATTCTGGTTACCTCTGATGTTAGTTGGTCCTGCTGTCACTGGCTGTTGGTTGGACCTCCTGTGAGCTTGCAAAGCTATTTCTGCTCCCTCCCCCCTGGTTTACCAGGATTCCCCTGGCACAGATTTCTGGGGCCTGCCCTGTTCCTGAGTGACTTTGAAGCCCTGATGTGCCTTGCCCCAAGTGATGTTATATTGGGGAGTCCTTGCACATCCAAAGGCTCAGCGTAGTGGATTCCTGGAGCAGAGGTCGCCAAAGGGAGGCTGGTAGGCTCCTGCCCTGTGCAGGGGTGTGTGATCTCTCCTGGAGTGGAGGGGGAAGGGGGCGTCCCTCTGCCAGGCAGAAGTCCCACAGCAGAGCTGGCATGCTGGTTACTGCAGATCTGCCCAGGTCTTGGGAGCTGCGTACATATAAGCCACCCGTGACCCAAGAGATGTTATGCCTGTCTGTCTCTGAGCCTGGCAGTCCCAACTTCCCGGCCACTGGAGTAAAGATGGAGAAGTGTACTCTGCACTCTCTCGGTGGCACTGGTCACCCTGCAGAGGCGATGGCCTACAGCAGATCTGGCACCCAGACGACCACAGCGCTGTCCTGTTCTTGGGAGCAGACGGAAGCCCCAACAGGCCGTGTCCCAAGCGATGTTATAGTGGGAAGAGCCTGGATACCTGTCTCTTCAGTGCAGTCTACTGGAACAGAGGTCACGGAAGGGAAGCTGGTAGGCTCCTGCCCAGTGCGGGGTCCCTCTGCCAGGCAGAAGTCCCACAGCAGAGGTGGCGTGCTGGTTACTGCAGATCTGCCCAGCTCTTGGGAGCCGAGTACACACAAGCCGCCTGAGACCCAAGCGATATTATGCCTGTCTGTCTCCGAGCCTGGCAGTCCCAACTTCCTGGCCACTGGAGCAAAGATAAAATGTTATATTGAAAACTGAAAAAAATGTTTCCCAGCATAATTATGAGTGTGAGCATATAGTTGGTATTATTCATGTTTTCTGTTATTGTAATAGTATACCTTGACAAAATTAGCTTAGGAAGGCTTTACCTGGGTTTATAGTTTGAAGGGATACATACAGTTCATCATGATAGGGAAGCCATAGCAATGGGAGCATGACACAGCTGATCACACGGCATTTGCAGTAAGGAAACAAAGAGTAAAAATGACTGAGATCAGCTTGCTTTCTCCTTTTTGATTCAGTCCAGATTCCACATGCCTCTCAGAGTTAAGGAGATTCATATTTCACAGGCATGATCAGAAGTTAATGTAATCTAAATAATCGTTCCCAGTGCACCCAAAGCCTTGTCTCCCACATGAGTGTATATCCTGTCATGCTGGCAATCAATATTAACCATTACAGTAACCAACTCTGGCCCATTGTTATGCAGCAGAACCCTCTGGATTGTAATGAAGTCTTCCTGAAGTGTACATGCTAGAAGAAACCTTCTGTTGCCAATGCCCCTTGAGTCACAGAACCATGGGCTTATTAACTGTTTTTGTATAACTATTATTGTATATTGTATACTTTGTATAGCTATTGTTGAGATGCCAGTGAGAGCAATACAAAGAAGGGAAGATTTATTTTGGTTAATTGTTTAATATTTGTCCATGGTTGCTTGGCCCAAGCAATTTCACAGAACATCATGATGGTGGAAGGGTATGGCAAGGGGCTTCTTCAACCCTGGCAGTCAAGAAGCTAAGAGAGTCCCCAACAGGTCTTCAGAAACATAGACACCAGTACTCTCCACTTCTAATATCTTCCCAAAGTTTTCATCACTCATCAAAATATCATCACTATCTAGGTACCAGCAGCCAATGCAGTTCCCTATCAAGGAAATTTAATTTAAGTAATAATGATCCTCTTTTTTTTTTCCTTTTTAAATAATCTATAAGTGTTGATTCATAAATTCTGTTTTCTGATCAAGGAAGTAAAAACAAAAAGGAAGAATGGACTGATAACTTTTATAAGAACTTAGAAAAAATCAGGTTTTATATTCGACACTTCTCTAAGGTACCAAAGGCTGCACCAACAACATTGTAATATCCTTTCTGATGGGGGAATCCTTGCTCAGCTTAAGTATTGTGAGGAAATTTTTTTCTCTCACTGTGAGTGCTCAGTTTGCTTGTTCTGTCTCAACTTTATTTTCATAAAAAAAAAACAAACCAAAAACAAAAAACAATAGCTCTTATAGTAAAGTTTTTATTTTCCTTTAGGGTATTTTTTCCCCAGTTGTATGGGGGAATAGTGCCCAGAAAATCACTGGCAATTAAATTATAATGCAAGTATCAGAAAACCTCTATTTTGGGGGCATGGTTTCATATTGTCTATCTTAACTAACCCATGGCATCTAGGATTACCATATGTGTGTTATTGCATCATTGTGGGACATCTAAAAAGTACTCTAGTGGTGGCTTGTAATGGAATGAGAATTATAGAGTGGAAGCCATAGGAAATATGCAGTGTATATGTTTAGCACTCCAGCAATCCAGTGCCTCTAAGTCCTACACCACCATCCATATCCTAAGACCTCTTTATGCTTTTTGTATGGGAGTAGGTAATAATGTTTTTCAATTTCTCTTCTTATACTTTTTCTATACATTTTAATTCATTTTATATGTTATTTTATTTATTCATTAATATTTTGTACATGAAGGCATTGTATTCATATCCAACCCGTTTCCCCCAAATGAGAACTTCCACTTCCCCCATCTCAACCTCCTGTATTTCCTCCTGTATATCTCCCTTCGTTTCCTCTTCTTCCTTCTCTACCCCTTCTCATTTCCTCCTTTCCTCTTTCCCTCCCCCTCCCCAGTTCCTAAATTCAGTATCAATCTTTTTAACTGTCACTTCTCATTTACCTCTGTAAACCCCAAAGTTGTAAAACAGTGAATTTGTCTCCCCAGGCTGCTACATTTGTGGCTTCTTTGAATCTTAATTACTTCCTGATTTTGAAATACAGATTGTAAAGGTTAGTTCTTCACCATATGAAATTTATGGAGCTTACCTGCTGACAAAATATTCAGACACAAATATTAAAACCAACCAATTTTCCAAGAATTTTTTTAAGTTACTGGAAAGGGTAATAAGTGCTGCTGTGACTGAGAGTTGATGTGATGTTATGGAGGGATGTGGGTGAAGTGTAAGACTCTCCTTGTTTTTCTGTTTATAAACATGTATACTTTGTTTCTCTTTATTTAGCCGCATTTCAGATTCAATTAAACTAATCCAAGATTTGATATAACAGCCACCCATTTTGTTATTCTTTTACTTATTGTTGGCATACCTTGTTAGAAATGGTATTTAAATATAAAACAAAACAAAACAGACAGGCAAATGAAATCACTCTAAGCTTTTCTTAACTTTTAATTTTCTGCTTGGAATGGAACATTGAGACATTAGTCTCCAGCTTGCTCTGAGCGTTTATCCAGCGTGTAGTCACCTCCCATTCCATTTTCTCTATGTCTCTGGCCACAGAACTATCCTCAACTCAGTGGGACTAGGGGATCCTCAGATTACAGAAGGACACACATCTTTTGTACCCACAGAACTGTTTCCTTGTCCCTTTCCAGCAGTCCCAGCAGAAAATGCCAATGTCCTCCTGGCAGAAGTGTAGCACAGGCAGAGTGCGAGGCACTGTGGCCTTACCAGCAGGAGACAGAAAATACTGTTTCACCACAAATATAGAATCTGGTAGGCCTAGTGTGAATTCTAGGTACCTGGGGCCTCACCAAATGGTAGTCCTATTTTCCTTCTGATTTCCCTGCCTGGTCCACATGGCCTGGCTTTAAGCCTTTGCTTCCTGCTGGGACTTGAGCTGTTTGCTGAGTTCCAGCACTGTGGACACAGGCCTTTCACGTTGCTCCTCTCTTCAAAGACCTTTCCCCTGGGGAGAAGAAAAATGCTCCAAGTTCTTGTTCTCCCTCCTTCCTTGCTGCTGACATTTGCTGACTTCCCCACAACTGGCTCCACTCCTGTCTAAACACAGACTCCCAGAGGAGTGTCAACCATGCAGTCTTAAATACGTCCCGGTGGGAGAGAGTAGCTGAGCCAATGTGTTCCTTTTCATCTGTCAGCACACAGGAAGGGAGCAGAGAGTGTTCTTATCCCCTTCAAGTACTGTGTAACCACAATCTGTGACAAACTCCACACAGACAAGGAATCTGAAACTCATGTGAAAGGCTGAAGGAAAACTCAATGGGATAATTATACATCCCTTAATTATATACTACTTACCATATTCCTGATGTACAGGATGCAAATTGTTATGATACATTCTCATTTCAAACATTTTTCCACTTCAACATAAGTCTTACCACTCCTATATAACAACTAACATATGAGTTACTCACTATAGCCAACCTGTATTCAGACACTGAGAAGGGAGAGCCACATGGCTAGTTTTAACTTTCCAATTGCCATAAGCCACTTTGTATGTCTTATTGCAGACCAGAGGCCTTCACCAGCCTTTTTCAAATAGTTCTTAATATTTGAAGTTCCTTAAGCTACATTCTGTGGTTTTCCTTTTTTGTTGTTATTGTTAAACTAAACATTTTTTACGGAAATAAATTGTTTTCATAGGATATATTCTTTTCCCGACTCCCAAATGTTGCCAGATTCTTCTCCCCATTTTCCCAACCATCCAACCAACCACACCATTTGTTTCTATCTTTTTAATGAAAACAAACTAAAAACCACAAGAAATACACATCACGCACAGATACACACCCCAACAGCATAAAATCAGAAACCATATTTTACAAGCAAAAGTATAAGAACAACACTCAAACCAAGGCATATGAGACATAAAGTTTACAAAAATATTATTGAATTCATTTTGTGTTAGTCATCTACTCCTGAAAATGGGACCTACCATGAAGTGTAGTTAATATATCCCATGAGACTCCATTAGAGAAGACTAATGTTCCCTTTGCATGAAGGGACCAATTGCATAGAACTTTTGGGTTAGGGGTGGGAACCTATGTCTGCTTCTCCTTTGCAGCACTTGGACCCTGTCTAGTTTGAATCTATGCATGTTGCCAAGGTCCTTGTGAGATCACAGGGATATTAGACCTATTGTGGCTGGAAGTATCTTTAGTATAATCTATCCTTGTTGGGTTTTACATCTAAGAGTAACCTTACAAGACTGTTATTCCACGTAAGTCCCCAAACCTTCAAGTGAGGGTTTGATGACATCCCATTTATGATTTAGTGCACCAATATCTCTCATTCTGCAAATTTGTCTATTTGTTGGTTTCAGTTTTAGTTTCTGTGGACTTTCAATGGAGTAAGTGTGGGAGCACAAACCCATGCCTATAACATGGAATAGAGATACAGAGAGGGCTATGAGAGGAGATTGGTGAGAAAAGGTCTTTGTACTCTAGCTAGGGCAATCTTAGATGGCAATGTTTAAAATCTTCTGATGTGATCCAGACTCCTAGTGAGTGGCCTCAAATTGTCTAAATGTGGGTTTTCTATGCACCACAGCAATACATCATTCCAGAAAGGATTATACCAAGAATTTTTTCCCACATGCTGTGGAAATTGTGCAGTGGTAAGAAAATAGAATCTGGTAAAGTAGGTGTGACCAAAACAGGTTTAATTTTCAACAGAAAAGCCTGCGCACTCCTGCATTCATTCTTGTTCAGTTTACATCCTGAAATCTCAAGAGGTTCCTTTGACTTGTGAATCCAAAATGGGGGCATAACAGTCATTCAGTGTTCTCTGGAGTCAGAATTGTTTTCTCTTGCCCCTATTCAGACATGCATGAATTACTTCCAAACTGTTCTAATTTTATTGTAACGATCAGTTAACAGAAGCACCAATAAAAATTTGGTTTTTTTTAAACTCATTGGTAACATGTGAGTATGTACATATATGCTTTATATGAATGTGTAATGTATTCATGTGTTTGCTATTCACATATTCACTGGTTTTACTGTAATTTATACTCAAACTACAAATCTAAGTCTTAACTGTTCAAGCATAATCATGCTCTAACACAGGTACTGCTTATATTCCTATTTTATGTATTATCACATTAAGGCTAAGGAAAGTAAATTGACAATTCACTCAGTAAGTTATAGAGGAATCCTCAAATTACCTTAATATTTAAGAAATGTACCTATCTTATTTAAATGAAGGTAAAGTACTCTGATATTAAATTTTGATTTACAGTGAAAACTGGGGATGAAATTTTATACTTGCTTTTAAACAGTGTATGCATTATTAGATAAACTTCAACATAGTCTTTAGTATACTTATACTGATCATGTTTCATGACAGAGAGGGGCCTATTTTACTTCTTCATTAAAGGTTCATTTAATGTATTCCAGAATATCATGGAACGGTCTGAATATACTGGCAGAGAAATCCAGAGCCTGTCATCCCTAAATAGCAGTTTTCTTTTCTTTAAACTTTACTTTTTAATTGACTTATGAAATAGTAGTTGGTCTTGTAACTTTTTAATATACACATAGTTTAGGTTAATCTCCCCAATTCATTATTCTTCCCCATCTCTATGCCCATCCTTCTCATTTGAAACTTCCACCTGCAGTACTTACTCCATTTCCATGTGTTTAATATCTGTAATCACCTTAATTAATGTCTCTTTTCCATTCTCAGTGGCCCCTTTCTAGTTTCCTTGACTCTATATATACTTACTGCCACATAAATATACATATATAAAAATTAGAAGGCATGATCTATAAATAATAGAATGGGTGGTTTTCTTTATTGTGCCTGGGTTGAATTATTTAATATACTTTCCAGTTCCATCATTTTTTTTCTGTAAATTTTATAATTTAGTTTTTCTTTGTGGCTGAATAAATTTCACTTTAAAAAGGAAACATATTTTCATCACCCTTTCATCTGCTGATGGGCATCTAGGTTCTTTCCATTTCTTTGAAATGTCAATAAAACAACAATGAACATCTCTGTGCAGATATCTCTGTGGTGGAGTTTGGGGTCCTTTGGGTATATGTGAAGGAGTGATAGAGTTTGACCATATGGAAATTTTCCTTTAGCTCTTGTGTTTTGAAAATGAATTTTTTTATTTGAGAATTTCATACATAAGTAAACTGTATTTACATCATTTTCACTTCTGCTTTCTCCCTCAAACACTTCTTGCATATCCTCATGAGCCACTTGAAATTCACGACTCTTTCTTCTATACTTAGTTGAGTGTGTGTGTGTGTGTGTGTGTGTGTGTGTGCCCACTTAAGACTGAGGCCTTGTCCTTGAAAAACAATAACAAAATAATGAGAAACTGGTTCTCCTTCTCTTAGAAGCCACCGCCTATTTGCAGTATTGTGAAAATTTTCTGCAGTAAACCATAAAGTTGAAAGTTGCTGAGAGCAACATTCCTTTGTTTTCCAGAAGAAACTACCACACAACATTTGTTCTGCTCCTTGGGCTTGTAAATGGTTTCATCCCATTGTCCATGATGCTTCCTGAGTGCTGGGTGTAGGGGTTGTATTATAGATATTTGTGTCTGGGAACACCACAGTCATTTTTTCTCCTCATTTTGGCTAGATACAGATCTCTCATCTAGTCTCTACTTATTTTTATAAAAAAAGCAAGCTTCCTTGAGGAGACTTGAGAGCCATATTTATCTATAAATATAAGGATAAGTACTTAGACAGTAGCTGAAAACTATAGTATTTTGATAATATGGTAGGGGTAGTTTCATCTTTAGGGCTTATGACCTCTCCAGTCATGTGGTCTTGGCTAGGTTTACAATAGTAAGCATTAGTTCCTGTCAATTTTGTAGCCTTTATTACTAATTAGACAGATATTGTTTACTTCTAAGATAGGAGTGCCACGGCTGAATCAATGGGAGTATCTTGACTGTTGTTGAAGTGTAGGCATTGGCTTCATAGTTAAGGATAAAAGAAACCCAAAGAAAAGCAACTGGTTTCTTGACTAAAAGCTAGAAATGTTATTGACACTCCTAGTAGTTTCCTTTTTTATACACGCCAAAGATCTAAAGGTGCTTTGGAGCTGTGATGTCCACTCTGATTTTAAGAGGTTCTAGGATCTTCGAGGAGGCAGAATTTAGCTATTCTCACCTGAAGAATATCTAATGGCTGAGAAGCACCTAAAGAGATGTTCATCATCCTTAGTCATTAGGGAAATGCAAATCAAAACAACCCTGAGATTCCATCTCATACCAGTCAGGATGGCTAAGATCAAAAACACAGGAGACAGCAGTTGTTGGCGAGGATGTGGAGAAAGAGGAACACTCCTCCACTGCTGGTGGAATTGCAGGCTGGTACAACCACTCTGGAAAGCAGTCTGGCGGTTCCTCTGAAAACTGGGCATGACACTCCCGGAGGATCCGGCTATACCACTCCTGGGCATATACCCAGAGGCTTTCCCTGCATGCAATAAGGACACATGCTCCACTATGTTCATAGCAGCCTTATTTATAATAGCCAGAAGCTGGAAAGAACCCAGATGTCCCTCAACGGAGGAATGGATTCAGAAGATGTGGTATATCTACACAATGGAATACTACTCTGCAATTAAAAACAATGAATTCACGAAATTCCTAGGCAAATGGTCAGAACTTGAAAATATCATCCTTAGTGAGGTAACCCAATCACAAAAGAACACACATGGTATGCAGTCACTGATAAGGGGATACTAACCCAGAATCTCGGAATACCCTAGACACAATTCGCATATCAATAGATTTCTAAGAAGATGGAAGGAGAGACCCCTGGTCCTGGAAAGACTGGATGTAGGGGAACGCCAGGACAGAGAAATGAGAGGGGGTTGAATGGAGAAAAGAGGGAGGGAAGGGGGACTTTCGGGGAGGGAGGAAACGGGAAAGGGGAAATGATTTGGAACGTAAATTAAAAAAAATAAATAAATAAAATAAAATAAAAAAAAGACCTCTTAAAAGAAAGCTTCTGGTCTAGTGAACCAAATTTTTGGCCTAGGTAGCAACCCAATATTCCGGTGGGGCCAAATCAGTCTGCTCTATTTTAGGAATTTGATTACCTGGGGCAATGACCTATCTTGCCTCCTTCAATACCTGTGTGACTTTTCATACTAGCAAATTGAATAACATCGTGAAATTGTTTACTACAAAATGTAAAAAGACATAGCCACCACCTGACGCAGGATAAAAAGAAATACACCTCCCGTCTTCGTGTGTGTTCTGAACATACCCACTTGACAAAAGAAAAGATTACCTTGTCCAGAAATATAATTTCAAATTTTCCAACTCCATTTTTCACAGAAATATTTGTGTAAAATCAATAACTGAAAAGTGTTTTGAATAAGCAAAGACTTACTCACTGTTGTCTCTTCCTGCCAGTACACAAAATGGGTGGAAGTGTTACCATATTTTTTTTTGAAACCACTAAAACAGGAAGCATGATACTTGTTGGGTAATAGCCTCAAGTCATGAGAAATTTTGTTGTTTTTAAAACACAAATTCCCAAACATTCAATTTCTATTTATCAGTGAAGACTAAGGAACCACAGGAGGGGTAAAAGTCTGCTAGCTCAGAGAGGGAGAGAAAGCACACAGCTGACCTTCCTACTCCACTGTTATCCCAGAGAAACAAATGCCCTTTCTCCCTCACCAGGTTGTCCTAAATACCTTTTAACTCAAAGTTCCTCTTTTATCTTCCCTGGGTTTTCTTATGTTCACTCTTTATCAACTGCTTGCTTGCTTGGCCTTTTGACTTATGGTTGACTTTATTTAATCCTTTGGTTAAAGATAGTGCTAGAGATGAATCACACCACAACAAGAAACAGTTTTTCTAGTACACAATTTCATAATGTTATCAACTATCCTGCAACACTCTTGGATTAAAGGTATGTGCAAAGGCTGAGCCATGTCACAACCAGAGGCAGATTTCTTTTCAGTATACAATCTCAGGGTTGACATTATGGTCAGATATATCCTGCAACAGACTTAAGTACTGGTCAATATGCCTGAGTCATGTATACCTGTATAGCTCTAGTCTAACCATTCTGCTCCACCTGCAGACACAGTAGGTTAGGGTATCAAAGATAACCCACACTTCTACCAGTCAACCTACCTTATACACATATCTGTAACTTATGAGTAGCTAGTAGTTATCTAAATATACATGTGTCCTAACCCCTCTAAATGTGCTCAACCTTTATCCCCCAAAAAGATTGAGGCCCCCTCACTCTTCGAATAAAGTAGCCTTAGCCTCTTGAAGTTGAGTCTTCCTGTTTTTCTGCCTTATTTTTCTCATAGTCCTGAGACTACAATATACACACATAAATAAATGGAATAAAATAGAGGAACTGGATCTAAATCCACACATCTATATCCACCGGATTTTTGATTTTTGAAACAGATTACCAAAATATTTATTAGAGGAAAGACAATCTATTTAACAATCAATCCTTATAAAACTTTGTATCTAACAGCAACAAAAGAAAACTAGATTCTTATCATTTACCAAGTAAAACATAAGATTTAAAGTTCTGAAATTTTTGTAGCAAAATAAAAAATAAAAACACTTCAAATTATAGTCATATGTAAGAACTTTTGGAAGACATTTCAGTTTTCAGAAAATAAAGTAAACAATCAATACAATTGGGACCTTGTGAAATTAAATAGCTTCTGTAGCAAAGAAAACAATTACTTGAGTGAAGATACAAGCTATAGAGTGGGATTAAATGTTTGCCAATTATATGTCGGCAGAGGATTCATATCTAGTTTACACACTTGAGAGAGAGAGAGAGAAAGAGAGAGAGAGAGAGAGAATACAATCAAAACTCTAAAATGAAATGCACAGAGAGATCTCAAAAGAAGAAATAAAATGCTCAGTAAAATTTTTTAAAAGTTGAACACCTTTTTTTAACCATCAGAGGAATGCAATTTAAAACGACTTTATGATTCTGTCTCACTCAAGTCATCAAGATAGCAAAAGAGAACGAAAGCTGGGCTGGAGAAAGGGCAATCCTCATCCGTTGTTAGTGGGAGTATAAACTGGTTTAGTTGTCATGTAATCAGTGGAGAAGTTTCTCAGAAATCTAAAAATAAATGCCTCATGTTTTCTCTTGTGTTTGAATCCTAGATCAGGTTTTTGCTTGTAAAGAAACCACTGGAGAGGATTTGGGCGTAGGTAAAGGAACAGGACACATATGCTGTTGTTGTGCCTCCTTCGACTGCCCAAAAGAGCAACCAAAACCCAACTCTAATGCAATCACTGAGGGTCTCTTTATTACAAATTCAAGTTTGGGCTTACTCAATGCCAACCCGCAGGATGGCTTGTTGAAGCAGCCCCGAACTCTCTTCCAGACAAGGTTTTATAGGAAATGGAAGCAAGTGAAGAGATGTCCATCCGGGCAAGAATTTAATAGAATGACTATTGTCATTCTCTTATACCATCCAAAGTCCTTTGTCTTAGTGAGGATTTATATTCCTGCACAAACATCATGACCAAGAAACAAGTTGGGGAGGAAAGGGTTTATTTAACTTATACTTCCACACTGCTGTTCATGACTAAAGGAAGTCAGGACTGGAACTCAAGCAGGTCAGGAAGCAGGAGCTGATGCAGAGGCCATGGAGGGGTGTTATTTACTGGCTTGCTTCCCCTGGATTTCTCAGCCTGCTTTCTTACAGAACCCAAGACTACCAGCCCAGGGATGGCACCACCCACAAGGAGTCCTCCCCCCTTGATCACTAATTGAGAAAATGCCTCACAGGTGGATCTCATGGAGGCACTTCCCCTACTGAAGCTCCTTTCTCTGTGATAACTCCAGCCTGTGTCAAGTTGAGACACAAAACCAGCCAGCACAACCTGTGATCTGGTTGAAGTAGACACTCCAATATACAAGCCTATAACTTTAATCATTCTGTCTGTAATTCTTTAGTAAGTACTTCTAATCCAAAACAATGACATCTGTTTCAGGGCCAGACAAACTGACAAATCAGAGAAAGAGTTAGATGGACAATGAGTTAGACAGAATACACTCAACTCTCTTGAGAACAGGACAGGAGAGACAGAGGTTATTTAAGAGCAGTATAGGGAGAAAGAGTTAGAAGTCAGTGAGGTAAGTGCAGTTCAGTGGAGTTGAGTTTGTTTGTGAGTTCATGCAGTTCAATGGAGGTCAGCAAAGACAGTTGAAGCCAGAGAATAAGAAGAAGCCAGAAGATGAGAAAAAACTGCTTGAGGTAGTTTTGGGTGAAGCAGAGCAATTTATTGAGAAGCTGAGAGAAGCCAGATTGAATCAGGCAGCTTAGAGAGAAGTTTGAACCAGAACAGCTGATTTAAACCAGCCAGCCGGAGTTCACAAAAACTAGAAAGAGTGAGCTTATTCAGCAGTAAGCCTCCAAGATGGCATTTTCTACAGATGAATTAAAATTACTTTTACATAAAAGTACATTTACAGTTTCTAGAAAATTTTTGTTGACTGGTGGTATAATTCTCAGCTTTCTCCTAGGTAATCTATGTAGCTCAGCTCTAGCCATTTTCAAAGTGATGTTAAGAACTAAAGCAAGAGCTAGGCATTGCCATTTGCAAAATATCAGTATTGTTATTTTAGTAATTTTAAATTCCAGCTACAACTGAAGAAGCGAATAGAAGAATTGAGAAAATTCTCCATCATAATATGATTTTCTTGCTGTCGTATTGGTCCTAATCCATGTAACTCTCCCTTGTTGTAACCAACAATATTCCTATCCTTTGCTTATTTTGAATAATTTTGCCAATGTTGGCTGACAGAAGTACGTGTATGTCTGCAAATTTCCCTTGCCTATGGAATATTCAATAAAACATACTGGAATCATCAATGAAGGTTAGAATTAAAATTAAAAGGATATAATATGTGTCATGGGAATTCTCCTGAAATATTGTTGAAACCAACAGTTCTCAACCTACGGATTGTGAGCCCTTTGGGGTTGGTCACATATCAGATATTCTGCATATCAGATATTAACATTCAAATTCATAACAGTAGAAAAATTAAAGTTATGAAGTAGCAAAGAAATAATTTTATGGTTGGGCAGTCACCAAAACATGAGGAACAATACTAAAGGGTTGCAGCATTATGAGACCTAAGAGGCACTGATTTAAATGATGCACAAATGCATTGTAAGAAGAACGGCATAGACAATCATCTTTTATATATACTTTGCTGAAATAAATTTTGTCTTTTTTTAGGCACAAGAAATCTCAGGGTTACAATGGTTTTTAAACATTTACCCCTACATATCATCTCTAGGAGAAGGGAATTTCAGAAGTTGTATAAAGCATCCTATCATATTTCCTGCAATGAAAATTTTCTCCTGGATATTTTTTACATCATGTTTCAGGAAGATAAAAAAAATTGTATCTGTTCAGTGAAACTTTAGGCAAGAAAAGTTGGATTCTGAGATTGAGTCAATTGTCCACAATTGTCCATAGGTAATTTCTCTCAGGGTTGATAATGTTTTCTTCTTTGCATCAAGAGGTTTGAGCAAGAGGTTGGTTTTTTTTTTTGTTTGTTGTTGTTGTTGTTATTGGTTTTGTTTTTCCCTTTTTTCTTGTTGAGGGAGCAAACTGAGTTAATGGAAATCATAAACCTAATCCTAGATGAGTTGAATTAGGATTCAGCTCTAATAACTCTGGCATTTTGGTATTTTCATGGAGTTTCAGTCTAAAAGTGAGGAAGTAGATTCTTTTTTTAAAAAAAAATGTAATCATTAGGTTTATTTTACAAATCTTGTCTTTTCTCCCTATAAGACAGACACAATGCAAATTGGCATGACAGATCCTTCATCCTTAGGTGACAGATGTTCAGTGTGGGTGTTTCTCTTACAGAACAAGCTCCTATAGGTCAATGGATATGGACCATTGTTTCACACCCCACCCGGTCCAGTACACCAGAAGTAGTGCATCTTTGTGAGCCTGATGTGTGGGCCCCAATTCTTAAAAGTGTCAACAGCCTTTAGTGTGGGACAGAAATTACAGATACAGCTAGACTCTCATAACAAAAGTGGAGGGGGCAGCTATTGTGATCATAAAAAGAGAAAGAGGTTAAGAGAATTTGTTCTACAGCAGTGTGGGGGAAGGGGGTGCCTCAGTGGGCCCATGCCAAGGCATCCCTTCCCCCTGAGGGACCAGACACACACCGGAATAGTATAGAATAGAGTTTATTCAGGGGATGAGGAGGGGAGTTAAGGGAATAGTAGAGGCAGAGAAAGGTAGAGAGAGGGAGAGAGTAGAGAAGCAGAGGCTGGCCATGACTGCATGGAGAGAGGAGGGAGGGGAGGAGAGCCCAATAGGGGGCAAGAGAGAGGCTAAGAGAGTGTGAGAATAAGAGGCAAGAGATGTAAGAGAGAGGAGGGGCTGAGCACCCCTTTTTATAGTAGTCCAAGCCTACCTGGCTGTTGCCAGGTAACTGTGGGGTGGAGCTTAGACAGAATCCTAACATTCTCCAGTTTTGGTTTAATTAAAAAAGAAAAAATTAAAAAGAGGTGATGCCAAAGCAGGAATAGGGTCGTTGTGATTTCTGGCTGTTTCATGCTGACATTTGGGGTGATGTGTCTCTGGGTAACCTAGAGAAATGAGTATGGGGGATGTTTGTTCAGTATTAGGAGAGTTGGCTGCTTACTGTACAGGGTCTCTGGAGTCATCTGAGGATAGGTCAGAAGAACAGGTCCAGTAGAAGCTTTCTGTGTCTAGAGAAGCTGAGGGGAGATTGGAGCATCTGCTTCTCTGGAAGCTGTCCAGGATGTTGCAAGGGCCTGGACTTGACAAGATGTTGAAACACATTAGTATAAGTAGGGAATAAGATTAAGTTCATTGGGGAGAAAGAAAAATTTTCTTAAGATGTATAATTGGAACCCAGAGGAATCCCACCCTTTGGAATAGGTAGTAAGTGGAAATTTTGGGCACATGTACTTATCTGGATGGAGTCTATTTGGTCCATGAGAGGTAGATCTGGGTAGGTTTCCTGTAGCTAACAAGTTTACTAAAGAGATAACAACACGAGTTAACCACATGAACAGTCTTTAAGATGAGCCTTTTGTGGAGCAGAAGGAACAAGATTAAAAAGTTGGATCGTATAGTGGAATACTTATTAGAGTTAGGCAAATTTATAGGAACTCGATAATGTTAAGACAGTGACATAGAAAGAAGAGGAAATATGAAGCATTTAATGGAAACAGAGTTTAGGTAAGGAGATAACTGCCTAGCTGTCAATGTAGTCAGAAGTCTGAGGACTAAACAGTAATTTAGCAGTTAATATTATTAAAAAAATGACAGATTCCAGTAGCCAGCAGTTCTCTGTGGTCTCCAGTCTCCACGGTGACTTGTGCTGTCAATTTGACTTTCAAGTGCAGGTGACGCAGGGATTTTTCTTTGTGGAATGGATACACATAACATAGAAATGGCTTACCTTTATTTAGCTAAGTCATTTGACTTAAGGTATCCTGTCTTGTCGCACTGCATTCTCCAGTGATTATTATATCACACACAATCTAGGCAGCATCTTACAGCAATGTCTACATCTTCTGAGATCTTGTGGGAGAAACTGTTAAAGGCTTTTGGGGAATTCTGTCTGTCAGGAATTTAATAATTAACAAACTTCTGACAAGACTGAGCATGAGACAGAACAGCAGTAGTCAAGATAGGATAGGAATGAGAATCTTAGAATAAGAGAGCTGGCAGCTTTGGCATAAAATCATGGTGACAGAAAATCAGTTTGTCCAGGCAGATTTAGGCCTGTGACACAAACTGAGCATATAGGCTATGAGAGCAACCCAGGGGTACAGGAGCAAGGATAGGTAAGGATTGGGCCTTTTTTCATTTACCAGACTGATGGCAGTATGAGTGAAGATCTCTTAAAATATACAGTCGAAGACAACTTAGCGCCCAAAGGGTGAGAGGGAAGTGGGAGGGAAGTTACTGAATAATCCGGTACCAGCATCCTAAAGGACTTTCAGCAACAGGATTACAGCCAAGCTAGAAATTCAGGTCGTCACGAGTAAATCTAGTGGCCCTGCAACATATCCTTGAAACTTCGGAAAGCAATCCAACTTGGTCCAGGATTTTCGGCAACTGCAAGAGCTCAAGGAATTTATGAACTGCTTTTGAAAGGGGAAGTCACCCAAGGGCCCTATGTCCTAACACGTAGGTCAGCCAGGAGGTCAGTCATATGGACCAGGCATTGAAAGACAACCCTTAGCCCAAAAGAGGCTAGCCAGGCCTTATCTGTGCCTAAGGGTATTTTCCTTCAAGAGGAGAAACTCTTTCCCAATTTCTATGGCTGATGTGAGTTTGCAGGATTCTGCAGTCTGGTAGCAGAAATGTGATCCTGTCTGACAGAGGTGGTGTGCCCACAGAGCAAGCATGTGGGTCTGCTGCCACTATCAGCGGAAGTCTCTGTCAGTAGTGGGCAGGGAAAAGGAAGGACCTAAAGTAGCTTGTTTTGTAACCTAGCAACGTGCTTGTGACCCACACAGCACCACCCTGCACCACCCCTTTAGCTGAGGGAGCTGTCCAAAGGATCCGAGAAAGAGGAGGGGGGGGGGAGAGGAGGACGGCAGAGTACCAGGCATGGTGGAGCCAAGAGCCAGACCTCCTTTCCAGACAAATCAGCCAAAACATCAGGCCGCAAATGAGAGAGGAAAAGAGGGGGAAAATAACAGACTGACCCAAGGGCGAGACATTCGATGGTATCCAGGCCTGGTCTGGAATTCCCAACTGCAAGAAAGACTGGGAAATATCACCCAAGGGAAAAAGTTCTAAAACGAGGGTCAGTGAAAAACTGAAAGTCTCCAATCCTCAAGGACAACACAGGGGTAACTCCGAGCTCAAGAAACACCTAGGACCATACAGACAGCCACTCTGACCAGAGGGGTATGCGGTGCTCTCTGGACTGGGGCTAGTGAGCGTGGCTGTGACTGAGATGGCATGCAAACCTGCAGAGTTTCTGGATCCAAGACAAAAGGCACCAATGTTGTGATCGTAAAAAGAGAAATAGGCTGAGAGAATATGTTCTACGGTGGTGTGGGGGAAGGGGGTGCCTCAGTGGGCCCATGCCAAAGCATCCCTTATCCCTGAGGAACCAGACACACACTGGTATAGTGTAGAATAGAGTTTATTCAGGGCATGGGGCAGGGAGTTAAGGGGGTAGTAGAGGCAGAGAAAAACAGAGAGATGGAGAGATTAGAGAAGCAGAGGCCGGCCATGACCATGTGGAGAAAGGGGGCAGGAGAGGCGAGCCCAAGAAGGAGCAAAAGAGAGGCTAGGAGAGTGTGAGAATAAGAGAGACAAGAGATGTAAGAGAGAGAGGAGGGACTGAACAGTCCTTTTTATAGTAGGCCAGGCCTACATGGCTGTTGCCAGATAACTGTGGGGAGGGGCATACCTGACTGTTGCCAGGTAACTGTGGGATGGAGCTTAGACAGAATCCTAACAGCCTTGGTATATAAAAACAATAACTCAAAGGACAAGAGACATAGTGGGATAGGCAAGCATTCCAGAGTCCTGGGCTTGATCCAAGAGGTTTATGGGGGTATGGGGGAAGCTCAAAGGATTGCCTAGCCAGTCCCTCTCATCTGGCCAGCAGGGCCCTCATGCCTAAGTCTCTAGGGAGAAGGTGGTTCTGTAAGAGTTGGCTTCAGAACAACCTGACTGTAGGGTGGTGGGGGATCCAAGGAGGTAACCCAAATCCTTTCTAGGGGAGCAATGGTGGCCGGTTCTGGAGGTATCTGATGATTCACTGTTCTGACATCATGCTGTAGTTCTTTGCAGTTGGGACAGAAGTGCCTCACTAGGCCACAGGTGAACAAAAGTGTACAGTGATCCATATGATGATGAACACAGTCCTGAAGGGTTTATTTGCAAGATCCCAGACCTTTCTTTTACAGGCAGCATTCATTGTCACAGCATCTGAATCCTTTGGGGCAGTTTAAGACAGCACATATGTTTACAGCCTCATTGGCACTTACTCGTTGGAGACTGGAAAGCAGGCCAGAGATCAAGGTGAGTGCACCCAGGAGCCAGGCATCTTGCATCTTGGCAAGGGGGCCACTGAGCTTCAGTGTATAAGGGCAGAGTGACAGGGCAAGACCTATTCAACTTCTCTCCACCAATGGGTCCCAGCCTCAGGATAGGGGCGGAGTTAACACACCAGAGTTGGGCCTGACCAGGGCTTCTAGGATGGGTTAGGGGGTTTCAGGGAGGGGGGAAACCGGGAAAGGGGATAACATTTGAAATGTAAATAAATTAAATATGCAATTAAAAAAAGAACTTGGGCTTTTAAATTGCAAGGATTTTTAAAGACTGTGGAACTTTTAAAAGTTGGATTGTCTCATACTGTGATATTAATACATGATATCTTGAGAACAAATAAGAAAGGAAAGGTTATGATTTTAATAGCATTTGTATATCAGAGGCATTCCTCTGCTGGCTTCCCTCCTTCCCTCCTTCCTTTACAGGAGAATATCATTCCATTCATATTTTATCTTGCATTAAATTGTCTGTTTCAACTACATGTCTTTGCTTTGTTTTGATTTTGACTTTCCAAAGAAAATATTTGATTGAGGTTTCTCCACTGGGGTAAATAACAAGAATAAAGGTAAACTACAAAGCTAATGACACAGAAGTGAAGCCTTTTGTATGTATTGTGGTTTGCATATGCTTGGTGAGTTAAAAGTAGCAATATTAGGAAATATGAAGTATTTTTGGAGTAGGTGTAGCCTTATTAAAGGAACTGCCTCACCATGTAGGCAGGTTTTGAGAACTTGTTCCACATAATGCTGAATGAGACCCTCTTTCTGGCTGACTACAGAAGACATTTTTCTCCTGGCTGCCTTCAGATCAAGATGTAGAACTTTCCGGTACCTCCACCAGCATGATGACTACCTGAATGCTGCCATGATAACGGGATGGACTGTACCTCTGAAACTGTAAGCCACCACCAATTAAATGTTGTCCTTTATAAAAATTACCTTGGCAATGGTATATTTTAATAGTAATAAAACCCTAACTAATATAGAAGTTAGTATCAGAGACTGGGGGATTGCTGTGATTGGCCTGACCATGTTTTTGTTTGGAGAGATATGGATTTTGGAATTTAGGATTTTTAAAGTAATAAATGCTTTAAGTGGGATTTAATGAACCATCCTAGTAGGAATATGGACATTGGTGATGAGGGTAATTTGAACTCTGGGGTTCTGACTCAAGAGGTTTTAGAGGAAAGGAATGTTTGTGTGCCCTAGAGACTGTTTTTCTGAGATTTTGGTGAAGAATGTGGCTACTTTTGCCCTTGTCTGAAGAATCTGCCTGAGGCTAAAGTGAAGAGATTTAGATGAATTATTTTGACAATGAACATCTCAAAAAATCCTAGTTTAAACTATTCTGCCCTGTGGTTCACTCTTATTAAGACTGTTTTGAAGAAGTATAGCAAGTTTAGAAAGAAAAAATGCAAAATATATAGTTCAAAGATTAAAGGGGCCCAAGGAAGTAGAATCAAGCTAAATCTTGCATTTGAGGACATTAAATGGAATTAAGGGAGTTTTGACACCAAAGCCAGATCCCAAAGAACTGAACTTACTGCTTATATGTTTCCAATAGAACAAGTGATAGTTATATCATGTTAGGTATTATTATGACCCAGTAATTGTTATCATTTGGACATAAGGAGATAGGATTATATATCAAATAGAAAAGGGATGGATACTGATGACTATTTTAGGTGGTAAACTTGAATGTATCTGGAATAAACTTCAAACCAGAACTTAAAAGTCCTGTGAAACTGTAAAGAAAGGCTCAGGTTCAGGAACATGCCTTTAATTCTACCACTCAGGATACAGCCATGATTCTCATCATAACAGAATGGACTGAACGTCTGAAACTGTAAGCCAGCCCTAATTTGTTGTCCTTTATAAAAGTTGCATTGGTAATGGTGTCTTTTTATGATAATAAAACTGAAAAAGTTAGCTCAGGAACTTTGGAAAGGTCATGGAACACTTGCCCCTCTCAGAAGGGAGAGGCTAAATTATGTTCCTCAGAACACAGGGAGGTCCCTGCTGCTAGGGGGAAGGCCCAGAGTTATTCTGAAACCATTGGACACCTACCTAATTCCCTAACAACCAATTAGTTTAAAGGTAACACTGTTTTGCCAGTCACATTGTGCCTAATGGCAGCTGGAAGACTGTATAAAAGGTCCAATGCACAGACTGCACAAAGTTGTTCCCTCCCATGCTGGATTAAATAAAATTCTTCTTGCTTTTTGCATCAATTTCCATCTCCACGTTCGTTGTTCCCTCAGGGGGTCTCCGGTAGGTTAAAGCTCCTTGGAGTCTTACAAAACCCGGACTTAGACAGTAGATAATTCATTATGAAGACTACAATATCATTAAGTGTTCATGGCTTTTTGGAAGGGTAAAACTTTAGTAGTTAGGTCCTAGTTGTCAAAAGCATGTCTGTGTAAATGCTTCAGGTCAATGTCTTTAGAGAGTATATATCATACATGGCCTCTTCATCTGCTTTTTTTCTATCTCTGCTTTGTGGCCCCCATGGTATGAGCAGTTTTAGCTCACCACAAGCTTCCTACCACAGATTTTAAAAGGCCCATAGTAGCCATGGATTAAAACTTCAGAAGCTGTGAACCCTAATGATCCATCCTTTTCTGAATTGCTTCCTCACAATTATTTAGTTGAAACAGTAGAAAGTTGACAATTATTTAACAGTTTCTTCATTGTATCACATTGTTGTCACATAGTAACAACAACTTCTGAAACTGGTTGTAAGGATTAAATGAGAGGGTACATGTATACTACTTAGTATGCTACTTCATATAGTATCTGACATGTAGGTAGCTGTCAACCAAGGTAACTCTTATAAGAGAACACATTTTATTGTTAACAGGATTAGAGGTTAGTCCATAATCATCATGACAGAGAACATGGTACCATCCTGATCTGCAGAGAGAGAGAGAGAGAGAGAGAGAGAGAGAGAGAGAGAGAGAGAGAGAGAGAGAGAGAGAGAGAGAGAGAAGACAGAACATGGAAACCTGGCATAGACTTTTGAAAATTCAAATCCCACCTGCAGTGACCCACTTCTGCCAACAAAACCCCACATACTCCAGTAAGTCCAAACCTCTTAATCATTTCAATCCTTTCAAAGAAATATCTTGGCTGATGACTAAGCATTCAAATGTATGAATTCATGCAACCATTCTTATTCAAAGCACCACATTAGACCATAGTTCTTTGGCTATAATTACATAGATTGAGTCTTTGTTTTCACTTAGTGTTGTTTTTCCAGTCTGTCCTAGAGTCACAGATGATTGATTGTAGGATGTGAGGACACATACACACACAAACACACACACACACACACAAGCATATGTAACAATAATAATTAAGAAGAGATTATGAATTTGGGAGGGAGTGGGCAGTGTAGGAGGAATTAGAAGAGTATAGAGGGGTACAGAAGTAACTTGAATAAAGTGCTAATTTGAGGCCATGAAAAAGAATTAAAATTAAGATCAAAGGTAAAAATAATGTCAATGAGAATCCTTTTATGGCCTAACATCCACTTACCAGTGAGTGCATACCATGTGTGTTCTTTTGTGACAGGGTTACCTCATTCAGGATGATACTTTCTAGTTCCATTTATTTACCTAAGAATTTCATGAAGTCATTAAAACAAATATCAAAAACAAAGAGCGGAATAATATTCCATTGTGTAAATGTACCACATTTTCTGTATTCATTCCTCTGTTGAAGGACATCTGGGTTCTTTCCAGCTTCTGGCTATTATAAGTAAGGCTGCTATGAACATAGTGGAGCATGCAACCTTGTTGTATGTTGGAGCATCTTTTGGGTATATGCCCAGCAGTTGTAGAACTGGGTCCTCAGGTAATTCTGTGTCTAATTTTTTGAGGAACTACCAGACTAATTTCCAGAGTGGTGTACCAGCTTGTAATTCCACCAACAGTGGAGGAGCGTTCCTTTTTCTCCACATCCTCACCAACAACTACTGTCTCCTGTGTTTTTGATCTTAGCCATTCTGACCGGGTGTGTGGTGGAATCTCAGGGTTGGTTTGATTTTCATTTCCCTGATGACTAAGACTGTTGAACATTTCTTTAGGTTATCCTTGGTCATTTTATATTCCTCAGTTGAGAATTCTTTGTTTAGCTCTATACCCCATTTTTAATAGGGTTATTTGATTCTCTGGAGTCTAACTTCTTGAGTTTGTTGTATATATTGGATACTAGCCCTCTATCAGATGTAGAATTGATAAAGATCTTTTCCCTATCTTCTGGGAAAATAGCAGTTTTGTCCTGTTGACAGTGTCCTTTGCCTTATAGAAGCTTTGCAATTTTATGAGGCCCCTGTTTGTCAGTTGTTGATCTTAGAGCATAAGCTATTGGTGCTCTGTTCATTAAATTTTTCCCTGTGCCCATGTGTTCAAGGCTCTTCCTCATTTTCTTTTCTATTATTTTCTGTGTTTCTGGTTTTGTCTGGAGGTTCTTGATCCACTTGGACCTGAGCTTAGTACAAGGACATAAGAATAGATTCATTTTCATTCCTCTACATGCTGACCCCCAGTTGAACCAGCACCATTTGTTGAAAATGCTGTCTTTTTTCCACTGGATGATTTTAGCTCCTTTGTCAAAGATCAAGTGACCAAAAGTGTGCAGGTTTGTTTCTGGGTCTTCAATTCTATTCCATTGATCTATGTACATGTCTCTGAACCAATACCACACAGTTTTTATCACTATTACGCTGTAATACAGCTTGGGGTCAGGGATGGTGATTCCTCCAGAACATTTTTTATTGCTGAGAATAGTTTTTGCTATCCTGGGTTTTTTGTTATTCCAAATGTATTTGCAAATTGCCCTTTCTAACTCTATGATGGATTGAGTAGGAATTTTTTGGGTAGATTGCTTTCGGTAAGATGACCAAAAGCTAGGATTAACCAAGGTATAATTCACAGACTACATGAAACTCAAGAAGAAGGAAGACCACAGTGTGAATGCTTCGGTCCTTCTTAGAAGGTGGAACAAATACTCATGGGAGGAGATACTGAGACAAAGTATGGAACAGAGACTGAAGGAAAGGTCATCCAGAGACTGCCCCTCGTGGGGAATCTATAGACACCAAATACAGACACTTCTGTGGATGCTAAGAAGTGCTTGCTGACAGGAGCCAGCCTGATATAGCTGTCTTCTGAGAGGCTCTGCCAGAGCTTGAGAAATAGAGAGGCAGATGCTCATAGCCAACCATTGGACTGAGTACAGGTCCCCAATGGAGGAGTTAGAGAAATGACTAAAGGAGCTGAAGGGGTTTGCAACTCATAAGAAGAACAACAATGTCAGCCAAACAGAACCCACAGAGCTCCCAGGGACCAATTCACCAATGTAAGAGTACACATGGAGTAACCCATGGCTCCACCTGCATATGTGGTAGAGGATGGCCTTGTCAGGCATCAGTGGGAGGAGGGGCCCTTGGTCCTGTGAAGAATTTATACTCCAGTGTAGGGGACTGCCAGGGCCAGGAGCTGAGAGTTGGTGGGTGGGTAAGCATCCTCACAGAAGCAGGGGTGGGGGATGGGATAGGGGAATTCCCAAGGGTAAACATGGAAAGGGGATAACATTTGAAATGTAAATAAATTAAATATACAATGAAAATAAAAATACTTTTATATTCCAAGTTTGACTTATGATTAGGATAGTATAGGTCATGGTTATCATTTCCTTTTACTTATAAGTTTTCACTTTCTTTTTTCTTTTTATTAGATATATTCTTTATTTACATTCCAAATGATTTCCCCTTTCCCAGTTACCCCCTCCCCGAAAGTCCCATAAGCCCCCTTCCCTCTCCTTATTCCCCATTCAACCCCCTCCTGCTTCTCTGTCCTGGAATTCCCCTACACTGCTGCATTGAGTTTTTCCAGGACCAGGGGTCTCTCCTTACATATTCTTGGGCATCATTTGATATGTGAATTGTGTTTTGGGTATTCCGACCTTCTGGGCTAATATCCACTTATCAGTTACTGCATACCATGTGTGTTCCAGACACACTGAAACTAATAGAAAAGAAACTGGGGAAGAGCCTTGAGCACATAGGCACAGGGGAAATTTTCCTGAACAGATAACCAATAGCTTAAGCTCTAAGATCAAGAATTGACAAATGGGACCTCATAAAATTACAAATTTTCTGTAAGGCAAAGGACACTGTCAATAGGACAAAATGGCAACCAACAAATTGGGAAAAGATCTTTATCAACCATATATCTGACAGAGGGCTAATATCCAATATATACAAAGAACTCAAGAAGTTAGACTCCAGAGAGCCAAATAACCCTATTAAAAAATGGGGTACAGAGCTAAACAAATAATTTTCACATGAGGAATATCGAATGGCTGAGAAGCACCTAAAGAAATGTTCAACATCCTTAGTCATCAGGGAAATGCAAATCAAAACCCTGAGATTTCACCTCACACCAGTCAGAATGGCTAAGATCAAGAACTCAGGAGACAGCAGTTGTTGGCAAGGATATGGAGAAAGAGGAACACTCCTCCACTGCTGGTGGGATTGCAAGCTGGTACAACCACTCTGGAAATCAGTCTGGCGGTTCCTCAAAAAACTGGGCATGACACTTCTGGAGTACCCTGTTATACCACTCCTGTGCATATACCCAGAAGTTTCTCCAGCATGCAATAAGGACACATTCTCCACTATGTTCATAGCAGCCCTATTTATAATAGCCAGAAGCTAGAAAGAACCCAGATGTCCCTCAGTGGAGGAATGGATACAGAAAATGTGGTATATTTACACAATGGAATACTACTCATCAATTAAAAACAATGAATTCATGAAATTCTTAGGCAAATGGTTGGAACTGGAAAATATCATCCTTAGTGAGGTTTTCATTTTCTTATTTCTTATTTTTTTCATGTAGTCATAAATTGTCTTTTTAAAGTATATCAAAATGAGCACAAGATTTAGACATCAACCTGACAAATGGCAGTAGGCATTCAATAAAAATATATTTATAATGTGTGTCATTGTAGGGAAGATCCATTTTCCATGTACTTGCAAATGTGTACCTAACTATTAGTACATAGTGTGCATGTGTGTTATTATATAGCTTATATCTTAAAGACTTAAGCTAAAGAATGGAATTATCATCCTCAATTTCATATGCTTAATCAAAACTACTTAGAATAAGTCTGATCAAAGCCATTCTTGTGGTAGTAATAACAAAGAAATAATTCTTCTAAGCAAAAATAAGGAAATACAGATTATCATGTGATTCAGACAAAAGAGCTAGGAGGATACCCAGTTTGATATTTTAATTTTGTTTCCTTCACCAACAAGGCCAGTTCGTTGGTTTCCTTCAGTTGTACTCTTAATTATCTTGATATTCCATTCTCATAATGTGGCTAATTTTTCTGCTTCTAATTCTATTTTCCTCTTGTGCTCCTTTTTATTCTTGCTAACTTGCTTTATCTTTCTTGCTCAGTATCAGTTTCTAACCTTTTCCCTTATTTTTGTCTGACTTCTCATCCCCACCCCCCCAGCTAATCTGTTGACCTTTCTCTAATCTCTTTTCTCTGCACATTATCTTGTTTGGAGAATTGTCCTTATCTTCATAGCCCATAGTCAAGTTCAGAGGAACATTCAATCTGAAAAGTCTGTATTCGGTAAATGGATTACCAGTTGTCTCAAAGGCTTGGCTCAACAACCTGTCTGAAAGAACCTTTCTGTCTGCTTGCTCTCACAAAGCCAGAACTTTTGCAGGCATTTTTTTTTCTCTTTTCTGCCTCCCCATATTCTCAGGGGAGAACCACTCAGGCAGGCATCTAAGAGAAAATGCACATGGGAAATACCTTTTCTACATAATTATTTATCTTCTTTCTATGTCCCCTCTTCCCTCTGTTTCAGGGCTCTTTGAGAATAAGGGCAACATGGCATAGGCCTCCCTATATCTTTCAGATTTAAACTGATACTAAAAAGAGGCTGGCCACCTCCCAGGCAAATGTTTCCCAACTTTCAATTTACTTTTCATTAGTAATTGGACAGCCCCATGTCAGCCTGCCTGTCCATTTGAACAAGGCTTCTCTCAAGGGAATATGCAGTTGCAAGCTGAAACATCTATATGCAAATGAGTCTTTCAGTATTTGCTATCAGCTACCACAGAAATTTTCCATCTCTTCAAAGCTATTTTTAAAATCTAGAGAAAAGGAAAGAAAAAAAATTCTTTAGCACAGATACAGAAACCCTGAAGAAAAATGTAAAGCTCCCATCATACACACAGCACTCCTACTACTGATATCCCCTCAAACAACTACAGGAAATATAGTTTCCTCCCCTTCTCTCTAGAAACATAAATATGTAGCCTATGGCAATGTTATATTATTATTATAATTTTCCCAAAGTAAATAGCTGAGATATAATAGAAAGAAGAGTTTCTTGAGGTGAAATACTTAAAAATATCTATCTACATTTAAAGTCAATAAATCAAATGTTTTCTTAAAATACCAAGTTTGCTCTTATTTTCACAAATAGAAATTGCCTTGCAAATGTGTGTCATATCTAAGTATTTTCTTTTGATCTGTAAGGTCCATGGTATGACTGTTAGATTATATAAGGCCCAGGTAACTGTGGTTATTCCTATTTTCCCTTGGTGTTAATTTCCCCATGTGTACATGAAAATCTAATAAGCTGAATGGACTGTAAATTTTAAACCTTTCCTATTTAGTTTATTGTGTTTACAAATGAGTTAAAACCGAAGAAAGGGGATAAGAATTGTATGAAAGTTACTCACTATCTTCTCAGGTTCACCTATAGCGGCCATTTAAAGAAATCTTATTGTTTTGTTATTATTTATATTACTATGTGTTAATTATACTTAAGGCATTTCATTATGACATTTTCATAAACATATATAGTAATATGTAATAATAAATTCATTGGTCATGTTTAATGGCTGTTATCCATTCATGCCACCATTCTACCCTCTTTGATAACTTCCTCTTCTAAATATTACCTTTTATCAATTCATGTAATTTTGTGGTTATGTGACTCAGTGATTTTAATTAGTATTCCTTATAGGACATCTGTGAAGGAATATTTTGGAATCATAAGCTTCTTACGAGTGACTGCACCACTAAAGAAAATGTTTCTTCCTCTCTTACAACCATTACATGTCTATAAATCACCAGGAAGCAGTGATGCCTCATGAACCTCTCACCTCCTATATAATAGAAAGCTGACTTGCCAGTCTCATGCAGATCATGCACAGGGAGCTTCAGCTGATGTGGGCTCCTGAGTGCAACAGTCATGTCATGAACAGAAAAGAGCATTCCACAACACTCCATCTCTTTCTTTTTCCCTTATAGTGTTTCTGCATCTTTTTCCTCCTTGTTTCCTGAGCTGTGGAGGGAGTCATAGACTCTAGATGTCCCATTTATGGATAATGGTTCTGTATTCTTAGCACCTGGACCAACTATAATTCTCTCTAGTAACCACAGAATAATTTTTTTTATTTGAAAAGAGTCTATGTCCCTAAAGCAAAGAATAGATGCAGAAAATGTGGTTTATTTATGCACTAGAATGCTATTTAGCTATTAAAAACAGGGGCATCATGAATGTTGCATGCAAATGAATGGAACTAGAAAATGTCATCCTGAGTGAGGTAACCCAGACTCAGAAGGACATGCATGGTATACACTCACATGTTATCACACATGAAGGATATTAGCCAAAAAGTACAGAATACCAATGGTATACCCCACAGACCCTAAGAAGTTAAACAAGAAGAAAGATGCAAATGAGTGTGCTTCAGTCCCACTAAGAAGGGGAACAAATTAATCATGGGAGGCAGAGGGAAGGAGGATCCTGGCAGGAGAGGGGAGGGGGGAGTGAAAAGAGGGGACAGGATTAGTCATGGGGGTGGGGAAAGACAGGAGAGAAACCCAGAGGGCCAGGAGAATGGATATAAATATGTAGCTACCAGGGTTGTGGGGTGGGGAAACCTCCAGAAAGTCTCAGAGACCTGGGATGGGGGAGGCTCCCAGGTCTCAGTGTGGGTGACCTTAGCCAAAATGCTCAACAGTTGGGATGTGGAACCTAAAGAGAACACTTCCAGTAGTTAGTGCTCCTAATGGATAAATAGGAACACCAACACACCTTCAAATATTTTGACCCAAAATTGTTCTTGTCTAAATGAAATTCAGGGATAAATATGGGGCAGAGACTGAATGAAGAGTCAAACAGTGACTCGCCCAACTTGGAAACCATCCAATGGACTGGTACCAAACTCTGACACTATTACTGATGCTATGTTGTGATTGTAGACAAGAGCCTAACGTGGATATCTTCTGAGAAGCTCTACCAACAGCTGACTAGGAAACTGACTGACTAGAATCTCATAGCTAAGCACTGAACTGAGGTCACAGACAACTATGGAAGAGTTAGGGGAAGCGTTAAGGAACTGAAGGGGATGGCAACTCCATAGGAAGTGTCAACTAACCTGGACCACTGTGAGGCAAAGTCACCAACCAAAGGGCATACATGCACTAGTCACAGGGCACAGGCATATTATGTAGCAGAGGACTATTTTTTCTGGTATCAGTAGGAGATGATGCAACTAATCCTATAGAGACTTCATGCCTCAGGGAGGGGTTGTGCCAGGAGGCCACTCACTCAGAACCCAAGTTGAGGGAAGAATGGGGGAAAAAAACTCTATGAAGGAGGACTGGGTGGTGATCAACATTTAGAATATAAATAAAATAATTAAATGATGATGATGACGATGGTGGTGATGATGATGATGATAATGATGATGATAATAATAATAATAATAATAATAATAATAATAATAATAATAAAAATTAAGGAAAGAGACTCTAATCCTTATTTCTAAGAAAGGGGGAACTAACTTTCTACTGATCTTGAAAAAAAAAACTGATTGCTTATTGTAGTTTGTCTCAGTTCTTATACTTTCTCAGGATACATGATCACAAGGTGTTCCAAACATCCTTTTTCAGAAGTTCACACCAAGTTCAAACATAAATTCAAATCACAAATTGAATAAAAGTTTACAACACAGATGTTCCCATTAAGACCAGTTATCTAATTAAACATTCATTATCTGCCACTAACTTCACAGGTTCATTAAGAGTTTAAAACAATAATTCTTATGTCTAAGATAGCAAGGTTTTGTCTTCTGTACTCACACACACAATAAATGTACAACAAAAACAAAAAATAAAACAAAATAAAATATTCCATTTTCAGTTTATGAACTTTATCAGATACTGGTTTCAAGCTAGTCTGAAGAGAATCATTTTTCTGATCATAAATCAGTTTCAAACTTGTTTTTTATTCTAGTACAAGTAGTTTGTGACACATGAAGGTGTAGATGCCCCATTTATGGATAATCATTCAATAGTCACTTATTCTCAGCACCTGGATCAACTATAAGTATCTATTGTAACCATGAAATATTTTCAAAAGAAGTTTCTTGGAGTAAGACTGGTAGCAGCAATAATCCTTTGAAATGAGTTTCTGGGACAGTTGTTCTGCGTGAAACTGTAATTCTTGGACTTTCTTCTTTTCACTTAGTTAATCTTGTCTCCTCATGTTAGTGCTATATAGGAAAGGAACAACTTGGATCCTTGGGCTTCAGCAGATCTCTAGGGATAAAGATGGAGGTAGGAGTTAGGAGTAGAGTGAGTGGTGATGGGGGTTTTAAGTCTGCCTGGTGGTGCCTCTAGTCTCTAAATTCTGCTAAACTTCTGTTTTTATAGGATTTTCTTGGTAAGAAGCCTGTAAAATGCAGTTTCCACTGCTTTTGCCTGGGCAACTTCTCTCTATTCATGACTACTTGCTACAGTAGATCCTACCAACTTTGATTCAGGTATGTAAAAAACCATTAAGGCCTACCTTCATTTTAATTCATTGCAGGGCAGTGTCACTTTAGACACAAGACATATTTTAGGATTGAAAAAAATTGCCTTAAAGAAATCATTTTATTTAGTTAAGTTTGCTTTTAAATCATTAAAACAGATACAATAGCTAGCATGTTCTGTCAGGTGCTTTATCATTAATTTAAACTGTCTATCACATCCTCTCTTTCCCTCTGTACTTTCTCTTATTTATCCATTGGCCAGAGGAAGCAAGCCAGTAAGCAGCACTCCATGCTTCTGTTTAAATCCCTACCTCTATGTTCCTATTCTAACTTCCTTTGATAATAAACTCTGACATAGAAGTGTAAACTGGAATAAATTTTACCTATACCCTCCTAAAAGCTGCTCCTATGGATAGCATTTTATCACAGCAACCACCAAGTACGACAGAAGCAAACAGTTTGTTTGTTTTTTTTAACTAACCCTCTATTTTATGATGCCTTCTTTTGCTGTAATAAAAAGAATTACCTAAAGTAAACTGAGGAGCAAAGAGTTTATTTATCTAACAGATTACAATTAAACATTGAAGGAAGCCAAGTTAGGAATTCAAGACAGGATCCTGGAGGTAGGAACTGAAGCAGAGGAATGCTTTTTACTAGATTGCTTATCTACCTTTCATATAACCCAGGCACCCTTGCTAGGGATGACATAGCACACAGTGAACTGGACTCTTTTATATCAGTTAATAATTTAGACTAATGTGCTCAGTCTGTTGGAGGTAATTATTTAAGTAAGATTTCCTCTTCCCAGATGTGTCAAGTTGACAAGCAAGATTAGTCATCACATCCTCTAAAATATCAACAAAGAAAATATCATTTTCTGGTAACCAATAACTTGAATCTGTTTTCTTGTCTTTATTATTTTCTCATTAAATGAGTATAATGGTGAATATAATTTTATATTTGCTAATTTTGTGCAAGGAATATATGAAGGGGAGTTTAGTTAGTGGCACAATAGAGTTCAAGTTTGACATAATTAAATATATATGCAATAAAGAGGATGGGGAACTTAAAAAAATGACAATGATTGTCATTTCAAATAGGACCTTCTGAAAAAGGTCTTCAGAGAAGTTAAAAATGAGATAAAGTTTGCAAGCTATCCACAATGTAGAAAAGGAATCTCTATTGACATAGCTACTTTATAAGTTAGGAATTAACTGCAGTAGCTAGAAATAATTTCAAATGTACAAAGTAATTTGCAGTTCCTTTTTCAGTTTGGAGCTACTACAGTGACGGTAGAATCATTAGAGACTCAGTCAAACCTGAAATTAGCATTATGTCAAAGATGACTCCTGGACCTCCAGCCTTTTGATTCCTATTCTCAGTAGGAAGAATTAGAAACGATACTCCATAAAGAGCTCTTTAAGCCTGTCAGTGTGTTTTAATCTATCTTTGCCCCAAAATATTTGTGTTTCTTCTTCATAGCCAGAGTAAACTAGGATATATCTAACCAGAAATAAATTAGAATTTGCTTGAAAGAGAAGGGGAGAATTGCTATTGGATGAAAAATTAAAATGCTTTGATTCAGACATGCAATCTCTGTTAATTTTAATTCATCACCAAACAGGACTTGTACCTAGCTTATTTGAGTAGTGACTTGGGAAGCAGATAAATGAGGGGAAAAAATGTGTCCAGATGCCAGATTGTAAAAAACTAAAAACAAAATAATAATTTAGTAAACTTGAAGTTCAAGAAAACAACTAACAACATGTTAGCATAAATCAAAACTTGTGTAGAAAGTACTTCTACTAAAGAAATCATTCACTCTTTGTATGAAATTGTGTTATCATCAAAAGGAGAAAAGTTGAGAAAGGGTATAATAGTGGCCAGGTCATTACCATAGGTGATTAATGCTCTAACTTGCTAGGTATCTTCTGAGACATCATGTGCAGTGCCCATAGCAGGGGTGGTACAAGGAAAGGAAGCATAGGCTTTTTAATTTCAGACACCCATGTTGCCCCTTCTGAAGATTTCCCCTTGGACAGCATAATTCCTTGATATTTCTGAATTATTTTGGCTTGTGGCTAAGACAGATTCCATGTGATCAGAAATCCCTCAAGAGAGGCAGAAAGGTTTAGGTATTTACTGTGAAAACTTGTTAAAGACATTTCTGAAACTGCCTGACATAGATCAGGAAGTTTCCAAGGTAAGACTGGGCATCTAAATATGTAACTGCCTGCTGTTACATAGAACAGCTTACTGGGTTACCTGGAAGGAAAGCTGGGGATAGAACAGGGTTGCAAGAGAAATGTGAAGCCAAGACAAAAGATTTTCTGATCAAGGCTCAAAGTTTAATGGGGGGGTCTCCAAATATATATAGGTGGTGTGTGTGGGGGGGAACCTTTCCCCCAAAGGCTGGAAACTCTTCAGCAGAACATGTCATAGCTTAGCAGGTGGCTAGTGCCTCCCAGGAAACTGCAGGTCCTTGAAGAACAATGGGCTTCACCTTAGTCTGCGCTCTCCACCCTAGGTGGAAGGGATTATGGCTAACACAGGAATTCCTGCTCAAAGGCTGGGAAAGGAACTTCACCTTGTCAAGTTCCTGCCAGGTGGCATGGCACCCCAATACCGGCTCTCTACATAAATATATCAACAGAAACAAAGGAGTAGCTGGGGTTTCTGTTATTAGTTTTTTTCCTTTCATTTTGTGCTCATATTGGTGGTTGTTACATGGGTTCTTAATGACACCATACTGAAATCTATATGCTTTTCCTTTCCTAGATGATTTTAAATATATAGCTATCACAAGAATGCTGCCCATCTTCATTGAGAGAGCTTTGCTGAGGTGATGGCTTTTGAGGTGTGCGCTCACTTGCATGGTGTTATCAATTAATGTATCTGGGTCAATAGAACTGTGAGACTGGTCAAGGCACTGTTATAAAGGATAATATACAGTGAGTCCTCCAGTGAAGTGACTTATAAAGGACATCATCCAGTAAGTCCTCTACCAAAATGACTGTCTCTCTGCAGCCCATAACCTTGTACAATATTTTATTATCTGAACCACATTTACTCTCTATTCAGAAACTTTAAATAAATCCCCACTTTCTATTTTGACAAATTGAATTTTGTTTCTGACACCATTCCTCCTGTGATTAAAAACAGCCTACTTTATGTGAATGGTTTAGCTTCAACAACAATCATTCTTAGCATAACTATAAGTACCTTGCTATTACTGACTCATATTTACAGGATGAGTCTTAGAGGAAGCATGAACACTCTCATATTTCCAAGCACAGTTTAACTAACAGCAAGGGAAATGTATGGTTTCTTTGTTTCTGTCAAGCTTATGACCAACTCTTACAGGCCCAAAGCACTCAGGGTAATGGGTGAAGTCAAAGCATTGTATATTCTTTTCGAAGGAATAGTTGGAAACTAGACACCAATGCTTTTAAACATAGATACACTTGAGCTTGAATTTCAAAGTCTTGATTAAAATCTGTGGTAGCCTCGTTATTGGAAGCAAAGCTGGTTTTCCTGTGTTTCAAGCCTAGCTTCCTTTACCCCATTGTAGGTTTTATCCAAGAATTCTCTGGACTAATCTCTTAATTAATGTATCAGGATCTACTTTCACAAGTGTAGCTACAGATATGCTTAGAAACAGGCGAGCCTTGGAGATCTCAGAATAATGAATACACGGAACAAGATTTAGAATGAAACAAAAAAGAATAGTTTAAAAGAAATAATGTGTGGGTGTGTATGTGTAGGTGTGTTTGTGTGTGTGTTTCCTGTCATTTAAACAATGAAAGCTCTTAATGTCAGCTTCTTAAACATTCAGTTTTTATCCAAATTTTAATACTAAGATCAAAACAGAGTAGTGGATTAATATGTATTTCTCAGATGTAGCAACTTTGAAATAAGCATCTCAGACACCATGTCATTGCTGATACAAAGACCTTACTGGGTTATTTTAATTAGAATCTTGGACTTTTGTAGCTGGAACAAACCTTAGTTATCATCTATCCCAACTCTCTTGGGTCATGAAAATAAGGAAACAAAGAAAATCCAATTATTACCCAGAGACAGTCAACCACCACATGACAGAACCTGGATGAAATATATCTTTATGCCACTCATCCAGTGCTGTTTCCACTGAACTACATTATCTGTGTTTTACAGAACCCAAAATATTTTACAAATGGAAAACAAAAGAATACAGTCAGTATCTGTTGAGTCCCATCATTGAGATATAACATTAGAATTTACTTTGATTGGTAATGAGTGTGTAATGCTAAATTATAAACTTACCTTTTTTTTCATCCTCTAACTGTTTAAGCTGTACTCAATTATGTCAAATTATAATGAACATGTAACTGTCCATCAGACAGATGAGCTCAGCAGACCTTCTGAATATTCTATTATTTCATTCATGTTTGAATTCATGTAGATGACTAAATTAACATAATATAAATAATAATTATATTGAATGGAAATGTTGTGGACAGATGCAGTGCTATACCACACACACATAAACATGTATTTAACACCACACACACACACACACACACACACACACATACACACACACACACACAATCATCTCTCATGAGAGGTGAAAATACGAATAATAAAAGAAATCTTGAAGTTCTCAGTCATTTCCAGGAGTTCAAACAGACCCACTATTTTCATTAATTATACTTACCTGGGCAAGCTGACCTTTATAACTTCCAGTAAAAGACCTTACTGGCTTCCAGGAAAAAACATATCTGCCTGTCTGAAAGATCAGGTACCTAAAAGCCAAAGGTCATTTGCTTCCTACTGAATTTCTTTGTCACTACCACAGAAGTAAGAGATCTTAACTGAATGTTTCAGTGATAATTTGGCTATTGGAAGCTTACATGAGGTTTCCCTCTGGACTGAGCAGGTCCACAGAAAAGGAGAGGATATATTACCCTCAGATGTCTAGGAAAAACAGTGTCCTAATCTCTTTCCTACTTAATGCTAAACAGTTCTCATTATAGAAAGTCTTTAAAAACCAATACTTTATTTGCTTCCACTGAGAAAATGGGGTGTAAAAAGCATTTTCAGTGTTTGATAAAATGCTACCAACAGATTCACTTTGTTCTGATTGTGCTGGTGTGCCAGTCCTCTGCTGAAAGTTTCCAGCTCTACAGAGAGCAAAGGTGGTTTGCTAGTATATTCAGCCACTTAATTTTCTTATAAGCAGATCACACAAAAGTGTGGTGGTGACTCACTGAACTTCAAGGGCCAGATTCATATAGATCACGATAAATCATGGCAAATTCACAAATTCACAATGACTATCTAATTCAAGGTCATCATTTTACACACACATACACACTCATACACATGCACACAACCATACACACACACAAACACACAAAAAACACAAAAGTAAAAACCTATGGGTTGACTTTTTATTTTACACATATCTATGAGAATATTGGTCTATTTCTTATACTATAATTTCAATATGCATGTATTTATATTTTCAATAAAATGAAAAACCATTGAAAATATAAGTTTTTAATTTTAACTTTTGGTAATAAAGATTGAACCTACAGATTCTCATACACTATGTACATTCTGCACTACTAAGCAGGTCCAAACCACTTTGGTTGATTTTGAAATCTGTTATGTCAGTGAATAGACCATACAAGTACCTGTGTTTATTTTCTTTTTTACACTTTGTTGATATATTTTATTTTGACAGTTAATTAATACATTTTAGTCAATACCAATAAAGTTAGTATTTTAAACCCAAAGTGACATATAGCTAAAGGTACATTTTCTTCTTGTATCTTCTAATTCTTTATCTTCCAAAGGCAAGAATTTATACAACATATTCAACCTTGCAAAAACATTCTATTCTCAAAGTTAAACAAAAGAAAGTACAAGTATATCCAGCATTCTAATTCTTTCCTTGAAGTACCTCATGTATATATGTGTGGAAGACAGCTTTAGCTGTATGCCTACCTAAGATTCCATTGGAAGACAATACTGTAGTTTATTTAGTATGTGGTTTTTGTCATTTGTATTCAATGTGCTGTTAAGTGTATGTGATCACAAGAGGATGAATGTAGGTAGTTTGTGAGAAAAACAATAGCATTGGTGTTGCCTTATTCATATTTAAATGGGATTCCTTCTTTAAGAATTTATCAATGTCTATAATATGTTTAATCTCTCAAACACATTTGGCACATTTGGGAAAATTGTGCCAAAATGATTTGTGTGGCAAACACAGTTTAGGAGACACTCTTTTTAAGGAAAACTTTCACCTTAATTGTGATTACCTTTTGCAGCAAGTTTTAACTTTTACAAGTAACAAAAAATTCTTATGCTATTATTCCTGAAAATTAAAAAAATATGTTGACAATAAAGTTTTAAACAGTTACATAAACTATTTTATGTGTTTGTAATATTGTTCCCTAGACACTGTAATTTAAGCACTGAGGTAATTGCACCTAGAGGTAACTCTTTTGACCAAGCATTCGGAACAGGACTCCATAATCACAGATGGGACTGTTGTATACCAAAAGAGCATAGAAAACAAGATGTTCTAATTTTCGCTCCTTTATCATTGGAGAACAGAGCATTTGACCTTTCTAACATGAGAACATATAGTAACATCATCTTTGACCAGATACAGAAGACATTGAATTCCTTAGCACTTGAATCCTGGCATTCTCAGCCTCTGGAAATACAAACAATACATAAGTGTTATTTCTTATTTTTTCAGCCTATGAAATTTTATTATAGATGCCAAAATAGACTAAAACAAGTTGATTTTCTAACTGATCTCCTATAACACAAATGCTGAGTTGTTACTTCACATATATAATCATATTCATTGGCATTTTGTCCTCTAAAACATATGAATGCATTGACTATTTCCTAAGTCCAAACTGATGGAAATCTCATGAATTTCAAAAAATTATAGACAAACACAAATTAGAAAGGGATATCTCACATAAATTATCACCTTAAGTTAACAAAAGCAATCTTTTTTGATCCTTTGCATAAAATGTTCATGTTTTACAACGTTAGGGGAAAAAAATGAAAACACATTCAAGAAACAGGCAATAAAAGACAGTAAGTCAAAGAATTCTTAGGTTGGTGAACAAAGGCATTCTAGTCGGCCTGGGAAAAGCAACTGGCAAAACACTACTGTAGTTGGATATGACATCATTGAAGAAGAGTGCAGAAGTGCCAGTCATCACTGGAGATACTGGACTGTAGCTTGAGAATATCTGCCAATATGTTCTTTAGTACAGAATGATTTGATTGGTTGATGTTCTTTGGGTTCCAAATTCTCTCCAGATAAAAATTACATTTCAGGTCATGGGAGCAATTTTCAAAAAAAAAATATATATCATGTTCAAACACACAAAAACAATCAAAGGTGTTTCTCTCCTTCCTTACCTGATGCAGAGAATTAATAACAACTTTAATATATATATATATATATATATATATATATATATATATATATTCACATATATGAAAATGCTTCTGGAAATTATGTTTGCAAAAATGAAAGGTACTAAGTATGCTCCGTGTTTCATGGTGACACTAACAATTCTTTGTTTAGATGGTTTTTATATACCTTAGAATGTTGAAAGGAAGATAATGAGAAAAATAACTGGTGTGTTTTTTTCAAATGCAATTTGTTATGTAATGCCACAAGACATTGAATGAAGCCAAATTCATCAAATATTATTTACCAAGCTTTGGTATCACCATTACATAATCTTCAGTTCTGGGTCCAGCTCTTCCTATATGGCTACTCTTGACCTTAACTTTCTTGTTTATAAATTATTGTTTCTATTAGCTTCTTAACACAAGAACTTATGTAAGTGTCCACTATGGAAATACATTGTTGGAATGAAAGAAAGTACTGTGTGTATTGTGGATTTTACCTGCAGAAAGTAATCGTGACGTGCATGTGGAATACAAAGTAGATGGAAGTTTCAGAGGTAGATGAAGGACTGCTGTAGAAACAAGAGTGAGGCCCTTACAGACTTTGGTTTTGATTCAGTGGAAATTGAAATGAAATAGGAGTAACATATGAAAGAAGATGTCTTAACTAGACTTCTATTATTATAATAAAATATCATGGCCAAAAGCAACCTGGGAAGGAAAGAGTTTATTTCACTATATAGCTTACTTATAGTCCATCATGTCAAATGTCTGTAAGAGAATGGAAGACAGGAACATTCAGGCAAGAACTTAAACAGAGGACACAGCACAGTGCTGCCTGATGGATTGACTTATTTGCTTTCATATACTCCAAGACCACTTGTGCAGGTACAGCACTGCCCACAGTGGGTTGGAAGCCCCTGCACATCAATCATCAATTGCAAAAATGGCCCATAAGCTTGTGTTAATCCAGTATTATTATTCCATTGAGGTTCTCTCTTATCAGATGATTTCACCGTGTGTCAATTAGATAAAACAAAAACAAACAAGCAAACCAAAACCTCTAACCAGCACAGGAAAGAAGCAGATATTTCAGACGTTTTTTTAAAAATTTTTTATTGGGTATATTCTTTATTTACATTTCAAATGATTTCCCTCTTACTGGTTTCCCCCTCCCCAAAAGTCCCATATGCCCTCTTCCCTCCCCCTGCTCCCCAACCAACCCACTCCCACCTCCCCCTCCTGGTATTCCCCTCCACTGCCACATTGAGCCTTCCAGGACCAGGCCCCTCTCCTTCCTTCTTCTTGGTATCCTTTGATCTGTGAATTGTTCCTTGGGTATTCCAAGCTTCTGGGCTAATATCCATTTATCAGTGAGTGCATATCATGTGTGATTTTTTGTGAATGGGTCATCTCACTCAGGATGACATTCTCCAGTTCCACCCACTTGCTTAAGACTTGTTTTAATAACAAGTTCATGATACTTTCATTAATGGTAGTTTCTTGACACTGATAAACTCTTGACACTGTTCTCACATAAAATCATTTAAACTAGGATATTTGCTCCCAATTTTCAAGTCACAAGATTGTACAGTTCCTTATCTGATATTCAAAGTATACCATTTTACCCCTCCTTTCCTCTGCTCTCAAGCGAAAATTAAAAATATATTAGCTAAAGTATGAAAAAGAAGTAATCACAGAAGTCATAATCCCTGCTGCAACATACAGTTTTAACTATATATTTGTGTTTCATCATTTCTAAAGAACACTTACCTAGCAGTAGTTTTTTTCTGCATTAATGGCTCACATGAAAAAAGAATAAAAATGTTGTCAAATGTAAGCCACTTCACCTATTATTATAAACAATCATAAGGTGTGTGCATGTTGAGAATGAAAAGAATAAAGTCTTCTTAAGAACCAAACAAATTTGTTAATGTGACTAGAATCATGACATTTTCCAAATAGAAAATGCTTGTAGATGCTCTCATAATTTCTCCAGAAATTAAACAAAACAAACAAAATCTAAATTCCAACACACACACACACACACACACACACACAAACACAGGTTTTATAATCACAATCTCTCTTAATTTCTCATCTCAGAATCTCAGGTATGGTACATTAAAACTTCAGAATAATTATGAAATATCCAGAAAGAAAGAGAATAGCTACTTGCTATACTGTAAAGTCAACCTAATTAGGTGACAAAATGTCATACTACATACGACTGTGAGAACCCTGTCAGAAACAGCAGGCCAGCTCCCCATGACCAAGGGGAACACAGTTGGACAAGAACTTTCCATTCCACCCATGACTGCCTGGTGTAAGGACAGATATGGAAATGGGCTAAACAGAGAGCTACCCTGCCTAGGGTGAGGACAGAGAGGGAAGTGACTCGGCAAAAAGACAATGCCAGGAAATACCAGGAATACCACAAGGTGGGTAGGACAGGACCAAATGACAGAAACAACCTCCACATTTGAGTTGACCAATAATTTTAAATGTTGCTCAGGGTAACCAATCACAGTCATCCAACTCAGGAGACCGCTGAACTCCCCGCCAAAATGTTTATAAAAAGGGCATGCTTTGTGAGCTCGTGATCTCCTGTTGCCTGCATGCTAGGGGACCCCAATGTACACTGGAACATTAAACCTCTTGCGGATTGCACCGATTCCGGTCTCTGTGGCCTTATTGAGTGGGCGTCTTCTGACGAACTCTAACATCAACATTGAAGTCTCATTTTGGTTGAGTTATGGTTTGAGTGTGAAAAGTCTTCCACAGGGTTATATGTTTAAACCCTGATCCCCAGAAGGAGTTACTCTTTGGGAAGGTTGTGTACTTTTAAAGAGATGGAACACAGATGAAATGGATTGCTGAGGAGAGAACACATAATTTATAGCCTAGCATTGTTTCTAAACTAATCTCTCTCCTTCCTTGTCCACAAACACAAGTCTCATTTGCAGATGTTGGGAACGCCACCTTGCTTTTTCCACCATGAAGCAGTAATCCAAAAGAAGTACTAAGCTACTCCCCTGCTACTTCTGTCAGATACTTTGTCACTAAAACAAGAAATGTGTTTCTGTAGCTATGCTGGGAACCCAGAAGTATCAGCCTCCTCCTTTACTCACCCCCTTTCCCCCAAAGAAAAAAGAGAGAAGAAATCAATTAAGAACAAAGCTACCTTGGCTGTTATAGATCTGGTGATCAGCTTACTTTTGAATGGACTGTATAGATTTCTGTAATGGTCACAATAATCATGAAGGACTCTCTCCAGTATCTTAGGACATATCAACCCTGGGGGGAGATTGTTCTACAATCTAATTCTGAGAGAAATATTTTTGAAAATAATACTTTCCTAACCAATCTGGGCAAATGGAAACTGATGACTTACAATAATACAGAATAGCATTGTGGAGCAAAATACTTAGCTTTCATGTTGGTCTCAAGGATAAAAATGTAGAAATGGAAATTTGCAACATGTTGCCTAGGATTTGACTTAATTAAACCAGATTTTATTTGTAAGAAGTGGTCAATGGCCATCAGATTTACTTTCATGGGGATATACTGATGAAATAACAGTCACTCATCCCGTATTACCAAAGATGGTGAGCTCCAGCCTCCTCTTAGCATACTATAACTATAATTAATGGACTTTGATACATAACATATGACAGAACAATATGAAAGTTATCACCTTGGATCACACATCTGAGTTGATTGAACCTAAAGCTTTGGCTAGAGGATGACAGTGCTTACATTCCCATGGCAATCTTATAAGGAAGTTGTGTCACTGTTTCTGGGCATGGCTTTCCCTTTGGATGCTGCAGAGATTTTCTAAGATTAAAGTAGCCCATCTTACCCTCTTCTCATTAAACATAAAATACTTTTTAAAAAAAACTTTCCTGTCTTAGAGAAAATCTGAATGACTCAATGTGAAACTACTGATTGTTATAAAAGAGTCTGTAAGCTCTGGAGCCTCAAATCCCAGAATATAATGTACCTCAAAACTATATGAGCAAATGTATGTGAATTTTTTAAGGGATTTTATAAATGGATAAGCAGGAAAAATGTATTCTTTTTTTCCTCAACTGCATTAATTATGATGAGTCCCTAACAGCCAGCAGATGTGAGTTATATGCTGTCTCCCCTCACCCACCAGCTCCATTGCCTTTCTTCCTGAGGAGGCCTGCCAGGACCCAGGAACATTCAGGTTTAGCAATCTGTGGACTTCTTGGTTCATGTAGGGCAAGGCCAATAGCAGTGATCTTCACTTTGCTTCCTAAGCTCCATCATCAGACCCACAGCTCTGCCTCCCTTCCAAGGGAGGCCTGCAGGACACAAGGAACATTCAGTTCTACCTGGGACACAGCCAGCAGAGGAGGGAGCAGCCTGTTCTTTCCTGAGTTCCATTGTCAGACCCAAGAATCTGACTGACTCTCAAAGATCCTGCTGAAGATACAAGAAGGAAAACTCCAACCCAAGGAGCCTAACTACAGCCAAGAAATTACAGGAAATAAATAACACCACAGCATCAAATGCACACACACACACACACACACACACACACACACACACACACACACACTACCAACAACTACAACACCAAAATAACAGGAATCCTTGGTCATAAATATCTCTTAACATCAATGAACATCAATGAAAAGATTGGCTAAGAGAATGGATATGTAAACAAGATGTATCATTCTGCTATATACAAGAAACCTACCTCAGCAACAAAGATAGAAACTACCATAGAGTACAGTTAAGGGATGGAAAAGAGTTTACAAGTAAATGGACCTCAGAAGCAAGCTAGAATAGCAATTGTAAATAGAATTTCACTCAGAAGTACTCAAAAGAGTTGGAGAAGGACACTTCATACTCATCAAAGGAAAATCCATTAAATAGTGTTTTAATTTTGAACATCTGTGCTCCAAATGCCAGGGAAACCAAATTGGTAAAAGAAATATTACTAGAGTTTAAACAACACATCAAATCCCACATATTATTAATGGGAAGCTTCAACTCAAACACCCTAATCTCACCAATTGATGGACCATCGAAACAGAAACTAAAAAGAGAAATAATGAAACTAACAGATATTATGAATCAAAAGAACCTAACAGATGTCTACAAAACATTTCACCCAAACACAAATGAATATATCTTCTTCTCAGCAACTCACAGAACCTTCTACAAAAGACACAAGAAAATCAAAATTGCTACTTATATCTTACATAACTACTATGGTTTAAACAAGGAATTTGACAATAACAGAAAGCCTACAAGTTCATGGAAACTGAACATATCTATAATTAATAACCACTGGGTCAGGGAAGAAATAAAGAAGGAAATTAAAGACTTTCTAGAATTCTATGAAAATGAAGGCACAATATACCCAAACTTATGGAACACAATGAAAGCAGTGCTAAGAAAGTTCATAGCACTAAATGCCTTCAAAAAGATATTGGAGAGTTCTTGCCTCTCTTAGTCTCTTACTCTCTTGTCTCTCTCTCTCTCTCTCTCTCTCTCTCTCTTTTGCCTCTTGCCCTCTTGGTCTCTTCCCTTCCACATTCCCTTCCCCCCTCTCTCAACATGGTCATGGCCTGCCTCTACTTCTCTACCCTCCCATTCTCTCTGCCTTTCTCTGCCTCTACTACGCCCTGAACTCCCCTCCCCATGCCCTGAATAAAGTCTATTCTATACTTAAAAAAAAAAAAAGAAATTGGAGAGATCTCATGCTAGCAATTTAAAAGCATATCTAAAAGCTCTAGAACAAAAATAAGGAAATACACCCAAAAAGAGAAAATGGCAGGATATAAACTCAAGGCTGAAACTGATAAATTAGGAACAAAGGGAACAAAAAAAGAATCAATGAAACCAAGGGCTGGTTCTTTGAGAAAATTTGCAAAATAGACAAACCCTCAGCCAAACTAACTGAAAAGCAGAGAGACAATGTTCAAATTAACAAAATCAGATATGAAAAGGAGACACAATAGAAAATGAGGAAATTAAAAGGATCATTAGGTCTTACTTCAAAAGCCTGTACTCCACAAAGTTAGAAAATCTAAAAGAAATACATCATTTTCCTGATTGATTCCATTTGCCAAAATTAACTCAAGATCATATAATAATTTCAATAATTCTATAACCCCCCCCAAAGAAATAGAAGCATTCATCAAAATCTCCCAACCACACTTATGAAACCATACCAAACCAAACCATAAACAAACTCCTCAGATCCCAATTGTTTTAGTGTACAATTCTGCCAAACTTTAAAGAAGAGCTAATATTGGTACTGCTTAAACTATTCCACAACGTAGAAACAGAAATAACATTGCCAAACTCATTCTGTGAGGTGACAGTCATACCAATTTCCCTTATGAATACTGATGTAAATGTAGTCAATAAAATACTCTCAAACTGAATCCAATACATCAAAATCATCATCTACCATGATCACATCAGCTTAATCTCTCAGATTCAGGGATGATTCAACAAATGAACATCCATCAACATAATCCATCATATAAGCAAAGTGAGGGAAAAAAACATGTGGTCATCTCATTAGATGTTGGATAAGCATTTGACAAAATCCAATCCCTCTTCATGATAAAAGCCTTGGAGAGACTAGGGATCTAAAGACAATACCTAAACACAATACAGGTAATATACAGCAAGCAGATATCCAATGTCAAATTAAATGGAGAAAAATTTAAAGTAATTCCACTAGCAGTAGGGACAAGGAAAGGTCATCTACTCTCTCCATATCTAGTCAGTATAGTATTTGAAGTTCTAGCTAGAGCAATAAGACTACTAAAGGAGATTGAGGTGATACAAATTAGAAAGGAAGAAGTTAAAGAATCTCTATTCACAGATGATAGATGGTGTACATAATAATCACAAAAATTCTACCAGAGAATTACTCCAGCTGAAAAACACCTCCAGCAAAGTGACTGGATACAAAATTAACTAAAAAAAAAAATCAGCAGTCCTCCTTTATACAAATGGCAAATTGGCTGAAAAAGAAAGTAGGGAAATAACACCCTTTATAATAGCCACAAATAATATAAAAATATTTTGGTGTAATTAACCAAACAAGTAAAAGACCCATATGACAAGAACTTCACGTCATACTCCCTGAAGAAAGAAATCAAAGAAGATCTCTGAAGAAGGAAATATCTCCTATGCTCATGGATTGTTAGGATTAACATACTGAAAATAGCTATCTTACCAAACACAATTCACAGATTAAATGCAATTCCCATCAAAATTTCAACACAGTTTTTAATAGATTTTGAAAGAGCAATTCTAAACTTCACATGAAAAAATAAAAAATCCATGATATCTAAAACAATCTTGTACAATAAAAGATTTTCTGGAGGTATTACTATTCATGATATCAAACTGTACTACAGAGTAATAGTAATTAAAAACTGAATGTTATTAGTGTAGAAAAATTAAACTGAATACATTATAATAAACCCACACCCTTATGGACAGTTAATATTTAAGAAAGAAGGCAAAAACCATATAATGGATAAGAGAAAACTTCTTCAACAAATGGTGCTGTTCTTATTATCTGCATGGAGAAAAGTGTAAATCAATCCATAAATATCACCTTGCTAAAGTCCAAGTGGATCAAAGACCTCAATGTACAACCAGATACACTAAATCTGATAGTAAAGAAAGTGGAAGATAGATATAAATACATTGGCACAGGAGACAACTTTCTGAACAGAATATCAAGAACTCAGACACTAAGATTCACAATAAATAGGACCTCATGAAACTATTAAGCTTCTGTAAGACAAAACACACCTCAACAGGACAAAATTGCAGCCTATAGCCAATCTTTCAGCTAGCTCTCAGAGCATCCCAGCTATGTTTCCTCTCTGGCATAGACTCTGTAAATGACGTGAGTCCAGCATTCCTGCCCTGCACCCAAATATCTGGTAAAGCATGACTCTTGAACTTAAATAGTTAATCAAATATATTTATGTATATAAAACTTCCAATTACAAAATGCTAATTTACAATGATAAAGGTCTTATCCCAATTTTCTTTTTTTATTATTATTTATTTTATTTTATTTTTTTAATTTACATTCAAAATCACTTCCCCTTTCACGTTTCCTCCCGCCCAAAAAGTCCCATAAGCCCCCTTCCCTCCCTCTTCTCTCCATTCAACCCCCTCTCGTTACTCTGTCCTGGCGTTCCCCTACATCCAGTCTTTCCAGGACCAGGGGTCTCTCCTTCCATCTTCTTAGAAATCTATTGATATGCGGATTGTGTCTAGGGTATTCCGAGATTCTGGGTCAATATCCCCTTATCAGTGACTGCATACCCTGTGTGTTCTTTTGTGATTGGGTTACCTCACTAAGGATGATATTTTCAAGATCTGACCATTTGCCTAGGAATTTCGTGAATTCATTGTTTTCAATTGCAGAGTAGTATTCCACTGTGTAGATATACCACATCTTCTGAATCCATTCCTCCGTTGAGGGACATCTGGGTTCTTTCCAGCTTCTGGCTATTATAAATAAGGCTGCTATGAACAGAGTGGAGCATGTGTCCTTATTGCATGCAGGTAAAGTCTCTGGGTATATGCCCAGGAGTGGTATAGCCGGATCCTCCGGGAGTGTCATGCCCAGTTTTCTGAGGAACCACCAGACTGCTTTCCAGAGTGGTTGTACCAGCCTGCAATTCCACCAGCAGTGGAGGAGTGTACCTCTTTCTCCACATCCTCGCCAACAACTGCTGTCTCCTGTGTTTTTGATCTTAGCCATTCTGACTGGTGTGAGATGGAATCTCAGGGTTGCTTTGATTTGCATTTCCCTAATGACTAAGGATGATGAGCATCTCTTTAGGTGCTTCTCAGCCATTAGATATTCTTCAGGTGAGAACTCTTTGTGTAGCTCTGTACCCCATTTTTTAGTAGGGTTACTTGCCTCTCTGGAGTTTAACTTCTTGAGTTCTTTGTATATATTGGATATTAGCCCTCTGTCGGATGTAAGGTTGGTAAAGATCATTTCCCAGTTAGTTAGTTGGTTGCCGCTTTGTCTTTTTGACAGTGTCTTTTGCCTTGCAAAAACTTTGTAATTTAATGAGGTCCCATTTGTCTATTCTTGCTCTTAGAGCATAAGCTATTTGAGTTCTGTTCAGGAAATTCTCCCCTGTGCCCATATGTTCAAGGTTCTTCCCTAGTTTCCCTTCTATTAGTTTCAGTGTGTCTGGTTTTATGTGGAGATCTTTGATCCACTTAGAATTGAGCTTAGTGCAAGGAGATAAGGATGGGTCAATTTGCATTCTTCTGCATGTTGACCTCCAGCTGAGCCAGCACCATTTGTTGAAAAGGCTATCTTTTTTCCACTGGATGGTTTTAGCTCCTTTGTCAAAGATCAAGTGACCATAGGAGTGTGGATTCATTTCTGGGTCTTCAATTCTGTTCCATTGATCTACATGTCTGTTACTGTACCAATACCATGCAGTTTTTAACACTATTGCTCTGTAGTACAGCTTGAGGTCCGGGATACTGATTCCCCCAGAGGTTCTTTTACTCTTGAGAATAGTTTTAGCTATTCTGGGTTTTCTGTTTTTCCAGATGAATTTTTGAATTGCTCTTTCTAACTCTATGAAGAATTGAGTTGGGATTTTGATGGGGATTGCATTGAATCTGTGTATTACTTTTGGTAAGATGCTCATTTTACTATATTAATCCTGCCAATCCATGAGCATGGCAGATTTTTCCATCTTCTGAGGTCTTCTTCAATTTCTCTCTTCAGAGACTTGAAGTTCTTGTCATACAGATCTTTCACTTGTTTGGTTAGAGTCACGCCAAGATACTTAATATGGTTTGTGGCTATCGTGAAGGGTATTATTTCTCTTACTTCTTTCTCAGCCTGCTTATCCTTTGAGTATAGGAAGGCTTCTGACTTGCTTGAGTTGATTTTATATCCGGCCACTTTGCTGAAGTCGTTTATCAGCTGTAGGAGTTCTCTGGTGGAGTTCTTTGGGTCGCTTATGTATACTATCCTATCGTCTGCAAATAGTGATAGTTTGACTTCTTCCTTTCCAATTTGTATCCCTTTGATCTCTTTTTGTTGTCTAATTGCTCTAGCTAGAACTTCAAGTACTATATTGAAAAGATATGGAGAGAGAGGGCAGCCTTGTCTAGTCCCTGATTTTAGTGGGATTGCTTCAAGTTTCTCTCCATTTAGATTGATGCTGGCTACCGGTTTGCTGTAAATTGCTTTTGCTATGTTTAGATATGGGCCTTGAATTCCTGATCTTTCCAAGACCTTTAGCATGAAAGGATGCTGAATTTTGTCAAATGCTTTCTCAGCCTCTAATGAGATGATCATGTGGTTTTTTTCTTTGAGATTGTTTATGTAGTGGATTACATTGATGGATTTCCTTATATTGAACCATCCCTGCATCCCTGGGATGAAGCCTACTTGATCGTGGTGAATGATCGTTTTGATGTGTTCTTGGATTCGGTTGGCAAGAATTTTATTGAGTATTTTTGCATCGATATTCATAAGAGAGATTGGCCTGAGATTCTCTTTCTTTGTCGGATCTTTGTGTGCTTTTGGTATTAGTGTAATTGTGGCTTCATAGAACGAGTTGGGTAGTGTTCCTTCTGTTTCTATTTTGTGGAACAGTTTGAAGAGTATTGGTGTTAGGTCTTCTTTGAAGGTCTGATAGAATTCTGCACTAAAACCATCTGGACCTGTGCTTTTTTTGGTTGGAAGACTTCCAATGACAACTTCTATTTCTTCAGGGGTTATAGGACGGTTTAGATGGTCTATTTGATCCTGATTAAATTTTGGTACTTGGTATCTGTCAAGGAAATTGTCCATTTCCTCAAGATTTTCTAGTTGTGTTGAATACAGGTTTTTGTAGTAGGATCTGATGATTTTTTGAATTTCCTCAGTTTCTGTTGTTATCTCTCCCTTTTCGTTTCTGATTTTATTAATTTGGATACTATCTCTGTGCCCTCTGGTTAGTCTGGCTAAGGGCTTATCTATCTTGTTAATTTTCTCAAAGAACCAACTCCTCGTTTTGTTGATTCTTTGTATGGTTTTATTTGTTTCTACTTGATTGATTTCAGCCCTGAGTTTGATGATTTCCTGCCTTCTACTCCTCTTTGGTGTATTTGCTTCTTTTTGTTCCAGGGCTTTCAGGTGTGCCATTAAGCTGTTAGTGTATGCTGTCTCCCGTTTCTTTTTGGCGGCACTCAGGGCTATGAATTTTCCTCTTAGCACTGCTTTCATTGTGTCCCATAAATTAGGGTATGTTGTGCCTTCATTTTCATTAACTTTCAAAAAGTCTTTGATTTCTTTCTTTATTTCCACCTTGACCAAGTTATCATTGAGTAGAGCATTGTTCAGCCTTCATGTGTACGTGGGTTTTCTTTTGTTTTTGTTGCCATTGAAGACCACCCTTATTCCATAGTGATCTGATAGGAGGCATGGGATTAATTCTATCTTCTTTTATCTGTTGAGGCCTGATTTGTGACCAATTATATGGTCAATTTTGGAGAAGGTACCATGAGGAGCTGAGAAGAAGGTGTATTCTTTAGCTCTAGGATGAAATGTTCTATATATATCAGTTAGTTCCATTTGGTCCAAGGCTTCAATTAGATTCACTGTGTCCCTGTTTAGTTTCTGCTTTCCTGAACGATCCATTTCAGAGAGCGGGGTGTTGAAGTCATCCACTATTATTGTGTGCGGTGCGATGTGTGCTTTGAGTTTTAGTAAAGTTTCTTTTACGAATGAGGGTGCCTTTGCATTTGGAGCATAGATATTCAGAATTGAGAGTTCTTGATGGTGGATTTTTCCCTTGATCTGTATGTAGTGTCCTTCTGTGTCTTTTTTGATGACTTTAGGTTGAAAATCAATTTTATCTGATATTAGGATGGCTACTCCACCTCGTTTCTTGGGGCCATTTGCTTGTAAAATTGTTTTCCAGCCTTTTACTCTGAGGTAGTGTTTGTCTTTGACACTGAGGTGCGTTTCCTGCATGCAGCAAAATGCTGGGTCCTGTTTACGTATCCAGTCTGCTAGTCTATGTCTTTTAATTGGGGAATTGAGACCATTGATATTAAGAGAGATTAAGGCATAGTGATTATTGCCATCTGCCATTCTTGATGCTATCTTTATGTTTGAGTGGTTATCTACTTTTGGGTTTGATTCAAGAAGGTTATTATCTCATTTTTTCCAGGGTGTTGTTTCTCTCCCTGTATTGGAGGTTTCCACCTATTATCCGTTGCAGGGCTGGATTTGTGGAAAGATATTGTGAAAATTTGGTTTTATCATGGAATATCTTGGTCTCTCCATTTATGGTGATTGAGAGTTTTGCTGGGTATAGTAGTCTAGGCTGGCATTTGTGCTGTCTTAGTGTCTGCATGAGATCTGCCCAGGATCTTCTGGCTTTCATAGTCTCTGGTGAGAAGTCTGATGTGATTCGGATAGGTCTTCCTTTGTATGTTACTTGGCCCTTTTCTCTTACTGCTTTTAGTATTCTTTCTTTGTTTAGAACATTTGGTGTTTTGATTATTATGTGACGGGAGGTATTTCTGTTCTGGTCCAGTCTGTTTGGAGTTCTGTAGGCTTCTTGTACGTTCATCGGCATCTCTCTCTTTAAGTTAGGGAAGTTTTCCTCCATAATTTTGTTGAAGATGTTTACTGGCCCTTTGAGTTGCAAATCTTCACTCTCATCTATACCTATAATCCTTAGGTTTGGTCTTCTCATTGTGTCCTGGATTTCCTGGATGTTTTGGGTTACACGTTTTTTGCATTTTGCATTTTCTTTGACTGTTGAGTCGATGCTTTCTATGGAATCTTCAGCACCTGAGATTCTTTCTTCCATCTCTTGTATTCTATTGTTGATGTTTGCATCTATGACTCCTGATTTCTTCCCAAGGTTTTCTATCTGCAAAGTTGTCTCCCTTTGTGATTTCTTAGTTGTTTCTACTTCCTTTTTTAGTTCCTGGATGGATTTGCTGAGATCCTTCACTTGTTTGTTTGTATTTTCCTGTATTTCTTTAAGGTATTTTTGCATTGCCTCTTTCAGGATTTCTTCCTGATGACCCACGTTCTCCTGCATTTCTCTGAGTGATTTTTGTGTTTCCTACTCATGGGAATCCATCTGTTGATCCATTGTCTCCTGCACTTCTTTAAGCAGTTCTCATGTTTCCTTTGTAAGGGCATCTAACCGTTGATTCATTTCTTTAAGCAATTTTTGTGTTGCCTCCTTATGGTCATCCGTCTGTTGACCCATATTCTTCTGCATTTCTTTATGCCAATTTTGTGATTCCTTTGTGAGTGCATCTACCCGTTGATTCATCTCGTTAAGTGATTTTTGTGTTGTCTCCTTGTGCGCCTCCATCTTTTGATCCATGTTCTCCCGCATTTCTCTAAGCGATTTTTGTGTTTCCTTTGTAAGGGCTTCTAACCGTTGATTCATGGTCTCCTGTAACTCTTTATGAGATTTATTTGTGTCCTTCTTGTGATCCTCTAATAGCATCATGAGAAGTGATTTTAAACCCAGATCTTTCTTTCGGGTGTGGTGGGGTATCCAGGATTTGCTGCTGTTGGAGAGTTGGGTTCGGATGGTCCCACATTACTTTGATTTCTGTTAGTAACATTCCTACGTTTGCCTTTTGCCATCTGGATACCTCTGATGTTAGTTGGTCCTGCTGCCCCTGGCTGTTGGTTGGACCTCCTGTGAGCCTGCAAAGCTATTTCTGTCCCCCCCCCTGGATTGCCAGGATTCCCCTGGCACCGATTTCTGGGGCCTGCCTGCTCCTTAGTGACTTTGGAGCCCTAATGTGCCTTGCCCCAAGTGATCTTATATTGGGGAGGCCTTGCACATCCAAAGGCTCAGCCTAGTGGATTCCTGGAGCAGAGGTCGCCAAAGGGAGGCTGGTACGCTCCTGCCCTGTGCAGGGGTGAGTGATCTCTCCTGGGGGGGAAGGGGGCGTCCCTCTGCCAGGCAGAAGTCCCACAGCAGAACTAGCATGCTGGTTACTGCAGATCTGCCCAGTACTTGGGAGCTGCACACACACAAGCCACCCGAGACCCAAGCGATATTAAGCCTGTCTGTCTCAGAACCTGGCTGTCCCAACTTCCCAGTCACTGGAGCAAAGATGGCGGAGTGCAATCTGCACACTCTCCATGGCGCCGCTCACCCTGCAGACGCGATGGCCTGCTGATCTGGCACCCAGACGACCACAGCGCTGACCCGTTCTCGGGCACAGACGGAAGCCCCAACAGGCCATGTCCCAAGTGATGTTATATTGGGGATAGGGAGCTTGTGGTACCTGTCTCTTCAGTGCAGTCTGCGGGAACAGAGGTCGTGGAAGGAAAGCTGGTAGGCTCCCGCCCAGTGCTGGGTCCCTCTGCCAGGCAGAAGTCCCACAGCAGAGCTGGCGCGCTGGTTACTGCAGATCAGCCCTGCACTTGGGAGCCGCATACACACAAGCCGCCCGAGACCCAAGCGATATTATGCCTGTCTCTTATCCCAATTTTCTAACCTCTCCAAAACACCAGAAATACGTCTGAAGCCAATTAAAATCACCAACTCATTTTTCACAAAAATGGAAAAATAAATAAAATAATTCATATGGAACAACAAAAGTCACAAGAGAGCCAAAACAATCATCAGCAAAAGTGCAATGCTTGAGAGAGTACTACTCCACCTCAAGATTTACTATGGAGCCAAATTAATAAAGATGATATGAACTTGGCATAAGCAGATTTATAGAGCAAAAGAATAATACCTAAGACCCAAATATGAGTACCTGTAACTAAAACCACTTAATATTCATCAAAATTGCCAAAAACCTATGTTGGAAAAAAGATCATCAACAAATGCTGCTGGGAAAATTGAATGCCCACATAAAGAGGAATGAAACTAGACCTACATCTATCACCTTGAACAGAAACTATCACCAGGTGAATCAAACATCTGAATACCAAACATAAAATACTAAAACTTCTAGAAGGAAGCACAGGCAGTATTCTCTAAGATCCTGATATAGGAATGGACATTCTGAATAGGAACATTTTTGCTCAGCAGCTAAAGACACCAATTGATTAGTGGAATCTGCACCCAGGAGCTGAGCTGTTCCACAGACCTCTGTGTACCGGTCCTGTCACAGAATTGGTCTCCAGAGACTGCATTGACTCCCAAGTTTGGAGGTGAGATTGTCATTTTCTCTCTGGTGACTATCTAAGGCAAATCCAGCTAAGAGTGCAGAGGGCATAGGACTGGAAGAGCAGCTGGGATGGGGTACTTCCTGTTGCCATCTGCACCCAGGAGCTGGGCTGTGCCAGGGGAGAGCTGGTCTTCCAGGGGTGATGAGACAGGCTTGAAAGCCCATAGGAGGGACAAGCTCCAGCCAGAGACAGAAGGACCAACCAACAACAGTGATAACCAGATGGCAAAAGGCAAATGCAAGAGCAATACTAACAGAAACCAAGGCGACATGGCATCATCAGAACTAAGTTCTCAAACAACAGCAAGTCCTGGATACCCCAACACCCAGAAAAGCAAGATTTGGATTTAAATTCACATCTCATGATGCTGATAGAGGACTTCAAGAAGGACATATATAACTCCATTAAAGAAATGCAGGAGAACACATGTAAACAGGTAGAAGCCCTTAAAAGGAAACACAAAAAAAAAATCCCTTAAAGAATTACAGGAAACACAACCAAACAGGTGAAGGAATTGGACAAAACCTTCTAGGATATAAAAATAGAAGTATAAACAATAAAGAAATCACAAAGGGAAATAAATCTGGATATAGAAAACCGAGGAAAGAAATCAGGAGTCATAGATGCAAGAATCAACAACAGAATATAAGGGATAGAAGAGAGAATCTCAGATGCAGAAGATACCATAGAAAACATTGACATGACAGTCAAAGAAAATGCAAAATACAAAAAACTCCTAACCCAAAACATCCAGGAAATCCAGGACAAAATGAGAAGACCAAACAAGGATTAAAGGGATAGAAGAAAGCCAAGATTCCCAACTTAAAGAGTCAGTAAATATCTTCAACAAAATTATAGAAGAAAACTTCCCTAGCCTAAAGAAAGAGATGCCCATGCACATACAAGAAGCCTACAGAGCTCCAATTAGATTGGACCAGAAAAGAAATCCTCCAGTCACATAATAATCAAAACACCAAATGCACTAAACAAAGAAAGAATATTAAAAAGCATTAAGGGAAAAAGGTCAAGTAACATATATAGGCAGACCTATCAGAATTACATCAGACTTCTCACCAGAGACTATCATAGCCAGAAGATACTGGACAGATGCCATACAGACCCTAGAGTACACAAATGCCAGCCCAGACTACAATATCCAGCAAAACTTGAAATTACCATAGATAAAGAAAGCAAGGTATTCCATGACAAAAACAAATTTACAAAATAGTTTTCCACAAATCCAGCAACTTAAAGGATAACAAATATAAAATACCAGCAAAAGGAGGGAAATGACACCTTAAGGAAAAAAAATGCCTTTTAACAAAACAAGAAGATAGCCACGTAAACATAATTCCACCTCTAATATCAAAAATAACAGGTGGCAACAATCACTTTTCCTTAATATCTCTTAATATCAAATAGGTTTCATCCCAGGAATACAGCAATGGTTCAATATACAGAAAGCCATTAAACTAATTCTCTACATAAATAAACTCAAAGAAAAAAAAAACACATGATCGTTTCATTAGATGCTGAGAAAGCATTTGACAAAATCCAACACCTCTTCATGATAAAAGTCTTAGAAAGATCAGGAATTCAAGGTCTATACCTAATCATAGTAAAAGCTATATACAACAAGGCAGTAGCCAACATCAAACTAAATGGAGAGAAAATTGAAGCAATCCCATTAAAATCAGGGACTAGACAAGGCTGCCCACTCTCTCCCTACCTTTTCAATATAGGCTCAAAGTCCTAGCCAGTATAATTAAAGAACAAAAAGGGGTTCAAAGGGCTACAAATTGTAAAGAAAGAAGTCAAAATATCATTATTTGCAGATGATAGGATAGTATACTTAATTCACACGAAAAATTCCACAAGAGAACTCCTAAACCTGATAAACAACTTCAGCAAAGGGACTGGATATAAGATTAACACAAACAAATCTGTAGTCTTCCTCTAATCAAAGGATAAAGAGGCTGAGAAATTAGGCAAATGACACCCTTCATAATAGTCACAAGCAATATAAAATATCTTGGTGTAACTCTAATGAAGTAAGTGAAAGATCTGTATGACAAGAACTTCAAGTCCTGAAGAAAGAAATTGAAGATTTCAGAAGATGGAAAGATCTCCCATTTTCATGGATTAGCAGGCTTAATATAGTATAAAATGGCCATCTTGCCTAAAGCATCTACAGATTAAATGAAATCTCCATCAAAATTTCAACTCAATTCTGCATAGAGTTAAAAAGAGCAATTTCCAAATTGATCTGGAATAAAAAAATTGAAAAAAAAAAAACAAAAACACGAAACAAAACAGGACAGTGAAAACTATTCTGAACATTAAAAAACTTCTGGGGCAATCACCATCCCTGACTTCAAGCTATACTACAGAGCAATAATGATAAAACCTTCATGGTATTATTATAGTGATAAGCAGGTAAATAAATGGAATAAAACTGAAGACCCAGAAATGAACCCACACACCTATGGTCATTTGATATTTGACAAAGGAGCTAAAACCATCCAGTGGAAAAAAGACAGCATTTTCAACAAATGGTGCTGGATCAATTGTCAGTCAACATGTAGAAGAATGCATACTGATCCATTCTTATCTCCCTGTACAAAACTCAAGTCCAAAGTGGATCAAGGATCTCCACATAAAACCAGATACATAGAATTTAATAGAAGAAAAAGTGGGGAAGAGCCTGGAGCTCATGGGCACAGGGGTAAATTTTCCTGAACAGAAGACGAATAGCTTATGCTCTAAGATCACGAATTGACAAATAGGACCTTATAAAATTGAAAAGCTTCTGTAAGGCAAATAACATTGTCAATAGGTCAAAACTGCAACCAATGGATTGGGAAAAGGTCTTTACCAATCCTATATCTGATAGCAGACTCATATCCAATATATACCTGAACTCAAAAAGTCAGACTTCAGAGAAACAAATAACACTATTAAAATATGGGGTACAAAGCTAAACAAAGAATTCACCACTGAGGAATACCAAATGACTGGCAAGCACCTAAAAATATATTCAACATCCTTAGTCATCAGGGTAATGCAAATCAAAACAATTTTGAGATTTTACCTCACAGTAATCAGAATGGCTAAGATGCAAAACAAAAGGGACAGTAGATGCTGATGAGGATGTGGAGAAAGGAACACTCCCCCACTGCTGGTGGGATTTCGAGCTGATAAAACCACTCTGGAAATCAGTTTGGCAGTTCCTCACAAAATTGGACCTGAGGACCCAGCTATACCACTCCTAGGCATATACCTAGAAGATGCTCCAGCGGGTAATAAGGACACATGCTCCACTATGTTCATAGCAGCCCTATTTGTAATAGCCAGAAGCTGGAAAGGACCCAGATGTCCCTCAACAGATGAATGGATACAGAAAATGTGAGATATTTACACAATGAAGTCTGTACTGGCTGGTTTTGTGTGTCAACTTGACACAGGCTGGAGTTATCACAGAGAAAGCAGCTTCAGTTGGGGAAGTGCCTCCATGAGATCTAGCTGTGGGGCATTTTCTCAATTAGTGATCAAGGGAGGAGGGCCACTTGTGAGTGGTACCACCTCTGGGCTGGTATTCTTGGGTTCTATACAAGAGCAGGCTGAGCAAGCCAGGGGAAGCAAGCCAGTAAGAAATATTCCTCCATGACATCTGCATCAGCTCCTGCTTTCTGACGTGCTTGAGTTCCAGTCCTGACTTCCTTTAGTGATGAACAGCAGTGTGGAAGTGTAAGCTCAATATACTCTTTCCTCCCCAACTTGTTTCTTGGTCATGATGTTTGTGCAGGAATAGAAACCCTGACTAAGACAAAGTACTACTCAGCTATTAAAAACAATGAATTCATGAAATTCTTAGGCAAAGGGATAGAACTATAAAATATCATTCTGAGTGAGGTAACCCAATAACAAAAGAACACACATGGTATGCTTGTGCTGATAAGTGGATATTAGCCCAAAAGCTCAGAATACAGAAAATGCAATTCACAGACCACATGAAATTCAGGAAGAAGGAAGACCAAAGATTGAATACTTTTATTCTTCTTAGAAGGGGGATCAAAATACCTATCGGAGGATATTAAGAGACAAAATGTGGAGCAGAGACTGAAGGAAAGTCCATCCAGAGACGGCCCTACCTGAGGATCCATCCCAAATACAGTTACTAAATCCAAACACTATTTTGTATACCAACAAAATATAGACCTAATACAGCTGTCTCCTAAGAGGCTCTGCCAGTGCCTTACAAATACAGAAATTGATGCTCACAGCCAACCAATGGACTGAGCACAGGTTCCCAATCGAATAGCTAGAGAATGTACCCAAGGACCTGAAGGGGTTTGCAGTCCCACAGGAGAAAAAACAATATGAACCAATCAGTATCCCCAGAGCTCCCAGGGACTAAACCACCAAGCAAAGAGTACATGTGGAGGGACCCATGGCTCCAGATGCATATGTAGCAGAGGATGACATCAAAGGGAGGCCATTGGTCCTGTGAATGCTCTATGCCCCAGTGTAGGGGAATGCCAGTTTAGTAAATTGGGACTGGGTGGGTTGGTGAGCAAGTAGTGGGTGGATGGACTAGTGTGCTTTCCAAAGGGAAAGGAGGAAAGAGGGATAACATTTGAAATTTAAATAATGCAAATATCTAATAGGAAAAAAAAATAAAATGTTTCTGGTACAGTTAAAGCAACAATCAATCAAATATAGAGGAAGCCCACAGAGTTGGATAGAATCATTGCAAATTATGTATTTAACGAGGATTTATATCCAGAATATATAAAGAACTCACAAAAACAAAAGAAAAATAACAACACCCCCACCCCCAAATAGGTTTAGAACTTAATACAGAGTTCTTGAAAAAAAGAAAAGTTTCAAGGAAAGATTCCTAAAGTAGTTTAACATCTCATCTGTCCTCAGCCATAACAGCCAATATCAATAAAAGAACTGACAACAATTGCTGGATGTGGAGTCAAGCATGGCCTTGGTGAGGTCAGAATGACATGGTTGCTGCCCCTGGGACCGGGCCCACAGGCTGTGAAGCTCCATAAATGTCAATGGCTTTGGTGGACTCAAAGCTTGTTTATATAATAATGTACGTTTTCACGTTCTTTGGGTAATGTCCTCCCTGTTAACGTAAACGGATAATTTGATACAAGTCCAGGAGACAAGGGTGTGTCTATATATTTAGCAAAATGGTAAATTCTGTGGTTTCCAGGACAACTCTTAAGGATATGAAAAATAAAATAAATCGAAAAACCATGAGTTTGAAAATACATAATTTCTCAAGTAGACAAAACTTTAAGGATGCAATATGAATTGTATAAGGAGTTTCACAGATGTAAAGGAACAGAGGCAAATACATTATGAGCCAGTTTTTCAGAAAGATACAAAGACAGGTACATATAAATGCAAGCAGATTCCTGAGATCAAGGTCAGCCTGGGACAGGGTGAATTTAAGTCCAGGAGTGGTCAAAATGATGATTTCCAGATATCTTATTGTCTGTGTATGCTTGTTGTTTCTTCCTAAGAGTCAAGGGGATAAGGTCATGTAATGTTGATTTGTGGGATTGTCAAGAGGGAACCTAGAATAAATAACTGAATTGATATATAGACAAAACCTGAGTTTTTTGGTTTGGTAGCAAAATATGATAGCATTTTTTGTTGTTGTTGTTTGTTTTCTTTTATTTAAAGAATTTTTTCCCTTGCAAGAGTTGAGCTGTCTATAGATCTCTGGAGATTGAACAGTTTTTCAAGAATTTTTTCCACATCATTTTTTATTTTTGTTCAAAAATCCATGGAGATTGAACACAGTTCTTCAAGATTTTTTTTTGCTATCATTTCTGATTTTTGTTAAAAAAAAGATCCATGGAGAGCAAACAAGCTCTTTAAGAATTTATTATACCTCTTTAAGATTTTTTTTTTCTAACAGGATTTCTCACCCTGGTTGGAAATCCCTAGGATTACTTAGAGAGCAAACCATTTCTTTAGAAGGTTTTTCAGCAGCTATCCAGAGAAGGTTGTCTGAAGAGCAAACACAGCTCTTGTAGAAATTTATATGAATTTCTGATTTTGATCAGAAATATCCAAGAATTACATTTAGAAGCTTCTAACAAAATTTCTGACCTGGTCATAAGGATCAAGAATCTCTTACAGCAGTTTTTCTGAGTTTAGTCAGAAACCCCATGATCTATCCAGAGAGATTTTAGAATTTTTATAGAGAGAGCTGTCTCAATCAAAAGAGACCTGTCCCAAGCAGAAAACTAGCTGTCTCAACTAGAGAGTTTTTTAGAACAGCAAAATAATAATAATAATAATAATAATAATAATAATAATAATAATAATAATAAACAACTTTCAAAAGCAGAACACAGAAGGAGAGCAATCTGGAAAATTGTCTCGAGCAGAGCGTAGGCCTTCAGCTTGTAACCCATGATTTGACTATGAATTATTTGTTTTCACTGTCCCCAGACACGCCTTCCTTAGAACCTCTTTCCAAACCCAGACCGGCCCATGGAAAAGGGAGCCATAATTCATCTGTTCTGGGTTTACAGCTACTCTAAACCCTACAACCCAGCTATACTATTCATTATCATAAAACCAAAGGCTGGACATCCTACTCTACAGATATTTACACAGCCATATTCATGGCTGCTCTATTCACAATAACTAGGACATAGAAACAACTAACATGCCCTTCAACTGTTTAATATATAATGAAAAGGAGGCAAGTAAACACTGCTTATATTATAATTTTTATATTCTGGAATACTATTCAACTGTAAAGAAAAATGAAATCATGAACATTGCAGGTAAATTGATGGGACTAGAAGAGGTCATATTGGGTAATGTAAATCATACCAAGGAGTCAAATGTTGGATGTTCTCACTCATCTGTTGTTCTCAGCTCTAAATCTTTGGTTACAACTGTATAAGTAACTGTAGAAATGAAGAAAGTAAAAGAGGACAAAGATAGGGGGACAGATATAGAAAAGAATAACAGGGTATAAATGACAATATGAGAAAATGGAAAAAGTAGGGAATGTAATTATGAAGGGAAGGGAAATATATATACAAGGAAGGAGGGCATGGTAAAATAATAGTAAGGATGTCTGAAAATTTCATGAGGAAACATAACTATCTACCTAAAATTACATGTAATATGTGTGTATGTGTGCATATATCTTAGGGTACATTAGTCTGGCTGTTATGAAATACCATGACCAAAAAACCTTGTAGAAGAAAGGGTTTATTTCACTCACAGCCCCATATAACTGTTCATTATCAATAGCAGTGAGAAATGGAACTCAGGTCAGGCAGGAAACTGGGGCAGGAGGTGATGCAAAGAATATGGAGGAGTGCTGCTTAATGGTTTGCTTTTCATGGATTGCTCACACAGCTTTCTTATAGAATGCAGGAACACCAGCCCATGAATGGTACTACCCATAATGGGCTGTGCCCTTCCCCCATTAATCACTACTTAAGAAAATGTCCTGCAGGCTGCTTACAGGCAAATCTTATGGAAGCATTTTCTCAACTGAGGCTTCCTCCTCTCTGAAGATTCTAGTCTGTATCAAATCAACATAAAACTAGTCAGTACTATACATACACACATATAGTCTAAATAATGTGTTCCAATATGGGCTGACAGAGATCTCTCCCCAAGAGCCTCAGACTATGTATCCAAATTCCAATACCAGTTATAAGTTTTACTTTTTGAATTATTGACCTGGTTGTCTAAGAAACTCTGAAAATGTGAAAGGGTACAGTTGTTTCCCTTGGGTGTTCTCTATATGTATAAGGTAAGGTAGGTCATTGTTGCTGGAGACTCCATATACTGTAGATATGTGACAGAGTATCTTGACTAGATTCGACCACAAATCTTCCTAGATTTTATGATACCAGAACCTCTCAGGCAAGTCTCCAAGGAAGAGATGTAATCAATACTCCTATGCATGAGGCCTGCAAACCAGAATAATGAACAGCATGACATGATAACCCTCATGGTGCAATAAGGTCTCACATACCTTGTCGGCAACGAATTAACTTTCTAATTGCACTTAAGATCCACTCAACAAGAAGGAAATTATGTTTGATACTAGAAACCTAGTCAAAGGCTAGTAAAATCATTTATCTAACTCAAGAAATCATTTCTAATCCAAAGCCAGCAAAATCATTTTATCAGAGCTAAAAAAAATTGCCACTTTACTAAACCAGTGCAATTACTGACTACATTCTAATCATTTATCCTTATGCTCACAAATAAGTGTAGTTCTTACTCTTGATCAAAGTTACTCCTCTTTGCAACAGACAGAGAAAATGCCAAAAACCACAACTGATCCAAAGGCAGAGTTTTAGAAATAAAAGTGTCACATAACTCCTGCACCTTAGGAGGGTGTGAAAGGACTGTAAAAGTCAGAGAAATATGAACATTGATATATCTAGAAATAATAGAGAAGCTACACTCATGAAGTCTCTTCAAGATTGCTGTCTAAACAAGACCTGAACAAGATAACACCAATAGACATGCTAACATTTTATTCTTCAGCTCTCCAGAGGATAGGATTTGATGGAGGTCTATGAAGAAATTAAAATTATTAATTCACTTTTGACTTTATTTTTTGTACACACACACACACACACAAACACACTCACACACTCCTATAGATCCTAATATAGTAGCCCATAATTTAACCAATAGTTTATAACCAACATCAAATGAAATGGAGAGAAATTCAAAGCAATTTCACTAAAATAAGGAACAATAATGTTGTCAACTCTCTATATCTATTCAATAGAGTACTTAAAGTTTTATCTAGAGCAACAAGACAACTGAAGGAAAACAAGGGGATACAAATTGAAAAGGAAGATGTCAAAGTATCAGAAATTGCAGATGATATGGTAGTATACATAAGTGACCCTAAACATTCTACCAGGGAACTCCAACAGCTGATAAATACTACACCAAAGTAGCTGGATACAATGTTAACTAAACAAACAAGCAGTAAAACAAAAATCCAGCAACACTTCTGTATACAAATGACAAATGAGCTGAAAGAGAAATTTGAGAAAAAAATAACTTTTACAGTAACCTCAGATACTATAAAATATTTTGGGGTAACTCTAACCAACCACATTAAGGATCTGTAGATAAAAATTTCAAGCTATTGAAATAGAAACGGAGGAAGATTTCTGTAGCTGGAAAGATCTCCTATGCTCAGGGATCAGAAGTATTAATAAAGCAGAGGGGGTCATCCTACCAAAAGCATTCTAGAGATTTAATGTAATCCCCATCAAAATTCCAACACAATGTTTTACAGACTTTTGAAAATTCAACTCTCAATTGCATATATACAAATAAATATATGAGCAAACACCATGAATTCTGAACAATAAAAGAACTGCTGGAGGTCTCAACGTTCCAGATTTCAAGTTGTGCTACAGTATAGGAACAAGAAAAGTGAATGGTATCAGCAGAGAAACAGACACCTTGATCAATGAAATAGAACTGAAGACCCACAGATAAATCTACATATATATGGACTCCTTATTTTTGATAAGGAATATACACTGAAAAAGACAGCATATTCAACAAATACTGCTGGTCAAACTGAGGACAGGTGACTTTCCTGGAGGTGGCCCACCATTTTTGCATGGCCTATGATGAGTAAGTTTTGAGAGGCAAGGTCCAAGAGACTTCATCTCAGGATTGCTTCTTGCAGTTGATATATCTTTCTTATCACTGGTTCATATCAATATTACTGATTCCTGGGCATTATCCCCCTCTTTAGGGAAGATTTCCTGAAGATCAACATAAAGATGAACTTTTATGAATTAGTGTTGTTTCGATGAATTAGTGATTTTTATAGAATCCCTAATTTGATTCAAATAATATTAGGAAGAATATTTTAGGAGATGATTTTATTTGTTTTGCCAGAAAGATACCATAAAGTTAGAATCATGAATATAATGTGCCTATTCTTACAGAATGACAAGTAAAGGCTGCATAATAAGGAATACAGTGGGCCTTTACAATTACACTGAAGAGAGAAATAGGCTTGGGACAAATTTGTGATCAAGGAAAAACATTCATTGTAGATCAGATCCAAGGGTGAAGCCACAGTTGTGCACTATGTTAAAGGACATGTGACTGTTGCTTTGAATTATAAAGAGCTTATAGAATGAAACAGTACTTTGAACTTGACACTGACATCCTTCTCTAACTTCCGTTTTGTGTAACATTTAATCTATGAGGCAACTTTCTGAAGAACTTTTGTCTTAGAAGGTATCAGAATGCCAGAGAGCAGGAATACTGTATAGTATCTGGTGCTCTGCCTCATCCACTCACCAAATATGGGTGTGTGGCTTGGTGAGGCTCTGCCCGATCCACAAAATGTATATAGGTATATGTCTGTTTGCCTATAGATATATGCGTAAGTATATGTGTATGCATATAAGTATGCATGAGTATGTAAGTATGAGTGTGTGTAAATCTGTGCATATTGCCTATTTAAAATATTTTCATTCTTTTCCTTACTTTTCTCTGGTTCATGAAGAAATAATGAGTTCTAAGCCTCTCTCCTGGTCAGGGAGAGGTCCTTGAGCTAGGGAGAAAAGAAATCAGTGCATATTAAAGCATAAAAAATAATAAACCAGCATTTATTAAAGCACAAATAATAAGATTATAAGGTCAGTAATCATCAGTATTTAGCCTTCAGCCAATGTTGGGTTCTGCGTAGTACCATTCCTCTAAAGGCTGGGACAGGACATGAACAACTACGCAAATCAATATAGTATTTATTCAGAAAGTTAGACATCAACTATCCTCAAGACACAGCTACATCACTCTTGGACATATGACCAAAAGTTGCTCCATTCTACCACAAGGACACTTGACCAATTATGTTCATTGAGGATTTAGTCATAATAACCAGAAACTCAAAACAGCTTAGATGTTCCTCAACAGAATAGATAAATTGATACATTTACACAATGGAGTTTTATTCAATAGTTTAAAAAGTGATATCATAAAACTTGTAGGCCAATGAATGGAAAAACATCATCTCAAATAATGTAACCCATACCTAGAGAAGTAAATATGGTACTATTCACTTTTAAGTGGATATTAACCATTATGATAACCAAGCTACAAGCTCTAGACCCTGTGGTGTTAGGTGAAGAGAAGAGAGTAAAGAGGTGTGACAGATGGATCTCCCTGAGAGGGAGAAATTAAATATATTTTAAGAGCAGAGTGAGAGTAGGTGGGGAAGGGAGCAGGTTGAAACAGGTAGAGGGGGGGGAATGAGGTGGAGGGAGAAAGTGCAAGCAGAGAAGACTGGAGTTGTTGCACTGTATTTGATCTCATTATGAACCCCAAGATTTTGTAATTTACTGAAAAAAAAACTGTTTGTAGTTGTGGTTTGGCTCAGCCCTTAACACACACATTTAATCCCTCAGGTTGGAATACTGACGAGCTCTTAGTGCACACCTCTAATCCCAAATAATGAAGGTAAAGTTAGTTTGTAGAAGGAAGCACCCATGTTTGAAACTGTTATCTAATTAAGTGGCAGACAATGTAATGAATCTGAGAAAGATTCGACAGAATAGGATACAGAAAACTGTTATGAGAAGAGAGAGGAAAAAGAGGCAAGATAAGAGGGAGCAGCCCAGAGGTGAAAAAGGAGAGGAGGCAGTTTTACTGGGACAGTTGTACAGAGACAGACTGCAGAGAGAGAACAAGCTGGACACAAGTAAAGAAAGACCAAACATGAGACTGAGGAGCCAGAAGACTAGTGAGATTGGCAAAATTAGTAAGAGGACACAGAGCAATTCAGGAGAAACCAACAGAAGTCAGATTGAATCAGTCAGCCTGGAGAGGAGTTTGAGCCAGAACAAGTGAGTTGAAACAGCCAGCCAAAGCTCAGAAAGAACTAGAAAGAATAAACATATTCAACAGTAATTCTCAGAGGCTGAAAACAGTCTAGGTCTAGATAAGATTGTACAGAGGCTAGAAGCTTCTAGGACGAGGCCTAGGTTAGAAGATGGAGGTAGTAAGCCATAGAGAAGATACTTATTTAAGGAGAATGAAAGTTACAATTTCATGGAGTTGGGAAGGTTTTTGGTGGGATGGTGTGGAATCCTAAAGCAGAGGAAACTTCCTGGAATTTTTGAAGGTAATCCTAATGGGGACTCCTAGTCATCGACTGGGTTGTATTCAATTATGTTGTTAGGCAAGGGGGCCCCTATAGAAGTCCTCAATCAATTTAAGCTGTTGCTAAGACAAAGAGTTGCCCTCTACAAACTGAGACCTCAGCTGTTGGGACTTATTACCAAGGACAACACAAACACACACACACACACACACACACACACACACACACACACACACAATTCATTGTGCATAAAGAATTCAAGCTGTTCATATATGAAACATTCTTCCCTACTGTGGTATATGAAGATATTCTGCAAATAAAAAAAACCAAAAAAACAAAAGAATCATAAATGAGAACTTTGGTGGTTTAAATAGGTTTGGCCTCCAGAGACTCATGTGTTTGAATGCTTGGCACATAGGGAGTCATGTTATTAGGAGGTAAGGCTTTGTTGAAGACAGTGTGTCACTGTGGTGTGGGTTTTGAAGTTTCCTATGCTCAAGCTATGCCCAATGTGGTATATGGTCACCTTTTACTGTCTGCAAATGAAGATGTAAAATTCTCAGCTCCATGTCTATCACCATGTCTGCTTCCACACTGCTATGCATCCTACTATGATGATAATGGACTGAACCTCTGAAACTAAAAGCCAACCCCAATAAAGTATTTTCCTTTAGAAGAGTTTGCCATGTTCATGGTATCTCTTCACCATAAGAGAAACTCTAAAAAAGACACCAACCAGTCATAAAACATTCAACGTACAATCTGTCCTGTCCACAAAGTATGCTAGAGCAATTGTGGCACTTGTCTTGTGAGAGTACCAAACTAATGTCTAATTCAATTTAAGGCCCACTCCACAGAAGGAACCCACACAGGACACTGCTAAGGTAAACAAGAATCAGAGATTAGACAACCCAGAGACCTAGGGTAAAACCAAACATTACTGCTCAATATATATAAATAACATTTATATATTATGGCATACTTAGAGATCAGTGTCTTATAAATAATCATCATAGAGGGTTATCCCAGCAGCAGATAGGAACAGTTACAGAGATGCACAGACAGACATTATGGAGAGAGAGAAAGAGAGAGAGAGAGAGAGAGAGAGAGAAAGAGAGAGACAGAGTTTAATGACAACTTTCTTCCCTCAGAGTTCAAGGGATCTTGAAGAGTTTGTAAGATCCAGAAGAGAAGGAGGACACCAGAAGGACAAGACATTGTAAGTCAATTAAGCAAGGCACATGTGAGCTCTTAGCGACAGAAGCACAGGGCCTTTGTGGGACTCCAACTAGTGTAGTATTTCTGTGGGATCCTGACTGTGAGAATGAGTAGGTGTCCGACTCTTGTATTGCTCTTGAGACTTTTTCTTCTGTTGGGTTGCCATAATAATTTCAATGTGACAGTTCTTTGCTTCATGTTATCATATTTTATTTTGCATGTTTGGTTATAATGTCTTAGAAGCCTATTCTTTTTAATGAGTGAGAGAATAGGAGTGGATCTAGAGGAGAAGACAGATGAGGATGAACTTGGATAAGTATATGGAGGGTAAACTATAATCAGGATATAGGTGTGAAAAAAGAATCTACTTTAGAAGAAAAACAAAAAAACATAATTATTTATGTAGAGTGAATTGCACAAGTCAGAAACATAGAGCACAATAGTTCTTTTAAAGGATCAGGATAATTAATTTTCAAAAAAAAATACATGTAATATTTTCATCACTTCAGAAAATTTACTTTTTATCACTTTCAGTAAATAGCACTTTGGAAGAAGAGCCGACACACATATTTATCATTATATGAATGAAATAATAAACTCTCCAATGTGTCTGGATTCTTTAATGTGACATAGAATTTTTGAGAGTCCTCCACAATGTTGCATATATGAGTAATTCATTCCCTTCAAATGCTGGAAGTATGTTATTACAAATAGACTGAAAATCCTTTTGCTTATTGATATTATAGTTTTTTTATTTTCATAGTTTCAGACTCAAGTGAAGTTGATTCTAGTCACCAATCATTTTTAATCAGTAGAGGTATTTATTAAATTGACATTATTTACAATTACAACATAATAAAAAATGAATCTTCTATAGATGGGAGGTTAGGAATTTTATACTTTGAAGTTGTTTTTTTTTTTTCCCAAGTATTTTACTTCCCCCAATTGCTAGAGTTTTTTAGAGCATCTCTCAAAAAAACAAGGTTCTACAAGGATGGCAAACAAGCACTATTCCATCACTAACATTCATATCACAGTTTTATTTTCAGTGATGTTTCTGCTTTGCCTACCATCCCTTCCCATCATCTAATCTTAACATAATATAGGATACTTTTAGCACTCAGGATTTCTTGAAAAGGTAGCTCTGCCCTTTGTGACCTTAAATTGTTAAAAATATTTCAGAATCAATTTCTATATAAAAACCTCCCTATGATTACTGATCATGGGTGAGATGAGTGACCTCAAATAACTCTTTTACCAAGCATGACGACAGGGTATGTGAGGTTCAGCAAGCATCTCAGATTCTTTTCTCTCAGCTACTAATGAGATCTGGCCCTAAGTTGCAAGTTTGGTTCATTGATAAAGTAATTAATTATAAGATTTTCAAATATCCTAGTTTTATGGAAAGAATACATACTCAGGACTCTCCTGGAATCATCTGTTAGAGGATTTCTGGCTCCAACTGGTGATTAATAAACACCTAAGTTGCTCCTTCTACCCCTTTTTACATGTGACTTTGTCTTGTCCTCAGAGGTAATTCCCTTGAAGGAAACTAGGGATGTCCATGTAACTTGAAATATTCCTGCACTGGAGGTCAATTTTCAGGAGCTATGAGAATCAATGTGGAGCATTTCTCCCTCTGCTAGTTGTGCAAATAGAGGTTCAAGATGTGGCAGCCCAGTACCAGAAAGATTTGACCTGAAGTTCATTAGAAAGTTTGATCTTTTTAAAAAAAATGAAGAAAAACTAATATGTTTGCAGGGAATGTTAAGGTCCCCTGGTTACTGATGACTGTAGAGCCAGTGATGTAAATGAGGCCTGAAATTTAAATTGCTTCAGAAATAGAAGAAACGGCAGTGTTCACTGCAGCTTTACAATAAGTGCCACTGTTTAGTGCTCCAGATTGGCTTTTCGTGTATTTATGTAAGTACATTGTGTGTCCATCTGGATCTTTGAATCTATCCATTTATATGCTTGGGTGTGTTACCTCCTTAATATCCTTCTTCCCAAGCCTCAGCGAAATGCATGAACAAATTAGGGTGGGGTATATTTTGCTAATTAGAAAACAAAGCAAGAATTTTAAGACCAGCAGGAGATCTCTATGCCCGTTATGGAAGGGCTTAATGTATGCTTTTGGAACACATAAATCTTAGCTTGTCCTGAACACTCCTATTAAGGCATCACAGCACCCTCCAGGGCAAATCACTACTTACTATACTCTGAAAACTGCAATTCTGTTAGATGCAGCATCCTACATCTTTAGATGAGGGGTCCACGCTCCCAGAAAACTGTGCAGAGGCCTAGGAATCCATCCAAAACTAAAATGTTATCATGCAAGAGAACTACAGGAAAAGTTTGAAGAAGAGATAACCCAAAGCAGTCTCTTGCATCAGTCATTAATTTTCAGTTTCTCATCTCAATTTTCATCCAAGAAACTTTTGACCATAAGGGCTATAGAGTTAGAAGGTGCTAGAACCAGTAGAGAGCATGTATGTTCCCCCTGCATTCTCCTAGCTATAGCTATGAAGCCATGAACCTCTTATAGGTCCTCAAGTCCCATGATGGCTTAATTTCATTAAAGCAAGGTGGACATGAAAACATCAGTTACTACTATCTATTGTCCCTGGTATTGTGGCTAAAATATTTAAAACATACCATAAACTCAACATGAACACTAGATATTCTTACCACTCTATGGAATGGGTGTTTTTATTCTGAAAAACATTTAAAACTTTTTTCAAAATGTCTTTCATATTAGAACCAAAGATGCAGATAAATGAAAGATAGCTTTGATTCTGTCTAATACTGGGCTCTATTTCCAAGTGATGTACTTTTGCCGAACAATTATTCATAACTAACACTTTTTCATTTAAAAGGATGGTTTCTGAGCTAAGAATGTGTTCTTGCTTCTTGTGTAATATCCTGAGATACTGTTCCTTTACTGTATGTCACACATATGAAGTGGGGATACCACCTTCTTCCTTACCGTGGTCTCAAAAGGAGCACTGCTAAAGAAACATTTTTACAAATATTTGTTTCATTATTCATGCATACGCTCAGTCCATAAGCAGTTCACACCCATATTTACCTCCACTTATACTCTCTTTCCTTAAGTATATCTCTTCCTTAATTCTCAAACTCTTAAAGATCTCTTCAAAATGCCTTTGCTAGATTCTCTCACAGACTTGCCATGTTTCTAAACTCTCATGTGCTTCTTCTGTGCACTAATCTTTCCATGTTTTCCTGCCTCCAGTACAACTGGAAAAATTACTCATAGTTCATACTTGACCTATGACATCAGACCTAGATTCTTTTCTCTTGTTTTATAGACTATCATACTCATTAAAACTACAGGTTTTAAAAATATATTTCATTAAAATATACAGTTCTGTGAAGATAAATATATATATACTTCATACACACACACACACACACACACACACACACATATATATGTCCATAATCTCAACATGTTGATACTTTTATTAGAAATTGAATTTGATCAATATTCAGTTTCTTCATATGGTCAACTGTAAGATCTATTCCATTTGAACTCATTCCAAGAAGCAGTTTGGTAACCTGCAAACATTTGAATGATTTAAAATATCACAGCTGACATGCAGAATGTGATTTCGAACAAAGACTACAACCTTCAGCACACACGCACACACACACACACTATACATATATATATATATATATATATACATATATATATATAATTTCCTTTCCCTCTCTTCAAACTTTTCTTGTGTATTCCACCTCAAATTCATGGACCCATATACTCTTAGTTATTTTTGTTACACACACACCCACACACAAACATATATTTATAAATACAACCATCTAAATTTATTTACTGTTGCCCATATGTAAGATGTGTTAGTCAACCTACTGGTTGACTATTTTATTCAAATTGTTCTATTCCTCAGTCTTAGTCCCACAACCTGTAAAATATATAAAGAAAATAGTCAATCTTACAGTGTGTGTTCCTGAATAGAAACATCTTTTAGGTTTGGGAAATGTAAGCAAAATGTACTGCCTTTTCCATCAATGTATTAACCAATGCTCTTATCCAAGTTTTGTTAGTATTTGGTTGTTATCAAACTGAGAAGAACATTAAAAGAAATCTGTAAGATGTTTTTCAGGATGTATTTATTGAGGTAGTTAGGCACTTTTACTCTTTACTGATCATTTTTTGCTCACTTTCCAAGACCTACTTATTCCTCTGTTGTTAACTTCAGTGGTGACAATAGATAGCATTCCTTAGAGAATATTTTGTTTCCTTTTCTCTCCACTTTATATTCTCCCTCCCTGCTATAACCCCTTAAGGGACTTGTCTAGTGTATTCTCCAGAACATAAGCTATCAGGAATCATTGGAAAGATGAATGTGAGATCAGAGAACCTGGGAAGTCTCTTTGTGCTTCAGGCCACAGTTCATTAGCAGCACCTTTTGGTGATGGAATGGTTCCACGAAATAGCAGGTCTACTTTAATCCTTACTGCAATCATTTGCCTACTAGTATCACTGAGAAGGTAGTGGTAAAGATTTCTTTTTTTAGGAATTAGCTTTGATCATGTCACTTCCAATTATTGTTGAAAGCCGACAAGGTATAAATTATAAATAAATTGATTAATGAGGAACTCAGATTAGTTTAGCTGTTACTCATTATAGCCATGCATTTTAAAAAGTCATTTAAAGGAAGTGATGAAATTATATGAAAGAATTTTTATGATAGGATGTGTGTGTGTGTGTGTGTGTGTGTGTGTGTGTGAGAGAGAGAGAGAGAGAGAGTTGTGTATGCATCTCTGCAAATGAATATGGAATAATACTCATATGTGTCAGAGTGTGCATAGGCTAGAAGTCAATATCCAAATAACTTTCTTATTCATCTTTCCACCTCATTTTCTGAGAATCACTCAATAGACCCGAAGCTTAGTATTTTAGCTAGATCAGTTACTCAGAACTGATGGGACGTGCCTGGCTCTATCCAGAGGATATGTGTCTTAGAGATAAAGCTAGCTATTTATTTTTTAAAACCTGGTTTTTGAGGATCTAAGCTCAGGTCCTAAAGTCCCTACTCTGTCTCCTACTGGTTGATAATTTTATTCAAATTGTTCTATTCCTTAGTCTTAGCCCCACAACCTGTAAAATATATGAAGAAAATAGTCATCCTTACAGTGTGTGTTCTTGAATAGAAACGTCCTTTAGGTTTGGGAAATGTAAGCAAAATGTACTGTCTTTTCCATCAATGGATTAAGCAAGATAAACTCCATTCAAAAAATGTAAAGAAGTTTTATGGCAGATATTCCAAACACTCTATGGTCAGCAATACTTGTCATCAAAATATGTGCCTATGCAGTCAGCCCTAAACACATATTGCATGAGCAACAGTAAATAAATTCAGAGGGTTGTATTTATAAATATATATGTTTGTGTGTGTGTGTGTGTGTGTGTGTGTGTGTGTGTGTGTGTGTGTAACAAAAATAACTAAGAGTATAAGGGTCCATGAATTTGAGGTGGGGTACACAAGAGAAGTTTGAAGAGAGGGGAAGGAAATTATATATATACTGTGTGTGTGTGTGTGTGTGTGTGTGTGTGTGTGTGTGTGTGTGCGTGTGTGCTGAAGGTTGTAGTCTTTGTTCAAAATCACATTCTGCATGCCAGCTGTGTTATTTTAAATCATTCAGATTCATAAGACTCTGAGGGGTCAAGCTTTAACCACACAAAGTGAAATGGAGGACTGTTTTGTGCTTAGAATAAAACCCCAGTGGTAGACCCCCTGTGTGTGCTTGCTTTCTTAATTTGGTACAAATAATCTACCCTTCTTCAGCAGAAAAAAAAAATTGTATTGCTGAAATACTTTGGATTGTGTGTTCATTTTTTCTTTGAGATCCCAGACCCATTTATGACAAGAAGTAGCAGCCACTTCAGAAGGCACAGTGGGGCACTGCTATCATCCTTACAATACCAAAGAAAAATTGCAGCTCAGAAATGTGAGATTGTATGCCCTGTAGCTGGTGCATGAATGAGGACAGAATTTGAACTCAGACTTATTTAATTCCATATCTCAGACTTTTTTCCTAGTTTGTCAATGATAATTCCAGTTTCATGAAGTGATTAGTCCTTATTATACAATATAGTTCCTTGCATCTTCTCATTTCTTTTTTTTTATATTTTTATTTACATTCAAAATCATTTCCCCTTTCCCGTTTTCTCCCTCTCTGAAAGTCCCATAAGCCCCCTTCCCTCCCTCTGTTCCCCATTCAACCCCCTCTCGCTTCTCTGTCTTGGCATTCCACTACATCCAGTCTTTCCAAGACCAGGGGTCTCTCCTTCCATCTTCTTGGAAATCTATTGATATGCGTATTGTGTCTAGGGTATTCCGAGATTCTGGGTTAATATTGCCTTATCAGTGACTGCATACTATGTGTGTTCTTTTTTGATTGGGTTACCTCACTAAGGATGATATTTTCAAGTTCTGACCATTTGCCTAGGAATTTCGTGAATTCATTGTTTTTAATTGCAGAGTAATATTCCATTGTGTAAATATACCACATCATCTGAATCCATTCTTCCGTTGAGGGACATCTGGGTTCTTTCCAGCTTCTGGCTATTATAAATAAGGCTGCTATGAACATAGTGAAGCATGTGTCCTTATTGCATGCAGGTAAAGCCTCTGGGTATATGCCCAGGAGTGATACAGCCGGATCCTCCGGGAGTGTCATGTCTCATTTCTAATCACACTGTGGGCTCTGTTTTAGGTTTTTTTTTTTTTTTTTTTTTTTTGCACTACTACAACAAATTACTCCAAATGTGATTGCATCTCATTTTCTCAAATAGATAGATGCCATCTACATTTAAAAACAGACACCTCAGAATTATACATCATACAAAATTTGGACCTAATGGATATCTGATGAAGATCCCACCTAAACACCAATGAATATACTTTCCACATAATGGTATCATGAAGCTTCTCAAAAATTAGATCACATGCTGATCATTATGCAATGGAACATAAAATGGATGGCAAATAAAACTCCAGTGAATATATATATATATATATATATATATATATATATATATATATATATTATTATGGGCATGAATAAAACTTAATACTGAGTGATAAATGAGTCAACAAAGAAATCAAGAAGAAATAAAACTATTTATGGTACTAAATAAAAATGAAACTACAACAAAACAAAAAGCTTTCAGGCATATTAAAAGCTCTAAGAAGAAAGTTCATAGACTTAAGTGCCCACATAAAAAATCAGAAACACAACAAATAAGTGACTTAATGATGCAACTCAAATATTTGGTTAAAAAGAAGAAATCAAAATCAAAACCTAATAGATGAAAAGAAATTAACCAAAATTAAATGAAATTAAGTTTAACCAAGATCAACAACCTAAGGAAACCTATAGAAAATAAGGAGATGGAAAAATCTGTCTAAGAAAACAACAGGCCCAAGTGGATTCAGAGCAGAATTATATTAGACTTTCAAAGATGATCTATCTACAACATACACACTTTAAAATAATTTTTAAAAATAGAAATAAAGAGTGGCCCAGGTAGTTGGGACTGCCAGGCTCGGAGACAGACCGGCATAATATTGCTAGGGTCTCGGGCAGCTTGTGTGTACTCTGCTCCCAAGAGCTTGGCAGATCTGCAGTAACCAGCGCGCCACCTCTGCTGTGGGATTTCTGCCCAGCAGAGGGACACCCGCACTGGGCGGGAGCCTACCAGCTTCCCTTCCGCGACCTCTGTTCCAGTAGACTGCACTGAAGAGACAGGTACCCAGGTTCTCCCCAGTATAACATCGCTTGGGACACGGCCTGTTGGGGCTTCCGTCTGCTCCCAAGAACAGGACAACGCTGTGGTCATCTGGGCGCCAGATCTGCTGTAGGCCATCGCCTCTGCAGGGTGACCAGCACCACCGAGAGAGTGCAGAGTGCACTCTGCCATCTTTGCTCCAGTGGCTGGGAAGTTGGGACTGCCAGGCTCAGAGAAAGACAGGCATAATATCGCTTGGGTCTTGGGCAGATTGTGTGTACCCTGTTCCCAAGAGATGGGCAGATCTGCAGTAACCAGCGTGCCAGCTCTGCTGTGGAATTTCTGCCTGGCAGAGGGACGCCCCCTCCCCCCCAGTCTGGGATAGATCACACACCCCTGCACAGGGCAGGAGCCTACCAGCCTCCCTTTGGCGACCTCTGCTCCAGGAATCCACTACACTGAGCCTTTGGATGTACAAGGACTCCTCAATATAACATCACTTGGGGCAAGGCACATCAGGGCTCCAAAGTCACTCAGGAGCAGGGCAGGCCCCAGAAATCTGTGCCAGGGGAATCCTGGTAATCCAGGGGGGGCAGAAATAGCTTTTCATGCTCACAGGAGGTCCAACCAACAGCCAGTGACAGCAGGACCAACTAACATCAGAGGTAACCAGATGGCAAAAGGCAAACGTAGGAATGTTACTAACAGAAATCAAAGTAATATGGCACCATCCGAACCCAACTCTCCAACAGCAGCAAGTCCTTGATACCCCACCACACCCGAAAGACAAGATCTGGATTTAAAATCACTTCTCATGATGCTATTAGAGGATCACAAGAAGGACACAAATAAATCTAATAAAGAATTACAGGAGACCATGAATCAATGGTTAGAAGCCCTTACAAAGGAAACACAAAAATCGCTTAGAGAAATGCAGGAGAACATGGATCAAAACATGGAGGCCCACAAGGAGACAACACAAAAATCGCTTAAAGAAATGAATCAACGGGTAGATGCACTCACAAAGGAATCACAAAAATTGCATAAAGAAATGCAGAAGAATATGGGTCAACAGACAGATGCCCGTAGGGAGGTAACACAAAAATTGCTTAAAGAAATGAATCAGCGGGTAGATGCCCTTACAAAGGAAACACAAGAACTGCTTAACGAAATGCAGGAGACGATGGATCAACAGATGGAATTCCATGAGGAGGAAACACAAAAATCGCTTAGAGAAATGCAGGAGAACGTGGGTCAACAGGCAGAAATCCTGAAAGAGGTAATGCAAAAATACCTTAAAGAAATACAGGAAAATACAAACAAACAAGTGAAGGATCTCAGCAAATCCATCCAGGAACTAAAAAAGGAAGTAGAAACAACTAAGAAATCACAAAGGGAGACAACTTTGGAGATAGAAAACCTTGGGAAGAAATCAGGAGTCATAGACGCAAACATCAACAATAGAATACAAGAGATGGAAGAAAGAATCTCAGGTGCTGATGATTCCATAGAAAACATCGACTCAACAGTCAAAGAAAATGCAAAATGCAAAAAACTTGTAACCCAAAACATCCAGGAAATCCAGGACACAATGAGAAGACCAAACCTAAGGATTATAGGTATAGATGAGAGTGAAGATTTGCAACTTAAAGGGCCAGTAAACATCTTCAACAAAATTATGGAGGAAAACTTCCCTAACCTAAAGAGAGAGATGCCAATGAACATACAAGAAGCCTACAGAACTCCAAACAGACTGGACCAGAACAGAAATACCTCCCATCACATAATAATCAAAACACCGAATGTTCTAAACAATGAAAGAATATTAAAAGCAGTAAGAGAAAAGGGCCAAGTAACATACAAAGGAAGACCTATCCGAATCACATCAGACTTCTCACCAGAGACTATGAAAGCCAGAAGATCCTGGGCAGATCTCATGCAGACACTAAGACAGCACAAATGCCAGCCTAGACTACTATACCCAGCAAAACTCTCAATCACCATAGATGGAGAGACCAAGATATTCCATGATAAAACCAAATTTTCACAATATCTTTCCACAAATCCAGCCCTGCAAAGGATAATAGGTGGAAACCGCCAATACAGGGAGAGAAACAACACCCTGGAAAAAATGACATAGTAACCTTCTTGCTTCAAACCCAAAAGTAGATAACCACTGAAACATAAAGATAGCATCAAGAATGGCAGGTGGCAATAATTACTATGCCTTAATCTCTCTTAATATCAAAGGTCTCAATTCCCCATTAAAAAGACATAGACTAGCAGACTGAATACGTAAACAGCACCCTGCATTTTGCTGCATGCAGGAAATGCACCTCAGTGTCAAAGACAAACACTACCTCAGAGTATAAGGCTGGAAAACAATTTTACAAGCAAAAGGCCCCAAGAAACGAGCCTGAGTAGCCATCCTAATATCAGACAAAATTGATTTTCAACCTAAAGTCAACAAAAAAGACACAGAAGGACACTACATACTGATCAAGGGAAAAATCCACCAATAGGAACTCTCAATTGTGAAGATCTATGCTCCAAATGCAAGGGCACCCTCATTTGTAAAAGAAACTTTACTAAAGCTCAAAGCACACATGGCACCTCACACAATAATAGTGGGTGACTTCAACACCCTGCTCTCTGAAATGGATCGTTCAGGAAAGCAGAAACTAAACAGGGACACAGTGAATCTAATTGAAGCCTTGGACCAAATGGAACTAACAGATATATATAGAACATTTCATCCTAGAGCTAAAGAATACACCTTCTTCTCAGCACCTCATGGTACCTTCTCCAGAACTAACCATATAATTGGTCACAAATCAGACCTCAACAGATATAAGAAGACTGAACTAATCCCATGCCTCCTATCAGAATACTATGGAATAAGGGTGGTCTTCAATGGCAACAAAAACAAAAGAAAACCCACGTACACATGGAGGCTGAACAATGCTCTACTCAATGATAACTTGGTCAAGGTGGAAATAAAGAAAGAAATCAAAGACTTTTTGAAATTTAATGAAAATGAAGGCACAACACACCCTAATTTATGGGACACAATGAAAGCAGTGCTAAGAGGAAAATTCATATCCCTGAGTGCTGCCAAAAAGAAACGGGAGACAGCATACACTAACAGCTTAATGGCACACCTGAAAGCCCTGGAACAAAAAGAAGCAAATATACCATAGAGGAGTAGAAGGCAGGAAATCATCAAACTCAGGGCTGAAATCAATCAAGTAGAAACAAATAACACCATACAAAGAATCAACAAAACGAGGAGTTGGTTCTTTGAGAAAATCAACAAGATAGATAAGCCCTTAGCCAGACTAACCAGAGGGCACAGAGACAGTATCCAAATTAATAAAATCAGAAACGAAAAGGGAGAGATAACAACAGAAATTGAGGAAATTCAAAAAATCATCAGATCCTACTACAAAAATCTGTATTCAACACAACTGGAAAATCTCGAGGAAAGGGACAATTTCCTTGACAGATATCAAAGACCAAAATTAATCAGGGTCAAATAGACCATTTAAACCGTCCTATAACCCCTGAAGAAATAGAAGTTGTCATTGGAAGTCTTACCACCAAAAAAAGCACAGGACCAGATGGTTTTAGTGTAGAATTCTATCAGACCTTCAAAGAAGACCTAACACCAATTCTCTTCAAACTGTTCCACAAAATAGAAACAGAAGGAACACTACCCTACTCGTTCTATGAAGCCACAATTACACTAATACAAAAAGATCCGACAAAGAAAGAGAATCTCAGGCCAATCTCTCTTATGAATATCGATGCAAAAATACTAATAAAATTCTTGCCAACCGAATCCAAGAACACATCAAAACGATCATTCACTACGATCAAGTAGGCTTCATCCCAGGGATGCAGGGATGGTTCAATATAAGGAAAGCCATCAATGTAATCCACTATATAAACAATCTCATAGAAAAAATCCACATGGTCATCTCATTAGATGCTGCGAAAGCATTTGACAATATTCAGCATCCTTTCATGCTAAAGGTCTTTGAAAGTTCAGGAATTCGAAGCCCATATCTAAACATAGTAAAAGCAATTTACAGCAAACCAGTAGCCAGCATCAATCTAAATGGAGAGAAACTTGAAGCAATCCCACTAAAATCAGGGACTAGACAAGGCTGCCCTCTCTCTCCATATCTTTTCAATATAGTACTTGAAGTTCTAGCTAGAGCAATTAGACAACAAAAAGAGGATACAAATTGGAAAGGAAGAAGTCAAACGATCACTATTTGCAGACGATATGATAGTATACTTAAGCGACACAAAGAACTCCACCAGAGAACTCCTACAGCTGATAAACACCTTCAGCAAAGTGGCTGGATATAAAATCAACTCAAGCAAGTCAGTAGCCTTCCTATACTCAAAAGACAAGCAGGCTGAGAAAGAAGTAAGAGAAATGATACCCTTCACGATAGCAACAAACCATATAAAGTATCTTGACGTGACTCTAACCAAAGAACAGAAAGATCTGTATGATAAGAACTTCAAGTCTCTGAAGAAAGAAATTGAAGAAGACCTCAGAAGATGGAAAAATCTTCCATGCCCATGGATTGGCAGGATTAATATAGTAAAAATGACCATCTTACCAAAACTAATACACAGGTTCAATGCAATCCCCATCAAAATCCCAACTCAATTCTTCATAGAGTTAGAAAGAGCAATTCAAAAATTTATCTGGAATAACAGAAAACCCACAATAACTAAAACTATTCTCAAGAGTAAAAGAACCTCTTGGGGGAATCAGTATCCCGGACCTCAAGCTGTACTACAGAGCAATTGTGTTAAAAACCGCATGGTATTGGTACAGTGACAGGCATGTAGATCAAGGGAACAGAATTGAAGACCCTGAAATGAATCTACACTCCTATGGTCACTTGATCTTTGACAAAGGAGCTAAAACCATCCAGTGGAAAAAAGATAGCCTTTTCAACAAATGGTGCTGGCTCAACTGGAGGTCAACATGCAGAAGAATGCAAATTGACCCATTCTTATCTCCTTGCACTAAGCTCAATTCCAAGTGGATCAAGGACCTCAACATAAAACCAGACTCACTGAAACTAATAGAAAGGAAACTAGGGAAGAACATTGAACATATGGGCACAGGGGAGAATTTCCTGAACAGAACTCCAATAGCTTATGCTCTAAGATCAAGAATAGACAAATGGGACCTCATTAAATTACAAAGTTTTTGCAAGGCAAAAGACACTGTCAAAAAGACAAAGCGGCAACCAACTAACTGGGAAATGATCTTTACCAACCCTACATCCGACAGAGGGCTAATATCCAATATATACAAAGAACTCAAGAAGTTAAACTCCAGAGAGGCAAGTAACCCTATTAAAAAATGGGGTACAGAGCTAAACAAAGAGTTTTCACCTGAAGAATATCTAATGGCTGAGAAGTACCTAAAGAGATGTTCATCATTCTTAGTCATTAGGGAAATGCAAATCAAAACAACCCTGAGATTCCATCTCACACCAATCAGAATGGCTAAGATCAAAAACAAGGAGACAGCAGTTGTTAGCGAGGATGTGGAGAAAGAGTAACACTCCTCCACTGCTGGTGGAATTGCAAGCTGGTACAACCACTCTGGAAAGCAGTCTGGCGGTTCCTCAGAAAACTGGGCATGACACTCCCGGAGGATCCGGCTATACCACTCCTGGGCATATACCCAGAGGCTTTACCTGCATGCAATAAGGACACATGCTCCACTATGTTCATAGCAGCCTTATTTATAATAGCCAGAAGCTGGAAAGAACCCAGATGTCCTTCAACGGAAGAATGGCTTCAGAAGATTTGGTATATTTATACAATGGAATACTACTCTGCAATTAAAAACAATGAATTCACGAAATTCCTAGGCAAATGGTCAGAACTGAAAATATCATCCTTAGTGAGGTAACCCAATCACAAAAGAACACACATGGTATGCAGTCACTGATATGGGGATATTAACCCAGAATCTTGGAATACCCTAGACACATTTCACATATCAATAGATTACTAAGAAGATGGAAGGAGAGACCCCTGGTCCTGGAAAGACTGGATATAGGGCAACGCCAGGACAGAGAAATGAGAGAGGGTTGAATGGGGAAAAGAGGGAGGGAAGGGGGCTTATGGAACTTTCGGGGAGGGAGGAAACGGGAAAGGGGAAATGATTTGGAATGTAAATAAAAAAAACAGAAAATAAATAAAATAGAAATAAAACATCACTAGAATACTCATTCATGAAACCTGTATTACTCTAATAACCAATCACATTAAAGACATAAAAATAAAACTGCATACTAATTTTTCTTATGAAGATAGATGCAAAAAATCCACAATAAAACACTAAAAAACTGAATAAAAGCATATATTAAGAAGACCATACGTGAAGATCAAGTAGGCCTTAATCTACTAATGCAGGGATGGTACAACACACAAAGATCAAGAGATGTAATGCATCATGTGAATGATTTTAAAGACATCACACAATTTTCCCAAGAGATTCAAACAAATCATTTGAGAAGATCCAACTTTATTTCATGACAAAAGTCCTAGACAGAACAGGACTGAAGGAAACATTCCTCAACATAATAAAAGATATATACATCAACCCCACAACTTATATTACGCTAAATAGAGAAAAACTCAAAGCAATTCCATTAAAATAGGAAAGGGCTGTGTTACTATCCACACTACTTTTTAATATCACTCTCAAACCACTAACTGTAGCAATAAGGTAAGAGAAGGAAATTAAAGAAATTAAAAATTGCAAAAAAAAAGTCTAAAGTCCCTGTTTGAAGATAATATGATCTTATACATGACAAATGTCAAGAAATTCTACCAGTAAACGCTAGAAATACTTAACAGGAAAATGACTGGGTACAAAATCAAATTACAAAAATCAGTAGTATTTCTACACAGAAACAATAAGTACAACATGAAAGGTATCATGGGTACAATGTATCCAGCTTACAATTGTGTCAGAAAAATAAAACATATATCAAAATAAAATGAACCAAGGAGGTGAGAGATCTCTACCACAAAATAGTTAAAATCTCTGAAGAAAAAGATTAACAAATATAATTGAAAATGGAAAAATGGCCATGTTCATAGATCAGTAGAATTAACATTGCAAAAATAACCATACAACCAAAAGCTATTAACAAATTAAATGCAATCCCAATAAAAATTGCCATCATTCTTTATAGAAATTGAAAGAAATATCCAAAATTTCATACAAGAAAAAGTACCCTTATAGCCAAAACAATCTTTAGCAAAACAAATATTATAGGAAGAAATACCATCAGACTTCAAGGTATAGTTAGCAATAAAAACAATATTGTACTTCCAGAACTACAGATATGTAGATCAATGCAATAAATTACAAGACACAAAAAGGTACATTAATTATGGACATCTGATATTTGAAGAAGATGCCAAGAAGATACACTAGAAGCAAAACAGGATCTTACAACAAATGTTTAGAAAACTGGATGTTCACAAAAAGTTAGACCCTTACTTATCGATGTACATAAAAATTAGTTCTAAGTAGATTTAAGACCTCAGTTTAAAATACTAAATACTAAAACTGCTAGAAGAAAACATATGCAGTACTCTTCAAACTACAGGTTTAAGAAGCTAGGGCAGTGAAGCAGGAGTGGGTAGGTGGTTGAGGGAGCACCCTTATAGAAGCAGATAAGAGGAAATGGGATAGGGGGTTGCAGAGAGGAAACCAGGAAAGGGGATAACATTTGATATGTATGTAAATAAAATATTCAATTAAAAATAGAAACAATTTGTTGAGTGGGGAAGAAAGGGACCAATATAAAAATATGAACCATGGGTCTAAACAGAAATTTCTTAATGGAAGAAATAAAAATTAGTAAAGTATACCTCAAAAATTATATATTACCATTAACAATCAAAGAAATGTAAATTAAAACAACTTTGAGATTTTATCTCATTGCAGTCAAAATAAATAAAATCAATAACAAATGCTGGAGAAGATATGGGGAGAGAAAAGCTCTCACTCACTGTTTTGGAGAGTGCAAGCTGGTTTATCTCTTCTGCAGATCATTACACAGAGTTTTCAAAAAACTAAAAATAAACCTACCATATGACCCAGCTATACCATTCCTGGGCATATTCCAAAAGGACTTAACATCCTATTTATAGACACTTGCTCAGCAATGTTCACACTAGCTAATAATTTGGAACAACCTAAATGTCCTTCAACAAATGAATGAATATGGAATATGTTTTACATAACACACCATGGTATACTGTTCAGCTATAAAGAAAATGAAAACATGAAATTAGAATATGAATTTGAATATGAATTTGGCATACGGGTCTAGAAAACATTGTATTGAGTGAGGTAATCTAGACCAAGAAACACCAATGCCACATGTTCTCTCTCAGCTGTGGTTCCTAGCAACACTGTAACTGTAATTCTTTGGGGGGTTTCTTCTGCCCTCTCTGTACCTAAATAATTGTAGGACATTTCTGTGACTGCTCTAGCCCATTCTAAAACCTGAAAAGCTGAAACAGAGACCTGATATTTTCATTAGCAAGCTTCAAGCATAGACTGAGCAGGTTTGGAACTACTCTAAACCTTTAAGACTGACTAGTTCTCATTTACATGGTCCCTTATCTTTAATCTGAGTCTCTCCCTGGCTTGCTCTGATTCGTGTGTGTCCTCAAGACTGCTCTCTCGTAGTTATCTCATGGCAAACCCTCCAGGTCTCTCTATGTAGACCTTCTTATCATTGTCCTCTTACTTTCCTCTGTAGCTAGGCCATCTCAACTCAAAATGGAAGTTCTACCCTGTTTTCTTCTGCCAGACTAATTGGTTGAGCAGCTAGCAGTTGATCAATCAGGAGATGATTGAGAAAGAGGTTTACAAATCACTGAGATAGGTGATGCTTCATAAAAATAACAATATCAATGTACTGTCTGTACTCAACTCTCGGCCAGTATACAAAGCATTTGAATAACACTAGGATGGTCTTTACACAATACACAAAATCATCATTCCAATACAGCATGTTTTCAGTTGTGATTATAACATGTAGTAATAAATTATGGACCATGGAGAGGCATAGAGGGACTTGAAAGGAGAATGTATCATATCGGTTGTTTGATAAAGCCTCAAGGTATCACATTTGTGCTGGCTAATCTTATATCAACTTGACACACAAATGAGAGCTATCTGAATAGCTGAAACCTTGATTGAGAAAATGCCACAATAAGATCTATCTGTAAGGCATTTTCTTAAGAAGTTGTCAGTTGAGGAGGGCCCAGCTCGTGGTGGGTGGTGTTACTCCTGGGCTGGTGGTCCTGGTTTCTATAAGAAAACAGGCTCGCAGGGCAGTGGTGGCAGATGCTTTTAATCCCAGCACTTGGGAGGGAGACTCAAGCAGAATTCTGAATTGGAGGCCAGCCTGGTCTACAGAGTGAGTTCCAGGACAGCCAGGGCTATACAGAGAAACTTTCTCGAAAAAAACAAAAAAAAAACCAAACCAAAATCTCAAAAATAAATAAAGAATGAAAGGAAGGAAGGAAGGAAGAAGAAAAGAAAGAAAGAAAGAAAGAAACAAACAAACAAACAAACAAACAAAGAAACAAAGAAAGAAAGAAAGGCTAAGCAAACCATGGGAAGCAAACCAGTAAACAGCACCTCTCCATGACCTGTGTCCAGTTCTGTGTACAGATTCCTGCTCTGTTTGAGTTCCTGTTCTGATTTCCTTCGATGATTAACAGCAATATGGATGTGTAAGCCGAATAAATCATTTTTTTTGCCCAAACATGTTTCATAGCAACAACTGAAAACTTAACTATGAAAATATTATTTTATATTTACCTAAATTTATTCAAAATGCATATAAACACGCACAGATACACACGTGCATGCGCGCACACACACACACACACACACACACACACACACGATACATACATATATCATAGAGTTATGAAGTTATGCCAGTAGGGCTGACAGTGGTCCCCACAGGAAATAGAAATTAGCAAAACCTCCATTCCTAGACACAAGAAACCACCTTTTGATTGGTTGGTCAGGGCCATCCAAGTGACTCCCAAAGCAATATAGAATATATCTGTTGCCCTTGGTTTCACCTCAGAGGTTGAAGGTAAACTGCTATTACTGAAGACACAGCATATGCAGGACACAGGTTTTAGATCTTTAAGTTAGAACTAGGCTGAAAGCTTTCTTCCTGTAGCACCATAAAGTAATGTGGAGGTTAAAAGCTGACATGGAAGGGAAGAAATCATGCCTTTTAGAACCAAGCTCACTGGTGAAGCTAATGAAGTCACAGAATTTAGAAGAGACTCTATTACCATCACATAACACCTTAACTATCTTCTGAGTCTTATCTTTATAGTCACAGAAAGTATACTTACCACCCCTCATCAAAGATGCTTCTCTCTGCAACAAATGGAGACCCTTACAGAAAACCACAACTGGGCACAAGAGATCAGTGAATTGTCAGTAGCTCAGCCCAAGTGAATATATCTGCAGTACAGATACTGTATCAGTGGGTCTGACAACATTGCAAAAGAAGGAGCAGAAAGATTTAAGACTAGAATAGCAGGAAATTGGCTGTGATACCGCCTCTCTTAGAAGTGGAAGCAATGGCAATTTCAACAGACATGTTAAGAAAGACAGGGAAAAATCTCAAGGGGTACAATTGCTAGACAGAGAACTACAGGCAACTCATTATTGCTGAGAGATAGAGTACTAACTTTTCTGAGACATAAGCCTCTTGATTGGTTATTCATTACAAAATTATCAGTCCAGAAACCATATACATACATAAACCAAAAGACAAGCTCAGCAAGTTATATTCATATATTTATCTGTATATGTGTCACTAATAATCAAAGTGCAAAAGAAGCTATCAATTTGAATCTAGAAAGGACATGAGAGAAACTAGAGGGAGGAAAAGGAAGGGGAGAGTAATATAATCATATTTTAATTTAAAATGTCACTTAATTTTTTAAAGAACTGATATAGGTAACATCTAGCGCTTAAAATTATTGTGACCAGAAGTGATTTGGGCTATTTATTTATTTATTTATTTTACTTTGAAATATTTGTATACATATAATAAGATACTTGGGGGCTATGATTAAAAACCAACATAACTTATTATGTTTTGTATACACTTTATATACACAATCTTTTTGCCTGAAACAAAATGTCATGGTACAGGGCTTTCTACTTGTGTGTCAATCTTCACAGTTTTTGGAATGTTGAAATAAGAATTTTCAGCCTGAATTAATTTAATGTTCATAACATAATAGATATCATGCATAATTCAAAAGAAACTCCAGAAGTAGTTTCCTTGTTCCTATAATAATAGAACTGAAGAACAGAAGACATGAGTGAAACTGAAATGCTCAACTCCATGTAGTCAATAGAAGCAGGAACAGGGTTATCTCATTTCCACCCCCTGTTCCTTGGCAGTCACTGAATGTTAAATGCTTTAATGTTTGTTTTCTGTTTAGAATTCTGATTGCAACATTTTAGATCTTGACTTTTACACAATACTTTCAGAGGCAATATCTGTGTGTGTTTGTATACATACGTATGCATGCATGTGTGTGTGTGTGTGCATGTATGTGTGTAGATGCATGAGTGCATATGTGAACATATGTAAAAGAAGGTTAGACAGTGTTGGCTGGATTCTTTCTGGATTGTGCTCCAATATATTTTTATTGCTGTTTTTGTGAGATTATAATTTAATCACTATATACTAAATTATTACAGGAGGAAAGGCATGGCTGCCTCTGCATAAACGCCATTGGGCCACACAGTCGCAAATGCATCTTATTGAGGCCTAATTGAGGACTGCCTGAGAGACCAAGGATTGCTGATGAAGACAACGCCAACCAATTGGGAACTGCTGTTTAGAAGAGATGCTTTCATAGGATCAATGGGGCACAGATGGAGGTTAGTAAAGGAGCTTGCAGCAGCCTTCAGAGGAACTTGCTTCAGCATTTCTCACCTGCTTTGGAGTCTGTGCTTATTCCAGCACCACCTCACCTCCAAGGGCAAGTAGGGTCAGCAGTGGGCGTTCCAGGGCACAGGCAACAAATTATATACATTACAGAATTCTTTCTTTTCTTTTTTTCTTTCTTGAAGTACTAATAGTAAAATTCCCTGTGGCTTGTCCAGACATCCCTACTGTTGTTTTACCTACCTCCCTTCGATATTTACCTCCCCACTTCCTTAAGAAGCTACGCTTTTTCAATTTTCCACATCAGATCATTTGTATCCTAGCATTCCCTTCGATTTTCTTCCTTCTTCTGTCTTTACCAACTTCTCTTTCCAATTTCCCTGATCAGACCACTTTTACCTTGCAATTCCCCTCTCTATTGTTCTCAAACACACATATGCTGCCAATGTTCATGGTTTTCTTTCCTAGTCTGTGGTTACTGTTAGGCTATGTACTCACTTCTGAGGATATGGAGCTAGGAGCCTCCAACAAGAGAGAACAATAAAAGTACTTGTGAAATGAGGCCAGGGTTGATGCTGGATGCTGTTTTGTTTGTTTGTTTGTTTGTTTTGTTTTGTTTTGTTTTTTGTTTTTTTAACTCCATTACTCTTCAAGTTATCTTTTTCAGAAATACCCTCTCACTGAACTTAAAGTTCACTGATTAAGCAAGACTTACCATAAAGCTCCCGTCTCTGTGAAACCCTGCTTTTTTACTTTTTAATTGTTGAGATTCTGACACAATTACTGTTTCTTCTCCCTTTTCCCTCTCCAAATCCTTTCATATATCACTACCCGTTCTCTTTCAAATTCATGGTCTCTTTTATTGTTCTGCATGAATATATGTATGTACATATATACTTAAATATAACCTATTCAATCCATACAGTGCTATTTCAGGGTTGACCATTTGACACTGGACTACCAATTAGTGTGCCCTTCCCTGAGAAACACCACCTGTTCCACTCTCAGTTCTCTTCAGTTGCCTCTAGATGTTGTGTAGTGTTGAGGCGTTGCAGACTTTTACCTATCCACTTTGGCATTTCTATTGAAGTAGTCCTTGTTCAGCTCTTGTTTTGGCACAATATTTTTTTTTATGTGAGTGCTGTGGTTCCATACTCAGGTCCCCCTGCTTGTGTGACAAAACCATTGTGTGACTCCTTCTTCTTCTTCTTCTTCTTCTTCTTCTTCTTCTTCTTCTTCTTCTTCTTCTTCTTCTTCTTCTTCTTCCTCTTCTTTTTGGATTTGGGTATTCAAGACAGGGTTTCTCTGTATCCCTGGCTGTCCTGGAACTCACTCTGTAGACCAGGCTGGCCTTGAACTCAGAGATCCATCTGTCTCTGCCACCCAAGTGTTGGGATTAAAGGCGTGCGCCACCACTGCCCAGACAAGCCTTCTTTTTAAAATTATGCTGAGCTGATATATTAAGCAAAAATTTTACTTAGAATGTTTTGTTATTCTTTTACCACATATACAGTCAATCATTATTGTATTCTTTTTTTGATTTTTCTACTTCTGTCTTTAAACTTCAAGGTCAACTTTATATCATTTCATATTTCCTACTCCATCAAGTCACACCTAATTTTGAAATTTCTTCCTCTTAATCTGTTCATCAAAATTGCTAATACCGACAGGCTATTTTATTGTCTTAACTCTCACTCTCTTTAGGTGTATATACATTCTTACCTCCAAAATCGGGTTCTTTTTATTGCCCACAGCCCATCACAGGATACCAAAAGTACTACAAACTTTCAGAAGTCTCCTTTACAACATATCCTTCTTCTGGACTGGTTCATGGTCACTGTCTTCTTTTCTTCTTTTGGTAAAACAAAAAAATATCAAACTTCCCTAAATGGAGCAATAAATTCATACTCCCAAGAATTTTGATGGATTTTGGAACTATTGGCTAGCTATAGCTCTTCAGTTGAGTAACAGCATCTTCACCTATAAAATGAGATGAAATTTTCACAGAAAATATATAAACCTCTAATAAGACAATGCATATATAACTGAGTTTAAGAAGTGATATACTTTTTGAGAGTAGGCATCTTTATTGCAATCATGATACAATGCCAACAGATGCTAGCTATGGTTGAATCAAAACTCAATGAGCTGTTATTTTAGATCTAATGAAAGAGGCATACTGTATAAAGATGACAACTCTACAATTCCCGCTGATTTCTATTTTTTCGTGATCTAATATAAAAGAAAATACAATATGAATATAGATCCAAGAATTTGTTTCCCTAAGCCTCATTTTAGGTCCCTTACTGACTATAATTACTAGAAAAGCCAAAAGAACTAAGTAAGATCATATATTTGGTGAAGTACAAGACTGAAGTATAGTTAGATACTCATTAGCAATCATCCTCCTCATCATCATCAAGTGTATTAAAAAGATGCAAGAATAAAATAAAAAACAAGGATCCACTTTGAACAGAGCCCAAATTCCATTGAATAAGCCCACGTTTTGACTCAGGTCTCTCACTGGCAGACCATTCCTATGTTTTCGTCTGTTGGTTTGTATTATTGTTGATTTTTTAAGAAGCTAATTAATTTGAAACCTGTATTATCCAAATAGTAAGTTCTGTATCAAGCTTCAAAAGTTTTCCAAAAAGTAGTTTTTCAATGAATTCTTCTCACTTATTATTTAGGTTGCATTTGGCCTTTCCTAACATTTTGGTTTTACTTGATTTTGAGACAGATTTTACTATATATTCAAGACTGGCCTGGGGACTTTTGATATTTTATTTCTACCTTCTAAAGGGTTCGGTTGCAGGAATTTGCCACCATGACTGACTTAGTATTCCTAATTTCAAAACCAACTTTTGTTCAGAAGCCAGTTTGAAATATAAACAGAAATATAAACATAAGAAATTAAATGCAATTAACAAATTAATTTAGAAGAATTGATCTATATTTAGTATTATAAGATAAAGGAAATTATAGATAAACCAATGTGATAGAGTTAACCTTACAAAAATTTTATCTATCATCCATCCGTCATCTATGCATACATTCACACATTCATCTGTTTATTCATTCATACATATATAATTAATTTTTTTCATTCTTTATCATTTATTTAGTTATCTCTAAGGTCACAGACCTCTAGGTATAACATAAACAATTAGGTAGAATGGCCGGCTGGCCTTAGCCTAGTTGCCTATGAATTGATCATAATGTAATAGAATAAATATCAATGTTTATTTATCAAATAAAAGAAATTTCTTAAGGCCCAGCAGGATGTCACAGATGGTAAAAGCCTTTGTCCTAGACTAATAACCTAATTTTGATCTAGAGAGTCTCCATGGTTCAAGGAAAGAACCAACTCCCTCAAATTGTCTTCTGATCTCAGTATATGTGCTGTGGCTTGCCACCCCCCGAATAAATGAATGAATGAATAAAACATACTTTTAAAATAATAGATGTCAAGAACATATAACCCAATTAAATATACTTTTGGATTCCTCATTAACATCATTTATTCATTTATGGGTTCTTTCATTCACTTAAAGATGAAACAAATATTCATTAGGCTTAGAATACATATACATATTGTCATTCTGATACTGGTCTTTGGAGATGCTAGAGAATTTGATTCTTTCAGCTCTTCTGGGGTGAACATTTAGACAGGAAATAAATATTAATCAAAATTGAGCAAAGGTATATTGGAAGATGAATAAGAATAGTGGACATATGCTCAAGCAAGACAAGGAGAAGGCAAGAATGAGAGAAAAGTGCAGTGATAACCACTTGCAAATGAAAAATTATTTTTCTCCAATAGAGTCTCACTAGATATACAAAGCATACTTAAGGGAAGGTTCCACACCTAACAGAAGAGAGCTAAAACAAAATAAAGTCAATGGTACTTTTTGAAGGCTTTGTCTCATAATTCTTTGACTTTTTTTTTTAATTTTTAGGTCTTTCACTTATATTTTATGGTTCCCAGTTTTATGTTTCTAATAGGATGTATGTGTGTGCAAATGTGTCTGTCTCTGTGTCCCTGTGTGTTTCTTGTGCTTTCTTTTGTGCTTTTATTTCTGTGGACTTGCTTTGTCTTATTATAGTTTGCTTGGTTTTATTTTATCTTATTTTTTTCTAGGTGTCTGATTTCTAATGAATGAGAGCAAGCCTGGTGTGGATTTGAGTGGGTTTGGAGATGGGGAAGATCTGGGGAGAGTTAGTGGAAGAAAAATTGTAATTAGAATATATTGTTTGGAAAAAATCTATTTTTAATCCAAAGATAAAAGGAATAACGTGTGGACTGTGCTAAAGCAGAGGGTTGGAGGAATGTATGATGTTAAGGCTTATTGGTAATATTAAGTTTTAGTTTTACATTTAGAACAGTGGGACACAGGAAGGGCAACTATCATCAGAAAACCCTGTTTGGGTTTGATTAGGAAAACATTATGATTACAGTGTAAACACTGAATTGAAGATGTGGCAGGATGGAATCCAACGGAGAGGTGGGAGATATGGCAGTAGTACAGGGGAGAGATGTTTATTGGCTGAACTGTAGAGTACTCATGGAGACAAAAATAATGGGTGAAGTGAAAGATAACTGAAATATAAGAGGAATAAGATAGTAACGGATAAGGCATCATAGTGAGAGAAGACATAAGTGACAATCAGTTTTTACTACTGAGTCAACTGCGACAGAACTAAGAAAAATCTTCATAGGAAATATTATGTTTCAGTGTTCTCAATCATACCTATCTGCTTCTCACTCCTGCTAGTGGCACTTTAGTAAAATTCTTTATGTTGGGCCTCTCCTTTTTGCCCTCCTCTTTTTTTCTCTCCTTCCCTGAAATATTCTCCTATGACATGGAGATATATTTCCACCACCCCCACCCCCAGTTATTTACAGAAGTGCTTGATTTGTAATCAGCAATGGTTTCATAGTATAAAGATATTTGACAATGCTGGAGATACATTTTTTCTTCCAAGTAAAGTTATGGCATGTGGAATTTGGCTACTGATATAGACTGGATAGACCAGAGGTATGTTTATTTATAAGCTTTGTACAATGTACAGTATAGTGCTCTAGAGACAACATAGAAATCTCTGCCACAAATACCAACAGAGTCAAAGTCAAAGTAAAATCAAATTATGTCACAGAAGTTGACATGTCATAAAGTTATCTAAATATAAAAATATTGCAGTAGCTACCTGCAAAAAATAAAATTAAAACTCTATGGAGAAATTCAGATCCTGGGATATAGCATACCAAAAATCCATCTTGAAAGAAGGATAACAGAGCTACACAAAGAGTTCTCACCTGAAGAATATCTAATGGCTGAGAAGCACCTAAAGAGATGTTCATCATCCTTAGTCATTAGGGAAATGCAAATCAAAAGAACCCTGAGATTCCATCTCACACCAGTCAGGATGGCTAAGATCAAAAACACAGGAGACAGCAGTTGTTGGCGAGGATGTGGAGAAAGAGGAACACTCCTCCACTGCTGGTGGAATTGCAGGCTGGTACAACCACTCTGGAAAGCAGTCTGGCGGTTCCTCCGAAAACTGGGCATGACACTCCCGGAGGATCCGGCTATACCACTCCTGGGCATATACCCAGAGACTTTACCTGCATGCAATAAGGACACATGCTCCACTATATTCATAGCAGCCTTATTTATAATAGCCAGAAGCTGGAAAGAACCCAGATGTCCCTCAACGGAGGAATGGATTCAGAAGATGTGGTATATCTACACAATGGAATACTACTCTGCAATTAAAAACAATGAATTCACGAAATTCCTAGGCAAATGGTCAGAACTTGAAAATATCATCCTTAATGAGGTAACCCAATCACAAAAGAACACACATGGTATGCAGTCACTGATAAGGGGATATTAACCCAGAATCTCGGAATACCCTAGACACAATCCGCATATCAATAGATTTCTAAGAAGATGGAAGGAGAGACCCCTGGTCCTGGAAAGACTGGATGTAGGGGAACGCCAGGACAGAGTAAGGAGAGGGGGTTGAATGGAGAAAAGAGGGAGGGAAGGGGGCTTATGGGACTTTCGGGGAGGGAGGAAACGGGAAAGGGGAAGTGATTTGGAATGTAAATTAAAAAAATAAAATAAAATAAAAAAAGAAAGAAGGATAATGGAAGAAAAAAAGCTTGCACTGTTGCATTTCTGAATTAAAGGCAAGAGCAAGGCCAGCCAGTCAAAAGTATAATTTATTGCCTAAACCATTAGCTGATTAGATTTTCCATAATATGGGTTTGAGGCTCAAATGGAGTACAGTGGTGATCTTTGGGTCCAAACTAGAAAAATCATCTATAATGTATGAGGATGAAGCAGGGAAAGAATATAAAATATTTAAAAGGTTCTGTAACTAACTTAATGAATTACAGCAGTAAGGGCAAGACATAAAACTCCTTAATATAAGAGAATGCCAAGGAAGAATTGGCAGGTAGTTCCCATCTTGTCCTGTTGTGAGAGATTGCAGTCCATATGTTCCTGTACTTGGGGCTGCAGAGCAGTGGAAGATTTTAACCCTATACATAGAAACCCTGCACCTTGAAGGGAGTGAAAACATAAAAAAAAAAAAAAAAAGATTGTCCTTGAATTCTGGACCTTTTCATGCATTTTCCTTCTGGCTCAATATCAGATTTCTTTCCCCCAGATGGTATTTTTAACTTATTGTATTTTATCTTTAATGTAATCATCTTGGGGATTTTAATTGCTTATTTCCAATACTAATTTCCATTCCTCTGAATTCAGAGGAAGTGGATCTGCTTGCCTCTCAATAATACAAAAACCATTATGAAAACGACCCAGCATGAATAGTATTTAGTTTTCCAATGAAAGGTCTGCTGTTTGTTAGCTATATGCACCTGTATGCATATGTTGTGTACTTAGTATTCTGCATTTGCATTTCTGGGTGTTGTTGGAAGGAAATGACTGATTGCATGCTCAAATACCATTGTTATTTATATAATAGTTTGAGACCTGTATGTTTGTAAAGGATTTTTTAACTATTAGGATAAACTATTTATATTCATTTTATATTATACTGAAAAGTTTAGGTTAGAAAAACCTCAGAACATGCTGTCAGTGGACCTCTAAGGGGAAGAAACATGCATACATTTTGGGGACCTTTCTGTAATGCCACTCTAAAGTATATGACAAGAGGGAAAAGAATTCCAGAACTGTACCCTGGATGTGTTTTTTTCCCTGTACTTCCAATTGTCTATTTTCACTTCCCTTTTTGTGTGTCAGGCCAGTTGGTGAAACATCGCATAATAGTGATCACCGATGTCTTATACATTAAGCATCTCAAACTGGAGGTAAGCTGTTGACAGGCTTTATTTTCTGGGTCCTTCTGTCATGAGCTACTCTTATCAACCACACCAATTTCTACCCTACTTTTCCTTCTAAAGATGAAGGTTTCAAGTTTTTTCTTTTGAAAAAAATCAGGGTGAATATCTGCAATTTTTCAGTTTTGTGCATTTCCAATTCCATGGGCACTTTTGCATCTGTGTTCTGTTTCCTTTCAGCTGTCTATGCAAGGCCTTCACTTTCCTCTGGAACGCTTGTGCATCTGTGATCTCATGCTTCAGGCACTGACTGCCTTTTAGTCCTTACATTTTGTCCAATTTCTCAAGTCAATAAATATGCTCAGTCCCCACACAACTAAACATCTCAATAGGATCCTCACCTTGGGTCTTCCCAATTCTCATCTCAGCAGAGTTGTCTGGGAAGATTCTATCTCCTCCCACATACAGTCACTGCAGATCTTTATCCAGTTTCCTTTGTTGACACTGCACTGACTCTCTCAGGACTGCATAACCTGGACCATAGATCAGCGACTAAGAAAGAACTAATCTTTTCTTTGTTTTTATTTTGATTCACTATGTCCATGTCTGTGTACTAATTGTAAAGTATGGCAGTGGTTATAGTTACTTAAACTCTTGAAGTCTATGTTTAGCATTGTTGATCCCTTATTCCGTATCGTTTTTTTTTGTTTGTTTTTTTTTTTCCGGTCAGTGTGACTTGTTCCTGATTCCTGTTTCTGTTTCTTCTTAGGCCCTTTTGGGCATTCTTTCTTTTTGCCTTTGACCTACATTTTTTTGTAATCTTAATACTCTATGCTGTCAGCTTCAGTAGCACTACTATAGAATACTAAAATTTGCATGATGTTGAATTCACATTTTTCTTATACTCCAGTTCTATTTTGAACATAATATTTTCATGTTTCATTTGTAAGTTCTATTTACTCTTCAAACTCACTATATTCTAATCCATGTCCAATATTTACATTAAGTGCTCATTCTTTATTTTCTTCAGTGTGGTTGCTACTCTTCCTGATAGGTGGGATCTTTTTTTTTTTTTAGATTTATTTATTTATTATATGTAAGTACACTGTAACTGTCTTCAGACACTCCAGAAGAGGGAGTCAGATATCATTATGGATGGTTGTGAATCACCATATGGTTGCTTGGATTTGAACTCAGGACGTTCGGAAGAGCAGTCAGTGCTCTTAACCGCTGAGTTGTCTCTCTAGTCTGATAGATGGATCCTAATGCAGCCAAATCTACTTGGGACAATAACTTACTTACATGGAGTCAATGCAAATTCTCATATCTTATCCACATATCTAAATATCATGGCAGAATGCAATTGGGCATGGGAAGTAGCTTATAGCATTACATCCTGGTTTGGTGGTAAAGAGAGAGAGAGGAGTTGGGGAGGGAGGAAGGAGAGGGAGGAGAGGGAGAGGGAAAGGGAGAGGGAGAGGGAGAGGGAGAGAAGGCTGGTCCCAATATGGGCTCTTAAAAGCTCAAAGCCTACCCCCAAGTGACATACCTTCAAGAAGGCCACACTAAATCCAATAAGGTTCCTCCTAAATTTTCCCAAACTGGGAACCCAGAATTCAAGTACATGAGTATATAGTCTCATTCTTATTCAAAATGCTTCTTACTAGAAGAAAGAGAAGCTTACTAGTAACCTGATTGGGGGTATAAACCTCAAGCAGGCACTAAGTCTACATCTTGTTGACATGATCCTACAGCTTTAGATTTCTTTTATAATGGAGTGAGTCTTATATACAACACAGTACACATGATTTGTTTCAGAGAAATCATATATTAGTGTAGACTTCATGTCACAGTCTGAAACTAGACAGTAATTCTCTCTATTCCTTCATATACCTGAAAAGGTCTCTTTTATATTATATTACCATTTCTGTTGTTTTCTCATTTAAAATGTTTTAGATTTTCTTATTGACTCAGTTATTTATTGTTTATTCAGTGTGTGTATGTGTGTATTACTCTCTCTCTCTCTCTCTCTCTCTGTGTGTGTGTGTGTGTGTGTGTGTGTGTGTGTGTGTGTGTGTGTGTGTGTGTAAGCCTGAGGAAAATTTGTAGGATTTCATCTTTTCCTTCAGCAATACAAGTCTCAGAGACTCAAACACAGGCTGACAAGCTAGGGAATAAGTACCTTTATTCACTAAACTATTGCCACTATCTATCATTCTTATTTTATTAGCTTTTGAGACAGGACCTCATGTATCTCAGGGCTCACCTTGAACTGGCTATGGAGCTGAGAATGATAGCTTCTGATTCTCCTGCTTCTGCTTCTTGATAGTTGGGATTAGATCTCTTTTGTTTTGTTCACCATAGCCAGTTATATAGTAATAGGGATCGAAATACATATTTAATGCATAGAAGGCAAGTACTCTACCAACAGAATTGCATTTTTAGCCTCTACTACCTCACTACTTTACTCTTTAAACTGTTAAATTTCTTCACTCCTCTGTTTCCTTGTTCTAAGCCTTTCTATACTCTAACTCCCTATTAAACACATGACCTTTTTTCTTTAATATTTTTGTTTTAAACACACATAAAAACATAGACACAAAAATAAATATACAGTAAAGCATTCTGAATCCATTTCTGTTTGATTTTTGACTGAACACTTAGTATTATATAGATAATCAGGGAACTTATCCCTAGTAAATATTCACTTCTCCCTCTCTCATCAGTCATTAATTGCTTGTCAATTTTCATCTAGAGAATGGGTCACCTGAGATTTTACCCTGTGCATACTGACATGTCATGTGGTTCATTTCTTATTTAGGCAACCATTGTTGAGATTTAATGGGTGTAGCTTTTCCAGTCATATCTAAAAGATACAATCTAATAGCAGACTTTCTGATTCTTTGACTCTCATAATCCCTCGTCTTTTGTAATAGTCCCTTTGCATTAAATGTAAGATGTATATTATAGGCATGTTAATTGGTATAAATATTCCTTTTATTTCCTCAGATGAAGTGATAACATGAGAGCTTTAACCAAACTGTGTAAATATACAGCTTAGGCTGAACCCAGTGCGTTTATATATGTGTCCTATATATATCTATGCCCAGGTCTGGAAGCTTCTAGCCTCCTTACAATCCAATCTTCCAAGATGACTGATTCAATTTGGATTCTTTAAGCGTCTAACTAAATTGCTCTGCCAGGCCTCATACTAACTTTGGCAATATGTTCTAATACTTTGACTCATTCTCATTCTCTGGCTAATTCTCTTTGTATTTCTATCTAGCTTGTTCTCTCTGTAACCTGTTTCTGTAAAACTTGCCCAGTAAAACTGTCATACATACTAACACACACGCACACACACACACACACACACACACACACACACAAACACACAGACACCACCTTTTTTTTTCTCTCTCACTGCTTTTAAATAGTCTGCCTTTCCTGTGATGTTCTCGTGTGAGCTGGACATATCCTATTTCTGACTCGTTCTTTCAAATCTTTCTCTGATTACCCCTCAGTTTCATGTCACTTTCAAATATGGCTGCTTCTGGATACAAACTAAACTTATCTTCATAGTTAGGGATATTAAAGGTGTGTACTAAGGGTATCTGTATTATAGCTAGGTCATACTGTAATTTAGGTCATGTCTGCATTCCATCTGGGTTATATAGATCTAGAAGGTCTTTGGATATGATTCCTTGCTGGAGCATTTGTGTTGCTGTATTAAAATTCTTCTACAATTGAGCAGTTGTAGCATTTTGAAATGGTCTTTGTCTACTGAAAACATTTGGATCATGATGGAAAAGTGACAAAATGGGAAACTGGAGGTGTATTGGAGAAATGTCTCTGTGTTGGGCTTTTATTACCCTGACAAAATACTCAACATAAACAAATTGACAGAAGGAGAAAATACTTTGGCTTATGGTTTCAGAGGTGTCAGCAGGTAGTGAGTTGTAGACTAACAGAGAGACATATTTTCAAGTCAATGGGAGCCATGCTTGGCAGAGACTGCTCAAATTATGATATCTAAGAGCAGAAGCAGACTTATGCAAGCTAGTACAAGACACCCTGCAATGACATTGCTCTTGTGACTTTCAAGCACGCTCTACCTCCAAAGATTTTCAGTATCTCCCAAAATAGAATAGTCTTAAGTATAGTTAGACAGGTGTTGTTTGTGGGGCAGTGGGCTGTGAGAAGAAGCCTAGTAAGGTTGAGCTAAGGTTAGGAGCCTCGGAGACCCTGAAGGGACAGTAGGAACTTAGCCTGCTTCTGGAACCAGGCTCTTGAAGCTGCAGGCCTCCCCACCTCCACACACACGTTCCCACCCCCCACCCCCCACCCCCCAGAGAGGTTTGTGGACATCAGTCATATAGGGGCAGCACCCCAAGCCCTCTTACATGTAGTTGAGGTATCCTGAACCTCTCAGACCAAGCCAATAGGAAGCACCTACTGTCAGATCCTGCCCCATCCTAAAGCTATGTATAAGGATCCTTTCCAGAAGGAATAAAGGTGTGAAAAATACTCCAACTTCTGAGAGCTGTAACACAGCCTCCAGGGAAGAAGCCTGCTCTACCAAAATGCAGCATCTCACAGCAGCAGAAGCAGCAGGAGTAGTGAGGCAGAGTTGGAGGCAGCAGAGGCAACTCCCCCTCCCTGCTCACACTCTCTCTCCTTCGCCTGAACCCTCGTACCCGCCGGGACATAGGTCTCTGTGGAAAGTCTCTGGTACACAGGGTCACAATGGTTTACTGTTAATAAATAAGTATCACTATTATACCTTTAGGGACATTTGTGAAGCTTGTCTTCTTTTGTAGTTCATAGGTATCACACTATGGTGACACTGTTGATCCCTTACCTCTCTTGGCCACTTTTATAGCACATTCTGAAAGTAGAATTTTAGATAGAGCTCAAACCTCTTAAGTCAAGTTTTCTAAGTAATTTCTTCAGCAATAAGGATTTTTTTTCAACCTCTGAGAGACCATACAGAAGGAATAATCTGTATTGATTTTTTTAATTAACAGACGCCTCCCTGACCAAAAATTTGAATCAAGGGTTCTCAAGCCTGATACTGATTCTTGTTAGCCAGTCTATGGTTCTAAAGAGGAGCATTTTCAGCCCAAGTAGCATAAGTTCATTTAGGTTATATCTATTTATATAATCTATATGTGTATATTTTTATCTACATCTACATCATCTTATCTATATCCACAAACACATGTATCTATCTCTCCAATTTAAGTAAATATAAAATAATATGATTTCTTCAGGCTTGAACAGACAATTTTAGTGTTACATGTCCTTCTTTACCTCTTGCCCTTCTATACTAACCTTTTTCCTCCTCCCCAGTTGGAGGACCCCTTCCCTCTTTCCTCCAAAGTTAGAGGACCTGTTTTGGATTACCTCACAAAATAAAATTGTTTCTACATCAATCCATTATTTATAAATCTCATGATTTTATATTTCTTTATAACTGAATAGTATTCCAGAGTGGATATGTTTCATATTTTTACTATCATTTACTCATCATTTGAAGGACATTTAGATTTCCATTTCCTAGTTATTGTAAATAGGGTAGCAATGAATACGGCTAGCAAGTATTTCTGGAATAGGATGCACTAAATTTGTTTTTGAGAGAATATTTTCAAGCAGCATGAAGATTATAGAACACTTATATTTCAGAGGTTCATTTCCTGGGGATGAGTAAAGTCTAAGGATTGTCTTTAGAACCTAAGCTGTTGGTGAATAACAGCAACCACGTGACTTCATGACAAGGGGCTTTAAGTGTAAAATAGAGATAGTATCACAGGTGAGGAGGATACAACATCTCTCCTAAGAGTGGGAGTTACGTCCCTCCCCACCATTACCTGGCAACAGCCAGGTAGGCCTGGCCTACTATAAAAAGGGACTGCTTGCCCCTCCTCTCTCTCTTACTCTTCTCTTATTCTTCTCTTGCTGCTCTTGTTTCTTATCTCTCTTTTGCCACTCTTGGGCTCTCCTCCCCTCCCCCCTCTCTCCAAGTGGTCATGGCTGCCTCTGCTTCTATACTCTCTCCCTCTCTCTGCCTTCCTCTGTTTCCACTACCCCATTAACTCCCATCCTCTGCCCTTAATAAACTCTATACTATGCCGGTGAGTGTGTCTGATCCCTCGGGGAAGGGATGCCTCAGCATGGGCCTGCTGGGCACCCCCTTCCCCTAACCCTAAACCTCTTTCTTTTTTTATGATCACAACACCTGGAGCTAGAAAACATAGAAAAGAGTTCAGGAGTCATAGATGCAAGCATCACCAAAAGAATACAAGAGATAGAAGAGAGAATCGCTGGTGCAGAAGATACCATAGAAACCATTGACACAATAGTCAAAGAAAACACAAAAAACAAAAAGCTCCTAACCCAAAACATCCAGGAAATCCAGGACACAATGAGAAGACCAAACCTGAGGATAATAGGTAGAGAAGAGAGTGAAGATTCTCAACTTAAAGGGCCAGTAAATATCTTCAACAAAATTATAGAAGAAAACTTGCCTAGCCTAAAGAAAGAGATGCCCATGAACATACAAGAAGCCTACAGAACTCCAAATAGCCTGGACCAAAAATGAAATTCCTCCTGTCACATAATAATCATAACACCAAATGCACTAAACAAAGAAGGAATATTAAAAGCAGTAAGAGAAAAAGGTCAAGTAACGTATAAAGGCAGGCCTATCAGAATTATACCAGACTTCTCACCAGAGACTATGAAAGCTAGAAGATCCTGGGCAGATGTCCTACAGACCCTAAGAGAACACAGATGCCAGCCCAGGCTGCTATTCCTAGCAAAACTCTCAATTACCATAGATGGAGAAAAGATATTCCATGACAAAACCAAGTTTACATAATATATTTCTACAAATCCAGTCCTACAAAGAATAATAGATGGAAAACAACAACACAAGGAGGGAAACTACACCCTAAAAGAAGCAACAAAGTAATCTTTCAACAAACCCATAGAATAATTCCACTTCTAACAACAAAAATGACAGGAAGTAACAATCACTTTTCCTTAATACCTCTTAATATGAAAATTAATACTACCAACATATTCTAATCGATTGAAATTCAAAAATATGAGGAATTATTGGCTGTCACCCAGTGGTCTCTCTAATTTGGTAATTGGAGAAATATGTCCAATATTGTACAATCCATGTACACTTTCTGCCTCTTTGTATGTGACAGTGTCTTGCTGTGTACCACATAATGGTCTTGAAATCATGCTTCTCTTATCTCAGCCTCTGTATTAGTAGGATTGTTTATTTGATGCTTTCACACTATATTTTGGTTTTTAGAGTTGCATACACATTTCAAAATTATTTGTACAGCCAAAAGAAACATAGACAATTAATTTGGGAGGTGACTTGTAAGAGAAGAACAAAGAGTGAGACTGAATGTTTTGCTTGATAATTATAGTTATTGTATCAATTTTGAATAAAATTACCTTATAAGTTACTCTTTTTCTGAGATGAATGCTTTTCAAAATCATCACAACCAATGAAACAGAATCTTACCCTCATCTAATGTGTGTGCCACCCTCGAAGCAGAACTATTGTTCATTGAAACAGTTGATGAATGACTTCATGGATAGAGCATCTTAAATAATTTCTTAAATGAATGTAACATGTTCCCTGTGGGCTGAGAATAATGACAATCACTCAAGTCAAATAGCTTTGACCATAGCAGGAAATCTGTATCCAAATAAGTGTGCCTACAATTAATTCCTTGTCATAGCAGAACTGTCAACTCTTAGCTGATATGGAGGTAAAATCCTTTGGTGATGGGAGGGACATTGAAGTACAGCCTTATCACAATGAACTCCAATGTTAAAATTTTTTTTCTTATTTTGGGTTTCTAGATTATAAGCTCTACTAAAAACAAAATGTACAAACAAACAAAAAGACTTTATCTTTTTATGTTCATTGAATAACATGTCCATTATTTTTATGATTGGTATAAAAATATATTGTGTTGAATATGATAAAATATAAAAATAAAAATGTAAAATAGAATGAAGCAATTAGAATATCATGAGTAAAGCTGGATTTATAGTGATATAACAGCTGTGCCTACTTGAGCTTCTGAAGCTCTGAATTTCTGAGCTTCCTGGCAGTCAAAGCAAAGTGAGAAACAATTCTAAGCATCAAAACGTTCCCATTGTAAAGTGAACCAAACTGCTTGACAAAACGCACTTTTTCTTAGAATAGAACTATTGCTGATGTCTCAAGATGCTATGAAGATATCCACACACTGTGTAACATGATGTTGTAAATAACATGTCTTCATAATATTCTATAGAACTGCTTGCTGAGCTGCAAAAATCAAAACAAAAACAAAAACAAAACAAAACAAAACAAAACCCCAGAAGGGCTGGCTATTTTCTTTAGCTAAAGTAGCCTCTAGAAAAGTCTATGTTACCAGAATCATTGATAAATGGAATTTGGGTTTTATACTTTTTATTTTTTAATCATTTCAACCAGAGAGAGACAATTTCTGTAAACAATTTAGTAGTCCCTCCCCAGTCTTTTCCTGGACTATTGGAGTTTCCTTCACCAAGTGTCTGCAAACGAGACCTTATCCCTCTAACCTCTTCAGAACTATTTAAAGTAAGGGAAGCCTCCTGACACAAAGCTTTGCACTTAGCTTTGTAGGCTAAGTTAAGATACACAATTTGTTTCCACTGAAAAATTAAAACAAGGAAAACAAATTTCAATATAATGACTTATTCTAGAAGGATAAGGTACAAAAGTTGGAATGGGTATCCTAGCCAGCCAATACACACACACACACACACACACACACACACACGGAAACAATCATTCAGAGGAAGTCAGAGACCATACATTCTTGTAGCCTTGTCTGCCTGTGTCTTGTCAAAGGTGAGCAAAAGAAAAGTTACCATTTCCTAGGCCTTCCTCTCTTCCCAACATCCAGACTTTCATATCCGCCCCACCTTAGACAGCCTTTCTAACAAAATGACAGGACTCTCTAGGAATTCTCAAACTGGTGAGGACAAAGGTACAGAGGCAGGACCTGCTGTAACTGGCTACAAGATCTTATGTGGTGCCTACCAGGACATATGATACTTGCTGTTAAATGCATTCACCTATGAAGGTATAGATGCAACCCTTGGGACTGACATACTTAAAAACTAGCCAATGCACTTTGAGAGACAATGCCTCAAGTTCCTTAAGGAATTAATTGATACTCTACTCTCCAGGAAACAGGATGTCAAGCATTAGCCTGAGGTTTTGCAGATTAAGTTGACTGTGTGCTGCAGCAGGAGGCCTGGGAAAATCAATACTGCAACAATTACCTCTGTAGCATGAAAGCAGTGGCCAACATAAGCACCGTGGAGATCCCATTTCATGCTACAGACCAGCAACTCCATTTCCTAAGGGATGATCATTTCAGCTCCTACTGCTTAGGTTTACAAAACACTACAATCTTTTCAAGAAAGCCTGCAAGGGCCTCTGTTATCCTCCTAGATAGCTGTGAAGCAGCATATTGTAAGAGAAGTCCCTCACCAGAAAAAGAGCTTGCTCTTTCAGAGAGAAACGCCTTCCTCAGCCACTACAGTAAGGAACATTCTGCCTGCTTTCTCAAGTACTATTTGAAAGTTGTTCAACTCCTTGAGTTAGCTAAGCTCCCCAAAATGAGAACTTTCAGGGCAGCTACAATGCATTGGAAAGTGACCCTGACTGAGCTGAAAAATACTTCCTGCTGAACAGATCCAAACTTATATCTCTGCTCTGTACCCACAATACCTATCTGGTCACCTGGCTCACCAAACAGATTGAATATAAACCAGCTCCCTTTTTATTCCAGGAATTCTTTATCACATGCCTGGAGATTCTGGTGGTTTCCCAGATTTCGGAACCTTATTTAAACTGAAAACAAATTTCTCTCATGGGAAAGTTGCTCATAGTATTATGCTTTTCTTAAATTTTCTTTCTGGTTTGGATCTTGGATACTGTACCATTAGAAATGAAAAGGTATGATATGACTTACCATGGCCATCTCTTAAGGGTAATTGGATATGGATGATTTTGATAACATTCTAACTGAAGTACCAGAGTAGAGGTGACATGTCATCATAACTACCGGTGATCTGAGGCAGTAACTGTATACTTAAGCTGTGCTTTATTCAAAGAGATGGAAATTGAAAAAGCAACAAATGGGAGAGACCTGGGAGGGAAAGGGGAAGGAAGGAAAGGGAAACATGATCTGGTATTGGGTGGGGGAAAAGAAAGAAGCCCTGAGGGCCAGCAGAAAGAATGAAAACAGGCAACCTCAGGAGGTAGGAGATTGTGGGAACCTCCAGCATGTACCAGAGACCCAGGAGGTGAGAGACTCTCAGGATTCAAAGGAAGGGACCCTAGATTAAATGCCCTATAGTGGGGAGAGGGAACTTGTAAAGTCCACCTTCAGCAGAAAGACAGAACATTGAGTGAAGGATGGAGTTGCTATCCAACCAGTCAAAACTCAGACCCATAATTGTTCCTGTCTGAAAGAACTGCAGGGATGGAAATGGAGAGGAACCTGAGGAAAAGAAGGTCAAGCAACAGGCCCAAAGTGGGATCCAGCTCAAGGGGAGGCCCCAAAACCTGACACTATTACTGAGGCAATGGAGAGCTCACAAAAAGGGACCTAGCATGATTGCCCTCTGGAAGACCCAGCAGGCAGCTGAAAGAGTCAGATGCAGACATTTGCACCCACCCAATGGACAGAAGTGGCTGATCCCTGTTGTTGAATTAGGGAAAAGCTGGAAGAAACTGAGGAGGAGGGCAACACTGTAGGAGGACCAAGAGTCTCAATTAACGTGGACTCCTGAGATCTCTCAGACATTAGATCACTGAATAGGCAGCATACACCATCGAATATGAGGCCTCCAACACATGTAGTGCAGAGGACTGCCAGGTCTGGGTTCAGTCAGAGAAGATGCACATAACCCTCAAGAGACTGGAGGGCCCAGGGAGTTTAAAGGTCTAGTGGGGTGGGGGCTGGGGTGGAGGCATTCTTGTGGAGACAGGGGTGCAGGGAGGAGGTCTGGGAAGTGGAACAGTCAGAGGGTGGACCTGGAAGGGAATAAAATCTGGAGTGTAAAAAAAGAAAAAAGAAAAGGCAACAGAGTCACACTCTATAAAATTACATTTACCTCAAGACAACTGGGAACATAGAGAATAGAACAAAGGCAATTAATAATTCCTGAGCTCATTCTTTTTCCCCTGATCAGGATTGATCTCATCCTGTGATTCATGATATCTATCTATATCTATGACTTTGTCATCTCATGGGATATGAACTGTTTAAACTAAGGATGAATTCATTTAGTATCTTCAAGTTTAGAATTCCTCCAAGAACCACTTAGAATGAGGGGTTAATTCAAAACAAGTCAACCATTCGCAGTGTATCTTGCTGAGCTATGTACAGTGTACACTTGAAAATTTTTATCTACAATATGGACCACTAGCATGTCCTCATGATAGACAACATGGAAGCAGTACTATGTATTCCTTTAGGTCCCTGATAATCCTAGAATATTGGTGGATGGCAAAGGTGTTTTGTTGTTATTTTCTTTTGTTTGTTTGTTTGTTTGCTTGTTTTGAGGGGGAAGAAAAAGTAAGTGAAGGAATGGAAATATAATCAAGACATGATAGAAATTCTCAAAAATTTAACAAAACTCTCTTGATGAGTAAATCCACTTTTAGGCTATACTTTATCATGAGAAATTCAACAAGTACTTAGAAAAGACTATTCAAAACATCTGGCACTAACTCCAATTCCTTCATTTGTTGGATAGGAAATAGGACAATAAAGGAACACTTTCAATTATGCCAGTGTCTTAGCTGGGCTTTAAGGATTAAATAACATTAAATTGAAGAACTCTGTTTTTAATAAAGAGGAGGCCTATCAAAGAGAGATTCATGAATGAGAATTAGGAATGAGAGAGGTTATACAGCCCTGGAGAGAGACCTTCAGGGAAGGAGCCTGGAAATCTCTCAGTTCTAGACCCAGGAGACCTGTTTGGTGTATCCTTGAAATAACACCTCTTATTATTTAAACTAACTTGACTGGGTTTTATTTTGGTTTGGTTTTCTTATACTGAAACCAAAATGGCCTAACTACAGTAGAAGCATTTAGATAGTGAAATATAAGAAAGCCAGAGGGAAACAAGAAAATTTGAATAATATATCAAGAAGACACTCTGATTCCGCTAATGGAAGACAAAGAAATTGGAACACATTATTTGAATTGACTGAAGTGTTAGCTGCTCTATATACCACATTACTCTTTATAGAAAAGAGGATGTGTCTTGTGCAGAAAGGTAATTTAATTCAAACGATAATGGATGATGGCTCTTAGTAGTCTATCTACAAACTAAGATTTCAAAGGATTTGTTTTGCTTATGAAAAAAATGTTATAGTGAAATGCCTGGAAAGATACCCATGTTTTGTAAAATTTTAACTCAAAGATTTCTAAGTAAAGTTTCTATTCTAATATGTGCCATTTGAGATGTATAGTCATGATTTTGTTGTTCTTTAAGATACTTTGAAAGAAGTAGTCCCATAGGTAACAGTCAACCTAAGAAAGAAAAATGAAAAAAAAGAAAAGTCAAAAATTGCAAAGAGCTTTCCCTAGTTGTACTCATAAAGAAAGGATGACATAGAAACTCTGCACTGTGGAGCTTGTTCTGCACAAATATCCCAAATCTTCTTTGTCAGTAGGCCCATGCACTTGGCTCCCAGAGTTAATGACGATAGCTATGCACTTGAAATAAAGACACTAATATGTTCAACTTAGGAGTATTGTAGATTTTAAAGACTCAAAGACATGAAATGTTCTCATTTATAAAAGTCATTTGTTGATGCCTTAAAGTTTTCACTGTCAGAGTCTCATTTACTTTTATTTTTATGTATTTTACGTGTGTGTGTGTGTGTGTGTGTGTGTGTGTGTGTGTGTGCGCTGAATAAGGATGTTTTCTTGGTTTATTTCTCAGGATATTTGTCAAAGATATGAAGAAAAGCTACTTGTTTATATATTGAGTTTGTTACATTGTGATTACTGCATATGTTTATTAGCTCTAACTTTTTGATGGAGTCTTTAAAATCTTTTCTGCATGGTGTATCTCCTGCAAATATGATACTTTGACTTCTTTTTCTACTGTGTCATTTTTATTCCTTTATTTTGTGGATAATCTAAGTAGCCAAGAACTATATGGAATGTGGCTAGGGAGAGAAGACTCCCTTGTTTTATTGCTGATCTTAGAGTGAAGATTTTGAGTTTTTCTCCATTTAGCCTGATGTTTGTCTTATATAAACTTTATTGTGTACAACTATGTTCCCTCTATTCCTAGACTTTTCATAACTTTTATTCAGATGAAATATTGAATTTTGTCTGAAACCTCTTTTTCCAAATGAGAGGGACATATAATTTTTGTCTTAAAGCCTATGTATATATAAATGGATAAAATTTATTTCTTTACATGTATTCAACAATACCTGTGTCTCTGAAATAACACCATTATCATGAATGAGCCTGACATAATCTTAAATTGTATTATACTAAGATTTTTACTTCTGTTTTCATAAGGGAGATTTTGTCTTTTTTCTCTTGTGTCTTTAGATATTTTTCTTATTTTGTTTGTTTCCTTTTATCAGATGAATGGTGGCTTTATAAGAAATAATTTAAAGGCATCCTTCTTATTGATGCTATAGAATAATTTAAGTAATATTAGTGCTATTCTATGAAGTTCTAATAGAATTCTGCTGTAAATTCATCTGTTTCTACATAAGTTTTAGTTGTGAGAATTTTTTGTTAGCACTTAAGTATCATTGTTATTAATTTTTTTCTTCAATATTCTCCAGAAGAGTCAGTTTTCATTAAGAGTGTGACTCCAGTCCAGCCACCATTTGTACCAGGGAGCCAAGTGACTCCACAGCCTTCAGTGAATGGCCCACCATGAGAGAGTGATCTCCCAGCAGCGCTTTCACTTCTGAGCGCAGAGGTGAGATCTCCACCTTCTCTCTGGAGGGGAACAGCTAGGAGCACACAGGGCATACTATCAGTGGAGCTGCTGGGACAGGAGTCTTCTGGTCGCCATTTGCACCAGGGAGCCAGGCAGCTCCAAGCCTTCTGTGCACAGACCCTGCCAGAAGAGAGTTGGTCTCCCAGGAGTATGGACACAGCCTTACAGGTCACAGGAGGACAAGTATCCAGCCAGAGACAGGAAGACCAACTAACACCAGAGATAACCAGATGGTGAAAGGCAAATGCAAGAACCCTAACAACAGAAGCCAAGGCTACTTGGCAACATCAGAACCCAGTTCTCCCACCACAGCAAGTCAGGGATACCCCAACACACCAGAAAAGTAAGAGTTGGATTTAAAATCATATCTCATGATGGTGATAGAGGACTTCAAGAAGAACATAAATAACTCCCTTAAAGAAATACAGGAGAATATGGGTCAACAGGTACAGGCCCTTAAAGAGGAAACATAAAAATCCCTTAAAGAATTACAGGAAAATGCAAACAAACAAGTGAAGGAACTGAACAAAACCATCCATATTATAAAAATTGAAGTAGAAACAATGAAGAAATCACAACGGGAGACAACTCTGGAAAAAGAAAACTTTTGAAGATATTAGGAGTCATAGATGCAAGCATAAACAGCAGAATACAAGAGGTAGAAGAAAGAATCTCAGGTGCTGGAAATACCATAGAAAGCATTGACTCTACAGTCAAAGAAAATGCAAAATGCAAAAGGTTTTAACCCCAAATTTCCAGGAAATCCAAGACACAAAGAGAAGACCAAACCTAAGGATTATAGGTATAGAAGAGAGCAAAGATTTACAAATTAAAGGGCCAGTAAATAACTTCAACAAAATTATAGAAGAAAACTTCCCGAGGCTAAAGGGAGAGAGATGCCCATGAACATACAAGAAGCCTACAGAACTCCAAACAGACTGGACCAGAACAGAAAGTCCTCTTGTCACATGATAATAAAAACACCAAATGAACAAAACAAAGAAAGAATATTAAAAGCAGTAAGGGAAAAAGTTCAAGTACCTTATAAAGGCAGACCTATCAGAATTATACCAGACTTCTCACCTAAGATCATGAAAGCTAGAAGATCCTGGGCAGATTTCATACAGACCCTCAGAGAACACAAATGCCAGCCCAGACTACTATACCCAGCAAAACTCTCAATCACCATAGACAGAGAAAACAAGACATTCCATTACAAAACCAAATTTACACAATATCTTTCCACAAATCCAGCTCTACAAAGGATAATGGGTGGAAAATACCAACATAAGGCAGGAAACAACACCCTAGAAAAAGCAGTAATCTTCTTTCAACAAACTTAAAAGAAGATAGCCACAAAAACAGAATTTCACCTTTAACAAAGAAGATAACCATAAGCAACAATCACTTTTCCTTAATATCTATTAACATCAGTAGTCTCAATTCCCCAATAAAAAGACATAGACTAACAGACTGGATACATAAACCGGACCCAACATTTTGCTACATACAAGAAACTCCCCTCAGTGACAAAGGTAGTCACTACTTCAGAGTCAAAGCTTGGAAAACAATTTTCCAAGCAAATGGTCCCAAGAAACAAGATGAAGTGGCCATTCTCATATCAGGTAAAATTGACCTTCAACCAAAAGTTGTCAAAAAAAGATAAGGAGGGACACTTCATACTGATCAAAGGAACTCTCAATTCTGAGCATCTATGCTCCAAAACCATAAAAGAGACTTTACTAAAGCGCAAAGCACATATTGTACCCCACACAATAATAGTTGGAGACTTCAACACACCACTCTCAGCAATGGACAAATCATGGAAACAGAAACTAAACAGAGACAATGTGAAACTAACTGAAGTTATGGACCGAATGGATCTAACAGATATTTATAGAACATTGCATTTTTTTTATTATTATTTATTTTATTTTATTTTTTAATTTACATTCCAAATCACTTCCCCTTTCCCGTTTCCTCCCTCCCCGAAAGTCCCATAAACCTCTTCCCTCCCTCTTTTCTCCATTCAACCCCCTCTCGTTACTCTGTCCTGGCGTTCCCCTACATCCAGTCTTTCCAGGACCAGTGGTCTCTCCTACCATCTTTTTAGAAATCTATTGATATGCGGATTGTGTCTAGGGTATTCCGAGATTCTGGGTCAATATCCCCTTATCAGTGACTGCATACCATGTGTGTTCTTTTGTGATTGGGTTACCTCACTAAGGATGGTATTTTCAAGATCTGACCATTTGCCTAGGAATTTCGTGAATTCATTGTTTTTAATTGCAGAGTAGTATTCCATTGTGTAGATATAACACATCTTCTGAATCCATTCCTCCATTGAGGGACATGTGGGTTCTTTCCAGCTTCTGGCTATTATAAATAAGGTTGCTATGAACATAGTGGAGCATGTGTCCTTATTGCATGCAGGTAAAGTCTCTGGGTATATGCCCAGGAGTGGTATAGCCGGATCCTCCGGGAGTGTCATGCCCAGTTTTCTGAGGAACCGCCAGACTGCTTTCCAGAACATTGCATCTTAAAGCAAAAGAATATACCTTTTTCTCAGCACCTCATCGTACCTTCTCCGAAACTGACCATATAACTGATCACCAAACAGGCCTCAGCAGATACAGAAATATTGAAATTATTCTATGCACCTTATCAGATCACTACGGTCTAAAGCTGGTTGTAAATTCAAAAAAAAAAAAAAACAATGGAAAACACACACACACATGAACTTTGAACAATGCTCTTCTCAATGATAGCTTGGTCAAGGAAGAAATAAAGAAATTTAAGACTTTTTAGAATTTAATGAAAATGAAGACACATCATACCAAAACTTATGGGATACAATGAAAGCAGTGCTAAGAGGAAAACTGATAGCTCCAAGTGCTTCCAAAAGGAAAATGGAGAGAGCTTACACTAGCAGCTTGACAGTGCACCTGAAAGCTCTAGAACAAGAAGAAGCAAATACACCCAAGTGGAGTAAGCGTCAGTAAATAATCAAACTCTCAGAGCTGAAATCAACCAAATAGAAACAAAAAGAACTATACAAAGAATCAACAATACTAGGAGCAGGTTCTTTGAGAAAATCAACGAGATAGATAAACGCTTAGCCAGACTAACCAGAGGGCACAGAGGCACTACCCAAATTAATAAAATCAGAAATGAAAAGGGAGACATAACAGCAGAAACAGTGAAAATTCAAAAAACCATCAGATCCTAATACAAGAGCTTATACTCAACAAAATTTGAAAATCTGGATAAAATAGACAACTTTCTAGATACATACCAGGTGCCAACATTAAAACAGGATCAGATAAACCAACCAAATAGTCCCATAAGTCCTGAACAATTAGAAGCAGTTAATAGTCTCCTATCAAAATAAATAAATAAATAAATAAATAGATAAATAAATGAATAAATAGAAGATAGATAGATAGATAGATAGATAGATAGATAGATAGATAGATAGATAGATAAAATAAAAGGCCAGGACCAGATGGGTTTATTGGGGAATTCTATCAGATCTTCAAACAAGAGCTAATACATAGAATCTTCAAACTATTCCACAAAATAGAAACTCAAGAAACACTACCCATCTCATTCTATGAAGCCACAATAATGCTTGTACCTAAACCAAACAAAGACCAAATAAGGAAAGAGAACTTCACACCAATCTCCCTTATGACCATTGATACAAAAATACTCATCAAAATTCTGGCCAACCAAATCCAAGAATGCATCAAAATGATAATCCACCATAATCAAGTAGGAAAAAAAACCACACACTCATTTCTTTAGATGCTGAAAAGGCTTTTGACAAAATTCAACATCCCTTCATGACAAAAGTCTTGAAGAGATCAGGAATTCAAGGCCCATACCTGAACATAGTGAAAGCAATATACTGCAAACTGGTAGCCAATATCAAATTAAATGGAAAGAAATTTGAAGCAATCCCACTAAATTCGGAGACCAGACAAGGCTGCCCATGCTCTCCCTATTTATTCAATATAGTACTTGAAATCCTAGCCAGAGAAATCAGACAACAAAAGGAGGTCAAAGGTATACAAATTGGAAAGGAAGAAGTGAAAATATTACTATTTGCAGATAATATGATGGTACATTTAAGTGACACAAAAACTTCCACCAGAGAATTCCTAAAGTTGAGAAATAACTTTAGCAAAATGATGTAAAATTAACTCAATCAGTACTCTTCCTCTACTCAAAGGATAAACAAGCTGGGAAAGAAATTAGGGAGATAACACCCTTAACAATAGTCACAAATAATATTACACAACTTGGTGTTATGCTAACCAAGCAAGTGAAAGATCTATATGACAAGAATTTCAAGCCCCTGAAGAAAGAAATTGAAGATCTCAGAAGATGTAAAGATCTTCCATGCTCATGAATTGGGAGGATTAATATAGTAAAAATGTCCATCTTGCCAAAAGGAATCTACAAATCAAATGCAATCCCCATCAAAATTCCAAATCAAATCCTCATAGAGTTAGAAAGAGCAATTCTCAAATTCTTCTGGAATATTACAAAACCCAGGATAGCAAAAACCATTCTCCACAAAAGAAGATGTACTGGAGGAATCACCATCCCTGACCTCAAGCTCTTCTACAGAGCAATAGTGATAAATCAGTTTGGTATTGTTATGGAGACAGACAGGAAGATCATTGGAATACAAATGAAGACCCAGGAAAGAACCCACACACCAAAGGTTACTTGATATTTGACAAAGGAGCTAAAAATATCCAGTGGAAAAAAAGACACCATTTTTAACAAATGGGGCTGAATCAACTGGCGGTCAACATGCAGAAAAATGCAAATCGACCCATTCTTATCTCCTTGTACAATGCTCATGTCCAAGTGGATCAAGGACCTCCACATAAAACCAGACACACTGAAGCTTATAGAGGAGAAAGTGGGGAAGAATCTTAAACACATGGACACAGGGGAAATTTTCCTGAATAGATCACCAATGACTTATGCTCTAAGAACAAGAATCAACAAATGGGACCTCATAAAACTGCAAAGCTTCTGTAAGGCAAAGGATATTGGCAATAAGACAAAATGGTAAGAAACAGATTGGGAAAAGATCTTTACTAATCCTACATCGGAGTAAGGACTAATATCCAATGTATACAAAGAACTCAAGAAGTTAGACTCTAGAGTGTCAAATAACCCTACTAAAAATGGGGTACATAGCTAAACAGGGAATTCTCGAATGAGGAAACACAAATGGCTCTGAAGAATGTTCATCATCCTTAGTTATCAGGGAAATGCAAATCAAAACAACACTGAGATTCCACCTCACACCACTCAGAATGGCTAAGTTCAAAAACTCAGTAGACAAGAGATACTGGAGAGGATGTGGGGAAAGAGGAACACTTCTCCATTGTTGGTGGGATTGCAAGCTGGTAAAACCACTGTGTAAATCAGTTTGGTGATTCCTCAGAAAATTAGACATAAGGACCAGTTATACCACTCCTGGGCATATACCCAGAAGATGCTCCATCATGTCATAAGGACACATTCTCCCCCTATGTTCATAGCAGCCTTATTTATAAAGTCTGGAAAAGAACCCATGTGTCCTTCAATAGAGGAATGGATACAGAAATTGTGGTATATATACACAATGGAGTACTATTCAGCTATCAAAACAATGAATTCATGAAGTTCTTAGGCAAATAGATGGAACTAGAAAGTGTCATCCTGAGTTAGGTAGCCTAGTCACAAAAGAACACACATGGTTGCACTCACTGATGAATGGATATTAGCCCACAAACTCAAAATAAACAAGTTACAATTCACAGACCACAGGAAGCTCAAGAAGAAGGAGGACTGAAGTGGGGGTGCTTTGGTTCCTCTGAGAAAGGGCACAAAATACTTGCAGGAGCAATTATAGAGACAAAGTGTGGAGCACAGACTGAAGAAAAGGCCACCCAGAGACTGCCCGACCTGGGGATTTATCCTATAAACAGTCACCAAACCCGATATTATTATGGATGACAAGAAGTGCATACTGAAAGGAGCCTGTTATGGTTGTCTCTGGAGAGGCCCTGCCAGAGCCTTACACATACAATGGTAGATGCTAGCAGCCAACCATTGGACTGAGCGTGGGGTCCCCAATAGAGGAGTTGGAGGGCGGCCTGGAGGAGCTGAGGGGTTTACAGCCCCATGGGAAGAACAAATATGTAGGCCACCCATATACCCCAGGACTCCCAGGGACTAAACCATCAACCAAGGGTTACACATGGTTCCAGCCAAAAATGGGGCAGAGGAATATCTTGTCGGGCATCAGTGGGAGGAGATGTCCTTGGTCCTGTGAAGGCTCAATAGATGTCCCAGCAAAGGGAAAACAGGGAGAGGGGGGGACGGAGGTGGGAGTGGGTTCGGTGGAGGGACATATTATTAGAGGCAGGGGGTGGAAGGAGGGGTTGGGAGTTTTCGGGGTGGGGGGAACCAGGAAATGTTTTAGCATATGAAATGTAAATGAAGAATATATTCAATAAACCAAAAGAAGACAAGAGATAGAAGAAAGACGAAATAATCTCAGGTGCTGAAAATACCAGAGAAAGCATTGAGTCTGCAGTCAAAGAAAATGCAAAATGCAAAAGGTTTGTAACCCAAACCATCCAGGAAACCCAGGACACAATGAGAAGACCAAACCCAAGGATTTTAGGTATAGAAGAGAGCCAAGATTTACGACTTACAGGGCTAGTTAATATCTTCAACAAAATTACAGAAGAAAACTTCCCTAAGCTAAAGAGAGAGATGCCCATGAACATATAAGAAGCCTACAGAACTCCAAACAGACTGGACCAGAATAGAAAGTCCTCCTGGCACATAATAATTAAAACACCAAATGAACAAAACAAAGAAAGAATATTAAAAGCAGTAAGGGAAAAAGGTCAAGTAATTTATAAAGGCAGACCTATCAGAATTATACCAGACTTCTCACCTTAGACGATGAAAGCTAGATGATCCTGGGCAGATCTTACACAGACCCTCAGAGAACACAAATGCTAGCCCAGACTACTATGCCCAGCAAAACTCTCAATCACCATAGATGAAGAAACCGAGATATCCTATGATAAAACCAAATTTACACAATATCTTTCCACATATCCATCACTACAACAGATAATAGATGGAAAACACCAACACAATGGGGGAAACTAAACCCTAGAAAAAGCAAGAAAGTAATCTTCTTCCAACAAACCCAAAAGAAAGTAACCACACAAACAAAATAATAACACCAAAAATAACAGGAAGCAACAATCACTATTGCTTATTATCTCTTAACATCAATGGACTCAATTCCCCAATAAAAAGGCATAAACTAACACAATTTTTTTTCATGTAAATTTTCAATTTTATCGGAAAATGTTTGTAATTTCTCTTGCAATTAATTTAGTAATATTTTTATGTCTACCAGTTTTTCTGTATAATTTTCTATGATAATTTTCAATTTTAACATGATTTCCTATATATTTCTTCAATTTTTTCAGAAATATTTTCCATGTAAATCTTCAATTTTATTAGAAAATATTTATAATTCCACTTTCATTCAAGTTAGAAATATTCTTATGCCTACCATTTTATCTGTAAAATTTTCCATCTAATAATCAATTTTAACGTGTTTTTCTACATATTTCTTAAGTTTTTTCAGAGATATTTTCCATGTAAATCTTCAATTTTATCAGAAAATCTTCATAATTCTAATTTCAATCAACTTAGAAATGCTTTTATACCTACCATTTTATCTGTATAATTTTCCATGATAATCTTCAATTTTAACATGTTATTCTATATTTTTCTTCAATTTATTGAAATATTTTTCACGTAAATCTTCAATTCTATCATAAAATGTTTCTTCTTCCTTTTTCAATTAATTTCACAATGTTCTTTATGTCTACCATCTTACTCTCTAATTTTCAATGAAAATTGTCAATTTTAACGTGTTTTTCTTTATATTTTTTCAATTTTGTCAGAAATATTTTCCATTTAAATCTTCAATTTTGTCATAAAATATTTTTACTTCCTTTTTCAAAAAAAAAAAAACCATGTGAGACTCCAGATAAATCAACCCCATGCTAATGAAATACCTCACATCCAGAAGCATATAGACAGCACAAATTGCAAAGTGTAGTTGGCAAGTTATTGAGTTAAATAAGTTAACTAAATAAATTAAATAATTTAACTAACAAATAAATTAACTGAAAATGAGGTTGGAGTGAGTGGTTGGATTAGGGAGAAGATGAACAAGAAAATGATCAAAATAAATTTTATGAAATTCTTAAACAATTAGTTAAAATACAAATTAGTTTTTTTCAAATTGGTTTGATTTTGAATGCTTTATTTATCTAAAAATGTACTTATTTATTTTACATTTTCTAATTTAGTGAAATAGAGGTTTTAAAGTATGTCCTTACTATTTCCCTTTTCAGCTAGAATTTCACTTGTCTCTTTTCTTGGTTTACTGTCAAATAAAAACTTATGTCATTGATTCTTTGTATTTTTTCATTTGTGTATTTTTATCTCATTTATCATAGCACTGATTGAGGTAATTATTTCCCACCTAAGGCTTTAGTTTTTCTATTTATTTTAATTTTGATAAGACTTTAAGTTATTAAGTGTTTTACTTGACTTCTCTCTGACCTTTTCATTTGGAACTTAGCACTATGAAACTTTTAGGATTCCATTCATTGTGCCCCATAAATTCTGGTAAGTTGTATTTTCATTAGACTCTAGATTTTTTTCTTTTAAATTTTTCTTGATTTTATAGTAAATCATTTTTCATTTATTAGTGTGTTTTTTAGACACCCTGAGTTTTGTGCATGTTCTGCAGTTTCAATGACTAGTAATTTCTAATTTTTTGTGGGTCTGTTCTGATGCTAAGGTCCTGTCCCCAACTGGTTCTTGATCTGTCAGTAAAGGAAGCCGTGGGCCAATTACTGGACAGAAGTTATAGGTTGGACTTCCAAGTTCCTGAAGGAAAGAGAGATGTAAGGAAGGATGGAGTTCACCATGCTTTAGAGAGAGAAAAGCCAAACAGCAATGTGAGATCCTGAAACAGTGGCCACACAGGTAACTCTTAAAGGCGGGTCGCCAGGGCCATTTATCAGGGGCTAGATGTGACTAAGCTGCTAAAATTTAGGGCAGGTAGGAGGAGTGGAAATAAAACTACTATTAAGGGCATGCTTTTTCAGGCAGGAGTTAATAGGGCCCAGCAACTGTGTCCAAAGGCACGTTGAAAAGGAATAACTATGTGTGTATCTTTTTTCTGTGGATTCAAGGGAAGCTGAGTGGGGGTTGGTAGCATGGCCTGTTCCCAGAGCTAAGGCAGGATAGCATAAAAATACCCACAAGTTTTATCCCACTGTGGTCAAATAGAATACAGTAAGTTATTTCAATTTTGTTATATTGGCTAAGACTTTCTTTCTATCCCAGAAAGTAATCAATTTTAAGCAAAGTCCCATGGGCTGCTAAGAACAATGCATATTCTATAGTGCTTTGACAGAAAGGTTTCCAAATGCCTTTCAGGCACACATGATTTATGATGTCAATTCACTCCAAATTTTCTATGTTTTATTTTTGTTCAGATGACTTTCCATTGGTACTGAAGTCAACCACTACTACTACTTCTACTATGCTGGAGTTAATCTGTGATTTTACATTAAGTACTATATCTTTTATAAATTTCATAGAGCTCTATTTGGTGTGTACATGTTTAGCATTATCATATCCTCTTGGCAGGTTCTTCATTTAATGAGTATAATGTGATTTCCCTTTTCTCTTCTGATTAATTTTATTTTCAAAGTCTATTTTGTCATGTGCAATAACTTTTTTTTTTTGGTTTTTCGAGGCAGGGTTTCTCTGTGTAGACCTGGCTATCTTGGAACTCACTCTGTAGACCAGGCTGGCCTCGAACTCAGAAATCCACCTGCCTCTGCCTCCCAAGCGCTGGGATTAAAGGCGTGCGCCACCACCGCCCGTTATAAACCTTTTTTTTTTTTTTTTTTGGTTTTTTTTTGAGACAGGGTTTCTCTGTGTAGCCCTGGCTGTCCTGGAACCCACTTTGTAGACCAGGCTGGCCTCGAACTCAGAAATCCTCCTGCCTCTGCCTCCCAAGTGCTGGGATTAAAGGCGTGCGCCACCACCGCCCGGCGTGTAATAATTTTTAATTTGCTTGTTTTCTTATATTTTCATGGAATACACATTTAAATATTTTTAACTTAAGGTAGTTAATATTTTTTTACTCTTTTTTTTTCTTTTAAATTCTGAGCCATCCATCCAACACAGGCTGTAGAAATTGATGATGGTGAGGTGTGCTTCTTGCAGACAGCAAAACGGACAGATCCTACTTTATAACCTAAACTATTAGGCTATGTCTTTTATTGGATGAATTAGGTAACTAATATTCAGAGTTATTCTTTTATTATAGCAAGTTTCTTCCATCTGTATCAATCATTAATTATGAAAATGACCCTACAGGCATGACCATAGACCAATCTGATGGAGCAAGTTCTCAGTGGAGGTTCCCTTTTTCTAGATGACTCTAATTTGTGTCAATATGAAAAAAACTGACTCACATACTTGCTTAATTATTTCCCAATACCTTTCATTATCTTTCTAATTACATTCAGATATTTATTTTTGTTCTTTAAGGGAATGTGCATGTCTTCTTTGAATTGCTTGAATATGTTTATAACCGTTATTCTGGAATTTTTGAATGGAAGATTTTGAAGATCTTTCTCAGTGGTTATTATAAAACCAAAAAATATTTTGGAGAACACATGTTGCTTTGAATTTTTTTTTCTGTGCTGAAACATTTACATTTCAAGTTACTTATTTAAAAGAAAATATGTGCCAGGAACAAGAAGTCTAAAACTGTCAGTACCTGGAGTTAACAAGATGATAGAAAAGTGTCCAAAGACATTTAAAAAGTTCTATTATTGAATTGGTTAATTCTTTATTTTACTTTGGGGTAATGGTAGTTGTGACAATGTATAGATTTAGTTTTAAACCTAATCCTTATATCCATGCAATCAATAGAAACATACACTTTAATTTGTGAACTAAAGCATACCATATTTTTAGTATTGAAATTATAACAAAGCATTTTGATTATCCCTGGTTCTTATTATTATATACTGTAATTTAATTTTAAAAATTGTTCTGATAAAATATGAATGGAGCTCTTTTCTAAACAATTAGCATATCTTTTTCAGAACTTTTTTTTTTAAAAAAATGACTCTCCACTAGACCTTGTATACTTTCTATACAAGTTTAAATAGGTACCTATGTCACTCCAAAAAAATGTCAGGCGTTTGGATGTACAGTAACAAATTACCAGTTCTTTAACCTGAAATTCTTTATCAGCTTTAAAAATAAACGGATGTGAATCCTGTTGACCTATCCATTCATACTTCAGTAAAAGAACCTACAACCATCTATACACAACTAACAGTAGATGGTGAATGCAATTTTTTTGTTTGTTTGTTTTCTCTTCTTTTAAGCACAGGAAATTGGGAAAGAGTAGTGCGGAAGGTTATGAGAGAGATTGGAGAGGAGAAAAAAGAGGGTAGACTTAATCAAAATGCTTTATATGCATGTATGAAATTCTCAAACAATAAAAATTATGTATGTATGTATGTATGTATGTTTGTGTGTGTGTGTGTATGTGTGTGTGTGTATAAAGATATGAAGATATGGTTCAGCAGGTTAAGAAGGCAAGCTGTGATTCCAGAGCTCTTGAGTTCTTAGAAGTCACAATGTTCAGCTCACAACTATCTGTAAATCTAGCTCTAAGAGATGTAATATTCTTTGATGGCCTTCACAGGATCTGCTCTCATGTGCACAAGCTTACAGAAAAATCCAGACATATACTATATTTTTTTTAAATAACATGTTTATGTAACTTTTAGAGGCATTTGAACAGAGACAGCCCTCATAGTATCAACAATGAAAATATGGTCATTTGATAAACGATCTTATTAGTAGAAACAGGTTAACGTCTTACAAGTTATGAGGAAAGCACTCCCAAATATCTAAGTTATTATACTTTGCTGCCCACCATCACTAGATGAAACAACCCCATTGATGAACACACTGTTTAGTTTGATTTCAAGGATACAGAAAAATCAGTCTCAAGCTGTCCAGTAAGCTCTTTCTCTGCTGGCTAACTTTAATGGTGTCTGAAGATTCCATGTTAGTTCCTGAAGCAGAAAATGCATCAAAGTCTTATTCAGTACTGGACTCTGAATGATACAGTACAGATCTGTCAGGCAAGATTTTCCCACTGGTGCAATAGTGGCAATATTTTTATGGGGGGGGGGGCATGTAATCAATTCTTTTTTTGATTGGATTTGAGGTGGGCTATACAAGAGGGAGTTCATGTCTGGGACTGTAAACATGATCAAAACCCATGGACAATGGAGTCATTTGCCCACAAGATAACCAACCTATCAATGCTGTTTTGAAAATATTTATGTTGTCAAAATGCCTTCTCATCACTTTCTTTTATTTATGTGTGTTGATTGGTGCAGCTCTTCCTAAATTTTGTCAAAGAAGGTTCTTACTGCATTGTGTAATGATTAATTCAGAGACTTACAACTGTTTAAACTGCTGAGAATATGTCACTTTGATGACTGAATATTAGATGCCACATCTATGTCCACTTCTTCACAATGCCCTGGGAATATCACAGGCAAGGTGTAGAAAGGATACAAGAGCGGTATAAGCCACTATGTTCCTAATATGGCACAGCTTGTATACCCACAAGCTATAATATCTGCAGTACCTATATAGAGCCTGCACAAGGTCAAGGCAGATAAAAAATTCCAGCATCAACTGAAAAGGTAATAACTTATTGGCAGTTGTTGGCTATTATTAAACCAAAAGTCATATTTTTCTTCATTTTTGGTGGTAGTGGCAGGTGTCCCCATGCTTCAGTGGATCAGTTCTTACCCTTGTAAATACTGATAGCCCTAGCTGGATTCTGTGAAATGGTAAAAGCCAAAATTAAGAAAACATGAAGTTAGAGGGAAGATGTATTTGAGAGGTAGAGAGATTTGAAGCTAGAAAGTTGGATGTGTGCAATATTAATGTACATTTGCTACCATGATATTGGTTTCATGATATTCATGAAAGAACATACAGAAAGAGGTAAGAAATAATATTAATACTAGTAAATATTATATTTATTTTAAATATATAATAGTTATATTATTATATTTTTAATTGTTATATTATGAAAATAAATAAATAATATTGCACCAGCAAAATCAAGAGAAAAGGGATGAGAATGTGCATCTGGGTGCACACACACACATACCTACACACAAACTGTCACCACCAACAGCAAAATAACAGGATTAAGAATCATTGTTCATTGATCAAAAATCAGTGGATTCAATTCTCTAATAAAATGTCACAGACTAATATAATAGATACAAAAACAGGATCCATCACTCTGCTGAATAAAAGAAACAAAATTCAACATCAAAGATAGATAGTAACTCAGAGTAGAAGGTTAGAAAAATGTTTTCCAAGCAAGTGGACCCATGAAACAAGATGGCATAGACATTGTAATATCTAACAAAATAGACTTCTAACTAAAATTAATCAAAAAATATTAGAAAGACACTTCATGCTCATTAAAGGGAAAATTTACCAAGATTAGGTCTAAATTAAAACCATCTATGCCCCAAACAAAACTACTTCCCTATTTGTAAAAGAAACATTACTGAGGCTTAAGTGGCACACTGAACACCATATATTAAGAGAAGGAGACTTCATTTTCCTACTCTCAACAATGGAGAAGTTATCCAAGACACAAACTAAACAGAGAAATAATGAAGCTAACAGATATTATGAAGTAAATGAACCTAACAGATAACTACAGTACATTTCAACCAAACACAAAAGTATAAACCTTCTACATTCATCACAGAACTTTCTCCAAAATTAACCACATACTCAGTCACAAGGCAAGTCTCAACAGACAAGAAAATTAAAATAACCCCTTGTATCCTATCAGATGACCATAGATTAAAGCTGGATTTCAATAACAGCAGAAACAACAGAATGTGTACAAACTCATGGAAACTGAATACCTCTCTACTGAGTGACTACTATGTCAAGACAAAAATAAAGAAAGAAATTAAAGAATTCACAGAATTCAGTGAAAATTAAAGCTCAGCATATCCAAAGTTATGGAAAACAATGAATGTGATGTTAAGAGGAAAGTTCGTAGAAGTAAGTGCCATGATAAAGAAATTGGAGAGGTCTGATACAAATGACTTAACAGCATACATGAAAGGTCTAGTGAAAAAGGAAGCAAACATATCCAGGAAGAGTAAATGGCAGAAAATCAAACTTATGGCTGAAATCAACAAAATAGAAGCAAAGAACAATACAAAGAATTAATGAAATAAAGGGTTAGATCTTTAAAATAATCTATAAGATAGACAAAAGCTTATCCCAAACTAACTAAAAGATGGAGAGAATATCCAAATTAACAATATCAGAAATGAAAAGTAGAGCAAATCAACAGACACCAATGAAATCGATAGAACGATTAGACCATATTCCAAAAACCTGCACTCCACAAAATCAAAAAAACTTAAATGAAATAGACAATTTTGTGATAGATGCTACTTACTAAAGTTAAATCAAGATCACATAAAACATTTAAATAAATCTATAACCCCTACAGAAACAAAAGAAGTCATTATAAGTCTCCCACATCCCATCCCCCTGACACACACACCAAAAAGAAGCCCAGGAACAGACAGGTTCAGTGCAAATTTTTACCAGACTTGCAAAGAAGAGCTGATACTAATATTCTATAAATTATTCCACAAAAATAGAAACAGATGGGGTTTTACAGCTGTGAAGAGACACTATGACCAAGGCAACTTTTATAAAAGATAACATTTAATTGAGACTGACTTACAGTTTCACAGTTTCTGTCCATTATATTCTTGGCAGTAAACATGGGAGACATGGTGCTCTTGAAGGAGCTGAGTGCTCAACATCTTGATCTAAAGACAGCCAGGAGAAGACTGTCTTCTAGGCAGCTGGGAGAAGGGTCTTAAAGCCTACCTCCAAAGTGGCAGACTTCCTCCAATAAGGCCACATCTACTCCAACAAGACTATACCTCCTAATAAGGCTATAACCTGGACCAAGCACATTCAAACTACCACAAGATAGAAGACTGTCAAACTCATTTTATGAGGCCACAATCACCCAGAAACTGGAGCCACACAAAGATTCAACAAAGAAACAATTGAAAACTAATTTCCTTCATGTGGAATACCAAGACAGGGAAGCAGGGGAGGGTTGATTGGAGAAGGGTAGATGGCTTATGAGATATTCAGGGCAGGGAGGAACCAGGAAAGGGGACAACATTTGAAATGTAAATAAAGAATATATCTAATAAAAAAAAGAAATTAACTTAAATGCTTAGCACAAAAAAAGAAAATTCACATAAAAATATTCAATAAAATACTTGCAAACTGAATTCAAATATACATGAAAAAGATCATCTGCCATGATAAAGTAGGTTTCACCCCTCAGATGCAGGGATGAAATCTATCAACACAGGAAAATCTGTCAATGTAATTCCACATATAAACAAACTAAAAGAAAGAAAATATCATATCATTAGATGTTTTAAAACCTTTGATAAAATTCAACGTCTCCTTATGACAAAAGTCTTGAAGAGATCAGGGATACAGGGAACATACATAAATATAATAAAAAAAATTACAACAAACTGATAACCAACATCAAATGAATGGAGAAAAACTCAAAGCAATACCACTAAAATAAAAAACAAGACAAAGTTGTTCACTCTCTTCAGAGATTTTCAGCATAGTACTTGAAGTTCTAACTAGAGTGATAACACAACTAAAGGAGATCAAGAGGATACAAATTAGAAAAAAAGAAGCCAAAGTATCATTATTTGCTGACAATATGATAGTATTCAAAGGAATATCACCCCCCTCCACATACACACACACCAAATCCACCACAAAACTCCTCTTATAGTTGACAAGTACCTTCAGTGAAGTGGTTGGATACATGATTAACTACAAATAAAATCAGTAGCCCTTCTGTACATATATAACACATAAACTGAAAAAAAATCAGAGAAACAACACCCTTCACGATAGTCAAAAATAATGTAAAAGATCTTGGGGTAACTAAAACCAAGCAAGTGAAAGAGCTATATGACAAGTCCTTGAAAAAAAAAATGAAGAAGATATCATAAGATGAAAAAAATCTCCTATGCTCATGGAGCCATAGGATTAACATAGCAAAAATGGCTGTCTTACCAAAAGCAATCTACAGATTCAGTGAAATCCCCATCAAAATTGCAGCATAATTCTTTATAGACCTTGAAAGAATGATGTCAACTTTATATATATATATATATATATATATATATATATATATATATATATATATATATATATATATGAAATCTTCTGGAAATATCTCCATCTCCAATGTCTAGCGTTATTACAAAGCTACAGTAATAAAACCCACATGGTACTATCAAAAATAACAGTCGGGTATATCAAAGGAATCAAATCAAAGCTCTAGACATAAATCCACACACCTATAGATAGATTATTAAAAAATAAAAATGTCAATATCACACAATGGAAAAAAAGAAAGGATTTGCAACAAACAAATGAGCCAGGTCTACCTGGATGTCTGTATGTAGAAGAATGCAAAGAGATTCATATATTTAACCCTGCATATAACACAAGGCCATGTTGATCAAAGATTTCAACATAAAGCCAAATATCCTAACCTGATAAACAAGAAAACAGAGACTAGCATTAAACACATTGGCACAAGTGACAACTTCTTGAATAGCAGATCAATGGCACAGGCACTAACATCCAATATTAACTACTGGTAATTCATGAAACAGAAAAGCTTTTTCATGGTAAAAGTTGCCATCCATAGGGCAAAATGGCAACCTACACAATTGGAAAGGATTTTCACCAACTCCACATCTGACAAAACGCTAGTATCCAGAATATATAAAGATCTCAAGAAACTAGACATCAGCAAACAAAATAATGTAAATAAAATTGGGGCACATTTCTATGCAAAAAATTTAAAACACAAGAATCTCACATACAGAGAAGCCCTTAAGTAATGTTCTATATACTTAGTCATGAAATAAATTCAGATCAAATGTACTTTAAGATTTCATCTTACCATCCGCAACCAGGAATTGGGGCTGTTCCACAGCCCTCTGTGCAAGAGTACTACCAGGAGAGAGCTGGTCTCCCAGGTGTGCTCTCACTCCCAGGCTCAGAGGTGAGAGCTCCACTTTCTCCCCAATAACTGTCTGGAACAGGACCAAATAGGAGTGCACAGGGCACAGGAACAGTGGAGCAGCTGGGATAGGATCTTTCCAAACACCATCTGTACCTGGGAACTAAAGCTGTTCCACAATCCTCTACACCCAAATCTTGCCCAGGAGAAAGCTGGTCTTTCCAGGAGTGCTGACACAGTCTTACAGGCCCACAGGAGGTACAAGCTCCAGCCAGAGACAGTAAGACCATCTAACACCAGAGATACCAGATGGCAAAAGGCATACAAAAGAACCAACAGAAACCAAGGAAATGCGGCACCATCTGAACCCAGTTCTCCAACAACAGCAAGTCCTGGATACACCAACAGAAAAACACAAACAAATAAGTGAAGGAAACCATCCAGGATTCAAAAATGGAAGAAGAAACTCACCAGAGATACAGTGAAACTAACAAAACTTATGGTCCAAATGGATTTAACAGATATCTATAGAACATTTCATCCAAAATCAAAAGAATATAACTTCTCCTCAGCACCTCATGGTACCTTCTCCAAAACTGACCATATAATTGGTCACAAAACAGACCTCAACAGATATAAGAAGATTGAAATAACACCATGCCTCCTATCATATCATCATGGATTAAGGCTGGTCTTCAATAGCAACAACAAAAATAAAACCCACATACACATGGAAGCAGAGCAATGCTCTATTCAATGACACCTTGGTCAAAGATGAAATAAGGAAAGAAATCAAAGACTTTTTAGAATTTAATGAAAATGAAGGCACAACGTATGCAAACTTATGGGACACAATGAAAGCAGTGCTAAGAGGAAAACTCATAGCTCTGAGTGCCTCCAAAAAGAAACTGGAGACAGCATACACTAGCAGCTTAACAGCACACCTGAAAGCTCTAGAACAGAAAGAAGCTAATACACCCAAGAGTAGAAGAAGTCAGGAAATTGTCAGTTCTGAAATCAACCAAGTAAAACAAAACTATACAAAGAATCAACAAAACCAGGAGCTGGTTCTTTGAGAAAATCAACAGGACAGTATCCAAATCAACAAAATCAGAAATGAAAAGCATTTTTTGTAATAGGATCTGATGATTTTTTTGAATTTCCTCAGTTTCTGTTGTTATCTCTCCCTTTTCATTTCTGATTTTGTTGATTTGGATACTGTCTCTGTGCCCTCTGGTTAGTCTGACTAAGGGTTTATCTATCCTGTTGATTTTCTCAAAGAACCAGCATATACTCAACACATCTGGAAAGTCTGGATGAATTGGACAATTTTCTAGACAGACACCAAACATCAAAATTAAATCAGGATCAGAGATATCATCTAAACAGTCCCATAACCCCTACAGAAATAGAAGCAGTCGTTGAAAGTCTCCCAATGAAAAAAAGCACAGGACCAGATGGTTTTAGTAAAGAATTCTATCAAACCTTCAAGAAGACCTAATACCAATACTCTTCAAACTATTCCACAAAATAGAAACAGAAGGAACACTATCTAATTTGTTCTTGAAGCCACAATAATCTTGATACCTAAACCACACAAAGACCCAACAAAGAAAGAGGATTTTAGACCAATTTCCCTAATCAATATCAATGCCAAAATACTCAATAAAATTCTTGCCAGTAGAATGCAAGAACACATCAAAATTATCATTCACCATGATCAAGTAGACTTCATCCCAGGGATTCAGGGATGTTTTAATATAGAGAAATTCATCAATGCAATCCACTACATAAACAAACTCAAAGAAAAAAAACCACATGGTCATTACATTAGATGCTGAAAAAGCACTTGACAAAATTCAGCATTCTTTCATGTTAAAAGTCTTGGAAAGAACAGGAATTCAAGGCCCATACCTAAACAGTAAAACAATATACAGCAAACCAGTAGTCAACAACAAACTAAATGGAGAGAAACTTCAAGCAATTCCACTAAAATCAGGGACTAGACAAGGCTGCCCTCTCTCTCCACATCTATTCAATAAAGTACATGAAATGCTAGCTAGAGAAATTAGAAAACAAAAGGATGTCAAAGGAATACAAATTGAAAATGAAGAAGTCAAATTATCACTATTTGCAGATGATATGATAGCATATTTAAGCAACCCAAAAAACTCCACCAGAGAACTCCTACACTGATAAACAACTTCAGCAAAATGGCCCGATAAAAAATTAAGTTGAACAAATCAGTAACTTTCCTATACTCAAACGATAAACAGGCTGAGAAAGAAATTAGGGAAACAACACCCTTCATAATAGTTACAAAGAACATAAAATATCTTGGTGTGACTCTAACCAAACAAGTGAAAGATCTGTATGACAAGAAACAAGTCTCTGAAGAAAGAAATCAAAGAAGACCTCAGAAGATGGAAAGACCTTCCATGCTTGTGGATTGGCAGGATTAATACAGTAAAAATGGTCATCTTGCCAAAAGCAATATAAAGATTCAATGCAATCCCCATCAAAATCCCAACTCAATTCTTCATAGAGTTAGAAAGAGCAATTCTCCAATTCATCTGGAATAACAAAAAACCCAGGATAGCTAAAATTATTGTCAACAAGAAAAGAACTTCTGGGGGCATCAGTATCAGGGACCTCAAGTAATGCAGAGCAATAGTGATAAGAACTCCATTGTACTGGTACAGTGACAGGAAGGTAGAACAATGGAAAAGAATTGAAGACCCAGAAATGAACCCACTCACCTATGGTCAGTTATTCTTTGACAAAGGAGCTAAAACCATCAAGTGGAAAAAAAGAGCCTTTTTCAACAAATGGTGCTGGTTCAACTGGTAGTTAGCATGTAGAAGAATGAAAACTGATCCATATTTATCTCCTTGTACAAACTCAAGTCCAAGTTGATCAAGGACCTCCACAAAAAACCAGACACACTGAAACTAATAGAAAAGAAAGTGGGGAAGAGTCTCGAGCACATGGGCACAGGGGAAATTTTCCTGCACAGGACACCAATAGCTTGTGCTTTAAGATCAAGCATTGAAAAATGGGTCCTCATAAAATTACAAAGTATCTGTAAGGCAAAGGACACATTCAATAGGAAAAATGGCAACCAACAAAATGGGAAAATATCTTTACCAACCCTACATCCTAAAGAGGGCTAATATCAAATATACACAAGGAACTCAAGAAGTTAAACTCCAGAGAACCAAATAACCCTATTAAAAAATGGGGTACAGAGCTAAACTAAGAATTTTCAGTTGAGCAGTATTGAATGGCTGAGAAGCACGGAAAGAAATATTTAACATCCTTAATCACCAGGGAAAGGAAAATCAAAACAACCCTGAGATATCACCTTGTACCAGTCAGAATGGTGAAGATCAAAAACTCAGGTGACAGCAGGTGCTGGTAAGGATGTAGAGAACGAGGAACACTCCTCCACTGTTGGTAGGATTGTAGGTTGGTACAACCAGTCTGGAAATTTGTTTGGTGGTTCCTCAGAAAATTGGGCATAATACTACCATAGGACCCTTCTATACCACTCCTGGGCATATACCCAGATGATGCTCCAAAATGTAAAAATGACACATGCTCCACTATGTTCATAGAAGGGGAAACAAAATACCCACAGGATGGTATACAGACACAAAGTGTGGAGCAGAGACTGAGGGAAAGATCATCCAGAGACTGTCCCACCTAGGGATCCATCCCATATACAGTTACAAAACCCAGACACTATTGTGGATGCCAACAAGTGCTTGCTGACAGGAGTCTGATATAGCTGTCACCTGGGAGGCTCTGCCAGTGCGTGACAAATACAGAGGGGGACACTCTCGGCCAACCATTGAAGTGAGCACAGGGTCCCCAATGGGGGGGCTAGAGAAAGATCCCAAGGAGCTGAAGGGGTTTGCAATGGCATAATAGGAACAACAATATGAACCACCCAGTACCCCCAGAACTCCCAAGGACTAAATCACCAACCAAAGTATTCACATGGAGGGACCCATGGTTCCAGATGCATATGCAGCAGAGGGTGGCCTTGTTGGACATCAAAGGGAGGAGAGGCCCTTGGTACTGAGAAGGCTAGATGCCCCAGTAAAGGGGAATGCTAGGACAGGGAAGCAGGAATGGATGAATTGCTGAGCAGAAGGAGGGGGAATGGGTTTGGGGATTTTCGGGGAGATCCAGGAAAGGGGACAACATTTGAAATGTAAATAAAGAATATATCTAATAAACAAAAAAGAAAAAGAAAAAAACAGAAAGAAGACAGCCACATAAACATAATTCCACCTCTAATAACAAAAATAACAGGAAGCAGCTAAAACTTTTCCTTTATATCTCTTAACATCAATGCAATCAATTCTCAAATAAAAAGAAATAGACAGACTGGATACATAAGCAGAATCCAACATTTTGATGCCTACAAGAAAACAACCTCGGCGCAGGGAGGGAGCCTGCCAGCTTCCCTTCCGCGACCTCTGTTCCCGCGGACTGCGCTGGAGAGACCTGTACCCAGGCTCTCCCCCCAATATAACATCACTTGGGACACGGCCTGTTGGGGCTTCCGTCTGTGCCCGAGGGCGGGTTGGCGCTGTGGTCGTCTGGGTGCCAGATTGGCGGGCCATCGTGACCACAGGGTGAGCGGCGCCACGGAGAGTGCCCTCCGCCATCTTTGCTCCAGTGACCAGGTAGTTGGGACCGCCAGGCTCAGAGACAGACAGGCATAATATCGCTTCGGGTTCAGGCAGCTTGTGTGTAACCTGCTCCCAGGTGCTGGGCTGATCTGCAGTGACCAGCGCGCCAGATCTGCTGTGGGACTTCTGCCTGGCAGAGGGACGCCCCCTCCCCCCCCCCAGGAGAGATCACACACCCCTGCACAGGGCAGGAGCCTGCCAGCCTCCCTTTGGCGACCTCGGCTCCAGGAATCCACTAGGCTGAGCCTTTAGATGTGCAAGGCCTCCCCAATATAAGATCACTTGGGGCAAAGCACATTAGGGCTCCAAAGTCACTCAGGAGCAGGCAGGCCCCAGAAATCGGTGCCAGGGGAATCCTGGTAATCCAGGGGGGGCAGAAATAGCTTTGCAGGCTCACAGGAGGTCCAACCAACAGCCAGTGGCAGCAGGATCAACTAACACCAGAGGTATCCAGATGGCAAAAGGCAAACATAGGAATGTTACTAACAGTAATCAAAGTAATGTGGGACCATCAGAACCCAACTCTCCAACAGCAGCAAGTCCTGGATACCCCACCACACCCGAAAGACAAGATCTGGATTTAAAATCACTTCTCATGAGGCTATTAGAGGATCACAAGAAGGACACAAATAAATCTCATAAAGAGTTACAGGAGACCATGAATCAACGGTTAGAAGCCCTTACAAAGGAAACACAAAAATCGCTTAGAGAAATGCGGGAGAACATGGATCAAAAGATGGAGGCGCACAAGGAGACAACACAAAAATCGCTTAACGAGATGAATCAACGGGTAGATGCACTCACAAAGGAATCACGAAATTTGCATAAAGAAATGCAGAAGAATATGGGTCAACAGACGGATGCCCATAAGGAGGCAACACAAAAATTGCTTAAAGAAATGAATCAACGGTTAGATGCCCTTACAAAGGAAACACGAGAACTGCTTAAAGAAATGCAGGAGACGATGGATCAACAGATGGAATCCCATGAGGAGGAAACACAAAAATCGCTCAGAGAAATGCAGGAGAATGTGGGTCATCAGGAAGAAATCCTGAAAGAGGTAATGCAAAAATACCTTAAAGAAATACAGGAAAATACAAACAAACAAGTGAAGGACCTCAGCAAATCCATCCAGGAACTAAAAAAGGAAGTAGAAACAACTAAGAAATCACAAAGGGAGACAACTTTGGAGATAGAAAACCTTGGGAAGAAATCAGGAGTCATAGATGCAAACATCAACAATAGAATACAAGAGATGGAAGAAAGAATCTCAGGTGCTGAAGATTCCATAGAAAGCATCGACTCAACAGTCAAAGAAAATGCAAAATGCAAAAATCGCGTAACCCAAAACATCCAGGAAATCCAGGACACAATGAGAAGACCAAACCTAAGGATTATAGGTATAGATGAGAGTGAAGATTTGCAACTTAAAGGGCCAGTAAACATCTTCAACAAAATTATGGAGGAAAACTTCCCTAACTTAAAGAGAGAGATGCCGATGAACGTACAAGAAGCCTACAGAACTCCAAACAGACTGGACCAGAACAGAAATACCTCCCGTCACAGAATAATCAAAACACCGAATGTTCTAAACAAAGAAAGAATACTAAATGCAGTAAGAGAAAAGGGCCAAGTAACATACAAAGGAAGACCTATCCGAATCACATCAGACTTCTCACCAGAGACTATGAAAGCCAGAAGATCCTGGGCAGATCTCATGCAGACACTAAGACAGCACAAATGCCAGCCTAGACTACTATACCCAGCAAAACTCTCAATCACCATAGATGGAGAGACCAAGATATTCCATGATAAAACCAAATTTTCACAATATCTTTCCACAAATCCAGCCCTGCAACGGATAATAGGTGGAAACCTCCAATACAGGGAGAGAAACAACACCCTGGAAAAAATGAGATAATAACCTTCTTGAATCAAACCCAAAAGTAGATAACCACTCAAACATAAAGATAGCGTCAAGAATGGCAGATGGCAATAATCACTATGCCTTAATCTCTCTTAATATCAATGGTCTCAATTCCCCAATTAAAAGACATAGACTAGCAGTCTGTATATGTAAACAGGACCCAGCATTTTGCTGCATGCAGGAAACGCACCTCAGTGTCAAAGACAAACACTACCTCAGAGTAAAAGGCTGGAAAACAATTTTACAAGCAAATGGCCCCAAGAAACGAGGTGGAGTAGCCATCCTAATATCGGATAAAATTGATTTTCAACCCAAAGTCATCAAAAAAGACACAGAAGGACACTACATACTGATCAAGGGAAAAATCCACCATCAAGAACTCTCAATCCTGAATATCTATGCTCCAAATGCAAGGGCACCCTCATTCGTAAAAGAAACTTTACTAAAACTCAAAGCACACATCGCACCGCACACAATAATAGTGGGTGACTTCAACACCCCGCTCTCTGAAATGGATCGTTCAGGAAAGCAGAAACTAAACAGGGACACAGTGAATCTAATTGAAGCCTTGGACCAAATGGAACTAACTGATATATATAGAACATTTCATCCTAGAGCTAAAGAATACACCTTCTTCTCAGCTCCTCATGGTACCTTCTCCAAAATTGACCATATAATTGGTCACAAATCAGACCTCAACAGATACAAGAAGATAGAAATAATCCCATGCCTCCTATCAGATCACTATGGAATAAGGGTGGTCTTCAATGGCAACAAAAACAAAAGAAAACCCACGTACACATGGAGGCTGAACAATGCTCTACTCAATGATAACTTGGTCAAGGTGGAAATAAAGAAAGAAATCAAAGACTTTTTGAAAGTTAATGAAAATGAAGGCACAACATACCCTAACTTATGGGACACAATGAAAGCAGTGCTAAGAGGAAAATTCATAGACCTGAGTGCCGCCAAAAAGAAACAGGAGACAGCATACACTAACAGCTTAATGGCACACCTGAAAGCCCTGGAACAAAAAGAAGCAAATACACCAAAGAGGAGTAGAAGGCAGGAAATCATCAAACTCAGGGCTGAAATCAATCAAGTAGAAACAAAGAAAACCATACAAAGAATCAACAAAACGAGGAGTTGGTTCTTTGAGAAAATCAACAAGATAGATAAGCCCTTAGCCAGACTAACCAGAGGGCACAGAGATAGTATCCAAATTAATAAAATCAGAAACGAAAAGGGAGAGATAACAACAGAAACTGAGGAAATTCAAAAAATCATCAGATCCTACTACAAAAACCTGTATTCAACACAACTAGAAAATCTTGAGGAAATGGACAATTTCCTTGACAGATACCAAGTACCAAAATTAAATCAGGATCAAATAGACCATCTAAACCGTCCTATAACCCCTGAAGAAATAGAAGTTGTCATTGGAAGTCTTCCAACCAAAAAAAGCACAGGTCCAGATGGTTTTAGTGCAGAATTCTATCAGACCTTCAAAGAAGACCTAACACCAATACTCTTCAAACTGTTCCACAAAATAGAAACAGAAGGAACACTACCCAACTCGTTCTATGAAGCCACAATTACACTAATACCAAAAGCACACAAAGATCCGACAAAGAAAGAGAATCTCAGGCCAATCTCTCTTATGAATATCGATGCAAAAATACTCAATAAAATTCTTGCCAACCGAATCCAAGAACACATCAAAACGATCATTCACCACGATCAAGTAGGCTTCATCCCAGGGATGCAGGGATGGTTCAATATAAGGAAATCCATCAATGTAATCCACTACATAAACAATTTCAAAGAAAAAAACCACATGGTCATCTCATTAGATGCTGAGAAAGCATTTGACAAAATTCAGCATCCTCTCATGCTAAAGGTCTTGGAAAGATCAGGAATTCAAGGCCCATATCTAAACATAGTAAAAGCAATTTACAGCAAACCAGTAGCCAGCATCAATCTAAACGGAGAGAAATTTGAAGCAATCCCACTAAAATCAGGGACTAGACAAGGCTGCCCTCTCTCTCCATATCTTTTCAATATAGTACTTGAAGTTCTAGCTAGAGCAATTAGACAAGAAAAAGAGGTCAAAGGGATACAAATTGGAAAGGAAGAAGTCAAACTATCACTATTTGCAGACGATATGATAGTATACATAAGCGACCCAAAGAACTCCACCAGAGAACTCCTACAGCTGATAAACGACTTCAGCAAAGTGGCCGGATATAAAATCAACTCAAGCAAGTCAGAAGCCTTCCTATACTCAAAGGATAAGCAGGCTGAGAAAGAAGTAAGAGAAATAATACCCTTTACGATAGCCACAAACCATATTAAGTATCTTGGCGTGACGCTAACCAAACAAGTGAAAGATCTGTATGACAAGAACTTCAAGTCTCTGAAGAAAGAAATTGAAAAAGACCTCAGAAGATGGAAAAATCTGCCATGCTCATGGATTGGCAGGATTAATATAGTAAAAATGAGCATCTTACCAAAAGTAATACACAGATTCAATGCAATCCCCATCAAAATCCCAACTCAATTCTTCATAGAGTTAGAAAGAGCAATTCAAAAATTCATCTGGAATAACAGAAAACCCAGAATAGCTAAAACTATTCTCAAGAGTAAAAGAACCTCTGGGGGAATCAGTATCCCGGACCTCAAGCTGTACTACAGAGCAATAGTGTTAAAAACTGCATGGTATTGGTACAGTAACAGACATGTAGATCAATGGAACAGAATTGAAGACCCAGAAATGAATCCACACTCCTATGGTCACTTGATCTTTGACAAAGGAGCTAAAACCATCCAGTGGAAAAAAGATAGCCTTTTCAACAAATGGTGCTGGCTCAGCTGGAGGTCAACATGCAGAAGAATGCAAATTGACCCATCCTTATCTCCTTGCACTAAGCTCAATTCTAAGTGGATCAAAGATCTCCACATAAAACCAGACACACTGAAACTAATAGAAGGGAAACTAGGGAAGAACCTTGAACATATGGGCACAGGGGAGAATTTCCTGAACAGAACTCCAATAGCTTATACTCTAAGATCAAGAATAGACAAATGGGACCTCATTAAATTACAAAGTTTTTGCAAGGCAAAAGACACCGTCAAAAAGACAAAGCGGCAACCAACTAACTGGGAAATGATCTTTACCAACCTTACATCCGACAGAGGGCTAATATCCAAGATATACAAAGAACTCAAGAAGTTAAACTCCAGAGAGGCAAGTAACCCTATTAAAAAATGGGGTACAGAGCTCCACAAAGAGTTCTCACCTGAAGAATATCTAATGGCTGAGAAGCACCTAAAGAGATGTTCATCATCCTTAGTCATTAGGGAAATGCAAATCAAAACAACCCTGAGATTCCATCTCACACCAGTCAGGATGGCTAAGATCAAAAACACAGGAGACAGCAGTTGTTGGCGAGGATGTGGAGAAAGAGGAACACTCCTCCACTGCTGGTGGAATTGCAGGCTGGTACAACCACTCTGGAAAGCAGTCTGGCGGCTCCTCAGAAAACTGGGCATGACACTTCCGGAGGATCCGGCTATACCACTCCTGGGCATATACCCAGAGACTTTACCTGCATGCAATAAGGACACATGCTCCACTATATTCATAGCAGCCTTATTTATAATAGCCAGAAGCTGGAAAGAACCCAGATGTCCCTCAACGGAGGAATGGATTCAGAAGATGTGGTATATTTACACAATGGAATACTACTCTGCAATTAAAAACAATGAATTCACGAAATTCCTAGGCAAATGGTCAGAACTTGAAAATATCATCCTTAGTGAGGTAACCCAATCACAAAAGATCACACATGGTATGAAGTCACTGATAAGGGGATATTGACCCAGAATCTCAGAATAGCCTAGACACAATCAGCATATCAATAGATTTCTAAAAAGATGGAAGGAGAGACCCCTGGTCCTGGAAAGACTGGATGTAGGGGAACGCCAGGACAGAGTAATGAGAGGGGGTTGAACGGAGAAAAGAGGGAGGGAAGGGGGCTTATGGGACTTTCGGGGAGGGAGGAAACGGGAAAGGGGAAGTGATTTGGAATGTAAATTAAAAAAATAAAATTAAATTAAATTAAAAAAAAAAAGCACTTCTATGATCTAACACTGGCAAACAGCATGAAGTGCAATCCTGTATTTCACTTGCTCTGTGAATAGTCTCCATTCTATCTTGTCTAATGTATCACTTTTCTTCATCGCCAAAGCCATGTAATAGATCTTCAAGTCCACTACTGGTCTTTATCCATCATTTCTCTATACTGTTTCTAGGTCAAAGGCTTAAATGCATTCAGTATTTCATTCTTATCCAGAATACCAAAATCCCATGGAGAATTTGATTGAAAACCTATACTTACAAAACCAAACCCTAAAATAACTCCATATGACTCATACTTTCTAAGTATTTTTACACTTGTTGATCACTCATTATTCTACTTACACAGAATTTTTTCCTGTTCTTATTTTCATCTGGTAAATTTTTAATTGGTTTCCTGGTGTCCCAACCAGTTGCTACTCTTCCATAAAGAATTCCCCTACATGCTCCATTAGCAGGTCCCTTGTCTTTGTTCTCCTAGCTTTACTAGTTATTGCTACATTAGAATATATTTGTGTTACTTCTATAAGATTTTGATTGTTTAAGAGTATACCTTTGTTTTCATCTTTGTATTCTTAGGCCCAACAGACGGTCTGGAGTTTATTGCTATTTTATGAATAAACAGATAAATCCAATGTTAAGAACTTGATATTTTCTTAACAAAGCACAGATCTTATAAAATATGAACTATAATTTTGTAATATACATGAGGTATATTTTTCATATATGAAATGATCTATGCACTATGAGAAGGTTTACATTAGCTAAGAGATAGCAGATGGGCTATAAGAAGTACATGCCAGAAACTGGACATTCCAGACATATGCTGAAACAATTTTGAAGTGGAGCTGAAGAGGAATGTGAAACAATCTTGGCTTTATGGCAGAAATAAAGGCCATAAGATAAATGCACATGCAACATTTTGAGAGTTCAAAACAGCTTGTGGAAGAATAAAATGCTAGGTGGCGTCCAGATTTTGATTAATGAAAGCATCTATAATGTGGTGGTAGAGATGTTTGTGACTTTTTAAAATGTATTAATATAATTCTAATTAGTATTTTGGTGATTCTTATTCTTTGTTTAAGAGATACTGACAGGCAAAATACAAAAGATTATGTAATAGAAGAGAATTGCCAACTTTAAAAGCTAAAGGTCACAACAACAGCAAGATGCCCTAGGATTTTGAGAAAGATAGTAATTGGGATGTTTGGTGAACACTTAAGAGTGCAAGACTTTGAAGAGTTGAACATACCTTGTATAGTGATTTGAATAAGAATGGCCCCATAGACTCATGTGTATATATTCTAACTACATATACATGTATGTAGTATATATACATGTATGTTGTTATTCTAGGAAGTAGCACTAGTAGGAGGTATGGCCTTGTTGGAGTGGGTATGTGTAGTGACTATTTTGGCATTTTGGTGTCTCTAAAAACCACAGAAATATTATAAGAATATGTTTTTGTTTTAATCCGGGATGTGGGTTATAGGGCTGCTTCAGATTATTCACAGCAGCTATGATATGCCTCCATCCCTAGCGGGGGTGTGATTTTGCTAGTTTCTTTGATTGTGTGGCATTTGGAGTGTTGTGGATTTTACAGAGGTTATATAATTACTAGGCTCCCAAGAGGCATGGTGGCTTGATGGTTGGTTGGTTGCTGATGGTCACGGTTTGATAAGTAGTCATGTGTAGCAGCTGGTGTTCTCTTGCTAACTGTGTTACCCACCCCCACTACCCAAAAAAGTCCATTAGCAGTGTCCCCACACACAGGCTAAAGGAAACCTGCCCCCAGATGGATTTGATTGGCAGTAAAGAATTTTCAGCTAACCAATGGCTGGGGAAACAGACAAGAGTGGGACACTTAGAGTTGCACTGACTAAGACACAGGAGGAGGAAGGGAGAATCACCATGACTAGGGAGAGACAGACAGAATGGATTTAGAGCTGTAGAGGGGAGACCATCAACCAAAATGTAGAAGTAAAAGAAAGCAGCCCCTGGAAGGGCTGCCCAGAAGCATCTTGGGCAGCAAAGACCGACGGGCTTCACAGAAGGTAACAGAACAGCAACTTAAAAGTAGATTTAGAAGATGTTGATGCAGGAGTACCAGAGGGAAAGGCTTGCGAGGAGTTCAAGGGTGTCCAGCCACTGAGAGCTCGTAAGTCATGTTAAAAATAAGCTAATATGTGTGTCTTTCATTTGCAGATCCAAAAAAAGCTCCTGGGCGGGTGCCCACATGTGACCAGCTGGAAGCCAAAGCAGTGTATCAAAAACTGCTACAGTCATGAACAAAGAAGAAACAAATGCAAGAAGAAATTAGATATCCTGATGAAGATAAAACTTGCCAAAGGAACATAATGACCCTAATCAGCAAGAAGTAGTTTAAAAACAACATCACCCTCTTGCTCCTCTTCCCTTTTTTGGTTCTTATCTAGTGTTAGGGAGTTGAAAGGGTGAAAACAAAGGTGGGGGTGGTGGACGGGGAAGGATAGAAGAAAAAAGAACTCACAAAGGATTAAATTCTGGCTACAGGCATGGCCTTTTTGGAGGAAGTGTGTCACTGTAAGGAATATGCTTTGATGTCTCCTATGCTCAAGCTAAGCTCAGGTTGGCTTGCAGTCACCTTATTATGCTAATGGGTTATTATCTAGAACTCTCAGGTCCTTCTTTAGCACCATATCTGCCTGTGTGTCACCATGTCCCACTGGCTTTTCAAAGGTCTCAACAACTGGAAATGACTTTAGAGGGATATGAGCTTGGATGCTGCCGTAGCTCCTATAAACTATGACTACATCAAAGGCAGCATGCTGTTCCCTGCCACTGTTGAGTACAAACATTCCTCTGGCAAGAAAAATCCGGACATTTTTTCCACAGTAAGTATGGTTGCCTGAAGTAGAATATATTTCAGAATATGAAATTTTTGAAAAAAAAACTGAAATATTTTTTAGAAATTATAAAGCCTGGTAAATTCACTGAAGCAAGATATTTTTCCTGGACTGGTGATGACAGCCAGATATCTACTCAGCCATATTCCCTAGTTTCCTTGAACCTCCATAGCCTTCCAATATCCTGTTCTTTAAAAGTTAATGTTCTCAAGGCTCTCATCATCATAGCACTTCGCAGAGACGGAGATACTAATCTCTAATCCATCATATTTTTCTTTGTCATAGTTTCCTGCTTTCTTCTCTTTTAGTTTTTCCCTCTGACAGAATAGTTTCCTCTGCCAGTTTCTAGAACTTTTAGACCAATACTTGAGCCAGGCCACAACAAAAGAAAATCAGAATAGATGATGGAATTATTGAAGGAATAAGAAGATAGGTTAGCATGAATATGAGACTAAACAAAAATTAGTGGTCCTACTGACTCTCAGAATGGAGATGCACACTGGAATCATTGGGTATAAAATTGCTTTTCTTGGCTTTTAGTTTTCTATATGCAGAATAAAGGTCTTTGATGTAGTATTTCTATTTCTTAAGTTCTGATAGATAGGGAGACAGATGACTGATAGATGATTATCTATCTATCTATCTATCTATCTATCTATCTATCTATCTATCTATCTATCTATCTATCTATCAATGTAGCTATCTATTTAACTATCTATCTAGAGGAAGACAGACAGAGAACATGAAGTTGGGTGAGGAGGGATGTGGGGAGGTTCTGGGAGGAGTTGGGGGAGAAAACACATGCTCAAAATATTTTGCATGAAAAATTTTAATAAGAAAAAATTGGTTTCATCACAAAGGTCTCATTCATAATGTACAATACATCTGTATAAGAAATATCTTTGAACCTAGAACCACCTCGTACTAGTCACAAAATGGTACAGATGTGTTACACAAAAAGGAAATTCCGGGAAAGCTGAGAATTTCTTTTGTTTATTATGTCCAGTCCATAGTTTGGAATCTTGATGGATTCTGGTTGGGTCTCAGTTAACATGTATGACCTTTGTCACTAAGACATTGGGTGTGGGAAGGGAGTGGCCCTGCAGTCATGTAACAGTCAAGGTATTTCTTTCCATTTTCAGATATTTTTTTGGCAAAAGCACTTAATGTTCTGCAATAATTCTCCTCAGTCAGTAGACACTGCCACTGCACAACTGCAACACAAGTGAATGTGCCACCATGAATAGTAAATCCTATCTTGTCCAAGGTCTATGTTCTAACATCAAACAAGATTAACCTTGTCCCATTACTGAAGCCAAGAAACTCAGATAAAAAACTGGCAGTTCCTTTCCCATTAGCAGCTGGGGATTGATTCATTTGTAGTCAGTAGTTTTCAAGCTATGTTCTTCATGGCCTTTAAGCAGATATCGATAGAAGGCTGAACAGAGTATTAGATATTAAATATTTTATCTCTTATATTAAGAGAAGTATCAATTCTTACAATATATGGTGGTTTAAGTTTTAAAAAAGCAACTTTACTGTTTTTAAAATGTTTAAAAGCTGTAAGTCTAGACCTTGAAGTTTCTACTAAACCATCCAACTGTCTACATGTGAATAATAATAACTATAAATAATGAGTCCTTACTCTTAGCTAAGCTGCATTCTAGGGACTTTATATGTGTTTTCTCACTAAGTTCTCATAATAAACCTGTGGTTTATACATAATTATTAGTCTCACTGTTCAGAAACAGAGGTACTAAAAGATCAGAAATCTTATAAGTACTGTCCACTAGTAGTTATTGGCAAAATTAAGATTCAAGAGAGAGCTCATTAGTTCCTGAACCCACACATTTAACCCACTTTTTATAAGACCTGGAAAGCATCAAAGATCAGCACTTACTTGCTAGCTTTAGAGTAGGCTTGGGTTCTGGGCCCGTTTCCAGAAACCATTCATGATTTTCCTTGGTGGATAGGACTTTTATCAAAAATGAGAACCATATGTGCTTAGACATGTTAGAACTACATTTTGCTTCATTTCCCTTGGAATGAATCCCATAGAATTTCTGCTTGATTTAGTATTTGAGTGTAGTTTCCCATACTTTGGACTTAAAAGCTTAATCTACAATTTAATCAAGATGAGGATAGAACTTTCTCTGTATACCAGGCAATGACCTTTTGAAGAAAACCAAATATTCATGTTCCTTAGACCTGCTGGTGAATAGTAATGAGCTATACCTATGGAGCTTGTGATAATGCTCCCAGGCCCAGCCTGGGTGATTCTCACCTGTTAGGCCTTAAAGTCCTGTTTCCATGCTACTGTAAACAATTGACTCTAACTCTTCTATTCCATTTTGTGTCTGGACTTCTGTTTACATTGCTTTTTGAGTTTCATAAGCCAATGGACTCAGATTTGGGGCTCTCAGCCAGGTATTTTCCTGATAGAATTCAGTTTTAGTTTCTCTACTTTAGTACACATGAAGTTTGTTATTCCTTCCTGTGCACCCATTTTTTATGGTATTTTTTTAAATTTTTTTAATATATATATATATTATTATTTTCTAAGTTTTTTTATTTACATTCCAAATCATTTCCCCTTTCCCTTTTCCTCCCTCACCGAAAGTCTCATAAGACCCCTTCCCTTCCTGTGTTCCCCATTCAACCCCCTCTCACTTCTCTGTCCTGGTATTCCCCTACATCCAATCTATCCAAGACCAGGGATCTCTCCTTCCATCTTCTTGGAAATCTATTGATATGTGAATTGTGTCTTGGGTATTCCAAGACTCTGGGTTAATATCCCCTTATCAGTGACTGCATACCATGTGTGTTTTTTGTGATTGGGTTACCTCACGAAGGATGATATTTTCCAGTTCTGATTATTTGCCTAGGAATTTTCGTGAATTCATTGTTTATAATTGCAGAGTAGTATTCCATTGTATACATATACCACATCTTCTGAATCCATTCTTCCCTTGAGGGACATCTGGGTTCTTTCCAGCTTCTGGCTATTACAAATAAGGCTGCTATGAACATAGTGGAGCATGTGTCCTTATTGCAAGCAAGGGAAACCTTTGGGTATATGCCCAGGAGTGGTATAGCCGGATCCTCCGGGAGTGTCATGCCCAGTTTTCTGAGGAACCACCAGACTGCTTTCCAGAGTGGTTGTACCACCTTGCAATCCCACCAGCAGTGGAGGAGTGTTCCTCTTTCTCCACATCCTTGTCAACAACTGCTGTCTCCTGTGTTTTTGATCTTAGCCATTCTGACTGGTATGAGGTGGAATCTCAAGGTTGTTATGATTTGCATTTCCCTAATGACTAAGGATGCCGAACATTTCTTTAGGTGCTTCTCAGCCATGAGATATTCTTCAGGTGAGAACTCTTTGTTTAGCTCTGTACCACATTTTTTAATAGGGTTATTTGGCTCTCTGGAGTCTAACTTCTTGAGTTCTTCGTATATATTGAATATTAGCCCTCTGTTGGATGTAGGGTTGGTAAAGATCATTTCCCAGTTTGTTGGTTGCCGCTTTGTCATTTTGACAGTGTCCTTTGCCTTACAGAAACTTTGTAATTTTATGAGGTCCCATTTGTCAATTCTTGATCTTAGAGCATAAGCTATTGGAGTTCTGTTTAGGAAATTCTCCCCTGTGCCCATTTGTTCAAGGTTCTTCCCTAATTTCCTTTCTATTAGTTTCAGTGTGTCTGGTTTTATGTGGAGGTCCTTGATCTACTTGGAATTGAGCTTAGTGCAAGGAGATAAGAATGGATCAATTTGCATTCTTCTACATGTTGACCTTCAGTTGAACCAGCACCATTTGTTGAAAAGGCTATCTTTTTTCCACTGGATGGTTTTAGCTCCTTTGTCAAAGATCAGGTGACCATAGGAGTGTGGATTCATTTCTGGGTCTTCAATTCTATTCCATTGATCTACATGCCTGTCACTATACCAGTACCATGCAGTTTTTAACACTATTGCTCTGTAGTACAGCTTGAGGTCCGGGATACTGATTCCTCCAGAAGTTCTTTTACTCTTGAGAATAAATTTAGCTATCCTGGGTTTTCTGTTCTTCCAGATGAATTTTTGAATTGCTCTTTCTAACTCTATGAAGAATTGAGTTGGGATTTTGATGGGGATCTCATTGAATCTGTATATTGCTTTTGGCAAGATGGTCATTTTGACTATATTAATCCTGCCAATCCATGAGCATGGAAGGTTTTGCCATCTTTTGAGGTCTTCTTCAATTTCTTTCTTCAGAGACTTGAAGTTCTTGTCATACAAATCTTTCACTTGTTTGGTTAGAGTCACACCAAGATACTTTATATTGTTTGTGGCTATCATGAAGGGTGTCATTTCTCTTATTTCTTCCTCAGCCTGCCTATCCTTCTTATGGTATTTTTTGATCATTTGTTTCAGTCCTAAGTTAGGAATATGTGAGCTCATAAGAAAAGAACCTAGCATTCACAAACCAAGAATCAAGAATCAAACAGACAGAATTCAAAACTACATCTATGTGATGAGATATGTCTATGTGTCTTTGCAGGATGGACACAGGAGACATATCCTAAATATTAATACTTAGTCTTTCTAATTTCATATTATAGCGATTTCCAAAGTAAATACTCTCTATTGGGAATAACTGTCTCCAAGTGTCTCACTTTGTGAATTCTTTATTGTTTCTACTTCCATTTTTAGATCCTGGATGGTTTTGTTCAGTTCTTTCACTTGTTTATGTTCTCCTGTAATTCTTTCAGGGATTTTTGTGTTTCCTCTTTAAGGGTCTCTACCTGTTCACTCATGTTCCCCTGTATTTCTTTCAGGGATTTTTGTGTTTCCTCTTTAAGGGCTTTTACCATTTGACCCATGTTCTCCTGTATTTCTTTAAGGGAGTTATTTATGTCCTTCTTGATGTCCTCTAAAAGCATCGTGAGAAGAGACTTTAAATCCAACTCTTGCTTTTCCAGTGTGTTGGGGTATCCCGGACTTGCTCTGGTGGGTACTGTACTATTTTTAGTACAGTGGTAACTGCTGTCCCTAGTGAGTTTATTTAAAGAATAACAAACTAAAATTTACATGTAATCCTTCAATAGTCAATGAATTAGAGTGTAAGCTCTACAAAAACCTTTCCTAGGAATGATAATTTATTTTTATGTTCCCCTTTTTCCTCCTGTGTTCTTAGACACTATTGGAATTATATTGATATTCATTTTTAACTCAGATGTTGTGATTCACCTGACAACTAGTAATTCCCAACTAGAGAAGACAGAATATAGAATATACCTTGAAAGATGTTGCTGAATACAGAGGTCCAAGAATTTGTGACTATTCTTTATCTATATTAGTCATTCATCTGTCATACAACTACTTACTCTAGACTCATTGCATTAAGATAATTTTAAAAATAGAAAGAAACCCCCAATGATTAATATTTTTATATTTTAAAATTCTGAGAGTCAAATTCTTGAAGATGAAAATCATGAAGGATAACAGTGTAGGTTATTGATATTCAGAAAGCTACAATTTCCCAAAACACAAAGTGTATACAAGAAAAGCTAGGCTATGTCAGAGAGATTGGAAGTTGAATTTTAAAAAAAATCTCAAGTCACAAAGTCTGTCAATGATGATAACTTCATTTTAGAAAATTATAGTCCGACTTCATTGGTATTCTTTTTATTTGGTAAAATTTCTAGGATCATTTAATGAATTAAAAATGTATTTGTCTGAAGAAGCCAACAAAGTAACTATTTGAAAAATAATTGTGGATTTTGCAGCCGGGAACTATGCAGCTCCACAGCCTTTTTTTCTTAGCCCGCCAGGAGAGAGTGATCTCCCAGCAGTGATTTCTTTTCTAAGCACAGAGGTGAGATCTCCACCTTTTCTCTGGAGGGGTACAGCTAGGAGCGCACAGGGCATAAGATCAGTGGAGCAGCCAGGACAGGAGTCTTCCCTTCCAGCCACCATTTGCCGCAGGGAACCAGGCAGCTCCACAGCCTTCTGTGCTTAGCCTGCCAGGAGACCATGATCTCACAGCAGCTATTTCACTTTTGAGTGCAGTGGTGAGATCTCCACCTTCTCTCTGGAGTGGTACAGCTAGGAGCGCACTGGGCATATGATCAGTGGATCAGCCAGGACAGGAGTCTTCCCTTCAGGCCACCATTTGCAGCAGGGAACAAGACAGCTCCACAGTCTTCTGTGCACAAACCCTGCCAGAAGAGAGTTGGTCTCCCAGAAGTACAGACACAGGCTTACAGGCCCATAGGAGGGGCAAGCTCCAACCAGAGACAACAAGACCAACTAACACCAGAGATAACCAGATGGCGAAAGGCGAGCGCAAGAATCCTACCAACAGAAACCAAGGCTACTTGGCAACATCAGAGCCCAGGTCTCCCACCAGAGCAAGTCCGGGATACCCCAGCACACTGGAAAAGCAAGAGTTGGATTTAAAGTCTCTTCTCACGATGCTTTCAAGAAGGACATAAATAACTCCCTTAAAGAAATATAGGAGAACATGGGTCAAATGGTAAAGGCCCTTAAAGAGGAAACACAAAAATCCCTGAAAGAAATACAGGGGAACATGGGTGAACAGGTAGAGACCCTTAAAGAGGAAACACAAAAATCCCTGAAAGAATTACAGGAGAACACAAACAAACAAGTGAAAGAACTGAACAAAACCATCCAGGATCTAAAAATGGAAGTAGAAACAATAAAGAAATCACAAAGTGAGACATCTCGGGAGATAGAAGATCTTGGAAAAGATTCAGGAGTCATGGATGCAAGCATCAACAACAGAATACAAGAGATAGAAGAAAGAATCTCAGGGGCTGAAGATACCATAGAAAACTTTGACTAAATAGTTAAAGAAAATGCAAAATGCAAAAAGCTCCTGAGTCAAAACATCCATGAAATCCAGGACAAAATGAAAAGACCAACCCTAAGGATTATAGGTATAGAAGAGAGTGAAGATTTCCAACTTAAAGGGCCAGTAAATATCGTCAACAAAATTATAGAAGAAAACTTCCCTAACCTAAAGAAAGAGATGTCTATGAACATACAAGAAGCCTATAGAACTCCAAACAGACTGGACCAGACCAGAAAGTCCTCCCGGCACATAATAATCAAAACACCAAATGCACTAAACAAAGAAAGAATATTAAAAGCAGTAAGAGAAAAAGGTCAAGTAACCTATAAAGGCAGGCCTATCAGAATTACACCAGACTTCTCACCTGAGACAATGAAAGCCAGAAGATCCTGGGCAGATCTCATACAGACCCTAAGAGAACACAAATGCCAGCCCAAACTACTATACCCAGCAAAACTCTTAATTACCATAGATGGAGAAACCAAGATATTCCATGATAAAACCAAATTTACACAATATCTTTCCACAAATCTAGCCCTACAAAGGATAATAGATGGAAAACACCAACATGAGGAGGGAAACTACACCCTAGAAAAAGCCAGAAAGTAATCTTTTTCCAACAAACCCAAAAGAAAGTATCCACACAAACATAAAAAGAACATCAAAAATAACAGGAAGCAACAATCACTATCCCTTAATATCTTATAATGTCAATAGACTCAATTCCCCAACAAAAAACATAGTTCAACAGAGATGTTTTTCATGTGGATCTTTGATTTTATCAGAAAATGTTTGTGACTCCTCTTTCAATTTAGTAATGCCTTTTGTGTCTACCATTTGGAATGTATTATTTTCCACGATAATCTTTAATTTTAACATTTTTTCCTGTGTATTTCTTTGATTTTGTTGGAGGTGTTTTTCATGTAGATCTTCGGTTTCGTGTGTGTGTGGGGGTGTTTGTACTTCCATTTTCAATCAATTTAGAAATGTTTTTGTGCCTACCATTTTATCTGTATAATTTTTCCATGAAATACTCAATCTTAACGCATTTTTTTATATATTTCTTCAATTTTATCAGAGATATTTTACATATATATTTACACAATGGAATACTACTCAGCAATTAAAAACAATGAATTCATGAAATTCTTAGACAAGTGGGGAACAGGGGGAGGGAAGAGGTCTTATGGGACTTTAGGGGAGGGAGGGGAACTGGGAAAGGGGAAATCATTTGAAATGTAAATAAAGAATATAGAAAATAAAAATAATAAAAAAATTAAAAAAAGAAAAGAAAAATATTTGTGTATACTGTAAAGTAAGATACTATGGTATTGCTGTTCTGCATGGTTGTTTTTACCATTTTATGGTCTATGTATTAGCCTGCGTTCTCTAGAGAATAATAACTAGCAGTCTATAAATAATTATAAAGAGGTTTCACAAGATTGACTTGCAAGATTGGAATGTAGTTAGTACAATAATGACCCTCTATAGACTGGTGAACCAGAGAACCAGTAGCTTCCTAGTCCATGTGCAGGATATCTCAAGAAACAACATAGTGGTTTTAATAAGAACGGGCGCCGTAAAGTTAATACATTTGAATGCTTAGTTACTAGGGAGTAAACTGTTTGCAATTATTGAAAGGATTACAAGTTGTGGCATTGTTAGAGTAGGCATATCTGGTGGTGGACTTTGACATTTCAAAATCCCATGACAGTTTTAGGCTCTCTCTCTTCCCATGCATCAAGATATAGCTCTCAGATTCTTTTCTAGAGCCATACCCACCTGACACCATGCCCAACTGACACCATGTCCCCTGCTATGCCTCTGAAACTGGAAGGAAGACCCCAATTAAATATTTTCTTTTTATAAGTTACTTTGGTCATCATGTGTCTTCACTATAAAATATCAGTGCCTAACACATGTGGGATCAATAATTCATTCCCAGTCTAAATCTGAGAGTCTGGAAATCCTCTAGATTATCACTAGAGTAAAAACATGAAGAAGCTAGAATCTGCAGTGATGGTGTAAATATAGGCATGGTCTGGCTTGCTAATTTTTCTGTTTTACAGTTGTATTTCATTTGGATTCTCAGATTATTATATAGTGTTACTTATATCCAGGTCTCTCCTACACAGTTACTGATTTACATACCAATTTTCCCTGGAAATTCCTTCAAAAGCACACCACAAAGTATCCTGTACTGAGGTTTCATGTACCTTAGTCAAATTATATTGAAAAGAGTAACCATCATGGTCTGTGTATTACTACATGTGAAATAGAATTCTATATAACTTAAACAATACAGAAACATAGCAGAGAAATGAGGCTTTCAGTAAAGAATGCATGGAACCGTGTCAAAATCAGAAAAGGAATTCCAAAATGAGAAACTCCATATAAACTGTGTTGTAAATGTATTCTTCAGGAACACTCCTCCACTGCTGGTGGAATTGCAGGCTGGTACAACCACTCTGGAAAACAGTCTGGCGGTTCCTCAGAAAACTGGGCATGACACTCCCGGAGGATCTGGCTATACCACTCCTGGGCATATACCCAGAGACTTTACCTGCATGCAATAAGGACACATGCTCCACTATGTTCATAGCAGCCTTATTTATAATAGCCAGAAGCTGGAAAGAACCCAGATGTCCCTCAACGGAGGAATGGATTCAGAAGATGTGGTATATCTACACAATGGAATACTACTCTGCAATTAAAAACAATGAATTCACGAAATTCCTAGGCAAATGGTCAGATCTTGAAAATATCATCCTTAGTGAGGTAACCCAATCACAAAAGAACACACATGGTATGCAGTCACTGATAAGGGGATATTGACCCAGAATCTCAGAATACCCTAGACACAATCCGCATATCAATAGATTTCTAAGAAGATGGAAGGAGAGACCCCGGGTCCTGGAAAGACTGGATGTAGGGGAACGCCAGGACAGAGTAACGAGAGGGGGTTGAATGGAGAAAAGAGGGAGGGAAGGGGGCTTATGGGACTTTCGGGGAGGGAGGAAACGGGAAAGGGGAAGTGATTTGGAATGTAAATTAAAAAAATAAAATAAAATTTAAAAAAAAAGAATAATTAATGACTCCTGCACAAGTATTTACTCACCATGGTTCAAAATTTTAAAGTATAGTTCTTGATTACAGAAGCTAGCCAGGTCTTAGAGCCTATCTCTATATTTTCTACATTCCATCACTACAATATGCTTTTTCACAGGTTTTCCTTTTTAGCTCATTTCTTGTGCATTTATTTTTTCCTACTTCTGATTGTCAGAATTACTTTTTGCAAATGTCAATTTTTATCTTCATATCATTCACATGGAGAAATAAAAAATGAATTTTAATTTGCTAAATATAGTTTGACAAATTTGACTTCAATAAGGTATATCATTGTAATATTGAGTTTGTATTTCAGTATTCTATGAACATAAACATATTAAAGACTTTCTTAATAAATAACAAGATTTCTTCTTCATATATCTGCATTTGTAAAAGAAAATTTCTTTAGATCTCAGCTTTTTGAGTTACTGTCTATACAGTAATCAGTTACAGCAGCTTTGGATTAAAATCAGAAATGGTAAACTATTTGTCCCAGTATTTCAATGATGTCGGTTACGAAGATGTCTGCATAGACCATGAATAACAGTGATGTGTTGATGGTTCTCATTATGTGCCCTACTTTATGTGTACTTCAATATTTATAACTATTTTACCCCTGTGATTTTGTTGATGAGCTTCAGTGTTACCTCTACAAAACATGTGTGCTACACTTGATAATTTTGTATAAGGGCCTAGGAAATCTATTGTGTTGATATTTGTTTCTTATTTGGATAAATAAAGCCAAACATTTATTTACACCAAAGAATTCTAACACTGGATCTTTCACATATGAAGGACAAAGTATTATATACATACAGCAAGGGATGGCAAGACCAGAACAAGAGAACTGATAGTTTCCCACAATTACAGGTCTACTATTTCTGGTTCACTGGAGATAGTGGCTCTGCTCCTGCCTCTCAAATACACTTACAACTCTGAGAGCAGGCTCCTTACTAGATGGCATGTGACGAGAGGGCAAGGCAGGAGGGGGGAACTACAAAGCTTAAAATGAACACAAAAATCCCTGAAAGAATTACAGGAGAACACAAACAAGTGAAGGAACTGAACAAAACCATCTGGGATCTAAAAATGGAAGTAGAAACAATAAAGAAATCACAAAGTGAGACATCTCAGGAGATAGAAAATCTTGGAAAGGATTCAGGATGCAAGCATCAACAACAGAATACAAGAGATAGAAGAGAGAATCTCAAAGGCTGAAGATACCATAGAAAACTGACTCAACATTTAAAGAAAACGCAAAATGCAAAAAGCTCCTGAGCCAAAACATCCATGAAATCCAGGACAAAATGAGAAGACCAAACCTAAGGATTATAGGTATAGAGGAGAGTGAAGATTTCCAACTTAAAGGGCCAGTAAATATCTTCAACAGAATTATAGAAGAAAACTTCTCTAACCTGAAGAAAGAGATGTCCATGAACATACAAGAAGCCTACAGAACTCCAAACAGACTGGACCAGACCAGAAAGTCCTCCCGGCATGTAATAATCAAAACACCAAATGCACTAAACAAAGAATAAAAATATTTAGGAATATTTTTATGCCTACCATCTTATCTATATATTTTTTATGAAATAGTTTTAACGTGTTTTTCTATATATTTCTTGAGTTTTATCAGAAATATTTTCCTTGTAGATTTTCAATTTTATCAGAAAATGTTTATAATTCCACTTTCAATCAACTTAGGAATATTTTTATGCCTACCATTTTATCTGTATAATTTTTCCATGAAATACTCAATCTTAATGTGTTTTTCTATATATTTAATTTTATCAGAGATATTTTCCATGTATATTTACACAATGGAATACTACTCAGCAATGAAAAACAATGAATTCATGAAATTCTTAGGCAAATGGGGAATGGGGAGGGAAGAGGGCTTATGCGACTTTCAGGGAGGGGGGAACCGGGAAAGGGGAAATCATTTGGAATGTAAATAAAGAATATAGAAAATAAAAATAATAATAAAAATAAAAAAGAGTGCTTGCACAAAACTTATATGGACAATTTTTCTTTTTTAGAAAACAATAAATTATGACCACTAACTAACTGATTTCAAAATGACCAAGTCAAAGAAAACTGAGAAAGATTTTTTCCTTCCCTCTCCTACCAGCTATGAAGCAGAGCATGTCTGGAGATAAGGGAAAGAGCAAAGTAGGAGCCCAGAAAGGAAAGTATCACAAATGGAAACTAAATTAAAATTAAAATCATTTAGGTCTAGGTTATTAAGTTGGGATGCATTCAGAACAAAAGCTTTTGGATCTCAGCACCATCAGACAGACCCACCTTTACCAGTGCAGGAATAAGTCACGGATGCAGTCTTGGAGAGAAGAGATGAATTGTCCAGCCAGCAGAACAGTGTTTCAGGATGGACTGGGTCCTCCCTCCTTTTTCCCTCCCCTCCTCCCTTGATGAGCTACCGTTTATAATCTCTGGAGAAGAACATGAGATATAAGCCCCAAGAATGTATAATGTGGGAAAAGCAATGTAGGAAGGGAATGAAATCTCCACCCAAACGCAGCTGAGGCCGGTTTATCTTTGTTCTTTAGTGATGATAAACTGATTTTGGAAGGGGAGAAAAAAAATTTGTCCATGAGATATTGCACCTGCAGGTAATTTTTTCAGGAAATCCCATGAGTTATAAAAAGTCCAAGTATTTTTTTTAAATAAGAGAAAAAAAGAAAGAAAATCAGCCTATAATATTTTTTATGACTCAACTACTAAATCCACAAGCAACAAGCTGCATCAAGGAAAGGGTGGACTTCCCCACCTTTGCCCGGGCATCAGAAGAGAGATGGAGGTCATTACTGCTGAGCTCCAGCAGCAGCTAGAACAGGTATCCCAAGTGAGTTGGCAGCGGCAATCATTGGTGATCCTGCCAGAGGTCTAGGGGGTGAAGGGGTTGGCACTGAAGAAATCCCTGACATCATATTGGTGCTTCTGACAGGTGTGCTGCCCCCTGTCATGCTAGAGGAACTCATTCAAGCCTGGTCCTTCACAACAGTGTGGAGGTAAGGGTGATCCGTGGCCTCTCTTGCAGTGGGCCGTAACTGGTAGTTGTATTGCAGCAACTTGTCCAGAAAATCCAAGGCCTCAGGGCTGACAAGATGCTGGTTTTCACTGTGGACAAAGCACTCCCATCACTTACAGATGGGAGTGTATGCCCAAGATATTGTTGAAACATGAATCTAATTCAATGTTGTACATGTCAATATAGTCATATAAATCTTCTGCTCCCAGAACCTTGGCTATCCTCACCAACTGATCATAATTGTCACGTCCACGGAAAAAAATGGCTCCTTCTGGAAGATCATACTTGCCAGCATACAACCCAAGCTCCCACATATCCAAACTATAATAATACATCTGAAAGTCTACAAGTAGCTCTGGACCTTTGAAATATTGGGAAGCAATTCGGACATTATACTCTTGGCAAGGATGGTATAACTCAGATATACCCCAATCTATTAGCCAAAGCTTTCTGTGCTCATGATCAATCATGACATTATGGGGTTTCACATCTCTGTGCATAATCCCCATTCTGTGACAATAACCCAGTGCTTTCAGAATTTCATTTATGTAAAATCGAATGTCATAGTCTTTTAATGTCTGGTACAATTGCTTGAATTCTGTGTTATTTACATGTTCAAAAACTAAGGCAGGGGTTTGTGACACAGGGTCTTTTACAATGTCTGCAAGAGTGATGATGTTGGGCCCACCTCTCAAATTCTCCAAAATATTTATTTCACGCTTAATTTTCTTCTACTTTACTGGCTTGAGAATTTTAACAACTTTTTCATTATTTGTGTTAATGGCTTCAAACACATCATTGTATTTGCCTCTGCCTAATTTTCGAACAGGCAAGTCGTCTTGATTTCCCCATTCCACCACAAGTGATTCATAGTCCCAGTACTCTCAGGGTCTGTGCATGTTAACATCTGTGTAAATTCTGGCCCTGCTTGACATGGTCCTGACATGTCAGACAAGTTGACAGATAGTACTGAACTTGATGTTTGAAGATCTGACAGTCACTGTTCAAAAGCAGAAGTTGGTGAGATTTTGTTTCAGACCCTTTTTCTTCACATGCAGTGAAAGCCGCAGCAGTACTAGCCATGCTCCCCGATCCTCACAAAGAAAATACGGTGGCAGCGGAGTAGGAGACACATGGCTCTGTCACCAGTCACAGGAACCAGAGCAAGGCTGCATCCTCCATGCTGGAAGTGGAAGCCGATATTTGTTTCTTAAATCCTTTAAGATATAAAAAATTACTTAAAATCATTTTAAGGATCATATTTTCAATATTTATTCTTTTCTTTTAGTTTACTTTTTAAATCCAGTTCACTGCCCACCTCCCAGTAACCCCCTCCCACAATCCTTCCCCCATAACTCCTCCCTTTCTCCTCGGAGCCGGTGGGGGTCTTCTGGTTATCCCCTCACCCTGGCATTAAAAGTCTTTGCAGGGCTAGGCACATCCTCTTGCACTGAAGCCAGACAAGGTATCCAAGATAGAAGAGCATACCCCACGTATAGGTGACAGCTATTGGGATAGCACCCACTTCAGTTGTTTGGGACATGCATGAAGTACAAGCTGCACATCTGTTACATATGTACGAGGTGGCCTAGGTCCAGTCCATGTATGTTCTTTTGTTGGTGGTTCAGACTCTGAACTTCAAGGGTCCAGGTTAGTTGACTCTGTTGGTCTTCCTGTGGAGTTCCTATTCTTTCCAAGACCTGCATTCCTTCCTCCTGTTCTTTGATAAGAGTCCCCACATTCCACCCACTGTTTGTCTGTGGGTGTCTGCATCTGTCTGAGTCAACTGCTAGGTGGAGCCTCTTAGTTGACAGCCATGTTCTTGTCTGTCAGTATAACAGAGTACTATTAATAGTGTCAGCTATTGGTGCTTGTCTATGGGATGGGTCTCAAGTTGGGACAGTTATTGTTTGGCTGTTCCCTCAGTCTCTGCTCCAACACCCATTCCTGCATTTCTTGTATACAGCATACATTTTGGGTTGAAAGTTTTGTGGGTGGGTTGATGTCTCTATTGATCTACTGAGGTTCCTGCCTGGTTACAGGAGGTGGCCTCTTCAGGTTCCATATCTCCAATGTTATGAGTCACAGATAAGGTTATCCCATAGATTATTGACTACCTCCCTTATACCAGGTATCTGTCATGTCCTCATCCCCACCAGTTACAGATTTCTTTTCATTTTCATGGCTACCTGGTTGTCTCTCCTGGCTGTCCTCACATCTGATCCTGAAATGCCCCCATTCTCCTTCCTATCCCTTCTCAATATTTATTCTTAGAGACATTTCTTTTTTGAGATGTCAATGTTTTGAATTTATCTTAAAGAATTAGGGCTAACCCTTGATAAAAATTCTATGAAACAATTTATCATAAAAGATTCATACTATATAAAATAAAACTCACATTTTAAAATAAAAAAAAACCATGTTCAAGTTGTCAAAATACATTGTCCTTTTTCCAAGCAGTGATGTCCAGAGGTAGATTTTTAAACATGGCTTTGCCTAAGAATTTATTCAAAGTTATCATGACTTGGTTTCTGCTCATTTTGTAATCCAAAAGCTCTCTACTTGTATATATGTGTCCTTCTCTCTCTCTCTCTCTCTCTCTCTCTCTCTCTCTCTCTGTGTGTGTGTGTGTGTGTGTGTGTGTGTGTGTGTGTGTGTGTGTGTGTGTGTGTGACATTGCCTGAGTCAAGTTAACAGTATTGTGAACACTTGTGGCAAGGTAAATGGGACACACATTAGCTTAGTGTTATAATATGAATTCATCACAAAAGTAGAAACAGGATAAGTTCCACATTGCTGTGTGGAATAAAACATTGGAATATCTTGTTTTGTTAATAGTAAAACAGACACTAATCTTTAAAAAGGGAACATTTTACGTACATTTCCTATTAACCACAGTAATAATTACATAATAGAAAATGGAAGCCAAGAAATATTACAGCATTTGCAGAAAGCAATGGTTCTTGATAGTTGTATCTTTCTCATCAATGATTTATATTTCAGTAAATCTGCAGTGAGACACCCTCCTAGTTAAGGTCAAAGTCTACCATGTCTGGATAGGTCCACCTAGCTTGGTGAAAAATGAAAGACTCCCTTTTCCAGAAGGGTTTCCCCTTCTGTGACCTGGTCTGGGGAGCCAGACCCATGACACCCTCTACCTGAGGAAGATAGTGCTTCCCAAACCTACAAGTTGAACTGCCTCTTTGCCTATAAGAACCCACCCAGCAAGTACCCGGGATTCCTGGAATTCATCCCCATACAAATGATGTGTTCACTCTATTTTAAACTCCAGCAGAAAGAGTTTACATTCACCCGGAAAATTCCTTCCCACTCTCCATGTTTCATATATACCCCTTGTCCACCCCGAATAGATTGTTTATTTATTCACACCAGCTGTTTCACTGAAGATCATCTAAGAGAGTCATTTTACTGCATATCATCTAAAAGAGCTGTAAAACTAAAATCCTTGGAGAAAGCCTTCTTTAGAGAAACTCCTCCCAGCAAAACTTGGATTCTGCATGCCCCACTTGTTCCAGACTCCTCTTCATCCTTCCAGCCTGGTATCTAGTGGAGCCTGGACATCCTGAAGAAAAAAAAAGGAGGACACAGAAGCAGCAGAACCACAGCTGGGCCCCAACACACATACCACATATTTGAAGTAAACTGAGAATTTACATTTTTTTTTAGCAGATTCCTGGGTGATGTTGATGTTCATCTCCTCTTGGTCCTGACACTTTGATCACTTACCACACTAAATAATGTGTTAACTCTTTTAAGCATTCACTAAGTTTCTGATATGGTGCTGTGATTTAAATACATTTTATTTAATCTTCTTAGTATGTTTAGGGCTTAGTAACTTTTTTGGTGTTCTAAACTTTGAAAAAGCTAACATCTAAGAAAATTGTTTTACCAAAAGTACACACATCAGAAAATATTAAAGCTAGAATTAATACTCAAATATCTCCCAGAGTAAACTTTATTAAACAAAGATCTAAAAAGATGGCATTTGCCTAGATAAAACATATATCCACAGGTTTAACACTGTCAGGTTACCTATGGGCTATGTGATCTGACATTTAAAAATTGTCAGTTGTTCATCTGTGAGCTCATATACTTGATAAGCTGAAACAGGAGGATTTCCTTAAATACAAACCTTTTCTATGACACATAGCAAGATTTATGAGCCACTCTAAGCTACATATTCTGTCAAATTATATATTCCAAGTACTTAGAAGCAAAAAAATATGGTTATAAAAATTAGATCACTTCATTCTACTTTGTATCCAAGAGTGGAATTGAGATAGTAGAAACTGCAAGGAAAGATGATCTTCAGACATTTCTTATCCTTTTGCTCCTGTTGGAGTACAAATTTCTAATATCGTACCAAGAATATAATAGTCATAAACTTTACTGTCTTTTAAAGCTTGTTTCAATAAAAAAGTACATTCTTAATAAGACCCTAATACACACACACACAGAAAATTTTGTAATATGAAGTAATGCTCAAGAACAATGAACCTTAAATCATTTGTAACACTTTCTGAGTTTGCCTTATCTTTCCTGAGCACTTTTACTAGCTCCTTAATTACTGTAAAAAAAAACTACTGGCATTACTACTCATAATATAAGTTATTCATCTAGCATAAAGGAATCCTAGTTTCCTTAAGGTTTATTGGATTTCAAAGAAGAAATTATAATGTCATATCATGGCACATTCTTGCTGCAAGCACAACTATATGATTATAAAAGAGCCATATAAGTTGTAATTCTAGCCTCCACACAGCCTGTAGTTGAAGAAGGATAATGATAAAAGCCAGATATGAGAGAGAGAAAGAAACGAAGTACCAATAGGAACTTCAAATGAACTATGATTCAATTTCAAGAACTCCCATCATTCAACAAAGAACTGTTTCCAAATGTTTCATTTAAAAGGCTCTGTGATAAACCTTGTAAAAGAAGAAAGGAATTGTGAAGTCAAAATATTTTCCTCAAAAGAAGCCTAAACTGATGAGAAAATTAATGAATATATTGTACCTAGGTTTAAATACAAATAGGTAGTGGAATCTCGCATTAGCTTTCTAGTTAATAGCTATAATATTCTAACAATAATATTTAAAAAGAGACAAGTTAAAACAAAACAAATCTACTCCTTATGCAAATTGTTATGTAGGTTCTTGTGTGACCTAAGCTACAGAAATATACCTGCCATTTTTAAGGCCTGTAGAAACTTATATTGTGAAAGAAGTCAGCATGCAGAAGAATGCAAATTGATCCATTCTTATCTCCTTGTACTAAGCTCAAGTCCAAGTGGATCAAGGACCTCCAAATAAAACCAGACACATTGAAACTAATAGAAAAGGAACTTGGGAAGAGCCTTGAGCACATGGGTTCCTGAACAGAACACCAATAACTTATGCTCTAAGATCAAGAATTGACAAATGGGACCTCATAATATTACAAAGTTTCTGTAAAGCAAAGGACACTGTCAAAATGACAAAACGACAGCCAACAAATTGGGAAAAGATCTTAACCAACCCTACATCCGACAGAGGGCTAATATCCAATATATACAAAGAACTCTTGTCTTAATTCTAATGGTCAAAAAGGATACATATTGCTCCTGTTCATAGTCATTGAAAGCTAATTCATTATGCAGTCTCAACTAGCTAAAATAACATACAAAATGGGGTTTTGTAATGAGCCTAACAGAAATTGGGGAATGGGTATTGGTGGACAGATATCAATGTGCTAATATTAATATTTTTACATTATTACTTTCACATGATCACCACAACTACTTAGTGACATAGATATTTTATATCCACTTTATATTTTATAGAAGTGGGAGTTAGAGAGGATAAGCAACTTGTCTAAAGAAATTATCTCACTACAAAACAGAAGTGGACTTCAATTTTAGTCATATGGTCCCCATTACAGGACTGTTCAACAATGCATTTTTTTTTTACCATTCTACACATACAAATGGCTATATTATGTAGAATGTCAGAAAAAATCTTCTTTTAAAACATATTTTTATTAATTATTTTATTTATTTACATTCCAAATGATGCTCCCTTCCTTGTCCCCCATACATGAATTCTTCACCCTTTCTCCTTTGCTTCTGAGAGGGTGCTCATCCATCCATCCACCCACCAACTCCCATCTCAAACTGGTAGTATCCCCTTTCCCTAGGACAGCAACATTCTACAAGATTAAGCACATCCTTTCTCACTGAGGCAAGACAAGGCAGTCCTCTGCTGCATATGTAGTGGTGGGATGGACCATCCCATGTATGTTCTTTGGTTGGCAGCTTAGCATCTGGGAGCTCTGAAGGCTCTGGGTTAGATGATAATGTTGTTCTTCCTATGGGGTTGCAATCTCCTTCAGCTCCTTTAGTCCTTCCCCCAAGTCCTCCATAGAGATACCTGATCTCAGTCCAATGGTTGGTTGCAAGTATCTGCATCTGTCTCAGTCAGCTGCTGGTAGAGGCCCTCAGAGGACAGTCATGTTACACTCCTGTCTACAAGCACAGCACAGCACCAGTAATAGTGTCGGGGGTTTGGCACTTGTGCATGGGATAGTTCTCAAGTTGGGCCAGTCTCTGATTGGTTTTTCATTCAGTCTGTGCTCCATATTTGTCCCTGCATTTCCTTTAGACAGGAAAAATTCTGGGTCAATAATTTTGAAGATGAGTGGGTGGCCCCATGTTTCAAGTGGGGGCCATGTCTATCTACTGGAGGCGGTCTCTATAGGTTCCAATTCCCCACTGTTGGGCACTGTGGCTAAGTTCATCCCAATTGGGTCCTGAGAGTCTCTCACATCCCTGGTGTCTGGACTGTCTATAGGTTCCCCTTCCAGCCACCCCCACCTCTCACTGCTGCATATATCTTCATTCTCCAGGCCTTCTGGGCTTTTCTCCTGTCTCCCCCCCCCCCATACCTGGTTATACCCTCCTTTCCTCACTTTCTTTATCTGCCTCTGGGGATTATTTTTTTCCATTTCTCATTGGGATTGAAGTACCCACACTTGGGCCTTCCTACCTGTTAAGCTTCAAATGATCTGTGAGCTGTATCACAGGTATTCTGAACATTTGGATGAATATCCACCTATCAGTGAGTACATACCATGTATGTCCTTTGGGGTCTGTATTACTACACTCAATATGATATTTTTTAGTTCCATTTATTTGCCTTCAAAGTTCACATTGCATTCTGTCATATCATCATGGACTAAGCCTGGTTTTCAGTAACAACAAAAACAACAGAAAGCCCACATACTCATGGAAGCTCACATATTTGGTCAAGGAAGAAATAAAGAAAGAAATTAAAGACTTTCTGGAATTTCATGAAAATGAAGGTACACCATACCCAAACTTATGGGACACAGTAAAAACAGTGCTAAGAGGAAAACTCACAGCACTTAGTGTCTTTATATTTGTATTTTTTAAGGGTAAAAGTATGTGTATAAAAGCTGTAAAGAGGCAAAAAGAATATCTCATGACCCTCATACCTTGAACAGAGAATCATTTACTTTATGATATCTTGTTTCCTGCAGTTATTTTTATCTACTTTTGTATTAAATATCTATTTAAAATATAATTGCATTATTTCCCTTTCCATTTCCTTTCTCCATTCTTTCATGACCATCTTCCTCATGCTCCTCCTATTTCTGGCCTCACTTTCTCTCATATTGATAGTTTCTTTTTGATTATTATTGCTACATTATACTAATTCTACACACACACACATATACACACACATGAATACATTAATGGAACCTGCTGATTCCACTTAGTGTATCTTTTATGTTTATGATTTCAAGGCTGTGAACTCTGTATTGTTTAATGAATTAAGAGATTCAGAGGCATATTTCATGTAGAAGTTAACTGCTTCTCTTAGCAGCCATTGATGCCCTATATAGTTCTTTGTCAGGATATAAGACCCCATGAAATTTCTTTCTTCCACATTAGCATGTCTACTGATATTACCATTGGTTTTATTTTGTTGAAGTAGCCATAATTTCATAGTGCTTTGAGTGTAACTTCTCTATGAATTCTGGAAGACATAATTTCATAGCATATGTCTTGGTACTTTGGCTAACTGTTTCCATATCCTCTTCCACTATCTTCCCTGAGCATTAAGTACAGGAGTTGTAAAGTTTATGTATGTTGAGTCTGGGCTCCTCATGATCTTTCAATCTCTGCACTATAGTAACTGTTCTTCCAAAGCCAGAGCAGATCATAGAAACATTTGTGTCTGCCAGTCTGACTGTCAGGATACTGAAACAGTTGACCCCAAAGAAATGAGGATATTCCCAGGAATCTCCTGATGGATGAACAGTATACCAGCTGTAGGAAAAGTTTTCTTTGGAAAGGAGGTTCACACATTTCTAACAACTTATGATTTCAGTTTACATGAGAATACTGAAGGCCAGACAGTGATGAGTCAATTGTGACTGAGAGCACACCTGAACTGGAACTTCTTAGATGTGCATTTCCTTGCCCTCCCATTTCAATTTTCATCTCATGTCAGAATCCAAGACAGACTTGAAAGGTCTATTGACTCTCTTTGTCTCCCTACCAAATGATAATTCTATTATTTCTGCTTTCTATTATTAATTTGGTCCTTCCACAATTAATTGGCTTAATGAGGCTTGGTGGCCAGACTTGACCTAGAGCACAGGTTGCAACCCCATAGGCTAATAACATGATGGTCAGATGTGGTTTTCTATAATGGTCTCCATTTGTTGTAAAGGGGAGTCTCTTTGATAAGGGTGAGAGCTACACTTATCTCTGGGTATACTTATATCTTAGAATGCAGTTTGTCATCTAAGATCCATGACCTCACTTGCCCTCGATAGTTAACTAAGTTTCTCTATATGAAGCATGATTTCCCTTCTATTAATTGAGCCTTATATTCAATTACACTGCTGCTGCTTACTGTTAAGATATGAGTGTTAGTATTCTACCTTTATGGACATCATGCTGTGCTAGTCATTTTTATAGTTTATGTGCATTACACCTGGATAGAACTGCTCTATTGTTTTCCTCCCTTACTAGATTCCACAGTAATTTCTTTTTCTATGAAAATTAGACTACAAGCAAGAGGCTTTAAGTTTAGATATAGCCCCAGTCCTATGTCCAGCGTATTCCAAATCCAGCAGTAGGAATTTGCCTTTAACATCTGAGAGGCATTCAAGAACACCAGCAATATCTATATATTGTTTTTGTGAGTCACATAAACTACAGGATTCTTACAGCTGGCACTGGGATTTTGTGAGTTTCTTGTTCTTGTGGCAATCACTAAGTCCAAAGACCATAATTACTGTAAACTAAACGCTTATTTGTCCCTTCTCTCTACAACTCTTTCCATATTGACCTCTCTTTCCAAATAGAGCATCCTTCCCCATTTTAAAGTTTTATTGTGTGTGAATGAAGTGATACTATCATAATTAGCAAGTTTCTAAGTTGATAGTTACTTGATCACCACAAAGAGGAAATGCAGTTAAGGAAAAACTAGCTGTCAGCAAGAGTTGAAACTGTAGCTGAGCCATGGATATTTGCAAAAGATTAGGGAGTTTTTTTATTGTCTTTTTATTTCACAAGTACAATTTGATTACTACTGTCTTTGTTATACACTGTATTTTAAATACTTGGCACCATGTATTAAAACCAACAAATATATACAGCCCACAAGAGTGTACGGTAGTGAACCATGAGAGGAAGCCAGGTAAGGTCAAGCTAGGGCTTGAAGCCTCGGAGACCCAGAAGTGATGGTAGGAACTTTTCCCCACTCTATATATTGGAGCTCCTGACTCTAGGCACCTGTCAGGTAGACAAAGACCCCCACAGAGAAAATTGTGGCCATCAGTCGCATAGGGGAAATGCCCACAAATACCTCCTCATGTAGATGAGGCATCTTAGGCCAAGCTAAAAGGAAGCACTTGCTGTCAGACCCATCCCACCCCAAAACTGTATGTAAGATACTATCCAAAAGAAATAAAGGTGTGTGAGAATTATCCATAGTCACACAAGAGCTGTAACACTGCCTGGGAAGAAATCACTTTCCAGAAGTCTTCACCACCAGAAACTCCCCTGCACTCCAGTTGCTAGCCAGCTGGTTCACCTCGGTTTCACTCAGCTCAGTACAGGCAATGCAATGTCTCAGAGCAACAGCGGCTGCCAGGGCAGTCGCACCAGAGCAGCAGCAGCAGTGGCACCAGCTGCAGTGGCACCAGCAGCCGCGGAGGCAGCAAAGGCACTTCCCTGTCCCTGCTTGTGCCTTTTCACCTTCTCGTGAACCTTCCCACCAGGCCGGGCCAGAGGTCCCCTCAAATAGTCCCCGATACACAGTCCTACACAAGAGGACACTTGGGCTGCCTTCTACTTAGAATTTGAAGACAAGACAAGAGCCATTTTGAGCCAAAAGGATACTACTGGACACTTTCTAAGGGTTACACAATAAAGTCAAACAAGGGAGAAAAGAAAAATGAATAAGGGCTTATGACATAAACAATAGATAGAAAAACTTAACACACAATGGGAAGGAATCATTCTCAAAATAGATACCAAAGAATAGAAAGATCATTTTATATATGTTGGGTTTTGAGGGGACTTTAAAATGAGACAAAATGCAGAAAAATATTTTTTTTTAAACTAGGGAATTCATGCTTCAGCTTGAGAATGAAGCTAAACAGCTTGCATTCAGGACTAGAAGCAATGATTAGTTTGGACTCCCAATGTTCACAGCCTGTCCATGGCTGGCAAACTACCAATCAGTGGAACAGCAGCTGCATATCACTAGCACCCCTGTCATCTCACTGAAGAAGGAGGGGTATCAATGTCTAGCAGGTGACAGGAAGCTTGACACCTGGTCATTTGTCATTTGAAAAATTTTAACAAACAAAAGGAACTTCAGTAGATGTTTAATTTTAGAACTATTTAGCTGATATATACCATCAGATGTCTATCTCCAAAATTTGTAAGATGGTCCCAGAGCAGTGGCCAGTGCTCTGGAATAATAGTCTCTTTGTCAATGACACTGTTTTGCTATGTCATAGTAGATCAAGTTTTAACAATAATTTTATTTTGATTTTTCTCTTACATTTAATGCCCCTTCCCACATCCAGGGTTTACCTTAGCTCTACTCCCAAAGTCACTGGTTGGTCATTCATTATTATCTTCTCCAATGACAAGCTTGTCATTTACGTTGGAGCTTTTAGTTTAAAGTGACTGACCTTAAACGGTTCTCCTTAAACAAAGATTGAAAGCACTTAGACTTACATGAAATTTCACACCCAGGAAGTCATGTTGGAGTCACTATCAACTTGTGTCCCTGTCTGAGACTTGTCCTACAAGAGATGTGGGACACAAATATTAGAAACACTACTTTCTTTGTTTTTATGATTCTCCCCCCAGGAATACATGAAAAAAAAGTATATTTTCACACCACAGAGAGAACGAATGTCAACTTGAATTGGTGTAACCAAAGACCAACTTTCAAAATCAATGAGTTTATTGGGGGTTCTTATAGGAGTCTATGAGAAAGCTTACTTACAGGTATTTGCATAACTCAAAGTTTTGCATAACTAAAAAGCTCAGCTCTGAGGAAAAGGCTATATAATATCTCACAGATAGCCTGTGTGCTCTTGGGACTTGTCTTAGTCATTGTACTATTACTGTGAAAAAATCCCATAAGGAGAATGACAGCAGGCAGGCAGGCATGCTGCTGGAGCAGTAGCTAAGAGATTACAACTTATCAGCAAGTTGAAGGCAGAGAAAGGGAAGGACTGAGGCTGGTGTAGGCTTTTGAAATCTAAAAGTCTGTGTTGCATTGACATTATCTCCTCCAACAAGGCCACACCTCAGAATTCTTCCTAAATAATCCAATCAGGAGCCAAATATTCAAATACATGAGCCTATAGCACCATTCTCATTCAAACCGCTTATGAGACTACCCTTTTCAAGTGGAAGTAATGCATTAAAATAATTGCATCTGAAAATATCATAGCTTTTTACATTGTGTCTATAGAAGACATTCAGGTGAAAGCCTTGTTGGACTGTCAGGCTATCTTCAGTTGCCTAGACCATTATGAGTGGTAGAACTCTAGGGAGAAACAGATACTAAAGTACAGAAAGACTATTTTATATTTGTTACATTTCCTTTCTGTTAAAATCTTTAAGATAAAACAAACTGCGACATCTTCCTCCTTTAGGGATAAGTAAATGTGTTCTTATTACCTTGGGAAGGAAAAGACCCCCTCCAACATTGAATAATTCAATTTGAAACTTCCTTTTTAAAGAGCTTTCATCCAAGATGAAACATTTCAATTCAGAATCTGCTGGGTCTTAATGATCTTCCATCCAGATTTAATGGTTCAAGTCTGTAATTTCATTACCTCTTCTTCCTGCTCTTACATTTTTTCACCCCATTTTCCTCAGTGGTTTGCAAACTTAGAAAGGTGGTATAGATGTCCACTAATGGCTGATCATTAAGGTACTATGCCATAAGAGTCTCTTGTTTTCAGGAGCTACGCCAGTGGATATCAGTTGCTTTGACACATTATGCATTGCAAAAAGGAAATTTCTTTCCTTGGCCAAATGCAGATGACAGCAACAACGATCAATGGACATAAATAAAAATGTTTACAATGCATTTTGACAGGCACAAATAGGATTCTTCAGAAATAGGGTCTTACTCTCTCCTGGCATTCAGCTAACAGCAGCAGTAGCATAGCCTTTATAACTTAAGCAGCCTCAGGGCCCTCCAGGAACGAAAGGCTCTACAGAGGAACCGGAATATTCACTTGATAACCTATGGTCTTTGGGAGTATCCTTTTCCAACAATCTATGGTGTCTTTTTCACTAACTGTATTAATAACCTATTCCTTGTTTCAATTAAGCCAGTCTCAGTAGGGTAGCAGTAAAATAAATGGAAGTACCCCCCCATCCAGGAGTCTTCAGACAAGTTCTGCAAATAAGTGTTTGTTAAACGACTACCTCTGTTACTCTTAGTTCTCTAGGAGTTCTTGTTTGGGACCCTTGTTGATGGCTTCATCTGATGCTTCCTTGCATGGAAATGACTGTAAGAGACCTCTGACAATATTCACACAGGTGAAGGACACACTGTGATAATATTCACGCAGTGAGGACTCTGACAGGCATAGACCTTATATATTCTATTTTCTAGTCTCTATGGCACAAGTTGACTTTTATATATGTTTTGCATAACACCTGCTATATTTATAGCATAACAGCCTCATAACAAATCCCCAAAGCTACAATAAAACACAGACCTCACATGGCTGAGAAACATGTAAGATATCATAATACTCTACAGCAATATGGGCAGTATTAGGTATTTTCCAACTTATTACCTCTCCTGTGCTTTGAATTTATAAGAACCTTTAGGTAAGCAGCCTTTAGGGTAACTGATGGCCTGTATTCTAGCGTCTATATAATAAAACCATTTTACAGAAGGCAGGTAGAATAACAAATAAAGGTCCTGGGCCGCTATCCCATGACAAACAGTGAGACTCCACAAATATCTTTGGAGGAATACTGTGAATGTCGACTGTTGATCATTTTAAGTGAAAGAAAGTTTTTCCTTGGATTTCAGCAGCTAGGAAATCATAAAAACTGCATTAAAAAGTCTAATACAATATGATGTAACTTGTATCATATCAGCCAAAAGGATAGTATTGGGCACAGTGGCATGGATGTGATAACTACATTATTTAGATATTTGTAACTCATGGCCAGTCTTCAGGAGCCATCTTGTTTTTTTATACTGGGCTGTTGAAAATGCTTTGGACTAGGCAAATAACCTTTAACTTTTATAACTGCTTGATGATCTTTTTAAATTTTGTAGAGTTCCTAGGCAATGTATATTGTTTGCTATTTGCTGTTTTATTCAGTGTAGGCAACTGTACATGTTTAAATTTTCCCCAACTACACAAGAATATCTTCAGAGTTTGCACCCTCAGGAACACACTGCATGTGCCAACGCAATTCCTCCATACCTAGAATGTTTTCTAACAATGTAGAATTGCATGTTGTATACTGTTGGGGCAAGGGATAACTGGACAACTCTAGGATAATGTTTAGTCATTTTTACTTTCACTATCTTATCCTCATATCTATCCATTGCTTCTCATTCCCATGATGATTTTGGGTCTTGCAATGGATAAATATACTCAGCTCCTGTATCCACTGAAGCCCAAGTATTTTGGGTATTAATAGCAGAACATTGAAGCTGCAATTCAAATTTTGCCCTTTAGCCCTCATGTCTCACTTGAAATCAGTCTTTGACTTTCTATCAGAGAAGTGCCTTGGGTGATTCACACCACCTCCATAATTGTATGTACAGGGGTGATTACCTATTCCTACTTCCCTGTCTTCCATTCCTTTAAATCCTCTTGTGAACTGCTACACAGGTTCTTAAGTTTTTTCAAAACCTCATAATTATGGGAATTGCCTTTCTTTCCATTTTTCCTCTAGAAACTCCAGTTCAACATACATTTTGTTGCATTTATTTAGAAGTGACTTGAACAGAATTCATTATATTTTCTTTTTTACTGCTAATTTCTTCCTGAATGATTTTGCAGCTTATGAATGTGACTTATATGCTAGTCTTCTTTATTCAGTTCTGTGAAAGACTTTCCCACCTTGTAAAGATCACATGCAAGTATAGGACTCAGTAAAACTTCAAAACTCACAAACAAGTCCTATGGTCCCGACTGAATCAACTTCTATAACTCTACTGTGAACAATTCTCCTAGGTTGATGAACTGTTTATTAAATAACACTTCCCTTTTTCCAAGTTCTCCAGTGAATTTATTCTTTCTCTATTGCCTTTTATTACCTAATAATGATGGAAAATTCAGCTAGTAATGACTAGTGACTAATGTAAGCTAGTGTATAAGGGATTGATTTTACTCATTTGCCTAAAATCATGATGATTTTGTCTTAAGGAAGGAGGAATGAGTAGTTGTTACTTTAGTTTACTGCTTCCATAGCTCTCAGGACTATGTCATATGTCTATAATTCCCCAGTCTCAGTAATCAAGCTGTGGCAGCTCACTTGTTGCTTCCTTAAGTCTTAAAATAAGAATAAATAAATATTATATGAGAAAAATCAGTCTAATGCCTTGTAGGAAGGCTCTATGAGATAAATTAAAAGCATTATTTTGTGGGTCTCTGCATCAGTTTCTATCATTTGCTGGGTGAAGCCTCTCTCATAACAGTCATGCTAGGCTGATGTCTGCAAGTATAGCATAATAGCACTAATTAGTACCAGAGGTGGACTCCCTCTCATGGAATGGATCTCCAGCTGGGACAGGTGTTGGTTGGCCCTTCACTCATTCTGCTCCATATTTTTCCACTGCATATCTTGTAAGCAAAACAAATTGTGTGTCTAAGGTTTTGTGGTTGGGTTGGTGTCCTAATCCCTCTATTGGGCGACTTGCATAGTTATAGGTGATAACCTGTTAATAGGAGTTCAGGTTCTATATCTCAAATTGCTAGGAGTCTTAACTAGGGTCACCCTCATAGATTCCTGAGAGTTTTCATTGCCCTAGGGTAGCTCATCCCAGAATTGCTTGCCTTTGGATCCCTTTTCCCCAGCTACTCTGGCTCTAGTTTCATTGAAAAATGCTCCTAGACTTATTGCAAATTGATATGCCAAGGCTGGTTGATATCTATATGAGACCTCACCATTTCTATGGAGAAAGGAAAAAGGACAGTAGGGAGAACTATGAGAAAGAGGGACTAGGAGGAGAGGAGAGAGAGAAAGCTGCAATGAGGATGCAAAGTAAATAAATAACATAATGAATAAAAAAGTTGGGGCAAAAAAAGTCATTTTGTCTCATTTTAATTTTATGTAAAATTAATATGAATATATATGATATACATTACATATATGAATTACATAAATATGATATTACATATATATGTATGTGTGTGTGTGTGTGTGTGTATGTATGGGTATGTGTGTGTGTATGTATGTATATATTACAGGCCACAGTGGTACAAAAGCAATGAGTAGTTATTATTGGATGGCAGGTCCCCACAGAGTTCCCTCATTTCTACATGTCCTCTAAGGGAAGTCTAAGCAGCTTCCATTCTAGACAAACCTTCCAAGGGCTATATACCGAAGCCTTGGAACACAGAGCTGATTTATCCTTTTGATGTCGACATCAGGTGTTTCTGATCAAACTTAACACAGATAATGTTGCTGTTGAGCGGAGACTGGGAAAGTCTGCCTGTGGTCTATTTATAAAAACTTTTATCATATAAAGCCTAGATTTGCTTACTCTGTACTGATATATCTCACATTGTGTTGCTTCAACCTCTCAGAAATGCCACTGTAGGACTTGAGGTTGGGGAAGAAAACATAAGAAATCAGGAAGCACAGAAAAATTGCATATCCATGACTAATGCATTGGTACTAGTATTAGATACCAAAATCTCACAACCTTCTTAGGTTGCCTGTAAAGTCAAACCATGGTTGTGTTGCCCTGTTCCTGGTGAGATATGAATAAATATCTACTCACCCCAGATAGGACTTAAGCAACAGAACAAAGCAAAGATACTTACAGAGGTTGACTTGTGAGCCAATGAATTTTACAGAGGTTACTTACAGGGGAGGGGTTAATTAGAGGAGAAGAAATGACTCAAAGACAGCTGCATCACCAAAAGTACACCCCAACAAGGCAGCAGCCTATGAACCTGGAACACACACTGTAGTGTCTGCATGCTGCTTAACAGTTTGGAGGCTGTATCTTTCAGGAAGGGAAGTGGTCTTAGCCTCTTCTGGATAGCTTGCTGGTCTCTGCTTCTTCCAGGAAGCAAACTTTATCTTGACTCTTTTAAGGAGGATCTGTGGTTAACCCTCTTCTAGGTAGCTCAGCTTCTCTAAGAACATCTAGAATAAGTCCTCACTGAGTTCTTATGCTTGGAGAGAAGGACCTAGTGAATCTGCTCAGTTCCGGGCACTTTCTGAAGCCTTTGAGCTATTTAGTTCCATATGTCCCTGCAGGGTAGAATATTCAACATTATTTTAGAATACCCTGTCTTAATGAATTTCCTTCAAAGGTAGATGGTTTTATCCTGATGGAAACTAGTACCTAACAATTGCCTATCATTCACAACCTTAAGAACTTCTTTGCTATAATTTTCTCTGCTACTTTATACTCATCTCTTCTTCAGAATATTATATTGTATTAGTCAGAGTTCTCCAGAGCCACAGAACTTATGGAATGTCTCTATATAGCAAGGGAATTTATTGTAATGATTTTCTGTCTTCTGTGCAAATAATCCAACAATGAGCAACTGTGAACAGGGAGTCCAAAAATCTAGTAGGTTCTCAGTCCCACAAGGTTAGTTGTTTAAACTGGTCTTCTATATAAGCTAGAATCCTGAAGAAGTAGGTTCAAACAGATGTGCTCACAAGTAAGTGCAAGCAGGTGAAGAAAGGTGAGTCTTTCTTCTTCCAGTTCCTTATAGAGGCAAGTAGAAGCTGTGACCCAAATTAAAGGTATCTGTCACCACACCTAGATTTGGAACTTGCTTTGTCCTGGGATGGCCTTGAACTCAGAATTGATTGTCTCAGTCTCCTGGGATTAAAGTTATGTACTAATTTTCCTGGATCTATGGTTTTCATGGTCACTGTGCTTCAAGATCTCCATGTCAAAATCCAGGTCAGAAGCCTGAGTCTTCCAACCTCAAGATCTGGATCACAGGTGTGCCCTTCATTTCTGTATTGTAGTTCATTCCAGATATAGTCAATTTCACAACCAGGAATAGGCATTGTATATGTTTCCACTCATTCTTTTTCTGATCTTGTACAAGTACTTCTTTGCTCCTTACTAAAAAAAAAACATTTCCTTATTATCTTCTCTAAGATTTCTACAACTGAAGTAAAGATCTACTCTGCCTTACTCATCTTTGAAATATGACCTACTAGTATTAGATACATGATTCATGGAAAGGCTTTAGGATATTTCATATAGCCAAGCCAAGCCCTAGAGGGTGTACCGCAAATGCTCTATCAACTTCTTATCAAGAAGTTGGGTGGTACTGCAAAATACTTTTGTCTAAGGATAGTTTCAGCCATCATACTCTTTAACATAACCTATTTGTGCATTTTTCCCTCAAGTGGCTGCATCATCATAAGGAATGACCAAAATTGAGAGGTAGGAAGATATAAAAGCAGTGAGTCTGATTTTTGACACTTCAGAAAAAAAAGTCCTGCTATATATCAAATATCTTTGCCTATACTTTAAGAAAAACACAGACCTGAAATTAGCTACGAAGAACGCATCATCTTTTCCAAGAGTTACACGTTCCTACCTAGAGAAGATGGGAACATTATAGTTTCTAAGACAAATTATGGTTTTCCTAAAACTTTCAAAAAAAATCAGTCTTCTTCCCATGATTCTTGGTTCAGTCAGTACCCTCTTCCCTTTATGTTAACAGATAGACTTAAATGACGATGTTTGATGATACCTCCACCGGTTCTCAAAATTTGAATGTGCTGTTGTTTTCTAAAAAGGCATCAAGAGAAATCAAATCTCTGTTGAAAGAGATTTAGAGAAAGAATGAAATAGCAAACTCGTCCTGTTTAATGAAAAGAAAAATTTTTCTATGCCAGCATAGATTAAGCACAACTATTGTATTTAACACTCATTAAAAAGCCATTTTTCCATCAAAATGAAAAAATATAATTGAAGTTGCTTCCCAATCTCACTCAAATGTTCCTAACAAAAAACATAGAGGGGCTTGAGAGATGGTTCAGCAGTTAAGAACACTGGATGCTTTTCCAAGGGTTGTGATTTCAGTTCATAGCAATCACATGGTGGCTCTCAACCATTTGTAATAGGATCTAATATCCTCTTTTGGTGTGTCAGTGACAGCATACTTGTATACACAAAATAAATTTTAAAAAAGAAAGAGAGAGAAGGAAAAGCATAGGATATGAATTTTTGAAGAGTCTATAGTTTCTCACTTTAAATAGGTTGGGTATAAATATGAAACAGATTTTTGAACACAAGGAAGTAGATTTTAATGAAATCAGTGTATGCTCATACAAGCTGACTCCACAGAGTCATCCAGGATGGAAATCATACTTTATGCCGGTTCCTTTGCCTTCTCATAAGGCCCAGGATGACTACCAAGTCTCAATACACAGACAGTATAGACAATATACCATATTGAAGGGTCTGAAGTGGATGCTGGAGACTCAGTGCTTTCTCTGACCTCACATCGTAGTCTGGAATGGGGATTGAGTCTCTGTTCTCTCCTGATGTCACATTATTATCTAGAATTCAGTCTTGGTGATCTTGTATTTTGTCATTATGTGGGATATGGGCTGGAGTTTCCATGATCTTATTAATCTCACATCATGGTCCTTCCTGAAGGGTGGAGTCTTCTGGCTCTTGCTAAGATGAAGATCTAGGATGGGGATGAAGTCTTCGCATGTGGGTTCAACTACCTCATGAAGTTCAATCTTCTTTTTTTTTTCTAAGTTTGTTTTAATTTACATTCAAAATCATTTCCCCTTTCCCGTTTCCTCCCTCCCCGAAAGTCCCATAAGCCCCCTTCCCTTCCTCTTTTCCCCATTCAACCCCCTCTCGCTTCTCTGTCTTGGCATTCCCCTACATCCAGTCTTTCCAGGACCAGGGGTCTCTCCTTCCATCTTCTTGGAAATCTATTGATATGCGTATTATGTCTAGGGTATTCCGAGATTCTGGGTTAATATTCCCTTATCAGTGACTGCATACTATGTGTGTTCTTTTGTGATTGGGTTACCTCACTAAGGATGATATTTTCAAGTTCTGACCATATTCACGAAATTCCTAGACAAATGGTCAGAAGTTCAATCTTCTAAATCCACTATTGCTGAATAATATTTTCACTTCTATTTACTGTCAATAAATGACTAAATTGGGATGCTTCATCATATACCCAATAATAATTTTCTTTTGTGAAAAAAATTCCTTTACAGTTAATGTCTCATACTTTCATATTTATCAGTTACTTAGTTACTTTGAAGTACAGTCACGGACTAATGGAGGATATATTATTCTTTCTCTTTAGAAGTTGTAACTAAGCCGGGCGGTGGTGGCGCACGCCTTTAATCCCAGCACTTGGGAGGCAGAGGCAGGAGGATTTCTGAGTTCGAGGCCAGCCTGGTCTACAAAGTGAGTTCCAGGACAGCCAGGGCTACACAGAGAAACCTTGTCTCGAAAAACCAAAACAAAACAAAACAAAAAAAAAAGAAGTTGTAACTAAAAAAATGAATTCCCAAAAGTCACCAGTGAGTTACTTTGGGTACATTGAAAGCATAATGTTTATTTTAGGCATTTATCTGCATATATTCTTTAGCATATATTATTTAGCAAAAATTTAAATTTTGTTTTTTATTGGTTTGCTTTAAGTTTTTATAATTCTTTTATAATAACAAAGGATATAAGACCATTATCTTCTACATAGTTTGCAAACGACTTCTTCGAGTCTATGCCCTGTCTTTTCATACATATCATACATGCTTGACTGCTCATTATCCCACTAAGTTTTCTTCTAGTGTTTTTCATTAGTTTGTTTTTCACTGCTGTTATTGCTTGCTTCCTTTTGTTTCCTTAGTCCTATTTTTCATGTATGTTTGTTGTGCTTTCCATTATGTTCTTTGCTGATAAATTTTCATATGCTATCGTTTTTCATTATTCATACATTAAAAAAAACCCTCCCCCAAATGCAAATTTGTCTTTGAACATGTAGCTTTGATAACTTCAACTACGAGTTCCCCAAATTTCTTATAGTTTTACAGTTTCATGATAGACACTTGTCTTCTCTGTTCTTTCTTTAGATACTACTTGTTTTTTTATCTTACCTAATTGTATTGGCTTAAAACTATACTTTGAGTGGTAATGGTAGACATCTTTGCTTTTTTCCTGATTTTTATAAATTGTTTATTTTATATTCTCTGTGTATACATGTTTTGCCTGAATGTATGTGGGTTCATCATTTGTGTGCCTGGTGTCTATTAAGACTAGATGAGCCAACTGTATTACTGGGGAAAATGCCATAATCATTTTTGTTATATTGTTGATATCATTTTAGCTAAACTATGGTTAAATTTTTGGCATTTGTTTGTGAAAAATATTGACCTGAAATTTATATTGCCCTCTCTTTTTGGAGGCAAAGAGATAATGGCACTGGGTATCAAAATGATGGTAGCCATATAGAGTGAGTTCTTCCTCTTCCTAACTTTTCTGTAAAAGGTTGTATGCAAAGACATAATTTCTTCATTTCACACTTGGGAAAGTTCTCTACTAAAGTCATCTGAGCTGCTGACTGTTCCTATGGTGCTTTTAAAAGTGGATGATCCTTAAGAGATTTGTGCTATCCATAATATTTCTGTCCACATGAAAGAATTCTGGTAACTGTGTCTTTCAGAAAAGTTGTGCCTCAGACTTGTTTTTCCCCATCATTGAAGAAAATCCCCTGAAGACTTGCTTTTTTTTTTTATGAAGATAGTACTGAAGCTTCTGAGAATAGGAACTATACAGTCCCTTTCTGAGCTCTGAGGATTTCTCTCCTCGAGTCTTGTTGAAAATATAGTTTGACTGGCTTTCATTAGTTTCTTCATACAGATTTGCTGACTGGAATCCAGCTGAAGGCTCTACCTCAGTGCATTATGACTTCCTGCCTCTGTAGTTACCAGATCCTTGCTCTCTACCTAGAAATATCACTCTACATAGTGAGACTGAGAAACAGAGAACCTACCTTGTTTCTCATCTCTCAAAGTTATTTCTCCTTGAGATTCAAAGTCTTGAAATTTTTATCTTTGACACTTTCATTTTTTTTAATTTTTCCACTTGAATGAGTAAATAGGATTCCTCCTGCTTCATCATGATTAGCAGAACATGTTCAAGGTAAATATATTCAAGATAGAAGAGTTACTTGTATTTCTTTCAATAGAAAAATACTCTCACTTAAGTCACACTGTGTTACTCTGTTCTGAATTGATCAACTTAATAAAACACTTATTTTAGCTCCAGTTTGATATTTGCTAATCATAGTTAGGCCAAGCTATTGTCTCAGACCTGTTAGAGAAAGAAAGCAGAAGGGGTATGGTTCTTCTAGCCTCTTTAAAGGCATAAGCCCTACTGACTGCAAGGCCTCCTACTCAACCCGTTCTCTGAAAGTTCCTACCACATTCCAATAGTGGCCAAAAATGCTTTCAGCATATGGACCTTTGGAGAACAGTTAAGAGTCAAACTACAAGAGACATCATCATATAAATCCTATTCTGTACATGTTTATAATTAGCAGTGAAAAAATCTTGTTGGAATTCACTTATTTTCACAGATGACTTTTCGTGGTACCATATCTATTACAGGATACTGTGAAGACTAATTCTATTTCAGTGTGACATAAACTATAGTCATCTGAGAAGCAGGAACCACAATTGAAAAATGCATCCACAAGATTATGCTATAGGCAAGTATATAGAGTGTTTTCTTAGTTAGCGCTGGATGGAGGAAAGCCCAGTCCACTGCACATGAGGCTACCCTTGGGATGGTAGTCCTGGTTTCTGTATGATAGTATATTGAGAAAGCCATAAGAAAGTAGTCATATTCAGCTCTCCTCCAGAGTCTCTGTAGTAGCTCCTACCTCCAAGCTCCTTCCTTGTTTAAGTTCCTGTCCTTACTTCACTCAGGTCTGAACAGTGATATGAAATTACAAGTTAAGTAAACACTTTCCTCTCCCCAAGTTGCTTTTGACATGATGTTTCCTCACAACAATGGTAACCCTAAGACAGTTACCATCTGCAGATTAGGTAAGAGGTAGGATAAGAGGGAGAGCAGGTATCAGCATTAGTTCTGTGTTTTTCTAAACCCACATGCTGTTTAGGGGTCTAGATTTTATATATTTCCAAGGTCTTAGCAATTTCTGTGTTGTTACTGCTTAGACTGTAGTTCATCCCTTTTTCAGTGTTTCTTTAAAGTCTGGCCAAAGGATCAACCTTATGCTTGTTTGAATTGAAAAGGAGAATCTTTGGAATCAGGACCCCAAGGTCTTGTTTTCACTGGATCCCCAAATGATTTTATTTCCTATTTGACAAATTTTGAAATGATCATTTTGGGGAAACAATTTATACTTCTTACAAATACATTGATAAGACAGTTTTTTTTATCCTTGTGAATATTTTATAGTGCCTTTTTGTATTGTTTACAATACATATTAAATATTCCTGTCATTACTGTCTTTCTCATGTTTGATCTAGTCACATTTTCATAATTGTTATAAACATAGATGCATATACATATAAACAGAAGTTTGACAATGAGAACAGATTATATATAATATGAAAGTGAACTTTCCATTTTGCTGAGAAATTTTAGAAAGAACTCACTTTTATATTATAAGTTATATTGATAAAAGTGTTTCTATGCACAACTTTTTCAAAATCTACATCTTTAGGAGATAGGATTCATTATAATGAGTATGAAACAGCTAACTTGGAATTTAGCTTACAACATAATTTTTATTTGTTCACCATTAATTGAATTATATAAATGTTAATACAGATATACCTTCCCTCAATCCAAATGAGAAATCTTTTAAAATTGGTGGGGTGGGTATTATATGAAGTTTCAAATGTGACATGAAAACATTAATTTATATTGGCAATATTAACATTGTCAAAATTTTTCTTTATGCTCATTTTTAATAATATTTCCAAAGATAATCTTATAAAACCATAGTATGTGAAAATGTATTGAGGAAGTCTTTCCACCGCCATTTGGACCAGGGAGCCGGGCAGCTCCAGAGCCTTTTGTGCATGGCCTGCCAGGAGAGAGTGATCTCCATGCAGCACTTTCACTTCTGATCATACAGGTGAAATCTCCAATTTCTCTCTGGAAGAGAACAGCTAGGAGCACACAGGGCATAAGATCAGTGGAGCAGCTGGGACAGAGATCATCAGGCTGCCATTTGCACCAGCAAGCCAGGCAGTGCACAGACCATGACAGAAGATAATTTGTCTCCCAGGAGTACAGACACAGGCTTACAGGGCCACAGGAGGAACAAGCTCCAGCCAGAGACAAAAAGACCAACTAGCAACAGAGATAACCAGATGGCGAAAGGCAAGCACAAGAACCCTACCAACAGAAACCAAGGGCACTTGGCAATATCAGAACCCAGTTCTCCCACCACAGCAAGTCCTGGATACCCCAGCACACCGGAAAAGCAAGACTTGGATTTAAAATCATATCTCATGATGCTGATAGAGGACTTCAAGGAAGACTTAAATAACTCTCTTAAAGAAATACAGGAGAACATTGGCCAACAGATAAAAGACCTTGAAGAAAAAGCACAAAAATCCCTTAAAGAAATACAGGAGATCATGGATCAACAGGCAGAAGCCCTTAAAGAGGAAACACAAAAATCCCTTAAAGAATTAAAGGAAAACACAAACAATCAAGTGAAAGAACTGAACAAAATCATCCAGGATCTAAAAGTGGAAAGAGAAACAATAAAGAAACCACAAAGTGAGACATCTTTGGAGATAGAAAACCTTGGAAAGAATTCAGGAGTCATAGAGGCAAGCATCAACAACAGAATACAAGAGATAGAAGAAAGATCTCAGGTGCTGAAGATACCATAGAAAGCATTGACTCTACAGTCAAAGAAAATACAAAATGCAAAAGGCTTGTAAGTCAAAATATCCAAGAAATCCAGGACACAATGAGAAGACCAAAAATACGGATTAAAGGTGTAGAAGAGAGCGAAGATTTACAACTTAAAGGGCCAGTAAATATCTTCAACAAAATTATAGAAGAAAACTTCCCTAACCTACAGAAAGAAATGTCCATGAACATACAAGAAGCCTTCAGAACTCCAAACAGATTGGATCAGACCAGAAATTCCTCCTATCACATAATAATCAAAATACTAAATACACTAAACAAAGAAAGAATATTAAAAGCAGTAAGGGAAAAGGGGCAAGTAACATATAAAGGCAACCTACCAGAATTACACCAGACTTCTCACCAGAGACTATGAAAGCTAGAAAATCTTGGGCAGATTTCGTACAAACCCTAAGAGAACACAAATGCCAGTCCAGGCTACTATACCCAGCAAAACTCTCAATCACCATAAATGGAGAAACCAAGATGTTTCATGATAAAACCAACTTTATACATTATCTGTCCTTAAATCCAGCCCTATAAAGGATAATAGATGGAAAATACCAACACAAGGAGGGAAACTACACCTTAGAAAAAGCAAGAAAGTAGTCTTTTTCCAACAAACCCAAAAGAAGTTACCCACACAAACATAAAAATAACATCAAAAATAAGAGGAAGCAACAATCACCATTCCTTAATATCTCTTAATATCAATGGACTCAATTCTCCAATAAAAAGACATAGACTAACAAATATTTTTCATGCGAATCTTCAATTTTATTAGAAAATGTTTGTAATTCCTCTTTCAATTAATTTAGCAATTTTTTTATGTCTACCATTTTATGCACATTGTTTTTTGTGATAATCTTCAATTTTCTATATATTTCTTCTATTTTATCAAAAATATTTTCAATATAAATCTGATTTTATCACAAAATGTTTTTAATTCCACCTTCAATTAGTTTAGAATTTTTTTATATCTACCTTTTTATCTGTATAATTTTTCATGAAATAATCAATTTTAATGTGTTTGTCTACTTATTTCTTGAATTTTATCAGAAATTCTCCATGTAAATCTTCAACTTTACTTGAAAATGTTTATAATTCAACATTCAATCAATTTAGAATTATTTTTATGCCTATCATTTTATCTGTGTAATTTCTATGATTATCTTCAATTTTAACATGTTTTTCTATATATTTCTTCAATTTTATCAGAAATATTTCCCTTGTAAATCTTCAAGATTATCCGAAAATGTTTATAATTCCACTTTCAATCAACTTAGAAATACTTTTATGCCTACCATTATTATATCTATATAAAATTTTCTGTGATAATCTTCATTTTTAACATGTTTTTCTACATTTTTCTACAATTTTATAAGAAATATTTTCCATGTAAGCCTTCAATTCTATCATAAAATGTTTCTATTTCATTTTTCAATTAATTTAGCAATATTTTTTATGTCTACCACTTTATTCTATAATTTTCCATGAAAATTGTCAATTTTAACATATTTTCTATATATTTCTTCTATTTTATCAGAAATATTTTCCATGTAAATCTTCAATTTTATTATAAAATGTTTTTACTTACTTTTTCAATAAAAAAAGACTCTAAAAAAAGAAAATATATTGAACATGTTTGTTTATGGTTATAGTTAAAAGAAAACTGAAAATTAGATTTGTTTTGATCTTATTTGTTCTTTTAAAGACACCATAAGAGAAGACTGCTAATATTTTGCTCTCTAGTAAGGAATTAAGCTGTGATAAAAAGTACCCATCTGGTAAATGATGCCTTCTTTATTGTTACTATGTAAGTTCCTACTCCGAGAGTAACCTGACAGGCAATGTGAATCATTTTCTGCAAAGAAAAATCGTATGATTAATACAGAAACTAAAGTGTATCTGAAATTGAACAAGAATCCTCATAGTTTCATGAGATGGTCAAGGATAACTTAGAAATGAAGACATATCTCTGATAAAATTAAAGAAATTTATACAGATAAATTGGTAGGAATTAAAATATTCCTAAGTTGATTGACAGTAGAATTACAAACATTTTCTGATAAAATTGAAGATTTACATGGAAAATATTTCTGATAAAATTGAAAAAATATATGGAAAATCATTAAAATTGAAGATTGTCATGGAAAATTATACAGATAAAATGGTAGGCATAAAAATATTTCTAAGTTGATTGAAAGTGAAATTATAAACATTTTCTGACAAAATTGAAGATTTACATGGAAAATATCTCTGATAAAATTGAAGAAATATATAAAAACGCGTTAAGATTGAGTATTTCATGGAAAAATTATACAGGTTAAATGGTAGGCATAAAAATATTCCTAAGTTTTTTGAATATTTTCCATGTAAATCTTTAATTTTATCAGAAAATGTTTTTACTTCTACTTTCAATCAATTTAGGAATATTTTTATGCCTACCATCTTATCTGTATAATTTTTCATGAAATAGTTTTAACGTGTTTTTTTCTATATATTTCTTGAGTTTTATCAGAAATATTTTCCTTGTAGATTTTCAATTTTACCAGAAAATGTTTATAATTCCACTTTCAATCAACTTAGGAATATTTTTATGCCTACCATTTTATCTGTATAATTTTTCTATGAAATAGTCAGTCTTAACGTGTTTTTTTATATATTCAATTTTATCAGAGATATTTTCCATGTATATTTACACAATAGAATACTACTCAGCAATTAAAAACAATGAATTCATAAAATTCTTAGGCAAATGGGGAGCAGGGGGAGGGAAGAGGGCTTATGGGACTTTCGGGAAGGGGGGAACCGGGAAAGGGGAAATCATTTGGAATGTAAATAAAGAATATAGAAAATAAAAATAAAAGTTAAAAAAAAGAAATGAAGGCATAATCAAAGACTTTTGGTTAATGTCCTCATTTTCCAAGAAGCTACACCTGCACTGTTTAGTTCAAAATGTTTCTTCCAATTATATAGTCCCTTTTAATGTCAGTGACCGCATAAAGCATTTGTTCAAGAACAGCCAAATATAATATGACTACATAAGTGATCAGAGGGTTTGACCTTTCTAATATCACGGGTATTAGATAATACTAACATATACCAACACCAGGCTAAAGTCCTAAACATCTTGATACAAGGAGTCAGTCACTGATTTATTTATTAAATAAGTGCTTTCATTTTTTAAAACTTTATTGTGTATACATGCATGTTGATTTGTTGAGAGTGTGTTTCATGAAGAAGATGGACAATTTTTGAAAGTTAGCTCTCCACTTCCACCTTCATGTGGGTTCCAGAGAGATCCAAGGATCAATCTCACATTATAAGGCTTGTTCAGCAAATGCTTTTTCCCATTGAGCCATCTTCCTGGTTCAACAAAAGTGTTTAACTGACACTATATCCATACACAAGATATTAGAATTTTCAAATTTATTTCTTAATTTCATTAGAATAATATTTCCATACTGTCTCCGAAAGGAAAAACAGAAATCTTTGTTACTTACCTGACATTCAATAAATATATTCTACACAAAGCAGTCCTTGATCACCTTATTAGAAACAAGCACCTATTTATTCTTTATTTTATTAAATTTACTTTTATATCATCCTTCTGTTTGTTCCAAACCTTCTATATAAGAACCCATGACCCCATTATTTTCAATCAAAAGTTAAGAAACTTCACCAGCCATTATAATGAAAGTAAGACACAACTGCCATCACCATTTTGATTTTGATGTAATTGGTAAAATATGGCATGTAATTAACTCGAGCTATATATATAGTTTTATACATGTAGAAATCTGTGAACTTAAGCAGAAGCATTTCCAGGCATTATAGATACTGCTTCATTAAACCACACATAGTTTAAAGTGATACCAAGAATGATATAGAACTAAATGGATATGTACTGAGTGAAACTTTTCAGATTCCAGTGTTAGGTTTTCCAAAATTGTCTTTCCCCCATTATCTTAGTTATTTTCTAAATGATATAATAAAATATATTGACAAAGTAAGTTTAAGGTTAGAACTATTTATTGTGACTCACAGAAAAAATATGGCAGCAGGTAGGAAATATATTTCAAAGAGAAAGGAGTGAATAGTCATACAGCAATGCACATACAGAATGCAAAACATAAACAGAAAGTCCTACTAGACTATAAAGCCTCAAGGACCACTCTCAAGTGAAGTATTTCCTCCAGCTAGGCTTCTTCTATATCCTATCAAAACAGTACTGCCAGCTGTGGAACAAATGTTCACAGTTCACATTTAAATGCAGCATCCCTGAATTTCAGAATGATGCCCTGAGACTCTCTACTGCATTTTCATTTTCAAATCTTGGTGGTTCATGACTATTATTATAAATGGACTGAAATCTTCACACAAATATGAGGCATGATATGGAATAAAAGAACACCAAGTTTAAAATTAGGGAATTTATTCTTGATGTGCTCTTCTAAATCCTAGTAGAATGAACCCAGTTACTTAGTTAACTTTATTTCTCAGTTTATTTTGTATAAATGAAAGAAAATAATAGCCACACTTGTAGTGAGGCACAAATGAATGAATTTGAAGTCATTTGATAACCTCCAAAACAAAACTGAAGATATAGCTCAGTCTTAGAGTCGTTGCCTCACAGAGGTGAAACCCTGGGATCAATTTTCTGCATTGAGGAAAATGTTACATAACTTAAACAAACAAACAAACTTTGAAGCCTTTAAAAATGATACTGTGAACTCACAAGGTTATGAGTAAGGTACCATGTGGGGTCCAGCACAGGAGGAATGTTCTTTCACTCCTCAGCTTGCTAATCCGATAACGTACCCAATTAAATAAGTGACAGTTTGTTACTGAAATCTGCACTTCCTTTCCACAACTGAGAAGCTATCTTTCTTTCATGTTGAAATCTATGGTGAGTTTAACATTTTAATCCTAAAATGGGTATAAAATATTTCAAAATCTTTGTAATGAAAGGAATATGTTGCTATATCATTGCTATATGTAGCAGCTCCCAATTATAGGATGTTTTATGGACTAGGCAGTGTGCAATGCATGTTATGAGCATCGTCTCAACATAGAACATAGCCAGAACTCACACACTGCAAGCAGAAAATACCACAGTGAGCCGGGCTGTACGATAATGAGGAGATCAAAGAAGATAGGTTCAGAAGTCTGAATTCAAATTAAGCCTCTAACTTCTCATTTAATTTCTTATACCTGAACTCTCATATATTTATTTTTATAAAATGAGGCAACTGTGCTTTTCTGTTTCATAATGTTGTTATGAAGGCTTAATTTGCTAATATGCAAAATCATATTCAGTTTCTGGCTGAATGGTAGATTGGGTTTTGTTTTGTTATATTTTGTTCTGTTTTAGTTTCTCCTTCTGCTAGCAAAAATCATGGGCAAACTACCTAACCATTCTAGACCTTGACCTACTAAGGAAAACGGGGATGATAATATCTATTGCCATTCCACTGTTGTATTAACTCAGATAATATATAAACTAGAAGACATTGCAGACATTTTAATTCATGTCACCATTTCATTTTCTTTCACTATCAGTTTATTTTTCACTCAAATCTAAGTAATTTACCAGGACATGCTTGGAAGGAAATTCTGGAATAAATTACAATTCTAGGAAAACTGGGCATTTTTATCACTAAGCACAGTGATCTCCCTTGGGCTGCTTATGCTTTACATCAGCAGCCTCCCTGGAGTCATCAGACTTGACAGCATGGTGCTATGTGGATTAGTGTCGGCAATCTTTAAGGTGCAGTGGACTGCAAGCCACCTGGGGCCCATCTTCTCATCCTCTGACTCATGGGAGAGCACAGGACAGCATTCCCAGATGTTCAGCCATGCAATACCCACCAGGCCTGAAAAGATTACAAAAGGGATCGATATAAGGTCCTTTCTCATGGCAGCTAATAAGGAACAAGGGAATAGAGAGGCATATCCTGTTGAAATAAGTGAGCATTATGGGAAAACCTGAAATAATTAAACTATTTTTAGCTGAGAGCTTCTAAAGCCTGTGTTCAGTAATATGCCTTTGAACAGGTTCTCTTTCCTTGCCAGTGTATACCTTAGATTTCTTAGGTTTAACAATGTTCAAGGAATCATGAAGTTTCTTAAAGATGAGCTTCAAGTATGCATTCCACACAATTAAGTTAAATACTCTGACCAAAGGGAACATAAACTTGGTATGTGTACTTAGTCCACACAAATTTCCTTAAATTTAGTCAGTACAAGCATTAGTATTCAGACATAAGGATACTTGATTTCATAACATCACATTTTACTCAAAAACACATTAAAATGATTCTTTTAGTCCTTGGTTCTCATTGAAATTAGATACTACCAATAATTGAGATATATGTACCAAAGTATTGTGACTATTCAAAGGTGTCAGCTACTTTACATGGCATAGAAATGCCAGATAGATACATGCTGCAACCATAAATTGAGTAAGACTCAGATGGCAATGATTGTAAGAATTTTCAGGATACAGAAATTCTCAAAGTTCTGGTTGCATAAATCATTAATTTGTCAAAATATTGCCACAGATTAATGCATAGAGAAGATATTTTTAATTTCAAAACATTTTACTCGTGTAAATTCCTTATATAACTTAACCTTGCCTTAGGATAAGTGATTCAGTGTCATTTACATGTTGCTCAGTGATCCACCCATTATCTTTCTTTTAAAACCCCAAACACTCCTCCCAAATTCAAATCATAAACCTCCTTTCAACTATGAAACACACATACACACACACACACATACACACACACACATACACACACACACACACACACACACACACTTTTGTATCTTCTTAGGAATTTTCTTAAAACCTCTATGTTTCTAGATACTAGACATGCTTATGGATATGCTGAGTTTCCTAGTAAATTTGAATGAGAATTCTTGGAAAGAATCTGTATCTGTAATGACATATGTAAGCTATGTGTATAAACAGTGATTGGATGATTAGAACTTCAATGATATGGAAAAGATGGAATGTTGCAGAATGGGAGACTAATTATAATTTATCTTGGGCTATCTTTAGCCCAGGAGAGATATTCATTCCTGGCCTACTTCTGGGCTGGACCTGAGACTAGCAGATAACAAACCTTGAAATGTATTAACTTAAGAAACTCCACCAACCAAAAGGACATGAATGCTATCAGATAACATTGGAGACCTACAGATGACCTTTCTCTGCCTGGATGTAACTTACTTTTCTAACACGGTACTTGGAAAGTATCATGATTTATGATTTTTGTTTTGTTCTGATGCTATAAAAACCTCATGAAACGACTTTTGTGTTTGAACACAGAATTTTGAGGCAGCCTGAATCTGTGTTCCTTGGCCATGGTCATTTAAGTCTGGCTCCACAATAAGCTATCATCTATTCTTCCCTTTGAGGTGGGAGCTGAGATGGAAACTTCTAACCTGGGCATGGTGTAATAGCCATCCTGCTTCACACCCTCTCCTTCTATATAGATTTAGATTTTTCTAAATGTACTTTATTTAGGTCTGAATGTTTCAACCTTCCTTCCAGCCCACCAACCAGAGGCAGGGACAGAAAAAGGTTTATAGGAAAAGGGGGTTGTGGACCTGTTTAGAAGTAGTTCTTTGGGGGGGAATTCCACTCTTCATTTTTAGTATACCAGCAGTCTAGTCCTATAGAAAACACCAAACAAGAATGAGTATCAGTGGCTTGATCCAGTAAAAACAGCAAGTTTTGCTGAATCTGCATGAGTCAGTGGAAGAGGACAGAATCTGTAGGAATACCACAAGAAACTCTTTGACATATTTCTCTCTTCAAAGTGAAGATCAGCAAAGAGCTGCACAGCTAGCAAAGATCAGCAAAGCATTGCACTGCTTACCTATGCAAGAACGACCTTTCACTGTCTGTGGGGTTCTACTTATGCTCTTTCCAAACATCACATGCCCTCTCAAGCGTCTGCTCCAGCAAAACATCACAGGCCTTCTCACATGTCTACCTCAGCAACACATCCTCTCACAAAATAGCTTCCAGAAAAACAACTGAGTTTCCACAGATACCAGAAATTCCCACCTCAATTAGGTGTTTGTATTTGATACATTTTTGTGAATTTCTTCCTTCCTTTCTTTCTTTCTTTCTTTCTTTCTTTCTTTCTTTCTTTCTTTCTTTCTTTCTTTCTTTCTTTCTTTCTTTATTTCTTCCTTCTTTCCTTCCTTCCTCTTTCCTTCCTTTCCTTCCTTCCTTCTTTCTTTCTTTCTTTCTTTCTTTCTTTCTTTCTTTCTTTCTTTCTTTCTTTCTTTCTACCCTTCATTCTTGCTGCTGGTTATGTTGGATTGATTTTTAACTGCAGTATACTGTTTCTTAAAGTAAGATGATTGTGGTGTCTAAGTACAACTTCCATTTTTTTTAAATGTGATTACTTGTGAAAAGATGGATTTGTGTCTTTCTGGAAGCTGAACAAGGTATTCCCTCCTGCAGTTTTCAGGGTGATCCTTTTTCTGTTGGCTGTCTGTGGTAAGTGGCATGCAGTGCTTTTCCCTAGTGAGAAGGAAGTCAATAGGCTGTATTTTATTGTGACAGCTCAGCCATTTGACTTGAGCCTTATTATACTTGATGGTTACCTTCAGGAATGCCATTTTCAATTGTTTATTTTTCAAGCCTCTTGTCAGTTCAAACTACAGAAAGGAAAAGGAGAACCCTGAATTTGCTAATGTGTATCCAGAACATGAAAAGCACTATATTAAATACAGGTTGAATACTATTTATCAGTAATGATGTACACATATATTTACTGAGTGCCAATTAGGTAAAAAAGCATTATGACAAACAGTATGAGCATTCTTCAAATATGAATATGAATGCATATACACTAATAGTACATACATCAGCATTATCTATATGGACTAAGAGACCCATATGAGAATTCTATGAAGTACTTTTAGAAGAAGACAGTAAAAGATAGCCTCATTACAGAGCATTGGCAAGGTTTAATGATCATCAATCCTTTCAGGAAGACAATTCTGCTGCACTTGTGGAGCACTTGTTGACTTTGTCATCAGGGCTACTCCTAATCCTTTAAGTAAAGAGATGAGTACTGAATAGTTACTTACTTATTGTTGTGCTAAGACATCATGATCAAGGAAAATTTTATAAGAAAGTGTTTAGTAGGGGCTTACAATTTCAAGGATAAGTCCCTGATTATCATGGCAAGAAGAATGGCAGGCCCAGCACTGAAGAAGAAGTAGCTGAGAGCTTTTTTTTTTTTTTGGTTTTTGAGACAGGGTTTCTCTGTGTAGTTCCTGGCTCTCCTGGAACTCACTTGGTAGACCAGTCTGGCCTCGAACTCAGAAATCCACCTGCCTCTGCCTCCCAAGTGCTGGAATTAAAGGCGTGCACCACCACCGCCAGGCGCTAGCTGAGAGCTCTTATCTTCAGACAACAGCCATAAGGCTGAGAGAGCTCACTAGAAATTGCATGGGATTTTAACATCTCAAATCTTACCCATGGTGACAGATCTCCTCCAAAAAGGTCACACTTCATAATTGTTCCCAAACAGTTCCACGAACTTTGCACCCACCACCCAAATATAGGTGTATATGGAATCTATTCTCATGTAAACTACCACATTCTATTCCCTGACACCAATCAGCTTACGACCATCATCTTTCAAAGTGGATTTAGTCCAATTTTAGGTGTCCCCACAATCATTCACAATCACAGTTTCAAAGACTCTTCTGAAACTAAAAACCAAGCTTTTAATTGTATTTTCCCATAAAATATAAGAACAAATTATATACTTCCACCATACAGTGGCAGAGAATATGCATACCACTTCAAAAGAAAGGGGCATTGGTAGGAAATACATAAGCAAAGAAAAACTGAAAACTAGCAAAGCAAACTCCAAATCTTGTAACCCTGTTACTGTAAGCCAAATAAACCCTTTCCTCCCTAACTTGATTCCTTGATTTTAAGTTTGTTGGTCCCAGCATAGTAAAATATTTCTGTGACAGACATGCCCATGTTTGGGGGTGTGATTGTGAAGAACTTCAAATCTACAGGTTATAAAAGCCATTGAGTCTTGAGACCTCAGTTGGATGTTCCTTAGGGGCTTGGAAGATAAGGCTGTTGAGAACAGTGGAGAGGATGGAGGCCTGGCCGGTGAGGTTTCAGAGGAAATATTGAATGCTCTAGTAGGGCTATTTTATTCCTTATCTTTCTATTTTGAATTGAGATTCTGTAATTCTGGTCATTCTGAGTTGAAGAGTCAGCTATGATTAACGAAAGATCAGCATTAATGAAGTGAAACCTTTACATTACTGGGACAATTAATGCTGGTTACATAGAGATAAGAAATTAGCAGTGATTAAGAGGAGATCAGAGTCCCTGAGGTGAAGTCGTCTGGAAAGTTTCCTGAGAGCACAGAGAAGCTATTTTCCAGAAGCAGCCATGGTTCTACCTTGTGTTGGCAGCAAGTCTTGGTAATGTGTATGTATCACCCAGGTAGTATTGGTTCTGGAGGCATGAAGGGATCATGGAGAGCAGCTGAGACTTGGCACTGTGAAAGGAAGGTCATGGGAGGTCATTGGTTAATTTGAGGGAACTGGCAAACAACTTGAGGCTTGAGGCTTGGCACCAGGAACCAAGAATGGGTTTTTGGTGAGAGTGCAATGCAGTTGCAGGGAGGAGATACACCATTTTAGGAGAAGTCAGTACTATAGAATGGCCACCAAGAATAGCAGCAGCAGTGACATGGAACTAGTTGGAGCCTAGACGACAATCTTTGTGCACTGGAGAGAGCAGAGCTGGAAAAGTGACTCAGGATCCTTGGAGGAGCCCAGAGGATCATGATTGATCCTGAGATAATTGGACATTGAGTTATTTATACTGTTAGAGCTTGTTGTTGTTTGGTTCAGATTGAGACTGTGTCCCAGTTCTTCTCTCCTGAAGAAAGTATGTTAATTTTGATTTTTAAAAGTGCCTGCAGATGAAAGACTTTAAACTTTTAAAAGAGATTTTTATATTTTTAACAGAAGTTGGCTATTTTTAAAGGGACTGAAATTTTAATGTTTGAATTTGTAAAGACTGTGGGACATTTAAAGTTGTTTATGTTTTTAATGTGAGATCTTGGTCATGAATAGGAAAGGGTGTGTGGTTGAAGGGTGATGTGTTTGTTTGTCAAGTTGGCAAGGGATTAGTTGTAGTGGCTGGTTCTGTTTGAAGCCTTGACACAATCTAGAATCCTCAGTTGATGAATTTATCTATGAGATCCAACTTTAAGATATTTTCTCATTTAGTGATCAATGAGGGAGGGCTCAGCCTATTGTGGGTGGTGCCATGTCTGGTTTCTGTAAGAAAGAAGGCAAGCTGTTTAAAGTCATGTGAAGCAAGCCAGTAAACAACACCCCTCCATGGACTCTGCATCACTCCTGTCCTGTTTGAGTTCCTCTCCTGTCTGTCTTCAATGATGAACACTGGCTATATGGAAGAGAAAGCCAAATAAATCCTTTCCTTCCTAACTTGAATTTTTGGTCATTGTGTTTCATCTCAGCAATAGAAACCCTAATTAAAACAGATAGCAACTGTTTACATGAGTCTGTTCTTCCAACTTTTCTGACTGCAACATACTTCTTTCTCTTAGGATGGTCCTATTTCCTAAATGCAGCTCTCCTTCCCAAGTATCCCCCAGTTCTGTCATCTTCAGCTTCTTGGGGGTCTCTAATAACTTCAAGCATTACTTTTACAGCTTCATGCAGTGGCCTCTTAGGGACAGTCATACCTGAGTCATAAAATGTGAAAAAAAATCATTCTCATACTTACCGTTAATCTTTATTCTTATTGGCAAGCTTTAATAATGCTAGAAGGAGTTGTGGATGCTATCACAAGAGAATAGTAATCATCAATCTTACTCATTTATGAACACTGTGAGCTGTAATCCTAACTGGCAATGCATGTGGCATGGCACAAATGTCAGGGTAGTAACCACCTACTTTCTAATTGAATTTAAAGTCTGCTCTACAAAATCAAACACATAATTATCGTAATTAGTGGGTCAAAAACATAGCTGAATGGTTCGTAGACCATAGGGGCGAACCTACTTATTATTCCACTTATATGAGTCACTTCCCATTATTTATTTGTATACCCACAGACTAATGCAACTTTAAATCCTCATTAGAGAAGTTTTTATTTTTAGTAGACAGAGATGAGTATAGACATCCACAATGGACCCATGTGTAGAGAATAAGAAAATGCAGAGCACTTAGCCTTAAATAGAACATATATATCACATTCCTCCTCCAAATTCTTTGAGAGCTTTGGGAAAGAGAGTAGAAAGAATGTAAGAACCAGAGTTCAAGGATGACTACAAGGTAATATGTCTTCTGGATGCAGCAGTGAAGAAGCATATATAAGTTCATAGTGGTTGTGACAGCATCCAAAAGATCTGAGCCAGTCCAAGTCAGAGTAAATCCCAGTATAGAGAGGGTAGTTGCTCACACAATCTCACTTTTAACTGAAATGATACTGGCAATTGTTAGCTACAGGAAAGAGTGACAGTTTTCTTTAAGAGTGTAGCTCCTAATAAGTCATCCATGGTCCAGTTGAAGACCAGACAACTAAAAATATTTGGGCAGTAAAATTGGCCTTGATAAGAAAAAAAGGAGAGGCATAAAGTGTTAGATGAATAGGAAATGAAGGAAATATAGGTGAATCTTAGAAAATTTGAGAGAGGGAGAGTGAATATGATTAGAACACACTGTAAAACATTTTCAAAGAGCTATGTATACATATAAATACTCATATATATACATATATATGTGCATGTATACATATGTGTATATACATATATGCATACATATAAGTATTTGTATATGTACACATGGTTTCTAGAAGTAATAGGAGAATAATGAAACCATCACATGTTTAAGAACTCATGGAGGATTATGATGAAAATAAACATATCATATAATAATTAAGAAAGATTAAGAAATGAAAAGGATTTATAGAAAATTGTAGAGTATATAATCAGTGGATATGTTTAGAGAATAAAGAAAGGAGTTGAAGAGGAGGATCACATTGGCAACAGTAGAATCATCATCATGACATCCTTGAGGCTATTGTTCTCTTGCATCCATTCCAGGCACCTATGTAACAGTAGAGAACTCCCTATTATGTTAAACTTCCCTGTTATTCTTCTTGATAATGTTGCAGTTCACCACCTGGGACGTTGCCCAATAGATTAGGAAGTAATGAAGATTATCTCAAACACTCTCATTAACAATGGAGAAGAGCAGAATATTTGCTGCAGGATGATATGCATAGGCTATATTCTTGTAAGAGAATAGAAACATACCTTTCTATATCTATGATTTCACACAATCTAGACTTGTCTACTTTTTATTGGAATCACACACAGATCTTTATGTGAAGTAGCTCCTATACAGCATGCAAGAATAAAAAAGAGGAATTTGTTTAAATAGATGAAATTTCAAGTGAGTAAGGTATTATCTGTAGCATCTTCTGAACCTCAACCATGGAAGAAAAAAATCTGTCTTTCTTCTTTTATCCTAGAATTGCAAAAATTTGGGTTGGGGTCTTTTTAAGAATTTTCTTTTCATACTTTTCATTGAAATTTTTTTCTGTGTCTCCCAGATCCAATTCTTCTTTCATCTCCTGCTCTGCAGTAGAACATCCAAGGCTTCCTTTCCTACTCAGCTCTTTCTATCTACTGTGAATCACAGATCTTCCACTCTTCTAACTCTTTCTCAACACCCACTTGTGCCTTTGTTGCAGTTCCAACACAGGCATGTGCTGCCCTAGCTAACTCAAGGGCTGCTCCAGCCAGGGAAACAAGAACTCCTTCTGTTCTTCCATAGCCAATCCCTCCAGTCTTATCTCTAGCTCTATAGCAGAAAATTTGCTATGGTCATTCTCTCCTATATGACCCAAACTCTATGGATCACAAAGATCTTCTCCTTCTACCTTTCTTCTCACAGCTCATTCCATTAGCTCAGTCTCCGCTATAAGCAGACATACCCTGAGGACACTGCAGCTGAGCAGTCCGGGGAAATATGTCCATAGAAAATTTTCAACAAGGCAGCACACAGCTACTACACTTTCATAAAATCCAAGAAGGAAGCAGAGACCTAGGAACAAAACAGTTCTAAAAGATATCATCACTCAGAACTATAACTATCCCAATCTCAGATGCATAGATATCATGTAAAAAGAAAATCCACAAAAACCAGAACAATATGTCTCCACTGAAGCCCAGCTACCCTACCACATCAGACATGGATTATTCCAACATAGTTGAAGCCCAGAGGAAGAAAAAATTCTAAAAGCATTCTGTATACAGATAATGGGGATTCACAGAGAGAAAAAATGAATAAATCTAGGAAAACACAGTGTGAAAAGGTGAATAAATATCTTAAACATACTTAGGAAAACAAACAAACAACCAACCAAAGCAAGCAAACAAAAAATGAAAAATAGTGCAAGGAAATAAATCAAGTTATTTAAGAACAGAATGTGGAATTAGAATTGATGATGAAACTGAGATAATGGTGGATGTAACAATTTTGGGAATTTAAATGGGAACTACAGAAGTAAGCTTCATCAACAGAATATAAGAGGTAGAAGGAAGGATCTCTGGGATTGAAGATATGATAGAAATAAATGGATATGTAGGTCAAGAAAAATGTTCTATCTAAAAATTTTGTGATGCATGCCAGAAATCTTGAAGATTATAAAAGAACCAAACCTAAGAATAATAGTAATAGAGAAAAGAGAAGAATACCAGCTTAAAATCCTGAAAATATTTTCAATAAAACCATAGAAGAAAAGTTTCCTAGCTTAAGGAAGTAAATACATATAAAGGTACAAGATACATAAAGAACATAAAATAAATGGGACCAAAAAGACATTCCCTTGCCAAATAATAATCAAAACAGTGTACAGAGCAAAGAAAGAATATTAAGAAAAAAAAGAAAAAGAAAGCAAATGCAACATAAAGGCAGACCTATTAGAATTATACCTGAGTTCTTCATGGAGAATCTAAATCTAAGATATTCGATGTTTATTTTAGATATTAACACTATATCAGATATGCAACGGGTAAAGATATTTTTGATTGTGTAGGCTGCCAGTGATGGTGATGGTGTCCTGTGCCATACAAAAGCTTTGCAGTGTCCTGAGCAATTTATCAATTGCTGGTCTTAGTGCTTGTGCTAATGGTGTCCTATTCACAGTGGATTTTCCTGTGTCAATATATTTAAGGCTATTTGACACTCTCTCTTCTCTCAGGTTCAATGTATCTGGCTTAGTGTTGAGGTCCTTGATCTCTTTGAGTCTGTTGATTATAGCATAGTTATCCTATATTTTATGACTTATAAGTGAGTACATAACACATATTTTCATTTAGGTCTGGTTTATCTCACTCAGGATGATATTTTCTATTTCAATCTATTTTCCTGTGAAATTCATATTGTCCTTGTTTTTAATGGCTGAGCAGTATTCTGCTATATAAATGAACCATATTTTCTTTATCCATCCCTCATTTGAGGGACATCTGGACTGTTTCCAGTTTCTGTCAACAATGAATTAAGAATGAATATGTCCTTGTGGAATGGTGGAGAATTTTGCATACATGCCCAGGAGTGGTGTAGCTGGGTCTTGATGCATAACTATTCCCAATCTTCTGAGAAACTGACAGATTGATTTCCAGAGTGATTGTACATGTTTGCACTGCTGCCAGCAGTGGAGGAGTGCTACCCATGCTCTGCAAACTCTCTATCATGTACTGCCCTTTGAGTTTTCAATTTTATTTAATCTGATGAATGCAAGGTAGAATCTCAGAGTACATTTGATTTGCATTTGTCTGATGACTAAAGGTATTGAACACTTATTTCTTTAGGTACTTCTCATCCATTCTGTCTTGAGAATTTTTGGTTTGGCTGTGGGCCACATTTTTTTAATTGGGTTATTTGAATTGTTGTTGTCTAACTTCTTGAGTTCTTTATATATTTTAGATATTAACCTTCTGTCAAATGTAGGGTAAGTGAAGATCTTTTCCTAATTTGTAGGTTGTTGTTTCGTCCTAATGACAGTGTCCTTACAGAAGCTTTGTAGTTTCATGAGGCCCCAATTAGTAATCCTTGACCTGAATGCCTGAGCCATTGGTGTTCTGTACAGGAAGTTGTGTCCTGCGCTGATGAGTTCAAAGTTATCCCCTACTTTCTGTTCTATTAGATTTAGTGTATCTGTTTTTACTTTGAGGTCTTTTTTTTTATTTTCTATATTCTTTATTTACATTCCAAATGATTTCCCCTTTCCCAATCCCCCCTTCCCGAAAGTTCCATAAGCCCTCTTCCCTCCCCGTGTTCCCCAGTCAACTCCCTCCCACTTCTCTGTACTTTGAGGTCTTTTATCCACTTGTACTTGAGTTTTGTGCATGGTGATAAATATGGATCTGTTTGCATTCTTCTACATCCATCCCATTAGACTAGCACTATTTGATAAGATATTCTTCCTTTTCCATTGTATGGTTTTAGATTCTTTGTCAAAAAATCAAGTATCCATAGGTGTGTGGGTTTATTTCTGAGTTTTCAGTTATATTCCATTCATCTACTTGTCTGTTTCTATACCAATACCATGCAGTTTTTATCACTATTGCTCTGTAGTTCAGAAATAGTGATACCTCCAGAAGTTCTTTCATTTTTCATAATTATTTTAGTTATACTTTTTTTCATATAAAGTTGATAATTGTACTCTCAGTATAAAGTTAAGAATTGTTCTTTCAAGATCTGTAAAGAACTGTGTTGTAATTTTGATGGATACTGCATTGACTCTGTAGATTGCTGTTGTCAAGATGGCCATTTTGCAGATGATAGGATAGTATACATAAGTGATCCTAAAAATTCTATCCAAGAATTCATACAGCTGATAAAGACATTTAGCAAAGTGGCTAGATACAAACTTAACTCAAAGACATCAGTAGCCTTCCTCTATACAAGCAATAAACAGGTCAAGAAAGAAGTTAGGAACACTAAACTTTTCACAAACTCTTCACAATAGCCACAAGTGAAAGACCGTATGACAAGAGCTTCAAGTTTCTGAAGAAAGAAATTAAGGAAGATATCAAAAGATGGAAAGGTCTCCCATGCTCTTGAATTGGAAGGTACTAATTTTGTGTGTTAATTTTCTAAAGACTCTACTTTTTAAAAAACCAATCTAGAGAAAAAGCTACAATAGCCTGTATAAAAGAAGCATTCCAAAGTCAGTAAAATGACAGTTGCAAATGACAGACATCAAGACTGCATATACATATGGAATTTCCGGAACCTAAGAGTGAAAGAATAGGGAAGGAAAATAAACAATTAAAGTCTCAGTAGGCTAATTTCCCCACAAGCCTGACTATAGGAAAGTTACCGGTAGATGCTGATTTTTCAGGAAAAAAAAAATTATGGAACTCAGCACCATGCTTAGAAATTCCAACAGCAACAATCTGGCAAAAGTATTCAGAAAACACAGGCACAACTTTATTTTCCAACTCTCAAGTTTTTTTTTTTAAGAGAAATTCTTTCTTGAGAGCACCCAGGAGTGACACTTGGGTAAAATGGAAGTGCACACACCACAAGCCACAAAAACCTAGTATAATATAGCTGATGAACAACACGTTGGGGAGGGAGATGATGGCAAAATAAGAAACTGCCAGTATTTCAGGAGAAAAGGTTTTTGGATGATTCATGGAATCTAGCATACCTGATTTGTTGCTTCACGCTAAAAAGCTCAGATTTGGAAGGCATTTTCAACTACCATGCTACATAACAAATTAATATTGAAAGAGTTATCTATTAATTTTTATGTTTCTGAAGGAAATAAATATACCAAAATATTTTATGTAATTTATATTGCAAAAACCAATTCAAAATTAAATTTGATTATGACACTCTAAGGGTCTTTGCATTCATTTGTTATGCAAATATTATTAATTCTTTTGAGATCTATATATTACAAACCATTCCAATTAAAAATATACATAGGTATTTTAAACTATTTGAAAGGAATATATTTTTTACCACAACAGAAATTTGTCTATCATGTGAAAAAAATTAAAAGATTATCTTTGATCTGGTTTTCATTACTAGCTTACATAACTTATTAATGTATTTGTAAATTCATTTTTATTTATTGTATATTGAATTACTTATAATACCCAACAGGCTACTTTTTGAACATTACAATAATCAATAGAAGGAAGGCATGATACTTTGCTCATGGCGTTGTAATGAAGCAATAAAATGGTTATGCTCTGACTGGATATGATTTAAACAAGCATTTCTGAAACATGATGTATCATATCAGCTTATAGAGAAAATATATGACTTGCTTGAGACAACTAATAAGAACCATTTAAAACAAACACTACAGAACTTCAGTGCATTTATAGAGAAGGAGAATTATTTGGATATTCAAGCACAAAGATTTAATCTTTCACATTAGAGAACAAAGTAGTCAAACCATTGAATATGCCATAACATCATTTGGTCTAAAAAAATAAAGCCTTTCCATAAAACAATATCTTATAAAATTATAGGTATCACATATCAAACAAAGAACCTTACTCATGCTAGACAAGTGTTCTCCCACTGAGCATTCAGTCTTTATGGTCACAGTCTGTGGTGATGGAGTGCAAAGACTGAGACAAAATTTTCATTACATACTTGCAGTTATTGAAAATGTTTTTTATAATGGCTTTCCATAGAAATTAGATTTCCAAAATGCAAATTAAGAAAAGTGTCAGAATCTTTCCCCCAAAAATACAATTTTGTGATGATTTCATAGAACATTTCTATGAAAGCTTTTCAACAGTAGCTCATTATGAGGGTATTTAAGGAGTTCCAGGGTTCAGAAAAAAGAAGAAAAGCTATCAATTTATGGTCTGTTTGTGTGTGGTTATGTTTGTGTGTATGTGTGTGGCTGGCATAATAATGATCTCTCAAATTAATAAAGATATCACAAAAAAGAAAACTACTGTATTTTGGAGGCAAATGTACTGCTAATTTGATATTAGAATTTAGGGAAATAGAGTTTCATACATAAATCACTATCAAGTAGAATATTTATTGTGTCTTGGAGACAGAGGCAGGAGTGCCTCTGTGTGGCCAGTCTGGTCTACAAAGTGAGTTCTAAGACAGCCAATGCTATTTCACAGAGAAATTTGTCTTGGAAACCAAAAAGGATGTGCAATAGTTAAAAGATGCCATATTTGAGAATCCTTCCAGTCTCCATTTGCACCCAGTGCTGATCCTGTGCCACAGTGCTCCATACCCAAATATCATCTGGAGAGAGCTGGTCTCCCAGGAGTGCTGACTCACCTGTAAGCACAGGTAAGGCCACCACTTCTGCTCAAATTACTGGTACAAGAAGGACCTACCCTGAGCCATCAGGACACAGGAACCAAGGAGCAGCCACGGACAGGATCTTTCTGGTCTGCACCTCTGGGCTGACCCTGTGCCACAGCTGTTCATACCAAAATTCCCTCCCAGAGAGAAGTAGTCTCCTGGGAGTTCTGACATACAGGTTTACAGGAGAGACAAGTCACAGTCAGAGACAGCAACAACAGCTAACACCAGAGATAACCAGAAGGCAAGAGGCAAGGGCAAGAACATAAGCAACAGAAACCAAGGCTATGTGGCATCATCAGAACCCAGTTCTCCCACCACAATGAGCCCCAGATACCCCAACATACCAGAGAAGCAAAATTCTGATTAAAAAACACATCTCATGATGATAGAGGACTTTAAGAAGGACATAAATAACTCCCTTAAAGAAATACAGGAGAACACAGGTAAACAGCTTGAAGCCCTTAAAGAGGAAACACAAAAATCCCTTAAAAAATTATAGGAAAGCATAAAAAAACAGGAGAAGAAATTGAACAAAACCTTCCAGGATCTAAAAATAGAAATAATAAAGAAATCACAAAGGGAGGCAACCCTGGAGATAGAGAACCTAGGAAAGAAATCAGGAGTCATAGATGCAAGCATCACCAACAGAATACATGAGATAGAAAAGAGAATCTCAGGTGCAGAAGATACTATAGAAAACATTGATGCAACAGTCAAAAAAAATGCAAGGCAAAAAGCTCGTAACCCAAAATATCCAGAGAATCTAGGACATAATGAGAAGAGCAAACCTAAGGATAATAGGTATAGAAGAGAGTGAAGATTCTCAAATTAAGAGGACAATAAATTTCTTCTACAAAATTATAGAAGAAAACTTCCCTAACCTACAGAGATGCCCAATAAACATACAAGAGGCCTACAGAACTCCAAATAGATTAGACCAGAAAAAAATTCCTCCTGTCACATTATAGGACATCAAATGTGCAAAACAAAGAATGAATATTAAAAGCAGTAAGGGGAAAAGGTCAAGTAACATATAAAGGCAGACCTATCAGAAGTCCATCAGAATTTTCACCAGACACTATGAAAGCTAGAAGATCCTAGGCAGATGTTATATGTATGTATAACATCTATATGTAGACCCTAAGAGAACACAATTGCCAGCCCAGACTACTATGCCCAGCAAAACTCTCAATTACCATAGATGGAAAAACCAAGATATTCCATGACAAAACCAAATTTACACAATATCTTTCCACAAATCCAGCTCTACAAAGGATAGTAGATAGAAAACACCAACACAAGGAGGGAAACTACACCATAGAAAAACCAAGAAACTAATCTTTCAACAAACCCAAATGAAGGTAGTCATACAACCACAAAATAACACCAAAAATAACAGAAAGCAACAATCATTATTCCTTTATTTCTCTCACCATCAATGGATTCAATTTCCCAATAAAAAGGCATAGAGTAAAAGACTGGATACATAAATAGGACCCAACATTTTGCTGCATATAGTAACCACAACTCAGTGTCAAAGAAAGACACTACCACAGAGTATATGGCTAGAAAACAATTTCGAAGCAAATGGTCCCAAGAAACAAGCTGGAGCTAAAATCAAATAAAAGCAACTTTCAACCTAAGTTATCAAAAGGGATTAGGAAGGACACTTCATATACATCAAAGGAAAAATATACCAAGAAGAACTCTCAATTCTGAACATCTATGCTCCAAATGCAAGGACACAGACATTCATAACTCTACCTCTACTAAAGCTCAAAGCACACATTGCCCCTCACACAATAATAGTCATAGACTTCAACACCCCACTCTCATCAATGGCCAGATCATGGGAACACAAACTAAACAGATACACATTGAAACTAACAGAAGTTATAGACCAAATGGATTTAACAGTTATCTATAGAACATTTCATCCTAAAACAAAAGAATATACCTTGTTCCCAGCACCTCATGGTACCTTCCCTAAAATTAACCATATAATTGGTCACAAATCAGACCTCAACAGATATAAAAAATTTGATATAACTCATGCAACCATTCAGATCACCACAGACTAAGGCTAATCTTCAATAGCAAGAAAAATAACAGAAAACCCACACACATGAAAACTGAACAACCCCCTACTCAGTGATAACCTGGTCAAGGACGAAATAAAGAAATTAAAAACTTTATAGAATTTAATGAAAATGAAGGCACAACATTACCCCCCCCCCAAAAAAAAAAAAACTTATGGGACACAATGAAAGCAGTGCTAAGAGGAAAACTCATAGCTCTAATTGCCTCCAAAAAGAAACTGGAGCGAACATACTCTACCAGCTTAACAGCACACCTGAAAACTCTAGAATAAAAGAAGTAAATTCACCCAAGAGGAGTAGACAGCAGGAAATAACCAAACTTGGGACTGAAATCAACCAAGTAGAAACAAAAAGAACTATACAAAGAATCAACCAATCCAGGAGGTGGTTCTTTGAGAAAATAAACAAGATAGATAAACCAAACTAACCAGTGGGTACAGAGACAGTATCCAAATTAATGACCGCAGAAATAAAATGGGAGATAAAAACAACAGAAACTAAAGAAATTGAAAAAAAACATCAAATCCTACTACAAAAGCCTATATTCAACAGAACTGGAAAATCTGGATGAAATGGACAGTTTCCTAGACAGATACCAAATACCAAAGTTAAATCAAGATCGGATAAACGATCTAAACTGTCCCATAACTCCTAGAGAAATAGAAGCAGTCATTAAAAGTCTCCCAATCAAATAAAGCCCAGGACCAGATGGATTTAGTGCAGAATTCTATCAGACCTTCAAAGACAACCTAATACTAATACTCTTCAAACTATTCCACAAAATAGAAACAGAAAGAACACTACCCAATTCATTCTATGAATCTGCAGTTACCCTGAGTATTCTCCCTTGGAGATGGAATGGTTTCTGTCTAATCGGGAACTTTTCCTAATTTCCTTTCATAGAGGAGTTCATAAGAGAATTTTTTCTACTTCTATCAAGTTTATCATTGCAAATAGATTTTAAAAACTGAAAAAAAATTAAAGTATGTCTTAGAGAACAAAAAGATGCCTCATTTCCAGGAACATCATAGTTTTTAAAAAATGTCTGAAATTAAGGATCAATAAAAGACTATAAAATGCTATGAAAATATATAAAAAAGTATATTTGATGTCTTTCAGTGCTATTGCTTCATCACTTTGATAAAGACGTCAGTTCATAATAGATTAACCTATACATCTAATACAAATCTAGTGGAACTATCAGCAAAATATCATCAGAATTCTCAAAGTGAATCAAAAGCTCTGTTGGAAAAGTAAGGTAAAGATAGCCCAGAAAGTCAAGAGGATATTAGGAAGAAGCCTTCAAGTGTCCACACATGACAGGAATCCCATAACTAAAAGAGTATGGTATGTATACACCAACAAGTAGGTAGACATTGGAACAGTGTAAATTTCAGGAAGGAATATAAATACATGTGGCATTTTTTTATTTTATTAAAAAGAAGTTTATTGAATAAACTGCAAAGAGGGTATCATACATGGCAGTAACAGAGGAATTAATAGACCAAAGATATTTGAATAGACAGGGAAAAACAAGTCATTCAATAATGTTTGGAGCACGGGGGAGGAAGAGATGCCTATCAAGATGGAATCAGATGTTAGATTATCTAAAGGTTAGAAATTGGGATAAGACCTTTATCATTGTAAGTTGGCATCTTGTAATTGTGTTTCATATACATAAATACAATTGGTTAACTATTGAAGATTAAGAGTCATGCTTTACCGGGTAATTGGAATGAGTGGGCACTGGGTGGAAGAGAGATGAATAGGAAGGAACCACACTGGTAGCTCGGGACATTTGCTGGAGAGATGGCCAGGATGGCAGGACTGCTGGGGAGCTTGGGTCACATGGAGTGTGACTCTCCTGGGATAGAATGTTAGAAAATGTCAGGTTGGCAGATCTCTGAAGCATGGTCTGGCACCGCCGCAGAGATTTGGCAGGGAGGTTCTTTATTAATATTTTCCACTACACTCATGCTACCCACCTTGCTCCCTCCCAAATTAATGTTCTATATTTATTGTCAGAACAATTGTATTTATATTTATTGTCAGAATAAATTGTATTTACATACACACACATGGGTATATATACATATAAATATATATACACATATATTATATATACATATATATTATATATATATTATATATATAATATATATGTATATATATGCATATAAAACCTACTTCACCTGTTTATTGTTGCTTGTATGTATATATTATTTGGGCACAATCAAGTAGGAGACCCATCCCCAGGAGATAGTAATTCTCTTTCTGTCTGAAATCAATTATTATCTGTATCTTTTCCTCTAGGATAAAGATGAGATTTTCCCCCATGCAAGTTGGCCTGTTGACTGGTGTCATTTTCTAGGTCTGGTTTGGACAATCATAATGTTGAGACTTCCTGTCATCTATAGAAAACACAACTTTTCAACAGAATTTCTTTTCCTCTGGCTCTGTCAATCTTTCTGCCCCCTCTTCTTGATGTTCTTTGAGCCCTAAATATAGAGGTTGTACTTTAGATATATCATTTCCGGCACAGCAATCACTTGTTCTCTGTATTCTGGTTAGTTGGGTCTGTCTGTAGTGGTTTTTCTCTGCTACATAAAAGAAGCCTACTTGATAGTAGTATATATTTTTTAAATTAAAGATGAACTTAAAATATTAATAAAATAATTTTAAAGTACACACTATGCAAATCCAATACTCTGTAATGATAAGATACTGAAATTTGTTTCTGCTATTTACTTTTTCCTTTTAAATTAACATATCTACATATAATTTTATAAATAATAATTATGCATAATGCTAGTATGCATATGTTTCTTTACTTAAGAATATATAATTAAAACATTTGTTAGCCTCTGCCACGTAATAAAAGAAAAAAATACATGTAGTATAGAAGACACAGTGAAAAGCGACAGCACAAGTCATGAATTTCTAAATGAAATTCTGCTGAATCATCTGGTAAGATATGTAGCAGGATGTTAATTGAAGAGAGAATCTTAATAGAAAGAAATTTCAGTCAGGAAGGTTAGCACCTGGTCCCAAACTCATTTTTACATATGAGGAATACTGAGAACCAGTGAATATAAGAAATAGTTTCTGTTTCATTTCTGGCACATAGTTATGTAGCACAAAGATATAGAATCAAAACTTTTTTAACATTGTTTTTTCTGTGATATAATACATGGAGACATTTGAATAAATATAAATGTAGATTTCTACAGAAAAATTTATCTCTATCTATACACTCACTCACACACACATACACACAAACCTACACACACACACACACACACATATCCCACATTACCCCAGTTTTCTTTCAATTTTGTTTTGACCTATTTATCCATGTCTTTATTTTTATCAGCCTTTCCAAATATCACATTTTATTTGAGAAAGTTAAATATTAAATTCCTATTCAACACATACATTTTAAATGCTAATCAGAATGAGAAAATCTTTTGAAACCTGTTGCTCTATATTTGTCCATTTTCTATAAAAGAAACCACCAAACTCTAAAATACATTTTCTCATATGACTTTTCCTGGTAAGACAAAAACAGACATGTACTCATCCCAGGCATGGTACTGATGGACAAACTACTAATCTGAAAGGATTCTAAGCTTAGCTTAGTGAACCAGTAAATTTACTGAGTTGCTTCCTGAAGCATGGGTGACTAAAGGCAACTGTATTGCTGAAAGGCTCACCCACTATGGGGATTACTTATGAAAGCTGAATCTCTGGGGCTCTTTGTTCAATTTGGAGGCCAACTCTGTGGGTCACAGTTCCTTTTGCCCAAGTTTTATTGCATATATAACCTTAAGGTTGAATATTGTTTTAGGAAGTGATGAATTTATTTATTTATTTACACTCCATATTTTATCCACCCCATCCACCCTCCGAATGTTCCACATCCCATACTTCCTCCCCACCCCATGTCTCCTGTCTCCACGTGGATGTCCCTGCCTCCCACCTTACCTGACCGCTAAACTCCCTGGGGCCTCCAGACTCTTGAGGGTTAGGTGCATCATCTCCGAATGAACACGGACCTGGAAGTCCTTTGCTGTATTTGTGTTCGAGCCTCATATCAGCTGGTGTATGTGGCCTATTTTGTAGTCCAGTGTTTTGAACCTTCTGTATTTTGCTTACTTCTTGAGTCTTTAGGAGCCTTCCTTCAGGTTAGAAGGTATCAGTTTAGAGGGAACTGCTAAACAAGAATTTAGTTTTTACCAATATCCTGAGAACAACCAGCATGAGAAATATATAGCCTACTGTAAGCAGAGAAAATGAAGAGCGAGATGAGATAGGAGTTCGTGACCCCTGTTGATTTGCAAAGATGTAGTCAGAAAGAAGCAGTCCTTTGTTTTCCATGTGTATGTGGTGTACATATATACGTGTTGCATGTGTGGGTACAGATTTGTATGTGGTCCCAGTTCCCTGTGGTGACCGGGGATTACTGTCTATAGAATCTGAAATGCTTTTCACTTTATATGTAAAGGCAAGCACTCAAGCTAAATCCAGAACTCAGACCGTGGCTAATGTTCATCTCCGTGTTATGATTGGTAGAATTATAGATGCCCTGCCATACACACTCAACATTCTGTGAGTTCTGAGCATCTGAACTTATCTTAACATTTCCTGCCCGCAAAGCAAGCACTTTAACCACAGAACCGTCTCCTCAGCCCTTCAAAGTTCAGACAGGATAAAAATGCAAAATTTTAAAAGCAAATCATTATCCTGACTATGAACTAAATTTTCTCTTGATGAGAACTAAAATCATAAATACGACACAACTGAGATCACATCCTTAATAAACGAAGAGAAATCGAAAGTATCCAGGTAATTAAAACACATTTTTAATATCTTGATCACATCTGTTTATTTCTTCCAAAGTAAGAACAGTGTGAAAACTTTGAGTCTGTATTGATCTAGCTTGTACTAGGAAATTAGTATGCTGAGAAACGGCAGAATACCCAGAACTGGGTAAGCACTTGGGTAAGAACCCAAGTATAATTACTTGGAATGTAATCTTTGTTGCTTAGACTTCATGCCGGGACCTTAGTTTGTGTTAGTCGGGAAATTTAGAGATCCATATTTTCTTCTAAGGAGACTGAAATGTATACGTTCATAAAGTAGTCTAAAACAATTTCTAAAACACCGGGCTGAAGCAGCCTTGGCTTTTAAACTTCTCGTGGGTTACACAAGTCTCAGAAACCCTCTGAGGCAGCGGCAGCTCCGCCCTGTTCCGCCCGGCTCCTTGGCAGGTCGCAACTACATTTCCCAGAAGCGCAGCGGCTTTTGACTTTTACGTCAGCGTGCTACTTTCCGGCAGCATTTTACAGCATTCCAAAGCTCGGATCGCTGTGCACTCTTCTGACATGGGGTCCTCAATGTCGGCTACAACTGGGATTTCTTCTCCTGTCCCCACAGCTGTTTCCCCAAACCCACCCGCGAAAGCCGCCGTGCCGGCCTCCCCCGTCCAGGACCCCAAGTATAAAAACTGCTGGAGTTGTCGCGTGCTGTCTGGCTGTACACTCTTAGGGGCGGGCACCTACGTCTACTTGTTGGCCAGGCGGCCCATGAAGCAAAAAATCTCACCTGGCCCAGGCACCATACTGCAGATGGTCATCGGCATCAGTGAGCAGGAGGGGGGACAGGGTGAGGGGCGAGGGGCGGGTGGGTGGTTAGTGGGATGGCGGCGCCTTTCCCCTCACTGTCCTGTAAGAGATATTACTGAGATTACTGAATGATCGAATGCGGGGGTTAAATAAAATGCTTTTTGCGGAGCACTGGATAAACTAAAATGTAATATACAAAAGGCACTTTTCTTCTTGTTCTTTTTTTTCAGGTATTGCCTGTTGGGGTGTCGTTGTTCTGGTAGACCCCAAAGGCAAGTCCTACTCAGTTTGAAAATACCAGCAGTTCATTGTTGTCTTCCATCACTGGCTGCGCGGCAGGCAGAACAAGCATTGGGTTGGTGGATATTCTTTGCATACACGGCCAAGGATGCACTTAACTATAGGACATACCGAGAAGACCGTGAAAATATGAGCTGTCATTCTTTGGCCATAGATACTTAAGGTTTATCCCCGCACGGGTTATAAAGGGACAAATAAATCCATTGGAAACAAACATGGTTCTCTGTCTTGTCCAGGGAGGTTATGTGTAGTTCAATTTATACTGAAAGATAACATTTTGAGAACATATTAAAATGGGATAAATGATAGGCCAATCGCGAAATAAACTATTTTTTTTTAAAAGAATAAGTTGTTCTTTTAATTTTTCTAAACGTATCAACAGCTATTGGCAACCTCACCCTAAATAGGTACATGAAACTTGTTCATGCTTTCCAAAGTATCTTCAAGCCCATCACTGAATGAGCGCTGCTGATTTGTTATTTCATCTGGAAGACTTGGACCTAACCATTGGGTTTGCTTTGATTGCTCATCAGCTCAGTGATGGAGCGAATTTTTCTTCCTAGTTCTGTCCTTCACAGCTGGGCTAGTTTCAAAGAGGCAGGAGTTCCTTTATACATTAAATGCTATTATGTAATAAAAGATGTAAATAACAAAATACTTGAAGAAAATTCCAAAAGAAATATCTGTTGATGGCTTCTTCCATAGGTATTTAGGATGGATTCATAAGGGCTTTAAAAAGTTATAAGGGAAATGTGTGCTTACTGAGGCTTCTCTGCAAACATATGTTTAGGTAGTTCTTCAAAGCAGAAAGAACAATTAAATTAAGTTCCGAGTAACAAGTTTTGGGTACAATTTTGAGCAAGTAATTTCTGCACAAGCTGGGAAACCCCGTCTACCTCCTTCTGCATGCACTGGGAAAACTGAAAAAAAATGGCATCCAGAGCCGAGTTCTATATATTTGGGAGCTAATGCAACCTGCTTTTCTGACATGGCCAGCCCACTCAGATGCCCACCAATGTGCCCAGCTTCTGACCATACATGGGCATGGCCCGAGCTCCTGGCTGACGCATCATCCCATGAGGTCTCTAAAACCTTCCTGCCTTAGCCCTGACTGTAGCTTCCTCAGCCTTGGCCTTGGGGATTGAAGAACCCACAGGGAAGGAGTGCCAAATAAATCGGCATTTATTTGCTTTTAATCTGGTCTGACCTGCCTATATTTATATCACCAAGAGAGAAAATATTTAATTATTACTGTAATATTTTTGAATTCTATACATGAATGTGAATTATTTTGATCATGCCTCCTTCAACTGCTTAACTACATCTGGAACCCTTCCTTTCAATAAGTTCCCCTTTTGTCTTATTTTGGTTTTTTAATGATAAACTGAGTTTAATTAGAATTGCTTGTGTAAGTGTAGGTTGGAGTCTTAAAGTAATGAAGTGAATTTAGTTTTTTGAGTTTTTTGTTAGTTTCTGGGTGCATCAGAAAATTTTTTATAATGACTGTAATGGTGCCATTTATTTATTTATTTATTTATTTATTTATTTATTTATTTATTTATTATGTTTTGTTTTCAACCTGACACTAGTGTTTTCTGGGAAGAAGAACCTCAATTTAAAAAAACGAAATCCCCTTTTAAATTGATTATGGGCAAATCTGGGACATTTTCTTGATTAATGATTATGTGGGAAAGCCCAGTCCACTGTGGATAGTACCACCCCTCACTGGTCCTGGACAGTATTAAAAAGCAGGTTGAGCAAACTAAGGGAAGCAACCCAGTAAGCAACACTCTCCAGTGTTACAGTTTCAGTTCCTGCTTCCAGGTTCCTGCCCTGAATTCCTACATTGACTTCCCTGATAATGGACAATAATCTGGAAACCAAATAAACCCTTTTCTCCCCAAGCTGCTTGTGGTCATGATATTTTATCACAGCAGTAGAAGCCATAATTGGGATCAACAGTATATTTGAAAATAACATATATACTTTAGTCTACAATGTTACTAATAAAAATGGTTATATTCATCTCAACCTTCAACACATCATTATGTTTTGGGGTTTTGTTTTTTATTTATTTTCCTGAGAAGGGTCGTCAGCCCTACTGCTGATTGTTAACTGCCTAGCATGGTTGTTACTGAAAAGTGGGTGACTATAGTAGTTTATCAAAATGGAAATGAAGTTTACCATATTTGATAGTCCTTTACATCAAATATTTCTCAATTCCAATGCTGTTTGATTCCATTGTACCCAGAAGAGAACTTCAAAATTGGAAAATTATTCTCATAAGCCCTACAGCTGTTTCAGCAACTAAGTTTGTAAGAGTCTTAATGACTTATTGACATTTCAACCAAGTTCATGTCTTTACCAGTGGTTTCCATCTTGAGGAACCCCTGTCTTTGGTTAGTCATAGAGACTTTTCATCCATTAAAAGTTTTATCCTGAGATTAAAGCAATTGAGTCATTTTCACAAGTTCTCTTTTGAATATTATTTGCTATTTTCAACATATCTTCATTTACTATTGCTATTGAAATCTTCAAAGTCACTAAGACGGGATGGACAATTTTCTCTACACTCACATTAATGTTCATAGTTTGGCCTCCTCCCATAAGTCACAAAATTCTTAATGGCATTTAGAAATTGGGAATTGTTTTCAGGGTACTTTGCTAAGATCCATCAGAGGAATTCCTGTGGCATTTTTGCTGAATGAAATGCATCTCCTAAATAAGATCTGAAAGTTTAAAATTATACATCTATCAGAGTTCACGTATTAGCCCTTATGTTGTCATTGAAGGGAATCTGGTTTTGTTCTGTCTGAACTAGTGTCAGTAGACCTCAACAGTGAACTTAGAATATTTAATAAGCTGTGATACAAACAGATGTGCTATTATCCAGGTGTGTTGTGTTTATAGGAGTAGGTGTAGCACCATTCTTAAAGTTCCTACAGTATTCATAAATTGAGTGTTTCCTTGACTCTAAAGTTGTCAGCTTCTTCAACCCCTAATGAGAATCAGCCTGTGCTTTCAAGCTTTCATGCCTTGAAGGTGGACATTGTCTCCACTGCAGCCATGAACATATTAGATAGCATCATTTTTCATTATAATCATATATATTGAATGAAAATGGGCATTGTCCCCTCTTTGGCTTTGAACATATCTGGTAGCCTTTTTCATGCATTGTGCATTGTTTAGTGCAGCTCCTGTCATCCTTAGTTAGATCTAAGGAACCTGCTTTGGCTCCTACACCAGCACTTGTTACCTCACTTTGCACTTTTGTGTTATAGGTATGACTCACTAAACTATGATCTAACTTCAAATTTTTCTTTTGACACTTCCTTCTCCATTAGGGTTCATTGAATTGAAGAGAGAGGTGAGAAAGAGAGAGACCTAAAAACATCTTTTAGAAATGCAGTATCTGCAAAGTTCAATGAAGAGAATAAAAGGAGGTACTGTGGGTCACTGTACATTTAGACACTTTACTGCTTTAGAGGTTTGTATATGTGAATAAGTTTTTCTCAATGAGCTTTACTGTTCAACACCTGTATTTGATTCTTCCCACCTGGAGCAATTTAGGGCTATGAGCAAAGCATTGTCCTTGTCAAGTCTCTCAGAATAAGCAAAAGAAAAATGTGTCCAAATTTGTATCTTTGGAGTTCCTTTACATTTAAAAAGAATACTTCCAAACTTATAGTAATAAGTCAACAATTTCAGTTTGGTTTTAAGTCTGCGATCTTTACAGAAACATTTTAGGGAGACAGGAATCCTATAGCTCTCCCCACTCCTCAGCTCTTTAGTTCTTCGCCTTTCTCCTTTCCTCCTCTCCCTACTCCCTCTTCCTCCCTCTCTGGTTTCCCGGTTTTCCAAGCACCTTTGGGTAATACTCCTTAAGCAAAACAGGTTCCATAATGAATCCAGTAGTATTTAGTAGGTTGAGAACTCCAATATAATTTTGGTTGGTGGTATTTTGAATTCCGTTTCAACATGAAAAACTCATAATTACCTTAATAAGGGGAAATGGGAAATACAAAAATCATCAATTTGAAATATACTCGCTCCTGGAACTTAATAATCAAAATGGAAACACATATTAACAGGAAATGTTTAGTGGATTGGAGAGATACATGAGTGTGTACATGCAAGAGAGCAACCTTGGTCAGGTGTCTTTCAGCAGGCATCATCTTCTTTATTTTTAATTTATTTTAGTTTTTGGATAAAGGGCCTCTCATTGACCTAGAACTTGCCAGGTAGACTAGATTGTCTGGAAAACTCAATTCTAAGGATCCACTTGTTTCTGACTGCTAAGAACTTAGATTACAAACTTGAGCCTCTGTGTCTTTTTTTTTCTTTTTAAGATGGTTTCTGATGTTCAAACTCAGGTCATTATGTTTGTAATGCATGATCTGGCCCAGTGTTGTTTCTTTTAAAATAAAATTTCAAGGCTTCTCTTACTGAAACATTTTCACTCTGGATGTAAATCTTGGCATTTTGTAACAGTATCATCCTTTGTTCTGATTATACATTGTGTTAAATTGTGTGAAGTCTTGTGATCAGCTAGCAATGTATATAATCCTGTAAAGGAACCAAGTCAAGAGAAACTCTCAAGAATCCTGACAATGTAGAGATGCTGAGTTAGAGGTTTAGTTCTTTTCTCAACCAGTTGCTGAGACAGATGTTGCTGGCAGGACTACCCAGATCACCTGGAGGAGCCTCCTTGTAAAGACAGCTATTTCTGGTAACAATCAATGGAAGCTGAGCATCTCAAGCAAGTTTACTCTTCACCTGCCCCTCCATTTAGCTTTTGCTCCCTGCTCCTTTTTATAATCTGCTTTTTAGTATCACTTATATGTAAAGTAGAAACGTCAGGAATACTGCCAGTTGACTTGATAATATAAATTTTTTAAGCTTCTCTTAAATGTATTTTCAGAGCAATGCTCTGTACAAGTATCCCTCAAACTAGGCATTGTTCCAGCTGATTTTATGGTACCACTATAATATCAGTTATTGAGAAGTGATACAAGTCACCACTTCTAAAATCCATGGAATGAACGGTAAGCAATAGTGAACATTATACTTCATTCTGAGTTATTCTGAGCAGCAGATGTAAATATGTCACTCTTTTAAAAGACATGTCTCTTAGCCTTATTTGAGAATTCTTTATTCATATGTTGAGTATAGAGAAATAGCCAATGGAACAGCAGCACTACTAAAAATGACTGCACTCCTGTGATAGGATTTGTATTGGCTGTTGATAGGATTTCATAGTCACAGATTCCTACTCTTCTGGAGTACACACACATTCTCACAGTTAATTTAAACACATACCACCATAGGAACTATAAAGAACGAATTATTTTGAAGTCATAATAAACATGTGATCAGTTAACCTAAGAACAAGATTGCCCAGAAAAGTAAATCATAAGAGCTCATTAAATCTTGGTTTGTGTTAGAGAAGGAAGTCAGAACTTAGAAAGATGAGGATTATACAATGTTCTACAAGGTCTTTGGTGGCCTTGATGAAAGTAAACATACTCATGAACTCCTTTGGAGACCCTCTATTTTGGAACTTTTTGAAGTTGTTAAGAATAATCTCTAGTAGACAGTTAGAAGTAAAGCAATAACTTGAACACTACAATTATAAGAACTTAATTTCTGTCACCAGCAATCAACTTGGAAGAGGACATCTTGAGAACTGAGAACCACAGCTCAGCCAAAATCCTAGTCTTAGTCTAGTGAGACTCAACAGAATGTTCCTACAAAACTGTCACAATAAATTGTTTCTTAAATGTTTATAGTTATTTTGCTTGTGTATACATCTGTGTACCATGTTTGTCTGATGCCTATAGAGGCCAAAAGTAGGAATCAGATCACTAGGAACTGGAATTTCAGATGGCTGTGAACCAAGAGGTGGGTGCTATGAATCAAACCTGGGTCTTTGAGAAGAATGATCAGTGCTTTTAATAGCTGAACCATCTCTCCGGCACCAATAGTTTTAATTTGCTAAGTTTGTGGTAGTTTGTTGCACAGAAACAGAAAATGAATACAAGGAATCTGAAGTGATTTTTGTATTGTACATCATGTTACACAGCAATCTCTAGTAACAATACAATCAGAACCCAGCTTAAGATCATAATGTCAAGAGTATAATTAGAACAAGTACTGAAGCAAGAACACACCCTTTAAAAATAAAAAGTGGACCACGTTGAGAAGCAATAGGACCAGTTTTAGAAGATGTGGAGGTTGTATTCCTCTCCCCTGTTGTGCCTATGCCATGATGGACACCTCCAGGAAAAAGACATGTCCTTCTCGGAAGCCATTTTACCCTAAATTCAGTCTGTCATAAATAAGTGTATTAGATGAAGGAATATATGTAGAAGTTTAAATACTCAAAATGAAAATTTGGATTCCTGAAAGAGTGATACTATTTTGTACATGTTTCACTGGTGGTGTTATCCCTGAAACTGTTCTGATTAAGCTGCTTTCATCTATTACCATGTTCTTCATGCCCTGTTTTTGGAGTCATCAGCTAGCTCAACCATCCATACTTCTTTAGGGTTCTGAACAGACCTTCTATTTGTTCTTTATTGTGTCCTCCCCCCAGTCTGTGAGCTGGAATTCCTGTGGTAGCCATAATCATGCTCCACCTAGGGTGGAGAGCTCAGACCAAGGTGAAACCCTTTGTTCTCCAAAGATCTGCAGCTTCCTGAGAGACACTAGCTGCCACCTGATGCCAGCCACCTGCAGAGCAAGTGAACCAGTTCTGCAGACCTGTTTCCAGCCTTTGGGGGGAAGGGTTTTTTTCCCCCTGCCTATGTATATTTGGAGACCTCCATTAAACTTTGAGCCTTGGACAGAAATCTAATCTTGGCTCCATGTTTCTCTGGCCACCTTCCCATATATCCCCAGCTTCCCTATTGAGGTACTCGGTTTGAATGTATATATTTTACTTTTGGGAGGCCTATTAGTCCCTGAGGAGCTATCCTGCTGCCTACCAATAATAGAGGGCATGCTAATCAAATCCCCGTTATCCATGCTAAGTATCAGGATGTAGTGACAGTGACAACAGGCTTGGACAGTGTCATATTTATCTTGTATGTTTAGAATACTGGTATTTACACCATGCCTGCCTGGCTCTTAGATAACTGCTTCTGCTGCTGCTGCTTCTTCTTCTTCTTCTTCTTCTTCTTCTTCTTCTTCTTCTTCTTCTTCTTCTTCTTCTTCTTCTTCTCCTCCTCCTCCTCCTCCTCCTCCTCCTCCTCCTCCTCCTCTTCCTCCTCCTCCTCCTCCTCCTCTTCCTTCTTTTCTTTCCTTTTTGCTAGCCTGGGACTGCTTCTGCCCTGGGGTGTCCAAACACAGTTCCACACCAGGCAGGGCTGGAAAGAAAGATGCTTATCCAAGCAGGTGGGTTCACAGGTTCACAGGATGTTGGCTCACTTGAGTACTGGGAAGTGAAAGCCTTTTCCAGATGGTTTTCATTGAAACAGTGGTGTGGGAGTTTTTGAGGTGAGTGTACATTATTGACTGGTACTGAGGTACTGCGAATGCTTCATTTGCTTGAAGAATTCCAGGTGCTTGCTAGACATTTCCTTATAGGAAATGAGGAGGTTAAATCTGTAATTTGCCCACTAGGCTTCATGACTACCTCAAGGGTGGCAGAGCTGAGGGTTGTATAGACGAAAAGCACTAGATCATGGAGACCCAAAACAAGGAGGGACCTGTCCTAATTCCTGCTGATCTCAGGACAAAATCTTTGGGGTTTGGACTAGTCTTGACCTCACACTTGCTTTGGACTGACTTCCCTGGTCACACAGCTGTCTGGCCCCACTGCTTTTTATAGCAACCTTTACACTCTGAAGTAAAGAATTAAGAATGTTAGAATTCTTTTCCTTTTGCAAAGCATTATGCCAATACTTCCATGACCTGAATCACTTTATCCTCTTACATATGAGGTCACTAAGGCCTGGAGTATGAAACTCTCTGTCAGAGGGACTTCTCTAGTGATACCTCCATGTTGACTTGCCTGAGGCGATGTTACTGTGTTGACATGGTGGTTTTCTTAGCACCTATTGATTTGGATCTCTGATGTCCACTAAAGATCTCTGTGCTATAGGATTGGTCCCCAGAGAGACCTAGGGTTGTCACTGAAAAATGTTTTCTCAAAAGAAATGATAAGATTTTTTTGTTCTGTCATGTTGTGCCTTGGTGGTGAGATAATAGTCCTCCTCAGCAGCTACACTCTCACAGGATAATACACTAAGCTTCCACATGTTCAGAACAACAGAGCCAATTAGAGGGGCCAATTAGGCTCCTTACTGAGGAGCTATTAGCGTTGGATAATAGCTGGAAGAGGGGTAATTGTTCTTTATTGATGCTATGACCACTGGTGGGCTTCTCATGCTCCAGGGAATGGCACCACACCCATGGACTTATAGGCAATTTTAACTATTCCTGGTAGGTTATCAAAGAAAAAAAATCTATGAGATTGAGAGGGCTTGTGTTGGAGAGACATGGCCATTGAAAAGGCAAAAAAGAGACATAGATATTTTATTATATATGTATAAAATTATCAAAAAATTAAATAGACCAGTATCTCACAGAAACTGGCAGAGTATGAAATGTCTCTCATTTATTGACCCTGTATCTTTTTGTCTTCAGCAGCAACTGTTTCCTGATTTCTCTTTTAGACACCTTATCTTGGTGTCACTATTTCTTACAAAAAGAGGAGCCCTCTGTGTCTTTTTGCATGGCTTATTTCTTTACAATAGAACTTTGCTCTCTTATCCTTCAACACCTCAGTCAAATATCACCTCTGTCGTGAAACATTCTCTAAAGAGTCTTCTCTTTTACCTTTATGAATACTCATACCCAACCACTAATTTTGTATTGATTTTTATCATTTCATTGAAACAGTTGCCTGGTAACTGATTATACGTCTGCTCCTCCCCATTTATTGTAAAGAAAAGAATTGACTGAGAGTTATTTTCATATTTGCCATTCTCAGCTTCTCAGGAAAGTGTTTTTTTGTTCAATAAGTATTTTGAGTTAGTACACAGAGGCCTGAACAGCTGAGTGAGAACAAAGAGAAATTGCTTGTTTCTTTTGGTAGCATTAGTATATGTCAGTGGTTCTCAAGTGGTAGAACTACTCAAGACAGAACTCATGGGAAATGCAAAGTCTCAGACTTGCCACATTTAGAACTAAATCAGAAGTCCTGAGAGTGAAGCCTACATACCTGTCCTTTAGTTAACATTCACGTGTAGCTGAACCTGACCTACCTTTGAAGATTGCACTCAGTGTAGTATGTTGAAAGGATCATCTGACTGAAGCCACAGACCATCCTTCTTTAATATGCTCTTGAGAAAGTCAGATACAATTTTAGAACAAATTTTATCCATTAAAAGTTAGATCATCAGATGATGTTATTGCTTAGTTTCCTTCTCAACACTAACTCTGTTCCTATAATCTTTGTTTGAGAAAACAAAAGCCAAGAAACAAACAAATATACATACATACAAAAGGGAAGATCTATTCCTTGGTTGCAGAGACAAGTGGAGCTAGAAGAAATCAAGAGACACAAATCCCCCAATTAGCACTCTTTCAGGAATCATTGAAAACTGCCATGAAAACAAGAAACTGTTGACCCATAACCCCACCCCTACCCCTGTCACCCTGCAGCTACGTGCACCACTGTTTCACAGAAACTCTGTAGTGTACTTAGCCAACCAAAGAATTCTTCAAGGGGAGTGGGTGGTCTTTTGTGACCCTTTTGTGATCTGATTAAGGTGTGCCAATCAAATATGTTCCAGGCATGCAGATCTGCTCACACATTCAACAATATGAGAAGTTGGAATTAGTGGTGATGATGAGTGTGTGCATGTTTGTACATCATACATGCATGTCTTTCTATTTCTCAAGAATACTTTCTTAAGTTTTACATTGTACAATAATAGCTTAGTTTAGTGATGCAAATTAATTTAAATATTTTATGATATGCAAGCACTGTCTAGAATAACAGCAAGTGTCAATGAAGAAAAATATGCTGTCAGTGAGTAGGCACAGCAGACCATGGAAAATGTACATTCTTCCTTGTGATAGAGATATGTGGTAATACACCTATAGACATTTTAACAATAATATGTGGTTGTATGTAAAGCATAAGTGGGACTTTATCATTATAGTTGCCACTACTTACAGGACACTTCCAAAAATTAGGAGAAATCCAACATCATTTACTTCAAAGGAAACAACCATCTTCAGGTATAAAAATACACTATATTACCATTCCTTTCATTATATATTTATTAGCAACTATTAAATTCCAGTGTTAAAATGCTTTCTTACAATGACATTTGGCTGAGACAACTTAAACATCTTTGGCTCACGCAGAAAAAAACTGAAATTTAAATCAGTGCAAATGTTCATATCATAAGAAAGGAAATGTTTCCAATTAGCTAGTGCCAACCAGCCACTAATGAGGATTTTTTTATGTTAATCAAGCATTTTGTCTTGTTTTTCCAAGCAACTCATGAAGTCCACCACCACATCCATATACATACATTTGTGTACTTCAATGGGGCCCAAGCCATGAGTGGCTTATTGCCTGGTTTGTCAGTTGTTCTCTAGCAAAAATAAATAAATAAATAAAAAATAAAAATAAAAATAAAAGTATGATGTGGCTATAAAGCTGTTCTCAGTCTCTCTTTGAAGTGAATGGCAATCGATATAGACATTGTTGACTTGTCAAAATATTTTGAGCAAGTGACTGTTCAGTGTTTGGTCTTAAATAATTTACCTGTATCATCCACCTCTGCCAAGACATACAGATCACTGGGAAAGAAGCCAAAGAAGAAACCATGAGAGCCATGTACTTGGGAAGATGGTCGTCTAACACTGGCTTAAGGAAAGAGTGTCAGCATGGCACTCCTGCACTCACAGCAGCTCCAGTTCCCTCTATCTGACCTCCACAAGGAAGACAGAACCATAAACATTCGATCATGGATGAAGCTACCTTGAGCTGATTACAATTGGGGAAAAGAAGGTCACTGTTTGAAGTGATGTCAGCACGGGTAAGGTACGCTTGCTCCAGTGGGTTTCTCCATACCTGTGTTCAAACTGACCCTGGTTAAAATGTGTGGTCACAGAGATAAAATGAGGGCAGTACAAAAGGCCTGAAAATAGGATGACTTGATGGGATGATTGGGTTTCAGAGGAGAAAGGAAGACAGGAAGGAGCAATGAGTGGTGACAAGAGTATATTACACGAACATGTGACATTGCCAAAGAATGAGGTAATTCATAAAATGTTTTTTTTAAATATCTCTGAATTTACTTCTCAACAAAGACCCTCCAGTATATTGGAGTATCATTTGGTGGTCCTTCAAAGAAGGTAAAAGTTAGAGACATGGACTCCAAAATAAAACAGTGATGTAGAAAAGGATTTTTTTATACATTTGTTTCGTGGGAACAAAGAAAGGAATAATTTAATCCTTAAATGGGGATGGAAATAAAAGATGAACACTGAATCAACATCAAAGTCTAATTACCAGTGGATAAACTTTTGAATTTAATGTCCACCACTGGAAGGGCGAGTGAAGGGAACATGTGTTCAGGGAAGGGCTACCAACAGCCCAGGCATGCCATCAAATAGAAATCCAGAGATGGCCTTCTCAGAATTCTTTGATTTGGGGTTGCTTTAAGCAGTGTATTGTGCAGTCATGCTTAGAAATATATGACAGAGAACTGCAAAATGCCTGTCAAAACCCTTGACAAGTGAAAGACAGGCAAATTGGGAGGGGAGGCTCACTCTCCAATTTGGCAGCCTGCAAACACCTGTTACTGAGGGCGCAAACTGAGACACACTGGCACATGTTGGCAGCACCCGTGGTTTAAGCAGACCCCATGCTTAAGTGAAAGCAGGTGCCCTGCAGCTTCTGCTCGCAAGTCTAGTTCTTCCTTCCCTGGAATGGTTTTAGAAGTGATAAGGCAAGGTAATGAAAATCTTTACAGAATTTACACAATTACTGAATTTATGGCAGCATTCTTTTTTTAGATGGTAAAATACATGCCAACCATTTTTCTTACATCTTTGTTTATTTATGTGCTTTACTACATAACACCCACCTTTAGGCATAGTTGTCATATAACAGGTGAAGACAGGAGAGTAGTTTCAGATGTCTCAAGGACTGTGCAGCTACCATAACTGCCACAGATGTGATCGGATCGCATGAACTCAAACATCTGGCATCATGGGGCATGTTCTTTTTTACATTGGTTTTCAAAGAAATAATGAGATGTGTCTGTTCTAAATAGCAATCAGTTTAAGCTTCCTTTTCCCAAAGATGAATAAAATCCATCCCAAACAAACATACAAAATGAATTCTCAGTGGGAGCACATCATCTGTTTTTGGAAGTTTAGAACTGTATAACAACAGAGGCAAAGAGCTGTACGGCTGGAATCGGCCAGTGAGAGCCACCTTTCCATAAGCAAGTTTCATATTTGAGCCTTGACTTTCTAACTTGTGAAATATGAAAGGATGTGCCCACAAGACTGTATGTAGTGGAGGAATGATGTATATTTAGTGAATGTGATATAGAAGAAGGCCAATAGTTAAGTAGGTTACTACCTCTACCCTTGTTGACTGCTTGAAGATTCAGTGTCTGACCACATGAGGAACTGTTGTCCAAATTTCTGTGAATTGAAAGCTTCGTATATGCCTGAGTGGCAGAAGTTTGAAAATTTAAAACCTGTAACTTGCCCAAGTCATGTTTTGTTAGCAATTTTGTTCATCTCATTCCAATGTTTTACTCAGAAACGCTACTTTAAAATAAACAACAAATGAAAAATTTGAAAAGAGAAATTAAAACTCTGTCTAGAAAAAAAGTTTTCTTGTGAGGGGGTTCAAGTTGGCGCTGTGAATGTGCCAGCTGCCAGTTTGTTTCATCAGTACTTGGTTTAAATATATCCTCAGCTGAGGGGGAGGAGGGCAATTGACAGCAGCTTTGGCTTCCTGTGATGCTTGTGCTTATTTCTCTAAGTTGATCGCAAGACTGACAGGCTTTGCCTTAGTGTGGGCTCTAAATAAAACTCTGGGTTCGCTGTCTCCACCCGACCTCATCTGAGAAAGAAGAATGGCCTTCTCTCATGTCTTACGCTTTATATATAGATAGAGTAAGATGGGAGAGAATTGGGGGGGGGGTCTGTGAAGCAGCATAACACACCACCAGTATTGCTTCCTTCTCTCATCCAGTTTCACCTTTTCAGAAGCATGCAATATGTTTATAAAATACAGATACTTTCTAGAGGGACCCCTGTATAATCCTAAGTCAAGATGTTCTGTGTATTTCTGGGTACCCTTTCTCTGGTGCAAGCAAGTTAGTGTCTCAAAAATCACCACTATGAAACTAACCCTCAAATGACCAAAGTGATTTCTCAATGCATTCCTTCTATTAAACAATCCTTTTAGCTTTGAATGTCTTGGTTTATCATAAGGCATCCATTCTACCTTTCCATTCCTACTATTCTGTATACTGTTTTATGGTGGCTCTATGTCCATTTTCCCTGATCTTTGACTTGAAACACAGCAGCTCTTTCCATGCATATTCTACCATGAGCCCTTAACGTGCAGTGAAATAGCCTCCAGCCCTTTCTCATTGAAATTGAAGTCATATGACATGCCCATATGGGGGCAGAAGGATATGATATAGTCTAGGTACAATCTGGTGACATTTTTTTTGTTCTTTTTTTTTTTTTAATTTACATTCCAAATCATTTCCCCTTTCCCATTTCCTCCCTCCCCGAAAGTCCCATAAGCCCCCGTCCCTCCCTCTTTTCTCCATTCAACCCCCTCTCGTTACTCTGTCCTGGTGTTCCCCTACATCTAGTCTTTCCAGGACCAGGGGTCTCTCCTTCCATCTTCTTAGAAATCTATTGATATGCGGATTGTGTCTAGGGTATTCCGAGATTCTGGGTCAATATCCCCTTATCAGTGACTGCATACCATGTGTGTTCTTTTGTGATGGGGTTACCTCACTAAGGATGATATTTTCAAGATCTGCCCATTTGCCTAGGAATTTCGTGAATTCATTGTTTTTAATTGCAGAGTAGTATTCCATTGTGTAGATATACCACATCTTCTGAATCCATTACTCCATTGAGGGACATCTGGGTTCTTTCCAGCTTCTGGCTATTATAAATAAGGCTGCTATGAACATAGTGGAGCATGTGTCCTTATTGCATGCAGGTAAAGCCTCTGGGTATATGCCCAGGAGTGGTATAGCCGGATCCTCCGGGAGTGTCATGCCCAGTTTTCTGAGGAACCGCCAGACTGCTTTCCAGAGTGGTTGTACCAGCTTGCAATTCCACCAGCAGTGGAGGAGTGTTCCTCTTTCTCCACATCCTCGCCAACAACTGCTGTCTCCTGTGTTTTTGATCTTAGCCATCCTGACTGGTGTGAGATGGAATCTCAGGGTTGTTTTGATTTGCATTTCCCTAATGACTAAGGATGATGAACATCTCTTTAGGTGCTTCTCAGCCATTAGATATTCTTCAGGTGAGAACTCTTTGTTTAGCTCTGTACCCCATTTTTTAATAGGGTTACTTGCCTCTCTGGAGTTTAACTTCTTGAGTTCTTTGTATATATTGGATATTAGCCCTCTGTCGGATGTAAGGTTGGTAAAGATCATTTCCCAGTTAGTTGGTTGCCGCTTTGTCTTTTTGACAGTGTCTTTTGCCTTGCAAAAACTTTGTAATTTAATGAGGTCCCATTTGTCTATTCTTGATCTTAGAGCATAAGCTATTGGAGTTCTGTTCAGGAAATTCTCCCCTGTGCCCATATGTTCAAGGTTCTTCCCTAGTTTCCCTTCTATTAGTTTCAGTGTGTCTGGTTTTATGTGGAGATCTTTGATCCACTTAGAATTGAGCTTAGTGCAAGGAGATAAGAATGGGTCAATTTGCATTCTTCTGCATGTTGACCTCCAGTTGAGCCAGCACCATTTGTTGAAAAGGCTATCTTTTTTCCACTGGATTGTTTTAGCTCCTTTGTCAAAGATCAAGTGACCATAGGAGTGTGGATTCATTTCTGGGTCTTCAATTCTGTTCCATTGATCTACATGTCTGTTACTGTACCAATACCATGCGGTTTTTAACACTATTGCTCTGTAGTACAGCTTGAGGTCCGGGATACTGATTCCCCCAGAGGTTCTTTTACTCTTGAGAATAGTTTTAGCTATTCTGGGTTTTCTGTTATTCCAGATGAATTTTTGAATTGCTCTTTCTAACTCTATGAAGAATTGAGTTGGGATTTTGATGGGGATTGCATTGAATCTGTGTATTACTTTTGGTAAGATGGTCATTTTTACTATATTAATCCTGCCAATCCATGAGCATGGCAGATTTTTCCATCTTCTGAGGTCTTCTTCAATTTCTTTCTTCAGAGACTTGAAGTTCTTGTCATACAGATCTTTCACTTGTTTGGTTAGAGTCACGCCAAGATACTTAATATGGTTTGTGGCTATTGTGAAGGGTATTATTTCTCTTACTTCTTTCTCAGCCTGCTTATCCTTTGAGTATAGGAAGGCTTCTGACTTGCTTGAGTTGATTGTATATCCGGCCACTTTGCTGAAGTCGATTATCAGCTGTAGGAGTTCTCTGGTGGAGTTCTTTGGGTCTCTTAAGTATACTATCATATCGTCTGCAAATAGTGATAGTTTGACTTCTTCCTTTCCATTTTGTATCCCTTTGACCTCTTTTTGTTGTCTAATTGCTCTAGCTAGAATTTCAAGTACTATATTGAAAAGATATGGAGGGAGAGGGCAGCCTTGTCTAGTCCCTGATTTTAGTGGGATTGCTTCAAGTTTCTCTCCATTTAGATTGATGCTGGCTACCGGTTTGCTGTAAATTGCTTTTACTATGTTTAGATATGGGCCTTGAATTCCTGATCTTTCCAAGACCTTTAGCATGAAAGGATGCTGAATTTTGTCAAATGCTTTCTCAGCATCTAATGAGATGACCATGTGGTTTTTTTCTTTGAGATTGTTTATGTAGTGGATTACATTGATGGATTTCCTTATATTGAACCATCCCTGCATCCCTGGGATGAAGTCTGGTGACATTTTATTCACTCTGTAAAGTCATTTTATGTTCTTGACACCAGTTGATCCTGACATCATTTCTGTAGTTCACTCTTTTCCAGGATGTGGGAAATATAATAAAAAATATACTGTCTTTTTCTATTGAAGAGTTAGCTAAGACAAAACTTATTTTAAAAAATTAAAGTTTCATAGCAGAAATTGAAATTCCTCTAAGGTCAGCATTTCTTAAAACCAAAATATGTACTCAAGGTACCATCCTCATCTGAACAGTTACACTTTGCTTGTCAGCTATACTGTGCTGAATGTGCAACTGAGCTGTAGGGACTTAGAGTAAACTTCCTGTCCTTGGAATCAAGACCCAATGTTACTGTTAGTGTACTTGCCTGCTTACTTTGATGTGCCTAACCCTCTTACCCTTCTTCAGAAGGTAAATATTTTTTCATTGAGATACTTTGAATTATCTTGTAACTTTCTTGTGAGCCCAAACCCATTTCTAAAACAGAGACAAGGTCTCCAAGGAAACTCCCACCAATATTCTTTTTCACTATATTTAAACTTTAATAGGAACATCATAGCTAGCTGATGGTTTTTATTCTATAGTTTAAAAAATTTTGCTGACTTTCAAGTGGTTGCAAGATGTCTTATTGCTCACCTTAGAATGATTCCTTTTATTGATGAACCAAAAGAGTAGTGTGGTCCATTTTTTAAGCATCCTATTCTTTGCCAAGTGCTCCTCAACTGAAATTTCTCTGTACAATAAGCATCTGGACAGTCTGCAGTTTGGGGTAACACCTTACATCTCTGGGTTGCCTTCACTTCCAGTCTCTGAGTAGGATTCATACTCTCCTCTATGGCGGTGCCCAGTTTGACTACTTTGACTTTCTTTCCATAGGAATTTCTTCATTTTTCTCTAGTTTCTAGCATAAATTAAAAGCTATTTACTAAACTGTGTTTGGGAGAGATCTACTTCAGGTTTGGCAATTAGACGATTATTGAGACAAAGAGTTTTGTAAGGGCAAAATAATGTCTTTGCCTAATGAATTTCCATGCTTTTCATCCTTTGTTCTACACTACCAAATTTCCCCTTTTGCAATCCTGATTATAGAATATATCTAATCACTGGAAAAGAATAAAAAATGAATGAAAGACTTAAATTAACTTAATCACGATTAACATAATACAATGGAAAAAGACATGAATACGTCTAGCTTGTGTGATACTTTTCAGAGAAAAGTTGGTAGACTGATTTAATAATAAAACCCACTGTTTAGAACCCGGAATTCTCTGTCTCTTTCTTGGATCAATAAAACTTGTATAGACTTAAGTTTTATCCATTAGTTGAAAGTTTCACTAAGGAGTACATGCAGCAAGTAAAAGGATTATATTAGCTCTTGACTGACATCTGCATGGACTAAATTAAAGTTAAGGTTACACCTCACATTCATGAGATAAGATGTTACAAAATGAAAAGAAAAATCCAGCAAGGTCTAATTGTACAAGCCATTATGCCTGGCAACCTATTATAGTCACAAAACATAATCTCAGGTGGAATAAAACCATATGTTCTGAACTCTTTACATAAGGGCTCATCACTAACACCAATGGGCTCCTTGGCATTTATCCAGATAATATGAAGCTATGACATTAACATGTGGGGATTTTTTTTTTGTTTCTTTGTTTTATGTTTTATTTTTTTTTTTTGAGCAAATTGTTTTTTTTTATTTTCAGTTTTTTTTTAATTTACATTCAAAATCATTTCCCCTTTCCCGTTTCCTCCCTCCCCGAGAGTCCCATAAGCCCCCTTCCCTGCCTCTTTTCCCCATTCAACCCGCTCTCGCTTCTCTGTCCTGGCATTCCCCTATGTCCAGTCTTTCCAGGACCAGGGGTCTCTCCTTCATTCTTCTTGGAAATCTATTGATATGCGAATTGTGTCTAGGATATTCCGAGATTCTGGGTTAATATCTCCTTATCAGTGACTGCATACCATGTGTGTTCTTTTGTGATTGGGTTACCTCACTAAGGATGATATTTACAAGTTCTGAATATTTGCCTAGGAATTTCATGAATTCATTGTTTTTAATTGCAGAGTAGTATTCCATTATGTAAATATACCACATCTTCTGAATCCATTCCTCCATTGAGGGACATCTGGGTTCTTTCCAGCTTCTGGCTATTATAAATAAGGCTGCTATGAACATAGTGGAGCATGTGTCCTTATTGCATTCAGGTAAAGCCTCTGGGTATATGCCCAGGAGTGGTATAGCCGGATCCTTCGGGAGTGTCATGTCCAGTTTTCTGAGAAACCGCCAGACTGCTTTCCAGAGTGGTTGTACCAGCTTGGAATCCCACCAGCAGTGGAGGAGTGTTCCTCTTTCTCCACATCTCTCCAACAACTGCTGTCTCCTGTGTTTTTGATCTTAGCCATTCTGACTGGTGTGAGATGGAATCTCAGGGTTGTTTTGATTTGCATTTCCCTAATGACTAAGGATGATGAACATCTCTTTAGGTGCTTCTCAGCCATTAGATATTCTTCAGGTGAGAACTCTTTGTTTAGCTCTGTACCCCATTTTTTAATAGGGTTACTTGCCTCTCTGGAGTTTAACTTCTTGAGTTCTTTGTATATATTGGATATTAGCCCTCTGTCGGATGTAAGGTTGGTAAAGATCATTTCCCAGTTAGTTGGTTGCCGCTTTGTCTTTTTGACAGTGTCTTTTGCCTTGCAAAAACTTTGTAATTTAATGAGGTCCCATTTGTCTATTCTTGATCTTAGAGCATAAGCTATTGGAGTTCTATTCAGGAAATTCTCCCCTGTGCCCATATGTTCAAGGTTCTTCCCTAGTTTCCTTTCTATTAGTTTCAGTGTGTCTGGTTTTATGTGGAGGTCATTGATCCACTTGGAATTGAGCTTAGTGCAAGGAGATAAGAATGGGTCAATTTGCATTCTTCTGCATGTTGACCTCCAGTTGAGCCAGCACCATTTGTTGAAAAGGCTATCTTTTTTCCACTGGATGGTTTTAGCTCCTTTGTCAAAGATCAAGTGACCATAGGAGTGTGGATTCATTTCTGGGTCTTCAATTCTGTTCCATTGATCTACATGCCTGTCACTGAACCAATACCATGCAGTTTTTAACACTATTGCTCTGTAGTACAGCTTGAGGTCCTGGATACTGATTCCCCCAGTGGTTCTTTTACTCTTGAGAATAGTTTTAGCTATTCTGGGTTTTCTGTTATTCCAGATGAATTTTTGAATTGCTCTTTCTAACTCTATGAAGAGTTGAGTTGGGATTTTGATGGGGATTGCATTGAATCTGTATATTGCTTTTGGCAAGATGGTCATTTTTACTATATTAATCCTGCCAATCCATGAGCATGGCAGATTTTTCCATCTTCTGAGGTCTTCTTCAATTTCTTTCTTCAGAGACTTGAAGTTCTTGTCATACAGATCTTTCACTTGTTTGGTTAGAGTCACGCCAAGATACTTTATATGGTTTATGGCTATCGTGAAGGGTATCGTTTCTCTTACTTCTTTCTCAGCCTGCTTATCCTTTGAGTATAGGAAGGCTTCTGACTTGCTTGAGTTGATTTTATATCCGACCACTTTGCTGAAGTTGTTTATCAGCTGTAGGAGTTCTCTGGTGGAGTTCTTTGGGTTGCTTAAGTATCCAATCATATCGTCTGCAAATAGTGATAGTTTGACTTCTTCCTTTCCAATTTGTATCCTTTTGACCTCTTTTTGTTGTCTAGTTGCTCTAGCTAGAACTTCAAGTACTATATTGAAAAGATATGGAGAGAGAGGGCAGCCTTGTCTAGTCCCTGATTTTAGTGGGATTGCTTCAAGTTTCTTTCCATTTAAATTGATGTTGGCTACCGGTTTGCTGTAAATTGCTTTTACTATGTTTAGATATGGGCCTCGAATTCCTGATCTTTCCAAGACCTTTAGCATGAAAGGATGCTGAATTTTGTCAAATGCTTTCTCAGCATATAATAAGTTGACCATGTGGTTTTTTTTCTTTGAGATTGTTTATATAGTGGATTACATTGATGGATTTCCTTATATTGAGCTATCCCTGCATCCCTGGGATAAAGCCTACTTGATCGTGGTGAATGATCGTTTTGATGTGTTCTTGGATTTGGTTGGCAAGAATTTTATTGAGTATTTTTGCATCGATATTCATAAGAGAGATTGGCCTGAGATTCTCTTTCTTTGTAGGATCTTTGTGTGCTTTTGGTATTAGCGTAATTGTGGCTTCATAGAACGAGTTGGGTAGTGTTCCTTCTGTTTCTGTTTTGTGGATTAGTTTGAAGAGTATTGGTGTTAGGTCTTCTTTGAAGGTCTGATAGAATTCTGCACTAAAATCATCTGGACCTGTGCTTTTTTTGGTTGGAAGACTTCCAATGACAACTTCTATTTCTTCAGGGGTTATAGGACGGTTTAGATGGTCTATTTGGTCCTGATTTAATTTTGGTATTTGGTATCTGTCAAGGAAATTGTCTATTTCCTTCTAGATTTTCTAGTTGTGTTGAATACAGGCTTTTGTAGTAGGATCTGATGATTTTTTGAATTTCCTCAGTTTCTGTTGTTATCTCTCCCTTTTCATTTCTGACTTTATTAATTTGGATACTGTCTCTGTGCCCTCTGGTTAGTCTGGCTAAGGGTTTATCTATCTTGTTGATTTTCTCAAAGAACCAACTCCTCGTCTTGTTGATTCTTTGTATGGTTTTATTTGTTTCTACTTGATTGATTTCAGCCCTGAGTTTGATGATTTCCTGCCTTCTACTCCTCTTTGGTGTATTTGCTTCTTTTTGTTCCAGGGCTTTCAGGTGTGCCATTAAGCTGTTAGTGTATGCTGTCTCCCATTTCTTTTTGGCGGCACTCAGGGCTATGAATTTTCCTCTTAGCACTGCTTTCATTGTGTCCCATAAATTAGGGTATGTTGTGCCTTCATTTTCATTACATTTCAAAAAGTCTTTGATTTCTTTCTTTATTTCCACCTTGACCAAGTTATCATTGAGTAGAGCATTGTTCAGCCTCCATGTGTATGTGGGTTTTCTGTTGTTTTTGTTGCCATTGAAGACCACCCTTATTCCAAAGTGATCTGATAGAAGGCATGGGATTAGTTTTATCTTCTTATATCTGTTGAGGTCTGATTTGTGCCAATATATGGTCTATTTTGGAAAAGGTACTATGTGGTGCTGAGAAGAAGGTGTATTCTTTTTTTCTAGCATGAAATGTTCTATATATATCTGTTAGTTCCATTTGGTCCAAGGCTTCAATTAGATTCACTGTGTCCTTCTTTAGTTTCTGCTTTCCTGAACAATCCATTTCAGAGAGCGGGGTGTTGAAGTCATCCAGTATTATTGTGTGAGGTGCGATGTGTTCTTTGAGCTTTAGTAAAGTTTCTTTTATGAATGAGTGTGCCCTTGCATTTGGAGCATAGATATTCAGAATTGAGAGTTCTTCTTGGTGGATTTTTCCCTTGATCAGTTTGTAGTGTCCTTCTGTGTGTTTTTTGATGACTTTAGGTTGAAAGTCAATTTTATCTGATATTAGGATGGCTACTCCAGCTCATTTCTTGGGACCATTTGCTTGTAAAATTGTTTTCCAGCCTTTTACTCTGAGGTAGTGCTTATCTTTGACACTGAGCTACGTTTCCTACATGCAGCAAAATGCTGGGTCCTGTTTACATATCCAGTCTGTTAGTCTATGTCTTTTTATTGGGGAATTGAGACCATTGATATTAAGAGAGATTAAGGAATAGTGATTATTGCCACCTGCCATTCTTGACGCTATCTTTATGTTTGAGTGATTATCTACTTTTGGGTTTGATGCAAGAAAGTTACTATCTCATTTTTTCCAGGGTGTTGTTTCTCTCCCTGTATTGGCGGTTTCCACCTATTATCCTTTGCAGGGCTGGGTTTGTGGAAAGATATTGTGAAAATTTGGTTTTATCATGGAATATCTTGGTCTCTCCATCTATGGTGATTGAGAGTTTTGCTGGGTATAGTAGTCTAGGCTGGTATTTGTGCTCTCTTAGTGTCTGCATGAGATCTGCCCAGGATCTTCTGGCTTTCATAGTCTCTGGTGAGAAGTCTGAAGTGATTCGGATAGGTCTTCCTTTGTATGTTACTTGGCCCTTTTCTCTTACTGCTTTTCATATTCTTTCTTTGTTTAATACATTTGATGTTTTGATTATTACGTGACAGGAGGCATTTCTGTTCTGGTCCAGTCTGTTTGGAGTTCTGTAGGCTTCTTGTATGTTCATCAGCATCTCTCTCTTTAGGTTAGGGAAGTTTTCCTCTATAATTTTGTTGAAAATGTTTACTGACCCTTTAAGTTGCAAATCTTCATTCTCATCTATACCTATAATCCTTAGGTTTTGTCTTCTCATTGTGTCCTGGATTTCCTGGATGTTTTGGGTTACACATTTTTTTGCATTTTGCATTTTCTTTGACTGTTGAGTCGATGCTTTCTATGGTATCTTCAGCACCTGAGATTCTTTCTTCCATCTCTTGTATTCTATTGTTGATGTTTGCATCTATGACTCCTGATTTCTTCCCAAGGTTTTCTATCTCCAAAGTTGTCTCCCTTTGTGATTTCTTAGTTGTTTCTACTTCCTTTTTTAGATCCTGGATGGATTTGCTGAGATCCTTCACTTGTTTGTTTGTATTTTCCTGTATTTCTTTAAGGTATTTTTGCATTTCCTCTTTCAGGATTTCTTCCTGTTCACCCAAGTTCTCCTGTATTTCTCTAAGCGATTTTTGTGTTTCCTCCTCATGGGCTTCCATCTGTTGATCCATCGCCTCCTGCATTTCTTTAAGCAGTTCTCGTGTTTCCTTTGTAAGGGCATCTATCCGTTGATTCATTTCTTTAAGCAATTTTTGTGTTGCCTCCCTATGGGCATCCATCTGTTCGCCCATATTCTTCTGCCTTTCTTTATGCAATTTTTGTGATTCCTTTGAAAGTGCATCTATCTGTTGATTCATTTCTTTAAGCGATTTTTGTGTTGTCTCCTTGTGGGCCTCCATCTGTTGATCCATGTTCTTCTGCATTTCTCTAAGCGATTTTTGTGTTTCCTTTGTAAGGGCTTCTAACCGTTGATTCATGGTCTCCTGTAATTCTTTATTAGATTTATTTGTGTCCTTCTTGTGATCCTCTAATAGCATCATGAGAAGTGATTTTAAATCCAGATCTTGTCTTTCGGGTGTGGTGGGGTATCCAGGACTTGCTGCTGTTGGAGAGTTGGGTTCGGATGGTGCCATATTACTTTGATTTCTGTTAGTAACATTCCTAAGTTTGCCTTTTGCCATCTGGTTACCTCTGGTGTTAGTTGGTCCTGCTGTCACTGGCTGTTGGTTGGACCTCCTGTGAGTCTGCAAAGCTATTTCTTGCCCCCCTGGATTACCGGAATTCCCCTGTCACAGATTTCTGTGGCCTGCCCTGCTCCAGAGTGACTTTGGAGCCCTGATGTGCCTTGCCCCAAGTGATGTTATATTGGGTAATCCCTGCACATCCAAAGGCTCAGCGTAGTGGATTCCTGGAGCAGAGGTCGCCCAAGGGAGGCTGGTAGGCTCATGCCCTGTGCAGTGGTGTGTGATCTCTCCCAGAGTGGGGGGGCAGGGGTCGTCCCTCTGCAGGGCAGATGTCCCACAGCAGGGCTGGTGCGGTCGGTTACTGCAGAACTTCCCAGATCTTGGGAGCAGGGTACTCACAAGCTGCCTGAGACCGAAGAGATATTATGCCTGTCTGTCTCTGAACCTGGAGGTCCCAGCTGCCCTGGTGCTGGAGCAAAGATGGTGGAGTGCACTCTGCACTCTCTCTCAGTGGCTCAGGTCACCCTGCACGGGGGGATGGCCCACAGCAGAGCTGGCGCCCAGAGGACCACAGTGCTGTCCAGTTCTTGGGAGCAGATGGAAGCCCCAATAGGCTGTGTCCCAAGCGATCTTATATTGGGGGAAACCTAGGTACCTGTCTCCTCAGTGCAGTCGATCCAGGAACAGAGGTCACCAAAGGGAAGCTGGTAGGCTCCTGCCCATTGCGGGGGCGCGGGGGGGAGGGGCAGTCCCTTTGCAAGGCAGAAGTCCCACAGCAGAGCTGGCATGCTGGTTACTGCAGATCTGCCCAGCTCTTGGAGCAGGTTACACACAAGCTGCCTGAGACCGAAGCGATATTATGCCTGTCAGTCTCTGAGCCTGGGGGTCCCAACTACCTGGACACTGGAGCAAAGATGGCAGAGTCTGTTTTATGTTTTAAATGTGAATCTGAGTCTTGCCACTTAACCCAGAATGAAAGGGTAGGAGAAAACACCTAAACAATTTTAATTGCTTGATTTAAATTGATTTAAATCCTAGGAGTTATTTTAGATTAACATGAATGCTATCTCTGTCTGAAGATAAATATGGAGGTTTTTGTGTTTGCTCTTTTTGATTTTTTGCTATTTGTTATCATAAATGTGTAATATAGCTCTCAGACATTTTACAAAGAAATCTGTACATATGCCTTCAGAAAGAATCAATCAAATATTTAAAAAAACAGAAAAGATAAATTATTTCTTAATACTTGAAAATTACTAACTAAAAAAAAGGGGGGATTGTTATTTTATAGCAGAATAATCCAATGGTCTTTTTTAATTGAGAAGAGTAACATCTAAATGTTTATTGGAACTGCTTTTGACAACACTGACTATAAATTCTGCTTAGGGAATGATTGCTTGGGTTAATGCCAAGTTACTAGGTCATTCACATCAATGCTATGTGCTATTGCACACTTAAAGTTATTTACGATGCTCTTAAGCTGCTGCAGTCTGTTCTCTCTAACTCATACAGTGGAGAGCAACTTACTCAGAACACCACAGTCCCGATTTCACTTCTGCTTCTACATACACTGATGTATCTGTAGTAACTCCATATAAAACCATACAAAGGGGCACATAGGAGATTTGGGGGAAGTTAGTTTTAGGAAGGAAACCTCAAGGAAACTTTGACATTTCTGTTTCTCACTCTTTGATCTAATGGACTCCACCAATTAGTTGCAGTTGTTTTTTGTTTTCTTTCTCTTTTCATTTTAAATGTGGCCACAATATGTAGCTGAGGCTACAAGCACCATCAATGTCTTCAGTTACTTGTGAGCTGCTGAATTCATTTAGTGAATTCATCTAGAGAAACTGAGGTTTGTTGCCAGAATCTATCCTCTGGCTGAGTTTATTACAGCCTGTGGCTACTGTGACAAGTGAAAATAGGAGCACTTTCTATCAAGGGAGCACTTACCTTGGTTTTTGTTAGAATAGTTTATGGAGAGAAACTTGTTAGTAACTAGTCAGTCCATTTACATTGCAAATATTATCCCCTTTTCTGGTTTCCTTTCCATGAGCTCCCTACTCCATGGCTCTCCCCTTTGCCTCTATGAGGGTGTTCCACCACGCATCCACACCTGCCTCACCCATATATGCATCCCCCTTCTCTGGGGACCCTCCACAGGAGCAGGCGCCTCCCCTCTCACTGATACCAGATAAGGCTCACATATACTAAACTGATACTCCTAATCTTCCTGATGTACCTCCCAAATTCTGGTACATATGTAGCAGGAGCCATGGATTGGGTCATGTGTACCCTTTGGTTTGTGCTTTGAGTCCCTGGGAGCTCTGAGGGATCAGGTTGGTTGATAGAGTTTTTCTTCCTGTGGGGTTGCAGTCTTCTTAAGCTCCTTAAGCCCTTCCTCTAACTTTTTTTTAAAAAAATTGTTTATTTATTATATGTAAAGTGCACTGTCTTCAGACACTCCAGAAAAGGGAATCAGATCTTGTCTCAGGACCTTCAGAAGAGCAGTCAGTGCTCTTAACCACTGAGCCATTTCTCCAGCCTCCCTTACCCTAACTCTTACACTGGAGTCTTTGGTCTTAGTCCAATTTTTGGCTGCAAGTATTTGCATCTGCTGACGAATCCTCTCAGAGGACAGCCATACCAGGCTCCTGCCTGCAAGCACATCTTGGCATCAGCAGTATTGCCAGGTTTGATGTCTACAGATGGAATGGATCATAGGTTAGGGCGGTCTCTGGATGGCCTTTCCTTCAGTTTGCTCCATTTTTTGTCCCTGCATTTCCTTTAGACAGGGACAATTCTGGGTTAAAAATTTTGAGATGGGTGAGTGGCCCCATCCCTCAACTGAAAGTGTTCTTTTCAGGTTCTATCTCTCTGCTGGTAGGCATTTAGCTAATGTCATCCACACAGGGTCCTGGGATCCTTTCTCATTCCTGACATCTGGGACTTTGTAGTCATTCTCCAAGTCCGGTCTCCCCACTGCTGCTTATTTCTATCCATTTTCCTGACCCGCTGGACTTCTATCCTGTCTCTTCCCATACCTAGTCCTGCCAACATCCCTTTCTTTCCCTCTCCCCTCTTCCACCCAGGTACCTCCCTCTGTCTCCCCTGGATTTTTGTTCCCACTTCTTTTTTTTTTCTATTTATTTATTTATTTATTTTATTTTATTTTTTTAATTTACATTATTCCAAATCATTTCCCCTTTCCCGTTTCCTCCCTCCCCGAAAGTCCCATATGCCCCCTTCCCTCCCTCTTTTCTCCATTCAACCCCCTCTCTTTACTCTGTCCTGGCGTTCCCCTACATCCAGTCTTTCCAGGACCAGGGGTCTCTCCTTCCATCTTCTTAGAAATCTATTGATATGCGGATTGTGTCTAGGGTATTCCGAGATTCTGGGTCAATATCCCCTTATCAGTGACTGCATACCATGTGTGTTCTTTTGTGATTGGGTTACCTCACTAAGGATGATATTTTCAAGATCTGACCATTTGCCTAGGAATTTCGTGAATTCATTGTTTTTAATTGCAGACTAGTATTCCTTTGTGTAGATATACCACATCTTCTGAATCCATTCCTCCATTGAGGGACATCTGGGTTCTTTCCAGCTTCTGGCTATTATAAATAAGGCTGCTATGAACATAGTGGAGCATGTATCCTTATTGCATGCAGGTAAAGCCTCTGGGTATATGCCCAGGAGTGGTATAGCCGGATCCTCCGGGAGTGTCATGCCCAGTTTTCTGAGGAACTGCCAGACTGCTTTCCAGAGAGGTTGTACCAGCTTGCAATTCCACCAGCAGTGGAGGAGTGTTCCTCTTTCTCCACATCCTCGCCAACAACTGCTGTCTCCTGTGTTTTTGATCTTAGCCATCCTGACTGGTGTGAGATGGAATCTCAGGGTTGTTTTGATTTGCATTTCCCTAATGACTAAGGATGATGAACATCTCTTTAGGTGCTTCTCAGCCATTAGATATTCTTCAGGTGAGAACTCTTTGTTTAGCTCTGTACCCCATTTTTTAATAGGGTTACTTGCCTCTCTGGAGTTTAACTTCTTGAGTTCTTTGTATATATTGGATATTAGCCCTCTGTCGGATGTAAGGTTGGTAAAGATCATTTCCCAGTTGGTTGGTTGCCGCTTTGTCTTTTTGACAGTGTCTTTTGCCTTGCAAAAACTTTGTAATTTAATGAGGTCCCATTTGTCTATTCTTGATCTTAGAGCATAAGCTATTGGAGTTCTGTTCAGGAAATTCTCCCCTGTGCCCATATGTTCAAGGTTCTTCCTGAGTTTCCCTTCTATTAGTTTCAGTGTGTCTGGTTTTATGTGGAGATCTTTGATCCACTTAGAATTGAGCTTAGTGCAAGGAGAAAAGAATGGTTCAATTTGCATTCTTCTGCATGTTGACCTCCAGCTGAGCCAGCACCATTTGTTGAAAAGGCTATCTTTTTTCCACTGGATGGTTTTAGCTCCTTTGTCAAAGATCAAGTGACCATAGGAGTGTGGATTCATTTCTGGGTCTTCAATTCTTTTCCATTGATCTACATGTCTGTTACTGTACCAATACCATGCGGTTTTTAACACTATTGCTCTATAGTACAGCTTGAGGTCCGGGATACTGATTCCCCCAGAGGTTCTTTTACTCTTGAGAATAGTTTTAGCTTTTCTGGGTTTTCTGTTATTCCAGATGAATTTTTGAATTGCTCTTTCTAACTCTATGAAGAATTGAGTTGGGATTTTGATGGGGATTGCATTGAATCTGTGTATTACTTTTGGTAAGATGCTCATTTTTACTATATTAATCCTGCCAATCCATGAGCATGGCAGATTTTTCCATCTCTTGAGGTCTTCTTCAATTTCTTTCTTCAGAGACTTGAAGTTCTTGTCATACAGATCTTTCACTTGTTTGGTTAGAGTCACGCCAAGATACTTAATATGGTTTGTGGCTATAGTGAAGGGTATTATTTCTCTTACTTCTTTCTCAGCCTGCTTATCCTTTGAGTATAGGAAGGCCTCTGTCTTGCTTGAGTTGATTTTATATCTGGCCACTTTGCTGAAGTCGATTATCAGTTGTAGGAGTTCTCTGGTGGAGTTCTTTGGGTCGCTTAAGTATACTATCATATCGTCTGCAAATAGTGATAGTTTGACTTCTTCCTTTCCAATTTGTATCCCTTTGACCTCTTTTTGTTGTCTAATTGCTCTAGCTAGAACTTCAAGTACTATATTGAAAAGATATGGAGAGAGAGGGCAGCCTTGTCTAGTCCCTGATTTTAGTGGGATTGCTTCAAGTTTCTCTCCATTTAGATTGATGCTGGCTACCGGTGTGCTGTAAATTGCTTTTACTATGTTTAGATATGGGCCTTGAATTCCTGATCTTTCCAAGACCTTTAGCATGAAAGGATGCTGAATTTTGTCAAATGCTTTCTCAGCATCTAATGAGATGACCATGTGGTTTTTTTCTTTGAGATTGTTTATGTAGTGGATTACATTGATGGATTTCCTTATATTGAACCATCCCTGCATCCCTGGGATGAAGCCTACTTGATCGTGGTGAATGATCGTTTTGATGTGTTCTTGGATTCGGTTGGCAAGAATTTTATTGAGTATTTTTGCATCGTTATTCATAAGAGAGATTGGCCTGAGATTCTCTTTCTTTGTCGGATCTTTGTGTGCTTTTGGTATTAGTGTAATTGTGGCTTCATAGAACGAGTTGGGTAGTGTTCCTTCTGTTTCTATTTTGTGGAATAGTTTGAAGAGTATTGGTGTTAGGTCTTCTTTGAAGGTCTGATAGAATTCTGCACTAAAACCATCTGGACCTGTGCTTTTTTTGGTTGGAAGACTTCCAATGACAACTTCTATTTCTTCAGGGGTTATAGGACGGTTTAGATGGTCTATTTGATCCTGACTTAATTTTGGTACTTGGTATCTATCAAGGAAATTGTCCATTTCCTCAAGATTTTCTAGTTGTGTTGAATACAGGTTTTTGTAGTAGGATCTGATGATTTTTTGAATTTCCTCAGTTTCTGTTGTTATCTCTCCCTTTTCGTTTCTGATTTTATTAATTTGGATACTATCTCTGTGCCCTTTGGTTAGTCTGGCTAAGAGCTTATCTATCTTGTTGATTTTCTCAAAGAACCAACTCCTCATTTTGTTGACTCTTTGTATGGTTTTATTGTTTCTACTTGATTGATTTCAGCCCTGAGTTTGATGATTTCCTGCCTTCTACTCCTCTTTGGTGTATTTGCTTCTTTTTGTTCCAGGGCTTTCAGGTGTGCCATTAAGCTGTTAGTGTATGCTGTCTCCTGTTTCTTTTGGGCGGCACTCAGGGCTATGAATTTTCCTCTTAGCACTGCTTTCATTGTGTCCCATAAATTAGGGTATGTTGTCCCTTCATTTTCATTAACTTTCAAAAAGTCTTTGATTTCTTTCTTTATTTCCACCTTGACCAAGTTATCATTGAGTAGAGAATTGTTCAGCCTCCATGTGTACGTGGGTTTTCTTTTGTTTTTTTGCCATTGAAGACCACCCTTATCCCATAGTGATCTGATAGGAGGCATGGGATTATTTCTATCTTCTTATATCTGTTGAGGTCTGATTTGTGACCAATTATATGGTCAATTTTGGAGAAGGTACCATGAGGAGCTGAGAAGAAGGTGTATTCTTTAGCTCTAGGATGAAATGTTCTATATATATCTGTTAGTTCCAGTTGGTCCAAGGCTTCAATTAGATTCACTGTGTCCCTGTTTAGTTTCTGCTTTCCTGAACGATCCATTTCAGAGAGTGGGGTGTTGAAGTCACCCACTATTATTGTGTGCGGTGTGATGTGTGCTTTGAATTTTAGTAAAGTTTCTTTTACGAATGAGGGTGCCCTTGCATTTGGAGCATAGATATTCTGAATTGAGAGTTCTTGATGGTGGATTTTTCCCTTGATCAGTATGTAGTGTACTTCTGTGTCTTTTTTGATGACTTTAGGTTGAAAATCAATTTTATCTGATATTAGGATGGCTACTCCACCTCGTTTCTTGGGGCCATTTGCTTGTAAAATTGTTTTCCAGCCTTTTACTCTGAGGTAGTGTTTGTCTTTGACACTGAGGTGCGTTTCCTGCATGCAGCAAAATGCTGGGTCCTGTTTACGTATCCAGTCTGCTAGTCTATGTCTTTTAATTGGGGAATTGAGACCATTGATATTAAGAGAGATTAAGGCATAGTGATTATTGCCACCTGCCATTCTTGACGCTATCTTTATGTTTGAGTTGTTATCTACTTTTGGGTTTGATTCAAGAAGGTTATTATCTCATTTTTTCCAGGGTGTTGTTTCTCTCCCTGTATTGGAGGTTTCCACCTATTATCCGTTGCAGGGGTGGATTTGTGGAAAGATATTTTGAAAATTTGGTTTTATCATGGAATATCTTGGTCTCTCCATCTATGGTGATTGAGAGTTTTGCTGGGTATAGTAGTCTAGGCTGGCATTTGTGCTGTCTTAGTGTCTGCATGAGATCTGCCCAGGATCTTCTTGCTTTCATAGTCTGGTGAGAAATCTGATGTGATTCAGAGAGGTCTTCTTTTGTATGTTACTTGGCCTTTTTCTCTTACTGCTTTCAATATTCTTTCTTTGTTTAGTACATTTGGTGTTTTGATTATTATGTGATGGGAGGTATTTCTGTTCTGGTACAGTCTGTTTGGAGTTCTGTAGGCTTCTTGTATGTTCATTGGCATCTCTCTCTTTAGGTTAGGGAAGTTTTCCTCCATAATTTTGTTGAAGATGTTTACTGGCCCTTTAAGTTGCAAATCTTCACTCTCATCTATACCTATAATCCTTAGGTTTGGTCTTCTCATTGTGTCCTGGATTTCCTGGATGTTTTGGGTTACACGTTTTTTGCATTTTGCATTTTCTTTGACTGTTGAGTCGATGCTTTCTATGGAATCTTCAGCACCTGAGATTCTTTCTTCCATCTCTTGTATTCTATTGTTTATGTTTGCATCTATGACTCCTGATTTCTTCCCAAGGTTTTCTATCTCCAAAATTGTCTCCCTTTGTGATTTCTTAGTTGTTTCTACTTCCTTTTTTAGTTCCTGGATGGATTTGCTGAGATCCTTCACTTGTTTGTTTGTATTTTCCTGTATTTCTTTAAGGTATTTTTGCATTACCTCTTTCAGGATTTCTTCCTGATGACCCACGTTCTCCTGCATTTCTCTGAGCGATTTTTGTGTTTCCTACTCATGGGAATCCATGTGTTGATCCATTGTCTCCTGCATTTCTTTAAGCAGTTCTCGTGTTTCCTTTGTAAGGGCATCTAACCGTTGATTCATTTCTTTAAGCAATTTTTGTGTTGCCTCCTTATGTGCATCCGTCTGTTGACCCATATTCTTCTGCATTTCTTTATGCAAATTTTGTGATTCCTTTGTGAGTGCATCTACCCGTTGATTCATCTCGTTAAGCGATTTTTGTGTTGTCTCCTTGTGAGCCTCCATCTTTTGATACATGTTCTCCCGCATTTCTCTAAGGGATTTTTGTGTTTCCTTTGTAAGGGCTTCTAACTGTTGATTCATGGTCTCCTGTAACTCTTTATGAGATTTATTTGTGTCCTTCTTGTGATCCTCTAATAGCATCATGAGAAGTGATTTTAAATCCAGATCTTGTCTTTCGGGTGTGGTGGGGTATCCAGGATTTGCTGCTGTTGGAGAGTTGGGTTCGGATGGTCCCACATTACTTTGATTTCTGTTAGTAACATTCCTAAGTTTGCCTTTTGCCATCTGGATACCTCTGATGTTAGTTGGTCCTGCTGCTGCTGGCTGTTGGTTGGACCTCCTGTGAGCCTGCAAAGCTATTTCTGCCCCCCCTGGATTACCAGGATTCCCCTGGCACCGATTTCTGGGGCCTGCCTGCTCCTGAGTGACTTTGGAGCCCTAATGTGCCTTGCCCCAAGTGATCTTATATTGGGGAGGCCTTGCACATCCAAAGGCTCAGCCTAGTGGATTCCTGGAGCAGAGGTCGCCAAAGGGAGGCTGGTAGGCTCCTGCCCTTTGCAGGGGTGTGTGATCTCTCCTGGGGGGGGGGAGGGGTCGTCCCTCTGCCAGGCAGAAGTCCCACAGCAGAGCTAGCATGCTGGTTACTGCAGATCTGCCCAGCACTTGGAAGCTGCATACACACAAGCGCCGGAGACCCAAGTGATATTAAGCCTGTCTGTCTCAGAACCTGGCTGTCCAACTTCCCAGTCACTGGAGCAAAGATGGCGGAGTGCACTCTGCACACTCTCCGTGGAGCTGCTCACCCTGCAGTCAAGATGGCCTGCAGATCTGGCACCCAGACGACCACAGCGCTGACCCGTTCTTGGGCACAGATGGAAGCCCCAACAGGCCGTGTCCCAAATGATGTTATATTCGGGAGAGAGCCTGGGTACCTGTCTCTTCAGTGCAGTCTGCGGGAACAGAGGTCGCGGAAGGAAAGCTGGTAGGCTCCCGCCCAGAGCGGGGTCCCTCTGCCAGGAGAAGTCCCACAGCAGAGCTGGCGTGCTGGTTACTGCAGATCAGCCCAGCACTTGGGAGCCGCATACACACAAGCCGCCCGAGACCCAAGCGATATTATGCCTGTCTGTCTCAGAACCTGGCTGTACCAATTTCCCAGTCACTGGAGCAAAGATGGTGGAGTGCACTCTGCGCACTCTCAGTGGCGCCGCTCACCCTGCAGATGGGATGGCCTGCCGATCTGGCACCCAGACGACCACAGCGCTGACCCGTTCTTGGGCGCAGATGGAAGCCCCAACAGGCCATGTCCCAAGTGATGTTATATTGGGGAGAGAGCCTGTGTACCTGTCTCTTCAGTGCAGTCTGCGGGAACAGAGGTCGCGGAAGGAAAGCTGGTAGGCTCCCGCCCAGTGCGGGGTCCCTCTGCCAGGCAGAAGTCTTGTTCCCACTTCTAAGTCGGTTTGAGGCACTCACAGTTTGAACTTCCTTCTTGTTAAACTTCAAGGTCTGAGTTTTGAGACAGAATCATGTGTGTTGCAGGCTGATCATTGAACTGTAGATTACTTTGATCTTTTTTTTTTCTGTGAAAGTTCTGTTTTATTTTATTTATTTTTATTGGATATTTTCTTGATTTACATTTCAAATGTTATCCCCTTTTCTGGTCCCCCCACAAACTCCATATCCCACACACATACCCTGCTTCTATAAGGGTGTTTCCCCCACCCACCCACCCACCCACTCCTGCCTTCTCACCCTCAAATTCCCCTACACTGGGGCATTGAGCCTTCACAGGAACAAGGATTTCCCCTCCTACTGATGCCAAATAGGGCCATCCTCTGCTACATATGCAACTGGAGCCATGTGTCCCCCCAATGTGTACTCCTTGGCTGGTGGTTGAGTCACTGGGAGCTCTAGGGGGTCTGGTTGGTTTATATTATTGTTTTTCCTATGGGGTTGCAAACTCCTTCAGCTCCTTCAGTTGTTTCTCTAACTCCTCCTTTGGGAACCCCATGCTCAGTCCAGTGGTTGGCTATGAGCATCTGCCTCTGTATTTGTCAGGGCCTGACAGATCCTCTCAAGAGATATCTGGTCCTCCTCCTTCTACCTCCCAAGTATTAAGATTACTTGTGTGTGGCACTGTGCCTGGTTTACATGGCAGTGACAATTATACTCATGCATGCCAGTTACATCGTCTACCAGCTAAGCTTTATCCATAGCCGTCGTTTTAATTTTTCCCCCTGTGGGGTTTATTTTTAATGCCTCTTCATAGAAAGTCAGAAATGCATACATGTCAGAAGGAGACTGGCTACCCACTCACTACTTTGTGCAAGCTAAACTTATGAAATATACAGCACCAAAGATTCTTTCATGACTCCAGAGTTTACAGATTCACACTCTGTGGATCTGTTGTGGGATCCAACACCATGAATTTTAAACAAGTTCTCCATGTTATCTTAATGCAGGAGAACTTTTGCTGTGCCATGCACTAGGAAATTCTGTTTAAGGTTTTCTTTATTTCAGTACAGACAAAGTGGTATAAAGTTGTGTGATATAGGATTCTAATCTATTGCCTCTAGCCCTTTAAAACTGCATTAGTCAATACACATGAGCAGAAAGTCCTTTGGGTTTAATCATTTCTCCAAGAATGGTATGTTCTAATTCAACCTTAATAATAACTATATTTTGACATGAAATGCTGAAGTGGCACATTCACATTGTAGTATTTTATTATTTTGATTACATAATGAACAAATAATTTCCAAGTTAAGATAATTCTTAGAGGCCGGGCAGTGGTGGCGCACGCCTTTAATCCCAGCACTTGGGAGGCAGAGGCAGGCGGATTTCTGAGTTCGAGGCCAGCCTGGTCTACAAAGTGAGTTCCAGGACAGCCAGGGCTATACAGAGAAACCCTGTCTCAAAAAAAAAAAAACAAAAAAAAAAGTATAAAAATAAAAAAAAAAGATAATTCTTAGAAGTTATCTTAGATATAAGTCTTAGATGATTCAATAGTAAAAGAGAACTGCCATGTCTAGGAGTATAAAAATCATAATTAGCAAAAAGTAATATCTGATGATAATACTCAAATATAATTTTATAGTTCTGTCCATCACATGAGCTTGATTAATGTATGTCAGCCACTATCTCTTCACTGGCCTTAAATCCATATCCTATGCTGATTCCAGAGGGAGAATCAAAAGATGCACACACACAAACACACACACACACACACCACATCACCTACTTTATGAATTAGCATAAACACAATACATAGACACAATACAGAACAACATTCATATTTATTTTAAGTATGGCTATAAAAGTAAAATAATTACCATCAAAGTTATTACAGTTCACTTCGTAGAGGCTTTATATTATAGATTTAATAAGTTATTTTATATAGCTGTCACCATAATCCTTGTAATTTAGGATTTTTTTTATTACCAGTTTACAGTGGAGGAAGCAACTGCTCAGAGGAGTATTGCTTGAGGTAGTAATACTTATTGATCGTGCCAGAATTTGAGCTAGGTTATCCAGTTCCAACATCTTCTAGGTGACTATTTAATTTAGTTTCTATTGCTGTAAAAAGACACCATGATGAAGGCAACTTAAAAAGAAAGCATTTAATTTGTAATTCACTCTTCCAGACAGTTAGTCCAGGAATATATGGTAAGGAGCAAGGCAGCAAATGGGGCAGTGCTGAAGAAGTAGATGAGAGCTCATATCCACTAGCAAGAGGCACAAAGAAAGAAATGCAACTGGGAATGGTGTGTCTTTGAACTCTCTAAACCCATCCATACTAACACAACCTCATGATAAAAGGTTTTTTGAATAGCATCTCCTTATGTGGCTCAAACTGGCCTGGATTTCATGATTCTCCTACTTCAGCCAAATCGATTGTTCACATTACAGTTTATGCCACTGTGTTTATTATTGCTAAAACTTTTGTGATACATCATGAAAGGGTGGGATCAATTATTTGGAAATAAAATCTATCTCTATTTCACCATGATGCCAGGTAAATAAGCTTGTACAAACAAAATAAGAATATAAAATGATGCAAAACTAAGCACCGATAAAGTGAGTTTATCACTTCTGTTTATACTCAACATGTAAACATACACATATGAATATACATCTGCAGATGTGGATGTAAATTAACTGTTCAGTAGTATATATAGGCTCTGAAGACAGGAATATTTTTATTAAGTTAGAAGAGGATGTTTGGTATTTCTAAAGTCTAGGCTACATGGGTAAAATAAAATTCAATGTTAATTAAGGCTTGTTTACTGGTACTGTCAGAGTTTCTACACTGAGATGTTATGATACAAATAGAATCCTAAGAGAAAAATGCAATTCTGATGAGTGTGTGGTGTGATCACTGAGATAGTTTCTCTGTTGTACTTCTCTGGTAACTTAAAAAGGATTTCCTTAGCAAATGCTTCAGGGAAAATTTGTTGGCTCTCTTGAACAATAAGGATGCCATCTAATATTAATGAAGTCATTTCAGAAACTCCAAAATGTTTCCTTTATAATTTTGAAGAGAAAGTAGTACATGAGAAATCAAAGCAGAAGTATTTGGGGATTAGCCATATGAAAGAATCCTGAAGCTTCATCTTTTATTTTATTTTATTTTATTTTATTTTCTTAGTTTTTTTTATTTACATTCAAAATCATTTCACTTTCCCATTTCCTCCCTCCCTGAAAGTCCCATAAGCCCCCTTCCCTCCCTCTTTTCCCCATTCAACCCCCTCTCGCTTCTCTGTCCTGGCATTCCCCTGCAGCTTCATCTTACAGATATAGTTTGGTAATGTTAAAAAAAAAGATATATTGACTTTATATATTTTTGTAATGTATAGGCTATTTATCAAATCTCTTTTTCCTACATTTTCTTCTAGACTGGTAGAGGTTTAAGACTGAGTGTCTTTCTCTCTCTCTCTCTGTGTGTGTGTGTGTGTGTGTGTGTGTGTGTGTGTGTTTCTTATTTATTTATTTACTTACTTATTTGAGACAGGGTTCCAATGATTACAGGCTGACATGAAATACACTATGTATCCAAGGGTGTTATTGAACTTCATATTCGCTTGCTTTTAGCTCCTGAGTCCTGAGCTTACAGGCATGAGTCAGCCTGCCCAGTTTATGAAGTGTAGACATTGAGTCCAGGACTTTGTGTTTGCTAGGGAAATACTCTCCCAGTTACACAATATTGCAAACCCTGTTATTTGTATATTTTATTTTAAATGTTATTTTTTATTTTATTTTTGAGATTATAGTTTAATTAGAGCATTTTCTTCTTCCATTTTCTCCCTTCCTACCTTTCCATATATTCCTCACTACTTCAAATTAATGGCTTTTTTCACTCATTTTTATTGCATGTATCTATGTATATATCCATACATATATATTCCTAAATATAACCTGTACAGTTTATATAATATTACTTGTATGTATGTTTTCAGGTATGACCATTTGGCAATGAACAACAAATCTCCGTGTTCTCTGGGAATATCACTTCTTCTACTCCCAGTTTTTATCAGTTGCTTAATTCTTTGTGTAGGTTTGAGGTTTCATGGGCTTTTCACCATCCTCTTTGGCATGCTGATTGGTATCATACTTGTTCTACTCATGTTTGGGAAGGCATGTTGATGAAACTTTATGAGTGTGGATTTGGACTTTACTAGGAATCATCTCAAAGGATACTACCTCATAGCGAATTTCCTGATCTCTGGCTCTTACAATTTTTCCACACTTTATTCTACAAGGTACCCTAAACTGTTGGTGCAGATGTGGTTATTAGATGTATCCTTTGGGACTGGGTTCCATAACCTATATTTTGATTGGCCATCTTTTTCTGTCCTCATGCTTGAAAACTAGGAAACTAATCTGTGTAAGTCAAGTCATAGTTATTGAAGCAGAATCTTAGAACACTAATTTACTAAAACACATAATCCTTAAGAACAATCAATGAATTTGTATCCTTATACCCACAAATAAGTGTAATCCTTACCCTTTATTAAGGAAATTTCTATTTGCAACAGATGGAGACAACTAGTCTACCTCAGAACCACCCTGTCATAACTCAGTTGGTCCTAAAGCCTCTATGTGTTCTTCCTTACTCGACTCTCTCCAACTCTTTCATTAGTGCTGAAATCATCTTTCTCCGCCCTACCACAACAATGATTCTGGTTCTGGAATATTAAAAGTTCACTCATTAGCTAGGGATCATCATCTTTTGCTTTTCTTCCACAAACCTTTCTTCACCCAGCACACAGAGTGATCTTTTCATACTATAGTTCTGATTATGCATTTCCCTGAATCAAATCTATAAAAGAGTTTGTGACACCCTTATGATACATGCCCCATTCAGTACATGGTCAACTAATTTCTGCTTTTTACCTTGATTTCTCACTGGTGCCCCCATGATATATACTGTCATTCTTAGATTCCTGCTGGCAATCTCTGAGTTCCCATGTAATGACATGGCGAACTCTGGTGTTGTTTTATTTTTGTTTGTTTGTTTGGTTTTTCATTTGTTTTGTAGTTTAAGCTTAATGTGAACTCTACTGAGAGACTTTTACTAGCATCTCAATGCATGCTTCTAGTATTTCGTATCCACATGATACTTTACTTTTGATGAATTGAGAATATGTAATTCTTTCTTTAGTGACATGCATTTTTGATTCACTAGCTACTGGATCCGTGATAACAGGAATATTGGAAATCTAGCTGTCCTCCAAACTCATATTACATAGCCTTATGCTTTCTTCCTGTTAGTCATTCACCAGTAATTTGCAGACTAAATAAAAAGTTGATTGATTTGTTTTGTAGGGATGGTGGAAATGTCTCCAAATACAGTAGTCATTCTTGTTTGTCCATGCTTGTTTGAGTGCCTACATTTTTGTTACTTTCATGTTTCTACTAGAAAATTTGTAAGTAGCATATTATGGAATTTCCCAGAATTTAAAAATCAATGCACAACATGTATAATGGTCATAATTTTCATGATTAGTATTTATGTAGCCCTATACTTTGAATTATGGATGGTTCTCTTTAATAAAAATCTGCTGGGAAAAATGAATTAGCAAGAGCTAGAAATGTGCTGTGTCCATCCAGACACAGCTGTTTTCCAAGCTCTATTCACTTCTTACTCTATGTTCACATAATCCAACTAATCATCTTCTGGAGAGATTAGAACAGTAGTTGATACTAAATAAGGCAAACAATTCTTTCCCCTAAAAACAAGCAGAAGCTGAGTGTCTAAGTCGAATTCTTCCTTCCCCAAGCTGCTCCTTCTTAGTCTAGGGGTTAGAAGCTAACAGTACTACGAATACTACAGTAAATGAGTAGAGCTTCTGATTTCTTTGTTTAACAACATTTGCTGTCTACTTTTATACCCTTCTCCAGAAAAGAGGACAGATGGTTGTTATTTATTATTTAAAAAAACTAACTAACATTCTTTTGTACCTGTTGATTATAATAGTGTACTGGCTGACTTTGTGTGTCAACTTGACACAGGTTAGAGTTATCACAGAGAAAGGAGTTTCAGTTGAGGAAATGCCTCCATGAAATCCGCTGTAAGGCATTTTCTCAATTAGTGATCAAGGAGGGAGGGCCCATTATGGGTGGTGCCATCCCTGGGTTGGTGGTCTTGGGTTCTATAAGAAAGCAAGCTGAGCAAGGCAGAGGAAGCAAGCCAGTAAATAACATCCCTCCATGGCCTCTGCATCAGTTCCTGCTTCCTGACCTGCTTGAGTTCCAGTCCTGACTTACTTTGGTGATGAACAGCAGTATGGAAGTGTAAGCTCAATAAACCCTTTCCTCCCCAACTTGCTTCTTGGTCCTGATGTTTGTGCAGGAATAGAAACCCTGACTAAGACAAACATATTTACTAAATGTTTTACTAATGGCTTCTTTCATCTCCCAAAGAAAGTATGGGAGCCACCATCTGCATCATGGAACCAGGCAGCTCTACAGCCCTCTGTGCTTAGCCCACCAGGAGAGGATGATCTCCCAGCAGCGATTTCACTTCTGAGTGCGGAGGTGAGATCTCCACCTTTTCTCTGGAGGGATACAGGTAGGAGCACTGGGCATACGATCAGTGGAGCAGCTGGGACAGGAGTCTTCCCTTCCAGCCACCATTTGCAGCAGGGAGCCAGGCAGCTCCACAGCTTTCTGTGCTTAGCCCACCAGGAGAGAATGATCTCCAAGCAGCGATTTCACCTCTGAGCCAGAGATGAGATCTCCACCTTCTCTCTGGAGGGGTGCAGCTAGGAGCGCACAAGGCATATAATCATTGGAGCAGCTGGGGCAGGAGTCTTCCCTTCCTGCTGCCATTTGCAGCAGGGAACCAGACAGCTCCACAGCCTTCTGTGCACAGACCCTGCCAGAAAAGAGTTGGTCCCCCAGGAGTACAGACACAGGTTTACAGGCCCATAGGAGGGGCAAGCTCCAGCCAGAGACAAAAAGACCAACTAACACCAGAGATAATCAGATGGCAAAAGACAAGTGCAAGAAACCCATCAACAGAAACCAAGACTACTAGGCAACATCAGAGCCCAGTTCTCCCACCACAGCAAATCCCGGATACCCCAACACACTGGAAAAGCAAGAGTTGGATATAAAGTCTCTTCTCATGATGCTGTTAAAGGACATCAAGAAGGACATAAATAACTCCCTTAAAGAAATACAGGAGAACATGGGTCAAATGGTAAAGGCCCTTAAAGAGGAAACACAAAAATCCCTGAAAGAAATACAGGGGAGTATGGGTGAACAGGTAGAGGCCCTTAAAGAGGAAACACAAAAATACCTGAAAGAATTACAGGAGAACACAGACAAACAAGTGAAGGAACTGAACAAAACCATCCAGGATCTAAAAATGGAAGTAGAAACAATAAAGAAATCACAAAGTGAGACATCTCTGGAGATAGAAAATCTTGGAAAAAATTCAGTAGTCATAGATACAAGCATTAACAACAGAATACAATAGATAGAAGAAAGAATCTCAGGGGCTGAAGATACCATAGAAAACATTGACTCAACAGTTAAAGAAAATGCAAATTGCATGAAGCTCCTGAGCCAAAACATCCATGAAATCTAGGACACAATGAAAAGACCAAACCTAAGGGTTATAGGTATAGAAGAGAGTGAAGATTTCCAACTTAAAGGTACAGTAAATATCTTCAACAAAATTATAGAAGAAAACTTCCCTAACCTAAAGAAAGAGATGTTCATGAACATACAAGAAGCCTACAGAACTCCAAACAGACTGGACCAGACCAGAAATTCCTCCCGGCACATAATAATCAAAACACCAAAATGCACTAAAGAAAGAAAGAATATTAAAAGCAGTAAGAGAAAAAGGTCAAGTAACCTATAAAGACAGGCCTATCAGAATTACACCAGACTTCTCACTTGAGATGATGAAAGCCAGAAGATCCTGGGCAGATCTCATACAGACCCTAAGAGAACACAAATGCCGGCCAGGCAGTGGTGGTGCACGCTTTTAATCCCAGCACTTGGGAGGCAGAGGCAGGTGGATTTCTGAGTCTGAGGCCAGCCTGGTCTACAGAGTGAGTTCCAGGACAGCCAGGTGCTACACAGAGAAACCCTGTCTCAAAAAACCAAAAAAAAAAAAAAAGAACACAAATGCCAACCCAGACTACTATACCCAGCAAAACTCTCAATTACCTTAGATGGAGAAACCAAGATATTCCATGATAAAACCAAATTTACACAATATCTTTCCACAAATCCATCCCTACAAAGATAATAGATGGAAAACACCAACATGAGTCGGGAAACTACACCCTAGAAAAAGGAAGAAAGTAATCTTTTTCCAACAAACCCAAAAGAACGTAACCACACAAGCATAAAAAGAACATCAAAAATAACAAGAAGCAACAATCACTATTCCTTAATATATTATAATGTCAATAGACTCAATTCCCCAACAAAAACCATAGTCTAACAGAGATGTTTTTCATGTGAATCTTCGATTTTATCAGAAAATGTTTGTGACTCCTCTTTCAATTTAGTAATGCCTTTTGGGTCTACCATTTTGACTGTATTATTTTCCATGTAGATCTTCGGTTTTGTTGTGGGAGGAGGTGTTTTTACTTCCACTTTCCATCAATTTAGGAATGTTTTTGTACCTACCATTTTGTCGGTATAATTGTTCATGATAATCTTTAATTTTAACGTTTTTCTGTATTCTTCTTCAGTTTTGTCAGAAGTATTTTCCATGTGGATCTTCAGTTTTATCAGACAATGTCTATAATTTTACTTTCAATGAACTTAGGAACATTTTTATACCTTCCATTTTATCTGAATAATTTTCCATGTAATAGTCAGTTTTAACATGTTTTTCTATATATTTCTTAAATTTTTTCAGGAATATTTTCCTTGTAGATCTTCATTTTTATCAGAAAGTGTTTATCATTCCACTTTCAAAAAACTTAGGAATATTTTTATGCCTCCCATTTTATCTGTATAATTTTTTCCATGAAATACTCAATCTTAATGCGTTTTTATATATTCAGTTTTATCAGAGATATTTTCCATGTAAATCTTCAATTTTATCAGAAAATGTTTATAATTTCACTTTCAATCAACTTAGAAATGTTTTTATGCCTACCATTTTCTGTATAATTTTCCATGATAATCTTCAATTTTAATGTTTTTCCATATATTTTTTTCAATTTTATCAGAAATATTTTCCATGTAAATCTTCAATTTTGTCAGAAAATGTTTACAATTCTACTTTCAATCAACTTAGGAATATTTTAATTCCTACCAATTTATCTGTATAAATTTCTTCAATTTTATCAGAGTTATTTTTCATGTATATCTTCAATTTTATGAGAAAATATTTTTACTTCTACTTTCAATCAATTTAGAAATATTTTTATGCCTATCATCTTATCTGTATAATTTTTCATGAAATAGTTTTAACGTGTTTTTTTATCTGTATATTTCTTGAGTTTTATCAGAAATATTTTCCTTGTAGATTTTCAATTTTATCAGAAAATGTTTATAATTCCACTTTCAATCAACTTTAGGAATATTTTTATGCCTACCATTTTATCTGTATAATTTTTCCATGAAATAGTCAATCTTAACGTGTTTTTCTATATATTTCTTCAATTTTATCAGAGATATTTTCATATATATTTACAAAATGGAATACTACTCAGCAGTTAAAAACAATGAATTCATGAAATTCTTAGGCAAATGGGGAAGAGGGGGAGGGACGAGGGCTTATGGGACTTTCGGGGAGGGGGGAACTGGGAAAGGAGAAATCATTTGGAATGTAATTAAAGAATATAGAAAATAATAATAATAATAATAAATAATAATAATAAAAGAATGTCAAGAGAATATGAGAATTTCTATTTTATTCTCATGTTGAAAAAATAGAAAGGTTAATTAGTTTACCACAAACCACAAAACTGGTCAAAAAATATTCTGGAATTTATAATCATGCCCCTTGCTTCAGAAACTTACTATTTCAAAAATCAACACACAAAATTCTAAATTAGTTTTAATTATTAGAAAATTGAGTTCAAACTTAAATGACTAGCCTGAGTTGTATTTTTGGAGAAGAATCATCTAGGCTTTTCTGTATTCGAGAATACAATATATATAGAAGCAGTTTAAAAACGACAGACACTTTTTGCCTATCTGTTTCATATTTCCTTTTCCTGTTGTTGTGCTTGTTTGGGTCCAAAGCATTATATGTTTGGTGAATGATAGAGTGCAAACAGGGCCACGAGTAAAATAAATCAGCCCAGGTTAGGAAAGGCATGGGGTTGAGACATCATTTCTACAATTGGGACAAGTAGTACAATAAATCACAGAATCTGTTCTGTATTCAAAAGTATGAGAAACACTTCTTTACAGTACCCCAAGCATCTACCTAAGAAGAAAACCCTGTTGCAAATTGCATGGTCCTCTCCATTTTTTATTTTTATAGAAAGTAGTTTTTGCATAGCATAAATTCCCATCCCTCATCTCTCTCTAAATCCTCCCCATCTCTTCAGTCAATGGCTGAGTAATATTATATTGTATAAATGTACCATATTTTCTTTATCTATTTATTTGCTAATAGACATCTTTAGCTTTCTTCTAATTTCTGGTTATTACAAACACAGAAGGTATGAACATTTGTGAGCAAGTAACTTTGAAGTCAGGTATAGAATGTTTTGGATATATTTGCTAAAGTGATATACCAGGATCTCAAGGTAAATCTATCTATTCCTAGCTTCATGAGAAACTGTAGATATAAAAGTTTGAATTTTCATCATCAAAATAACCAAGATCAACACCTGACATTTCCTTTCGGGATCCCAGTTCAATTCTTTTTAGCTACTGTTTCCTATTTGTCAGGACCTATCTAGGAGAGGCAAAGGCTAGAATGTGACTTTTCTGAAGAGAGCCCACCATTTATACTTGACAGATAATAGGTGAGCTCTGAGAGGCTAAGGCCCATGAGATTTCAACTCAGGATTGCTTCTTACAACTGATAAGGGTCCTATAAATTTTGTTTCTGACTGAAATGTTCTTTAGTCATATAGCCATCTGTGGCACATATGCCTTCTTCTTATCCTAATCCTTATTCAACATATCACACATATAGGCAAGTTGTACTAAAATGTGGGTACATGTTATATTATTTGTGTTACATTATATTACATGTCATATCATTTGTGTTAATTTTTCCTTATTTTTCTTAACATTTTATTTGCATAGTCTTTTAAAGAAAATAAAATGTAAATTGCTAAGTAATCTTTGCAAGTCCTGATTTAAAGAGATCTACAAAAATAAAATCTCTAGGAAAGAGTTAAAGGGGAGTCTATAGAGAGTAGGTAAAATACCAAGAATAGAGAACTAAAAGATGGCAATCATATGATAAACAAAAATAAAGCCTAGATAAGAAGATTACAGAACAAGGGACAGACAAAATTGGATAAAAGCAAGGAAATTATATCATAAATACAGGAAATCAACAAATTTGTAGGTGAGTCAGAATGCCAGAACCCCGAAATTGAACCCACAAAATCTGTTTCTTGATGAAAAATAAGAAAGCAGTCATAATAGTATAATATAACCCCCCAAAAAATTCTAAACATAGTCTAGAAGATGCATTTTGTTTCCCAAAAAAGAATCAGAGGCTGATGGTGGAAAAGCATATTACCTTCACAAGGCCTCATTAGGTTGTTGTCTAATAAGAGTAAAATGAGAGATTCTTAGCGATTGGTTCTACTCTATTATTTCTGATAAAAGACCTTAATGTAAGAAAGTGATTTGATATAACTAACAAATGAGGCAAAAGATTAACAAATTAGATCATCTGAGCATTTAAGAAGATAATCACTAATAAGTCTTGTTTAAAAAAATTTACTTGAAATCATTTATAATTATATAAAAATTGGAAACAATATAATTATCCAGTCATGGTAGTATGCCTATATAATCATGACAGAACTAGAAAATATCTTTTTAAACACTGTTACTAAAAGAGAAGCATAGCCTCACAATTTTATGTGGTATCAATGGAGAAAATACTAAATATGAAGTTGTAGCATTATATAATATAAATTATATAAAATATTAGTAAAGAAACTGAGAATGAGCATACCTGAATATTTTGTTTTTTGCTAATGTATGCATTTGTTTTCTTATAATGAGTCTCTGTTCGGAACATATTACTTTACTATTTAGAAAAAACTAATTGTCTTTACTTTTCCACTTTGGAAGGCTTACTTGAGAGTTATGATGCAACTTCTCCTTCCATTTTGAAATTACTCTGGCTTTTAGAATGAGGAAAGTATTATAATGTAACTTCAAAATACTACAGATTCTATTCTTTAAAAAGACAACTAACTACTCTGCATTACCAGATCTGTATTTATTAATTGCTACAGAAAATGATATAAATCTTATATTCTAAACCTGTAATATCATACTATAGAAAGATTCAATTATTTAACTAGCATTTACTAGAACAGACTTCTCATTGTCATGTGTTGTTTATACCTTCAAGAACGCTGTTTGCCTTTTGAATGAAGAATGCAAGTAATGACGAATGCACAAATAAACTTAAAAATCATGGTGAAATATAGTGGAAATAAAATAAATGGTGGTTTCATAAAATGTATCACACAATATTTTACATGCTCTAGTGTGGCCAAGGAGTTCTTTTCTCCAAACTTCTGAGATATTCACATCAGTAGGCTACAATCATGACACTCTTGGAACTCTTTTTTTTTTTCTATTTTTTAATGAATATTTTCTTTATTTACATTTCAAAGGTTATCTATAGCAGGAAATATTAAAAAGACCGTTAAGTTCCCATGCTATGCTGGGCACCCGAGGGCCGCATGACTCCAGTGGGATGTTGTCATCTCAGCAGACCCTCTGGCTGGGAGTTGCTGAAATGTCTGTCCCCAACTTGCTAAGTTAACTCGCTAAGTTGATTCGCTAAGTTCCCTTGGCGGGTTGTAGCCATGTCAGCCCCATGCAATGACCTTCCATCAAAATAAAACCAAATACACTGACTCTGACAAAAGAGAAATTGTGAAAAAGCCTTTAATGCATTGGGACAGGAGACAACTTCTGAACATAACATCAAAAGAGGAGGCATGAAGAACAATGATTTTAAATGGAACCTCATGAAACTGAAAACATTTTACAAGACAAATGATACTGTCAATTGGACAAATGGACAGTCTACAGAATGGAAAAAGATTTTTACCAACCTATCATTAAATAGATGACTAATATCCAAAACATATAAAGAACCCAAGAAACTGGACATCAAAAACTCAAATAATCCAATTAAAAAATGTGTAACAGGTCTAAACAGAGAATTCTCAATAGAAGAATCACAAATGGTAGAGAGGTACTTAAAGAAATGTCCATTATTCTTAGCCATCAGGGAAATGTAAATCAAAACTCCTTTGTGATTCCATCTCACGCCTGTCAGAATGGCTAAGATCAATAACACAAGGAACAGTTCATGTTAGTGAGGATGTGGAACAAAGGGAATATTCTTACATTCCCACTGGGAGTGCACAGCTGTATATCCACTATGGAAATCAATACATCAGTTCTTCCAAAATTGGGAATCAATCTACTTCAAGAATCAGGATAATACTCTTGGACATATACACCAAAGATGCTCCATCATACCACAGAAATACTTGCTCAACTATGTTTATTGTGACTTCATTTATAATAGACAGAAACTGGAAACATCCTAGGTGTACCTGAGCTGAAGAGTGGACAAAGAAACTATAGTACATTTGAAGGCAAATGGATGCAACAAGAAAAAATCATCCTATATAAGGTAACTCGGACCCAGAATGACAAATGTGGTATATATTCACTTACAAGTGCATATTAGTCATTATGTAAATGATAATCAAGCTATAATATACAGGCCCAGAGAGGTTAGGTAAAGAGAAGTGCTCTAGGGGAAACATATGGACCTCATTAGTAAGGAGAAATAAAATAAATTTTGCAGGTAGACTGGGGGCAAGTAAGGACTGGAGTTGGAAGGATCAGGTATGGTCATGAAGGGAAGGAGGAAGAAAGTGAGAGGAGAGACACCTGGAATTTGGGAGCATTGGAGTGGTGTTAAATAAGAAAGTGTCCATGAATTGTGGAAGAAGAAATGCTGGACACTGGAAGGTTATAAATGAGGAGAGGCAAGGGAGAAATGATGTAATTATATTTTAAATATTTTTTCTAAAGTCATTTTTGCTTTGAAAAGGTAGAATACAAAGAAACAAAGAAACAAAACCTTTCTGGTCCCCATACAAAAATATCTAGGGCCAGATGAATTCCACCAGGTCAAAAACAAATAAACAAACAAAAATTCCAAACAAACAAAAAAGCAACCTAGTACTCACCAAACTATTCCTCAAAATAGGAAAGGAAGAAACGTTCTAAATTTATTTTACAAACCAAAAGAATTACTGATACCAAAGAGAGAAAAAAGTCCAAAACCAAAAGAGTTTATAGGCTTACATATCTGATAAATATAAACATGAACATTCACAATAAAGTATTACAAATTGAATTCAAAATCATATTAAAATGGTCATGCATCTTGACTTAGTTTAACCCTTATGATGCAAAGATGAATTAGTATACACAAATAAATGCAATGCACTGCTAAAATAGACTAAAGGACAGAAAACATATGATCACCTTATTGGATCCCAAAAATGCCACTAACAAAATGTAATATTCCTTTGTGACAAAAGTCCTAGAGAGATTAGGAATAAGTACAAAAAAGCAATATTGTGGAAGCCCCTAGTCAAGATCATCCTAAAGGAAGGAAGACATAAAGCATTTCCAGGAAACTAAGGATGAAAGCAAAGATGTCTAGTCTCACAATTTCTGTTAAATACAATGCTTGAAGTCTTGGCTAGAATAATAATACAAGTGAAGAAGATGAAGGGATACAAATAAAAACTCAAAAAGTAAAATTATCCTTATTTGCAGAAGACATGATTTTATATAGATGAGAATCTAAAGCCTCCACCAGAAAATTACTAAAAACACACTCATAGATGTATCAGGATATTAAAATATACACGTAAAATTTAGTACCCTTCACATGAATAAACAACAAAGACACTTTGAAAATGTTAAGAAAACAATACTGTTCACAATTGTCATAAAAATATAGAATAAATTTAACCAAAGAAATGAAGGACTTTACATTGAAAACATTAAGACACTGAAAGTGAAAAACATATCACAAGATTGACAGACTTCATGTAGTCATAGCCTGACAGAATTACTAGTGTGTAAATAACCTTCTTACCTAATGCAGTCTCAAAATTCAACACAATCTCCATCAAAATTCCATTTGAACTCTTTACAATAAATTTAGATATCCTTCAACTCTACATGGAAATACAAAAGACCCAGAGCAGCTAAAATAATGCTGAAAATAAATGACCATCAAACAACAAACAAAACTTCTGAAGGTATCACCAACTTGGATTTCAACAGGTATGTGTAGCTATAATAATGAAGATAGCATAGTGCTGCCAGAAAAAAAACAACAAAAAGAAAAAACAAACAAACAAACAAAAAACCCAGACACATTGACTGAGAGAATGCAACCGAGGTTCACATATAAATCCAGTCTCATGCCCACTAAGCTTTGGCAAAGAAGACAACATATGATATAGAAATGAAAACATCCTGCAGAACTGGTGCTGGTCAAACTGGATAGCTACATGTAGAAGAATGAAACTCTACCCTCAACTCTTCCCCCGTACAAATCTCAGTTAAGAACCTCAACACAAGATGTGGTATTCTGAGTTTGAGAGAAGAAAAATAAGAAATGTACTTGAACCTATTAACACATAAAGGATTTTCTGAAGAGCACTCGAGCAGAAGAAATTAACAACAGCAATAACTGACAAATGGGGCCACATGAAACTGAAAATATTTTTTACAGCAAAGATTTTTCTATCATTCAAGGAAAGAAGTTTACAGAATGGGAAAAATTTATGAGCTATACATCTGAAAGAAGATTAGTATCTTCAATAAATGACGAGTTCCCCAAAACAAACATCAAGAAAACAATCGACTGATTTTAAAAAAAAAAACCAATGATTTATACCAAACAGGTGCCAATGTGACAGGAGCCAGTGAATTTACAAAAAGCATCCAGCTCTACTTGCAGTGGTGGAGAAATACAAAAGAGAGGAAATTAGGGTAATTTCTGAACTTCTATTTCACCTTTGGAGCAGGGGTTTTATGCCCTGAAAGCTAATGCTTTAATTTCCTTGTTTCCATATATTTATCAAGTCCAGTATGAGTCCATTCCACTTTTGTCAAAAGAATGAGTGTAGCTTTCCCCATATAAAACTGCTTCCTGCCTTTCCATTTTTTTTCTCTGTGTTCAATATGGGAAACTCTTTTTCGCCTAAATTTTTATATGCATGCACAACTACTAACAACTTCATTTGTTAGAACAAAAATTAGAACCAAGACATCATTAAAACAAGTCTGTACAGTCTCACCTCTGAATACACCACATATATCAAACTTTTGTGACAGCCCCTATTACCAGCCCTTATCTTCCTCAAACAATTCAGCAGTCTTGCCTCCTCCTGGTACCACAATAAGTAGACTTCTGCCAATTCCTGCCTTAGTGCTGCTTGGCTATTCACTCGTAGCTGAAAACCTAACTTTAGCCTTCAAAACATTCTATCTTTGTCATAATACTGGAAAAAGGGGATAGGCATGATGCTGTGCCAATGATGCAATTTTTTAAACTTTTAATATGGGCTGGAGAGATGGCTCAGCAACCATCTGTAATAGGATCTGATGCCCTCTTCTGGTGCATCTCAAGACAGCTACAATGTACTCATAAAATAAATACATCTAACGGGAAAGGGGAAGTGATTTGGAATGTAAATTAAAAAAATAAAATAAAATTAAATTTAAAAAAAAAAAATAAATACATCTTTTTAAAAAAATTTTATTTAATCTCTCTCTTTTTTTTTTTTACACTCCAGATTTTATTCCCCTCCTGGTCCACCTTCTGACTGTTTCACATCCCGTACCTCCTCCCTGCTGCCCTGTCTCCAAGAGAATGTCCCCACCCCCACCCCCCATCTCCCACTCCTCCAGACCTCTAAACTCCCTGGGGCCTCCAGTCACTTGAGGGTTAGGAGCATCTTATCTGACTGAACCCAGACCTTGCAGTGATCTGAGCTTTAAAAATGATATAAAGTTAATTGTTTTTAAAAGTGTGTGCCATTTACTTTTTTGTTTGATTGGTTGATTGGTTTTGATGATGAAAAAGTGCATAAAATAAACTTGATACTACAAGCGCAAGTATAAAACTTAATGTGAAACGTCACAGCTTTTATTCTGAATATATAGAAGTCCATTGATTTTTATAGACAATGCTCAAATTAATTTTGGTGTGTAATTTTTCATTTGCAAAGTACTTCTTTAATAATGACATTTTAAAATAAAAACAAAAATGCATTTTCCTCAAAAGAAAAAAAAATCATTAAAAATGATCCAAGGTTCCTAAAAAGAAAATTTCAAGGAGTTCTTTGGGGGCTGAAGAGATGGCTCAGGGGTTAAGAGCACTGACTGCTCTTCCAGTGGTCCTAAGTTCAATTCCCAGGAACCACATGGCGGCTCACAAACATCTGTAATGGGATCCAGTGCCCTCTTCTGGTGTGTCTGAAGACAGCTCCAGTGTACTCATATATGTACAATAAATAAATCAGTCTTTTAAAGAAGAACAACAGAAGGAAGACAGCAGGACAGAGCACTATGTGCCCAGATCAAGAATTTTCAAAGAGAAATAAAGAAAACAACTGGACTAGAGACCGCTCTCATGACATTTTGGTAAAGAATGGATTGCTTTCTGCTCTTGTTCTAAAAAATTTCCAGAAGCTAAATAGAAAATTAATGGACTAATTTCTCTGGGGGAGGAGATTTCAAGAGATGCTAATATTGACACTTTCACATGGTTATTAAAATTTGCTATTAGGCATGTCTAAAATGAAAAAGAACAAGTGGAGCAAAAAGAAATACATAATTTACAGTTTGAGGAGAGAAAGCATTTCAGCATTTGTGCTGAAAGAGATCAAGAGGTGAAGAAGAGGCTAGCCCTCAATGAAATAAAAGAGGGGTAGCCTTGGGGTAAAAGTATACCCTCTCAGGATTCCACCTTGTGAAAGAAAAGGTTTAAGGCATTTCTCCTCCTAAGACAACAACAAATGAAAGCTACCACAAATGTTACTCACTGCCACCAGACTCCATCCCAAGTAGGTCGCGAAGCATGACATCAAGGTGGTTTTGAGTTTAGAGTCATGAAGGGTATGTGAGTGAAGGAGCTGTGCTACCTTACTTTGATATTAATGAGGAAGGCTGAGTATTTGATAAAGGAGACCCTGCATGAAGGTCATAAGCAGGCAAGAGACCCCAAAAGGCCCTGGCATGATGCTGTCATAGTGAAGACTCTATTGTGTTCTAGACTCTAATATGATTGCAATGCCTATTTGTGAGAAGACGTCAAGGAATGCTGTATATTGACCATGGAGCCAGCACAAGAAAGACAAATATTATGAAGGTAGTAAAGTCAGAAGGGCAGAGTTAGCTTAGCCATCTTACATCAGACACAGAACTACAGGATGTGGAGTTTGTTCTGCTGGCTTTCAGTCCTACTTTGGCCTAGTATTGTCTCACTGTGCCCCTATTCCTCCCTTTTTGAAATGATAATGTATTATCTATGACCTCTATGATCTTATATGTTGGAAACACACACACACACACACACACACACACACACACACTCACACGCACACACATTTTACTTTTACAAGGTTACAATTAAGAGATTGTCTTGTATCTAAGAAGAGGCTTTGAACTTTAAAGCAGTATTGAGAATAAAAGTCTATGGAAGCTTTTGAAGTTAGACTAAAGGTATTTTGCACTAGGATATGGCCATAAGCCTAAGTTCAAAAATCAAATGTGGTAGTTTGAATGATAATGTCACCCATAGGCTCTCATGTTTAAATACTTGATCTCCAACTAATGTCATTGTTTAGGACGAATTTGTAGGAATGACCTTGATGGAGAAGATGTGTGACTGTTGATTGACTTTGAACACCAATCCACTGCTTACAGTTTACTATGTGAGCACTCAGCTCTCTTTCATCATGCCTTTGCTCTGCAATTACATACTTTATCTCTCTGAAATTATAAGTCCAATTAAACACTTTCAGGTGTTTTTATCATAACATTAAAAACTAACTAAGACACTCGCAGAATGACCATAAAATCTAGTAGATGCTTGGGTGAAAATAAGAAAAGGCAATATACCAATATAACTCAAGTTCAGAAAATTTAACCAAGAAATGATAACATGAAGTGAGAATAATTGAACTACAATTTCAAAAGACTGGAGCTTATTTCATGATCAAATATTTCTTCCACATATATCCAACAAGCCAGTTTTAATGATCATTTCCTTTGGTGTAAAATTAACCTGTAAATCTTGTTAGTATAGAATAAAGATAGTCCATGTAATTGAACTCTGATTTATATCTGGACTATGGCAAGAACTAAATAAATGCCACTCATTGTTGGTAAAAGAAAAAAGTTGCTGAGAGCTCTACATCTGGATATGCAGATAGCAGGGTGATAAGAGACACTGGACTGGGCTTGAGCATTTGAAACTCCAAAGCCCATAAAATAAATAGCATAAAGCAAATGCTTTTCCTTAAGTAGACACTATCATCCCTGGGAATATATTTGTCTGTATTTAGAATATCCCTTCCTTTCTCTTCTAAAACTATTAGTCACGATTTTATGTTGGTATTAATAAAACTATGACACCATCTTAATAAATAATACCAGAAAAATTATTTATAAATAAGGTTCAATTTATAGATACTTCAACTTGTACTTGAACAATATAACCCATGACATTATATCTACAAACTAGAAAGAAGGACATGATATGGGGAATAAGAAAGTGATCTTTTGAATTTTACTAAGACATTTTTTTTTCTGAAGAGTCTTCTGTAGCTCAAACTTCCTTTATGTCTGATAATGATCTTGAACTTCTTGCTTTCTGGCCTCAATCTCCTCAGTGCTGACATTACAGTCATGTACTACTATACTTAGTTTTATGCTCTCCTGGGATCTAACCCAGGGCTTTAAACATGCTAGGAAATTACCCTATCAACTGAGCTGTGTCCCCAGGTCTCTCTTTTTTTCTAGTCAAAGTAATAAAAAGGAAACAATTCTCTAAGATCTTTATGTTTTGTCAGCCACAATCATTGATCATGTCAGACATGAGCTGATTTCTGTTGTTTCATAGGGTCAGACTGTGACCATTTCTAACATTCATCAGCATTGGTCCCATCTGTATAAAAGAGCTTATCTTTAGAGGAGGATTGAATTCTAGGGAAAGAGAAAACTCTAGAGACAAACTGAATATCAATCTCTATATAACAGTGCCTTACTTTCCTTATTTGTAAAATTAGCATGATGGATTGATGGCAGAATATTACATTTTCTTATTTCAGCATTTAGTAGATATATAAACACTTGAACAATAGCTAGTATTATAAGAATAGCTACTGTTACTTTGTTTAATTACAGATATTACTGACTATCATTGCTTCCTTAGACTCCTTGGTTCTCAGAATTTGATTTTCGTGTATTGATATCTGTTTAGGTTAATTTTGGATATTGTTACATCTGGGCCTAACGGGTGTAAGAGAAAACTTACTTAACCCATTGGTCATTCTATGGCCAATATAATTTTTCCTATTTCTATTATTTCAGAAAAAAATTTTTTACAAGAAAAGTATCTTTAAACATATGTATATTTTAAGATTTCTTTGATCAAATATCTTGGTGATTAATTCTAGAGGACATCAGAAACAGAGTTGTAGAGCTGGAGACATGGGTAAGTGGGTAAGAACTTGATGTGCTCCCCACCTCACATTTCATTCCAAGTAGCCATATTGGGTAGTTGCCAACTACCTGTAGCTCTAGCATCAAGAGATACAACATCTCTGGCCTCTGAGAGTACCTGGAGTAATATGCTCATATTCCTACTACACACAAACACATACACACACACACACACACACACACACACACACACACATACACACAAGATTGAAAATGTTAAAAATGTCTTTAAAAACAAATAAACATGTTTTTGTACTCCATATGACTTGAAATCTCAACCATAGCTATAAAACTTTTCCAGAATAGATTTTTATATAAGCACTATGTAGAATGGAGTGTTCTACCAGCTTTACCTTGAACACTTACTGCTCTTTCTTTCTCTTATCTGAGGAATTTAGAAGTGATTCATAAACAGAAAATTCAGGAGACAGTGCCAATGATACAGAGAAACACATGGTTTTCTTGAGAGTCTGTGCTCCTAAAGGACAGAGCAGACATCATTTATCCTTGTTCTTCTAGGTGTCTTTTAGGTACAAAAGAGATAATAAACATATTTGGTAAATGAGTGAATAAGTAAATGACTAAGTGTTGACATAATTAGATCAACTTAGAAAAACGCACATGAGGCTCTACTGAAATATGTTTATTCATAAATATTCACCAAAATATTTTATGCATTCTTAATATGAAAGTAGAATTAGTACCTCACAAGACTAGAACACACTCAGTGAATCATTTGGGTGTTTGCAGGCCAATCAAGATAATATTACTTCTAATTGGTATTCCTAAAAGTGGTTAATGTTTTCCCCATGCTTGACTTGTAAGCACTCAGGTGCGAAATTCATTCTTGTCTTTAAGAACATCTTAGTAATTAGTCCCCTTCTGAATCTTGGAACCAGAGTCTCCCACTGATGGGTTAAAATGAGGGGGGAACATTTCAGCACACACAGGCATCAGCTTGTCACAATGAAGATTTATTAGATCTAGCCAGCAAAGTGATCACTAGAAGTAAATAATCAAAAGAACAAATTTCCAGGGTGTGTTCAGCAAGCCTTTCTTTTATTCAGAAAGCATAGAAAACTCCAGACTATTACAGAGCAGGGCCCAAGAGACAGGGGACAGTGCATTTGCTAGCCCAGATCTTGCTTGAAGACGTTGACCTGGAAAACACTATGACATTGGAGATCAATTTTTGTTTATAAGTGGTTTTAAACTTTGTGGCGCTCAGTTGAGGTCTTTGGGATTTGTTTCGCTGCCAGCTCAAGCTGCTGTTTGAAAAGAGCAGCACCATATGCAGCGCATGCATATTCAGTGGTGTAGTTCTTCCTGTGGGAAGGGGGGTGCCAGGGCTCAAGGCTCACAATGTGAATTTGCATCTCACTTTGAATAAATTTGCATGCAGACTTCATAAGCCTCTAATTTCAAGTATGTAAAATGAAACGAATCAATGCAATCTACTGCAATTGTTTTCCAAGGCATTAATCACATGAAATACATCCCAGCTTTCCTTAACCAATTAATTTAATCACACCCAAGGTTAGCAGAGACAGGAAAGTAATGAATAATGGTTGCCAAGTGCCTGGCCTAAAGTTGGAACTGCATATATATAATCTTCTATACTTCCTCAGTATGTCTTCCTACCAATCTTCCTATCTTTGCAGAAGGTTTATTATTTCCACTGCCTATCTCTGAATAACTACATAATAACTCAAAAGGGATCATGTGACTTAGTCTGACAAATGAAATGTGAGTGGAAGTGATATAGGTGCCATTGAAGTGGAAACTTTAAGAGCTAACACAAAGTTCAGTGCCTAATATTGTTCCCACAACATAAGAAACCTTCTTAATTAAGATTATACCATTGCTTTGGATCTAGGTGAAGACAAAGAAAACCAGAGATATATAGAGATAGAGATAGAGATATATAATCTCTGCAAGGGTTGTGCAGCAAAAGAAAAATCAATATAGATAAATATAGTCATGTGGCAGATGTTAGATCGTTCTTTATACCAGCATAGCTAAAGCAGGATAAATCATAAGGAATGCATACTTATATTTGGTTTCAAAACTTTATCAGGTTGGCTTAATGTTACCAAAACTGAGGCAGAAGAAAAAGTATTATATGATATATTTCATATTGCTAAGCAATATATGTGGTTGGGAAGACAATATTTCTGCTCAGGCCCATTATATATCTTCATGGAAAGGATTAATAAGGTATATATTATATATTTTCTATTTGAAGAGAATATATTATATATTCAATCTGTCAAGATAGGACAGACTATTTAAGTTCCTTGATACTGGCAAAATCATAAAATCTTGATTATTGAGACAGAAACAATTTTTGTCTTTATGAAACTTTGAAGCTCTTCCTATTACACAATAAAATAAAACTAAATTAAGTGCTATTTTTTACATACTATTTCTTAGTACCTTTCAAGTCACTATTATATCAAGGTGAATGAAATTAAAGTTGTTACCCAATGAATAATCAATGAAACTTTAAATCTTTAACCTGAAAAATTGAGTTTTCTCTATTTCTCAAATAAAAGTATATGAATAATTAAAAATAATGCAGTAATATACATGACAGAAATTTAGGGTACAGTTTTCTTTGAGACAATCAATCCCAATGGTTTTGTTTCTGCCCTACAATGCTGTCCTACAAATTCCAAATGTATAATAATTTGTCACTGACCCTAAGAATGCAGAAAGTCAAAAAAGAAAACATGATAATGCTTTAGTGTATCTTATTTTCATATTAGTCCCAAAAGAGAAGGACTATCAATCACAGATATGTGGTTTCTCACTTTTTTCCCTAAGCACACACAACTGGTTTATCAGTAATCTTCATATAATTAATAATTTCAAAGTTGCTTTGAATCTTCCTCAGACCTATTACAAAATTTGTTTTTTCCTTTACAGAAAGCAATAATATAGATATTTTCTAATATGTGAAATGAACCTCAAAAGAAGAAGTTAAATATTCAGTGAAAAACGGTGAGGAAAACGAAATAGAGCAATTGCTTACCAAAAGAGTGGGGATTTAATTTACATCTCCCAATAGCCCAGAAGCACACTTGTATCTCTGATCATTTTGGAGTAGGAGCTCTTCCAGCAGAGTGAGAGCTTCTGATCATCTTTAGATATGGAAGCTGTAACAGTGATGCTTCATACCAAATTTAATGATAATGAAAATTGTTTGGAAGACTCGTCATTCTAGAAACTTCAGACAAAGTGAAAAGAGAAATCACTTAAGTTTTAAAAATGGCAGGAGTCCTAATATAATAATACTTGTTAATTTATGAATGACTGGGAGTACAGCTCAGGAACATGCTGCTTATTCTTATTTAGCAGGAAAATTATTTCTTGGATTTGAGGTACTTAAATCACAGAAGGAATGGAGAAGTAGAATTGAGCTGTTTGCTATAAATGTTTCTTTAAAAAATAAATGTAGGTTCTGTTGTACAAGAATCAAGTACATTGTGTCTTTAAATGGGTAGTGCCTGAGGATCGTCCAGGAATTCTGTGATCTTACAATGTTCCTTCAAGAAATGCCAGAGCTATGCACATCAGTACTTTACCTTGGCCATTCAGTATGATTGTCCACTAGGGAAAAGCTGTTTTTGGAGGCTAAAGTTTAATTTGATGAATAAGCATATATATATATATATATATGTGTGTGTGTGTGTGTATCTTTTTTGGAAGTTAACAGTTTCTAATTTCATTCTCTTACAGTATTTCCTTCTATTGAATATTTTTTAATTAAAACTATATTACAAAGAACTTGCAAATAAACAACATGCATTGATATCATTAGACTCAGAGTCTATCCTGAGGACAGATGTTAGAACAGCCATTCTGAAACTGTGGAGCTTCTCACCAGGTTATAATTTAACTGTCAATTACATTTATATTCACTTATCCAACATATACTCAATGACAGGGGTACAACTAATAAAAAAAAGTTTTATAACTAGCTGTATCTCATTTTTTATGGCTCATGTGTCAATTACCTGTATTTTTTCTTCCTCAGATTTCTTGGTGATGTATATTTTAACTGAGATCTATACATTCTAACTAATGATATCTCACAGTCATTTCAGCATGCATTTCCCTGGTGGCTAGGGATATTTGTAAGACTCGAGGGAGTTTTAACTTACTGGAAAGACCCCCTGAATGGACCACGTGGAGACAGTAATCGATGCAAAAAGCAAGAGGATTTTTATTTATTATCCAGCATGATGGGGCTGCCATTCAGAACGACACACACTCCAGGTTGCATGGGCCTTTTATACAGTTCTCACGGCAGCCGCCATTAGGCACAATGTGATTGGCAGAACTGTATTACCTATAAACTAATTGGTTGTTAGGGGATGAGGTAGGTGGCCAAAGAACTCTGGGCCTTTCCTTGCCTCAGGGACCACCCTGTGGTCTGAGGAATATAATTTAGCCTCTCCCTTCTGGGAAAGGGAACACTTGCCCTTCTGGGAGGGGTCAGTGTTCTATGACCTTTTCAAAGCTTCTGAGTTAACCCTTTCATATTGACTACCTTTAAAAATAGTTATTGGCCATTGTATTTCTTTTTTTCTTTTTGAGAATTGTTTACTAAACTCATTAGTACATTTGTTGAATAGAAGATTTTATTTCCTTATAATGTAATTTTTCAAATTCTTTGTAAATTCTGGATATTAGCCTTTCATCTAAAGCAAGCAGATTGTCTCCTATTCTGTGGGATGTCTGTTTTTTTCTGATAGTTTTTCTGCTGTGCATAAACCTTATTTTCTTCTCTAGGGATGATCATCTTCTTCACTAGTCAGATGATCTTAGTGAAGGAGATACACTTCTTATCTTTGACTTTAGATCCTCAAATTCTACAGTTGGGCCCTTCCCCCAGCCTTGAGACCTTGTTTGTCACAGTCGCCTAGCCTGCCTAGGGTAGAGTCTTCCAACCTAGGTGGAGTCTATTTTTCTATCACATCCTCAGCTTCCTGCAAGATGAGCAGCTGAGCTTGTTTTGCTGATGAGATCCTGGCTAAATGGAAGATGGGTTTCCCCCTATATATTCCGGGTTAGGATATTAAACATTGAGCCTTGATCAGAAAGAACTTTATGTCTTGGCTAGTTATTTCTCTCGCCTGTCTGGTCTCTTTCAGCCCCAGCTCTCCTTCCAGGTTTACCCAGTTTGACCAACGCAGCTGGACAGCTATATGCAGTCATAGACTCCATAACACTCCCAGTATTAGTGTTACTCTTCATCCTAACCATGACACTGACCACTAAGACCACTGCAGAATACTCTGAAGAAGCAGACACAGCCTCCTAAGCCTGCTCTGTTCCCTGCCTTCATCACCCTCTGTACCTCTAAATCCCTCCACTGCTGCACAGGTGTTTGTGCCATTTTGTGTATTTGGGTGAAGAAGCTGAACTGGTCTTAGTACAAGGTGAAATACATGAATCTAATTTCGTCTTCTGTATGTAAAATTCATATTTGCCAACACCATTTGTCATATGTATAGGCTTTTCCTCTAGGTATGTTTTTTGCATCCTTGGTAAAAAATTAAGTGGGCATAGATTTGTCATCTTATTTCTGGCCTTCTATGCCATTACATTGGTTCACTTATTTTTACGCTATTATCAGGTTATCTTTATTACTATATGTTTCTAGTATAATTTGAGGTTGGGTACCATAATACTCCCAGTGTTAGTGTTACTCTTCAGAAGTACATTGACTATTCATGATCTTTTGGAGTTGCACATGAATACTTGATTTTTTAAAATCAGTAAAATATGACATTGGAATTTGATAATTATTTTATTAAATCTGCCGATTATCTTTGGTATGATAGTAATTTTAACAATATTAATTCTGCCAGTAGAGGAGCTTTGAAGATGTTTCCAGCATCTAGTATTTGCATTGATTGACCATTTCAGCACCTTGGAGTTTTCATTGTAGAGGTTGTTCTCCTTTTGGTTAGTTATATTCCTAAATACTTAAATTTTGGTATTATTTTGAGTGGTATATATTTCCTAACTTCTTTCTTAGACTGTACATAGTTGGTGCATAGAGCAAGGATATATTTTTGTCTTAGATTCTAGGGTTTTAGTTGCCATAGGAGTTTTTCAGGTACAGAAAATATTAATCAGGAATTTTGAACACCTTGAATGTTGAATAAATACAATATTACTCATTCTCTAGGTGTTTGGAATTTTTCCTGTTCTTAATGCCTTTCAAGTTCCTTTTGTAGCTTTGTAGTCAATTGGTGGTAATTTTCCACTGATTTTCAGTGAGCCTTTGGATATAACCAATAATTTCAATGTCACCATAATTTAACCACTCTTAATATGCCCGTTTCTTGGAACACAAACTTTTATTGCTATAATAAGTCTCACATTATTTATAAGTAATGGAGTACCATAAATACTGACCTTCATGGCCAGTACAGTTTTTTTTTTTTTTTAGTCGGGTATTTTGTTGTTGTTCTGGTTGAGGGAAAATTTCAACTCTTTGTAAATTTTGTTGCTAAACTAAAGCCTTTAAAGATGTCTGGGGAATTTAGAAAGATATGTGTTGCAAAGTCATAAATGTGACAATGTGGTGCCTACCAGAAGCACAGTGAAACCCTATTGTAACCCTCATGTTATATAGTATGAATAACCCTTGTCATGTTTTGCCCTGAGGTATGAGAGCTGCGTACAGCTGACCTGAAGATAGAATGTTGAGTTCCAGGGAGGCACAGTTCTTACCGAGAGGTTGAGCAAAACCCATGACATTTTAAAGAGGTACTACTTTACTTTTATTTCTGTGAAACAAGAGAGGTTATTGTTACCACTGACAAAAGAAAAATAAAAGATATTAAATAGAATAAGCAAAAAAAGCTAGCTTTGGTACTAGGACTACATAAAAATGAATCTATCATGAGTGCTAAGACGGTTTCTCTTCAACAGGTGCTAGACAGTTTTCTTAAGAAAGGTAAACATTTGTTCTATAGTTAGAATGTTGGGAAGAAGCAGAGTTAGACACAGATGCTTACATTGAAGAGGTTTGGGTGAAGTGATTATTTATATTAGAGTGAAAATGTTGAAAAGATTGGCTTAAGTTTAGATTTCAGAGATCTTAAGTGGAAAGTTCTTTCTCCTTCTATATATCACGGACAGATAAAATGCAGGTATCAATCCATAAGAGGCAGACCTATGGAGGAGGGAGGAACAAAATATCCCTAGAAGCACAGCATAGAGAAAAGAGGGAGCAAGGAGAATATCCCACAGCTTCCCTGACCTCACACCCTAAAACTCCTGCATTTCTCTGGCTCAATCCAGTCAGAAAATGCAAGGAGTGGCCTCCAATTTCAGGCAGAGTGTAGATCACATGGAGGTGAGAAGGCAAGGAGGAAGATCAAATGCATCAACATTCATGTGCGCCATTCCTTCTTTTCTTTTAATTTTCAAAATGTCTGCATTTGATTTCAGACATCAGATCTGTATGTATGTGCAGGCAAAGTGCAATGAAAAATATGACCCTACCTTTGCCAGTAGTATGGGCAGACACATATGTTTTTAGATTTATCTAAAAACTTTGCCTAAAATTGTTAACCTTTTCTTTTGCATGCCAGTATACCATGAATTCCTATTTCTCATTTCATAATTGTTTCTTATAACTTAGTCTTGCTTATCCAAATTTATACTTTACCTCTTTAGATATACTGACCATCAATAACATTATAAATGAACTCCATGATGCTTGACGTTTTTAATGGTCACCCATTTGGAATCCATATCAAGCACAATCCAGGGAAACAAGAAATCTTTGGTAGCAAAGGAGATCTTATCAGTTTTGATAGTATAACATGGTTACGTATAGGCCAGGTATTTGTTGGCATCATCTCATGAGATTTCTCTAGCAAATGTGACTTTACCAAATGTGCTTTGTCCATGTGGAAAAAGAGTGCAGGTAAAGATTCAAGTCAATAGACAAAGCATCTTTCACAGCATACAACTATGGTACCCATGAATGACCACTCCACCTTTGATGAAAGAGAAGAGAGAAGATTTAGAAGTGGTAAATGTAGTAAAAAATTCTCCAACATCTTATTGGAAAGAAAAAACAAACAAACAAAACAGGGCCCATGGCTCTAGAGCCGCTCCAACTTTCAGGTGTCAGTAAATATGTAGTGAGTACTTTGGTAGTAACTGGTGAGAAAAAGATGTTTAACCATGTATGTAGCATACCAGTTTTTTGTCAGTTTGATAGTCATATAGGCTTCTATAAGAACTGTTTTTACCTCTTTGTTGCTAGGAAACCATGTAAATGTTATTTTTATCTGTTTTTAAAAACTCAGTATCTTCATTCAAAAAGTAGAAATAATAGTTACCATTTACAGATTGAACAAAGTAATAAAACAGTATGCGTAAAATATTAAGTATATAACATAGGACCAGGAGATAATAATTTCATACTTTAAAAGTTCTGACCACATTTGCTTTCTTAAGTGTATAATTTATATGGACATAAAGAGCATCCAACTACTGTCCCACAGGTACAGAAGAAACTAATTATAATTATCATCTCTCTTCCTATCTTTATCATTTTGAAGTTCCCCTTCATTTTTATCAAATATATACTTTAAAAATAATTAAAAGGGAGAAATATGGCCAATAAAACAAAAAGAAAAAAATTGCACTCACACTGCCTGTCAGGGATTTCAATTCTTAGTGGAAATGAAAAAAGAAATCTAGAAAGAAGTAAGGGAAAAGAGACAGTATATGTACACACACACACACACACACACACAGAGGGAGTGAGAGATATATCTGTCTATCTATCTATGTATCTATCTATACATATACATTATATATGCCTTTCATTCCAGAAATATATATTCTGTAAACATGTCATCTTATAAGTCAAAATGAGGACAAGAATAAGTGCTATTATAGCAATTTTCAGTCTGTTTGCTATTTTGATTCCTGTGAACGTGTTGAGGAATGACAACTGCTTCTTGAAATGGCATGTATTTATGTACTGATAAATAAATCAGCCAGTTGATCTTGGGAGCTTAAAAACCAGCAGGTCTATTAAAGCAGCCACAGTATAAGTTGTGAGTCTTCCTGCTGCCACCTTCATAGTAAGGACAGACTGTGATCATCATCTGGTCACATCAGCTGTGTATTTGTTCCTTACAGCTACTGTAACAAATTGCCACTTTTAAAAATGGACATATTTATCACATCTATTCATGAGATGAGGTTGGTTTTAATTTTCATGATTAAAGATAGTGACAAAATAAACATAGGACTATGATTTGCTCTCTGGCATGATTATTTCACTTGTTTTGGTTGTATATCTTACAGTGCAAGACTGTTAAACAGTAGACCTGTTTCTAGGTTTTAACTGTGGCTCTTGTTTTTTCTGAGATCAGATCTTATTGCATAAGGTGGCATAGATTAAAAGTTTCAATCTTATTGCCTTTGGTTTCTGAGTGTGAAGACTATAAACTGATACTCAGTTTATAATCTAGTTGCAACTTGAAGTAAACAGGCATTGAGATCCCAATATCTGACAAAATAGCCTTCAAACTAAAACTAATCATAAGATTCAAAGAGAGACACTTCATTCTCTTCAAGGAAGCAGTAAACAAAGACACCATTACTATCCAAAATATGTATGTTCCAAATTCTGGTACACCTTTTCTGATAAAAAATGAAAGATAAAAATGCAATATTAGAATGAAAGGCATAAATTATTATTAACTCACTAATTATAAGTGATTTAATTATCACACTTTTCAATATACAGGTTATTTGAACAAAAAATAAATATAAAAACATCAGAATAAATAATATCATATATCAATGACCAGCATTACACAATAATCTGAGGAGTACAGTAGTATTACATATTGTTTAGTAGTAAAAAACAATGCTCTAATTGGACTTAAGACCTGCTCAACAATATACAAATAATGTATTTTCCTGAAAACCTATGCAGATACCAAGTGAAATCATGGATATTGGAGAACATACAACCATCACTTCAGTAAGCCAGCACAATCCCTAATAACATCCCAAATATGTACAATAATACCCACAGGCAAGTGTAGCTCTTACCTCTCATCAGCATATAAGGAACATTTTAGAAAACCAAAACTGATCAAATTGCAGAGGAGTATGGTGTGCAGTCCCAAATAAGCAACACAGCTCCTGCATTTAAGGTTCAGGGATCATTGTAAAAGATGTAAAGGAAACATTATGAGAGCCAAAGAAAGAATGTTTGTTGTTAGATTGTGTCTCCTAGGACTCTAAGAGAAGTAACACACATGAAATTTCACAAACATGGCTACATAAGCAAGACCAGAGCAAGGACAACATGAATGGATATGCTAATGTAGAAAGGGAAAAGTTCAGGAGGTCTCAACCTTAAAGAAAACAAAACAAAACAAAACTATAGATGCGTATGGAATGTGGAAAGCAGGAGAAATAATTTTCCACATTAATGTATTCCAGTTGGTTATGCAATACTAGTTAGTCCTGAAAGCATATATATACAATAATATTACAAAGACTGAGCAGACTATATTTTAAAATTTAGAAAATAAAATCCACAGAATATTATAGCTAAAACATTAAGTAAACAAAAAAGTGAAAGAATATTGAAAGCTACAAGAGATAAAACATAAATTACATATAAAGGAAAACTGATGAAAATAACAGCTGATTTCTCAGTGGATACCTTGAAAGCCTGATGAGCCTAGAGCAAATCATTTTGTATCCTAAAAGACCATGACAGCCAAAATAGAGTAATACGGTGAGCAAAGCTATCAACCAGAGTTGTAAGAGAAATAAATTTCCATGATATAAACAACCTAAAATATTTCTATTCAACAAATTCAACCTAAAAACAATTACAGAAAACAACATTTCAAACTGAGAGGAATGAGCGTAGTCAATTGAGTGTAGAAATGAGTAAAGAACGATAATTCCTAAAACAAAAGTACCTCTTAGATTGCAAACAACAAAATAGTCAATGATCCAATGTCAGAAATTTGAACATTCTATTCAATAATAGCTATAAATATTAGTATCATTAATTATCAATGAAAATACACAGACTGACAGACTGAATTAAGAAACAAAAATTCATCTATGGAATGTCTACCAGAAACACATATAACAATTAACAATTAGCATTGCTGTAGAGTAAAAGGATGGACAAAAGTATACCAGCAAATGGGAACAAGAAGCAAGTATTCATTTCTATCTTAATATTTGACAAAATAGACTTCAAAATAAAAAGTAAATATAAAAGGGAACACTTTGGTCTATGAATAAACTTATTCATTTAACCAAATTCTATTCTGAAGAACAATGACCAATTTCAATATACTACTTTCTCTAATAGACATGTCTGATAAATCAAGACAAATATATCCAAATTAAATGAAGTCATATATCAAATGCACTTAGCAAATATCTATAGAAAGTTCCCTCTAAAGACCAGAGAATATACACTCAATACAGAAGCATATGGATACTTCACTAAAACACACCATATTCAAGAGCACAAACAAATTTATATTTCACAATGATTAGAATAAATCTATGTATTTTATCTGAACATAATGTAATAAAATGTAAAATTGATAGCAAATAAATTTCTAATAAATACACAATCTCACAATCTTGTGGAGATAAAATTACTCAATGCTGAATGTTGAATGGGGAAAGAAAGAAAGGAAGAAAGAAAGAAAGGAAAGAAAGAAAAAAGGAAAGAAACAAAGAAAAAGGAAAGAAACAAAGAAAAAAGGAAAGAAAGAAACAAAGAAAAAAGGAAAGAAAGAAAGATATTTAGTTTTTTTTTTAAATCCCCAGAAATACATGAGAATGAATGCAGCAAAATAAATCCATTGGGGACAAATTTAAAACAACCTTCTGAGAGAAATATACAGAGTTAAGTGCATACATTAAAAATCAGAAAGAATAAAAATAAGTAGCTTAATGATACAACTCAAAATTTTGTGAAAACTAGAACAAACCAAATCCAGACCTATTTGATGGACAGAAATATTTAAAAACAAAGTAGAAATTAAATGAAGCAGGAATAAAGAAAGCATAAATTATCAACAAATTTAAGAGTTTGTTCTTGAGAAAGCAAAAACAGAAAAAGGAAAACAAATAAATACACAAGAGGAAGTAATACAATTTAAAAGAATTCAAAATGAATAGCAAAAATTTTTAATAGATATCAAAGAAATTTTGAATATTAAGGGGAATGCAAGTCAGGAAATTGGTGGGGGGGAATGAGCAGGGGGAGTGGGGCTGGTTAGGGGGTTTTGGGAGGGATAAATTGGCAAGGGGATACCATTTGAAATGCAAATAAAGCAAATATCTAATAATAACAATAAAAAAGAAATGTAAATAAAGCAAATATCTAATTAAAAAATAGATGATTACCCCCCACACATACACAAAAGAAAATACTCTAAAAACCTGTACTTCACTAAGTTTGAAAATTTCAAAAAATGCATGAATTTTTGGATTCAGCTTAATGACTAAAATTATATCAAGGACTCAACACACTAAACAGATCAATATCAAACAAGGAGATTAAAATAGTAATTAATATTTTGTGAATAAAATGAGTTCAGAGCCAGATGAATTCACAACAGAATTTGTCCAGACTTCTAAAGACCTGTAGTCAATCCTTAAACCATTGAAAAATAAAATGAAAGAAAGAAAGAAAGACAGAAAAGAATTCCCAAACTCCTTCTTTGCAGCCAGTATCACACTAATAGAAAAAAATAACGAAATGCCACCACAACAGAGAGAGAGAGAGAGAGAGAGAGAGAGAGAGAGAGAGAGAGAGAGAGAGAGAGAGAGAGAGAGACAACAGGCTAATATTCCTAATGAATATAGATTCCAAAAAGCTCAATATTGCAGACAAAATACTGACATACATTCAAAAAATAAACAACATGAATAAAGTGGTTTTATGTATGAAACTCAGGAGTGCTTCAATAAAAAGTAGAAATGGATAAAAGACAAAAATTGCATGACCATCTCAATAGACACAGTAAATATCTTTGACAAAATCCAACATGCCTTTTTCATAAAAGTTCTAGAAAATATAGGACTTAAGAGGACATATCCCTGCACAGTAAAAGCTATATATGAGAAGCACATACCCCAATATTATCCTAAATGGAGAAAATCTTAAAGCAATTCCACTGAAATTCTGGAGGAAACAGGGTTGTCCACTATCTCCATTCCATTTAAATACTGTGCTTAGAGTACTAGAAATGACAAATTTAAAAAGAAAAAGAACTTTTCAGGATACAGAATCTGCTTGCAAAAATAAATTGTTTTTCTGTATACCAATGTTCAAAGAAAGAGCATATGGACACACTCCTATTCTCAATTGTCTCAAAGAAACTGAAACTTCTTGAAATAAACATAACCAAGGAAGTAAAAGACCTGTACAATAAAAACTTCAGACCTGTGAAGAAAATGTAGAGAAATACACTGGTAAGTGTAGACAGCCCTTACTCGTGGAATTTTAGAACTATTATTGTGAAAGTAACTGTTTCACCAAAAACTATTTACTGATTCAATGACATGCTGATAAGAGTCACCAATCTCATTTTTCAAAGAAATAAAAAAAGAAAATACTATCTCAAAATTTATAAGAAACCACAAAAACTCCCAGATAACCATATCAATGCTAAGTAAGAACAATGTTAAAGGAATTACTATTTTAGGTCTGAAGAAATATTATAGTAATTAAAACAATGTGGTCCTTGTAGAAAACAGACACATAAAACAATGGAACAAAATTGAAGGCCCAAACATGAACACATTTAACTACAGACTCTTAAGGTTTGACAAAGATGCCAAAAACCTTAAGCTGAAGAAAATAAAGCATCTTCAACAAATCATACTGGAAAAAGTAAATTATAAACCAATGAAATTAGACTCTTATAAATCACTCTGCACAAAACTAAGTCCATGTGGGTCAAAGATCTCCATATGAACCCTAAAACACTAAAACTGTTTGAAGAAAATCTAGGTAGTACCTTACATTATATAATGAAGGACTTTCTGAGTAGAATGCCATTTGCCCAAGAACAAAGAACATTTGACAAGTGAGATTTCATAAAACCAAAGAAGTTTTGTATAGCTAAGGAAACCGGCCAAAAGGAATCTCACAGAATGGGTAAGAGCTTTGCCAGATATCCATCTGAATATGAATTAATAGTCAAATTATAGAAGATGTCAAAAAACAATGAATCAATGACACAATAATCCTATTCAAAGCTGTGCCAACCTAAATGAAGAGTACATAAAAGAAGAAATACAATATCTAAGAAATATCTAAAAAATTGTATCATTCCTAGCAAATAGAAAATTAAAAATTGAAGCAACTTTGAGATTTCATTTTACCCCTGTTAGAATGGCAAAATTTAACAAAACAACTACCAACAATTGTAAGCTAGGGTATAGGGATAAAAGAATCCTCATTTCGTGATTGTGGAGTTGCAAACATCTCTAGCTGCTTTGAAAGTATGTATAGAAAAATTCTACAAAGCTAAAAGTAAATCTAACTTACAAAGCAGTTGTACTACTTCTTTTCATATTCTGCAAAGGTGTGGCATTCTCAGCCACAGATACTTGTTCAGCTATGTGTATTACTGCTTTATAGTAGCTAAGAACCTGGAAATACCAAATGTCCATTAAGTGATTAATTTGATTAAAAAAAAATGGTACAACAGAACAATGGTATATTATTCAGCTTTAAAGAAAAAATGAAATAAACACTGCATATAAATGGATAGAACTAGAAAAGATACTGAGTTAGGTAACTTTGACCCAAAAACACAAATACTGTATATACCCTCTCATCTATTATACTTAGCTCCAAATCTGTAACAGGATAGTTGATCACAAGACTGTGTTATTTACTTGAAAAACCTGATTCTCCTACCACAGAGTGGTTTACCTTAGCCATGCTTTTAATCCAAGAGCTTTCTGTTTATTGTAAACAGAATTAAATAAGTCAACCATTGGTCAAGAGGTGGAAAATGGAACCAGTTGACAGGGAGTGAACATAGGGAAAAACAATAGAGAGGAAGTCAGAACAGATAGATGCATAGGAAGAAGAAAAGGACATTCTGTCTGAAATTTTTTGAGATGGTATGGGTGAAAAGAGCTTCCTTTTGGACCATCAATTGAGGAGAGAGGTCAGCAGGTTGTTTTTTCTGCCTCTCTAAGAAGTAGGCTTTTCCCCAAGCATCTGGTTCCAGACTCTTTATTGGTAAAATTAAACCTTTGACATTTTGATAAAAACAATACAAATCTTCAAATGTGAGTACATATTTTTCAGTAACTAGAAATAAGGAAAATTTTAAAGGAACCATTGCCAGGTCTGGAAGATGTGGGGAAGCAATAAAAGAGGAATATCAGGGTATACTCTCTGGTTTTGTGTCAACTTGACTACAGCTGGAGTTATTACAGAGAAAGGAGCTTCAGGTGAGGAAATGCCTCCATGAGATGTAACTGTAAGGCCTTGTCTCAATTAGTGATCAAGTGGGGACGGCCCCTTGTGGGTGGTGCCATCTTTGGGCTGGTAGTCTTGGGTTCTATAAGAAAGCAAGCTGAGCAAGCCAGGGGAAGCAAGCCAGTAAGCAACATCCCACCGTGGCCTCTGCATCAGCTCCTGCTTCCTGACCTGCTTGAGTTCCAGTCTTTACTTCCTTTAGTGATGAACAGCAAGGTGAAATGTAAGCTGAATAAACCCTTTCCTCCCCAACTTGCTTCTTGGTCATGATGTTTGTGCAGGAATAGAAACCCTGACTTAGACACAGGGTAAACGTGATCTTAAAAATGGATGGTGCTGTAATTGGGGGGGGCGGGGGGAAGAAGAATGGGAGGGCAGAGAGACACCAAGGGAGAGAGACAGAGAGACAGAGACAGAGATGAATATAGAAGAAGGATGGAGGACAGTCAAATACTAGTGAGAAAGTCAGAAAACACCATTAAAAATCATAGTGCTAATGATCTATATAAAATACCTATAATTCACATGTCTATGCATAAATGTACATATGTAGTTTAATGAAAATTTCTCGTATGTAATGACAATATTCCCTGCAAAAGCCAGACTATTTAAACAAAAGCCTCAATAAAGAGACTCTATTTTGATTTGTTGATCAGTGTTGTACAAACATTATAGACTTTAACTATTGTCCTTGTTTGACCCCATGAAGTGGAAATTAATTCCTATATTGGAATATAACATCTACTTCAGACACAGGGGCAAATTCCCCCGACTGGAACTGACTTGAAGCCTCTTCTCTGAGTACTAACTTGCTTCTTAGCTGAAGAAGCCTTGCAACCTTTCATATATTATGAGTTATATATTCTCATACATAAGATGTATGTGGATCATTTAGCAAAATCTTGCTGGATTATTTTTTGTTACAGGCTTGCTGAGATACAAGCAGAGTTGGCCAAGTACACTATTTTGTTAAGAACTTTAAAGGAAAAAAAATTTCATCTATTCATTTTGAAGTAATTAAGGAACAAAATATAGTACCTCAAACTCCATAGAAGTAAAGTAGCCCATAAACAACAGATTGGGAACAAAAGCTTTAATACATTTCACACTTCACCTTCCAGCTATCAACTACCCCAGCAGGGTACCAATGAAAACTTGCTGGTTGACAGACTGAAACAAATAATATATGATATGTGCTATTATACCCTGGTAATTCAGTACAAAATATATTAATTTTAGGACGAAGGGGGTAGGAAGATAACAGAGATTGTTCACAGACTTAGAAAATTGTCTGTCAACTGCCAAAGAAAAGTCTCTCATGGACCCATCTCCATGACAATAGTACATCTCATTGCAATGCCAAATATGTAATTTGATAAAGTCTTCAAGAAGTGAGGTACCAAGCTGTTGCTTCATTTACCACCTCCCAAACTTAAAAACTCAAGGCAAATTACCAAGCTTTCTTTTTGGAGACACTCTTTGGTTGATCCTTTGCCTCCAATTTGATCCTGATAAAGAAGTGTGAATGATAAATTAGGATGATAATTCCGTCCAAACTCTCAGCAAAATGATTATATAGATATTTTGGGTTATTTCTTATTCCTTATTAAGATAAGTAAATTGTTGAGAATTCTCTGTTTAGGTCTGTACCCCATTTTTACAATTGGATTATTTAGATTGTTGATATCTAATTTCTTGACATCCTTATACATTTTATATATTAGCCCTCTGTCAGATGTAGGGTTGGTGGAGATCCTTTACCAATCTATAAAATGCCATTTTGTCCTATTGATAGTGTCCTTTGCCTTATAGAAGTTTTTCAGTTTCATGAGATACCATTTATCAATTGTTGATCTTAGAGCCTGACCTGTTGGTGTACTGTTCAGGAAGTTTCCTCCTGTTCTGATGTATTCAAGGCTGTGCCTTCCCCTCCTAGCCCTTGAGTGGGAATTTGAGACCTTTGTTAGCCACAATCATTCCCACCTAGGGTGGAGCTCTCGAACCAAAGTGAAGTTCATTGATCCTCCAGATCTACAAATTTCTGAACTAAGCAGGTGACCCACCCAGTCCCCTGAGCAGTGGAACCAATGCCCACTGAACAGTCAGATAAGTTCTCCTGAACAGACCTTGGAATTTGAGGGAGGGAGTCTCACCTAAAACTTTAAATTCTAAGTCCTCCATTAAACCTTGGGACCTTGATCAGGAAATGTTGTCTTGGTCTCGTTCTTCTCTCACCACCTTCCCATACAGCCCCAGCTTCAACTTCCAGGTAACCCATTCATTGTTCTACACATTTTGTAAACATTCTAACAAATACCATGACTTCAAAATGAAAACAAATCTAGGAAATCTGACAGGCTCTGAGAGGTTGTTTAAGTTTTGAACACAGTGGAGGTGGTAGTTTTGATAGATACTGAAATAGAACTTCTACTGTTTTTCTCAATTAGATGAACTTATACTTTTAAAAGTTATTTTAGTTTGGCCTGATTTCTAATAAATTAGGATCCTATGGCAAAATCCTTATCTTTATGTTTCTGTGATGTCCCACTCCCTTCTATATGTCTGCTCATTTGCTTATGATTTTATTTTCCTATCCTAGTGTCTACCCTCCTAGGAGTGTCATTTTGACTCAGTTCCAATCCTGGACTTGGTAAGCAGACTTGCTGCCCTCCTTTAAAGTTTACAGTTGGAACATGTTTCTACTTCATTGCCTAATTCATTTGCCTATAACTTTCCTCTCCACAAAATCGACTCTATATTCAATCCTCAATGTTTAATACTTCATGTTACATATACTATATATTAATTAAACCTTGTCTAAATAAAAATTAAACATGCATCAAATTAGAACAATTTTTAGCCCACTTTTTTATTCTCATTTCAAGTGATTTCTCATCTTTTGTGTTCTATGTTAACCAACTGAATTCTTTTTCCATATAAAATCCTTTCAATGTGGAAGAATTAGCCCTGTATTATGGTATGAATATGATTATGATTTATCAGCAGTAATACTCTGTTGAATTTTGATTCTTCAATGTAAATCTACTAAGAAGTTTGGGAAATATAAGAAGTACTTGGGTCATTGTGGTAGAGTATACATAAATTAATTGATGTCTTTTAAGGATGAATTCTCACTGTCATGGAATATAAGCTAGTTATCAGGAGAGCATATTCTAAAGCACTGTCTTAGTCTTATTTTAATTTCTGCTGCAATGATAAAACACTGACAAAATCCAGGTTAGCTAACACAGGGTTTATTCTGCTTATGGCTCTAAGTAACAGATCACCACTGAGGGAACAGTAAGGTAGGAAATTGAGGCAGGTAACATCATATTCATAGACACCAACAGAAAAATTTGTGCATACGTCCTTGATGCTTGTTTGCTAGGTAAAGAGCTTTATTTATTCACTCTTATACAGGATAAAACCTTCTTAAGTAATGGTACCACTCAGAGAGGGCTGGGGCTCATGTATCAGTGAATTATGGAAATAATACCTGCAAACATATCTATATTCCAAGCAAATATAGACAGCCTCTTACTGAGTCCAATGTGTGTTGTTAGAGCAATAGTCAAACTATAAGACAGCTGACTTCATTCAAAAAATCAATTTCTTTTCCTTTCCAGAGAACCAAATAACATTATTAAAAAGTGGGGTATAGAGCTAAACAAAGAATTTTCAACTGAGGAATATTGAATAGCTGAGAAGCACCTAAAGAAATGTTCAATATCCTTAGTCATCAGGGAAATGCAAATCAAAACAACCATGAGATTTTACCTCACACCAGTCAGAATGGCTAAGATCAAAAACTCAGCAGACAGCAGGTGCTGGTGTGGTTTTGGAGAAAGAGGAACACTTCTTCACTGCTGGTGGGATTGCAAGCTGCTACAACCACTCTGGAAATCAGTTTGGCGGTTCCTCAGAATATTGGGCATAATGCTACTGGTAGACCCTGCTATACCTCTCCTGGGCATATGCCTAGAGGATTCTCCTGCATATAATAAGGACACATGCTCCACTATGTTCATAGTAGCCTTATTTATGATAGCCAGAAGCTGGTAAGAACCCAGATGCCCCTCAATGGAGGAATGGATACAGAAAATGTGGTACATTTACACAATGGAATACTACTCAGCTATTAAAAACAATGAATTCATGAAATTCATAGGCAAATGGAGCTAGAAAATATCATCCTGAGTGAGGTAACCCAATCAGTAAAGAACACACATGGTATGCACTCATTGATAAATGGATATTAATTATCCCAGAAGCTTGGAATACCCAAGATAATAATTCACAGACCAAGTGAAGCTCAAGAAAGAAGAACAAAGTACGGATGCTCTGGTCCTTCTTAGAAGGAGAAACAAAATACCCACAGGAGGAGATACAGAGACAAAGTGTGCAGCAGAGACTGAGGGAAAGACTATCCAGAGACTGCCCTACCCAAGGGATCCATCCCATATACAGTTTACAAAACCCAGACATTATTGTGGATGCCAACAAGTGCTTGCTGAGAGGAGTCTGGTATAGCTGTCACCTGAGAGACTCTGCCACTGCATGACAAATACAGAGGGGGACACTCTCAGCCAACCATTGAATTGAGCACAGGGTCCCCAGTGGAGGAGCTAGAGAAAGGACCCAAGGAGCTGAATGGGTTTGCAGCTCCATAAGAGGAACAATGATATGAACCACTCAGTACCCCCATAGCTCCCAGAGACTATACCACTAACCAAAGAGTACACATGGATGGAATCATGGCTCCAGATGCATATGCAGCAGATGGCCTTGTTGGACATCAAAGGGAGGAGGGGCCTTTATTCCTGAGAAGGCTAGATGCCCCACAATAGGGGAATGCCAGGACAGGGAAGTGGAAGTGGTTGAATTGGTAAGCAGGGGCAGGGGGATGGTTTAGGGAATTTGGGGGAGAAACCAGGAAAGTGGACAACAATTGAAATGTAAACAGGGGGAGGGAAGAGGCCTTATGAGACTTTTGGGTAAGGGGAACCGGGAAAGGGGAAATCATTTGGAATGTAAATAAAGAATATTGAAAATTTAAAAAAAGAAATGTAAATAAAGAATATATTTAATTAAAAAAAGAAATAAGCATTAAACTTTTTGGATGTGTTCATTTTATTTTATGTGTATGAATACACTCACACACACACACACACACACACACACACACACACACATATATATATGTATATATCAGGCATCTAACTTTAAAGGAAATGTGGCAGAGCTATCTTGGATTAGTAAACATTTATCCTATCAGCAGATTTAAAAATTTCTATTATGACTGTGTATGAGTGGCTTTAGGACCTACAAAAGGTGAGATATGGTAAACAGGACACATAGGAAAGATGCTTCTGCCCATCTTTCTAAATGTGATGTGTCAACCAGTTTTGGTACATAGGATAATGATAAGAGGTAAAAATCTATTTGGTCTGTACAAAGGACTCTTAGGCAATAAAGCATCCATCAGTGCCAACCTGCCAGACCCAGGACTGGACCACCAATCAAAGAGTACGCATGGTGGGACCCATGGCTCCAGCCACATATGTGGCAGTGGATGGCCTTGTTGGATGTCAGTGGGAGGAGAGGCCCTTGGTCCTGTGGAGGGTCACTGCCCCAGTGTAGAGGATTGCCAGGGCATGAAGGTGGGAGTGGGTGGGTGGGTAGGGGAGTGCCCTCATAGAAGCAGGGAGAGGAGGGATGGGATAGGGGATTTCTGGGGGTGAGGACCAGGAAAGGGGATAACATTTTTAATGTAAATAAAGAAAATAATCAATTTTTAAAAACTTAAAAATACTATATTTACAATTGCACAAGGCAAAAACTAAAGAGCATATTCATACAGACAATAAACAGTAGAAATGGTGACAAAATATAAGAGGATTAATGGTGAGAAGCAGGTCTTGTAGACAAAAAAAGAATTTTTGAGACAAATTTGAAGAACTATTAGAAATTTTTTAGACAGTCTAATTCTGTAGTTCTGGAATAAGCTAAGGACCTACCCACCTCTTTTACAAGCTTCCAGATGAAATGTTTTTGTCAAACATACATGTTTTACATAGGATGGAAGAATGTAGAATATCTTAACCCAATCACAGTGAAGATAATTTATGTTATATAATTTTTATATATAATTAAATAGTTGTTTTTATTTATTAAAATAGCATGCTTTTATTCCTATGGCATTCATAGTATCAAATCTACTGAGAGGAAAAGGCACCAAGATAGCCTAACTGATTTGATGAGTATATAGGAGACTCTCAGGACAATACATTTTTATTAAGGATAATGAATATTTGAGCAAACATAAAAATACAGATATAATCAGATACAGCTTGTACAAAAGATAGAATTGTCATGTAAGCCTACTAGATCAATCAAACAACAAATAACATTAACAAAAGATATGTCCAGAAGTGAAGTTAAGTTAAAATAGTGATAAAATTAATCATGGCTGTTTTCTTAAGTCTGTATTAATCTTAGTCGACTATTGTGTGACATCTGCAGCTTACTTACTTTTACATTCATTACTGAAGGAATGAAGGAATAAATCCAGGGTGTCCCATTTGGCTATTATATTTTTATGATATTTTAAAATTTATTTATTCCCTGTACATTACAATCACAGCCTCCCTCCTTCCTGTCATCCCAGTCCCACCTTCCCTTACTCATTCCCCCATTATTTTCTCAGCTTCTCCTCAAAGAAAATGAAGCCTCCCATGGGCACCAGCCCTGATACATAAAGGTGCAGCAGGACTAAATGCATCCTCTCCCACTGAGGCCAGAGAAGGCAACCCAGCTAGGGGAAGGTGATCCAAATGTAGACAATAGGGTCAGAAACAGCTCTTGCCTCAAAGGGGACCCACAGGAAGGTGAAGCCGCTTATATGCTACAAATAGAGAGGGAACCTAAGTCCAGACCCTGCATGCTCTTTGGTTGCTGGTTCAGCCTCTCTGGGCTCTCATAAGCCCAAGTTCGTTGACTCTGTAGTTATTCTTGTCCTCAACTGCTCAGGCTTCCTCAGTCTTTCCACCAACTCTTCCACAAGTCTCCCACAAGACACAAGGTTGTGTGTCTGTATCTCTTTTACTCAGCTGTAGGATAAAGCCTCACAAGAGACAGTTATGCTAGTCTGCAATTATAGCAGAGTGTCATTAATAGTGTTAGAGGCTGATCCTCTCCCATTGGGTAGGTCTCTAGTTGGGCCATTGTTGGATATTCCCTCAATCTTTGATCTATTTTTATCCCTGCACATCTTATAGGCAGGACATATTTTGGGTTTAAGATTTTGTGGATGAATTGGTGTAGCTCTCTCTCCACTAGAATTACTTCTTGGCTCCAGGAAGCCCACATCAGTCTACATATCCCCAGTTGCTAGGAGTCTCAGCTATATTTACCCTCATAGATTCCTGGGAACCACCTCCATCCTATGTCTCTGGTTCAATTTAGAGATGCCCTCCCATTTTCCTTCTCTTTCACAGCCCTCTACCAGTCCTTTCCCTTACCTCCTGCATTTTCCACATACTAACTCCACCCTGTTACCTTACCCACACCCTCAACTCACCCAGGTCCCTCCACCTCCAATGCCTCTTTTATATCCCCTTCTTAGTGAGATTCAAGCATCCTCCCTTGGGCCCTCCCTGTTACTTTTCTTCTTTGGGTCTGTGGATTGTCAAATGTGTATCCTATATTTGTGGCTAATATGCATGTTTAAGTGAGTACATACCGCATGACTTTCTAGGTCTGGGTTACCTCCCTCGGGATGATATTTTCTAGTTCCATCCATTTGCTTGCAAATTATTTTTAATAGCTAAGTAGTATTCCATTTTATAAATGTGCCACATTTTTTTTATCCATTCTTCAGTTGACAGACATCTAATTTTTCAGTTTCTATTACAAATAAAGCTGCTATGAACATAGTTGAACAAGTGGTGGAACATCTTTTGGCTATATTCCCAGGAGTAGTATAGCTGGGTCTTAAGGTAGAACTATTCACAATTTTCTGAGAAACTTCCAAATTGATTTCCAAAGTAGTTGTACAAATTTTCACTCCCACCAGCAATCAAGGAGTGTTCCCCTTGCTCTGCAGATTCGCCAGCATGAGCTGCCACTTGAGTTTTTGGGCTTAGGTATTCTAAAAGGTGCAAGGTTTTTCATTTACATTTGTCCGATCATTGCACAGTATTGGCATAAAACAGACAGATTGATCAATGGAATGGGGTCAAAGATCCAGAAATAAACCCACATGCCTAGGGACACTTGATTCTTGACAAAGATGCCAAACCATAAAATGGGAAAAATGTATTTTTAACAAATAGTAATGGTATACCTGAATATCTGCATGTAGAAGAATGCAAACAGAATCTGTATTTATCACCCTACACAAAACTCAATTCTGAGTGGATTAAAGACTTCTACATAAAATCAGACATACTAAATCTAATAGAAGAGAACGTGGGGAACTGCCTTGAACTCATTAATACAGGAGACAAATTCTTGAAGAGAACACCAATAGCTCAGGTTCTGAGATCAACTATTAATAAATGAGACCTCATGAAACTTAAAAAGCTTCTGTAAGTCAAAGCACACCATCAGTAAGGCAAAATGGCAGACCACAAAATGTGAAAAAAAATCGTCATCAACCCTACATCTGACAGAGAACTAATATCTAAAATATACAAAGAATTCAAGAAATTAAACATAAACAAACCAAATAATCTAATTAAAAATGAGGTGTAGAACTAAAACAGAATTCTCAACAGAGGAATCTCTCATGGCTGAGAAGAGCATAAAGAAATGCTCAATGTCTTAAGTCATCATGTTTTTTTAACTTCTAATGCAAAGGGTTCTGTGCTTTCCAGAGTGGCTGCATAGTCGACTGTCCTCTAAGCTATCTGAAACAGTGCAGCTGTACTCAAACTATAGCTTTGCAGAAGATATTTTCTTGAGAACAAACATTGATTTCAAGAAGTGTGGACCCTGAAGAAATTTGAGTTGGTAAAAATTGACTGCTTTATAATTTTTTAAAACAGAATATTGTCTCACTTAATACTTTGGCAGATAAAATAGTGTGTTTCATTTACTTTTCCAAAATAGCACTTATATATTTTGTCTTCTTGTATGAATACATGTCATGGTGTATCTATGGAAGTCCCAGGAAAGCTTGCCTCAATCAATTATCTTATTCTATCAGATAATTGCTAGAAAGCAAACTCAGGTTATAAGCCTTACTCTCTGAGTTATCTTACAAGCCCAAAATACTAGAGTTACAATCCCAAATTTTTGACTGTAAATAATTGAGTCATTCACTCTCTTGGTTTCCCGATTTATAGGGCCAGGGGAGCTATTAATCCTAACAACCATTACTGATTTGAATGGCTTGACTTAGCATTTTTTACCTACTTCTTCATGGATTGCCATATGGGTGCTGCCTTTAGGTATCTCTAACAAAGGACCTCTGTACTCCAAGTTTTATCTATTCTGTAAATAAATACAGTATCAGCTTGTTATATACTAGAACATATAATAATGGAATATGCACATATGTATTGAATTTCTGCAAACATTTTTGCAGAATTTTTAAAGTAGTATTTGTCTCATTTAACACATCATATGTAATGTATAATATATATGTAAAAATATATATATAATAGTTATATACATATATAATATATGTAATATTTATATACATATATAGAAAAGAAATATGTATAATATGTATATATATATATTATATACATATTTCTTACTTTTAAAATAGTAGAGGTTCCTTCAGGCTCTATGGCATTGCTGATTTTAATTCAAGTCACTGTTTTCAACCATGTTTTCTATCTTTATATCATTCTTAGACATGGTCATCTTCTCTTGTGGATGCCATCATGACATCACTTTATTTTGCCTGGTGTCATAGCACATACCTATAATCAACAGCACTTGGGTGGTAGAGGCAGTAGCAATAAGAGTCCCTGACCAGCCTCTGCTACATTGGGAGGTTGAGGCTATCCTTCCAAAAGGTACATGAACAACTATGAACAGAATTCAAAGTAGTCTATTGGCTCTCTTCTAAGAACCTGTCAATTGGAATCTCAGTTCACATATATCTAAGTGATGATGTTGGTGAATTGGGATCAGGCCTCTCATGAGGGTAGCATTTTCTTCAAATTACCTTTCTACGAGGCCTATGTTTTCATACTCATATCCAGAAGATTCTTCTTTATCATTATTATCACCATCATCATTATCATCATTATCTTGTAAAACCCTCTTTGTAATCTATATACTGTAGCATTTTCTTCTGTATTCAGTCAGGGAGGTTTCTTTCTCTAAATCAAGTCTTCATTTTTCTTAAGTCTTGCTTATCTGGCTACAGTCACATTAGTCTTGCCAGGGATACTTCTGCCTCAGTCTTTATTCTTGAATTTCCCTCTGAACAACTGTCTAGATAGTCTATGAATAGTTCTCCTCATCTCAGTTGTTGCTCTTGCTCAAATATGCTCATCATGGAAAACATATTTGACAACCAGAGATTCAATTCCTTTTGTTCTTCACTCTAAATATTTAATATTTTGCCTATATAGCATGTTTTACTGTTCAAGTGCAGTGTGTTGAGTATATATTTTGTTTATTTTTGGTGGTAGCCCAGTACTTTCATAGTATATAAAACAGCAGCTAGCAAGTAATATTTTAAGGAAACAATGAAAAAATACCTCAATTTGAGATTCTAGTCTTTGTCATTTGTTAAGGTCAGTAGTTCCTGATCCTGGTCATCCATAAAAATATCACTGTCATTATAACTGGATTTGACTTTAACACTACCAAAGCAATATGTTTGAGAGAAGAGTGTTCAGGACTCTGTAATTTTAATAAGTGTCTCAAAACTTCTCATGTGCAGTCAGAGATAATGGACTAGGTCACAAATTAAGGAATACAGAAGAAAATATGTTGATATTTAGCATAGTAATTGAAATCATTCTAAATTTGATTCCTAACTTTGTAATTATTTGATGTCCTTGTTTGATTTCTGTTGCTATAACAGATATAATCACCAAAAGAAACTTTGATAAGAAGGAGTTTGTTGAATCTATCTTCTAGGAAAACCAAACCAGGGATTCAAGACAAGAACCAGGAAGCCAGAACTGAAGCAGATACCATGAAGCACATATGATGTGTTGAGTTACAGAATCTTTTCATGTCTTGGATTACTCCAACTTATGGTAGGTAGTTCATGGTATCATATGAAGAAAGAAATTGCAAATTATTTGGAGGTGAGTACTAGTTAGTTTTGTCAGTTTAATGGAGTCACTTGGAAAGAGAACAACTTGAGAAGATGCTTAAATAGCTTGTCTTATACACAATTTCATTGGGCATTTTGTAACTTAATAATTGATGTGGAAGAACACAACCCAATCTGGGTGGTAACTATCCTAGGCATGTGGTTCTGGGTTTTATCAAAAGCAAGGAAAGCAAACCATAGAGAGAAATACATGGAGATTTAATACATGGTTACAGCCTCTTCTCCTGCTTGATTTCCTGTCTGACTTTTCTCAATTGAGTCCTGTGATCAGGTTGTATAAGCAAAATAAACCCCCTTTTCCCCAAGTTGCTTTTGGTAATGGTGTATCACAGCAATAGAAAACAAATTGGGACAGCAGAGTCAGCAAAACTGTGTATTTATTTATTTATTTATCAGTTGATATTCACTAGTAATGATGATGTACTGTGGGCTCATAATCACAGTTGTAGAACCTTAGAATCAATATAACAGTGCAGTTCTGCAGCAGAAGCCTAAAGCTGAGGCATAGAGTATACCTAGACTCCTATTAAATATCATGAGATGAGGGGCTAGGAGTATAGGAAATAGCATTATTTCTGAACTGGGGCTGATATTTTCAGTGTAACTGTATAGAACACTGTTGTATATCAAATGCTCAGGCATTTGGAGTAAATATAATGTAGGACATGTTTATTTCTTCGTGCTTAAGTCACAATACTAAATAACATTATCATTTCCTGTCACTGGAGCCTTAAGAAGCATTTCACATTTTATCCCTTCTTATAAAATGTCTCTATAAAATCTACTTAGAAGATTATTGGAGGTATGAGTAACCTTGTTTAGCTAGAATGATAATAGTATTAACTGTAACTAATGCATTTAGTATTAGTGAATATAACACCAGTGTAATTCCATAATAGTCTTTTTCTATGAAACCCATAATGGATTTCCACTAAATCTTAGAAGAGTCTTAAGGGTATTAAAAAATAGAACACACACACACACACACACACACACACACACACACACATACACACCAAGTATGCTTATATACACATACAATTGTATATATATGTATATGTACAAAATATAAATATATACACATATATGCATTTAGTAAAATTATATATCATATTTCTTTTCTCATTATCAATAATTAGTTATAAGTCATATTTGTGCAGAAAAAATGAAGCTATTTCTAGTTAATTGGCTATCTTAAGGAACTGAGCTATAAATATCATTTGAGAAAGAATGAGTGGGTCTATCTGGTAATCTATAAGGCAGACCCCACTGATCCATATGTTATATGGCAAAGTTATTTTATTCACAAATATAGTAACTGTCTTAAATGGTTTCTTTTCTCTCTACTCCAGTAGAACTGGCTTGCACAGAAAGTATTTAAAGGTATAGTCTGAATTTTTTTAAAAAGAATTTCTAGCTGAAGAGTTACTAAAGATCAGAAGAACACATTTTTTGTGACCCAATTTGAGATCAGCAATTAATTAACTATACATAGAAATGTCAGTTCAAGAAAAACCTTTGTCAATATTCTGAAATTTATTTTATAGATTTGTTATTAACTTCTAATTATAGACTAATTACCATCTTCATTGCCACAGAGGATCTTGTATGTTGATGTCAAGGAGACAAGTGTGGATGTAATACACTCCTGTATTGCCTAATGTGTTTGCATCTCCATGTGCATGGAGAAAAAAGGGACAAAGATAGCCCGTGTGTTACCTCTAAAGCAAAGCTTGCAGCTGGAGAATGTTGCTATCAAAATTCAATTGCAGAGTTTTTAGGTCTTGGAAAAATAATGGCAATAGAAATCTTCACTTTACAATGAAGAATCTTATTTAGAACAAGGGGAAATGGCCCTTTTGTCAGGGGTGGGGAAAGACAGACAGAGAGAGAGAGAGAGAGAGAGAGAGAGAGAGAGAGAGAGAGAGAGAGAGAGAGAGAGAAAGAGAGAGAGAGAGAGAGAGAAGAGCAAGAGAGAGCAGACACACAGAGACAGAGACAGAGAGACAGAGAGATAGAGAAACAAGGAAAGACAGTGCCCATGGTTATTTCAAAGTGTGACAGTGAGAGAGAAAATACTATTATTTTCATAAGATGCAAGTTTCTCTAGAGCAGACCATGTTTTCACTACTGAGGGAGTAGCAGTCAGGTATATTTACTAACAATTTTCTAGTGACATTTATGCTATTTGGATACATTTCATCACAATCTTGTACAAATATTGTTTGTTATCCTCTTAACATCTAAATTCTAAAACACTGATGGTCATTTTCTTGAGTCATAAAAGTCATCAAGTAGGACAAATCATCAAGCTAAGTTAAGCTTGATCAAAAACAAGGCAAAAGGTGTTCAGTCCTCTGTATCTCACAGCACTGTATGGAAATATCTATGGAATGTTAGACACCCATTTCCTGATCCATTTTCTCCAAATTCTTGCCAACATGTGTTAATCTTAGCCACTATTATGGGTATGTGGTGGAATCTTGGGGTTGTTTTGCATTTATCTGAGGGTTAAAGATATTGAACAGTTCCTTCCTTCCTTCCTTCCTTCCTTCCTTCCTTCCTTCCTTCCTTCCTCCCTTCCTTCCTTCCTATTAATCATTCTATCCTCATTCCTGGTTACCCCCCACAAACTCCCATCCCATCCTCCCCCTTCCTCCTCCCCTTTGCCTCTATGAAGGAGCTCCTCCACTAACTCACCCACTCCTGCCTCACCACTCTATGATCCCCCTACCATAGGGCATCAAGCCTCCACAGAACCAAGGGTCTCCCCTCCCATTGATGTCAGGTAAGGCCATCCTCTGCTACATATGTATCTGGAGCCATACATACTCTTTGGTTGGGGGTTTAGTCTCTGGGAGTTCTGGATGGTCCAGTTAATTGATACTTTTGTTCTTCCTCTGAGGTTGCAACTCTCTTCAGCTCCTTCAATCATTCCCCTAGCTCTTCCACTGGGATCCCAGGGTTCAATTCAATGGTTGGCTGTGAGTAGCTGCTCCTGTATTGGTCAGGTGCTGGTAGAACCTCTCATGGAACAGCTATACCAGGTTGATAACAGCAAGAACTTCAGTAATAATGTGGGGGTTTTGTGTGTGCAGATGGGATAGGTCCCTAGGTGGAGCAGTCTCTGGATGACCTTTTCTTTAGTTATGGTTCCATATTTTTGTCGCTGATTTTTCTTTGGACAGGAACATTTCTGGGTTAACAATTTTGAGATGGGTGGATGGCCCTATCCCTGTGCTCTGGAGCTGGTCTCTACAGTTTCTCTCCCCCTTTTTTGGGAATTTTAGCTAAATTCATACCCATTGGGTCATGGGAGCCTTTTGGTTCTCTGGCATCTGGGACTTTCTAGTGGCTACTCTCAGTTCCCCATCGTTTCTCTCCCCCTTTTTGTGGGAATTTCAGCTAAAGTCATACCCATTGGGTTCTGGGAACCTTGCGGTTCCCTGGCATCTGGGGCTTTCTAGTGGCTACTCTCAGTTCTCCATCTGTCACTGATAAATATTTCTACTCAATTTCCTGATCTTCTGTACTTCTGTCTTTTCCAATACCTGATCCTGCCCCCCCCTTTTTCCCTCACACTCCTCTCTCCCTCCCAAGTCCCTCTGTCCCTCTACTTCCTGTGATTGTTTTGTTTCCCTTTCTATGTAGGATTGAAGCATCCACACTTTGCTCTTCCTTCATCTTAAAGTTCATATGGTTAGCGGGTTGTATCATGGATATTCTGCACTTTGGGGCTAATATCCACTTATCAGTGAGTATATACCATGCGTATTCTCTTGTGTCAGGGTTACCTCACTAAGGATGATATTTCCTAGTTCCATCCATTTACCTGTGAATTCCATGTAATCATTGTTTTTAATAGCTAAGTAGTCCATGGTTCAACATCCTTAGTCAATTAGGGAAATGCAAATCAAAATGACCCTGAGATTCCACCTCACATCAATTAGAATGGCTAAGATGAAAAACTCAGGTGACAGCAGATACTGTCAAGGATGTGGAGAAAGAGGAACACTCTTCCATTGCTGGTAGGACAGCAAACTTGTAAAACTACTTTAGAAATCAATCTGGAAGTTACTATATAAAACTGGAAATAGCTCTACCTGAAGACCCAGCTATACCACTATTGGGCATATATCCAAAAGATGCTCCAATATATAACAAGGACACATGATCCACTCTCTTTATAGCATCCTTATTTATAATATCTGGAAGTGGGAAAATGTGGTACTTTAAATTTTACATTATTATTATTATTATTATTATTATTATTATTATTATTAAAATGTTTTTACAGTCCAGGCATTATGCCCCTACTGGTCCGTCCTCCTTCCGATTCCTCTGGTTTTCCATTCCTTCTTCCTGTCTCCAAGAGGATGTCTCAACCCCTCACCATTCTTCTCCATTCTTGAGGCCTCAATTCTCTTGAGAGTTAGGTGCATCCTCTCTCATTGAGGCCAGACCAGGCAGTCCTCTGCTGTACATGTGTTGGGGATCTCATATCAGCTAGTGTATGCTGCCTGGTTGGTGTCCCAGTGTCTGATAGATCATTTCTTTAAGTACTTCTCAGCCTATCAAAATTCCTCTGCTGAGAATTCTAATTCTCTGTTTAGCTCTGTACCCCATTTTTTTAATTGGGTTATTTGTTTCTGCTTTTTGTATTTTTGTCTAACATCTTGAGTTCCACCTCTGTCAGATGTAGAGTTAATGAAGACTTTTTTCCCAATCCATAGGCCTCTGTTCTGTCCTATTTCCTTACAGAAACTTTTCAGTTTCACGAAGTCCCATTTATCAACTGTTATCTTAGAGCCTGAGCCATTGGTAATCTGTTCAAGAAATTTTTTCCTGTCCCAATCCATTCAAGGCTATTTACTACTTTCTCTTCTATTAGATTCAATATATCTGGGTTTATGTTGAGGTACTTGATCCACTTGGACTTCAGTTTTGCTCAGTGTAATAAATAATGGATCTATTTGCATTATTCTACATGCAGATAGCCAGTTACACTAGCATCATATGTTGAAGATGTTTTTGTTTTTTCTACTATATGGTTTTGGCTTCTTTGTCAAATATCAAGTGTCCTTAAGTATATGGCTTTATTTCAGGGCCTTTGATTCTGTTCCATTGATCAATCTGGCTCTTTTAGTACCAATGCCATGCTCTACAGTACAGGTTGAGATCAGGGATGATAATTCTTTAAGTTCTTTTATTATTCAGGATTATTTTGACTATCATGGGTTTTTTGTTTCTCCATATAAAGTTGAGAATAATTCTTTCAATGTCTATAAAAATTGTATTGAAATTATGATGGGAATTGCACTGAATCTGTAGATTGCTTTGGGTAGGATGCCCATTTTCACTATGTTAATTCTACAGATGCAGGAGCATGGGAAATCTTTTCTTTTCCTAATATCTTCCTCAGTTTCTTTCTTCAGGAACTTGAAATGATTTTCTTGCGTATCTTTTACTTGCTTGGTTAGAGTTATACCAAGATATTTTTAAAAAGAAAAAATTAAAAAAATAATGGTTATTCATTGCTGACAAGTCTCAAGATGTTTTGACTCTATTGGAACTCACTCTACAGAATAGACTGGCCTTAAATTAAGGGATCTGTCAGCCTTTGCCTTTTCTCAAGTGCTGAGTTTAAAAGTGTCCTCTACTATGTTCAGCTATAATCTTAGGTATTCAGTTTGGTAATTTTTGTCTTTTTGTGAATGTTTGGTTCAGTTCATGATCAATTACCTTCTCTTGTGTCCTTTTATATGAACACAAATGGGCATGAAGTTCCATGTTCATTATTGAAATATGCATACATTTCAATTTTCTTAGAATGTGTACAGTAAACATACAGACACATGTATCGGCATGAATTAATATATTCCTATTGCATATAAATATGATATATATAAATTTCAGTTACTATAACACATTCCTGAAACAAATAACTCATATATAGAAAAGTATAGTTTGAAGAACTGATTTAGAGAATTTGGTAAATAAACAGTGAGTTTCATTGCTTTTCTGCTTGTGAATATATGGAGACATATGTTATAGCAGTACTCTTCCTGCTGTGGCCACAACAAAAGAAAGAGGAATAGACCAGGGCTTCATATTCATCTTCAAAGAGACAAAGCAAGTAGGCTAAAATCCTCCCAGTAGGCCTGTCCTGTAAAGTTTATACCTCCTCCCAAGCTGTGTCTTAATTCACTAATACATGGGTGTTTGGGAGTCACTGAGATGTAGATCATGGTACATGCTTAAAACCTATTTGTCTGGGTGTGATGTCACACACCTTTAATCCCAGAACTTGGACTTGATGGGAGAGGCAGGAAAATATCCTGAATTTGAGACCAGTAGGATCTATGTAGTGAGCTCCAGAATAGTCGGGGCTATATAAAGTGGCCCCATCTTTAAAAAAAAAAAAAGTAAATAAAATTTAAAAAGAGAGCAAAGAACCACCCCATCTCCATGCCATTGCCAGTCACTTAGTCACTTATTATTATTATTATTATTTATTATTATTATTATTATTAATTTTTAACAGTCCAGACTTTATCCCAATCCTTGTCTGCCCTTCCACAGTTCCTCATCCTATTCCTCCTTACCCCTGTCTCCAAGAGGATGTAGCCCCTGCCAAGTCTCACCACTCCCTCAGGCCTTAAGTCCCTGGAAGGTTAGGCATGTCTTCTCCCATTGAGGGCAGACCAGGCAGTCCTCCACTCTATATATGTTGGGTGGCCTCAGACCAACTCATGTATGCTGCCTGATTAGTGGCTCAGTGTCTGAGATAGTTGAAACTCCATGTCTTCCTACAGGGAAATCCAGTGGAAGGATGAGGTTAGGGTTAGGGTTACGGTTAGGGTTAGGGTTATGGGACTAGAGTTACGGTTAGGGTTAGGGATAGGGTTAGGGTTAGGGTTAGGGTTAGGGTTAGCGTTAGGGTTAGGGTTAGGGTTAGGGTTAGGGTTAAGGTGGGGAATGGGAACTAATAGAATCCACCTCCATTAGAAAGTCCGGGCATCAGGTTCCTGTCTTATAATCAAAAACTCTGACCCATAATTGTTTGTTTTTTCACAAACTGCAGGGACAAAAATGGAGAAGAGACTGAGGTATGTGAGGTCTATTGACTTTGATCCCAACTTGGGATCCATCTCAAGGGGAGACTCCAAGGCCTGACATAATTACTAATGCTATGGCATTCTTACAGACGGAGCCTAACATTACTGTCTACTGAGAGGCCCAACAAGCTGCTTACAGAGGCAGATACAGATACTTACCTAACCACACAGATACTTAGATACATCTAACCATTGGACTAATGCCAGTCACTTTTTTAAGTCCAGTAAAGATTTTTTTCTATCTCATAGTTTTTCTGTCTGGTTTATCTTTTTGACATTTTCTTATAATTTGTGTATCAATAAATCATTCAATATTCTGCATCCTTTGGCCTCTTCAACTGTAAGTTATACATTTATGAGTCAAGCAACATTTGAACCATACTCTTCTTTTCATTTCAAACTACTTGATTTCTGAACTCCCAATTTCACACATTCTTTTTTCCCTCTATCTTTCATCCATTTGCAGCAGTGGCCCAGTTAAGCAGACCTTAAGCGCATTAAGTTCCTTTCTTAATTATCATTAACTCTCAGCCAGACAGCCTAGAATCATCTAGGAGGAAAAAGTCTCAATTGAAGTAATCATCTTTATTTTTTAAGTTGGGCTATTGGCACATCTGTGAGAAATTTTTTATTATTTTATTTATTTATAACCCAAATGTTGCCTCCTCACCTTCAACCCTCCCAGAGTTCTTACCCCCATCCCTCATTCCACCTCCCCTTCACCTCGGAGAGGCATCCTCCCATGTATCCCCCCATGCTGGGACATCAAGTGTCCTCAAGGTTATGCCCATCTTTCCCCATAGAGGCTAGACAAGACATTCCTCTTCTACCCATGTGCCTGAGACCAATGATCAGCCATCTATACTCTTTGGTTTGTGGTTTAGTCTTTGAAAGTTCCCAGTAGTCCAGGTTAGCTGACACTGTTGGTCTTCCCATAGGGTTGCCATCCCATTCAGTACATTCAGTCCTTTCCCTAACTCTTATAGGAGTCCCTGACCTCAGTCCAATGTTTGGCTGTGAGTATTTACATCTGTCTCAGTCAGCTGCTGGTACCATCTCTCAGAGGAGAATCATGATAATCTCTGTTGTACAAGCACTACATAGCATCAGTAATCATGTAAGGAACTGGCGCCTGCCCATAGGGATGTATCCTCAGTTGGGCCTGTCACTATTCAGCCATTCCTTAAGTCTCTGTTCCCCTTTTGTCCCCACATTTATTTTAAACAGGAACAATTTTGGATTGAAAGATTTGAAGGTGGGTGGGGCCCTGTCCTGACTACTAGAGATTGATACTTCAAGTTCCATCACTCAACTGTTGGGTATTCAGATAAGGTCACCCACATTGAATCCTAGGAACCTCCCCCATACTAGGTATCTGGGACTTTCTAGAGATCCCCCCTACCCCAGGCAGCTATGTATTTACCTTCATTCTCCCCGACCTCTTGGATTCTCTCCTGCTTCCTCCCATACCTACTCCTGCCCCCTGATCCCTTCCCTTCCCCTCTCCCACCCAGATCCCATCCTTTGCCTCCCATGATTAATTTGTTCCCCCTTTCTAAGTGGGATTTAAACTTCTTCACTTGAGCTTCCTTATGACTTAAATTCTATGGGCTTTATCATGGGTATTCCATACTTTTTGGCTAATATCAGTGAGTACATCATTCATCATGATCAAGTGGGCTTCATCTCAGGGCTGCAGGGATGGTTCAATATACGAAAATCAACTTAATCCACCCTATAAACATAGTGAAAAAAACAAACCAAAAAATCACATAAACATCTCATAGGACACTGAAAAAGTCTTTGACAAATTCCAACACCCCTTCATGTTAAAAGTCTTATGAAAAATCAGGGATTCAAGCCACACATCTAAACATAAGAAAAACAGTATAGAAAAAACCAACATCAGAATGAAGCAATCTCATTAAAATCAGGGACAAGACAAAGGTGTCCACTCTCATCACATCTATTCAATATATGGACACTTGATCTTTGAAAAAGAAACCAAAACTTTACAGTGAAAAAGAAAGAAAGAAAGAAAGAAAGAAAGAAAGAAAGAAAGAAAGAAAGAAAGAAAGAAAGAAAGAAAACTTCAACAAATGCTGCTGGTTCAACTGGCAATCTGCATGTAGAAGTATACAAATAGATTCATATTTATCACCCTACACAAACTTCAAGTTCAAGAGGATCAAGGACCTCAACATAAAACAAGATGCTCTGAATCTAACAGAAGAGAAAGTGGGTAACAGCCTTGCATGGGCACAGGAGAAAATTTCCTAAACAGACACCAATGGCTCAGGTTCTAAGATAAGCAATCGAAAAATGGTACCTCATAAAACTGAAAAGCTTCTATAATGCAAAGGACACTGTAAATAGGACAACACAGCAGCCTATGGAACAGGAAAAGATCTTTATTAACCTGCCATTTGATAGAGAGCTCGAATTCAAAATATGTAAAGAACTTAAGAAGTTAGACTCTAAAAAAACAATTATCCCAATTTAAAAATGAGGTATGGAGTTAAATAGAGAATTCTCCACAAAGGAATCTTGAGTGACTGAGAAGCACTAAAAGAAAATTTCAATATCATTAGTTGAAAGGGAGTTTTTTTAAATTATTAACAGATGAAGGAGGGAACAGCTAACTATGTGCAGCAGTGTCCCTGGCCAGATAGTCCTGGGCTGCATAAAAAAGTAAGTGTACTGGCTGGTTTTGTGTGTCAACTTGACACAGGCTGCAGTTATCCCAGAGAAAGGAGCTTCAGTTGGTGAAGTGCCTCCATGAGATCCAGCTGTGGGGCAGTCTCTCAATTAGTGATCAATCGGGGAGGGCACCTTGTTGGTAGTATCACCTCTGGTCTGGTATTCTTGGGTTCTATAAAAGAGCAGGCTGAGCAAGTCAAGGGAAGCAAGTCAGTAAGAAACATCCCTCTATGGCCTCTGTATCAACTCCTGCTTCCTGACCTGCTTGAGTTCTAGACCTGACTTCCTTTGGTGATTAACAGCAATGTGGAAGTGTAAGGTCAATAAACCTTTTCCTCCCCAACTTGCTTCTTGGTCATGATGTTTGTGCAGGAATAGAAAACTTGACTAAGACAAATTGATACCAGCATAGAGGGGTATTCCTGTGACAACCTGACCATGTTTTGGGGAGGACTGTGGAAGGACTTTGGAACTTTGGGCTAGAAATTCCATTTGGTGTTAAGAGATCTATGGGATGTTGTGTAGGAGCTTCGAAGATAATCTTGAGAACAGTTCAGACGATGGAGGCCAGGCTTGTGAAATTTCAGAGGGAAGATTAAAGACTCTTATCAGAGGGCCATGTTTTGATTGTGAAGATTTTATGGGTTTGGTTAGCTGGGACTGAAGAATCAGCTGTGATTAACCACTAAAGTGAACCTTTGTATTACTGGGACTATTGATGCTGGTTAAGTGGAACTAAGAAATTAGCAGTGATTAAGAGACCATTATTACTGAGGTGAAATCTTCTGGGAAGTGTTTTCTGAGAGCACAGAGGCTGTGTTCCAGAGACAGCCAAGGTTGTACTTTGTTCTGTGGCTGGACTTGGTGCTGTGTAAGAGGCACCAAGGTGGTAATGGTTTTGAAGGCATGAAGGGGTCATGAAGAGCAGCTGAGACTCTGCACTTTGAGAGGCTGCTGAAGATCACTGGTGAAGGTGCAACCTCAGTTGCAATTGATGGTCCAGGACTGAAGGGGTTATGCATAGGAGTTAAGGCTTGACATGATGAAAAGAGCCTATGAGAGGCTATTGGTGAAGGCTAGTTACAGCAGAAGACAGCAGTGTTTTGGAGATGCTAATGCCATGAGATGACCACCAAGAACAGCAGTAGCAGTGGAGGACAGGCAGCTGCAGCCTAGAAGACAAGGTGTGTACTACAAAGGCCAGAGCTGGAGAAGTGATCCAAGCCCTTGGAGGAGCCCGGAAGATCTCGAGTTGAATCCTAGACATTGAGCCATTGGAGTTTTGAGTTTTGCTTTTGATTGTGACGTGCCCTGATATTTTTCCCTCTTGAAGGAAGAAAGTATTTTAGTGGAGCCCACAGTTAAGAGACTGAATTTTTAAAAGACTTTGAATTTTAAAAGATATTGGTCATTTTAAAGGGATTGAACTTTTAATATGTAAAGACTGTGGGACTTTTAAAGTTATTTAGATCTTGGCGGTGAATAAGAAAGTAAGGGTTGAGGCTTAATAGTGATGTGTTTGTCAAGTTGACAAGGGGTCAATTGTACTGGCTGTTTTTGTCTGTCAACATGACACAGGCTGGAGTTATCACAGAGAAAGGAGCTTCAGTTGGGGAAGTGCCTGCATGAGATCCAGCTGTGAGGAATTTTCTCAATTAGTGATCAAGGTGGGAGGGACCCTTGCGGGTGGTACCATCTCATGTCTGGGGTTCTATAAGAGAGCAAGCTGAGCAAGCCAGGGGAAGCAAGCCAGTAAGAAACATCCCTCCATGGCATCTGCATCAGATCCTGCTTCCTGACCTGCTTGAGTTCCAGTCCTGACTTCCTTTGGTGATTAACAGCAATGTGAAAAGTGTAAGCTCAATAAACCCTTTCCTCTCCAACTTGCTTCTTGGTCATGTTGTTTGTAGAGGAATAGAAACCCTGACTAAGACAGTAAGCAAGACAGAAAGTGACCAGGCAAGCAGCATTCCTCTGTGTATCCTGCCTTCAGCCTCCTGTCTTTAGTCCTTGCCCTGGCTTCTCTCAATAATCATCTGTGACCTGGAACTGTAAAGTGAAATAAGCCCTTTCCCCTTCTAAGTTCTTTTATTTCAGAGTGCTTTCCTTAGAGCAGTGGACAAGCAACTAGAACACACCCTCTCTTAAAGTCCTCATAGCCTTTCAACATCCTAACCTGATCTAAACAAGAAAGTGTCCTCAGACTCAAAAGTTCCATAGAATTTGTTGTTTAATAGTCCAATTTCTAAAGGGATGGGCATAAATGATTATATAATATCTCTGCTCCTTTCCCAGTGACAAAATCTCATGACTTTAACTCTCACTGTCTACAGTTCTCTCAACATTCTAGTTTTCCAAACTATCCCTATAATGGCCGTCATGCTCTACTATGTTCATAGCAGCCCTATTTATAATAGCCAGAAGCTGAAATGAACCCAGATGTCCCTCAGTGAAGGAATGGATACAGAAAATGTGGTATATTTACTCGATGGAATACTACTCAGCTATCAAAAACAATGAATTCATGAAATTCTTAGGAAAATGGGTGGAACTGGAAAATATCATCCTAAGTGAGGTAACCCAATCACAAAACATCACACATGCTATGTACTCACTGAGAAGTGGATATCAGCCCAGAAGCTCAGAATACCCAAGACACAATTCACATATCAAAGGATGCCCAAGAAGAAGGAAGGAGAGGCTCCTGGTCCTGGGAAGGCTCAATGCAGCAGTGTAGGGGAATACCAGGGCGGGGAAGCAGGAGAGGGTTGATTGGGGAAAAGGGGGAGGGAAGAGGGCTTATGGGACTTTTGGGGAGGGGGGAACCAGGTAAGGGGTAATCATTTGAAATGTAAATAAAGAATATATCTAATAAAAATAAACAAAAAACAAAAGAACTCTGCTCATATCTGAAACTCCATATTCCTCCACAGTACTCCTATAGCTTCATGGTCAGGATTATCACATTGAGGGCCCCACTCCTTAGTACCCATTTCCTGAACTAAACCCTTTTCTGGTTGTTTTAAACAAATACCTAATGAGCAATTTAAAAGTGGGCTTATGTTGGCCCATTATTTTTAGGTACAGTCCATCACAGAGCCGTAAGAATGATGGCAAAAGCATCCTGCTGATTGAGTTTACAGTCAGGAAATCCAGGAAGGCAAATAATGATTCTCCCCTTACCATTCCATTTTTGTTCATTTTGCATCCCAATCCCATGGGGTGACACCCACACTCAAAGTAAGTCTCACCTAGGAAAAGCTTCCTGAAACCACTTTCACAGATAAACCTAGAAATGTGGTTCTACAGTGATTCTAGATCCAGTTGAGTTGACAGTGATGAATCCTTCCAGTGCTCTTCTGGCAGTGCTCTTAGGAAAATGCATTCCCTTCTGATGTCTCTATCTTTCAATGACTAAACTTTTTATATTCTCATGTTTCCCATTCTTTTTTTCTGAAATCTCAAGAAGATCCAGAGAGTTACAACTTGGGCTTTCTTTCTTGATTTACACATATTTTCTATGGAAGTCACAAATCATTTTGGCTGTTAAATAAACATGGTAATGACTTCTTGTATTTATATCTCAGATACAGACCTATACATAAAATGCATACTTAACAACAGTTAAAATTTTAATTTGTTAACTTATCTAATTAATTCCAAGACATCAGACTTCAGTTCATGAAATTTAACTATCAATTCCTGTTCCAAATTTACTTACTCTTCATTTCTATCTTATCTATCGTAGTTAGAATGACATATGCCAAACCTACTGTTCAAAGGAGAGGATATCATGTCCAGTCCATTTGAAATTATTTTTATTACATTTATGGTTTGTTTCAAGCATCTTACTCTATGAATTCATCAACTTTCACCTGAAATACTCTATACTAATCTTTCTATTTGCAATGTTGTTCTAAAAACCCCAAACATACCCTATATATTCATCTATCAACTTACATGACTTCCTAAATAAAACTTCTAATTGTATTCCATCCCTTTGTCTCATCTACCAATACCAGAGGCCCTTTGTTCCATAGAAACCTGCTGGTCACAGTGGCTAAGGAATCTGTTGGGAAATTTTAACTCTTCACTCTGTCCTCCAAACCAAATTCCCTAGTCTTATATCCAGCTTGGTAGCCAACTAGGTTTTTTTTTCTCTCTCTCTCTCTGCCTCCATTCTTCAAGGGATTAAGCAAATCTCTTACTGCTTTCCTTCCGCATCTCATCCCTAAATCTCAGCATCCAAGAAACACACACATGCTTGTTCTTTCTCTCTCTCTCTCTCCCTCTCTCTCTTTCCCTCCCCCATCTCTCATATATCTATCATTTATTTGATATTATATGCATGTATAAGTACATGATTTTTTTCAGTACCATTTATTTACCTACAAGTGTCATTTTTCTTATTAGCTGAAATATTGTGCTATGTAAATATATCATATATTTATTATTCATTCATCCACTGAAGGACACACAGAATGTTTCTATTTTCTGCCTATAATGAGTAGAGTAGAGATGAACATGGAAGAACAACAATCCAAGAGTGGTACAGTTGGACCTTAGAACTTCCATATCTACTTCCCCCTTGACATAGCCTTTCCATTCATTTGCTCTCATTTTTTTTTCTTCATATATTAAGATCTTGTCCATTTTTACTGTGGTAACATATCTCAAAGTGGATTTAATTTTTACTTTCCTGATGGATAGATACATGCAACATTTTATATATATATATATATATATATATATATATATATATATATATATGTGTGTGTGTGTGTGTGTGTGTGTGTGTGTGTATTTATCAGCTGTTTACATTTCAACTTTTGAGAACTCTAGATACATTCAGCATTTTTTATTTTTAAGGATTTTATATAAATTTGTGTTTATTCTCTCTTATGAAATGAATATGGCATTTCACAAAAAAAATGAAATGGAAAAACTCGGTGTCAACACGTATTTCTCCCATGCACACACACAAATAAAATCACAATATTTAAAACAAAATCTTTTGTTTCTGCATATGATAAACAGGACTACTATTGTAACAGATATCAGGATGCATAGGCAGTCCCTTACAATACTCTAGTCCTACTTTGAATATTTTTTCTTCTTCTTATAACATTCTTTCTGGCATATAAATTGCATGGTTGTAATTTTCACATTTCATTCATTTTTAGAGAATGAACACTGTGAACAAAACTTCCAAAAGTCTTCGAAATAACATCAACTTTATTTTCCTAATTTACATTAGAATTGTATCTCTATCTTCCCAAGATCCAATTTTTTTCTTTCCTGAAGATACTTGTTGTTTAATTGCTCACTCAACATTTTAAATTATTTCTTTGGTGTGTGTGTATGTGTGTGTGTGTGTGTGTGTGTGTGTGTGTGTGTGTGTGTGTGATTTTAAACGTTTTAGTTCTTTACATATTCTTCATTCCAACCATCTGCCTAATGTATAGCTGATAAAAACTTTTATTTTATTTCTGTAGAATTCTACATTAACCAAGGTATGCTATCTGCTGCTGAAAAGACACTTTTCAGTTTTTCATGTTGTTTTATTTTGTCAATTGCTGTATTAATAACCCCATAGGAGTCCTGTTCAGAAAGTCCTTCTCTGTGCCACTGACTTCAAGTGTGATCTCTACATTTGCCTCTATCAAATTCAGGGTGTCAGGTTTTATGCTGAGGTTCTTGATCTATTTGCTATTCAGTTTTGTTTGAGGTGTGAAATGTGGATCTAGTTTGATGTTTCCAAATTGAGCTGTCCTATTTGACCAGTGCATTTTTTTTTTCAAGATGTTGCCTTCTTTCCAATGTGTATCTTCGTCCCCTTTCTAAAAAGCATGTATGTCCACACTATGGTCCATATTGTATGGATTTATGTCCTGGACCTTGATTTTATTAAATTGGTCAATGTGCCTGGTTTTGTGTTATTGATCTACTACTTTTATTACCATAGCTCTGTTAAATTAGTAAGATGAGGTATTTTAAGTTAAAATTAGTAATGGTGATATATCCAGAAATTTTTAAATCTTTTATTGTTCAGAGTTGTTTTGGCAATTCTGGATTTCTTTTCACATGAAATTTAAGATTAAGTTTCTAACAAAGATTTTGTTGGAATTTTGAAGAGGAATGGGCTGAATTTGTAGATTAGATTTGGCAGAAAGATGATGTTCACATTATCAATTTTAGCAATCCATAAGGCTATCAGTCTTCTGGAAACTTTTTGTTTTCTTTGTCCAATATAGGTAAGTTTTTATCATAAAGGTTTTCACTTGCTTAGTTATACTTAATACAGTATTTTCAAGACTGTTGTGAATATGATTGTATTCCTGATATATTTCTTGATATATTTGTTATTTGTATATCCAGAGACAATTGATTTTGTGTGACAATTTTAGTTCCTGCTATTCTGTTGAATATACCAATTCTAGTGTTTTTCTGGCATATTTTAATGATGTTTTATTTATAGAATTTTATCATTCAGAAGTACATAAATATATATAAATAATATATTCATATTTAGATTCTGTTTCAGGTTTATCCAGTTATGGAAAGTTTTTGGTGCCTACTTTATTTCTCCATTGAGTAATTGTTTACTTAAATGTATCTTGCACAGCTTGCATGAAGTTTTGCACTTTCAGCCATTTTTATTGTTGTTAATATAAAGCTTTATTCCATTAAGTTCATATATAATATAGGAAATTATTTTGATTTTAATGAAGGCATGCAATGTGATTGCTTTATGAGCTAATGTGTAGATGATCTGGGAGAAAATTTCATATGCTGAAGAGAAGAAAGTTGGTACTCTAATGTTTGAATGGAATGTTTTGAAAATGTCTATTAGATTCATTTGATGTATAATCTCATTTAACTACAGTGCTTTTCTATTTAGATTTTGTTTGGATAGCATGTCTAGTAATGAAGATGGGGTAGTGAAGTCACTTACTTTCACTCTGGTACAGTAGGTATACCTGTGAAATTAGGTCTAATAGTATTTTTCCCATTTAACTATATATCTTGCAGTTTTGTGTGTAATTATTGAAAATTGTAATGTCTTCCTGGTAGCTTCTTTTTTAACTGAATATGAAGTATTATTCCATTTCTTTTCACTAGTTTTTGTTAGAAATTCTTTTTTTTTTTATTTTCATTTACTTGGAACAAATTTTTCTTTCTTCACCTTAAGGTGCTATCAATTAATAAGTTCTGTTTCAAAAAGTCTGTTTTTCTTTATAAGTGAATTGGAACTGTTAATATTCAGAGCTATTTAAATATTTATTAATTCTTTATTCTTATTTTGCAGCAGTATTATCTTGTACTCTTTTGGTTTATAATTCTGGGATTATATTCCTTTAGGATATGTTTAATAAGAAGATATAAGTCCCTTAGATTTATTTTTGTCCTGTAATTTTTTTCTTTCACTTTGGATTAATACTAAGAGTTCTTCTTGGCATAATAGTTTGTATTGTCATTTGTGGTCTTTCAGAACTTGTAAAACACCAGTCTAGGTCCTTTGCCTTTCAAAGTCTCCACTGAAAAGCTATGCATTATTCTTTTGGTCCTGACGTTAAATATGACTTCGGTCATTCCCTCTTGTGCTTTCAATATTCCTTTTTTTTGTTTGTTTTGAACAATTAATGTCTTAATTATTATGTGAAATGGGAATTTCTTATCTTATTTGGTGTTGTTATGGCTCCTGAAGTTCAATCTGCATATCTTTCTTTAGATTTCTAAGTTTTTTCTTTTATGTTTTTGTTGAAAATATTTTCTATGTAGTTTATTCTTGCTTCTTTTTCTCCTATACCTAAAACTTATATGGCCTTTCTTATATACCATCCCATATTTTCTGGATGTTTCATTCCTTAGTTGTTTTTTCTTTTAATTGTTTCATATTCAGTATCTTCTTTGACTGAATAATCCATCTCTTTTCCTTTATTTTCAAGATGCTATAATTTTTCTTCAATTTAATCCAACTTTTTAGTAAGATTTTTCTCTGGAATTGTTGTTAAAATTCTTGAGTGTTGTTTCATTTTGAATTCTATTTAATATTTGATGGTATTTACATATTCTTTCTGCTTATTAAATTTCTTTTTCACATATCAAATGCTTTTCACTATTTCTACAATTTTGTTTTCATGGTCCCTACTCAGGCATTTGTTCATATTCTCTGAATTCCTTGAGAATATTTATAATTTTTATTGTGAAATCATTGTTTATAGCATTAACCAAGTTGCTTTTTTCAATGGGTCTTGCAGTGGGGATACTTGTGGAGAAGATAGATAGATGTATTGTCTTAACAGTCAAATTATTTTTGCTTTTGTAGTAGAACTAAGCATTTGAGTTGGGTCGTTGGTGATGTTTCTTGGTGTGGAAGTTTGGTATTACCTTTGCTGAGCGGGTACTTGGATCTTAGTTTATGGTCACCTCAACTTGCTGATTTGTTGACTAGTTGAATGGTGTTTGGTGTATTGATATAATAAGGATATCAGAAGTACTTTCAGTTCAAGTAGGGACAGGTCCCAATAATGAGTCTAAAAGTAAATCTTCTGCGGCCTTGATAATTCTTGATGGCAATCTTTAGGAAGTTTGTGGAGGTGTAGCCATGTTCTGCATGTAGTCCTTCAGTAGTCAGGGCTAGGGTCATAATGTAAGTAGGCAGTATTCTGTAGAAGTTGGGCAAATGATGCCACATTATCCTTAAGTAGAGATAGATGTAGTAGAGGTTAGAGTTAAAAATTCTTGTTTAGAGTCACGGGCACAAGATGTTAAGTTCCAGGGCATCTCAGCATTTTAGATGATGAACTGGATCTGGAGGTTCTTACTTGGAATGGCAGTTTGGATTCCCTGTGTTGCCAGGGAGATCCTACATGGGGTGACTAATAGAAAAGTATATGGACTGAGAAGCACCTAAAGAGATGTTCATCATCCTTAGTCATTAGGGAAATGCAAATCAAAACAACCCTGAGATTCCATCTCACACCAGTCAGAATGGCTAAGATCAAAAACACAGGAGACAGCAGTTGTTGGCGAGGATGTGGAGAAAGAGGAACACTCCTCCACTGCTGGTGGAATTGCAAGCTGGTACAACCACTCTGGAAAGCAGTCTGGCGGTTCCTCAGAAAACTGGGCATGACACTCCTGGAGGATCCGGCTATACCACTCCTGGGCATATACCCAGAGGCTTTACCTGCATGCAATAAGGACACATGTTCCGCTATGTTCATAGCAGCCTTATTTATAATAGCCAGAAGCTGGAAAGAACCCAGATGTCCCTCCACGGAGGAATGGATTCAGAAGATGTGGTATATCTACACAATGGAATACTACTCTGCAATTAAAAACAATGAATTCACAAAATTCCTAGGCAAATGGTCAGAACTTGAAAATATCATCCTTAGTGAGGTAACCCAATCACAAAAGAACACACATGGTATGCAGTCACTGATAAGGGGATATTAACCCTCAGTCTCGGAATACCCTAGACACAATTCGCATATCAATAGATTTCTAAGAAGATGGAAGGAGAGACCCCTGGTCCTGGAAAGACTGGATATAGGGGAACGCCAGGACAGAGAAAGGAGAGGGGGTTGAATGGAGAAAAGAGGGATGGAAGGGGGCTTATGGGACTTTCGGGGAGGGAGGAAACAGGAAAGGGGAAATGATTTGGAATGTAAATAAAAAAAAACTTAGAAAATAAAAAAAAATTAAAAAAAAAGATAATACTCGACAACAACAACAACAACAATAACAAAAAAAAAAAACAAAGAAAAGTATATGGAATGGGTCTTGGATGACACATTCTAATTGAAGGCGAAGCTCCATGAAGTACATAGTGGTGTAAACGGGAAGGGTAGATGAGAGTATGTGGGCATGGATAATTGTTCTCATGGAGCTATCCAGAGTTGAAGGTTGTGTTAATCCTCATGCTGATTTCTGAAATACATTTCTGAGTATATTTTTACATATGAGTTTAGAAACATGAAGCTAGTTAGTCTTATGGCACCATGTTAATAACTCTTGTACAATGTAATTACTAATGTATTTGCTTATCAACAAAACTCATGCACTTGCCTGAAGTGTGAGTGAAGCTTGTTCTAGGCACATGAGTATCTGTAGATGACTAGACTTTATCATCAGTATAGTAAATATTATATAATCTCAAACACATGAGTTGTGTGAAGTTTAGGTTCCTTATGGGATTAGAAAGTCACACCTTCATGTAGAGAAATATTTAAAAAGGGAAAGCACATATACAATAAGTTGCACACTGCAACAAAAGCAACTATAAGTGTAATATAAATAAAAATTATTCAGAGTAGAATACATAAACTATGTCACTAGATTAGGATTCTCATTTCTTCTTTAGGTTGTGAAGTCTTTAGGCTGAAACCTAATTTCTGTGATGAATCTGAAGGTTTCTGTAACAGGAATTTATCACAGTGTGGAGATTGTATATAACTATGTCAAGGTGAGTAAATTATACCTGACCTATGAGAATGTAGTGACTTAGTAGTCCTATCTTTCCAATGGATTGTGTATAGCTAAATATACACAATTCTAAGTTTTCAAGAGACATCTGGCTTCTCAAATGTAAGATTTCTCTCCACCACCCTCTTTCCTTCTCTCTTTCTCTGTGTTCTCTCTGTCTCTATCTCTCACATTCTCTCTCTCTCTCTCTCTCTCTGTGTGTGTGTGTGTGTGTGTGTGTGTGTTTGTGTGTGTGTGTGTGTGTGTGTGTGAGAGAGAGAGAGAGAGAGAGAGAGAGAGAGAGAGAGAGAGAGAGAGAGAGAGAGAGAGAGAGAGATTAAACCATTTTTCTAAACATGTAGAAAGAGAGTATTGGTATAACTGTGGTGAGAGAGTGAGTGAAATGATGGGGATATCAGGGGATAAATGAATCCTGGTGCAGGATGAAAGATATTAGAATGCATAAAGGATTTCCAGACATACCTCTGATAATAAGCAAAAGGATTATCTTTATGAGTAGAATTATGTGTTGTTACAGATGCTTTCTGCTAGTTGATGAGAATGATTTTTCATCAGTTTCATATAGGTTACTTGTAATGCCTGTCTACTCTTTTTCTTTTGTATCATAAGTTCTTAACTTTTTCCTCTTTTTCTTAATTTATATTTTCCATTCAAAGCAATCATCACTAAATAAAATTCTCACTAAAACAATACAAAAGTTGTTTTGGGGTTCTTATTTTTTGCCTCAAGGGAATGTTTTCAGGAACAAAATTTCCTCAACTTTGTGCAAAGTGAAACTTGCCGTGAGGGCCTATCTCTTCTTCTGACTCTTAACCATGTCTGTATCTGATATGATACAATTTCATCAGCCTCTGCAGGAGCACCATGATACCTCGACAGTATCTGCCAGGAACTTATTGAGATCCTGAAAATTTAAGTTAAAAACTTTTTATGGTGTTTTCAACCCCTCTCATTCATACTGACCATGAGAATACAGCCCATAGATCAACGAAACATGGGCTCACAGAGACCGAAGTGACAAACAGACCCTCTATGAGTCTAAGTTAGTTCCTCTATTTATACATTATTTGGTTTTTGTGGAACTCCTAACAGTGAGGGTGTACTAGCTGGTTTTGTGTGTCAATTTGACACAGGCTGGAGTTATCACAGAGAATGGAGCTTCAGTTGGGGAAGTGCCTTCATGAGATCCAACTGTGGGTATTTTCTCAATTAGTGATGGGGGGGGCATTATGGGTGGTGCCATCCCTGGGCTGGTAGTCTTGGATTCTATAAGAGAGCATGCTCAGCAAGCCAGGGGAAGCAAGCCAGTAAGAAACATCTCTCTATGGCCCCTGCATCAGCTCCTGTTTCCTGACCTGCTTGAGTTTCAGTCCTAACTTCCTTTGGTGATAAACAGCAGTATGGAAGTGGAAGCTGAATAAACCCTTTCCTCCCCAACTTGCTTCTTGGTCATGATGTTTGTGCAGGAATAGAAACCCTGACTAAGACAGGGTTGGACTCTTTTGCATGCATTTGAGATTCTTTTCCTCCTACTGGGTTGTTTCACTCAGACTTGATATGATGGTTTGTGCCTAATCTTTTTGTAACTTGTATGCTTCACTAGACCTGTGGAACTGCAACCATTGAAGCCATTAACCAACTATTTTCTCTATTTAAGTTTCTTATGGCAATTTTGTCAGTATAATTGTCCATGATAATCTTCAGTTTTAATGTTTCTCTGTATACTTCTCCAATTTTGTCAGAAATATTTTCCATGTGGATCTTCTGTTTTATCAGACAATGTCTATAATTTTACTTTCAATCAACTTAGGAACATTTTATACCTTCCATTTTATCTGTATAATTTTCCATATATTAGTTTTAACATGTTTCTCTATATATTTCTTGAAATTTTTCAGGAATATTTTCCTTGTAGACCTTCAATTTTATCAGAAAGTGTTTATAATTCCACTTTCAAAAAACATAGGAATATTTTTATGCCTACCATTTTATCTGTATAATTTTTCCATGAAATACTCAATCTTAACACGTTTTTTATATATTTCTTCAATTTTATCAGAGATATTTTCCAGGTAAATCTTCAATTTTATCAGAACATGTTTATAATTTCACTTTTAATCAACTTAGAAATATTTTTATGCCTACCATTTTATCTGTATATTTTTCCATGATAATCTTCAATTTTAATATTTTTCCATATATTTTTTCCAATTTTATCAGAAATATTTTCCATGTAAATCTTCAATTTTATCAGAAAATGGTTATAATTCTACTTTCAATCAACTTACAAATATTTTAATTTCTACCAATTTATCTGTATAAATTTCTTCAATTCATCAGAGATATTTTTCATGTAAATCTTTAATTTTATCAGAAAATGTTTTACTTCTACTTTCAATCAATTTAGGAATATTTTTATGTCTCCTATCTTATCTGTATAATTTTTCATGAAATAGTTTAACGTGTTTTTCTATATATTTCTTGAGTTTTATCAGAAATACTTTCCTTGTAGATTTTCAATTTTATCATAAAATGTTTATAATTCCTCTTTCAATCAACTTAGGAATATTTTTTAGCCTACCATTTTATTTGTATAATTTTTCCATGAAATAGTCAATCTTAACGTGTTTTTCTATATATTTCTTCAATTTTATCAGAGATATTTTCCATGTATATTTACACAATGGAATACTACTCAGCAATTAAAAACAATGAATTCATGAAATTCTTAGGTAAATGGGGAACAGGGGGAGGGAAGAGGGCTTATGGGACTTTCAGGGAGGGGGAAACTGGGAAAGGGGAAATCATTTGGAATGTAAATAAAGAATATAGAAAATAAAATAAAAAAAAAGTTTGTTATAGCAAGAAGAAAATTGACTAATACACCAGATAAAAATTTCTCCAAATGTTCAAGTCTACCTCTTCTATTTGGGCTGGGAAACATAGATCCACACTACCAAGAACAGAAATGTAGATTGCTGTTTGTCACAACTGTGCATGCAAACTTTTAATAAATCCCACTTTCAGGCTTACTTCTAATGTCAGACTTGGTTTCTGAAACTTCATTGAGAACATTCCCATAGCTCTTGCCTGCTCCTCCTTACTCTCCACTCTGAGCTTCTAGTGGCTATGTTATATTCTCAGAAAAAATATACTTGTTTCTCATCTCAAAACCTTATTGACATCTTTTTATTTATTTATTTATTTTTCTATATTTTTTTATTTACATTCCCAATGATTTCCCCTTTCCCAGTTCCTCCCTCCCCGAAAGTTCCATAAGCCCTCTTCCCTCCCCCTGTTCCCCATTCAACCCCGTCTCGCTTCTCTGTCCTGGTATTCCCCTACATCCAGTCTTTCCAGGACCAGGGGTCTCTTTTAGTTCAATTAATTCCACTGCCCTGCTGTATTTTTGCTTTTGGTTTTGTGTTTGTTATAGTCACTCACAACGACTTTCAGAAGAAAACAACGACAAATGTCTGTGTTCAATTTAGCTGCAATACTTATACACATGTCTTATATTTCCAGAAATTCCCTTGGTAAGAACATATTCAACATTATTGCCAATACAGCAAAGCATCTACATTTTAAATCTTATAACCCATGTAAAGTTTAGATTTTGCTCATTTCATTAAATGGATATAAAAGATCCCAACACACCTATCTATCATTCATTTTCTAATGTCTGTATCTTTTTCTTCAGGGGTTTAAAACTTTTACTATAGAGATTTTAAATATTCTTGATTAGTTTTATTCTGAGACATGTTATTTCCTTGGAGATGATTGTGAATGTGTGTACATTATCTCCTTCTCTATATATTTGCTGTTGGCATATAGAATAGCTATTCATTTGTGAAAGTTGATTCTGCATTCTGCTGCATTATTGAATTTGTTTGCAATTTCTAAAATTTTGGGGATCTCTAATTATAATATCATGACATATGCAAATAGAGATAGATTGGCTTCTTCTTTCCCTATTAGTATTTCTTTAGTCTCCTGCTCTTGCTTTATGGCTCTAGTTTATACTTCTAATACAATATCAAAAAGTAGTGTGGCTCCTATACATCCCTGTCTCGAACCTGACTAAAGTGGGATTGCTTCAAGACTATTTAAGATGATATCGGCAAAGAGTTTTCAGGTATATCTTCAGTTGTGTTGAGTTATTTTCCCCTGCCCTTTTATGTTCTAGGACTTTAATTGTGAAGGCATGTTGAATTTTGTCCAAGGATTTTGTTATATCTATTGATATGATCATGTTATTTATGTCTTTAGGGTCATTTGTGTGGTTTATTACATTTATTGACTTGTTTATATTGAATTATGCCTGCATTTCATGGATAAATCCAACTTGGTTATAGTGTATAATCTTTTTGATATATGTCTTTCTATAAATATTAAATAATATTGAGTTTTTGTGTGTTGGCTCAAGGACAACCTTATAACTGATGCTGTATATACTACGTTACTGATTTTTCAGCCACACCCTTTCCTACCAGTGGGAAGTTAGCATACGCCTACAAATATAGATAAATTAGAAGTTGCTTCCTGACTGAATGGATGAAATGCATCAGACAAAAGGAGCAACTTCCACAAAGCAATTTTGCATCAGAAATAATGATATAAAGAGTATTGATCTAATGAGGTCCCATTTGTCTATTCTTGATCTTAGAGCATAAGCTATTGGAGTTCTGTTCAGGAAATTCTCCCCTGTGCCCATATGTTCAAGGTTCTTCCCTAGTTTCCCTTCTATTAGTTTCAGTGTGTCTGGTTTTATGTGGAGATCTTTGATCCACTTAGAATTGAGCTTAGTGCAAGGAGATAAGGATGGGTCAATTTGCATTCTTCTGCATGTTGACCTCCAGCTGAGCCAGCACCATTTGTTGAAAAGGCTATCTTTTTTCCACTGGATGGTTTTAGCTCCTTTGTCAAAGATCAAGTGACAATAGGAGTGTGGATTCATTTCTGGGTCTTCAATTCTGTTCCATTGATCTACATGTCTGTTACTGTACCAATACCATGCAGTTTTTAACACTATTGCTCTGTAGTACAGCTTGAGGTCCGGGATACTGATTCCCCCAGAGGTTCTTTTACTCTTGAGAATAGTTTTAGCTATTCTGGGTTTTCTGTTATTCCAGATGAATTTTTGAATTGCTCTTTCTAACTCTATGAAGAATTGAGTTGGGATTTTGATGGGGATTGCATTGAATCTGTGTATTACTTTTGGTAAGATGCTCATTTTTACTATATTAATCCTGCCAATCCATGAGCATGGCAGATTTTTCCATCTTCTGAGGTCTTCTTCAATTTCTTTCTTCAGAGACTTGAAGTTCTTGTCACTGGAAAGCAGTCTGGCGGTTCCTCAGAAAACTGGGCATGACACTCCCGGAGGATCCGGCTATACCACTCCTGGGCATATACCCAGAGACTTTACCTGCATGCAATAAGGACACATGCTCCACTATATTCATAGCAGCCTTATTTATAATAGCCAGAAGCTGGAAAGAACCCAGATGTCCCTCAACGGAGGAATGGATTCAGAAGAGGTGGTATATTTACACAATGGAATACTACTCTGCAATTAAAAACAATGAATTCACGAAATTCCTAGGCAAATGGTCAGAACTTGAAAATATCATCCTTAGTGAGGTAACCCAATCACAAAAGAACACACATGGTATGCAGTCACTGATAAGGGGATATTGACCCAGAATCTCAGAATACCCTAGACACAATCAGCATATCAATAGATTTCTAAAAAGATGGAAGGAGAGACCCCTGGTCCTGGAAAGACTGGATGTAGGGGAACGCCAGGACAGAGTAATGAGAGGGGGTTGAATGGAGAAAAGAGGGAGGGAAGGGGGCTTATGGGACTTTCGGGGAGGGAGGAAACGGGAAAGGGGAAGTGATTTGGAATGTAAATTAAAAAAATAAAATAAAATAAAAAAAAGAGTATTGATAAGAAAAACATGAATTATTACTAGTTTTCAGTTTAAAAATTGTGAAAGGAAGAGAGGAGAAGCAAACAAGAGATAAAATGGTTTATGAGGCTCTTGCATCAGTGTGGCCTTCCCTTTGCTGTACTAAGAGCCTGGGTTAAGCGGAGTGATGCATCACTGGCTGGTGTCTTGTCTTAGTCAGTGTGTTCAGGGGATATGTTGTGATTATTTTCCATAATTCTATTATTAGAAACAATAGAAGCAAATTTTCAGTTTTATCATGCTGCAGTTTGCTATAGTGAGAATAATGGTTAAACCAAAAGTACATCCTCAGTTCAACAATTATAAAGATTAAAATGTCAAAGATCAAAGGCATTCAAGTAATTATTTTATTTTCTATATTTTTTTATTTACATTCCAAATCATTTCACCTTTCCCGTTTCCTCCCTCCCCGAAAGTCCCATAAGCCCCCTTCCCTCCTCCTGTTCCCCATTCAACTCCCTCTCGCTTCTCTGTCCTGGCATTCCCCTACATCCAGTCTTTCCAGGACCAGGGATCGCTCCTTCCATCTTTTTGGAAATCTATTGATAGGTGAATTGTGTCTTGGGTATTCCGAGATTCTGGGTTAATATCCATTATCAGAGACTGTATACCATGTGTGTTCTTTTGTGATTGGGTTACCTCACTAAGGATGATTTTTTCCAGTTCTGACCATTTGCCTAAGAATTTCGTGAATTCATTGTTTTTAATTGCAGAGTAGTATTCCGTTGTGTAAATATACCACATCTTGTAAATCCATTCCTCCTTTGAAGTACATCTGGGTTCTTTCTAGCTTCTGGCTATTACAAATAAGGCTGCTATGAACATAGTGGAGCATGTGTCCTTATTGCATGCAGGGGAAGCATCTGGGTATATGCCCAGGAGTGGTATAACAGGATCCTCTGGGAGTGTCATGCCCAGTTTTCAGAGGAACCGCCAGACTGCTTTCCAGAGTGGTTGTACCAGCTTGCAATCCCACCAGCAGTGGAGGAGTGTTGCTCTTTCTCCACCTCCTCGCCAACACATGCTGACTCCTGTGTTTTTGATTTTAGCCATTCTGACTGGTGTGAGGTGGAATCTTAGGGTTGTTTTGATTTGCATTTCCCTAATGACTAAGGATGTTGAACATTTCTTTAGGTGCTTCTCAGCCATTAGATACTCTTCAGGTGAGAACTCTTTGTTTAGCTCTGTACCCCATTTTTAATAGGGTTATTTGGCTCTCTGGAGTTTAACTTCTTGAGTTCTTTGTATATATTGGATATTAGCCCTCTGTCAGATATAGGGTTGGTAAAAAATCTTTTCCCAGTTTGTTGGTTGCCACTTTGTCCTTTTGACAGTGTCCTTTGCCTTACAGAAACTTTGTAATTTTATGAGGTCCCATTTGTCAATTCTTGATCTTAGAACATAAGCTATTGGTGTTCTGTTCAGGAAATTTTCCTCTGTGCCCATATGTTCAAGGTTCTTCCCTAGTTTCATTTCTATTAGTTTCAGTGTGTCTGGTTTTATGTGGAGGTCCTTGATCCACTTGGAATTGAGCTTAGTGCAAGGAGATAAGAATGGATCAATTTGCTTTCTCTGCATGTTGACCTCCACTTGAACCAGCACCATTTGTTGAAAAGGCTATCTTTTTTCCACTGGATGGTTTTAGCTCCTTTGTCAAAGACCAAGTGACAATAGGAGTGTGGATTCATTTCTGGGTCTTCAATTCTGTTCCATTGATCTACATGCCTGTCACTGTACCAATACCATGCAGTTTTTAACACTATTGCTCTGTAGTACAGCTTGAGATCTGGGATACTGATTCGCGTTGAAATTCTTTTACTCTTGAGAATAGTTTTAGCTATCCTGGGTTTTCTGTTATTTCAGATGAGTTTTTGAATTGCTTTTTTTAACTCTATGAAGAATTGAGTTGGGATTTTGATGGGGATTGCACTGAATCTGTATATTGCTTTTTGCAAGATGGTCATTTTGACTATATTAATCCTGCCAATCCATGAGCACAGAAGATTTTTCCATCTTCTGAGGTCTTCTTCAATTTCTTTCTTCAGAGACTTGAAGTTCCTGTCATACAGATCTTTCCCTTGTTTGGTTAGAGTCACACCAAGATACTTTATATTGTTTGTGGCTATCATGAAGGGTATCATTTTTATTATTTCTTTCTCAGCTGGCTTATCCTTTGAGTATAGGAAGGCTACTGATTTGCTTGAGTTGATTTTATATCTGGCCACTTTGCTGAAGTTGTTTATCAGCTGTAGGAGTTCTTTGGCGGCGTTCTTTGGGTCGCTTAAGTATACTATCATATTGTCTGCACATAGTGATAGTTTGACTTCTTCCTATCCAAAGTGAATCCCTTTGACTCCTTTTGTTGTCTAATTGCTCTAGCTAGAACTTCAAGTACTATATTGAAAAGATATGGAGAGAGAGCCTTGTCTAGTCCCTGATTTTAGTGGGATTGCTTCAAGTTTCTCTCCATTTAGATTGATATTGGCTATAGGTTTGCTGTAAATTGATTTTACTATGTTTAGATATGGGCCTCGAATTCCTGATCTTTCCAAGACCTTTAACATGAAAGGATGCTGAATTTTGTCAAATGCTTTTTCAGCATCTAATAAAGTGACCATGTGGTTTTTTTCTTTGAGATTGTTTATATAGTGGATTACCTTGATGGACTTACTTATATTGAACCATCCCTGCATTCCTGGGATAAAACCTACTTGATTGTGGTGAATGATCATTTTGGTGTGTTCTTGGATTCGGTTGCCCAGAATTTTATTGAGTATTTTTGCATCGATACTCATAAGAGAGATTGGCCTGAGATTCTCTTTCTTTGTCGGATCTTTGTGTGATCTTGCTATCAGCATAATTGTGGCTTCATAGAACAAATTGGGTAGTGTTCCTTCTGTTTCTATTTTGTGGAATAGTTTAAAGAGTATTGGTGTTATGTCTTCTTTGAAGATCTGATAGAATTCTGCACTAAAACAATCTGGACCTGTCCTTTTTTTGGTTGGAAGACTTCCAATGACCACTTCTATTATTATGTTGTAGGATGGTTTAGATGGTCTATTTGATGAATTTTTTTTTATTGTTGCTTTGTGATAGTTGTTACATGGCCATGTCAACTGTACTATGGGCATGTGTGTATTTATGTGTGTGTGTGTGTGTGTGAGTGTGTGTGTGTGTTTGTGCAGGTTCATGCATATATCTGTGATGAGCTTGAAAAATTAATTATATGATGAAATTATGGGAATATATTTGCTATTTTTAAATATTTCATCTAGGGTAAAAAATACTTGTTTATAAATACTTGGATACTTTCATACACACACACACATACATACATACATACTTACAAACACACACACACACATACACACACAGAGAGAGAGGGGGAGGGAAATCTTTGTCTAGTTTGGGAAAGCACACGAAGAACAGAAGGCTGACTTGTTGTTTTAATATATAGAAATGCAAGAAAACATCAGTTAGATCACCTTTTATATTAGAAGGTAAAGTATTCTGAAGAACGAGTGACAATAAAAGGATCTGTGCAATTGGTCCCAAAATAAGACATATCTAATTTATTCCTTTAGTGTCACCCATCTAACAATGTAACACATTAGACTACAACACACTAGACTTAAACATAATCCTTGTTTTCAAGACCATGATGATATTAACATAGCTTCTTAAATTGTGAGTCAAAAACCCATATGCCTCAAACTAAATATGGGGGTCATGGAAAATTGGGAAGCAGTAGTAAGCTTTTGAATATGTAACAAAAAATCATAATTCAAAATCAAATTTATAATGAATACCATGTTTTTCTGGCTGAAACAGACTCTGTGATTGCTTTGCACACAGAGTAGGTAAGCTTTCAGATATATAGTTCCATACAACTGAAACACACACTGTTTACCTTAGGTACTGTTTTGAATTGCAGGATTTTACTGCATGTACAAAGTTTACTGCTCTCACAGAAACATGATGGTTTAATTATGAAAAAGAAAGACAATAGTTTTCTATTGTAATTAGAAATGTAAGGGATTATAATGGATGTTTGAGAGTCTTATTTCTCAGGCAAAAAGAAGAGAAACTTATAAGAAATTGTTCTCTGTCTCTTGCCATGCTGGTCACTGTGCTTCACAGGGGTCACAGGGGGTCGCACTAATGAATGCAATAGCAGCACTTATGTCTTGGTAGTAACTGTAGCTGTCTAATCATAATCAAGCTGTTTAACAGAAGGGAAATCTTATCTGGTACTGTAAACTCAGCCAAAGCCAACTACATGTAGCTAGTGAGGCAACAGATCTTAGGGGAGGACCTAAACAGCATTCTACATACGTATCCCTCATCAAAGGAACCTCTTATTGCAGGAGAAGGAGAATTCATAACCTGTCAAAAATGCCAAGAACAACTGTCCGTGGCATATTCATCCCCAAGTGATACATCTACAGCGTGACTCCTGCACCCAAGGCTCAGAGACCATCATGATTGTAAGAGATAAGACCAGGATGTCTGCTGTGAGATTATGCCTTCTAGTCTATATGCATGAAATTCCTGCAACATGGCTATCTAAACAAGACCTAAACAATTTCATCATCAGTGGACATTGCAGTGTTTGTGGTGGAACTCTCACAAAGCTCATCCGTAGTTAATGATAACTGCTGAGAGAGGAGATTAGTCTTCCCCGTGGAGAAGCCACCTGACTGGTTATACAGTACCAAGTAATCAGCTCTGGAAACATGCCTGCAGGCAACACTGAATCGACTCAACACATTATTTTTATATGTTTATCATTATCATGTATATGGGAAAACAATGGTTAAAAAAGAGGAGGTCATGTACCTGGTAGGAGGAAGGACAGGGAGGGGAAAAGATTTAATTATATTTTCACTGAATTTTTTAATGATTATGAATTTTACTTTCTTATGGCATCTACAACTGAATTAAATTATTTCCACTGCCAAAAAAAAAAAAGAAATTGTTCTTTGAAAGTTTCTCTTCATAATTTAATATGAAGAAGGTATATGTTTTAATACTTTGTTCTCATTGCTGCAACAGAGTACTAGAACATTTTATACAACAAAAGACCATTTCTCATGGTTCTAGTGACTGGTAAAACTAAGATGGTACAGCACCTATGCAAAGCCTGCTTCCTGGGTGATAGTCATTTGTACTGTGTCTTCACATGGACTTTTCCAAAAATAGGAATTCCATTCCTGGGGCTTATTTGTTTTCTCCAAAAGACGCATGTCCCATTGCCATCACCACCCTATTCTATTTATATTGCTGAAACAAAATAATGGAGACTTGGTAATTTATACAGAATGAAAATTATTTATCTCAGTTCTCATGACCAGGCAGTTCATGACCAAGTCTCTGACATTTGTCTGGTAGAAGCCGTTGGCCTACTCCCTTCCACTTTGCAAAGTAGGAAACCATGCAAACCAAGTGCTAGGAAAAGCCTTTTCCATAAGTCTTTGATTTTTTAAAGAGGGGCAGCCTTGATGATGAGTTCTATAGCAGCAGGAGAACTTGAAATGGAGCAAGTCACACCACACCACCTGTCTTGGTGACTGGATCTCACAAAAGAATCTGAGAGGAGAAAGGTTTTAAGAACACAGGGCTCAGTAACATTGAGAAACATCATTAAACATGAGATTATTTACTTTTAGGTACAGAATTTTCAAGACTTCCAGGGTTTGTGGTGAGAATTAAATTGACCATGTAGGAAAGACATTTGGCTCATTACATGGTATGCAGTAAATACTCAATAAATGCCAACTACTATCATCTCTGAAATGGAAATTTGGGTGCTTTTTGGGTCTAATATACAATAAAGAGTATAAAAGCATTTTAAAATTTATTTTACATATTTTATTAACTAATCACATGAATTTTCTGTGTGTACTTAATATGCAGGTCATCTATCTTTTGTTTCTAGTTTTGTTTTTCCACAATAGCCTCAAATCCTGTAATTTATTTCTATGTGAAGTATGTCACTCAATAAACATGAACCTAAAGTTGAAGGAAGTCATCTTAGAGTAGAAATAATGATTTATCTGTTTAATTCATTCCTCACTAACCTGATCTACCAAGCAGAGGATCATTAGCTGAGCTAGTCTCACATAGGTTTGGCCCGGGTGTAGGCCAACATAACAGATTCTGCTTTATGAGGAAAGAAGGTGAGGATTTGCAGCCTATAGAGTTGAAGACTCTTTCTTGTGAAAGATACATGAAAATATAAAAAGAATTTCTTCAATAGAGAAGGTATACTATTCTGTTTGAATATATAACATTCAATCATTTTGGACTTTTCAAAAAGACCAGTGTGAAGATATAATATCCACCTGTGCGCGTACACACACACATACACACACAAACACACACACACACACACACACACACACACACACACACACACACACCATTTGGATCTTATAAAATAAAAGACCAGTTTTTGAAAAAAAGTTTAAATTTTTTCACTGGCCAAATTGAGACTGTGTGGAAGTTATCTGTGGCCAGTGAGAGATATATGCCTGATCCCATTCTGAAAATGTTCTGTAGAGATTCCCTTTGGTAACACCTACCCAACAACAAAGCCAGGGGAAAAATATGATGAGACCATTCAAGAGAAATAAAGCATTTTTTGTTGTTTACAACATTACAAATGACTTTTTTCTATTATACTTTAAGGTCTCTCTCTCTCCTTATGTAAGCATAATAAAATAAAATAAAGTATGACATCACTGACAAGTCTGAGAAATATACCGGAGCAGTTCATAGAGGAAAGGGCTACCTCAATGAACCTTCAACTCACTGATGTGTGATTCTGCTTTACTGTCTCAGTTAACATTCTTCATGCCTTATGTGTGGGTAATACATTGCAGTGTGCAGGTACATGTGTTCATGAATGCAGAGAACAAAGTAGGATGCCATCTGTCTTCTATTGATCCAGAGACATAGTGTCACTAGGCTGAATGGCTAGGCCAGTAAGCTTTTAGAACCTGCTTGTCTATACACTAGTGCTTGAGTTAACGGCATGGGAATTCATGTCTGACTTTTTCATGAATGCTGGGCATTCAATTAGATCATACATGTTTCAGAACAAGTCCTACTCATTGAGTCATTTTTTAAGCTCCATCTTTCTTCTTATATTTAGGTAAAGAAACACATTGTCTGCAGCTGGTGATGATCCTCTGCCACAGTGCTCCATACCCAGGTGGCCCAGGGAGATAGAGGGCTAATATCCAATATATATACAAAGATATCAAGAAGTTAGACTCCAGAGAACCAAATAATCAAATTACAAAAAATGAGGTACAGAGCTAAACAAAAAATTCTCAACTGCAGAATACCAGATGGCTGAGAAACACCTAAAGAAATGTTCAACATTCTTAATCATTAGGAAATGCAAATCAAAATAACCCTGAGATTCCACCTCACACCAGTCAGAATGGCTAAGATCAAAAACTCAGAGGACAGAAGATGCTGGAGAGGATGTGGAGAAAATTGTTGGTGGGACTGCAAGCTGGTACAACCTCTCTGGCAATCAGTTTGGAGGTTCCTCAGAATATTGAACCCAGCAATACCACTCCTGGGCATATACCCAGAAGATTTTCCTACATATGCTAAGGAAACATGCTCCACTATGCTCATAGCAGCTTTATTTATAATAGTCAGAAGCTGAAAAGAACCCAGATGTACCTCAACAGAGGAATGGATACAGAAAATGTGGTACATTTACACAATGGAGTACTACTCAGTTATTAAAAACAATGAATTCATGAATTCTTAGGCAAATGGATAGAACTAGAAAATATCATCCTCAGTGAGGTAACCCAATCACAAAAGAACATACATGGTATGCACTCACTGATAAGTGGATATTAGCTCAGAAACTCGGAATACCCAAGATACAATTCACAGACCCCACCTGGGGATCCATCCCATATACTGTTACCAAACCCAGACACTATTGTGGATGCTAACAACTGCTTGCTGACAGGAGTTTGATATAGCTGGCTCCTGAGATGCTCTGTCTGAGCCTGAAAAATACAGAGGTACATACTCTCAGCCAACTATTGGACTGAGCACAGGGTCCCCAATTAAGGAGTTAGAGAATAGACCAAAGGAGCTGAAAGAACTTGCAGCCCCATAGGAGGAACAACAATATGAAACAACCAGTACATTTAGATCTCCCAGGGACTAAACCACCAACTAAAGAATACACATGGAGGGACCCAGAACTCCAACTGCATATGTAGCAGAGGATAGCCTTGTTAGACATCAAAGGGAGGAGAGACCCTTGGTCCTGAGAAGACTTGATGCCCCAGTATAGGGGAATTCCAGGACACAGAAGCAAGTATGGGTGGGTTGGTGTGCAGGGAGAGGGGGGATGGGATAGGGGGTTTTCTGAGGGGAAACCAGGAAAAGGGATAACAATTGAAATGTAAATAAAGAAAATATCTAAAAAAAAAAAAAGAAAGAAACATATTCATTTAGTGTTTACCTTTTTGATAACAAAGATTACATTTTTAGTTTATCACTTCAAGTATTTTCTCTTTCATATAGATATTACATTTTACCAAGAATCTCTCCAATTTTGGCCCTTGGTATTCCCAAAAGAAATAGAGATGTTATCACTGCCCTGGGAAAAGCTATGAAATAGACTGTCAAACACAAAAATAAATACTCACATTATGTTAACAAAAGTTAATAATATGGTGGGGGAAAGCCATGGAAAGCAAAGATGGTTCAGGAAGATTTTATAAAATACTTTACTTTATGAAATATGTTTGAAAAGATGAAGAACTGCTAACACCTTTTAAGAAAAAGGAAAATAAAAATGATAGAGAGGGTGAAATCAGGTGCATGAAGGAATGCTTACATGAACTGAAAATGCAGAATGGGTTATATTTGAGAAAGAGTTAAAAATAGCTTTCCAATCACAATTTGGTCTTCCTTCTTTAGAAGATCCATTTGGTTTCTGGGTTATATTGTGGGTATTCTGAGCTTGTTGGCTAACATCCACCGATCAGTGAATACATACCATGTGTGTTCTTTTGTGTCTGGATTACCTCACTCAGGATGATATTTTCTTGTTTCATCTATTTGCCTAAGAATTTCATGAAGCCATTGTATTTAATATGTGAGTAGTACTCCATTGTGTCAATTTATCACATTTTCTGTATCCATTTTTCTGCTGATGGACATCTGGATTGTTTCCAGCTTCTGGCTATTATAAATAAGACTGCTATAAACATAATGAGGCATGTGTCCTTATTACTTGTTGGAGCACCTTTTCTCATATGCCCATTAGTGGTATAGCTGCATCTTCAGGTAGGCCTATTTCCTATTTTCTGATAAACTGTCAGATTGTTTCCCAAAGTGGTTGTATCAGCTTGCAATCCTACCAGCAATGGAGGAGTGTTCCTCTTTCTCCACATCCTTACCAGCATCTGCTGTCACCTGAGTTTTTGTTCTTAGCCATTCTGATTGGTGTGAGGTGAAATCTCAGGGCTGTTTTGATTTACACTTTCCTGATGACTAAGGATCTTAAACATTTCTTTAGGTGCTTCTCAGCCATTCTATCTTCCTCGGTTGAGAATTCTTTGTTTAGCTTTGTAACTCATTTTTAATAAGATTATTTGGTTCTCTGGAGTCTAACTTTTTGAATTCTTTGTATATATTGGATATTAACCCTCTATCAGATGTTTGGTTGGTAAAGATCTTTTCCCAGTCTGTAGATTGTCATTTTGTTCTATTGACAGTGTTTTTTGCTTTACAGAAGCTATGCAGTTTCATGAGGTCCCATTTGTCAATTGTTGATTTTATATCCTGAGCCATTGGCATTCTGTTCAGGAAATTGTCCCTGTGCCAATGTCCCACTTTCCCTTCAATTAGATTCAGTATATCTGGTTTCATATGGAGGTCCTTGATGCACTTGGACTTGAGCTTTGTACAGGAGATAAGAATGGATCACTTTGCATTCTTCTATGTGCTAACCACTGCTTGAACCAGCACCATTTGTTGAAAATGCTGTCTTTTTTCCCACTGCATGATTTTGGCTTCTTTGTCAGAGTTCAAGTGCCCATAGGTGGTTTATTTCTGGGTCTTCAGTTCTTTTTCATTGGTCTACCTGCCTGTCTCTGTATTGATACAATGCAGCTTTTTGAAGTCAGGGATGATGATTCCCGCCAGAACGTCCTTTATTGTTGAGAATAGTTTTCAGTATCCTGGGCTTTTTATTATTCCAGATGAACTTGAGAATTGCTTTTTCTAACTCTGTGAAGAACTGAGTTGGAATTTTGATTTGTTTTCATTGAGTCTGTAGATTGCTTTTGGTAAGATGTCCATTTTCATTATATTCATCCTGCCAATCCATGAACATGGGAGATCTTTCCATCTTCTGAGGTCTTCTTCAATTTTTTTTTCTTTAGAGAATTGTAAAACTTGTCATTCAGATCTTTCATGTGCTTGGTTAGAGTTACATCAAGATACTTTATATTATTCATGACTATTGTAATGAGTGTTGTTTCCCTAATTCCTTTCTCAGCTCATTTATCCTTTGAGTAGAGGAAGGCTACTGATTTACTTGTGTTAATTTTATATCCAGCCACTTTGCCGAAGTTGTATATCAGATTTAGGATTTCTCTGGTGGAATTATGGGGGTAACTTAAGTGTACTATTATATCATGCACAAATAAAGGGGAACAAAATAATCATGGGAGATAGATGAGAGGAGGGAGACCTGGGAGAGAGGAGGGGATGATTTTTTAGTAGGTCTTAAGTTTAATAAAGAAGTCATTAGCTACCAGTAAGGTGTGTGTGCCACTATGATACTATGTGTATCATTTCATGGTGGTTGCTGATATGGTACATAGACAATATAGCTGAGTGTGATAGTTGTTTGCCTCTCCTCTTTTTTTCTTTGCATGGAACTTTCTGGTACCATGAAAACTAGTACTCAAAGAGAAGGTATTCATTTCAGTTTAATATTTTGGGCTTGTGAGGGCTGTTTCAGAAGTGCTTCAGTATCTTCATCAATAAGTACTCACCTTCTATCTCTGGGAGATAACCAAGGGCAACAACCACAGTCTGTATTTGAGAGGAATCTCAAAAAATGACTTTTCATGTCTTCTGCTATTGAGGTTTTTGTAAAGTGTTTTGTTTTGGGTCTTTGGAAGAGCACCATTAGTCCATAGTGGAAACATATATTTTGAATTGCATGCATTAAAGATGTAGGTTTAGGGGTGGTGGTAAATAGTTAATAGTATTGTTTCCTAGGGCTTTGTAAACTATACTTGTTATCTTGTCTCTCACCCTCCTTCTTTATTTAGCATCCAACTCCTCCTTTTCCCCCATCAGATCATTTGTATCCTGCTTTCCCCCCTTATCCTCTTCTCACCCTTTTCTTGATTTACTTTTCTCCCCTTCTATGAGGAACCCTCATTTTTCCATTTCCCCTGTCAGATAATTTGTATTCTATCATTCTGGATATTAAATTTCTGTCAGATATATAATTACAAAACCTTCTCTTCCATTCTGTGAGCTTTTTTTTAACCTTGTTGATTGTTTCTTTTGCTGTCACAAAAAGGTTTTTATTTTCATGAAGTCCTATTTGTTTATTGATTAAGTATTGGATAAATGGAATCCTATTGGGAAGTTTCCCTATTTGGGAAGTTCTTTCTAAACCTATATTATCTAGAACACTGCCTTATGTTTTCACCTAGGATTTTTAGTGTTTCAGGTTTTAACTCTCGAGTTTATGTCTTTGATCCATTTAGAATTAATTATTCTACAAGATGATAGATATGGACTAATTTTATCCTTATCATTTGAACATCTGATATTCTCAGCATTATTTATTGAAAATGTTTTTTCCAGTATATATTTTTGGCATCTTTATCCAATATTAAATGACAGACATGTTCGAGTCCTTAATTTTGTTCTATTTTTTTGACATGTCTGCTTTTAACCTAATACCATATTGGTTTTTTATTAGATATTTTCTTTATTTACATTTCAAATGCTATCCGTTTCCTCATTTCCCCTCCCGAAACTCCCTATCCCATCTCCTCTCCCCTTGCTCCCTGGCCCACTCACTCCTGCTTCCCTGTTCTAGCATTTCTCTACACTGGGACAAGGAGCCTTCAGAGGATCAAGGGCCTCTACTCTCTTCAATGTCTGATAAGGCCATCCTCTGCTACATTGTTTTTACTACTATGACTCTGTAATATATTTTACAGTCTGGACTGTAATCCCTTTAGCATTGTTTTTTAATCTCTGGTTTAGGATTATTTTGCTTATCTAGGATCTCTTGTGGTTGCACGTGAATTTCAATATGGGTTTTAGTTTTCTATTTCTACAAAGAATGAGAAAGGAATTTTGATTGTGATTGAATTGAATCTGCTTATCAGTTTTGGTAGAATGGTCATTTTTACAAAGCTAATTAACCTAGTCAAATGTTGGAGATATTTCCATTTTCTAGTGTCTTCCTTTATCTTTTTTCTCAGAGAATTAAAAATTTCACTGTAAAAGTCCTACACATCTTGGTTAGGTTCATTCTGAGACATTTTGTTTTCTTTGACACTATTGTGAATGGGAATGTGTGCATGATTTCCTTCTCTATTTATTTGTTGGTGGTACATAGAAAAGCTATTGAGTTACATAAAGTGATTCTATGCCCCTCCATATTGTTGAGTTTTCTTATCATTTGTACCACTTTTCTGGTAGAGGATTTGGAGTTTATTATGTATAATGTCATAGCATCTGTAAATAGGGATAGTATGACTTCTTTCTGTATTAGTATCACTTTATTTTTCTTCTCTTGACTTATTGCACCAGTTAGTACTTCAAGAGAATGCTGAAAAGGAATGGACATAGTGGACATTGCTGTTTCATGTCTAATTTTAGTGGGATTGTTTCAAACTTTTCTCCATTTGGGATAATACTGGCTATAGGATTTTTCTTCTTGTTATTTCTTCCAAGAGCCTGTCAATTTTGTTGATCTTCTCAAAAAACTTATTAGTTCTTTCTATTGTTTCTATTTCACCTCTGGATTTTATTATTTCTTGCAGATACTGATTTTGGATTTGGTTGCTTCTTACATTTCCAATATTTTCAGTTGTATCATTAAGCCATTTTTGTGCTCTTTTTGATTTTATTATTATAGGCACTTAGAAATATAAATTTCTCTTCTAGAAACATGAGACTAAAAACTGTGTCCCAAAAGTTTTGCTGTGCTGTGTTTTCATTTTTTTTAAAGATTTATTTATTTTATGCATATGAGTACACCACCATTGCTCTCTTCAGACACACCAGAAGAAGGCACCAGACCCCATTACAGATGGTTGTGAGCCACCATGTGGTTGCTGGGAATTGAACTCAGGACCTCTGGAAGAGCAGTCGGTGCTCTTAACCACTGAGCCATCTCTCCAGCCCTGTGTTTTCATTTTCATGTACTTCCAGGATGTTTTTTCTTTAATTCTTCTTTGATGAAGTCATCATCTAGTAATTTAGTAAGGAGTTCTTTGATCTCTATGAGTTTGACTATTTACAAGAGGTTCTTTCCTTGCCCATGTTATGTTTTATTATGTTATGTTCAGATAGAATAAAAGAAAATATTATTTCAATATTTTGAATTTGTAAAAAATGTGGTCTACTTGGTCTACTTTAGAAAAGCTTCTATGTGTTACTGAGTAAAATGTATATTCTTTGGTTAGAATATTCAGTGAACATTTATTAAGTCTATTTGATGCATGATGCCATTTTATTTTGATGTTTTCTTGTTTCTTGTCCAGATAGCATTTTTGCTAAAGAAAGTTGGATATTAAAATCAAGGTCAATGTATTGTTGTAAATCTGTAACTTTAATTCCAGCACTAATTTTTTTTTTATGAACTTATGCACCCCAGAATTTGGTAATGTACTTTTAGGATAGTAATGTCTTTTTATTTAGCTGTTCCCTTTATTAGAATAAAATGTCCATGTTTATCTCTTCTCATTATTTTCACTATGTAGTCTTTTTTTGTTCACAAATGAAGATAAGGATGCCTCTTTGTATTCTGGTCAACTTTAATTAGAATGAATACATTTGCCCATTGTTTTACTGTAAATTGTTTCCTATATTTAAAATTAAGATATTTTTCTTATAGGCAGCAAATATGGGCATTTTGTTTCTTGATTCATTTAGTCAGTCTCTGTCTTTGACTAGAAAATTGAGGACATTGAAATTTACAATTAAAATTGAAATGTATGTGCTGGTTGTCATTGTGTTTTGAGTTTCAGTGATGTTTTTATTTGGAAGAGTAATTTGTATTTCAGTAATTGGGGTTTTGTATTTCTTTCCACATTCTCTCTTCATGCTCACTTTTCTTGTCAGCTCAAAATACAGCTGTCTGTATTTTTCTTAGGTTAGTTTTTTGAATATACATAAAAGGATTTTTAAAAACCCTTTTATATTGTAGAAAATTTTTCTTTCATTCATGGAAGATAGTTTTGTGGGTATGTTTTAGGTTGGATGTTATGGTCTTTTATGACTTTGAATGCATTGCTCTATGCTCTTCTGACTTCCAAAGTTTCCATTGAGATATCAGCTGTTATTCTGAAGGGTTTGCTTTTAGATGTGTCTTGCATTTTTTATCTTGAAGGTTTAAGTATACTTGTTTTTATAATGTATACTTAGTGTTTAAACTATGACATGATGTTGGGGTTTCTTTTTCAGTCTTGTCTATGTGGTTTTCTTGTACCTGTACAGCTGTATTTTCTTAATTTGGGGAAGTTTGTTTTATGAGCTTCTTAAAGATCTAATCTATGCCATTGACTTGGGATTTTCCTTCCTTATTTCTGGCCCAAATCTGATGGTTTTGTTGTTGTTTGTTTTGTTTTGTTTTTGTTTTCACAGTGTCCCATAGTTTTTGCATGTTTGTTTCCTATGGGTTTTTTTTTTTTGCTTTAATTTTTTATGTTCCTTCATTATTTGATCTATGTTCTCTATTTTAACTTTAATACCTAATGTTCTTTCTTCTGCTTGATTCATTCTACTTGGAAAGTTTCTTTTGCATATTCTAGTTGGGCTTTGTTTGTTTGTTTGTTTTGTTTTGTTTTAATTCTATCTTCATTTCAGCTTGAATTCTCTTCTCTTTTTTTATTTGATATTTTCTTTATTTACATTTCAAATGTTATCTCCTTTCCCAGTTCCTGGTTCCCCCAACACCCCAGAAAAATCTCTATTTCATGCTCCCCTGCATTCCTATGAGGGTGTTCCCACTCCCACCTCCCTGCCCTGGCATTCCCCTACACTGTATTTCTATCAGGTTATGAATTCCATTTTCACATCCTAAATTGTTTTTGGCATTTCTATCATCCTATGTTTGTGTTCTTTTGGGTATTAGTCAGTCACTTATTGTTCTTTAGCTTTACTCCTTGATTTCATTGAGCTGTTTCTTTGTGGCTTCTTTAAACTTCTTGTATTCTTTGAGCAGGTTTATGATTTTTCTTTCAATCTGTGTCCTGGAGTTTATCTAGGTAATTAATATTGTCAAGTATTTCTTCAGGACTGGTAGATTTTGCAGAGAAGGTACTAGCTTTATTTTTCAATCGCTGATATTCTTGAAATGCAATCTGTCTGGACAGGTGGACTTTGTTATTTTTTTTTTTTTTTTGGTTTTTCGAGACAGGGTTTCTCTGTGTAGCCCTGGCTGTCCTGGAACTCACTTTGTAGACCAGGCTGGCCTTGAACTCAGAAATCCTCCTGCCTCTGCCTCCCAAGCGCTGGGATTAAAGGCGTGCGCCACCACCGCCTGGCGGACTTTGTTATTTTTAAGTTTGTTGTGGATGGAGTATGAGGTATGAGAAAGGTATATATGCAAGGTCGGTCAAGTCTAAAGACTGAAAAATGTTTGGATGAAAGCAATCCTGTGGGCATTGGGGATTGGGATGATTTACAGGATATTCTTGTTCCAAGCGGGGAGTGTGATATTAGATAAATATGACAAGAATGTTTGTATATTAAGTGAGAGAGCCCTGTGTTATGGAAGATGGGTAGAGAGGATATTGCCCCAAGATTAGAACTCCTCTGCATTGGAAGTAGAGAGTAACAGACTAATATTATGTACTGGTTATGGACCCTAAGAAAAATCTGGTAGATTTTGAACAGATATGGTTGAGGAGTTCTGGGGAACTAATCAAAATTGACCCTGAAGGAGGATATGGGAAGTCTGAGTAAAGATTAGGGTAGTAAAGGTTGTGCAAGGTTCCCATGAGTCTGGGGGGTAGGGGAGATCTTAGTGGGAGGTTAGATGTTGGATATAACATAGAAGGATACAGTGAGAGTAAGAAAGAAATTGGAATTTAGTAGTGCATGGAAGCCTATAGGCCACTACTGCAAGGTACGTGTGGCCAGACTAGGCCAAGACACTAGCTTTGGGGCCTTGATTGTGTTCAGAGTAATATAGAAGAACAAAAATCATTTTGGGTCAGGGTTTACTCATTAGGATATATCCTGGAGGAGACAGAATAAGTCTGGGAATATATTTGGGTGGTCAAAATTTCACTTTCTTTAAAATATCCTAAGTTTCTTTCAAAGTTCCAAACTTCAAAAATATTCAAGAGCTGTCTAAAGATATTTAAAATTGTTCTAAAATATCAAAGCTTCTGTAAAATGTCTAAAGAATCTATAAAACTTAAAGGTCTCCTCTCTGTAATGGTTCAAATTCTCCCAACTATGGAATCTTTTAAAATAAAAATCAAGTCCTATGCTTTCTTATTACAATAGGAAAGAATCAGTGCATAAACATAATCAAATGAGAGAAAAAACTAAATTCTTACAATATAAAAAATTTCGTACTTGATGTCTGGAAGCCTTCCATATTCCTCTCAACTCCATACAGCTTTTCTGCAAGTGGATTCAATGATCATCAGAAGATTTTCTTAGGAATTGTGCCCCTGACATATCGTGCCAGACCTCAACTTCTTTCTACAACCTCTTCAGTCTTGGGTCTTCTAATGAAACTGAAGGTCTTTCTCACCAAAAGCTTATCCTGGCTTCTCTTTAGCAACTCCAAACTGGGCAAAAAGTGCCAAGCTCCAGTTCCTTTCTATGACCCTTCACATAATCAACATCAGTACCACCTGAATAACTCTTATACCTTACCAAGTTGAGAACCCAACAGTAGATGTACCATTTGTCACCCCTTGAACTTAGGTTCTGTGTGATGACCCTGAGGAAATTTTCAGTGATCTCTATCTCTCTGATTACAAGTAACATCTTAGTTCCAGTCAATCAGTACCAATTGTCTCAGTAAAGCAAATGTTTTACTTCAGTGATTCTGGCTATGTATTAACCATAGCCAATACTTTAGCTCCAGTTAAACAGATATCATAGACTCTTAATTTAAAATAAGTTCTCAACAGAGTCTTTAATGGCTTGCAAATTTCCCCTCCTGAAACTTCATAAGTCAGGATTCCATCATCTATACTTTCTCAGAGTTATCTTCTTAGTTACCACAACAAATTAATAATCTCTGAATGCTCGTTGCTTTTTCCATCCAAAACTTCAAATACCACAGAAATGCTACCAAGAACATATGGTAAGGTTTGTCAGAGCAATACAGTAATACTTCACAACTTAGTATGGATTTGAAACTTAGGGATTCTATTGCTGTGATAAAATACCATATCCAAAATCAACTTGTAGAAACAAAGGTATATTTAATTTTGCAGCTTATAATTCAACTTCTAAGGAATTCAGAGCAGAAACCTGAACATCAGGCTGCTTCAGAAGCCATAGGTAGTTGCTGTTTATTGGTTTGGTCCCCATGACTTTCTCAGCTTGCTTTTGTTTTTGTTTGACAATTGATGTGAGAAGGCTCAGCTAACTGTGAGCAGTGCTAAGCCTGAGCAGATGGTTCTGGGTCCTCTATAAAAAACAAAACCATGTGTGTTCTTTTGTGATTGAGTTACCTCATTTAGGATGATATTTTCCAGTTCTGACCGTTTGCCTAAGAATTTCATGAATTCATTGTTTTTAATTGCTGAGTAGTATTCCATTGTGTAAATATACCACATTTTCTGTATCCACTCCTCTGATGAGGGACATCTGGGTTCTTTCCAGCTTCTGGCTATTATAAATAAGGCTGCTATGAACATAGTGGAATATGTGTCCTTATTGCATGCCGGGGAGGTAACCCAATCACAAAAGAACACACATGGTATGCAGTCACTGATAAGTGGATATTAACCCAGAAGCTTGGAATACCCAAGACACAATTCACATATCATTGATTCCCAAGAAGAAGGAAGGAGAGGCCCCTGGTCCTGGAAAGACTGGATGCAGCAGTGTAGGGGAATACCAGGACAGAGAAGCGGGAAGGGGTTGACTGGGGAACAGGGGGAAGGAAGAGGACTTATGGTACTTTCGGAGAGGGGGGAACCTGGAAAGGGGAAATCATTTGGAATGTAAATAAAGAATATATAAAAAAAGAAAGATTATAAAGGACTCTTTCCTTAGTGTCTATTCCAGATGAATAAATATAGTCTTAACCCTCAAAACAAACAAACAAACAAACAAACAAACCAAAACCAAAACCAAAACAGTCTAGAAAATGTACCACAGGCTTGTTCATAGGTAAAGTTGGTGGAGATATTCTCTCAGTTCTTATCAAATGACTGTAACTTGTGTCAAGTTCAAAATAAATCAATCAAGACACTTACCATTCTTGATTCTTCTGCACCTAAGACAGTGTGATTCATTCAAGTCATGGACAATAACCCACAAGGGTTTTAGAAGTGATAACCTAGGGGTTATTTTCATCCAGAGGCCATATTGGCATTTGGCTTTAGCTGTCACCTAATGGTTCTTGATTTATGGTCCCAGTCTGGAGAGCTTACTCTTTCCACAAAACATTACACTAAGTTAAAATAATAAGATACATATACAATATTCATTAGAACTAACCTAGGCTACTCCATGAAAATGGAATATAACTGAAAGTTCAAAATTAGACTTACATTATTATATTATAGTATATTATATTTATGATATTATACTAACTTAGCAGCCACATTAAGCATTTTTCATTTAAAATATACTCATGGAAAATGCTATCAAATGGGACTCAGAGTAAATTTCTGAAAATATGTGAAGCAGAAGTCATTTGTTATGACATTTTTTTTTATAAATTTGGAGCACACTACATGTCTTGTCTGTTTTCCAAAGTACTTGTGAGGACTCAATAATATCATGATGTGAAGGCATTTGTAGTCTCTGAAGAGGAGCCTGTTGTTGCTGTCATTGAAGCTATCGTTATGACTGTCCCTAGAAGATGTCAGGGACATTTTGAGAGACAGATCTTATTACCTAGTGTTTACTTATTTATTACTGGTTTCTAAATAGTACATGTAAAAATATTTACAGCTTACAGAATAATGGGCATAAAAAAAGGAATACCAGTGTATTCTCTTAGGCTTCAAGAACCAGGAAAAAAATGAGACAGTCTGATAATGTATGTTCACAGGAACTCATACATATCACAGCATTCATGTTTCATTCGAGATAAAGAAAACACAATGGTTAGTCAGCTGATTTAAATGTACAGTAATAAAGGGAGTTTCAACCATGGTATCCTGCATATGTGAACAATGCTTCTCTCAGAAGACTTGCATTATCTAATGAAAATCTCTGTATCATATATTGCATGTGTCCTGTTTGCTATTAGTCAGAGACCACACAAAAGGTCATCATCATTGCTTTGAATTTCTTGTCCCCAAACCACATGGTAATATTGTATTGATGTTACATTTGTTTGCTTTTGTGTCCATTTCATATTATATTATTTCATTTGGGGTAAGGGTTTTTTTTTCCTATGAACAATGAGATGAGGATTTCCATTTTCTATATTTCTCTAACTCTCAAATATCTTTAGATGTTTGAAGTTTTCATTATTGAATTCTCTTCCCTCCTTTATTAGATTTATTCCTAAATACAGAATATTCTGTGAGGGTAGTATGAATGGGTGTGTGTCCATGATCTGTTTCTCTGTGTATTTATTGTTGGTATACAAAAAAGCTATTGATTTATGCAAGAACTAGAAACCTATCCAATTTCCCCATTGGTGGTGCTGCTATGGATCTTACTGGAGATCCTACACCTACCACATTATTGAACTATAATTATCACAATTACATTCTGAATACCTATCTTTATACTTATGCAGTAAGTGTAGTTCTCAATTATCATCAAAGAAATTTTTCTTTGGATACAATTATAGTGAATAATAACTGTCAAAATGCATAGAACAAGATATTATGTGGTACTTGGTCCCCCTTGATACACCTAAAATACAACTCTTGTACATATGGGTTAGGGATCACTGCAAAAGAGGAGATATGTAGATTCTAAAAGCCAATGAACAGAAAGTTTGCTGTGTCACGTCTTCTAGATATTTCAGAGCATTTTACTGATGAATTCTCATCAACCTTTTTGCAGAAGGCATGAAAAATGACAGTGACACATATTGACATGTTAAGATGGAAGGGGGGAGACTTGTTGGGTTTAAATGCTAGACAGAGCCGGGCGGTGGTGGTGCACGCCTTTAATCCCAGCACTTGGGAGGCAGAGGCAGGAGGATTTCTGAGTTCGAGGCCAGCCTGGTCTACAAAGTGAGTTCCAGGATAGCCAGGGCTACACAGAGAAACCCTGTCTCGAAAAACCAAAAAAAAAAAAAAACAAAATAAAAAATAAAAAATAAAAATAAATGCTAGACAAAGAACTATGGAAAACTAAAACATTCTGAGAGTAGAGGAAACGGTTTTTCACACAGAAAATTTTCCCATAGTTGTATATACAACTATGTATATACAAGTAACATTATATAGACTGAACAAACTAAATTTATGTATTTTGGAATACATATATTTGGAAGGTGGTGTGTATGTGTTTTTCTTTCCAGATAACCAAAGTCAGTAGTTATAAATAGAGCAAGAATATATATGCATATGTATACATGATTATATATATGATTATATATACATATATACCTATGTATCTATAACTATATATATATATAGTTATATATATATAAAACTATATATACATATGCACAGTCAGAGTTCATAGGCTATAGAGGACAATCTATTACAGTATTTTGCTAAGTGGACATGTCAAACCACCACCTAAATATATATATATATATATATATATATATATATATATATATATATATATATATATATATATATATTTTTCATATATATATATATATATATGAAAAATATATATATATATAAGAAAAAAAGGCCATGGATTTGAGAGAGCAAGGGGTATATATGAGATGTCTAAGTAGAAGAAAAGGAAAAGGAGAAATGATTTCTCATGTGAAACATCTCATACATACCACCTATATTTAAGATGAGAGGAGTAAAGAAAAGGAATGTAGTCTGGGTACAGATGTATTAATACATGAATAGTCTAGTTTCAGTATGTTTGTGTTGTCATCTTCAGAAGTACATTAACATGCATACATTGATGATTTTTCTCAATCATCGATGAGGATGGTTTTGCAATATATATAGTTTGTATTTTTCCATTTACTTACGTTTCATACTCTTTCGAATGGTAACAAAACCTATCATTTAAAATCTTTTAAAAACACTTTCTATTTTTCCTATGTAATATAATTCCATCAAGGATGAATATGAGAGGTATAAACTAATTTTTAAGAATACCTACATAAAGTTCTTGCCATTTCCAGCATTACCCTCTGGATTTGACATCTTTAGTAATACTTGGAGTGTTATTGAGTGACACATATTTGAAAATTTAATAGTTACCTTAATATCTAAATCACCTTAGCATATTTCTTGAAAATATATATCAGCATTTGTGTATTTTATAATCTATTCTCTTCTATTGATTTGTATTTAAATTATTATAGTAATACCATAACAAAATTATTTTATTACTTTAACTTCACAAAAAATCTTTAAGTCTATTAGTGTAAAATTCCTTACTTCTTTAAAAAAAACTATGCTGCTTTAATTTTTGGCTCTCTCAATTTTTTTAAAAGACTCTTGGGAGGCTCTGCAAGAGCTTGACCAATAGAAATATCGATGCTTGCAGCCAACCATCAGACTGAGCACGGGGAGGAGTTAGAAAAAGGACTGAAAGTGCTAAGGGGTTTGCAACCCTGTAGGAAGAACAACAATATTAACCAACCAAACCCCACAGAGCTTCCAGGGACTGAACCACCAACCAGAGAGTATGCAAGGAGGGATCCATGGCTCCAGCTGCACAGGTAGCTGAAGATTGCCTTATGTGGCATCAGTGGGAGGGGAGACCCTTGGTCCTGTGGAGGCTTGATGCACCAGTGTAGGGCAATGCTAGGGCAGTGAGGAGGGAGTGGGTGGGTGAGTGGGGGAGCTCCCTCATAGAAGCAAGATGGTGATTGGTTAGGGAGTTTTCAGAGGGGAAATCTGGAAGAAGGATAACATTTGAAATGTAAATTAAAAAAAATAACAATAAAAATATAAAAATAAGCTGACAGGAAACACAAAAAAATAAATAAATAAAAGGCTCTTGGAATAGTTCAGCTATCTATTTTAAGAAAATTGATTGTCTTACAACAATAAGTTTTAAAGTATAAATGTGAGGAACATTGAGGTATATGTATTTCAAAGACTTCTTCCATTTCATCTTGCAATGTATTTCAACTTTCATGATTTATATTTCATGGGTCATTTTAGTTTATTCCTAATGACTTTAATGCTATTGTGAACAGACATTATTTAATTTAATTTTGAGTTGATTTTTGTTAATTAATCTTCTATTTTGAAACCTTTCTGTTGGTTTTGATTCTTATACCTATTTTGTGGGTACTGTGTAGATGTTTCCTGAATTCATGATCAAAAAGGTAAACTGATCTCTTTCTTTCCATATGGTATCTTTTCTTTTCTTTAACTTGCTTCATGTCTCTGACTAGAAACTCCAACAATATGTTCAGAAAAGTGATACTCATGTTTTTTTTTTAGAAAGCATGAAGGCTTTTACCATTGAATATGATGTCTGTAATAGACTTTTCTATCATAAATCAGACTCACTACATCTCATTGATTTTGAGTTTGCTGAGAGATTTTATTACAAATGACCATAAAAATTGTTCAATCTTTTTCCCTTTTTCTTTTTTAAATGCATATTTTGTTTTTATTGGTATACAAGTTACAGATTCTTTATGGTCTTTACATATATGCCAAATTACTGTTGCCACAGCTTCTCCTCTCCGTCTTCGTGCCCCTCCTCTAATTTAGACCCTGACACTGCATTGCCATGGACCTAGTGGCAACTTGGGCTGGGACCTCATCATAGCTCCAGGTGACAGAGATGGGCACTCACATCTGTAGGTTTATATATTTCAAAACTTACTTTTATTAAGTGTTCTTAAATGTTTTAACCTTCCTTCTAGCTCATTACCTACCAGAAGTAGTGCAAAGGAAAGGTTAATAGCGAAAAGGATGGTGTGGACCTGTTTAGAAATAGTTCTTTGGGGTGAATCCAACCTGGATTGTCAGGTTATCATCAGTTTAGTTCACACGAATCAACAACAGTAGCTTGATCCACTTGAAAGCACCATTCATCAATCACCAACAGAAGTTCAATACTGAAGAAACCACAAGGCTCTGCTAATAGGCCCGAGTCCACAGAAGCAGAAAGATGTCACAAGAATACCAGTAGAAGTTCTTTGGTATGTTTCTCTCTAGGAAGTCATGTAAATAATGACCAGCAAAAAAATGGCGAGGTAAATTAATGCCACACAGTATTGTCAGCAATGACCAGTAGCAGTAAAGCCCAAAGAAGACCAGCAAGGTGTGGTAAGGCAAATCTATATCACATAGCAGCATCCACTTTCTGTTGGCTTACATTTACACACTTTCCAAACGTCACCTGTCTTCTCAAGTATCCACTCTAGCAAAACATCAACTGCTCCTTTTCCAGACAGCTTCCAGAAAAATATTATGTGTCTGTTCTCAGCAAAACATCCTCCCATGTGTCTGCTTCAGCAAAAATATCCTCTCATAAGACAGTAAAAAGTATAACATGATACAACTGAGTCTCCAAAGAAACCAGAAATTTCTACTTCATATATTAGGCTATTCCTCTCCATCCTTGAGTCTCCAGAGTTGGCTCAGATGGTGAAAGAATGGGGGAGCCAGACCCAAAAGTATGAGATTAGGAGAGCTGGCCTACCACCTGACAGGCTGTAGCTTGTGGGAGAGTGGGCATTTCCTCTTGCTGGTGGCAGCACAGTGTTGTCTACCTGGAGCAGTGCCAGAGGGCTCACCTTAGTGGTGTGGTTAAAGTCACCTCTGCAGCCTCCAATTATTTCTTTGATAATTTCCCAGTAAAATATGAAAGGAAAGTTAACTTTCTAAAGCCTATCACTGTTCTGGTTCATTTTTATCTACTTGACATAAGCCAGAGTCATCTGCTATCAGTGGACTTCAGTTGAAAACATTTTCCCATTAGATTGGCTCAAAATTAAATCTATGAGACATTTTCTTGATCACTGACTAATGACATGGGCCTAGCCCACTGTGAGTTCAATTACTCTGAGCTGGTGGTGCTTAGGAAATTGGAGAGTGCCTGAGGAAGTCCTGCAACCAGCCTAGTGAACAGCTCTGTTCCACTAGGTTTTTGAAACCTCAAAAGTCTAGCACCAGTAATATACCTTCTGAAACTAGGATATGCCTAATCTTTTCTAACCAGTAAACTAACTGAGAACCATTCAAATACATGAACCTATAGGAGCCATTCTTATTCAAACCACCACAACTAGCTAGCTCCTGTCTTTGTGTGAAAATGAAACAATCCTGAAGGAATACTGAATCTGCTGGCTTATTGGCCTTAAATTTCCCAGCTTTCATAATCACATATTATGAATTAAATTCTGTCTTGTACAAATGATCCAAATCATTGTATTTTATTACAGTGTTAATGTATAAATGTAAGATCTTTCTGGGAGAATGCTTTCCAAGAACCCTGAAGCCCTTCATTAAATGCTGAGTCTAGGAAAAATGAAACATATGTATTTCTTTATAGCATGATCTAATTTTAAATTCTGGAATGATTTAGATTATGTACGCACATATTAAAAATACATAGTAATTCACCAACTGAATATGGCATATCAATATTAACTAGTAGATTTGAGATAGGTAAGCATAAATGATACAAGATTTAAAAGATCTGCCTTTAGTGAAATGTAATATTTTATATAAAGGCAAGGACGTAAGAAATTGTTTATATTAAATAGATGTACTACTTTTGGAAGAGTATTTCTCATGATCTATCAATACTATTCAGTCATATCAATATCTACTACTTTTCATCCTATGAGTAATTATTTTTCCATCCACATGTTTTTTTGGTGAATACTATTCACATCCCAAGAAGATTCATTCAAAGGAAGACTGGATGTATCAATACCTAGTTTTTAATAATAAGACCAGAGATATCACTAATCATTTATAGAGAAGATGAGGCCTTTGCAATGAGGTGTCTTATAAGGAAAGGCTTGAACATATGGCAATTAAGTTCCATCATTATTCAATGGGTAGATCTCTAAATATTCAGGCGCAATATTAGAGCAGTGTGCAACATCAAGGAATAAAAGAACACTAGTGACATTTGTCAGTGACTCATATATGAAATAATGGCTTGATTTTGAGATGATGACTGTGAGACTGGAGAGTTTAGCTTGGGTATTGAAACATAGAGAGAGAATGTAAAATAATATCATGATTTCTGTCTTCTGTCTTCCTGCGCATTGTTGTCTTTCTCCTAAGAACTGGCACAAGTGCTGACATTTTGTGCATGTGATCACAACCATGATTTTTACATCTCTGCATTTAGATATAGCCATTCTCTTCCTCTTACTTATGCAGAATATTCCTTGTTTTACATGTGATTACTGCTTGGGAGTATGCACTCTAGAAATAAGTAGAAATCTCCTGCTACGTGTTAGTTTAATGCTCTTAAACGTGAGTACTGTTCAAAGATTCCCCATGGGCTTTGTTTCAGCAGACTTTTAGCATCTATCTCATTGGTGCTTCTACCAGCATCGTTGTCATTCTTCTCTTCATCTCTGTCTTCTTGTAGGAATTTCAAAGAAAGAAATTTCTATCATTACTGCTGCCTCTTGCTAAATAATATGTCAGGTGGTGTTTTTTGGCAGCTCCTCTGATATGCTGAGATCAGAAGCACTGTGATTTTCAGCAGTAGGAGCTTTGATTGCAATATGACATACAATGGGGCCGAGCCTCTCACGTAATCTCTCTGATGGCATTCTGCCAGCTAATTGGCTTTACCTGATCTCCTAATAGCATGCTTCCTGTACTTCTTTAGTAGTCATTAAGACTTTTCACCCAAATACGTATAGATGAACAGCTGAGGAGAGTAAAACAAACTCCTGGAATCTGTATGTAGAATAAAATTAATAATGCATAAGGATCATATACTTTTGTTATAAATATGTCATTAAATTTGAAAAATAAGTGTGTGGTTGTATAACTACGTTTTTGAATACTAGCTTTAGTCTGTCATTTCCTTTATCACCATTTTCGCTGGTAAGAAACATATTTCAGTAAAATGGTATGAGAGGGTTGTTCTACTAAATATGGACACACAGTTACACTGGTAAGAAGCCATATTTCCAAAGTAGTGAGATAGTTATTGATATGAAGGAGAAATTAATCTGTAGTCCATATATATTGTAGTCCATATATATTGGAAATATATTGGAAGATACTCTAAAGAGAAGGGTCTTCAAAATATGTCCATACATAGATAATCCAGCTGTTCAGTGACTTGCTAAAGAGAATACAAGAGAACTAAGTTGGACTAGGAAGGTTGGTGATATTAGAAATGGCCATTATTTTATTTCTACTGACTTTCCTGAGCATATGTCAGACTTTGTAGAGATACTAGTCCTCACTACTAGTATCTTCTCCTTGGGTAATTGTAACGCATAGGCATAGATACAGACACTATTTGAGGGACGATATGCCCTAACAGATATTTGACTTATTCCAGATGAACCTATTAAAATGTATAAGAAGAAGAAATTCTCAAAACTGCACTAAGAGCACAATCCAGATAGTTCAGAGAGATGGGACAAGATGTATACAAGAAAAAAGCAAGAAACAGGTTTTCAGAAAGACTTTGCTGTTCCCTCAAGAAGAGCCACACTTTCGTAATGTGTTCAATCATAAACTGCTAGAAGTAATTCTCTTTTCTTTGAAAATCTTTGGAGTCACATTCCTTATAGTGGGTCCCCATCTCGGGTTGGCCATTATACATTTGCTGTCTCAAGCTGCTGAGGAGGTGAGGAGGAGCTGGGGTTCAGGGTGTCATGCAATAAGGATCATGGCAGACATATACAACCTGGGAGAATGTGTCAAAGGGAGCCCATTTAGTGAAATGGAGGGGCTAGATTATATAGCTGGAATCAAGGAGGAGGAGGGAAAAGGAAAATGGGTGAGGAGCTGCATAAGGGAAAGGGACCTTCCACCTAGATAAACAGAGTGCTGGTCACATGATTTCTAAGAAGCCAGTTCTATGGCAGGGAAACAAAGGCCTAACTGGCTTTATCATGACAAGGCCTTTGTCTCTATGGAGTTGGTAGGCCCAAGCCTGATTTGGGTATGGAGTGCAGCCATTCTTGCCATGTCCTCTGAGGTGTTCTGAGAGCTGTCCAGGGTATGGCCAGTGCTCTACCATCCCTCATCTTACTTGGGATCCCACACCTTACAAATAAAATTTCTTAACTACGAAGGCGTTTGTGAATAGTATCATGAGAAAAAGGAAAGGGCATGAAAAAATTTGTTCTCTGTGGCATAGTAAATTTCTAAAGAAAAAAAAAACCTATTTTTAGTTCACTATGATATATTTCTACAGCAAGTTTCTGATTGTCATAGACACTTGATAAACTAAGGAGAGTTTTCCAGAAAGGAAATATTATAAATCTCTCTCTCTCATACATTCACACACACACACACACACACACACACACACACACACACACACACACACACACACAACCACACTCTGTACATACACATACATATACATATCTTCATGTGTGTGTGTGTATATATAATATATATATAATCTATTGATTTGATATATTATGCACAGGTAAATGATATAAAATAAATAGATTTATTATAAGGAATAGTATCACAAGAATATGAAGGATGGTAAGTTCTAAGATATGCATATGGAAACTGTGATGGTTAGTTTCCCTTGATAACTTGGTCCAGTCTTGAAACATCTGGGAAGAGTCTCAACGAGTAATTGTCTAGATCAGACTGGTCTGTCTGTGGAGGATTATCTTGATTATGTTATTGGAGACTAGAAGACTCTCTCAGTGTGGGTTGCACCATTCCCTAAGAAAAGGATTCTAACCTGTATAAGAGTGTAATGTTGAGTGTGAGCTGAGTGAAAGCATGAATATGTTTCTTGCCCTCTTTTGACTGTGGATTCATATGGCCATATCAGTCAAGGCCCTGCTGCTATGACTTCCTTGCTATGATGGGCTGTAACCTGGAATATTGAGCAAAAATAAAAATTTTCTCCCATACATTCATTTTGACGGAGTATTTTATCATAACAACAGGAAACAAAAATAAGACAACCAGTCAGAGACATAGTATAATCAATATGCAACCGAATTCTGAATTCTGTTTTGTTTTTAAGACAGGACCTGACTCCGTAGGCTAGGCATGTTTCAAATTCACAATTTTACTGTTCCAACCCCTTAGGCATTATAGGTATATAATACCAGCCCAGCAGGAATTTTCCTAAGTAAGCATTTTCTTCTAGTCAAATTGTTGATCAAGTAAGATCTGTTTACATTGTAGAAAGGAATCTGCACTACTCTGCAGAATGTCTCAAATGTTAATGTCATCCAGAAGCAGCCATTCAGACACATCAATGTATATAATGGCCCAATTAAATTTGCACATAAAAATGTCCATTATTCTTTAATAGCTGTGTACTCCCTCCATAGATTGTTATAGGTTTGCATTTACTTTAACAGGAGACACGGGAGAATATTAAGATCATTAAAGAAACCACCTACTTTCCATATATACTTCTGCCTTATGTGTTTTGTAGGAGTAGTCTATTTTCTCCTACATAGGATCAATCACCTCCATAATGTCACAAACTCCACTTTGATTGTTTACATCTGAATACGCCTAAGAAGTATTCAAATTGAATATATATAGAAATTTTAGTGGTGTGAATCATAGTTTCCTCTGATGAAAATATCCATCTCTTGCACTAAAAAGTCATAAATGGGCAATGTCGAAATTATGCAAAGTTTTGCCATGGGATCATTTGTGTGACAGGTTAAACATTCCCATTTTTAAAAGATTGTTTAAAATTATGTATTTAAATATGAGTCAGTGTGTGGATCTCTGTGTGTGAATGCAGGTGGCTGTGGGGTTCTAGAAGAGGGCATTTGATCCTCTGGAGCTGGAGTTACAGGTGGTTATGTGCCACCATGTAGGAAGTGAGAAAAAAACACTGTTTCTCTGCAAGAAGAGCATACAGTTTTTACCACTCACACATTTCACCAGCCCCAACATTCATCTCCATTCTTTAACTCCTAGACCAATGAATCTCATGTTGATATGAAACAGAAATATGTATTCTAGTTGGGAGAGTATCTCAGTCTATGTGCCTTATGTGATGTTACCACTGAATTTTTAAAGATACTTGCTGATCCTATAAGGTTAATTGCTTCTACAAGATTGATAATATAATATGATCACTACATCTGATGCTGATTAATTTTCATGGGCAAAAATATTTTATGAAAAACCTATGACATTGAATAAGGCATTTTGAAAATATATAAACAGTGGCAGGAATGGCAAATTTGGCATTCATAATATGTATCTTGTTCCTTGAGTAAACATTGCCATTCCATCTACAACAATTAATTCAGTACAAACAACTGGTAACTGCTTTCAGAAATAGCAACATATTGAGTACATAATGTTGGTTACTCCTATTACCACATTAGTCAGTTAGTAGTGATTGAAGATTAACTGAACATTAATTGAAGACTAAACTCTGACTAGTTTAGCAAGGGTCCATGACAATCAGAATACAACCTGAAAGAATATATACGAATGGTAGATCATGTCACTTTCTCTTGTCACTGTGATCATCTTGAGCATTAGGCTACTACACAAGAAAATTCCTAGTATGGGAAAGAAACCAATTAAAATCAGCGGCATACACTGACTTTTCCTTTGATTATTAAGATTCCCCTTTGCTGGAACGTGCTCTTTGGAGATCCTGCAGCTTTGGCTCAGCAGGACTGGCCCTTTGCTGATTTCCAACCATTCACAGATGATATAGATTTGGAGGTGTGCCAACACAAAGACTGGGATTTGGGCCTGTGTTGTAGCTGAGCTGGTGAGCTCTCTGGCTCTCCGTTATCTGTATGACAAGGGCAAGCTTTCAGGCACTGCTCCTGCCAGGCCACCCAATACTTCTTTGCCAAGCTTCAGCTTTCCTGCTTTCATGCCCTCAAGGCAGCTCACCCACCCCAGCCTCCAGAGCCAGCTTCACTGTTCTGCCCATTCATGGTGAGGGAGCCTACTGTCCCTGCTGCAGCAGCATGTGAGAGGGTGGACCAGCCCTTCTGCTCTCACACCTCGGGGGCCAGCTCACCTGTGCCTTTACCATCAGGGCCAGCTCCAGTGTTGCTCAGGCAAGGTTCAGGGCCTCTCCTGAGTGTTACTGCCAGGAATAGAGGCCGAACGAGCTCTCCCATTCTCCTGTCCTTGGGGCCAGCTCTTCCAACTGCTAGAGGTGGGGAGAAGTAGGGTTAGGGGCATCATCCTTAAACCCACACCATCTCAAAGCAGGAGAGTAGTGGGTCCATCTCGCCCTTGCCCTCAGGGCTGGTTCACCCATGTCCTCTTGATAAGGACCCGCAATATGTGCTGCCCAGGGTAGGTGCAGGACCTCTTCTCTTGAGTGCTGAAACTTAAAAGGGGCAGGGCCAACTAATCTGCTCTCTTGACCCTAAGACCTACCATCTTGATTGCCACAGGGGATGAGGGGCAAATGAGTAGACATTCTGTTTTCTAACTACTTAATACTAAGTTTGTTGTTGTGTTGCTTCCAAGGCCAATTAAACCCACAAACTAGTGCAGACTTATAAAACCTATTTCTGTTTGATAAAATTAACAACTAAATGCATAGAGGTATAGTCCATTAACACCATGATGGGAAGCTCAGTGGTGTGCAGGCAGACATGGTACTACAGAAGGATCTGAGAGTTCTATGTGAAAGACCAGAAGGCAGCAGTAAGAAAATGAGCTACTGGGCCTGGCTTGAGAATCTGAAACTTCAAAGTCTATGCCCAGTGTCACATTTCCTCCAACAATTCAAACCTTCTAATAGTACAACTCCCTGTTGACCAACCATTCAAATAAATGATGCTACAGGGGCCTTTCCTAATCAAAACACCACTTTTACTAAAGGGAAATAGTAGCAAATTGCCCATTAAATTCATATTTCTTTATCCTTAGGTTACTGCAACTGTCAGACCTCATTAGAGAAGGGACTTTGTCCTGTTACTGGTCATTAATGCAAGAGAATAAGGGACTATGCAATGTTCAGCTCCAAATAGGATATCTATATTATTATATGTTCTTCTATTTTTCTTTTATTTAAAAATTAATTTTTAAACTTTCACTCAATATATTTTGATGATATTCTTTCCTCTCCCTTAACTGCTCCAAGATCCTCCTCACCTTCCTACCTACCAACTTTATATTCATGTTCTTTCTTTTTCTTTCTCTCAAACAAAGTAAATAAAACAAAATGACAAAAACACTAAACCATAACAACACCAAAACAAACAAAAGCACACAAAATATCTGGAGTGTGTTTTGTGTTGCTCTACTATTCCTGAGCATGAGTAGGATTTGTGTGCCAAATACCACTTTAATGGAAAAAACTGATATTTTTCCTCCTAATAATATTTTCCTTTCAGCACTATGAATATTTGTCAATAGGATTGACCCTTCTAGCAGTGCATTAGTTTGATTTCTCCATGTTCTATAATGTAACTGGTGCCTTACTGTAAGACTGTGGAAAATAAGTAATAGAATTTGCAGTAACCTCTAATAATTTGGAGGAGTCTATGGCCAATAAACTAAGAATAAGAAGGTGTAACCCATTTCTATTACTAAGGGTTTTACCTCATAGTTCATAATGTTTCCTTTGGGGTTTTGACAGAGAGAAAGACATGAAGTTGGGAGGTAGGAAGGTGAGGGATAGTCTGTGGGCAGTTGGGGAGGTGAAATATGAATAAAATAAATTGTATGGAGTTCCCAGAGGATAAAAAATAAACTAAAAAGAAATATTAGTAATAAAATATCAAAGAGTAAAAATTCTAAAAATTCTTGCTTATATACTGCTATCAAAAATAAGAATTGACATGTGTTCCATATTTATTTTAAATAAAGCGACATTTTACTAATTACATGAAAGTCAGACTGTGTTTGCTCTGAGGGAAAAAAAAAGCTATACCCTTGACTATAATCAAATCCAAAACAACTTCTGCCTAAGATCTTTGATGTTAGTGAAGATGGCCAAGGTAATCCAGCACTATACTCTGTCTCAAATGAGTAAAACTGAAAGTTGGAGAATACCTAGTAACATTTTCTCTGACTCGAGTAAAGTCCGGCAAAGCTGTTAGATAGCAGAGATCATGAAAATTGCTCTGAAATATGTAAATAATTAATCAAAAAATCTTGGTATTATTTTGACAGATGTGTTCAGTAACCTCATCTGGGTTAGAGCCAGCAGGAATTACACATGTAAACTGGAAAAGAAAAAGAGCCTACCCTAAGAATAGTAACAACTTTTAAAATATGTGCATATACTGGAAGGTAGCTAAGATCCTGATAAGCAAGGGAATGCATAGAGTCTTCCAAGAACACTTCATTACCATAGTACCTTGAAATGCTATAAAACTTTGGGAAGCACAATCAGCATATCAATAGATTTCTAAAAAGATGGAAGGAGAGACCCCTGGTCCTGGAAAGACTGGATGTAGGGGAACGCCAGGACAGAGTAATGAGAGGGGGTTGAACGGAGAAAAGAGGGAGGGAAGGGGGCTTATGGGACTTTCGGGGAGGGAGGAAACGGGAAAGGGGAAGTGATTTGGAATGTAAATTAAAAAAATAAAATAAAATTAAATAAAAAAAAAAAAAAAAAAAAAAAAAAAAAAAAAACTTTGGGAAGATATTTTACTTCATTCTTGGATCATGATAATTGTACAGCAATAATATAAATATGTGTGAGCTGAAAGACAGCACATAAACACAGACAAGGCACATAAAATTTCCAAATACATATACAAATAAAGTATTGAACATTGTAAGCATTCCAAAGCTGGGTGAATAACCACAATCCAAGGTATTATTCCTTTTTGTATAAATTGTGAGCTTTGTGGTCACTCCTCCATCCAATTTGGCATGTCTATTTTTGTCATCCTTGTATACCTAGTGCCACACAATAATGTTGCTTGTGACATAACGACAAGACAAAAATCACAAAGCAAGTTCTGGTTTTCTGATTTTGCAGTCTTTCCATACCTATTTCACAGTGATCACAGAACTTTATGTGGAGGGATTGTATTGTACATGTACCCTTTGAACTGGTATCCACAATTCTGTAAATTGATTGGTTGTGGTTTTCTGTAATGGATTCTATCTGTTGCAAAGAGAAGTTTCCTTGATTTGGGATAAAAACTACATTTATTGTATAAGACCCTAAGAATGATGTGCAGGATCTGGCTGTGTGGAGGGGTTGTCTTTTATTATTTAATTATTGTTACATGAAACACACACACACACACACACACACACACACTGATAGCACTGAGTGTTGGTCATAAGCACATATTTTTAGTGTTCAGTGTTTGGTACTAAACAACCAGTTAGTGGGCTCATTCCCAGGGAAGACAGGTTCTTCCTCTCTCAGCAGCCATTATATGCTTGTAGCTCTTCATCTAAGGGTGGGTTTTTGTTTTGTTTTTTTTGTGAGTTCCCCCAACCACCTCACTATACCTATTCGTGTTCAGGTCTTATTAAAGCAGCCATATTTTTGAGATTTCATAAGGTGAGCTTACCTTTCTTCTCATAGAAGACTTCTTGGTACTTTGAATTGTATATTTTTTTCTACCCTGTTTCCATGATGCTTCCTGAGTATTAGATGTAGAAACTATATTATAGATACATTAGTTGCAGCCAAACACTCCATGGTCAGTTAATCACTGTATTTAAACCAGGTATAGATTTATGTTGTAGTCTCAATCTGATGAGAGGAAAAAAAGGTGCTTCTTTGGTAAAGATAGAGAGCTATACTTATCTGTGGATGTGAAGATAAATATTTAGAATACATTTAGAAATTGTACTGGTTTAAGGGAGCTGCTGTAATAGGTGATCCATGGCCCATCAGAGGTGAATGGTTGGTTAGATTTATAGTACTATGCATCAGTGCCCCCTGATTAAACTGGACATAAGTCCAAATAACTGCTATTGGCTACTGTCAAGGTAAGTTGTCACAACTGTACCTTTGGGGATATCTTGCCTTTATGGCCATTGTAGTAGTTTGTAGGCATCAGAGCTGCATGAGACTATGGATTGCTTTTCTCCTTTATCAACTTGGACAGATCTTTATATTATTGAGGGCTAGGCCTCAAGGAGGAGATTTTCAGGTCAAATACAACTTGATTCCTTAAAATCCTATATCCAAATATGTTGTGTTCATCACTAGAGAATTACCTTCAAATTTTGTGAGGCAAGCAAGGATAACAGCAATTGTTTTGGGGAATCTCTTAGAATTCTCTGATATAAAACTGGAAGGAGGTTTCTCATGCCTGCTACTGAGGATTTGGGATTTCGTTCTTCATCTGTGTCCCTATGGCAATTCCTCAACCCACCTAAAACCCTCTTTCTCCTTCATGTCATGAAAGTCCTGCACTATACTCTCCTGCCCAACTAATAAGCTGATCAGCTATTTATTGACCAACTAGAAGATGATGGAGAAAAATGTTTTACTGAGAAAATTAGGAAATAGTTCATAATAATGGCAATAACAAAATCCAAACTTCAACCAGATCTCTGGGTATAAAAATCAGAATTTGAATATATAGTACACACAATATTCTCCAAATATGTCTCTTTGTATGTATATGCATGTACACATGCATGTATGTGTGTTCTTTGTATCATGTGTATAGTTTTAAGTAAACATAAAATAACAAGATTTCTTGAGACTTTATAAAGCAACCTTGTAATTTGTTTCTCACCCCCTTTGTCTTCTGTATTGACATCCTTTCTTCCTCTCCATTAAGAGAGTACTACCTTTGACTCAATTTCCCACTCCTTATCATTCATGTCCTGTTACTCCCCTTCCATACTGATACTACACATAAGATCATTTTATACTTTCTAGTTTCTGTTGTTGCTCTATGCTGTATACTCAGATCTAAAGAATTAGAGGTATGAACTGTAGATGAAAAAGAACATTTTGTCTTTCTGGGTTTGGGATACCTCAGTAAGTATTATCCATCTACATCTATTTATTTACCTCAAAACTTCATGGTTTTATATTTTTTATAGAGAACACTATAATATTTTGTATATGTATCACAATTTCACTATCAGTTCATCTTTTGTAGGACATTTAGGGTATTTCCATTTCTTGGCTATTGTGAATATGGCAACAATAAACATTACTGAGAAAACTTCTGTTTAGTCTTTTGGACATATGGCAGGTTGTGATATAGGTCAATCATTTAATGAATTTCTTTTAGATTTTTGAAGATTCTCCATACTGATTACTAGAGTGGTGCTCCAATTTATATTCCTACCAATATTGAATGATGGTACCTTTTCTTCACAACCTCACAGGTAGTTGTCAGGTATTTTGTGGATCTTAGCTATTCTTTCTGGGGTGAAACAAAATCTCAGAGGTATTTTAATTTGCATTTCCTTAATTGCTAATGAAGTCAAACAGCTTTTGAGATATTCTTTAGCCTGGAAATCAATCTGGCAGTTCCTCAGAAAATTGGACATAATGCTACTTGAGGACCAAGCTATATCACTCATTGGCATATTGCTCCAACATATAATAAGGACACAAGCTCTATATGTTCATAGCAACCTTATTTATAATAGCCAGAAGTTGGAAAGAACCCTAATGTCCCTCAACAGAGGAATAGATACAGAAAATGTGGTACATTTACACAACAGAGTACTATTCAGCCACTAAAAATAATGACTTCATGAATTTTGCAGGAAAAAGGATGGAACTAGAAAATATCATCCTGAGTGAGGTAACACAGTTACATAAGAATGTACATGGTGTGTACTTACTGATCAGTGGATATTTGGAAAAACATCTCAGAATACCCATGATATAATTTATAGACCATATGAAGCTCAAGAAGAAGGAAGACCAAAGTGTGGATGCCTTATTCCTACTTAGAAAGGGGAACAAAATAATCACAGGAGGTAGAGGGTGAGAGGGACTTCAGAGGAAAAGAGGAGGGTGGACAAAAGAGGGCAGGATCAGGTATGGGAGGAGATGGAGGAGAAAATTTATAAAGGGTTAGAAAATTGAACAGAGGTTTGTAGCAATGGGGGATGGGGAACTGAGTGCATCCACCAGAAAGTCCCAGAAGCCAGAAAAGCAAAAGACTCCCAAGACACAAGAATGACATTAACTGAAATACCCAACCAAGGGGAGGGAGAACCTGTAGAGACCATATTCAGAGGTTAGGCACTGCCCTCAGTTGAGGAATGGGGCTACCTAACCCTCTCAAAATTTTAACCAAGAATTGCTCCTGTCTAAAGAAAATACAGGGAAAAAGAGTGGAGCAAAGTCTGAAGGAAAGGCCATCCAGAAACTGCCCCACCTGGGGATCTATCCCATATGCAGTCAACAAATCCAGATACTCTTGCTGATGCCAAGAAGTGCTTGCTTACAGGAGCCTGATATGAATGTCTCCTGAGAGGCTCTGCCAGAACCTTATGGATTCAGATGCAACTGCTGGCAGCCAACCATTGGGCTGATCAGGGGTACCCCAATGGAGGAGTTAAGGGAAGGACTGAAGGAGCTGAAGGGGTTTGCAATCCCATAGGAAGAACAACAATATCAACCAACCAGACCCCCCAGAGCTCCCAGTGACTAAACCACCTACCAAAGAATACACATGGAGACACTCATGACTCCAGGTGCATGTGTAGCAGAGGAGAGCCCTGTCTGGCATCAAAGGGAGGGGAGGCCCTTAGTCCTGTAAAGGCTTGATGCCCCAGCCTAGGGGAATGCTAGGGTGGTGGGATGGGAGTGGGCATGTGAGTAGGAGAGTACCCTCTTGAAGGCAGGGGACAGGGGTGGGATGGGGAGTTTGCAGAGAAGAAACTGGGAAGGGAATAACATTTGAAATGTAAATAAACAAAATAATCAATAAAAAATTATATAAAAAAATTCTATTGAGTTCCCTCTGTTTACATTCCTACCTCAACTTTTTATTTGGGTCATTTGGTTTCTTTGACTCTAATTTTTAGTTATTTGTATATTGAAATTATTAACCTGCTATCAGATGAATATTTGGCAAAGATTATCTCTATTGGTTTGATATTGTTTTTGTTATATTTTTACCTTATTTGGGTATAAGAGTAATGCTAGCTTCACAGAATGAGTTTGCAAGTGATTTTTCTCTTCTCTTTCTGTATTAATTTTAAAAAGGTCTGGTTGTAGAATTTTCTAAAGTTTGGTAGAAGTCTGATATGAATATATCTGACCTTCTACTTGTGTTTTTTTCCCTTGCAGATCTTCATAATTTTTTATTGCTCTGTATAATTAGGGTTTTGGCTATGATGTATTGTAGAATATTTTATGTTTGCTTTCTTGTGGGTCTGTTTATTGCTTTGTTTTTCCTGGTCACCTCTAGTTTGGGTTCTATGTATGCCTTGTATTTGTATGGCTATATCTTCCTTAGTTTTGTGTAGTTTTCATTGACAACTTTACCAATTTCTTCTATGAGATTCCACTGAGATTCTTCTGCACCTTTTATACCTATCTCTCAAAATGTTATCTTTTAATAGTGTTCCCTGTTTATGTGTGATATTTTCTTGGGGTTTTAAAAACTATTTACTTCTTTACTTATTTCATCTAAATTTTCTACTTCAAGATCTCTGAGTCCTGATAATATATCTTCCCTTTCATTCATTCTATTTGTAAGACATTCCATTGAGTTTTTTTTCATTGAGATGCTAAATTTTCAATTCTATCTTCATTTATTCCCATATTTTTCAATGTTCTATTTATTGAATTTAGTTTGCAAATTCTATGGTATTTTCCTTATTTTATTTTGGTATGTATTTGTATTTTCTTGGGCATCATTGAAGCATTTGTTGTTAACTCCTTTGATTTCTCTTTGCATCTTCTTTAAATTCCTTCAATTCTTTGGTGACATTTTTAACTGCTCTAAATTCTGTGTCCTTAAGTTCATTTCAATAGTTTTCATTTGAGAAAACATCTATAGAACTAGTGGGCTTGATGTAGGGCATTTGGTTTTCACCATTGTTGTTGTGTTTGAGCTGTTCGTATGGGCTTCTTCCTTTGATGTGTGTCTGATGTAATAATTTGGCCTTCCTTAGATTGGGTCAGTTTAGATGACAGAGCTGTGGCAGCATAAAGCTTGTGAATGATCTGTTTAAAAGACCACGCAAATATGACTCCTAAACTAGGAGTCTGGAACTACACCTGTGGGTTTGTAGATCTAGGTGGGGTAAGTGTAGGTTAGGAGAAGCAACTTTACTAGGAAATGTAGCTCACATATAAGTTTTGTGGTCTGGAACAAAGCTTGTTGGCTTGCAGATGGCAGTGGGTTGGAGTAGAGGTGGGGAAAGAGAAGAGACATACTCAGGAAAGTGGACTACACAGACAGCCTTCAGGGGCCATGAGTCTGGACCCAGGCTTGTGGGTTTGTAGGTAAAAGAGACTGTTGAGAAGGGGTGAAACAGAAAAAAATATCTTACCTAGGAAATGTGATGCACATGAAAAGCAGGTTCATGGGCTGCATATTGGTAATTTTGATGAATATAGAAATTTACTCACTTTCCAGTTCTCTTACTGAATAGAGAACTTTTAGTTTTCCTTCATGATAATCTGAATTTCCTTATCATCTGTTGTTGTATTGTTCCTTTGTTCACTTTTGATCCTCTAGTGGATCTCATCATATCTGTCGGTTAATTGGGTCTAACAGTTTTGTAAATATATTCAATGAATCAGCTCTTTTATTAGTTGGTTATTTGTATTATTGTCTTGGGTTCTGATTAAATACTTCCTGATCTGATTTTTGTTATTTCTTCCTATTTATGAGTTTGGAATTTAGATTGTTCTTATATTTCAAATTTTTGGAGTTTCATCAGTAAGTCATTATTCATGGTCTTTCTTTTCTTCTGATGCCAGAGTTCAGAAACATAATTTTCTCTCTAATGGACGTTTTAATGTATTCCAGAGATTTTGTTGTATTTTGTTTTTACTTTCATTTAATTCCAGGATTTACAAAATATTCTTTCTTACTTCCTCTTTTTCCTAATTAGCATTCAGTTATGTGTTCTTTAACCTCCCTGAGTTGGCACAAACACTACTTATTGATTTACTGTAGATTTTAAGTTTTTTAACATTACGGTCAGGTGGGATAAATAAATTTAATTTAGTTTTTCTTAATTTATTAAGATGTGGTTTTAGTCCCAATATGTGGTGCTTTGTTTGAGTTATTTCACAACTCTTAATGCAAGATTGACTAAGCTGATATAGCTACACAACTACAAAAAATAAATAGCTTCATAAAGACAAAGGTACATTATCAACTAGCCAAGATAAATAAAAGATAAAATCAGGTCAGTGACTAATAAGAATTATTCACATTTAATCATAAATTTTTATTTCTAGTCTAACATGCATTTACTCACTCTGATGTGATCACTATTGTTAGGTATCTATTTGTTCTTTATGGCAAGTCACTTTTTATCACTCTTTTTCAATTTCTGTGTTTCTCTCCCCTGTGTTAAATAAGTTCATTACTAAATACACTTATGGTATATTCATTCCATAAACCATAGCTCTAGTGTTTCACAGTCTGATTTCAAAAGATATCCCAGTGATTAATATGTAGATGCCAAAGGGCTGTATTATTGCTTCTCAGAGACCCATGGATTTCTAACAATAATATACATGCATGATTTGCACACACAGGACAGAATGCTTCATATGCTTTCTACCTCACCTCTCTATGATCTTGTTAGCTATAAACAGCAAACTATATGTCCCATATAGAATATCTTTATTAATTATCTAAGAATTTTGTATATATTGACAAGAATTTTGTTAATATTCACACCGAAATACACCTACTGACTCTATCCAGATCTCCCTCTGTTTCCCTAATTCCTATTGTTTTTATGTTTTTTCTGTAACCTACCAAGTCAATTTTGAGTTACCCATATGCTTATGGTGTGAGCAATTCTCTTGAATACAATCGACATATAAGGGTCCATTCATTCAAAGATTTACTCTTCCTCCCCCAGTAGCCATCAATAATCAATAGCTCCTCAGCTGGGGTGATTTTTCATTAGCTCCTCCTACCTTCATGCTGAAATATTAACTGGCTTGATTTTTGGGATGGTAACCATAGCTCCTGTGAGTTCATAAGTACAACCATCTCAACAGATCCAAAAAGTAGTGTTTTTTACTGGACCTCCATGATCTCTTTTTTTTTAAACTCACTCTTACAATCTGTTTGCACACTCTAACCCCTGACACCTTCTGTAATGGCCCTGAGCTTTAGGGGAAGGGTTGTGATACATCAGATGTTTTCAGCTGAGCAATCAACTGACACATGTTCTCCATTTTAACCAGTTGATAGTTTATGCATTAACCACAATCCACACAGTGCACAAAGGATGTCCTCTAATAAGGTTTGGGAGCTGCAGTAATCTATGGGTATAGAGAATGAATAAATTTACAGGAGACTTTAATACTATATCATTTTAGCCAAATAATAGTATTGGAGTTATGCTTTAAGTTTATAGGCATCCAATTTGTGGTTACTGTCCCAGATTTATAGTATCAGCTATGTGCTTCAAGGGAACAGGCCTTACATTCAATCAGAAATCAGTTGTTTAGCTATAGAATATTCAAGGTACTATTGGATCCTTGGATATATTTGGCAACTCAATCTCTATTAGGAATTAAGGCCATTGATAATTTTTCCCCAAGGGTCATCATAGTATTTTCTGGAACCATGAAAGCAAAACACCAAAAAGGAAGCTTTTTGGTCAGTATCAACTGTTTCTCCATGTCTGGCGACAATTATATATCGTGCCTTAAGAAATAGGGTCTTATCATCACATTCTGATGGATAGGCAATTGTCAGGGAAATAACCTGTATTTATCTGGGTGTCTGTGGGACACTCTTAATGTGTTGGTCTTTTTATTGAACAACCTATGGCTTTATGGAGGAACATTTTCCCCTGTGTACAGAATAACTTGGCTAAATATCCAGATCTAGGGCTATGAGTTGTCCAACCCTAATCTCCATCCCAACTATGAACAGCTAGAATGCATGAAGAGACTGGCCTGGCATATTCAAAGCTGAAAGATCTCTGTGGCACAGGGTAACAGTGGGATATGTGAGAGGAATCTCAGGGAGGATTCAGTATTTATAGTGCAGCAGAAGTCAGACTCCTCAAACCAGACCAACATGTCATTCCAATGAACATCTGCTAGTAAAACTATATAGAAAAAAGGTTATATTGTGTGGCATGCTGTAATATAGCACAATGTTTTAGGTGAGCTTTCTTCTTTTTGTATTCTTTTGGGAGGAGAAGTTAAAAGGGTATATGTCAGATATGAAGGGGTGGGGAGATGAGTGCCATACATGATGTGAAATTCACAAAGAATTAATAGTTTTTAATTTAAAAATGTAATATCAACCAGCTAGACCACCTAGAGCTCCTAGGGATTAAACCACCAACCAAAGAGTACACACAGAGGGACCCATGGCTCCAGCCACATATATAGCAGAGGATGATGGCCTTGTTGGGCATCATTGGGAGGAGAGGCCCTTGGTTCTGTGAAGGCTCGATAGATGCCCCAATGTAGAGGAATTCCAGAGCAGGGAGGCGGGAATGGGTGGGTGGGTGGGTGAGGGAACACCCTCATAGATGCAGAGGGAGGGGGAATGGGATAGGGGGTTTTTTGAAGTGGGAGGAGGAACCTGGAAAGGAGATAATATTTGAAATGTAAATAAAATATATTCAATAGAAAAGATAAGATAAAGATATAAGATATTTTCAGGAGAAAAACCAAAACAAATATAATATAAGGGGGGAGTTGTACATAAGTGATAGTAGGCTTCCATGTTTCCTTTTAAAACATGCTCAGTGTTATTTTTTCCCAACCCCTCTTGCATACCACCCTTTCTTTATTCTCCCAAACTAAGCCCCCATTTCCATTATTCCCCTTTCTTCTTTTTTCAACTGTCTTTTACTATACCTCTTTACGTTATAATTTTCCCTCCCTACTGATGCCTCATTTATAGTTCCTTGGGCTCTATTAGTGTTTCAAGTCTTTTTCCATTCTTGAGACTAAATAAGTCAATGTTCCATATCCAAGACTCCTATGGTAGCCATTAGCAGTCGCAGTTTTCATAAATCTTTTTCTTGTTTTCAACTGACAAAACTTTCAAATATTCTCTCTGAAATATTGCATTCACTTCCCCTATTTTATAGATAAAAAAATATTTCTAAAGAGCTTACATTGTATCCAAGCTTTTTTGAATTGTAGCCGGAGTATGTTTGCAGGTTCCATGTTACATTTTCTCTTGCTTGTTTAACTGCTGAAGCTCCTGGGAAAACAGTGTGCTGTTTCCATAGTGTTCCAATGTGTAAAAAATAGAACTTTAGGTAGAAAGTCTTTAATAGTATAAGACATCTTTTCATGCATTACCTAGGTCACTTACCACATGAAGAATTTGATGAGAGGGAAAAAAAGTTGTAACTCTAACACACACCAAGGAAAATCTAGCCAGGTGTTCTGACAGATTGTAGAAACACACTCATTATAATTTTTATCCTAAATACTCTTTAATAGGAATATTATTTTTCTTTAATAATACATGATAGATTTGAGTGAGGCCAGTCAAAGTGGTGAATCAACCTACTAGTTCTGGCAATAGCATTGCTTTTCTGAAAGCAGAATGTGGGTTATCTGCCTGAGAGACGGACTGTATAAGTGTAGGTTCTCCTGTTTGTATATGCTCCAGGAAGAGGGGGAAAAAGTCTGAAGAAAAAAAAACAGGCATGTCTCTGAAGAATTTGTGTCTTTTGATCATTTTTGTTGAGAGTTACATTTTTATATTTAAAATGATATAAATAGTCAAACCAAAATATATGGTGCCATGAAAGAAGAATTATGTTTAAGAGAGGAGAACATGTATATTAAGAGGCAATTATTTGCTTCAAATTTACTTTTCTATATTGGTGTAAAGTTATTTATAACAAATACATTATTACTAAAAATCATATCATTATTTTCCTATACTAAAATTGTTTTACACTATATTGAAATTGCATGTAAATACACACTCACACTCCACACACCCCCAAAACACACACACACACAGTTTCAAGACTATAATCTTGCCCAAGAATGTCATAAACTATCATCTCACTGTATCACATGTCCATGTATCCTATATTCCATGGATAACTTCTTTGTCTGAATGCCAAAGCTTTCAGACTTCCATTTGCTAATGTCATTTTTCCTCTTTTGATGCAGTTTCATTCCTAGGGTTCTAACTACACATATTTCAAGGCCAACTCAAATACACCACTCTGTGAACATAGTGTTCACTCTCTTGACTACACTTCCTTTACAAACACATGTTTGTAATGATTATAGACAGCTGCTTTTCTATCATATTCAACTCCAGCATTTTTCCTGCATGAGTTAGATTCCTTCAGAGCAAAAGCCGTGTCTATGTATCTTGTATCCTAACTCCCTCTCATTTATTTCTTTGTATCTAATGAATAGTAAATCTTTCATACAGATTTGCTGAGTGATGATTAAATTGATTGATGTGATCAAGTGAATATATTTACATATCTTCCTCTAACTATTAGATAAAAATATATTAAATTAATCCAGCATGGATGACTGCAGCAAGGTACTTGACAATATTCCTCATAATGAATGAAATAAAATTAAGTATATACCCATTTGAACTTTCACCTTCAAGTTGGATATCTCAGGTGGAACATTTCTTTTTTAAAAAAACTTTTTTTTGATATTTTCTTTATTTATATTTCAAATGTGATTCTGTTTCCTGGTTTCTGTGCCCCCCAAAACCACTAATCCCTACCTCTCCCCCTTTCTCTTTATTAGATTCAGTTTATCTGGTTTTATGTGGAAGCCCTTGATGCACTTGGACTTGAGCTTTGTACAAGGAGATAAGAATTGATTGATATGAATTCTTCTACATGCTGACTACCAGTTGAACCAGAACCATTTGTTGAAAAATGCTGTCCTTTCTTCCACTAGATGATTTTAGCTCCTTGTCAAAGATCAAGTGACCATAGGTGTGTGGGTTCATTTCTGGGTCTTCAATTTTGTTCCATTAAACTTTCTACCTGTCTCTGTACCAATACCATAGAGTTTTTTTTATCACTATTGCTCTGTAGTAAAGCTAGAGGTCAGGGATGGGGATTCCCCCAGAAGTTCTTTTATTATTGAGAATAGTTTTCAATATCCTGGGATTTTTCTTATTCCAGATGAATTTGCAAATTGCTTTTTCTAACTCTGAAAAATTGAGTTGAAATTTTTATGGGCATTGCATTGAATCTGTAAATTGCATTCATCAAGGTGGCCATTTTTAGTTATTAATCCTGCCAATTCATGAGCGAGGGAGATCTGAGATCTTTGATTTCTTTCTTCAGAGACTTGAAGTTCTTGTCATATAGAACTTTCACTTGCTTGTTTAGAGTCATTCCAAGATACTTTATATTATTTGTGACTAATGTGAAGGGTGTCATTTCCCTAATTTCTTCCTCAGCCTACCTATCCTTTAACTAGAGGAAGGCTACTGGTTTGAGTTAATTTTATATCCAGCCACTTTGCTGAAGTTGTTTATCAGCTTTAGGAGTTCTCTGGTGGAAAGTTTTGGGGTGACTTAAGTAAACTCTCATATCATCTACAAATAGTAATATTTTGACTTCTTTCTTTCTAATTTGTATCCCATTGGCCCCCATTTTGTTGAATAATTGCTCTGGCTAGAACTTTGAGTACTATATTGAATAGGTAGGGAGAACATGGTCAGCCTAGTCTAGTCCCTGATTTTAGTGAGATTGCTTCCAGATTTTCTCCATTTGATTTGATGTTGGCTACTGTTTTGCTGTACATTGCTTTTAGTATGTTTAGGTATGGGCCTTGAATTCCTGATCTTTAAAAGACTCTTACCATGAAGGGGTGACCATAGGTGTGTGGGTTCATTTCTGGGTCTTCAATTCTGTTCCATTAATCTTTCTACCTGTCTCTGTACCAATACCATAGAGTTTTGTCAAATGCTTTCTCAGCATCTAATGAGATGATAATGTGGTTTTTTTCCTTTGGGTTTGTTTATGTAGCAGATTACAAGAATGAAATTCTATATATTGAACCATCCCTGCATCCCTGGGATGAAGCCTACCTGATCATGATTGATGATTGTTTTTATGTGTTCTTGGATTTGGTTTGCAAGAATTTTATTGAGTAATTTGCACCGATATTCATAATGGAAATTGGTCTGAAGTTCTCTTTCTTTGTCAGCTCTTTGTGTGGCTTAGGTATATGCGTTATTGTGGCTTATAGAATGATTTGAATAGTGTTCCTTCTGTTTCTATTTTGTGGAATAGTTTGAAGAGTGTATTAGGTCTTCTGTGAATGTCTAAAAGAATACTGCACTAAACCCAACTGGTCCTGGACTGTAGATATCTATTAAATACAATTGGTTCATAACTTCTCTTAGTTTCACTGTGTGTCTGTTTAGATTCTGTTTGCATGATCTGTCCGTTGCTGAGAGTGGGGTGTTGAAGTTTTCCACAATTATTGTGTAAGGTGCTATGTGTGCTTTGAGCTTTATTAAATTTTCTTTTATGAATCTGAGTACCCTTGCATTTGAAGCATAGATCTTCAGAATTGAGAGTTTAACTTGGTAGATTTTTCCTTTGACCAGTATGAAGTGTCCTTCTTTATCCTATTTGATAACTTTTGGCTGGAAGTCGATTTCATTCGATATTAGAATGGCTACTCCAGTTTGTTTCTTGGAACAATTTACTTGAAGTTTTTTTTTTTTTTTTACAGCCTTTTCCTTTGAGGGAGTGTCTGTCTTTTTCACTGCATTTCCTGTATGCGGCAAAATGCTAGGTCCTGTTTATATATGCAGTCTGTTAGTCTATGTCTTTTTATTAGGGAATTGAGTCCATTGATGTTAGAAGATATTAAGGAAAAGTGATTATTGCTTCCTGTTATTTTTGTTGTTAGAAGTAGAATTATATTTGTGTGGCTTTCTTCTTTTGGGTGTGTTGAAAGATTACTTTCTTGTTTTTTAAGGGTGAAGTTTCTTTCCTTGTGTCAGAGTTTTCCATTTATTATCCTTTATATGTCTGGATTTGTGGAAAGTTATTGTGTAGATTTCATTTTGTCATGGAATATCTTGGTTTCTCCATCTATGGTTATTGAGAGTTTTGTTCGGTATAGTAGTCTGGGCTGGCATTTTTGTTCTATTAGGGTCTGTATGACATCTGCCCAGGATCTTCTGGCTTTTATAGTCTCTGTTGAGAAGTCTGAGGAAATTATGATTGGTCTGTCCTTATATGCTATTTGACTGTTGTCCCTTACTGCTTTTTATATTCACTGTTTGTTTTGTCCATTTGCTGTTTTGATTATTATATGACAGGAGGAATTTCTTTTCTGGTCCAGTCTATTTAGAGTTCAGTAAGCTTATTGTATGTTCATAAGCATCTATTTAGGTTAGGGAAGTTTTTTTCTATAATTTTGTTGAAGATATTTACTGGCCCTTTAAATTGGGAATCTTAACTCTTCTATATCTATTATCCTTAGATTTTGTCTTTTCATTTTGTCCTGGATTTCTTGGTTGTTTTTTGGTTAGTAGCTTTTTGCATTTTGCATTTTCTTTGACTGTTGTGCCAATGTTTTCTATGGTATCTCCTTCACATGAGATTCTGTTTTCTATCTCTTGTGTTCTGTTGGTGCTGCTTGCATCTATGACTCCTATCTCTTTCCTAGGTTTTCTATCTCCAGGGTTGTCTCCCTTTGTGATTTCTTCATTGTTTCTATTTCCATTTTCAGATCCTGGACAGTTTTGTTCAATTCCTTCACCTGTTTGGTTGTGTTTTACTGTAATTCTTTAAGGGATTTCTGTGTTTCCTCTTTAAGGGCTTCTAGCTGTCTTCTTCTGTGTTCTCCTGTATTTCTTTAAGGGAGTTATGTCCTTCTTAAAATTCTCTATCATCACCATGAGAAGGTATTTTAAATCTGAATCTTGCTTTTCCGGCATGATAGGGTAACCATGACTTGCTATGGTGGGAGAACTGGTTTCTGATGATGCCACATAACCTTGGTTTCTCTTGCTTATGTTCTTACACTCGCCTCTCCCCATCTGTTTATCTCTAGTGCTGCCTTCTCTCTTTGTCTCTGATTGGACCCTGTCCATCCCGTGTGCCTGTTGTGTCAGACTCCTCAGAGTCCTGCTCTCTCTGTGATTCTGGGATTCTGGTATCTTGTAACCCTGAGATCCTAAATTCCTGGTGTGACCAAGCTTCTAAGATCCTATGTTCCTGGATGTTTTAGAGCACTTGAGAGTTGAGCTTCTTCTGAGTGTTGTGGGATTGGGTATGGAGCTAGCATCCAAGGTCTGCTAAGGGCACCAGCTCAGACCAGAAGGAACCTGTGCCACTGGCTGGGCTGGGGTTCCTTTGTTCCTGGATCCCACTTGTCCCAGTTACTCCTGGTGTTGTGGCAGATGTTTTGGTCTTCTCACCTATGATCCTGGGCATGTTAGAGCACCTTGGAGAGTAGCTTCTTCTGGATGTTGTGGGACTGGAAGTGGAGCTGGTGCCCAAGGTCTGCCCAGGTCACCTGCTCAGATGGGAAGGTGGTGGAACATTTGTATTTACCACCTTAGGTCCATTCTCCATTTATTTCTACCAGATTCTAAACTTTCAACATTAATAACTACAAATTACATTACTCAATCTAGTCTTTCCTTAAGCTCTCATATAATGAGTTTAGCTCATGTGAGACACTTGCAGGCCTTAGAAGGCCAGAGATAGAATATTGTTGGTCTGTGGCTTCCAGCCTTTGTATTAGATCAAAGATCCTATTGGGTATCCCATTACATATGTTAAATTCCTACAAATTACTATGAACACCAGGAATTTTAACAAAATAAATTATCTGCCTCACAGTTTCATAGGTCATAATTGACACACATCTCAGTGGATTAAAATTGCAGTGTTGGCAAGGGTACATTCCACACTAGTGAGGCTAGAAAAGAATCACCTTGCCATTTCCAGATTCTAAAATTTTCCCACATTCTTTTGTTATATCCCTCTCCTTCATCTTCAAAGCCAGCAATATCATACCATATCTCTTTGACCTATCCTCCTTCATTACATTTCTTTCTGACAATATCAGAGAAAACATACTCTACTTTAAGAAGCTTGGTGATTAGATAGAACCATCTTGATAATTAGTAATAATGACCTTATTTCACTACGAGGTCATCAACCTTAATTCCATCTACAGAATGTCTTTTCTTTTTTCTCTTCTTATTATCTTTCTATTTTATTTATTTAAAATTTTGGCTATTTAACTTAACACATCTATATATTTTCATGACTAGAGCTTGAGTATCTTAAAGGAGTTATTACATCAACACAGCTTAAGATCTTATCGTTTCTGGTACTACTATTCTTTTTAATTGTCATTGAAAGTCAAAAAGTGACAGTGGTTTTATAATGTTACTAAATAGTGCTGCCTTTGAAAAGACACTTTATACCCTTGGATCTGCAAAAGCTTTTAAATTAAATTATCTTCAATTAACCATTTGAACATGCCATAAGATTTCCTCCAGAACTTTGACTAATAGTCAAGGGCTCAATCTATATAACATATGAAAATGTGTGGCTGGAATTCTTCTTGAATTCTAGAAGTAACTAATTAGGCTTCTGTTAAAGATCATTCATGTTCCCAATACCTTAGTTTAATCTTCAGCCCAGGAAGACTGAAAGTCTATGTGGATTAATTGAAAATATTTCTGCTTATTACAATTTCCCTGTATATTTATGTGAATAAAAGCCTGAAATATACACTTATATTTGGCAAATACAAAGAATTTACTCACTTAGAAAAAATGAATATCTGAAAAGCTCCATTATTTAAAAATATTTATAGAATATTTTTTCCTCTAAAACTAGAAAGATAAAAAAAAAATCTGCTGGAAAATAGAATCACTCTAAAACACCCTTAGACTTCAACAATTCATGCCACATCTCTCTACCTCTAAATCATTGTTTCATGCCTAAGATTTCATAGAAAATAAGGCTGTGTTATTTTATCTTTCTTTGTTTTGTGACTTGGATGCATATTTAACATCTCTGGTCCTGTTTCCTGAAACCTAGATAAGAGTGTGTAAAATGGTGTTGACAAATTGAATAGCTGCTATAGTGTGTCTAGTTCTTAATCAGTCCAAAAAATTATTTAAGAGCATGAAGGCCTTCACATTCTTCAAGGTCAAGATAGCATGCTCATCTATAGAAATAATTCTTAGATTTCTCCAGAAATCTAAGGATCCCAGTACCTTAACATTTTTAAAATCCTTGTAACTAATCAGAAATATTTAGTTTTTGTTTAAAGTGGTGATCATGGTTATCTTCAGAGTACAAATCATGATCTCTGTTGCTTTGGCATCTCATCCCATGCCTAACCTCATGGTGGATAAAAAAATAGAAAACCCTTGTCAATTTATATTATTCCAAGATGCATTACTGTTAGTAATGGTCTAATTCATCAACCTTTCTAATAGCTTTCATTAGATTTCATGTGTCACCCTAGAGTTGTAGAAGAAAATAAATAACAGAAAATAGAAAGAAAATAAATTTCTGAAAGTTATATATCTCTTTCCTCCGATAATCTACAGTTTTCTTGCAGGTTTCCAGGTCTTGGAACATATTCTTACTTGTAAATGCTCTGTTCTAGTCCTAAAGCTTGTGTCAAGATATGGGCTATAAATTTAACTGCAGGAAAGACAATATCTTCTATAGTACTTTCATTAATCAAAATAACATAGGTTATACTGAAAGAATAAACTATTTCAAATCTCAGATTCTTACCAATTGATATAATATAACAAGAAGGTATTTTCTCTTTAGAAAAAAATCTATTGCAAGTTAGGTGCCTCCCTATGGCATTCATCTCTCATTCATTTTCCTATCAATCTGAGCTGATGCATGATCTTTTTAGCCATATATGCATTGTCTGGAATATGCTGTGTTTTAAGGTGTGACAAAGAACAAATAGTCCTTTCATTGTTACATTTAAAAAATTTTTAACTGTTGTTACAGTCTAAAGTTGAAACATAACACTTCCATTTACACCTCCACTGGACACAACCAGAATCACATATTCTTTTTTGTTTGTTTGTTTACTGGATATTTACACTTCAAATATGATCCCCTTTTCAGGTTTCCCCTCTGGAAACTCCTTTCCCCATCCCTCTGCTTCTATGAGAGTGTACTCTTTGGTTGGTGGTTTAGTCCCTGGGACCTCTGGGGGGCCTGGTTGGTTGATATTGTTGTTCTTCCTATAGGTAGCAAACCCATTCATCTTCTTCAACAATTGACAAATGGGACCTCATAAAATTGCAAAGCTTTTGTAAGGCAAAGGACACTGCCAATAGGACAAAACAGCAACCAACAGATTAGGAAAAGATCTTTACCAATCCTACATCTAATAGAGGGCTAATATCCAATTTATAAAAAGAACTCAAGCAGTTAAACCCCAGAGAACCAAATAGCCCTATTAAAAAAATGGAGTACAGAGCTAAACAAAAAATCACATGTTCTTGCCTAAGAGTAGTAGGCCTGAGAAGTTTTAATCCATTCATTGGTCTGTAAGAAAGAAAACTAAAATATATATATAAGTGCTTTGCTCTTGCTCACTTTCTAAGACTCTCCCTGATAGTATAATATGACTTCCACATATGAGTCCACAAAATCCTTCAAGTTAGATATTTAAACAAGTTGATTCCTAGTACCATTTCTTAATGTTTCTCTAACATAATGTCTCCCACAGTATACAAGAACATTAATGTCACTCTTTTATTTTGCAAATAGTTATTGAGAATTTACCATTTAGCAGATTGTTTATTGGGAAAGAAAAACATAGCCAAAAATAAATAAAAACAAACAAAAAAAAACAAATTAGACCAAATGCATTATAAAATATCTATGAATAAGTAGTACAGACAAAATACAAGGAAAACACAATTATGATAAAAGTATGGGCAGATAATAGTTTTCTGAATCCCCGTAGACTTTACAATAGAGCAGGGAGTCCTGGGCTTCTAGTGTTCATATACATAAACAAGAAAAGTAGATACAGCTAGATGAATCTTGGTGGCCTCAAGAAAAAAATGACAATGTTGAGACTATGAGTATTGAAGGTTTGCAGAAGCTGTCTAGAGACTTCCTATAATCAAAGAGTTCCCTGTCAATCCTGAAAAGACTGAAGACCTTGGAATTGTTGCAGATTCTGATTTTCCTCTTAACTTGCTGTCAGAGGCAAGAGGATATTTAAACAGAGACCATGGACAGATGAAACTGGTTGTTTCTGTCATTCATTTTCAGTCATGCTTTTGTACTTTATTTTCCTTTCTCTCTCAAGAAAGGAATTCCAGTAGCATGTGTAGAGCTCAATAAAATGTTCTTTTTAAAGACCTGCTTCCTCATTTGTTCTCTTTACACAGTGTGAAATTTCTGCCCTCATGAATCTCTGGAGAAAAGACTTTTAAAAGTCCATTTCAAAAGCTTCGTTAAAGAATGTTCTTGCTTTGTTGATTTAACTTTAATTTATCCTTTACATCCCACCTAGATGATATTCATGATATTGCTCATTAAATTCATATTGATATTTATTTATGACTTGTAGGTTATCATTGCTCAGTTCTAATAGCAATAAAATTTTCATTAAAAGAACAGATAATCAGAACTTCCAGTCATTTTTATTAAGATGAGTGGAATAGAGCAGGGCAGACTTTGACCCATGTCCTGTCTTGGCGTTCTAGTTATTGAATGAAGTTGTGTGCATCCTCTTAAGTTTACCTTCTCTTCTGAAAGTTATGCTCATCAATTTTGTTGGCATATAATTTTTAATGGAAATAGATGTTTATACAGTAGATTCTCATTATGGTCTCCTCCTTCTAATTCCTTCCATGCCCTCCATAGCTCCCCACCCAAATCCACATACTTTCTTGTTTTCTCTCATTATAAAACAAGCAAGAATCTTTTAAAAAGAAAGAAAGAGAAAAGAAGATGAAATAAAAACAAATAAATTTGAATAGGGAAAAACAAACAAATGAGTAAAAAAATAAGGAGCCAAAGAAAAAGCACAAGAAACATACAGATACAGAGACACACACCTTGATAAACAGAAAACCGGTAAAACTGAAACTAAAAATGCTGTAGATTTGGGGAAAAGTGTCCAAATATCAAGACAGAGCATTATGACACCAAAAAACCTCTAAAAATACCATAGCGCTCATTTCATGTTAGCTGTGCACTGAATCTGGGCCATAAGAATGGCTTGTATAATTGGTATGTAAGTTTTATCAGTTTACTCTGAAACTATCCGAGGCAAGTTATATATCATTTAAATTTTTGTTTAAAATATACTATATAACATTTGCAGCTTTAAATATTTGAGGTATATAATACACTGATATTGACTATAAGTACATTACAATTACAATACATTTGTATAGTCTTTCATATTTCAACTCTTTATCAGGTTAGAAAGAAGTTCAAATTTCCCCAGCCTCATGCACCTGTAAAAAGTCATTCTATTTTATGTATCTGACACAGTCATTATTTCAAGTCTCTCATATTTTCAGACTACGAATACTCACCCTGGATACCCAAAAGAGATAGTTCTGGATCATGTGACAATTTTATTTTTCACCTACAAATATTATTATTGTTTTTTAGTTGGTACACCATTTCATTGTAACTATAGTAGCCATATTTCCCAAGGGTTCCCAATTTCTTTCATTTTTACCAAGACAACTTATCTTTTGCTACATTGATCATATTCTAACATAAATGCACCAAAATTCTGGTACACACAACTTCACAGAAATATATTTCTGAAATTAGAGATACAAATGAAGATCAACTGATTACTAGTAGGTGCTTTCAACTGAAGAAACAAAGAATGTAAATTATGACTCGTGTGGCTGAGCTGTTGGGGATCAATAGAAGGGGGTATAGAACAGTATTGGTGGTATAGTGGGCAAAAGGCAAAAACTAAGTGGACTCTCATTAGAAAGGAAGAAGAGATATAAAAGGAGGGAGGTCAGTAAATAACAGTATAAATGTCTGAAAAGCATGTACGGAATCATACTGTCAACTATATTCCTAAAAATAAATCTGTAGAATACACACAAAACTGTGTATACATGTCCATACCATATATAGCTTAAATGGCATTTTCCTATCTGAGCTAATGATGCTCTCTCTTTAGTCAAATAAATTATAACAAAAAAATAAACAGAGAAACAGAGAAAACTTGAATACCAAGCATGAGAAGTCCTCATTTGAGATTTTAGTCAAAGTTAAGCAAGAAACTCCAAAATCATTACTGCCTATTGGCACTGTCATAGGCTGCCTGCCATAGGAAAAACTAGGTTCCTTTTGCTAAACTGACTATGTATTTCACACACAGGGTCCAAAGGTCCCTGAGATGTGTCTGACTCAAGAGCCTTCTTTCTGAAGATCACCCTTCTAGGTATCAAAAGGCACCATGCAAACTTTTGAAATAGAAAATCAAACAACAGTACTGCCCAATGATGATGCCTGTAAACAATAACAATTACTAGGATAGTAGAATATTCCTAATGGTACCATAGCAGTACCAGTATCTTAGTAGCAACCAAAAACTTTCTAATTGAACTTATGACTGTTCAATAAAAGGAAGACAATGCCACACTCTGTAAATGTAGTCAACTTTTCTGGAGTAGTGAACTTAGGAATTTTGGAGGAGAACCGATAACCAACACTTTACTAAAATAAAGTAAACTAAACTACTTTAGTAAAGTATACTAACATTTAGTTTACTTTAGCAAGCTACACTAAACTAAATGCAACATAATCACAACTGTATTCTAAATATTTGTACTCATACCCACAGGTAAGTAAACTCCCCATCCCTTCATCAAGGAAACATCTCTTTGAAATAGACAAAAATTAAGAAAAAGGGATACAAATTGGAAAGGAAGAAGTCAAACTATCACTATTTGCAGACGATATGATAGTATACATAAGCGACCCAAAGAACTCCACCAGAGAACTCCTACAGCTGATAAACGACTTCAGCAAAGTGGCCAGATATAAAATCAACTCAAGCAAGTCAGAAGCCTTCCTATACTCAAAGGGTAAGCAGGCTGAGAAAGAAGTAAGAGAAATAATACCCTTTACGATAGCCACAAACCATATTAAGTATCTTGGCGTGACGCTAACCAAACAAGTGAAAGATCTGTATGACAAGAACTTCAAGTCTCTGAAGAAAGAAATTGAAGAAGACCTCAGAAGATGGAAAAATCTGCCATGCTCATGGATTGGCAGGATTAATATAGTAAAAATGAGCATCTTACCAAAAGTAATACACAGATTCAATGCAATCCCCATCAAAATCCCAACTCAATTCTTCATAGAGTTAGAAAGAGCAATTCAAAAATTCATCTGGAATAACAGAAAACCCAGAATAGCTAAAACTATTCTCAATGGTAAAAGAACCTCTGGGGGAATCAGTATCCCGGACCTCAAGCTGTACTACAGAGCAATAGTGTTAAAAACTGCATGGTATTGGTACAGTAACAGACATGTAGATCAATGGAACAGAATTGAAGACCCAGAAATGAATCCACACTCCTATGGTCACTTGATCTTTGACAAAGGAGCTAAAACCATCCAGTGGAAAAAAGATAGCCTTTTCAACAAATGGTGCTGGCTCAGCTGGAGGTCAACATGCAGAAGAATGCAAATTGACCCATCCTTATCTCCTTGCACTAAGCTCAATTCTAAGTGGATCAAAGATCTCCACATAAAACCAGACACACTGAAACTAATAGAAGGGAAACTAGGGAAGAACCTTGAACATATGGGCACAGGGGAGAATTTCCTGAACAGAACTCCAATAGCTTATACTCTAAGATCAAGAATAGACAAATGGGACCTCATTAAATTACAAAGTTTTTGCAAGGCAAAAGACACCGTCAAAAAGACAAAGCGGCAACCAACTAACTGGGAAATGATCTTTACCAACCTTACATCCGACAGAGGGCTAATATCCAAGATATACAAAGAACTCAAGAAGTTAAACTCCAGAGAGGCAAGTAACCCTATTAAAAAATGGGGTACAGAGCTACACAAAGAGTTCTCACCTGAAGAATATCTAATGGCTGAGAAGCACCTAAAGAGATGTTCATCATCCTTAGTCATTAGGGAAATGCAAATCAAAACAACCCTGAGATTCCATCTCACACCAGTCAGGATGGCTAAGATCAAAAACACAGGAGACAGCAGTTGTTGGCGAGGATGTGGAGAAAGAGGAACACTCCTCCACTGCTGGTGGAATTGCAGGCTGGTACAACCACTCTGGAAAGCAGTCTGGCGGCTCCTCAGAAAACTGGGCATGACACTTCCGGAGGATCTGGCTATACCACTCCTGGGCATATACCCAGAGACTTTACCTGCATGCAATAAGGACACATGCTCCACTATATTCATAGCAGCCTTATTTATAATAGCCAGAAGCTGGAAAGAACCCAGATGTCCCTCAACGGAGGAATGGATTCAGAAGATGTGGTATATTTACACAATGGAATACTACTCTGCAATTAAAAACAATGAATTCACGAAATTCCTAGGCAAATGGTCAGAACTTGAAAATATCATCCTTAGTGAGGTAACCCAATCACAAAAGATCACACATGGTATGCAGTCACTGATAAGGGGATATTGACCCAGAATCTCAGAATACCCTAGACACAATCAGCATATCAATAGATTTCTAAAAAGATGGAAGGAGAGACCCCTGGTCCTGGAAAGACTGGATGTAGGGGAACGCCAGGACAGAGTAATGAGAGGGGGTTGAACGGAGAAGAGGGCGGGAAGGGGGCTTATGGGACTTTCGGGGAGGGAGGAAACGGGAAAGGGGAAGTGATTTGGAATGTAAATTAAAAAAATAAAATAAAATAAAATAAAAAAAAAACTAAAAAAAAAAAAAAAGAAAACTACAACCAATCAAAATGCAAATAACTGGAGTACAGTTCCAATGGATATATCTCCAATACAACTCCCACACCTCAGCCTCTGGTATCATCATGGAAGAAGGGATACAAAGGCTATAAAAACTAGTTGAACATAGAGTTTATTGTGAGATTGTGCCTCCTAGGAATTTCAGAAAAACAAACCTATGAATTTGAAAGATCAAGGAAGGTTATATGAGAGGTTTTGGAAAGAGAGATTAATCTATAGAGTGTCAAACTACACCCAGAATTTCTTTCTTTCTTATTTATCTATTTATTTATGTCCTTCCAGTTACTTCTATAAGAACCCTCCGAGATTCTAAGAAAAATTGTATCTCTATACTACTCAAAGAAGAGAATAAAGCTGATTCAAAGATATTTAAAAATAATATGTGGAAAGGATGATGGTTATTTTTCCCACATGTAAATTTAGTGCTCTTTGAAGATGCCTTTTATCCTATTTGACTTTTTTTCCCTTCACAGTGTCTGACAGACTATACAGGTGCAATAAACATGTTCTGACTTCATGAATGAATTCATGAGTACATTAATTTCAATTGGCACCTAATTTTCAATTATTCTAGAAACTTGAAATAGAATGGCAGGGAGTATAATGGCAGAAAATCTATGCTGTATTTTTATGAAAGAACTGTGGTAAATGTATCATGCATCCTAAATTCCATTAAAGAATAAGTCATAACAGGGCAGAGTTATGTGACTTAGTTAATGAATGCATGAACAAATATAGTAACAAGAATGAGACTATGATTATTTGAATTATTCAATTTAACCTTTATTCCTATGATTAAAGGATAACTAAGAAAAAATTATAGACCTTTAAATACTTTCAGTATTTGGTTCTCAACATTTGCACATTAAAAACACCTAAAGCAAGCAAACTCCCCAGCTAGTCCCACAACACCCAGAGGAAACTCTGCTCCCAGGTACTCTAACATGTCCAGGGTCACAGGAGAAGAAATAAGGAGGACTTAACATCTGTTGAACACTAATGGGAGTAACTGGGACCAGTAGGACCCGGGGACACAGGAACCCAGCACGACCAGAAGCACAGACTTCTTCTGGTATGGGCTGGTTTACCTTGGGATGAAACTCCCCAACCAGCCTGGCAACACCCAGAGGAACTTTCACTCTCAGGTACTCTACCACAGTCAGGATAACAGGATCACAGGAGCTTGGTCACACCAAAATTTCAGGGCCCCAGAGGCAGCTTGATTCTCAGGAGCTCTGACATACCCAGGATCCCAGGATCCCAGGATCCCGGAATCACAGGACCACAGAGACAGCTGGAGACAGAGGAGAATCTGATACAATGAAGACCACAGGAAGGACAGGCTACAGTCACTTATAGAGAGGGCAGGTAGCATTGGAGATAATCAGATGGCAGGAGACAAGTTTAAGAACATATGCATGCTCCACTATGTTCATAGCTGCCTTATTTATAATAGCTAGAAGCTGGAAAGAACCCAGATGTCCCTCAACAAAGGAATGGATGCAGAAAATGTGGTACATTTACACAATGGAGTACTACTCAGTTGTTAAATCAATGAATTCATGAAATTCTTAGGCAAATGGACTGAGCTAGAAAATATCATCCTGAGTGAGGTAATCCAATCACAAAGGAACACACATGGTATGCACTCACTGATAAGTGGATATTAGCCCAAAAGCTCGGAATACCAAAGATACAACTCACAGTCCACATGAAGCTCAAGAAGAAGAAAATGTGGATACTTTGATCCTTATTGGATGGTGAATCAAAATACCAATGGCTCACCGCCAACCAATAGACTGAGTCAACCATTGCACTGAGCACAGAGTCCCCAATGGAACAGCTAGAGAAAGGACCCAAGAAGCTGAAGAGGTTTGCAACCCTGCAGGAGGAACATTAATATGTACCAACCAGTACCCCCAGAACTCCTAGGGACTAAACCACCAACCAAACAGTACACATGGAGGGACCCATGGCTCCAGCTACATATGTAGAAAAATATGGCCATTTCAGACATCAATGAGAGGAGAGGCCATTGGTCCTGTGAAGGTTTGATTCCCCAGAACAGGGGACTGAAAATCAGGAAATTGTGGGGGGGAGGGAATGAGCAGGGGTAGGGGGAATAGGATAGCGGGTTTTCAGAGGGGTAACGAGGAAAGGGGGTACCATTTGAAATGTGAATAAAGTAAATATATAATAATAATAATAATAATAATAATAATAATAATAATAATAATAATAATAATAAAAGAACATAAGCAACAGAAAACAATCTAACATGGCATAATCGAACCCAATGCTCTCACCATAGCAAGTCTTGGATACACAATCACAGTAGAAAAGAAAGATTCTAATCTAAAATCACTTCTCATGATGATGATCGAGGACATTAAGAAGGACATAAATAACTTCCTTAAAGAAATGCAGTAAAACACAGGTAAACAGGTAGAAGCCCTTAAAGTGGAAACACAGAAATCCCTTAAAGAATTATAGGAAAACACAATCAAACAAGCAAATGAAATGAACAAAACCATCCAAGACTTCAAAATGGGAATAGAAACAATAAAGAAATAACAAGGGGAGACAAACCTGGAGTTAGAAAACCAAGGAAAGAGATCAGGAGACATAGATGCAAACATCACCAACAGAATACAAGAGATAGAAGAGAGAATCTCAGGTGCAGAAGATACCATAGAAAACATTGACACAACAGTCATAGAAAATGTAAAATGCAAAAAACTCCTAACCCAAAACATCCAGGAAATCCAGGACACAATGAGATGACCAAACCTAAGGATAATAGGTATAGAAGAGAGCAAAGTTTCCCAGCTTAAAGGGCCAATAAATATCTTCAAAAAATTATAGAAGAAAATGTACCTAACCTACAAAAAGAGATGCCCATGAACATACAAGAAGCCTACAGAACTCCAAACAGACTGGACCAGAACAGAAATTCTTCCTGTCACATAATAATCATAACACCAAATGCACTAAACAAAGAAATATTATTAAAAGCAGTAAGGGAAAAAGGTCAAGTAACCTATAATGGCAGACCTATCAGAATTACACCAGACTTCTCACCAGACACTATGAAAGCTAGAAGATCCTGGGCAGATGTCATACAGACCCTAAGAGAACATAAATGCCAGCCCAGGCTACGATATGCAGCAAAACTCAATTACAATAGATAGAGATAGTATTATATTCATGACAAAACCAAATTTACACAGTATCTTTCTACAAACCCAGCTCTACAACAGATAATAGATGGAAAATACAAATACAAGGAGTGCAACTACACCCTAGAAAAAGCAAGAAGGTAATTTTCAACAAACCCAAAAGACGATAGTCGCAGACATATAATTATACATCTAATAACAAAAATAACAGCAAACAACAATCAGTTTTCCTTAATATCTCTTAACATCAATGGACTGAATTCTCTAATAAAAAATATAGACTAATAGAATTGATATAAAATCAGGACCCAGCATTTTGCTGCATACAGGAAATGCACCTCAGTAAAAATGACATACACTTCCTCAAAGTAAAAGGCTGGGAAAAAAATTTCCAAGCAAATTATCCCAAGAAACAGGCTGGAGTAGCCATTCTAATATTGAATAAAATTGTCTTTCAACCAAGATTTGTCCAAAAAGACAAGGAAGGACACTTCTTACTGGTAAAATGCAGAATCTACCAAGATGAAGTCTCAATTCTGAACATTATTCTCCAAATGCAAAGGCACCCGCATTCGTAAAATAAACGTTACTATGACTAAAAGCAAACATCACAACCCACACGATAGTAGTAGAAGACTTCAACACCCCACTCTCAGCAAAGGTCATGGAAACAGAATCTGAACAGAGACACAGTGAAACTAACAGAAGGAATGAAATAAGTGGATCTAACAGATATTTACAGAAAATTTCATCCTAAAGCAAAAGAGTATATCTTCTTCTCAGCACCTATGGTAACTTTTCCAAAACTGGCCATATAATTGGTCACAAAACAGGCCTCAGCAGATATAAGAAGATTGAAATAATTCCATATATCCTATCAGATCACCACAGTTTAAGGCTGGTCTTAAATTCCAGCAAACACAATGGAAAATACACATACATGTGGAAGCTGAACAATGCTCTACTCAATGATAATTTGGTCAAAAAAGAAATAAAGAAAGAAATTAACGACGTTTTAGAATTTAATGAAAATGAAGACACATCATACCAAAACTTATGGGACACAATGAAAGCAGTGGTAAGAGGAAAACTCATAGAGCAATGTGCCTCCAAAAAGAAACTGGAGAGAGCTAACATTAGCAGATTGACAGCACACCTTAAAGCTCTAGAAAAGAAAGAAGCTAATACACCCAAGAGGAGTAAAAGTCAGGAAATAATCAAACTCAGGGCTGAAATCAACCAAATAGAAACAAAAAGAACTAGGATTAGATAAACCATCTAAGGAGTTCCATAACTCCCGAAGAAAATAGAAGCAGTCATTAATAGTCTCCCAATGAAAATAAGCCCAAGACCAGATGGGTTTAGTGGAGAATTCTATCAGATGTTCAAAGAAGACATAATACCAATATTCTTCAAACTACTCCACAAAATAGAAACAAATCCCCTACATAAACACACCCAAAGGAAAAAAAACACATGATCATCTCATTAGACGCTGAAAAAACATTTGACAATATTCAGTATCCCTTCATGATAAAAGCCTTAGTAAGATCATGAATTCAAGGCCCATACCTAAACATGGTAAAAGCAATATAGTCTCTGAAGAAAGAAATCAAAGAAGATCTCAGAATATGGAAAAATCTCCCGTGCTCATGGATTGGCAAAATTAATATAGTAAAAATGGTCATCTTGCCGAAAGCAATCTACAAATTCAGTGCAATCCCCATTAAAATTTGAACTCAATTCTTCATAGAGTTAGAAAGAGCAATTTGCAAATTCATTTGGAGTAACCAAAAAACCCAGTATAGCAAAAACTATTCTCAACAATAAAAGAACTTTGGGGGGTCAGGGGAGAAATCACCATCCCTGACCTCAAGCTATATTATAGAGCAATAGTGTTAAAAACTGTATGGTTTTGGTAAAGGGACAGGCAGGAAGATTAATGGAATAGAATTGAAGATCCAGAAATGAACCCACACACCTATGATCACTTGATATTTGACAAAGGAGCTGAAACCATCCAGTGGAAAAAATGATAGCATTTTTAATAAATGATGCTGGTTCAATTGGAGGTAAGCATGTAGGAAAAGGCAAATTGACCCATTCTTATCTCCTTGTACAAAGCTCAAGTCTAAGTGGATCAAGGATCTCCACATAAAAGCAGATACACTGAAACTTATAGAGGAGAAAGTATGGAAGAACCTCGAACACATGGGCACATGGAAACATTTCCTGAACAGAACACTAATAGCCTATGCACTAATATCAAGAATTGATAAATGGAGCCTCATAAAATTACAAAGCTTCTGTAGGCAAAGTATACTGTCAATAGGACAAACCGGAAATCAACATACTTGGAAAAGATCTTTACCAGTCCTACACCTGATTGAAGGTTGCGCAATAGCTAGTTTGTCACATTTGAAGCAAACTCCATATGGAGGTTCTTCAATGCTCATCATCTCCCTTGAAATAAAATAGGGGTGTTGCCAGGGGCAAAACTGTCTCATTGTCATAAAAACATTTTAATGATAAATCAGCTTTAAATGCCATGTTCTGTGGATCTCAGAAGTCATTGAAGACCATCCATTTACTACGTATATCTGAATAGGCAAATTTTGCTTGATTTTAACAATTTAATATTTGTTAAACCTTAGAAACATATTTGTGTAATAATCTAGACTAGTGCCTAACATGACCATAAGTTTGATTAACTCTTGTATTTCTTAATTACCTTATAGAATTTATAATAACAGTTTTCAAATGGACTAGAATTTAAATTTGCAGTTTTAAGATTTACATAGGTACAATATCATAAAATGAGTTTACAAATAGTATGTTGTAACCAAATACAATCTTAACTTTGTAGCCATTTGCAAAGACATTTTACCAATGTGAGATTTTTGTCTAGTGGTAGTTTTGCTTAAGAGGAAATTCAATTATCTACCCTTAATTCCTATTATTCTTGTATTATTCATATACTCCTCCATTTTTTCTCATCTCCTCTCTGCACTTTAACATTAAGTATGAGAGAAAGTAGGATAGAGGAAAGAAAAAGAGAGAAATCTCTGAGACTAACTTCCCTTATTTTGTTTTCTCCATGGCCAAAACCGTTAACAACTTATGACCAAACCCTATAAAATGACAATAAGTACCCATCTCCCATTGACTGACCATAATCTACACACCCAGCCTTTTGAGAATGAAGCATTGTTTTCTTTTTTTCTTTAATCTTTTTTTTTTACAGTCCAGCTATTACCCCCTTCCCAGTCCATCCTGTGACTGTTCCTTAACACATACCTCCTCCCCTGTTTCCAAAAGGATGTCCCCCACCCTCATGCCACCCCACAAGACTCCATGGGACCTCTAGTCTCTCAAGGGTTAGGTGCGGTATGACTTCTTTCATTGGGGCCAGAGTAGGCAGTCCTCTGTTGTATTATGTGCAGGAGTCAGTGTCTGAGCAATCTCAGGGGTCCAGGTTAGTTGAGACTGCTGGTCTTCCTATGGGGTTGCCCTCCTCCTCAGCTTCTTCCAACTCTTTCCTAATTCCAGCACAGGCATCCCCAGCTTCTGTCCATTGGTTTGGTGAAAGTAACTGTATCCGACTCTTTCAGTGGCTTGTTGGACCTCTCATAAGGCATTCATGCTAGGCTCCTGCCATGCATGTCCTTTGGGTCTGAGTTACCTCACTCGGGATGATATTTTCTGGTTCCATCCATTTCCCTGCAAAACTCATGATATCTTTGTTCTTAACAGCTGACACATAGTTTTCCAATGTGTGAATGAACCACGTTTTCTGTATCCATTCTTCTGTTGTGGTACATTTGGTTTTTTTCCAGCTTAGCTTCAGTCTTTTAAAATTCCTTCCTGCTGTTTAGGTTTATTGTTTTATTTTGTAGACCCAAAGAAAATTTGATATTGACCTGTCTTAAGAAAGCTATCTCTAACATTTGTTGTCCTATTTCTTTGTGCTGAGAAAGTTCAGAGCTTAACAAAACATCTTCACTGAAACACTCGGGTGCTGGATGGTCTTTTAAACTGTCCTGGATGCAGATTTTTTTGAGGAAACAACCATTGAAGTAGACTGAAGTAGGATTAAACAGGATGCTGGAATAAATATGTCTCAGTATCTCAGCATCCTTTTCAGAATCCTCAAGGTGAATTTTGTAAGCTTTACTTTTCTCTGTTAACATATGAACTGTCAAAGGTATTATTTATTTCTGCATTAATGTTAATATGGAATGTAGTATGGAATGTGAAGTGTGCACACTTCACTTAAAGATGATTCTCCACTCTCTATATAAGAGGTACAGCATTTGTCTTCCTTTACAAGTTAGTTTAAATTGTATAACTAACCTATAATATAAGTTTATATCTAAGTCATTTGAAAGGAAGGCATGGGACCTCAATGGAAGAACTAGGGGGAGGACTGAAGGAGCTGAAATGGATTGCAACCCCGTAGGAAGAACAACAATATCAAGTGAGGCAGGAGTGGGTGAGTGGGTGAAGGAGCACCCTAGAAGCAAAGCAGAGGGGAAAGAGAGGGATGGGATGGAGAGGCTTGTGGAGGAGTAACCGAAAAGGGGGATATCATTTGAAATGTAAATGAATAAAATGATTGATTAATAATAATAATGATGATGATGATGATGATGATGATAAAAGAAAGGATGACATGATAAGCCTTGAGGATTCTATAGCCAAAAAGATATTTTGGCTATGTTTAGTTGAAGTTCTGTCTGAGTACATTTTCATGTCTCAGTCAGTCTCAGCTTTTCCCTTGCAGAGGGATCAGCAATTTATGTTACTTGTTTAATTTAAAATTGATACCTTTATATTCAGGTTTCATTTTCTATTTGACCTTTTGGGCATATGCATTCAATCCATTTTAGACATTGTTTTTACCCAAGACAATATTGTTTCCTAGATGCTGTGTAGATAATTTCTGAAGCAGCCAAGTTGGATTCTAGAAATCTTGGGAAATTGTTACATTTGCTCCTGTATCCATTAAGCCTTCATTTTCAATTTCATACAATTTTGATTTTAATTTTTTCTCTTATTATTTATAGCCATTTGCCAAAATATGCATTTTTGATTTTGTTTGTTTGTTTGCTTTTTGTCTTTTCTGAGGTTTTTGTTTTATTTATTGAAGGTGTTCTGATTTTATTATCTGTATTTTTAATGTTTAGTTTTGAAGAAGTGTTGCATAACTGTTTTGTGGATGAGCTTCTCTGCTGCTGATCTAGTATGGCCAGCTTGAATTTGGTATCAGGCCTATCGGGGCATTTCCAAAAGAGGGGTTTCCTTCATTGCTCCTTGTTGATTTACATTCATTAGCCTTTGCCATACCTTTTGCATTTTATGGAAGTCTGGGACCTTCCTTTTGGATTGTATCTAGAAAAAGCATTGTTTCTCGGAAGACCTTGTTGACAATCCTTGGATGATATATAATCATGGGCCATATGTTTATTCCTTCCACATTTTCTATATTTCATAGGAAACTTTCTCCCTGAATTACTTCTTCTCTCTCTTCTTCTTCTTCTTCTTATTATTATTATTGTAGAATAACTTATACTTAAGAATTTTTTGTCTACAATCCTTTAGGGAATGACCAGATCTTTTACAGACACAACAATGTGGATTTTGTGCTCTTATATCTCCTATAATTGTTTATCCAACCATAACTGTATTGTGAGCATTAAGCTTTATGTCCACAGTTGTTTTAATCCATTCAAAAAGATGTATGGATCTGACCTTTAAAGGTATAATAGATTTTTTGCATTCATCATTAGGATTTTCAAAAACTAAAGGTTCAATTGAAATTTCCCTAGCAGTTGGATCTGGTATTGCTCTATTTAGTTAATGTTTGTAAAAAGTAAGTGAATAATTCATTTGAACCTAGAGTTATCTTTGTAAATGATTCTGCTCATCCCTTTTGTTCAACCTTGTCTCAAACATTCACGGCTATTATACTTCCTTGTTCTAAGACAGCATCATCCAGGTTAATTTCTACTCTCAATTCAGAATACAGATCTTCACTTAGTAACTGATGTATGACAATATCAATACTTCTAATTCTGTTCAGGCTCCATGATTGAAGTCTCATCTTACCACCATGTTTGCCATTACAGTTGAGGGTCAGGTTCTAATATCTGTCATCAAATCTCTCCAATCTTTTGAAACCATATGATTTTGTGTGGCCAAGTTATTAACTATTTGTTAGACACATGCTGAATGTGAGCCATAGGTCATAACTGCTTCCTTAAATCTTTTTAAATCTTGTGTCTCTACAGATTGCCACCTGAATTCTTGATAATCCTATGGATTTCTACATCTCCTAGTTCCTTTATCAAGGCTGGGGAAATCAAATTAGTTCTTTTGTTTTTGTGTGTTATGTTTTGTTTTTTATAGATATACACTGCCTTTTTGCAGTCCTGTTACAAAGTGATGTTGTAGTTCCTGACCTTCTTTCCCCTGTCTCTATCTCAGGATCTTCCTTAATTTCATTTCCAGAATTTTCTAATATCTCTTATAATACCTGTCTCCATTTTCCATATTTCTCCTTTTAACAATTATCCCTATTATCTTAACATATTCCTTATTTGTAATTATGTTTCTTTGTAATTATTCTTCTAAGGCCTGTCTTAATTTTTCCTATTTTTCTTCTTGTATCTACTTAGTATTTTTCTCATTTTTATTAATACATTTTAAAATTTTTTCTTCTAATGCCATATCCATTTTTTAATTTTTTCTTATATCTCTAAAGCCCTCTTTTGCAAGCAGGTATAAAAACAATCTGATGATTTAGAAAAATTATCAGTATAAGAATACTGATAACTGGTAATGTGTCATTTCCAATTAGGTCATTTATTTCTTTTTCTTTTGTTTGTACTTTTAAAACATTTAAAATTATATTATATAGAGTCTAAAAGCTCTGTTTCGTTGTGTTTGTCTCCATTTTTCACTCAGAAAATATTTTTCCTTTAATCACTCTCTCCTTAAGGACTTAAATTGACCAATTTTAAGCTGCTGATATCTTTCTATGATGTTTTATGTTCAGTCTTCTTCCTCTTTTATTGTTTTCAAACTTAATAACTTATAAGTTCGGAAGTTTGGGATTCTCTTTCCTTGCTATGTGTAACCCCACCCCATCTTTGCATAGGCCAAGGCATGTCAATTGCAGCTAACTCTGTCCCCCTCATTTCGTTCCAGAAGGCTACTTCACTGGTTCTGCCTTCTTCTGGCCCTGGGCAGGCCTCTCAGACCCACTGCTGGCCTTATCCTGTGGACACTGGCCGGGAGTTGTACCTAGGTCCCAGCTCTGGATGGAAGTTGCTGAATCCACTGCAGGTTGATGTGCATCCCAGCGCAGTGTCTGCAGTTCACAAGTCTCCATTCTCAGCAGCTGTAGCTTTTCTAATAGCAGGGGCTTATTTTTTTCTTTTTTCTTTTCTTTTATTTTTTTAAATAAAGGCTCCACTCTGCACTGCCTCTGTGCTGTTTCCTGTTCCTTTCTGACTCATTGGCTAGAAAATCGCCTTCACAGTCCCTTTTCCTGGGCTCATTTCATACTGCTGTTCTGAGGACCTTTTTTATCTGCAATGTATGCCTGACGCTCCAGTCTGCTCTCACTCTCTTAGTTTTTTTTTTTTTTATTAATTATTTTATTTATTTACATTCCAAATGTTGCCCTCTCTCTTAAAGAGACCAGGCCTCCTGTCTTGCTCCCATGCTGCTGGGTGACATTTCCCTGCCTTTCACCTGGGACTTCTCAGGCTTTAAGCTTGGATAACATGTCTATCACATTGGACTTAGTAATTAAATCCATCTATAAGCTCATGCGTTGCCGTCCACTTTGTTCCCACAATAATGACTCTGAGATGTCTTATATATCAATAAATGCTTAGGGAAGTAGTTTTGACTCTGTTCCCCAACTAGTTTATAACTTAACTACCCCTTTATTTTATTGTAACTCATGCAATGTAGCTGGTTACATGGTCTTTAGTTACATGCAACCTCTTCGTCTGAGCCTCAGTTGAATTGCCCATGCCTTACTCTCTTCCAGAATCCTCTCTCTGTACTGAAACTTTCACCTCCCTACTTCCTACCTAAGCTAATATGCCGAAAGCATTTTACTGGCAGGTGATGCTCCCACACAAGAGATTCTCTTTACACTGTTTCTTTTATCACTAACACATTCTTGAGTATTGAAGAAACTTCAATACTTCTTGAGTATTGGTTTCACTGATGGCAGCTCCTGAATTTTTCTTTGTGATATGAAAATATTATCTTCCTATTCTCCATCAGCCTTCAAATATTTTATCTTCAAGAACAGTACTGTAGTGAAAAGAGTAGCTGTAACTTCTGTTCTCAGATTACTGACTGGAACACAAAATCCCAAACACCTTTCTAGGTAAAAATTGAGAAGCAAGAATCACTTTGAATATAATGTAATCTCCTTCATTATTCAACCATTAACATGAATGCTTTTGAGAGCTAGGCTCTTTCCTAAACATCACGTATATAAAAGTGATTGAAAATATTTCAATGGATTAACCAGAAGTTGCTGATTCAGATTTCCATAAAGGCAAATGAAGTATCTTTGTTTTAAGTAGCATCATATAAAAATCAACAACAGCTCTCTAGTTCATCCATCTATCTATGTATCCATTAACACTTCAACCAATGTTATTAGATACCTCAGAATAAGGAGCTAATAGAAATGAAAATAACAAAAACCATGGGATTTTCCCTAGAGATATACATCTTGAATAGAAAATAAGGACTAAACAGGAGCACATGAATATTAACATGTGAAATAAGCTAGTGTGGGACTGAAAAGCCATGTGACCAGGGAAGCCATCACTCCAGAGCAAAACTGAGGCTGAGATATGTCCAAACACTGAAAATTTTGTCCAGAGACCAGCAGGAGTTAGGACTCTTCTTTCCTTGTTTTGGGTCTGCATTTCCAAGCACACAGCCTGCACAACCCCAACTCTGCCATCCTTGGGATAGGCCCATAGGCTAGTGAGCAAACTACAGGTTTAACTTGCTCTTGTCCCATAAAGACATGACCACCAAGCACCTGGAATTTATCTTCATGCAAATGAAGTATTCCCAGTATCTTGGCACAAGCCAATAATGTACACCCACCCTGAAAACGCTTATTTATTCCACAAGGTTTATATAACCCTTGTTACCCTCTTTAAAGGAGAGGTGTTTCACTAAAAACCACCTTGGAGAAACTGTTTCTCCCTGCACTTACTACTGGCCTAGATCTTGGAACCCTCCCTGCATAGTTAATCCCCTTTTCCTGGTCTCCACCTACACATATTCTTGCTACTGTTTTCTTAATAAACTGTCTCTAGTCCTATTTGCAATCATATGTCTCTGGTACAATTTACTGTGACTGGAGACTTCAGTGGATACCTTTAGACTCAGATCTGTGCTTATAAGAGCAATCCAGCCACGAGGTAAGATATATGCTATATTCTTGTTTCTCCTTTCCTGATTTGTACCCTTTTCAATTTCTATAGGGGACATGAAAATGTTATGTTAATGTTTAGGCAGCTGTCCTTTTCTTTTTTTTAGACTTCTCTCATTCCTATGTGATGTGGTTTACATTGCTCTTCAGCAGCATCTAGAGACCCAAATTGTGCTTAAAATCTCTCTCTGACTCTATAGGACATTAACCAAATGTATGCCAGGATGAAGAAATTCACATATAAGGTTTTAAATGACAATTAACATTTAATCTAAGAAATGTATGGCTCTTTGGGCAAATTGCTCACATTTGCATGGACCTACTGCCAGCAGGAAGACTGAACACAGTCTCAGCTAGATCATTCATTCAAGAAAAATACATAGAGAGACAAAGATTGTGCTTCTTATATGTTTGCTCAGGCTCTTCATGCTGATAAGTCCTTAGATTATCACTATTCTCCTCAAATTTCTCATGCTGTCTATTTTTAAACCATCAGTCTATTTTCTAGCATCTTATATATACTCTAGGAGGATGAAACTTCAGACTCAGAGGTAGTTCCAGTGTTGGGAATGTGTCCTGAGAATGCAGATTTTGTACTTCCAACGAGCTCACAGGCTGATCCCTTCTGGTGCTTCCAATAGCCTGGCTATTATCATGTGCAAATTAAATTTAAATAAAATAGTAATTTAAATAGTAAATGCTTAGTGCTCGATCAGGTTAGGAAAGTATATATGCAGTCTTCAGTTCTTCACTCTCACACCTTTCCTCCAAACCCAATCACCCAGTCTCATTCCCAGCTCTGAAGCAGACTATAAGCCACGGCCTCTTCTCTATGTGCCCTTTCCCAGGAGGCCCAATATACTGACTTCATTACTCCTGTACATACCCACACCCCCATAAAGCCCATCTACATTCTAACTAAAAGCCCAATGACCACACATGGGAGAACACTTGAAGCTTTCATTTCTATTATTTTTTAAAATTTTTTATTAGTTATTTTGTTTATTTACATTTCAAATGTTATCCCCCTTCCCAGTTTCCTCTCCAACCCCCCATCCCATTCCCACTTCCCCTGCCTCTATGAGGGTGCTCCACACCTACACATTCACCCCTACTCCACCACCCAAGCATTCCCCTATGCTGGAACATCAAGCATTCACAGGACCAAGGACTTCCCCTCTTTTGATGCCCTACAAGGCTATATATTCATCTGGAGCCATGGGTCCTACCATATGTACTCTTTAGTTAGTGGTTTAGTCCTGGAGAGCTCTGGGGGATCTAGTTGGTTGATATTGTTCTTCCTATGGGGTTGCAAATCTGAACTTGAAGCTTTCTTTAGCAGATGCCAAGATGCCCATATAAAAGTACAACAATAGCTGCCAAGACAATATGTCTCTGCTAAAGTCCAGCAACTCAACCACAGTAGACCCTGGAAGATACAATGTAGTTGAAGCACAAGATATGAACTTCAAAATAGCATATATATATATATATATATATATATATATATATATATATATATATATATATATGTTAGAACTTCTTAAAGAGGAAATCAATCAATCCTTTAAATAAACATGGAAACACAAACAAATGAAAGTAAGAAAATAGTTCTAGAATTGCAAGAGTAAATAGAATCAATATAAAGAAAACCCCAAATGAGTGAAAACTAGGAATGAAAAATTTAGGAAGTCAAATAGGAAACCTCAAAAGCAAATTTGACCAACAAAATACAAAATATTGAAGAGAAACTGTCACACATTGAAGATAAGATAGAAGAAATGAATACCTCAGGGAAACAAAATGTTGAGTCTAAAATCTCCAGGCAGAAAACACACATGAAATCTGAGACACTATGAATGACCAAATCCATAAATAATAGGAATAGAGGAAAAAAAAAAACCTAAGACAAACGGCAAAGAACTTGGTGAAACTACAGAATCAAATTCCTGCCATAATATCATTACATCTTCAATTTTCTAGGAAAATCACATATCTCTTTTTTTTCTATTATGCATTTTGCTGTTGAATGATTTTGTGAAAAATTTTAAAATATTTCAGGAATATATTCAGTTTTTACAACATACTTTTTCTATTTTGATAAAATTCAAAAATTTAAAATGTCATTTTATCTTAATTCAACTAAATATAACTCTTATATAACTAGAAAATTTTCGGCATTACTAAAAGGGACATAGAAGTATGAGAAATATTTTAAGCATTTTAATATAGCCAAGTCTCAGATGATGGTGAGCAAATTACAGTATTTAGTTCCTTCATTCAATTATTACATAAGTGGAGGTGGTCATTCCATTTACATTTGGAGATTTCCATTTCCCATGTGTCCATTTTAAAAATTAACTTTGTTTCAACAGTCTGTAACTTTCACACATATTTTAAGATTTTTTCCATGTGTAACAAGTTGAGAGCATGGGAGTCCATTTATCAAAACTGTCTTATCATATTGTTATGCCACCTAGTGGTCAGATTCAGATAGTCATAAATGTCAAAGATAGTTATATTAGCACAAATTCTAATATTGTTATCCTGAGCCCCTTTAATATCTAGAAAATCAAAGCATGATTATAATAGATGCTGTTCTTCCTATTGTATAGTGGTATGAAAAATGTAAAGTATTAACTGGAAATATTAGGAATGGAACTTGGGAAAATGTACTTTGTGTAAGATAAAGAAAAATAATGACTCATCAATAACTTTAACAAAAATCCCCTTGGAAAATCTGAATAATACAAGCCATAATCATTAAAACACTCATTATGCCATGAGAAATATTTTAAAGTAGTCATTTGATTATGCTTCAAGGTAGCGCTGTAGAAAAAGTCATTATGGGTATAAGAAAATGTCAATAATTGCAAGACTGAAGTCATTAAAATGGTTTTTCAGAACCAATTTGAGTTTGTTTTTTAACTTTTACTCAAATGCCAATTCACTGTGAAGTGAAATTTGAATCATTCAACAACTATATTTTTACAAAAATCACTACCATGTTCTTTTTTAAATTCATAGCCTTTTTTACTTTAATTGTTGCTATATTTGTGTATATTCCTAAACAGAGGAATACTGACTCACTTTCTATAATACTATTCATATATAAACATCTTCAGAGCTGACCATTTGGTATTGGAAAACCAAATTGGCCATCATTGTTTTTCATAGACATAGTTGGGTAGGATTGTTGGTCGTGTCCCTTCTTTGGAAGTTTACACACAAACTATTCGTAGCATAGATGCTAATCATAAGTAGGGAAACTTTCAGATCAGATCCAGCTCAGCGTTCTTTTCCCAGAGGAAGACTGTTTTCCATCCTCTCATCATCTGTTAGTTACCTATAGTTCTTTCTTTAGGGCTAAAACCTCTTGATCTTTCTTGTTTCCATATTAGTTTAAATAGTCATGTCTTCCCTGTTCATGTTTTATTTTGGCAATTGTGTTGACGAGATTTCATGGGAGTAGTTTCTTTTATATTTCTAGCAGACAAAATTTTATAGTAACTCCCTGTTCCTCTGGCTTTTACATTCCTTCTGAGCAATCTTCCAGAATGATCTTTTGTCCTTAGGTGGAGAAATTTTGTTGCAGACATATCAGTTAGGTCAGAGTTAACAACTGCATTTCATTTTGATTGGTAATAGTTTTCTGTAATGATCTTTTCTGCTGCAAAGAGAAGTTTCCTTGATGGGGAGTGAAAACTTGCAACATATCTACAGTTGTAAGGGCAAATACTTAGACCATTTGCTGACTATGCTGGTTTAGTAAGTCATAGTTGTAGGCTGTCTTCCAAGATGCATGAATTTACTTATCATAGGTAGTTGAGTATGTTTCCAGGTATGGTTTCCCTTTTCTTGAGTATCATAAATCCAATTAAAGATCTGTAGGTTATATTCAAAGTACGCATACCACTAGAGTAGAACCTTTAGGATTATCATACCACGATGGCCATCACTGTTTTTCATAGACATAATTGGGTAGGATTGTTGGTCGTGTCCCTTCTTAGGAAGTTTACATACAAACAATTGGTAGCACAGATGCTAATCATGAGTAAGGAAGCTTTCAGATCAGATCTAGCTCAATGTCCTCTGGATAGTATATCTGAAGTTAATGGTGTCTCCAGCAATAGGGACTTAACTTCCACCCCTTGGGAGCATTGGAGGGCAATCAAGGTAGCCTATAATGTTTTGGAAATCTTCTGAACAAACTTGATCAAGTCAAAAGAAGGCTTCTCATGTCTTTCCATTTTCTAGTTCTTTACTATATCTATAGAGATTTAAATTTTTCTTTGTAGGCTACTTCATCTTCTTGATTAGAATAAATCTGTTTTATTTATTTTGAGACTGTTATTAATAAGAATGTGTCTATGATCTCTTTCTACCTTGGTTGTTGTTGTACAGAATTTATTAATGTAAGTTGATTTTATATCCTGCCACTTGGCTGGAATTGTTATTTGTTCTATTATGTTTTATGGTAGAATTTTGGGATCTGTTATACATAGTACCTCATTATCTACAAATAGGAATAAATTGACATCTTCATTTCCTATTTGTATCCCTTTAATTTCTTTCTCATGCCTTACCGAACCAACTATTATTTTGAGCACAATATTGAAAATAATTGAGAATAGTGGAGGCCTTGTCTAGGTCATTATACAATGATAGTACTTCTAAGATTTTCCTCATTGATGATTATGTTGACTATGAGTTTCTCACATAGAACTTTTATTTGAATGAGGCAAGTTCTCTCTAGTTGTATTCTCTAATACTTTTGTAATAAAGGTATGTTGGCTTTCTTCAAATCACTTTGGGCATTTATTGAGATTATCATCATCACTTTTTGCATTGTCTATTTTTATTGTTTTTACATATATTTATTTGCCTATGTTGAAGCATCTATGAAATTTTAGAAAATGGTGGATAAGATTTTTGTTGTATGTGTGTATTTTGTTTGTAATTATTTTGTTAAAAAATTTTGAATCTATTTTCATCAGGAATAATGCTCTCTAAGTTTTTTGTTTTGTATCTTAACCTGATTTTAGTTAGAGTGACAGTGGATTAATTGAAAAAGGATGGAATTTTTAATTTTGATATTCAATATCTTCTTTGACCTATTTATTATTCAATTATGAGTTATTTAATCTCTACTTAAGGTATGATTACCCAAAATTTATTTCATGATGATTTTAATTTTATTCCACTATAGTCACATTGCATACATGATAAATCTCAAATTTTCTGATTTTGTAAAGATTTCTTTTCTTTTTCTGGTCCTAGGTTGTAGTCTATTTTAAAAGAGTTTTATTATTTATTTAATTAATTTTTGAATGGTTTGAAAAGTATTGGCTATAGATCTTTGAAAGCAGGTAGAATCCTGCTATGAATCCATCTGGCTTTAAAAAATATTTTAGATGGAAAACATTTAAATTACTAGGTCATTCTCCTCAAATGTTGCTGACTTTGTTTTGGTTTAAAGTTTGTGATTTGACTGAAACTAAAATTCTTCCATTTGTTTTTTGTTTTCCAACTTAGTGAAGTAGAGATTTTCTACGTATTTTTATAATATTTCATATTTCCTTAATGTAGATTGTAATTTCTGACTCTGCTCATTATGACACTCAATCTCTTCCCCATTTCTTTTTCTCCCATCTCTCTTTCCTTCTTTCTTTCAGGTACATTTTTTTCTGTTGATATTTTTGATTCTTTCAAAAACTAAAAATGATAGAAAGATCACAAAGAACAAAAATATAATCATGTAACTTTATTTTTTATTATTATAATTTATTTGAATATTATCGCTTATTTATTTTCTAAAGAGAGGGACAAGGAGGCACTGAATTGGAAGTATACTTGTGGGTAGTATAAAGGAGGAGATGAGTGAGTGGAAACATTCAATTATATTGTATGACTTTTTTGTCAAAAATGAGATTGCAGGTGCTGGTGAGGATGTGGAGAAAGAGGAACACTCTTCCACTGCTCATGGGATTGCAAACTGGTACAACCACTCTGGAAAGCAGTCGGGCAGTTCCTCAGAAAACTGGGCATGACACTCACGGAGAATCCGGCTATACCACTCCTGGGCATATACCCAGAGACTTCCCCTGCTTGCAATAAGGACACATGCTCCACTATGTTCATAGCAGCCTTATTTATAATAGCCAGAAGCTGGAAAGAACCCAGATGTCCCTCAATGGAGGAATGGATTCAGAAGATGTGGTATATTTACACAATGGAATACTACTCTGCAGTTAAAAACAGTGAATTCACGAAATTCTTATGCAAATGGTCAGAACTGGAAAATATCACCCTTAGTGAGGTAACCCAATCACAAAAGAACACACATGGTATGCAGTCACTGATAAGGGGATATTAACCCAGAATCTCGGAATACCCAAGACACAATTCACATATCAATAGATTTCCAAGAAGATGGAAGGAGAGACCCCTGGTCCTGGAAAGACTGGATGTAGGGGAATGCCAGGACAGAGAAGCGAGAGGGCGTTGAATGGGGAACAGGGGGAGGGAAGGGGGCTTATGAGACTTTCAGGGAGAAAGGAACTGGGAAAAGGGAAATCATTTGGAATGTAAATAAAAAAAAATATAGAAAATTTTAAAAAAAGGAAGCATTGGTGGAATCCATGCAGGAAGAGCTACAGTGGGCAAGTGAAGTCCCTGGAGACGGCCCATTGTCTTGCTTATTTTGGTGGGTTCACTCTGTTGAGGCATGGTCCCAGAGACTTTGTCCAGCATTGCTTCTAGCTACTGATATGCTTTCCTGTATTGATCATTCCCATCCCCCTCATTTAATTGGCTTGGTGTGAGTGCACCAGGAGATCCTCACTGCCTATAGCCTTGTGTGTTTACATTCTGGGTGTTAGCCTATCCTATTGGGCAATTTTACTGCAGATAAACAGGGAGATGAATTTTCATGAATTAATGCTGTTTAGATGAATTAATATCTTTACAGAATTCCTGATTTGATTAAAATAATTTAGAAAGAAATTTTAAGAAGTTGGTTTTAGTTGTTTTGCCAAAAAATGTAAATAAATTTAGAATCTATTATAGGGTATATACCCCATCCTCATAGAATAGTAAGCAAAGGCTGTGTAATAAAGAATACATAAACTGCTTTCATAAACTGCACTGAGAAGAGAAATAGGCTTGGGATAGACTTGTGATCAATGAAAAACATTCATTCTAGGTCAGGCCCACCACTCTCTTTATTCTGTTTAACATCTGGCTTTGCTTTAATCTGTCTATCTCCTTGACCTGAAGATCTAGCTAGCTTCAATCTCTTTCCTGATGCCCCCTTTCTCTTCAATCTGTACATTTTTGTATTTTCCTTGTTTTGCTTTCTCCTTTACATTGTATATCTCCGTAAGTGTGAACACTAATAAGCATATGACAAAGTCAATACTAGGCTTTTTTGAAATCTTGTCTGCCAATGGAATTTTTCCAAATCTCTTCACTTTAACCTAAGGCAGACTCTTCAGATAATGTCAGAAAGAAGCCACATTCTTTACCAAAATATGAGTGGAACAATCTCTAAAAATCATCCCTTCTCCAACCACTTGAGCCATGACCCCACATTTTAAATCACCCTCAGCACCACTGTTTTCCATGATTCTACTTGGGTGTCCCATTAAGCAGTGCTTAAGACATTCCACTGCTTTTCTAACCTCAAGTTCGAAAGTCAACATTCCTACAAACAAAAACATGGTCAGGATGACTGTAGCAATACCTCAGTCTGTGGTACCAACTTCTGTCTTAGTTTAGATTTCTATTGCTGTGAAGAGACACCATTACTATAGAATGTTTATAAAGGGAATAATTCCATTGGGGGTTGCTTACAGTTTCAGAGGTTTAGTCCATTATTAATATGGCAAGAAGTATGGCAGCATGCAGAAGTGAACACTAATGTGTGGTGCTAAAGAAGGATTAGAGAGTTCTACATCTTAATCTGTATTCAGCAGAAAAAAAAAGTCATGGTATGCCTATCTTCAGCATATGAGACCTCAAAGCCCAACTCCACAGTGACATACTTCCTGCAACAAGGTCATATCTGCTAATAGTGTCACTTTCTATGGACCAAGCATTTATACACATGCATCTATGGGGGCTACAACTTTCATACCACCACACTATCTGTTCACTGAATTCCATTCTAAAATCATGTATTGTCCTCATCGTTTCTATCAACCTTAGGTTTTGGTTATCTTAGAAATTACTCAGGCATTTATTCTCTTAGTTCATTCTATGAGTTCATTCATTTAGTGAGTTGTTTCTATGTATTGTCTTTAAACTCCTTGAATTGTTTGGTAAAGTTTATGATAGTTTTGAAATTTTTATATCCTTGGTTTCACCTACGTAACTCTTATTGGCAAATGCATATATGGAAATAGGAATTCTGCATAAGACACTGACTTGATCTTTCAAGTATTAGGAAACTTTTGCCATGGGATTAGGGCAATTGGACTTCTTTTGATAATTTTTTGCATGATATTGTCAGAATAGATTAGGGCAAAAGAGAAGCTGTGAAGATCAGGTTAAACACAGAAGTTAGATTTGGTTTAAGTAAAATGACGTCAAGTAGACAAGGTGACTGGGCTGCTGTACCAGCTTTGCATTCTTGTCCAATCTTATATTTGATGGCTAGATACTCTGGTTATGGTGAGTTTGAGGAGAGGGAGGATCAGGCACATATGCTGAAGAAGGGTGTGTAGCATGTACTTGGATGGTGAGTTTGACAATGATGTGGGAAGAAAATGTAGATTGGAAATAAATTGGTTAGGCTTCAGAGGAAGCCCAGGGGTTTGCTATCATGCACCTTGGGTGGTCAGGCCCATCTGGAGTTCTGCATGTAGGACTAGACTAAATCTTCAGGATTGGAGAGGATTTATAAAAGTAAGGATCATTTATTGTCAACTAGACCCTGGGGAAGGACATGTAGGATCTAGCTGGGCATGCAGGTTGTTTGTGGTATGTGAGGGACTTGTAGTTTAGTGCCAGGCTGGATGACTCCTTTGGCCACCTAAAGGAAGGGATGATGTAGGCATGGGTAGCCAGATTATACTGGGACACTCAGTCAGTGGCTGGGGACTTGGCTATGGCAGTGGAGGATTATGTGGACTTACTCGGCTAGCCCAAAGAAATGATTGTATAGGATATAGCTATATGAAGAGTTTAAATATTGGCTATTTATTTTCACATTAGAATCAATACACCTTAACCATGGTTGGATTTGGAATAGAAAAAAAGGAAACAAAGCCAATGATAACAACAAATATTTGAAACTTTAAGAAAGCACATTAGAAAAAGATTTTTTTTCTTTAAAAAATGGCAGAGAAAGGAGAATCTCAAGAGTTTGGTTTGAACATGAAAGGTTTGAAAATTTGTTAAATCTTCTGAAGAAATTATTAGTCAATTATTTGAATATTTTTGCATTTCATTTCAACTGCTGAATTTGAATCAAGGCAAAAATTGATGTAATAACTTGTTTAGAGTATGTATTCTCTTTTGTATTACTCGGTAATCCTGGATTGCATGGAACTGTAGTAGCATCCCTCTTATCCATCTATGTGTTAGGGTGATATTTCTGAAACAATGGGACACTAAGGATTTATTGTCCTCTTTATGAGCCAAACAGGAATCAAATTGACAACCTGTCATTAGAATGAGTGATACTAAAGAAAAATGCAGTGATGTCTACCTCTTGAGGCTTCGAAGAGAGGTCTGTAGGCAAGACCTGCTGATGTTGAAATAAGAATCTCAAGTCTCATGAAAAGTGACAGACAATAGGTAGAATACCTTTATGAGGAAAGAAAGAAATCACTGCATGTGGCATTTGGAGCAATTGAGAACAACAACATGACTTGATCCAAAACAATAATGGAAACTATCATAAGACATAAGGTAAGATAGTTTCCCCTTAAGAACAATAACAAGTGGAAAAAAATAAATGATTAAGTTTTGTGTTTAAATAATTACTTTGCAAAAATTTGAAGAACAGATTGCAATTGGTCCATTTGAAATACTGTTCCCTAAACAGTATGTGCCTCACCTAAAATATCCAACACTGCCACTAAAACCACAAGAAAACTGCTTTTAATATAAAATAAGGAAACAATCATGTAAAAATATATACAATTTTGTAAAAGCTTTGAATGATGCAAGTATATAAAAGTGATGTTATTTATTTTTTTCTATATTTTTTATTCCATTTTGTATGCTTAATTGAGTGAACAAAAAATGTGCCCTTCATCTATTGGTACTCTAAGCACGTATTTAGTCTACCTATTGAAAAACATATCGTTAAACAGAGTTCAGGTGAAAGATATTAGTGACTTGGGTTTAGAGGGCAGTCATGAACTAATTGGAAAATAAATATATAGAGCTTAGAGATTAATTGCTAATGGGAGGCTAAAAAAGCAATGAAGTCAAGGGTGATTTCTGAAGCTATAGTTGGGCAAGCAAATTAATAATGCCTGTTTGTTAGACAGATAATTGGAAGAAGGCTACATTTAAGAAGGACATTTAATGATAGTTTGATTCAGAATCAGTAGAGGCAAACATCAAGTACTTCTCTTTCCAGTTAGACAGTATCAACACAGCATTCATGTTCTTTGCTGTGCCCGAGTTAGTACTTCAGATAAGGCCTATTTGCCATCTGAGATCAACTATCGGCCTTTCATATATTATTTTCACAAAGGTACAGAAGCTAAAAGTCAATTTTAAAATAAAGCAAATTGGAAAGGACATTAAATAAATGCATTATTTTATAATAAGTTTTAGTGATGAGCACCTCCCTCATCCTATGTCTCTTGGACTTCCTAGAAATTCACTCCATCTGCCACCCTCCCAGAAATGCATATTTGCATTCATTCTCTTGACTCACTGGGTCACTCTCTTGTCTCTTTCCATATCTGATCCAGACCCCCTACTCCCCTTCCCTCCCCTCTCCCACCCAGATCTCTATTTCTGATTCCCATGACTATTTTATTACTGCTTCTAAGTTGAATTTAAACACAATCACTTGGGCCTGCCTTCTTGCTTAGCTTAGTTAGGTCTATGAGGTGTTTTATAGGTATTCTGTGCTTCTCTGCTAGTATCCACTTATAAGGAGGCTCCCAGGACTCAATGCAGGTGACCTTAGCAAAAATGCGCAACAGTGGGGATACAAAACCTAAAGAGACCACTTCCAGTGACCGGACTAGACTCCTAGTAGAGGGATGGGAACACCAAATTACATACAAAAATTTTTATCCCAAATTGCTCCTGTCCAAAAGAAATAAAGGGACAAACACTGAAGGAATGGCCAACCAGTGACCAGCCCAACTTGGAATCAATCCTATGGACAGGCACCAATCCCTGACACTATTACTGAAGTTTTATTGTACTTGTAGACAGCAACCTAGCATCGCTGTCCTCTGAGAGGCTCTACCTGGCAGGTGACTGAGACACATGCAGATATTCATAGCTAAGCATGGAATAGAGATCAGGGACCTCTAGGAAAAGTTTGTGCAAAGACTGCAGAAACTAAAGGAGAAGGCAACCCCATAGGAAGACCAACAGTGTCAACTAACCAGGACCCCTGGGAGCTCCTAGAAACTGAGCCAACAACCAAAGAACATACACAGGCTGGTCCGAAGCTCCTGGCACATATGTAGCACAGAGGACTTCCTTGTCTAGCCTCAGTGGGAAAGGATGTGTCTAAAGCTGTAGAGGCTTGAGGTCCAGGGTGGGGGGAATATAGGAGGGCATACTCTCAGAGGCAAACTGGAAAGAGGGTGGGGGAAGACCTTTTTGAGGGGGGACATGGAGGTGGTACAGCATTTGTGATACATACATGAAATTAGAAGTTAATAAAAATTTTAAAATTAAAATGTAAATAAAACACCAAGGATCTGCATATCTATGTTATACTTATATCTATGATCTTAAAAACGAACACAATTTGTATTCCAAACACTAGCAAACTGGTAGAAAACTGAACAGTAAGCTAACTTACTGTTGTAAGTATAACTTTGAGAATAAATGTAATTAATAGATAAAATTTAACTGGATTTAATAATGTAATGCATACTAGTAATTTCAGCATACAGAATGTTGAGGTGTGAGCATCAAGCCCTTATGTTCTGTCAAACTGCATTGTGAGACCCAGTCTCAAAAAGAAAAAGAAAAAAAAACCAGTAAGTATACTCAGAAAAGGAAAACTACCACCTAAAAACAATAAAGAATTGCACAATAAAAATTTTTCAGTCTAGGGTCTTATATTTCACAAGATGGTGTACTGATTATGGGAAGAAAATAAAGTCTTGTTTAGTATATCATATTGAAAATGAAGATGTTTAGTTACAGAGATAAAACTTTAAGTTCAGGATCACAAAACATTTGTAGCAGATGTTAGGTAGGATTTATTACCTCTAGATAACCAGGTTACCACCATACTGTGTCTTCATGTTCATGAGCATTCACATACTGGAACCCTAAGTGAAAGATTTATAAGAAAAACAGAGGCCAACTTATTGTGCTAGAAATAATTATTACAAGTCATGGTCTTAGTTTTTTTATATAATATAGTTTTAACAAAACCCTTTCTTGCTTTCCCTATTATCAGTACTTGCAGTCAACTCTTAAGAGTCTAATAATATACCCACAGTGTGAGAAAATTATAATATCGCTCAAGGAATATGATGAAATTATCAGTGAAGATAAGACTTAATTTAAGATAATTCAATATTCATGTATCCTAACTCACAGTGATAAATTACTGAACATAATAGCAGACTTCCCTATAGTTCTGCTTTAAATAGCATACTTCATTAGAACTTTCTAAATATTTATAGACCATTAAATATTTGAAATGAAGATTGGAGGTGGAAGGAGAGAACCTTAAAATTAGAGTGTTAAAATATTCAACTAACTGATGGAGAAGAAATTTTAAAAATAAAAGCTATTTAAATTACCCAGTAAAACAATCCCAAATGCATTCTTAAGGCATCAAAATAATCTCATGAATAGAAAATATAGCTTCCCAGGAAGAAGAGAAATGAAAAATTGATGGACTGATTCTTATATTATGTCCATCTCTAACTCAGTGGGCACGTGTGAATAAATGCATTGGAACATCCCTGAGACACACATTCCAGCAACTTACTTAAATGGCCACATGCTTAACTTGGGAACATTTGGGCTTTTCTTGACTGTTGCAAAATTAGAACATAAAATTTCAAATACAGTTATATTTGTCACAGAGATGTGCTGATTTGGTGATTTATTAAAATTCCCTGTGATGTGTTACATGTATTCACTCTCAGAATCTCACACTCTGAAACCCTCCTACTCAGTAACATACTTGGTCTCAAAAATGCACTCCTCTAATTTTGGCTTTGCTGGTCTTATACAACTTTTAGGGCCAAGGCAACCACAGTTGATGTAGAATTGCTTAGAAGGTTTTCAAGGGGAAAGGGGAGGAGAAATTAAAACTAACTTTGACTTCCCTATGTATATTTCTTTTGAGAGTTTTTAAATTCTTGAAAGGAACAGGATAAAATCACTTGAAAAACCAAACTCACTTGGAAAAAAATTCCTTAATATTTATTAATACTTCATTTCCTTTTCATGGTAATTCATGATAAGAAAAAGTGAGGCACTTTGGATTCATAAACTAGAGGAAGACTGACATGACCAATAGAGGTGAGAACTTTGGGGGATATTTTATCCTGAAAAAAAAATCATAACACATGAAAGCCAATTCCCCAATATGGTCTTCAATGGACCCTGAAGAAGAGAAAGAGACAGACAAAATTTCCCAACAGATGGGCAGATGGACAGAAAAAGAGAAGATAGACAAAAAGGACAAAAGAAAGAGAAGACAAAGAAAGGGATTGAGGAAAGAAAAATAAGAAGAGAGACATTTTTATAAATGTGATTTAGGGCAACTGGTAAAATTTGAATATTGACTTTACATTAGAGCATTAGCACTGTCCTTGAATTTGACAATCACACAGAAGAGACTGTCATTATTTTTCAGATATACATATTAATATAGCCAAGAGCGGCCCAGAGCTAGGAGACTGAGGCCAGCTGGGCTCTATGGAAAGTTGAAAGCTGTCTGGGCTACATGGCAACACTCTATCTCTGAAAAGGAAATAAAGAGGAGGAGCAGAGGGAAGGAAAAACTTTTCAAAAATTATAAAAAATTATAAAAACTTTTCAAAAATTATAAAAGCACATAAAAGTGATAAAGAAAAATAGCATAAATATAAACAATTATTTATAGAACCATTTAATATATCTAAATTGATTCAAAATTAATTCTTTTTTTTAATTTTTTTATTTTCTAAGTTTTTTTTTATTCATTCCGTTTCCTCCCTCCCCGAAAGTCCCATAAGCCCCCTTCCCTCCCTTTTTTCTCCATTCAAACCCCTCTCGTTTCTCTGTCCTGGCGTTCCCCTACATCCAGTCTTTCCAGGACCAGGGGTCTTTCCTTCCATCTTCTTAGAAATGTATTGATATGCGAATTGTGTCTAGGGTAATCCGAGGTTCTGGGTTAATATCCCCTTATCAGTGACTGCATACCATGTGTGTTCTTTTGTGATTGGGTTACCTCACTAAGGATGATATTTTCAAGTTCTGACCATTTGCCTAGGAATTTCGTAAATTCATTGTTTTTAATTGCAGAGTAGTATTCCATTGTGTAGACATCTTCTGAATCCATTCCTCCGTTGAGGGACATCTGGGTTCTTTCCAGCTTCTGGCTACAGATGTTTGAAGTATTAAAGGCTCTTTAATGTTAAGTACAAAGTAGTCAGAAGAAAAGTACAATAAATTTGTATATGAATGGGTTCTTCCTCAGGTATTTAAGACTTTAAAATATGAAATATTTTATAATATTTCAACTTTCCATAGAGCCCAGTTGGCCTCAGTCTCCTAGCTCTGGGCCGCTCTTGGCTATATTAATAAATACCTGAGGAAAGAACCCATTCATATCTTATAAATATTTCATATTTCCTCGGGGAGGGAGGAAACGGGAAAGGGGAAATGATTTGGAATGTAAATAAAAAAAATATATAAAGTGTATATAAAGACAGAAAGCAACAGGGAAATAAATACATTAAAACATAGTTAATTTTGACTGTCAACTTCACTGTATCTTCAAACGAGTGAAAGAAAACTTCTGCGACCATCAGTGAGGAATTTTTCTGATAACACTATTTGAAGAAAGAAGACGACCCACCCTAAATGTGTGAAGCACCCTCGGAAGTAGCTCAGATAAAAACATATAGTGGAGGACAACTTTATCTTTTGCCTGCTTTCATTCTCACTGGCATATTTATTCATCCTGTTGGCACAAAATTTGCTTGCCAATATTAGAGCCAACATTTTCAAGATTCCAATGTAGATGGAACACCAACAGCTATCAAAAAATCTTCTAGGCCTTTAGTGACAGAAAGGGTTTATGGCCTGCACTCTGTAAATGTATACATATGTGTGTGTGTGTGTGTGTGTGTGTGTGTGTGTGTATTCATTGATCAGTTCTTCTCTTTCACAGGACCCTGGTTAATACAGGTGTATAAATTTTAGTTGAAACTATTAATATATAATTATGACACTGAGTTATAACTGTGTCTGTGCCATTACTAGCTGCATGATCTTGGCAAAAGTAATCATTTTCTGTCTCAATTCAGTCTCTGTAGAATATGGGTAATAAACTATGAGCATCAGAAAAGTCTTGCTGAATTAAACCCTAAGGATGAAAAAATGTAAGGGCTTATTGCAAATGACTCAGGAGAAGCACTAAATCAATTTTTAAATGCCTTTTAAAATACAAAATAGCATTAATAATTATGATTAAAAAGTCTTCAGTAAAAGGTAGATAATCATTCCTAAGATAAAAAAGACTAAATGACTGACTAACTAGCATTTACTTGTGTGAACTATATGCTTCAAATTTAAATTGATCATCCTCAAAGTCAATGTGAATATAGACAATTAAATAACAACAAAATGATAATAATGCCTGTTTTTACAGATATGAAAAACTTTTTTATTATTAAATTCTAAAATAATCAGCTTAGGAAGCATATAATGATCTAGGAGAAATAATGTCCTTAGTAATATTGCTACAAAATATCTCCATACAGGATTCACAATTCCCTGAGAAAAACTAGGGGAATGCTATTAAAAAATAAAAAAAAAACCCTAAGTAGCTATTCCCATAATTTTCAAAGTAAAAATAGTTCAACTATATATTGTTTTGGAAATAAATTTTATCCAAAAACACAACCTTCAGTGTTTACATAATGCCACAGATGTCCCTTCAGAAATACCACTTTACTTAGACAGAATTAAAGAAAAATAAAATGGCAGAACAGTAAAAGTCCTGCCATCCCTACAATGACCCCAAATAAAATGATGTCTATTGCTTCTTGAAGTTTGATATTAACACAGGAGAAGTGCTGGTACTTGCACAATGTTCAGTAGCTATTATCTTAAAGGTTTTGCCTTGGATGCCTATCCAACCTTACCATGGCCTCGGTTCTCTTTGACCAGAGCTGTTAATTCAATAATAAAAAAATGTTAGAACTATCAGGTTATGTAAAAACATACCTACTACTACTACTACTACTACTACTACTACTACTACTCACACACACACACACAGAGAGAGAGAGAGAGAGAGAGAGAGAGAGAGAGAGAGAGAGGAGAGAAACACACACAGAAACATACACCTCTTTTTGAAGGGCAGACATGGCAAATTATGGATCAAAACTATCACCTACTGTTTAATAATTACTTTAGCATATCTATTAGAAAATTTCCAATTCAGAGATGCATGTGTTCTCTGACCACAGACAATATATATGTAATAACAGTGAATGAAAAAGAGGCCATGAATTTGAAATTGAGAAAAAAAGGCACATATGGGAGGGATTGAAGGAAGGGAAAAATGTAGTTATAATCTCGAACACGTTTGAATCTTATGTTTTTGTTATGATTAACTTCATTTCTACAAAATACATGTATATTGATGTACATGTGGCATATATAGACCTTAGCATAACAGGTTGTCTGAGTCATAATATTTAGAATAACATTCTTTCTCTCTTCATCAGACATTATCCTTTCAAGCACCATCTCATAGCCATCATCCAGACCAAGGTTAGCCAGCATGCCTCACGTTCTGGCACAGCCTGGTAAGTTCCATCTTAACCATAATATTTCTGTACCCACTCCAATCCTCAGACAGAGCCTGGGTACCACACCCAATGCTTAGCACAGGGCTGATCAGTTCCTACCATTTCTTTTCAAGCACTGAGCTTGTGCCAGCAAGCAGATTCTGTAACTGCCCAAGCAACCTCTATACTACAAATATTATCACCACCTACCCAATGATATCCAGGCTCAGAAAAACTCACAGCATAACTCACAGCATAATTCTCACAGACTTTCAAAGATCCACAACCTCTACTTCTTAAAATATTAAAATTGTAAAAACAGAAGTAGCTCTTCAAGACACTTTTTATTAACTCAGTGTTACTCTAAAATCCAAATGAGGACACTCCGCCATCTTTGCTCCAGTAGCCAGGAAGTTGGGACTGCCAGGCTCTGAGACAGACAGGCATAATATCGCTTGGGTCTTGGACGGCTTGTCTGTACGAGGCTCCCAAGTGCTGGGCAGATCTGCAGTAACCAGCGTGCCAGCTCTGCTGTGGGACTTCTGCCTGGCAGAGGGACCCCGCACTGGGCGGGAGCCTACCAGCTTCCCTTCCGTGACCTCTGTTCCGGTAGACTGCACTGAAGAGACAGGTACCCAGGTTCTCCCCAATATAACATCGCTTGGGACACAGCCTGTAGGGGCTTCTGCCTTCTCCCAAGAATGGGACAGCACTGTGGTCGTCTGGGTGCCAGATCTGCAGGCCATCGCCTCGGCAGGGTGACCAGCGCCACGGAGAGAGTGCAGAGTGCACTCCGCCATCTTTGCTCCAGTGGCCTGGAAGTTGGAACTGCCAGGCTCTGAGACAGACAGACATAATATCGCTTGGGTCTCGGGCAGCTTGTGTGTACGCCCCTCCTAAGTGCTGGGCAGATCTGCAGTAACCAGCGCGCCAGCTCTGCTGTGGGACTTCTGCCTGGCAGAGGGACGCCCCCTCCCCCCCCAGGAGAGATCACACACCCCTGCACAGGGCAGGAGCCTACCAGCCTCCCTTTGGCGACTTCTGCTCAAGGAATCCACTACGCTGAGCCTTTGGATGTGCAAGGACTCCCCAATATAACATCACTTGAGGCAAGGCACATCAGGGCTCCAAAGTCACTCAGGAGCAGGGCAGGCCCCAGAAATCTGTGCCAGGGGAATCCTGGTAAACCAGGGGGGCCAGAAATAGCTTTGCAGGCTCACAGGAGGTCCAACCAACAGCCAGTGACAGCAGGACCAACTAACGTCAGAGGTAACCAGATGGCAAAAGGCAAACGTAGGAACGTTACTAACAGAAATCAAAGTAATATGGCACCATCCGAACCCAACTCTCCAACAACAGCAAGTCCTGGATACCCCACGACACCCGAAAGACAAGATTTGGATTTAAAATGACTTCTCATGATGCTATTAGAGGATCAAAAGAAGGACACAAATAAATCTAATAAAGAATTACAGGAGACCATGAATCAACGGTTAGAAGCCATTACAAAGGAAACACAAAAATCGCTTAGAGAAATGCAGGAGAACATGGATCAAAAGATGGATGCGCACAAGGAGACAACACAAAAATCGCTTAACGAGATGAATCTAAGGGTAGATGCACTCACAAAGGAATCACAAAAATTGCATAAAGAAATGCAGAAGAATATGGGTCAACAGACGGATGCCCATAAGGAGACAACACAAAAATTGCTTAAAGAAATGAATCAATGGTTAGATGCCCTTATAAAGGAAACACGAGAATGGCTTAAAGAAATGCAGGAGACGATGGATCAACAGATGGATTCCCATGAGGAGGAAACACAAAAATCACTCAGAGAAATGCAGGAGAATGTGGTTCAACAGGGAGAAATCCTGAAAGAAGGAATGCAAAAATACCTTAAAGAAAAACAGGAAATATAAACAAACAAGTGAAGGATCTCAGCAAATCCATCCAGGAACTAAAAAAGGAAGTAGAAGCAACTAAGAAATCACAAAGGGAGACAACTTTGGAGATAGAAAACCTTGGGAAGAAATCAGGAGTCATAGATGCAAACATAAACAATAGAATACAAGAGATGGAAGAAAGAATCTCAGGTGCTGAAGATTCCATAGAAAGCATCGACTCAACAGTCAAAGAAAATGCAAAACGCAAAATACGTGTAACCCAAAACATCCAGGAAATCCAGGACACAATGAGAAGACCAAACCTAAGGATTATAGGTATAGATGAGAGTGAAGATTTGCAACTTAAAGGGCCAGTAAACATCTTCAACAAAATTATGGAGGAAAACTTCCCTAACCTAAAGAGAGAGATGCCGATGAACGTACAAGAAGCCTACAGAACTCCAAACAGACTGTACCAGAACAGAAATACCTCCTGTCACATAATAATCAAAACAACAAATGTTCTAAACATAGAAAGAATATTAAAAGCAGTAAGAGAAAAGGGCGAAGTAACATACAAATGAAGACCTATCCGAATCACATCAGACTTCTCACCAGAGACTATGAAAGCCAGAAAATCCTGGGCAGATCTCATGCAGACACTAAGAGAGCACAAATGCCAGCCTAGACTACTCTACCCAGCAAAATTCTCAATCACCATAGATGGAGAGACCAAGATATTCCATGATAAAACCAAATTTTCACAATATCTTTCCACAAATCCAGCCCTGCAACGGATAATAGGTGGAAACCTCCAATACAGGGAGAGAAACAACACCCTGGAAAAAATGAGATAATAACCTTCTTGAATCAAACCTAAAAGTAGATAACCACTCAAACATAAAGATAGCGTCAAGAATGGCAGATGGCAATAATCACTATGCCTTAATCTCTCTTAATATCAATGGTCTCAATTCTCCAATTAAAAGACATAGACTAGCAGACTGGATATGTAAACAGGACCCAGCATTTTGCTGCATGCAGGAAACGCACCTCAGTGTCAAAGACAAACACTACCTCAGAGTAAAAGGCTGGAAAAAATTTTACAAGCAAATGGTCCCAAGAAATGAGGTGGAGTAGACATCCTAATATCAGATAAAATTGATTTTCAACCTAAAGTCATCAAAAAAGACACAGAAGGACACTACATACTGATCAAGGGAAAAATCCACCATCAAGAACTCTCAATTCTGAATATCTATGCTCCAAATGCAAGGGCACCCTCATTCGTAAAAGAAACTTTACTAAAGCTCAAAGCACACATCGCACCTCACACAATAATAGTGGGTGACTTCAACACCAGCTCTCTGAAATGGATCGTTCAGGAAAGCAGAAACTAAACAGGGACACAGTGAATCTAATTGAAGTCTTGGACCAAATGGAACTAACAGATATATATATAGAACATTTCATCCTAGAGCTAAAGAATACACCGTCTTCTCAGCACCTCATGGTACCTTCTCCAAAATTGACCATATAATTGGTCACAAATCAGACCTCAACAGATATAAGAAGATAGAAATAATCCCATGCCTCCTATCATATCACTATGGAATAAGGGTGGTCTTCAATGGCAGCAAAAACAAAAGAAAACCCACGTACACATGGAGGCTGAACAATGCTCTACTCAAAGAAAACTTGGTCAAGGTGGAAATAAAGAAAAAAATCAAAGACTTTTTGAAAGTTAATGAAAATGAAGGCACAACATACCCTAATTTATGGGACACAATAAAAGCAGTGCTAAGAGGAAAATTCATAGCCCTGAGTGCTGCCAAAAAGAAACGGGAGACAGCATACACTAACAGCTTAATGGCACACCTGAAAGCCCTGGAACAAAAAGAAGCAAATATACCCAAGAGTAGTAGAAGGCAGGAAATCATCAAACTCAGGGCTGAAATCAATCAAGTAGAAACAAATAAAACCATACAAATAATCAACAAATCGAGGAATTGGTTCTTTGAAAAAATCAACAAGATAGATAAGCCCTTAGTCAGACTAACCAGAAGGCACAGAGATAGTATCCAAATTAATAAAATCAGAAATGAAAAGGGAGAGATAACAACAGAAACTGAGGAAATTCAAAAAAACATCAGATCCTACTACAAAAACCTGTATTCAACACAACTAGAAAATCTTGAGGAAATGGACAATTTCCTTGACTGATACCAAATACCAAAATTAAATCAGGATCAAATAGACCATCTAAACCGTCCTATAACCCCTGAAGAACTAGAAGTTGTCATTGGAAGTCTTCCAACCAAAAAAAGCACAGGTCCAGATGGTTTTATTGTAGAATTATATCAGACCTTCAAAGAAGACCTAACACCAATACTCTTCAAACTGTTCCACAAAATAGAAACAGAAGGAACAGTACCCAACTTGTTCTATGAAGCCACAATTACACTAATACCAAAAACACACAAATATCCGACAAAGAAAGAGAATCTCAGGCCAATGTCTCTTATGAATATCGATGCAAAAATACTCAATAAAATTCTTGCCAACCGAATCCAAGAACACATCAAAACAATCATTCACTACGATCAAGTAGGCTTCATCCCAGGGATGCAGGGATGGTTCAATATAAGGAAATCCATCAACGTAATCCTCTATATAAACAATCTCAAAGAAAAAAACCACATGGTCATCTCATTAGATGCTGAGAAAGCATTTGACAAAATTCAGCATACTTTCATGCTAAAGGTCATGGAAAGATCAGGAATTCGAGGCCCATATCTAAACATAGTAAAAGCAATTTACAGCAAACCGGTAGCCAGCATCAATCTAAATGGAGAGAAACTTGAAGCAATCCCACTAAAATCAGGGACTAGACAAGGCTGCCCTCTCTCTCCATATCTTTTCAATATAGTACTTGAAGTTCTAGCTAGAGCAATTAGACAACAAAAAGAGGTCAAAGGGATACAAATTGGAAAGGAAGAAGTCAAACTATCACTATTTGCAGACAATATGATAGTATACTTAAGCGACCCAAAAAACTCCAGCAGAGAACTCCTACAGCGGATAAATGACATCAGCAAAGTAGCCGGATATAAAATCAACTCAAGCAAGTCAGTAGCCTTCCTATACTCAAAGGATAAGCAGGCTGAGAAAGAAGTAAGAGAAATGATACCCTTCACGATAGCCACAAACCATATAAAGTATCTTGGCGTGACTCTAACCAAACAAGTGAACGATCTGTATGACAAGAACTTCAAGTCTCTGAAGAAAGAAATTGAAGAAGACCTCAGAAGATGGAAAAATCTGCCATGCTCATGGATTGGCAAGATTAATATAGTAATAATGAGCATCTTACCAAAAGTAATATACAGATTCAATGCAATCCCCATCAAAATCCCAACTCAATTCTTCATAGAGTTAGAAAGAGCAATTCAAAAATTCATCTGGAATAACAGAAAACCCAGAATAGCTAAAACTATTCTCAAGAGTAAAAGAACCTCTGGGGGAATCAGTATCCTGGACCTCAAGCTGTACTACAGAGCAATAGTGTTAAAAACCGCATGGTATTGGCACAGTGACAGGCATGTAGATCAATGGAACAGAATTGAAGACCCAGAAATGAATCCACACTCCTATGGTCACTTGATCTTTGACAAAGGAGCTAAAACCATCCAGTGGAAAAAAAGATAGCCTTTTCAACAAATGGTGCTGGCTCAACTGGAGGTCAACATGCAGAAGAATGCAAATTGACCCATCCTTATCTCCTTGCACTAAGCTCAATTCCAAGTGGATCAAGGATCTCCACATAAAACCAGACACACTGAAACTAATAGAAAGGAAACTAGGGAAGAACCTTGAACATATGGGCACAGGGGAGAATTTCCTGAACAGAACTCCAATAGCTTATGCTCTAAGATCAAGAATAAACAAATGGGACCTCATTAAATTACAAAGTTTTTGCAAGGCAAAAGACACTGTCAAAAAGACAAAGCGGCAACCAACTAACTGGGAAATGATCTTTACCAACCTTACATCCGACAGAGGGCTAATATCCAATATATACAAAGAAGTCAAGAAGTTAAACTCCAGAGAGGCAAATAACCCTATTAAAAATGGGCTACAGAGCTAAACAAAGAGTTCTCACCTGAAGAATATCTAATGGCTGAGAAGCACCTAAAGAGATGTTCATCATCCTTAGTCATTAGGGAAATGCAAATCAAAACAACCCTGAGATTCCATCTTACACCAGTCATAATGGCTAAGATCAAAAACACAAGAGACAGCAGTTGTTGGCGAGGATGTGGAGAAAGAGGAACACTCCTCCACTGCTGGTGGAATTGCAAGCTGGTACAACCACTCTGGTCTGGCGGTTCCTCAGAAAACTGGGCATGACACTCCTGGAGGATCCGGCTATACCACTCTTGGGCATATACCCAGAAGCTTTCCCTGCATGCAATAAGGACACATGCTCCGCTATGTTCATAGCAGCCTTATTTATAATAGCCAGAATCTGGAAAGAACCCAGATGTCCCTCAACGGAGGAATGAATTCAGAAGGTGTGGTATATCTAAACAATGGAATACTACTCTGCAATTAAAAACAATGAATTCACGAAATTCCTAGGCAAATGGTCAGAACTTGAAAATATCATCCTTAGTGAGGTAACCCAATCACAAAAGAACACACAAGGTATGCAGTCATTGATAAGGGGATATTAACCCAGAATCTCAGAATACCCTAGACACAATTTGCATATCAATAGATTTCTAAGAAGATGGAAGGAGAGACCCCTGGTCCTGGAAAGACTGGATGTAGGGGAACGCCAGGACAGAGAAAGGAGAGGGTGTTCAATGGAGAAAAGAGGGAGGGAACGGGGCTTATGGGACTTTCGGGGAGGGAGGAAACGGGAAAGGGGAAATGATTTGGAATGTAAATAAAAAAAACTTAGAAAATAAAAAAACAAAAAACAAAAATATAAAATCCAAATAAGGTAAAGAAAATTAAAATAGAAAACTGTATGATGAACATAGATACACAATTTGTCAACATAATACTGGCAAAGTAAGTGCATATTCATGTAAAAAAATTATCAACCACAATCTTTGACTTTATCTTAAAGATGCAGGTATGCCTTAACATACATAGCTTAATAAAGGATATAAACAGACTTAAAGACAAAATTAGCTGAGCATTTCAATGCAGTCAAAGTTTTTGGGAAAATCCAACATGTTTTTAAGACAAAAGCCCTGGAGACCATAAAGTTAGAGGGACTGTACCTTAAAGAATATATATGAGAAACCCACAGCCATTGTTATTCTAAATCGAGACCAACTCAATATTTCCCAATCAAATTAAGAAAAAACAGGGTTGTCCACTATCCATACTTCTTTTGAATATTGTTCCCAAAGCACTTGTTGGTGTAATAATGCATGAAAAAAGGTAACTAAGGGATTTTAAAATGGAAAGGAAGTCAAATTATCCCTCTTTTGCTGATAGTATAATAGTCATAAATGATCTTAAAACTCCACTAGAAAATATCCAGAAATGGTTGCTAATTTTAGCTAAAAGCCAGTATTAAAAAATCTAGATACCATTATCAGACATACTGGGAAAGAGATTGTGGACACACTCTCATTTACAATAACCTACAAAACAATATTTGGGAAGAAACCTAACCAAGGATGTAAAAAACCTATGCAATGAAATCTTTAAATTTGAAGAAAGAGATCAAGACACAATAAAAATATCTGACAGAGGACTAATATCCAATATATACAAAGAACTCAAGAAGTTATACTCCAGAGAACCAAATACCCCTATTAAAAAATGGGGGTAGAGAGCTAAACAAAGAATTTTCACCTGAGGAATATTGAATGGCTAAGAAGCACCTGAAGAAATGTTCAACATCCTTAGTCATCAGGGAAATGCAAATCAAAACAATCCTGAGATTTCACCTCACACCAGTCAGAATGGGTGAGATAAAAAACTCAGGAGACAGCAGGTACTGGAGAGGTTGTGGAGAAAAAGGAACACTCCTTCACTGCTAGTGGGATTGCAAGCTTTTACAACCACTCTGGAAATCAGTTTGGCGGTTCCTCAGAAAACTGGGCATAACACTACTGGAGGACCCTGCTATACCACTCCTGGGCATATACCCAAAGGATTATTGAGTATGTAATAAGGACACATGCTCCACTATATTCATAGCAACTCTATTTATAATAGCCAGAAGCTGGAAAGAACCCATATGTTCCTCAATGGAGGAATGGATACAGAAAATGTGGTATATATACACAATGGTGTACTATTCAGTCATTAAAAACAATGAATCCATGATATTCTTAGACAAATGGATGGAACTAGAAAATATCATCCTGAGTGAGGCAACCCAATCACAAAAGAACACACATGGTATGCACTCACTGATAAGTGGATATTAGCTCAGAAGATGGGAATACCCAAGACACATTTCAACTATCAAATGATGCCCAAGAAGGAAGAAGAACAAAGTATGGATCCTTGGGTCCTTTGTAGAAAGGGGAACAAATTACCCACAGAAGGAGACACAGAGACAAAGGATGGAGAAGCTTCTGAGGGAAAGACCATCCAAAGACTACCCCACCCAGGGATCCATCCCATATACAGTTACAAAACCCAGACACTATTGTAGATGCCCACAAGTGCTGGCTGACCAAAGCTGGATATAGCTATCACCTGGGAGACTCTGCTAGTTCATGACAATTACAGAGGGGGCCACTCTCAGCCAGTCATTGAAGTGAGCACAGGGTCCCCAGTGGAGGAGCTAGAGAAAGAACCCAAGGACCTGAAGGGGTTTGTAGTACCACAGGAGGAACAACAATATGAGTCACCCAGTACTCCCAGAGCTCCCAGGGACAAAACCATCAACCAAAGAGTACACATGGAGTTACCCATGGCTCCAGACACATAGACAGCAGAGGATGGTCTTGTTAGACACCAAAGAGAGGAGAGGCCCTTGGTCCTTGAAAAACTTGATCCTGTAGTGTAGAGGAATACCAGGACAGGGAAGTGGGGGAGGTTTGATTGGGGAAGGGGAGATGGCTTATGGGATTTTCAGGGGAGGGGGGAACCAGGAAAGGGGACATTTGAAATGTAAATAAAGAATATATCTAAAAAAAACAAAAAACAAACAAACAAATAAACAAAACCCCAGAAAACTTAAAGGTATTGTAAAACAAACACACACACACACACACACACACACACACACACACACACTCTTCTAAAAACAAAGAGTCAACAAAAATAAAAATGTCCATTAAAAAATAGACTATAGTTGTCAATGGGAAAAAATGCAATATGGTGTAGGGATGAAATAGCTAAGAAATACCTGAAAAAAACAGAAATATCTGTGAAAATAGTCATCATCCCTAGCAATTTGGAAAAACTAAAACATCTTTCAAATTTCATCCCAGTTCCAATGTTGTTATTTTTTTTTAATTTTCCTTGACATTAACATATAAATTTTTATTTTTGTTACTTTCAAAGTTACTTAATTTTATTCTTTTTAAAATTCTAATCTTTAATCTTTTTTACAGTACAGTCTTTATCCTCTTCCCAGTCTGTGCTCTGACTGTTCCTCATCCCATACCTCTTCCCCTGTCTCCAAGAGGATGTTCCTACCCACCTACCCCAATACTACCAGACTGCCCTACTCCCTGGGGCCTCAAGTTTCTCCATGGTTTACTTATGTATTCTCTCACTGAGGCTAGACAAGGCAGTCCTCTGCTGTATATGTGTTGGGGGCTTCATACCAGCTGGTGTATGCTCTCTGGGTGGTGGCTCAATGTCTGCGAGATCTTGGGGGTCCAGGTTAGTTGAGACTGCTTGTCTTCCTATAGGGTTGCCATCCTCCTCAGATTCTTCCAGCTTATCCCTAATTCAACCACAAGGGTCACCAGTTTCTGTCCATGGGTTGGATGTAAACATCTGTATCTGACTCTTTCAGCTGCTTATTGTGCCTTTCAGAGGTCAGTCATACCAACCTCCTGTTTGTAAGCACACCATAGCAACAGTAATTGTGTCAGGCCTTGGGGTCTCCCCTTGAGCTGACTCCCAATTTGGGCCTGTCAGTGCACCTCCTTTTCCTAGGCCTTTTTTTCCATTTTTGACCCTGCAATTCTTTCAGACAGGAACAATTCTGGGTCAGAGTTTTTGACTGTGGGATGGCAATCCATCTACTTGATACCTTGTCTTTCCACTAGAGGTGAACTTTACAGTTCCCTCTCCCCACTGTAGGGCATTTCATCTAAGGTCCCTCCCTTTGAGTTCTGAAATTCTCTCACCTCCCAGGTCTCTGGTTCATGCTAGAGGGTCCTTCCAACTCCCATCCCCAAGGGTTCATATTTCTATTCATTCTGCTGACCCTCAGGGCTTCCCTTCTGTACCCCCTCCAACACCTGATTATGTTCCCCTTTTCCTTTCCCTGTCCAATCTCCCTCCACGGTCCCATGATTGCTTTCATCTCCATCCCATATACTAGCTAGCATATACTACCTGGTCCTAGGCCCCTGACACATATATTGCAGAGGACTTCCTGCTCTGGCCTTAGTGAGAGACGATACGCCTATAACCATAGAGAAACTTGAGGTTCCAGGGAGTGGGGAGGCCTGGGGGGGTGCATCCTCCTGGAGACAGAGGGAGGAGGAATGAGATGAAGAACTGTGGTAGGGTAGACTAAAAGGGTGTAATGACTGGATTGTAAAAAAAATAAAATAAAAGTAATTAAAATAATAATAATAATAATAATAATAATAATAATAATAAATATAATAATGGCAGGTAGGGCTTAAGAGGCCAGTACCAAGGTGCAGCTCATGTAAAGTGAGAAATTGAGAAGAGGATTTAATTTGGGGGAGAAGAAAATACAGAAGAGGGAGGAAGGAAAGATTAAAAACTGATAAAGCTAAATCTATTTTGATGAAAAAGATATATTTTTGAATGGCCATTTTTTCCCAAGGAGCAACAGAAATAGTGATGAATAATCTTAACTCTATAAGCCTGATGTTTAGAATTTATTTAGAGTTATATAACTATTCAGAACTATTTCTCCTTTCATAAAAGCTAATTTTCTGAAACTTATAGGCCTATTGGTTTTAAAGAAATAGTTATTCAAATATTAAATGGTAATGAAAAGTTTGCTCAAGACTAGTGCAGTAAAAGAGATTAAATCCACTCCATGATATATACTAAAGAAAATAAATGTTAAGGGACATTATAGCTAAGAAACAGAATAAGCTGGCTATCACATTGGCAACTATCAAGATAAGACATCAAAAGTAATATAGTTCTGGATAAACAATCTAACAACATTCAGTATAGAAGATGATTATATATTCAGTTTATAGAATTTGCCTCAAACTATGTTATGGGAATTATTGCTACAAGTGGGTAATGAAAACTAAAGGCAAGGACACCTTGAGAAAAAGGTTCAGAGAAGCCTGACTAATTTTGATCAAAGGTAGCCCAAAGCAAAACAGGTTTTTTGATTTTGTAATCCTAATGGAAGAAAATAAAAACACAAAAAAGGAAATCCAGATCCATTAGAGAAAGCAATTAAGTTTTTTACAACTTTGGAAGACAATGGACTTTCTAGAAATAGAATAGTCCGAGCCCAAAGTGTACTCAGTACTACATAAAAAGATATGTTTAATATGTCATGTTGACTTCAAATGCTATTAGGAAGAATATTAAAAATAGTGCCAAGAAATACATCATGACTTACTGCTCTGTGCTTGTCCTAGATTGTACTAAGAAGCCACTGAAGTAAAACTACATTTTCAGCTTGAAAGCATTTTAACTAGAAAGTGCATGCATGTGTTTGTGTTGGTGGCGGGGAGGGATGGAGGGAACGCACATTTGCTTGTTTACTTTCTGTTATTTAGATCATTTTTAAATGTGGCCATATGGTAATTGAGTTGTAATGTCTCAGCCTCTTTGAAAGGAAGATGGAATATGAAACAAGTCTCCAAATAGTTCAATCCAGCCAATGTGGGCCATAAAAGGGAGGGAAATATCCTATTTACCATCTTTCTCCTTGGAAAAATGCCATTTCCAGGGAGGTCAAAATCTATACTCCTGTGCCAGTCAGAATTAGAACAATCTATTCAATTGTCCTTTATGAGCCCAAACAACTGTTAGATCTCTGTAGAAATTGTGTGAATCAGCAAGTATTTGGAGGAAGCAGCTGTGCTTGGGGGTTGCTCAACTCCATTAATGTGGCTAATGACTCAAACACGTACACTAGAGAAAGAAGCACTGTGTTCTGCTCTGGAAAGGAACATCTTCCCTCACTCTTGGGTTTCTTTCTTCACATGAATTTAGCATGTATTTGAGTATGTGTATTCTGTGTATATACACGTGCATGTATGCTTTGGATATACAAGTTATCCTGAAGTGTGCACTGTTGGCGTAGTTATCCACGTTTCTTCTCTGTCCTTATTCATCCAGGGGAAAAATAAAACAGAGTATATGTGATGCCTTTTGGAAAAAAATGAACAACAACAAAATAAAAGATCACACACCATTCAAAGATTTGCTTGCTTTTAGTTCATGTCTTACATCTCCTACTGAACTCACTAATCTCTCTAAAGTCTAATTTACTGCAAAAGTTCCAGTGAGCTTAAAACAAAACACAAAGCCACCTCAGTTGTTCTGAAATAGTAACCACAAAGAAACAGCTCAATTAATAATGCAGAAAAAATAGCTGGATGTGAAGAATGGGAAAAGAGACCGGAATAGGGTAAAGATTAAACTGAGGAAGATTTTTCAAAAAGCCCCTTTGCATCTATATCAGTCATTCTGGGTGATAAATTGCTAGATTCAATGAGAGGCATTTTTAATGGCTTCTGCATATGAATGAGCTCCTGATCTATACTCTTTGGGCTCAAAAGAATGTAGAACTGGCTGACAAATAATTCAGCTGGAAGACCATCTTAACTTTCTAACTGGCACTAAAATTGTTAATGTGGTTTCCAGAAACCAGCAGGAATATTTTTGTTCTTTGTTGTTGTTGTTGTTGTTGTTCTTTTAACAAGGTACTTAACTTGCTCTGATAGAACAAGGTGGGGTCTCTGACTCATTGATATGCCCTGAAGACCTAGTTTCTGACTTCTAACTGTTTTCTTCCATGGCTTTCAACAGGTGGATAGAGAATTATTTAGCAAATGTGCCCTTGAATTGCGAATTACAACAGTGCCAGAAATAAATAAAATTGACAAGACACCACAAAAGAAGTTGTATATGCATGTGTCTGTCAAGGTATAGAGCAAAAAGAAAATGTCAAAGAAAATGAACTGATTAGTAAAATCAGCAACAACTCCTCCTCTTCTTCTCTCACACCAAACATATTTAGAAAAAAAAATCTCCATCTGCCAACTCACAGGCAAGCACATTAATCTTGAAATCTATGGTCGCTTCCAGCTCTCTTCTGGAAAGTAAAAGGAAAAATGTTTAGGGAGTGTATTTGGCCCACTTTCTGTTTTATTTGCATTTCAGCAATCATCTTTGATAATGTACTTAGGATCTAAGATCATTGATTTTAAAATATTTGTATGTCAGAAATATTTACTCCCAAGGATTTAACTAAAACTGAAGATGAGGAGTTGCCCACTAGATCTATTGGGATATTTTTATTTTCTTTTAGTTTTGGTATTTTTAGTATGTAGACATAAAATGATCATAAACTTCAAAAATACAAATAAAAATCCCTTAAAAGATGATGGCCATCTTTTCTTCAAACATAACAAACCAGAAATTCCCAATTCTGTTCCTCCAAACTCAATACAACCTTCACCTGCTCAGTTGACAGAACCATAAATCTGTTGCAAGTACACAGCAAAGGCACTGAGCTAGACCACCCTTTAAATGAAAAACAGTTTATGGGGAGCAACCACTTGTACTGTATCCTAGCAGTAACAGTACCCAGCAGGAAAGCAAGCAAATAATATATGACAAAGTGCCACAGACACTTGAACATAACATATTTTTCACAATTTTAGAAATTAGTATTTGAGCTAAAAATGCTGGCTGCCATTATTCTGTAGCCTCTCTCCTTGGCTTGTCTTCTTTGGACCGTCACATACGTATTGGGCCTAATATCATTTTTGTATAAAAACCCTAGTCACATAGAATAAGGATTGGTGGTAATGACCTCATTTAATCTTAAATGCCTCAAAAGACTTCATGTCAAATGAAGCCATAGTCTGAAGTTCTCCGCATTGCTTCTGTGGGATTATGACTTTTAACGTGTATCTTTGGGACATGGAAAAAGCATGAGTCAACCTAGGATAGAGCTCTTTCATGTTTCTGACTGTTTTGTGTTCTCACATCTTGCTGACAGTTTCTGAGGATCAGAACAGGCACAGGAGCTGAACTGCCATGAACTGTGAAACTCCAGAGAGATCAAATAAAGGTTAAAGGAGCTACATTGTTGCCTGTGGAGACCTGGAACTGACCTTTCAGTTTTCCCTCACAGACTGCTGGTTCATAGGCATTTCTTCTATGATTTCACTGAATTCACTCAGTGCTCTATCCTGGCTCCACATTTAATTCAAACATCTCCTAACCAAAAAAAAAAAAAAAATGTACTTCTTATTGATTATAAATGTTATCTATTCTTCAATCATTTTCAAATAAGTTTTTTTCTATCCAATATCTATGAACTCCTTAACTTTTGTCTTTATCAATGTTCAAGTTTAATATAATCTCAGATTCCTTTTTTCTTTAGTTCTTTTGATGGTGGTGGAGTTTGGGAAGCAGATTATCATTGTGGTGTATAATGAGTTATGCATTGTAAAAGTTACAACCTATATGCTTAACAAAGTAATAATTTCTGGAGTTCTTTGTATATATTGGGTATTAGCCCTCAGCTCAGAATACCCAAGATACAATTCACAGACCACATGAAGCTCAAGAAGAAGGAGTATCAAAGTGTGTATGCTTTGGTCCTTCTTAGAAGGGGGAACAAAATACTCATGGGAGGAAATACAGAAACAGAGTGAGGAGGAGAAACTGAAGGAAAGGCCATCCAGAGACTGCCCCACCTGGGGATCCATCCCATATACAGTCTCCAAATGCAAACGCTGTTGTGGATGCAAAGAAGTGCATGCTGACAGGAGCCTGATATAGATGTTTCCTGAGAGGCTCTGCCAGAGTCTGTCAAATACAGAGGCGGATGCTTAAAGCCAAACATTGAACTGAGCATAGGGTCCCTAATGGAGGAGTTAGAGAAAGGACTGAAGGGGCTGAAGGGGTTTACAACCCCATAGGAAGAACAACAATATCAACCAACCAGACCCCCCAGAATTCCCAGGGACTAAACCACCAACCAAAGAGGGACCCATGGCTCCAGCCACATATGTAACAGAGGATGACTTTGTCAGGCCTCAGTGAGAGGAGAGGTCCTTTGTCTTGTGAAGGCTCAATGTCCCAGTGTAAGGCAATGCCAGGGTCAGGAGAAGGGAGTGGGTGGGTGGGGGGTTTGAACACCCTCATAGAAGCAGGGGGAGGGAGGAGAGGATAGGGGTTTCCAAGGGGGGGGTGACTGGGAAATTTGAAATGTAAATAAAGAAAATATCCAAGAAAAAGTAATAATTTTGTTCCACATTCTATCAGTCCAGAAAGACATTATGGTTTCCATTTCCAGATTAGAGAGGAAAAATCATTTAAGCTAATTTTTGTAAACCTAGTACCCCACTCAAACTATCAATCATTTTAGGGATACTATGAACTCATCCTTAGTTTTCTACAATATCTTCCTTAATTCTTTGTTTGTGTGTGTGTGTATGTGTGTGTGTAAAGCAATTTAATGAGTAGTTCTCATAATTTTCAAAGCAAGAACTAATCATGAATCCAATACAATTAGTTCAGCACATGAGTCTAGGGGCAATCTTATGATTATCAAAAACATTTGAAATATTACCAATTTAGTCTATACATTCCAATATGAAAAATACTTCTTTTAGAAACAAAATATTCAGCAGAAGTATCCTGTTTGAATATGATAACTAGTTGACTGCCGCGTGATCATTTAACCTCAGGGAATAAGGTAAAATTTCCCTGTACAAAGTGAGTAATAAATGTCATGAGTTATGCTGGGAATAGGATCAAATGCTGAGGCAATGTTTCCTCATTCACTGTTCTGTTTCCATGGAATTTTATGATTCAGGATAATACAGAAAGCATATAGCCATTTATACAACTTGGAAACTACTAAAGCTGAACTTACTCTGTACACACACACACACACACACACACACACACACAATACCAGAGTCTGGTCATCCAGGAACAGTGACTGAAATTGGCAGATGATTATTCTAGAGTGCAAAAGACAGTTCAGCAGCTCTATCAGGTTAGTAATCAAGTAAGACTATTTTAGAAGGATTTCAGAAGGATTCAATTACAAGAAACAGTTACCTGATGATAATTTGAGCAAAATGGTATTTAATATAGGACATTAGATATTTGCAAAATTTTAGATTTTAAAGACTAAATTTAGGGCCAGTTTGAATTCTAGAGTGATCGCTAATAAATTATTCATTGAAAGTGTCACTGTCTCAGTCACTATCAGAAATATTGGGCATGTGATGGCAGCATCACTGTGGTCTGGGAGATCACTTTTATGTGATATCACAAAAACGATCGCCTTCACTACATAGTCAGTATGTTATAGCCTATGAAGCTTGAGACTGCTCTCTGGAAATAAAATGAAGAACTAAACATATGACTATGCTTACTTTACTGGGAGAAAACAACTAAAACAGCAGAAACATGACCAGTGTCTCAGTTCCAAGTCATGTGCTAATACATACACTTTGAAGAAAAATTTTGTGCATGGTACAATAACAAATGTATTTTAGGAAGTTAATTTTTAACCATCAAGCCTCTATAATTCAGGAAAGAAAGCTAAGTACCCTCTGCCACATACTCGGTAAGGGACATTTCAGCCACAGTCCAAGGAGGAAAATGTACTGTACATATAAACTTTTATGTGCACTTTATAGTACACATAGATCTCACAAAAGCCATGATGTATCATAAGAACCAATACACCATAGCAGAGTTCCTGAACCTCAGAAAATTGATGCCTGGGGCTGAATACTATCAGCAGCATCCTTTGCTTCAATCCATGAAATGCCACAGATATTTATACTTTCACTTTAGGTACAACAGTCAAAAGATGTTTTGTAGACATGTTAAAATGTCTCCTTTAGGGAACAATGAAACAAAATTAAAGAAACATTAAATAATACAGTTGAGTCCTATTTTCCGTTAAAAAATTAATGTCAACACAAAACTCTTGTGTCTTGAACAATAGTCATGAAGAGAAAGCTCATAGATTTATATACATATATATATAGATAAATTATATTTTTCTACATGTATATATATGTATATATATTGCATATGGTCTCACATATATACGTATATAATATGTGATCCTATACACACACACACACACACACACACTCACACACACATAAATATATAAATTATTATAGATATGGAGAACAAAGAGCAATAAAAACAGCTTCAAAGATAGCTCTAAGAGAGATAACTTCAAGCACAGAATAGAGTTTATATTCAGGACTTTCTGACAGTTAATTTTATGTGTCAACTTGAATAATACATAAGATTTAGCCAATTAGCATTTATAATATACTTGGGATGATATTTATGCTAATATTTGCATTAACAGACCAGATAATGTGAATTGCCATTCTTGATGTTGATGAACCTCATCTAGTCAACTGCAGATATGACTGGGCTCAATAAGAGGGCATTCTTCCTGCTGGATAAGACACTGAATGCTTCAAGACTTTGGGCTACCTCTTGAATCATCAACTCCTCAAGTTCTCAGGCCTTCCAACACACTAGAGTTACATGTTGACTCTTTTGTCTCTAGCTTGCAAATTGTAACCTGATAATTGTCACTAACCTTGGTCATCTTAACCCATTCCTTGTACTAAATATCTAGATGCATATATCCTCTTGGTCCTGTTTCTCTTAGCTTTATCCAGTTGACTATAGATGGTAATCTATGAACTTGAACAAATCAGTTTACCTCTCTGAGTCTCAATTTTCATGACTGTGAAAGTGAGGTTTATAAAAACTCTAATATCCTATTGTTGTACTCAAGTGATAAAAATATTGTAGTTACTTTTTGTATATAAGATATAAAAATCTGTCTGTATTTTTAAAAGTATCTTTCTTACCAGTACATCCATCATCAATAACTGAGTCTAAGTATGTACAAACATTTCTGTTTTCCTACTTTGAAAACTGAGCCAGTTATATTTTGTTCCATCTACTTCCCAGTTGAAATAATGTGATTGTTATTTTTCTTTATAATGGTTATCTTTTATAAAGATGAGTTTAGAAGAGAAAAACATTCAAATTTCAACACGTTTTTAATTTCTGTAAGGATTATTTTTGAATTGGAGACATTAAAGAAAACAAATATTGAACATTAAAAAAATTTTTGTGCCTAACTATAAACACTGAATGTTTCTATCAATGGGAGTAATTTGGGAGTTTTGAACACAATCACAGTGAAAACCCACAAGATTCAGTTGACAATTCCTTCTTTTAGATTTCCTTGAATATACCATATGCTAGAAGACACAGATTTGTTTTTTAATGAAGTACTCACCTTAAATAAGGAAACCTCACTTTCCCAATCAATGCTTGTGTCTAAAAAGAGAACGCACAGCAATAGAAGTAAAAGAAATGGCAAACAGATTTTTAAGAGAACTAAAATGCAGTAAGTTCTCTTTCGTACCTTGCTCTGTTTGCATTTTGATTCTTTGTTCTTGCTAATCCCAAAAGCAAGATTTCCCATCCTCTCCTCATTCTGCCGATCTTTGCAACATGGGGAACTTGTCTAATACAAAGACTTTATGCTTTGGGAAAAGCAGATTATGGGTCCTAGACTTAAATTCTAATTTGAACTCCCCTGAGCCAAATTCATCCACTTTTGAGAATACACAGTAATAAAATAGCGAAGGCCTTATTAAATTTCAACAAAATCCTCAGCTGTTCAAACACATCTAAGGAGAAAAGGGGTTTTTCCTTAGCTTAGATTGGCACAAGTGCATGAATATTGCCCTAAAACAACAATGAAGATATTCCCCAGTGAAAATAAAGACACAAAGAAATAAACCACTTCTATTACTCAAAGAACACATCCCTCTGAGAGATATTTATCAAAGGCTAGTCATGAAATTGCACTAATTATCATAACTAATTTCAACACTATAAAGTCATTAATTTAAAAAAATGTATTGAGATTAGAATTCTACACTATATTCCATGCATAGTATTATTTAAAAATTCTTTTAAAAAATAATATGTACTGATGTCAATTCATTTTGAAAAGGTACTAATGTTTTCTAAAAGGGACATTAGAAAGTCTAAAACAAAACAGAAAAAGTAAAAGTGTAACTTTGTTTCCCAAAGTTTTATGAATATAATTAAAGAAAAATTTCTTTCAGAAGAACAAGGCTTAATTAGTATAACACCTCCTGAATTTTTTGCAGAGGTGTTTCAAAATCTATTGGGAATTTTGGGATCCTATGTCACTTTTGCAGGCACACATACACCCCAAGTCCACAATACTCTTGAGGAAACAGTTTTTAGACGGAGATGCTTGCAACCAACCATCAAACTGAGCAGGGGGACCTCAATGGAAGAGTTGGGGAAGGACTGAAAGAGTTGAAGAGGCTTGCAACCCAATAGGAAGAACAACAATATCAACCAACCAGAACCCCATATCCTGAGCTCCCAGGGACTAAACCACCAACCAAAAAATACACATAGAAGGACCCATGGCTCCAGCTGCATGTATAGCAGAGAATGGCCTTGTCTGACATCAAAGGAAGGCCCTTGACCTGTGAAGGCTTGATGGCCCAGTTAGGGAAATGCTAGTGTGGTGGAGCAGGAGTGGGCAGGTGGGTGGGGAAGCACCCTCATGGAGACAGGGGGAGGGAGGGTGGGATGAAGGGTTTTCAGAAAGGAAACAGGGAATGGGGATAATATTTGAAATGTAAAGAACCAAAATAACCAATAAGAATTTTAAAAATAACTGTTCAGGATCACCTTCTTTTCACCAACAAAACACACTCACTGTTATAAACACTTCCAAATGCTCTTCTCTGCTAAGAGACAACTTATCCAATCAACTAGATGAAAGCATGGAAGGTAGAATTGACAATGCCTATACTTATCTTGGCTTTATAATTTACAGGCAGTGTAATTTGGAGCATATGATTCCTATTTTGCCTAAATTTCTTGTTCTATTGGGTGACTGTAATAATGGTATTTGTCTTGACATTCAAGTGAGATAAACTTATAGCAATGTGTCTGACTACTAGCATGTATTTAAATCACCAAGGAAATGAGTTAATACATGAGTCACACCAGTCAATTCCATTGGATGTGTTTCTCTGAATGTCTGGAATTTTCCTTTTAGGAAGGAATACAGTAAAAATCATTAGAGACAAACATTAAGCAGACTTCCTAACAGGACTGCACTAGAATGATAAAGATTATGTGGATCCTCTGCAGTTCCAAACCCAATCTCATGCCTTATTCCATTATTTTCTGTTCCTGTCACAGTGGACCTTTTAAATTCTTTGAGTAAGTTACATATACTATGCCCCATGTTTGAGACACTTTTTCTTGCTTCTGCTTTCATTAAATGTAATCAGATTGAAGCTGAAAGATCTTTTTTAAGAATATTTCAGAATAAAAGGAGCAATTCTTCCTATTTAAGGATGGTGCGGACATTCAGTAACTTCACGTATTTGAAGTAATTAGATAGTTCCTATGCTCCCTTCTCTTTGACAAGTTTGATAGAGGAAGCTCTTTTCTTGAGAAACTTCTCATTTTTTCCTGTGGGTAATATTCTTCTTGATTGGTGCTACCATAGAAACTTACTGTAGGTATTAGTAACTCAGCCCTGACATGAGCTGGAATATTGACAGGGAAATTAATGGGTCTTTCCTTTTTCCACAATGACTTTGGACCCTTAAGCCAAAGGTAGCATGAAACATTTATTTGTGCTCTTTGTACATGATCAGAGTTAACAAAATTTCTTCTATGTATGCTTTTACTATATCCCCAAAGATTCCCTCCCCCCTGCAGTGTGTGTGTGTGTGTGTGTGTGTGTGTGTGTGTGTGTGTGTTAATTTAGGTCATCTCCTTTATTTAGTTGTGCAAAGGATCTTTCAATCTTGTTCATCTTCTCACAAAACCAGTTCTTAGACCCATGAATTCTTTGACTTCTTTTCATTGTTTATATTTCGATCATTTCTGGTCTGATTTGTTTACTTTAACTACCAAATTGTTTTGCATCTGATTTGTTTATTTTGAAATTTTTGAGTTAAAATTTAAATCATTTGTTTGTATTCATTCCTGTTTTTTATTTTAATATAGACACTCAGGGCTATAAGTTCCCTTATACAATTGTTTTCAATGTCTTGAAAATATTTTGTTCTGCTGCATTTTCATTTTCAATTAATTTATAGCACATTTATCTGGCTTTCTTGATTTCTTCTTTGACTTGTCATTCGATAGTGAGCTGTTTAATCTGTATGACTTTATATATTTTTCAAGGAATGTTTTTTGTTGTAACTTTTAAGTCGTATTCTGTCATGGAGAGGATATATAATTATTTCAACCTCATTTAATTTTTAAAGGTTTATCATATGTCCTACAATAAAGGGCTATTTTAGAAAAGCTTTTGCTCTTGAGAATAGTTTTAGCTATTCTGGGTTTTCTGTTATTCCAGATGAATTTTTGAATTGCTCTTTCTAACTCTATGAAGAATTGAGTTGGGATTTTGATGGGGATTGCATTGAATCTGTATATTACTTTTGGTAAGATGCTCATTTTTACTATATTAATCCTGCCAATCCATGAGCATGGCAGATTTTTCCATCTTCTGAGGTCTTCTTCAATTTCTTTCTTCAGACACTTGAAGTTCTTGTCATACAGATCTTTCACTTGTTTGGTTAGAGTCACGCCAAGATACTTTATATGGTTTGTAGCTATCATGAAGGGTATCATTTCTCTTACTTCTTTCTCAGCCTGCTTGTCCTTTGAGTATAAGAAGGCTACTGACTTGCTTGAGTTGATTTTATATCCGGCCACTTTGCTGAAGTCGTTTATCAGCTGTAGGAGTTCTCTGGTGGAGTTCTTTGGGTTGCTTAAGTATACTATCATATCGTCTGCAAGTAGTGATAGTTTAACTTCTTCCTTTCCAATTTGTATCCCTTTGACCTCTTTTTGTTGTCTAATTGCTCTAGCTAGAACTTCAAGTACTATATTGAAAAGATATAGAGAGAGAGGGCAGCCTTGTCTAGTCCCTGATTTTAGTGGGATTGCTTCAAGTTTCTCTCCAATTAGATTGATGCTGGCTACCAGTTTGCTGTAAATTGCTTTTACTATGTTTAGATATGGGCCTTGAATTCCTGGTCTTTCTGAGACCTTTAGCATGAAAAGATGCTGAATTTTGTCAAATGCTTTCTCAGCATCTAATGAGATGACCATGTGGTTTTTTTCTTTGAGATTGTTTATATAGTGGATTACATTGATGGATTTCCTTATATTGAATCATCCCTGCATCCCTGGGATGAAGCCTACTTGATCGTAGTGAATGATCGTTTTGATGTGTTCTTGGATTTGGTTGGCAAGAATTTTATTGAGTATTTTTGCATCGATATTCATAAGAGAGATTGGCCTGAGATTCTCTTTCTTTGTCGGATCTTTGTGTGCATTTGGTATTAGTGTCATTGTGGCTTCATAGAACGAGTTGGGTAGTGTTCCTTCTGTTTCTATTTTGTGGAACAGTTTGAAGAGTATTGGTGTTAGGTCTTCTTTGAAGGTCTGATAGAATTCTGCACTAAAACCATCTGGACCTGTGCTTTTTTTGGTTGGAAGACTTCCAATGACAACTTCTATTTCTTCAGGGGTTATAGGACAGTTTAGATGGTCTATTTGATCCTGATTTAATTTTGGTATTTGGTATCAGTCAAGGAAATTGTCCATTTCCTCAAGATTTTCTAGTTGTGTTGAATACAGGTTTTTGTAGTAGGATCTGATGATTTTTTGAATTTCCTCAGTTTCTGTTGTTATCTCTCCCTTTTCGTTTCTGATTTTATTAATTTGGATTCTATCTCTGTGCCCTTTGGTTAAAAAGAACCTCTAGGGGAATCAGTATCCTGGACCTCATGCTGTACTACAGAGCAATAGTGTTAAAAACCGCATGGTATTGGTACAGTGACAGGCATGTAAATCAATGGAACAGAATTGAAGACCCAGAAATGAATCCACACTCCTATGGTCACTTGATCTTTGACAAAGGAGCTAAAATCATCCAGTGGAAAAAAGATAGCCTTTGCAACAAATGGTGCTGGCTCAGCTGGAGGTCAACATGCAGAAGAATGCAAATTGACCCATCCTTATCTCCTTGCACTAAGCTCAATTCCAAGTGTATCAAGGATCTCCACATAAAACCAGACACACTGAAACTAATAGAAGGGAAACTAGGGAAGAACCTTGAACATATGGGCACAGGGGAGAATTTCCTGAACAGAACTCCAATAGCTTATGCTCTAAGATCAAGAATAGACAAATGGGACCTCATTAAATTGCAAAGATTTTGCAAGGCAAAAGACACTGTCAAAAAGACAAAACGGCAACCAACTAACTGGGAAATGATCTTTACCAACCTTACTTCCGACAGAGGGCTAATATCCAATATATACAAAGAACTCAAGAAGTTAAACTCCAGAGAGGCAAGTAACCCTATTAAAAAATGGGGTACAGAGCTAAACAAAGAGTTCTCACCTGAAGAATATCTAATGGCTGAGAAGCACCTAAAGAGATGTTCATCATCCTTAGTCATTTGGGAAATGCAAATCAAAACAACCCTGAGGTTCCATCTCACACCAGTCAGGATGGCTAAGATCAAAAACACAGGAGACAGCAGTTGTTGGCGAGGATGTGGAGAAAAAGGAACACTCCTCCACTGCTGGTGGAATTGCAAGCTGGTACAACCACTCTGGAAAGCAGTATGGCGGTTCCTCAAAAAACTGGGCATGACACTCCCGGAGGATCCGGCTATACCACTCTTTGGGCATGACACTCCCGGAGGATCCGGCTATACCACTCTTGGGCATATACCCAGAGGCTTTACCTGCATGCAATAAGGACACATGCTCCACTATGTTCATAGCAGCCTTATTTATAATAGCCAGAAGCTGGAAAAACCCAGATGTCCCTCAACGGAGGAATGGATTTAGAAGATGTGGTAAATTTACACAATGGAATACTACTCTGCAATTAAAAACAATGAATTCACGAAATTCCTTGGCAAATGGTCAGAACTTGAAAATATCATCCTTAATGAGGTAACCCAATCACAAAAGAACACACATGGTATGCAGTCACTGATAAGGGGATATTAACCCAGAATCTAGGAATACCCTAGACACAATTCGCATATCAATAGATTTCTAAGAAGATGGAAGGAGAGACCCCTGGTCCTGGAAAGACTGGATGTAGGGGAAAGCCAGGACAGAGAAATGAGAGGGGGTTGAATGGCGAAAAGAGGGAGGGAAGGGGGCTTATGGGACTTTCTGGGAGGAAGGAAACGGGAAAGAGGAAATGATTTGGAATGTAAATAAAAAAAAAAAAGAAAAGCTTTTGCTGAGTGAAGTATGCATTTTTACTCTTTTGGTGTAATATTCTGTAGATATCTGTCAAGGCCAATAATTGAATCATGTTATTTAATTCTAATTTTTCTTTTTTTATTGTGTTCTAAATAACCTTCCCATTGGAGAAAATAGAGTATTAAATTAATCTACTATTAATATGTTGATGGCAACCTGTGGGTTTTTTTTATTTTTATTTTTATTTTATTTTATTTTATTTTTTTAATTTACATTCCAAATCACTTCCCCTTTCCCGTTTCCTCCCTCCCCGAAAGTCCCATAAGCCCCCTTCCTTCCCTCTTTTCTCCATTCAACCCCCTCTCATTACTCTGTCCTGGCGTTCCCCTACATCCAGTCTTTCCAGGACCAGGGGTCTCTCCTTCCATCTTTTTAGAAATCTATTGATATGCTGATTGTGTCTAGGGTATTCTGAGATTCTGGGTCAATATCCCCTTATCAGTGACTGCATACCATGTGTGATCTTTTTTGATTGGGTTACCTCACTAAGGATGATATTTTCAAGTTCTGACCATTTGCCTAGGAATTTCGTGAATTCATTGTTTTTAATTGCAGAGTAGTATTCCATTGTGTAAATATACCACATCTTCTGAATCCATTCCTCCGTTGAGGGACATCTGGGTTCTTTCCAGCTTCTGGCTATTATAAATAAGGCTGCTATGAACATAGTGGAGCATGTGTCCTTATTGCATGCAGGTAAAGTCTCTGGGTATATGCCCAGGGGTGGTATAGCCGGATCTTCCGGAAGTGTCATGCCCAGTTTTCTGAGGAACCGCCAGACTGCTTTCCAGAGTGGTTGTACCAGCCTGCAATTCCACCAGCAGTGGAGGAGTGTTCCTCTTTCTCCACATCCTCGCCAACAACTGCTGTCTCCTGTGTTTTTGATCTTAGCCATCCTGACTGGTGTGAGATGGAATCTCAGGGTTGTTTTGATTTGGATTGGCAGGATTAATATAGTAAAAATGAGCATCTTACCAAAAGTAATACACAGATTCAATGCAATCCCATCAAAATCCCAACTCAATTCTTCATAGAGTTAGAAAGAGCAATTCAAAAATTCATCTGGAATAACAGAAAACCCAGAATAGCTAAAACTATTCTCAAGAGTAAAAGAACCTCTGGGGGAATCAGTATCCCGGACCTCAAGCTGTACTACAGAGCAGTAGTGTTAAAAACTGCATGGTATTGGTACAGTAACAGACATGTAGATCAATGGAACAGAATTGAAGACCCAGAAATGAATCCACACTCCTATGGTCACTTGATCTTTGACAAAGGAGCTAAAACCATCCAGTGGAAAAAAGATAGCCTTTGCAACAAATGGTGCTGGCTCAGCTGGAGGTCAACATGCAGAAGAATGCAAATTGACCCATCCTTATCTCCTTGCACTAAGCTCAATTCTAAGTGGATCAAAGATCTCCACATAAAACCAGACACACTGAAACTAATAGAAGGGAAACTAGGGAAGAACCTTGAACATATGGGCACAGGGGAGAATTTCCTGAACAGAACTCCAATAGCTTATGCTCTAAGATCAAGAATAGACAAATGGGACCTCATTAAATTACAAAGTTTTTGCAAGGCAAAAGACACTGTCAAAAAGACAAAGCGGCAACCAACTAACTGGGAAATGATCTTTACCAACCTTACATCCAACAGAGGGCTAATATCCAAGATATACAAAGAACTCAAGAAGTTAAACTCCAGAGAGGCAAGTAACCCTATTAAAAAATGGGGTACAGAGCTACACAAAGAGTTCTCACCTGAAGAATATCTAATGGCTGAGAAGCACCTAAAGAGATGTTCATCATCCTTAGTCATTAGGGAAATGCAACCTGTGTTTTTAAATATAATGGTATTTGTTTTATATAAAACTGGATTTAAAAAAGTAGAGTACATATAAGTTTAAGGTTATAATTTCTTTAGTTAATTGTTCTTTTGATTCGAATGAATTATCCCTCTTTATCTATTCTGGTTAGTTTCAGTTTGTGGTCTATTTTGTCAGATAGATATTAAGATTGCGATACCTGCTTGGTTTGGATTCTGGTCTAATTTGAATACTTCTATCCATCCTTTTATTCTAAGATGGTGCCTCTCTTGTACAATATGCTTCTTATAGGCAATAGATAAATGAATTTTTGTTTCTTGATCCCTCAGATCAAAACTCTGTGCCTTTTGATTACTGAATTTTTACCATGGATATTTAAAGTTTTTATCATATACATTGTGTTAATCATGGTCACCATGTTGTTGATATTTGGTATTGTTTGTGGTTTCAGTGGTACCTTTCTGTTTTAAGTATGGCTTTATATGTTTTCCCACCATCTCTTTGTAATACACATTTAACTCTTCAGACTGAAGTACTGCTTCCTGTATTTTCTTTATGTTTGGTTCGTTGCATATGTATTTTAAGGCTGTTTGTAACCTGAAAATATTTCTTCTTCAACTTTGATGGATAAATTTGGAGAATATATTAGTCTACACTGCTGTCATGTTATTTTTGGACTTGGCATGCATTACTCCAGACTTTTTTAACTTTCAGAATTTCCATTGAGAAATCAGCTGTTGCTTTGATAACTTTTCTTTTTATTTTTGTGATTTGTGTCTTGTTTCTACCTCTTGTAGCTTTCAGTATATTTTCTTTGTTTGTATACTTGATGTTTTATCTATGACATGTTATTGGGATGTACATTTCTCTTTATCTATTTGTCATTTTGTTCTAGACCTATAGAAAGATGTGAAGAATCTAACTGGGTAGAGCATTTGTATGTGGTGTCTTTATTTTTAAATAAACATAAAATAAGTTCTTTCTGTACCTTTGCAAATGTATTTATATTCCATTGGCTTTCTCTTCCTTCTGTGTTACCATTCTTTCCCTTTCTTTTTCACCCTGGCTCTTCAGTTCTGCATTAGTGAACAAAAGAGTTCCCATCATAAAGTCACCTGAGGGTTTCACCTTTTAACATCTGTCTCCTTTTCCCAGATATTAAGGAGTATTTGCTTGTCTACTAGGATGTGCAGTTGGTGCACAAGGATATAATATATTTTAGCTCCTAGATTTGAGGTCAGCAAGGATTAGATAGGTGATATATCCCAGCAGATGGTACACTGAGACTTGGGATGATATCAAGTTGCTCACACCTCTCACTTGTTTACTAACTTTGCTATTTCATAGTAGAGGATGTAGTAATTAATTTCAGATTATTTTTTTGGGCAGGAAATTAACGTGACAATAATTTTTTAACATCTCCATCTATCACACATTATGCATGTTTAAAAGGATATATGTAGTGATCTACAAGCAATATAATGTTCCTTGTCTGATTTCAATTGAGAAAAAAGAAAATCGATCTTTGAAGAATGAAATAATAATATAAACATATTATCATATAGTGATAGTGTGAGTCTGTAATTTGAGATGTCTTCAGAAGAGATGAGACATAAATGAAACATTTAAAAACAAATCAATTTGAGGGAACCCAAAGGAAATCAGGACTTTGCCTGTATAAAGAAGGAACATCAGTGTGAATAAACGTGAATAATCAACTGAGTTCACAGAACAGAATGTATCAAATATTTTTGTATAAGATCAATGTCAGACAAGGTATGATAATGTCAGATTATGTAGTGAAAATCACCACATCATCAAATGCAACTTCTTTTTTTTTTTGTTTGTTTGTTTGTTTTTTACTTTGCTAAGAGGTTTATTTTTTTTATTTTTTTATATTTTTATTTACATTCAAAATCATTTCCCCTTTCCCCTTTCCTCCCTCCCCGAAAGTCCCATAAGCCCCCTTCCCTCCCTCTTTTCCCCATTCAACCCCCTCTCGCTTCTCTGTCTCTGCATTCCCTTACATCCAGTCTTTCCAGGACCAGGGGTCTCTCCTTCCATCTTCTTGGAAATCTATTGATATATATATTGTGTCTAGAGTATCAAATGCAACTTCTATACAAAACAAATTTTCTTGGGAAAAACATTAGACTATTGAAACACATGGATTTTTAAAAATGTAACTTGAGAGGCTCAAACTACTTATGGCAAATGATTTTCTCTTAGGAATGTATGCTTTTCCTTGAAGAAAACATCAAACCACTGTCATTTGGAGTTTCTCTGATTATGATACTTTATATATAGGCATTACAGCCAGTGTAATAAGTCTAGGATATCAGTACAAGTAAATAATAACTTGGATTTAGTTTAAGATGAAATAGACACATGATCACCAGCTATGATACTGGCCTGGTATGTCAATATTCACATAGGTATGCACAAAAGCTTTTCCTATGGCATATATGGTATTGATCATACTATTACTTCTCTTTTAACCTCTGACACATCAGTTCCAGTTATTTGCTGAATTTCATCTTGAAAAAAGAAGCAAAATATTTCATAAGGTGTTTAAGTATCAGAGATCTTAGGCAATAATTAGGTCAAAAATTCTCATTTCAAAATATTAAAGGGCACCGTAAAGGATTAAAGAGATTTAAGTTCCCTTGAAAACAAAGAAAATACTTGAATTTGAGTTTGTTGGTTTGCTTATGCTCATGTTATGATTGCTGGTATTGTGAAATCTACAGCTCATATCAGAAGCTTATTGCAAGCACATAGTGGGCTCCCACTAAAATTTCTACTATGACTAGGACTGATAATGGCTCAGAACTCTATCACTGTGATCTCTACACTTCAATTTCCATGAGTTAGAAGAAAATGAAGTCATCCTTCTGAAAACTCAGCTCCAAAAACACCAGAACATTTAGGGTTTTCTTTGGGTATAAAAATTCTTTGCACCCTTATGGTTAAAATGGATATTTTCTTTCCTAAAAATAAATGAGCAGCAGGTGCTATGCCAAATAAGTTGTAAATGACTTAAGCTGCAATTGGGAAGGCTCCATGATATAATTCGTTCTACTTACTGATCAATTGGAGCTGAGGGAGATTTTGTTTTTCTAGTGCCCAATTTTATTTTTTAATTGACATTTTTGTTATTTTTGAGAATTCCATACATGAGTACTGTGTTTATACCATTTACACCTTTGACTCTTCTAGTATTCTTTTTCATTTACTTTTCTTCTTTTTGTTATTTTCTATATTTTTTTTTATTTACATTCCAAATGATTTCCCATTTCCCGGTTCCTCCCTCCCTGAAAATCCCATAAGACCTCTTCCCTACCACTGCTCCACATTCAAACCCCTCTCATTTCTCTGTCCAGGTATTGCCCTACATCCAGTCTTTCCAGGACCAGGGGTCTCTCCTTCCATCTTCTTGGAACTCCATTGATATGTGAATTGTGTCTTGTGTATTCCAAGTTTCTGGATTAATATCCCCTTATCAGTGACTGCCTACCATATATGTTCTTTTGTGATTGGGTTACCTCACTAAGGATGATATTTTCCAGTTCTGACCATTTGCCTAAGAATTTCGTGAATTCATTGTTTTTAATTGCAGAGTAGTATTCCATTGTGTAGATATACCACATCTTCTGAATTGCTGAGGGGCTGCCCTTCTCCTGAGTGACTTTGGAGCCCTGATGTGCCTTGCCCCAAGTGATGTTATACTTGGGGAATCCCTGTGTACCTGAAGGCTCAGTGTAGTCAATCCCCGGAGCAGAGGTCGCTAATGGGAGGCTGGTGCGCTCTCTCCTGGTGCGCGTCCCTCTGCAGTGCAGATGTCCCCTAGCAGAGCTGGTGCATAGATGACCACAGAACTGCCCAGCTCTTGGGTACAGGGAGCACACAAGCTGGCTGAGTCCCAAGTGATGTTATGCTCGGTTTTCACTGCGCCTGGAGGTCCCAACTGCTCTGTTGCCAGAACAAAGATGGCGGAGTGTGAGGGAGATTTTTGATATAGACAGATTAATTTAAGATAATTTCTATGGGACAGGTATAACTTTATAAGTTGTCATTGAAAGTTGATTTATAGCTCATGTGAAGTAATCTTAAGTACACACACACAAACACACACACACAACATAATGCAATCAAAGGTCAGCATCAGTTAATGATGCTAAGAATAGGTATTGTGCCACGCTCAAGAAGTACTTCTAATTCTGTAACAAATTCTTATGGTCTTTAATGTTCTGGATCTACTTTATCACACTTTTCAAAATGCCATAAATATTTGTTTTGGGATGGACAAGGGAACAAATTTGGATTTTATTATAATTAGAAAACATGTTGGTCATTTTAAATTCTTTCTTTCTTTGCTTCTAGTCAGATTAATTCCAGCTATTTTTCCTATGTAGCTATTAAAAACTTCCAGAAATTCCCAAGATAACCTGCAGATAAATATCATTTCAAGTGAAATGTATGAATTATCCAAGAAAGGAATACTAAAGAATAAGGTGTCAAAGTAAGAACAAACTTAAAGTTACCCTTGAAAATTCATCAGTATTTTTCAAGTATGTAAACTACATGGATATGAAACCCCCCCCCAAAAAAAACAAAAGCAAAAACGAACAAACAAGAATGATGGTGGCAAGAAAGTAGAACTCTTTACCAAGAAGAATGTAAGAAAAGACTTGATAACTAAAAGCCATTAAAAACAGATTTTACCCATTATCTTGAATAATACCTACAATACACACAGACATAGGACAAGTTCCACAGAAAGTAACTTGGTTCTGTTCATGAATGCCCTATGTGAGTTCACAGAGAACAAAAAAGACATGGACTGGAGACCCAGAGAAGCCTTTTAGAAAACAAGATCACCTTGAATGCCCCTGATTAATCCCTTAATTTTAAACAGTTGATATCAAACCAGTGTTATTTCCAACTTCATATTTGTTCCCATATAATTTCCTGTCAACATGTTTTTCTCTTTGCTGACATTTAAAGTAACAAACTTCTTAAAGATTTGACATGAATATTTCAATTCTGAAATAGACTTGAAGTAACTGTGCAATTTAGCATAAAATAAACATTTAAAATTTTCTGTAGTTATGTTATACAAACAAAAAAGTCAAAAGTTTCATCACACTTTTCCTCCAGAATTAGAGCAGTGCCCAATGCTCCTAAATGCAGGCACGAAGCAACACTACATATTCTAGGAATAAGTAGTTGAGCTGGGATCAGAATGCCACATGCATTCTCATCACATCCTTTTTTATTGTATTAGTATTACCTTTTGAAATTTATTAAAATTTGAAGCTAGTTGGTCTGGATAGTTTTATGTCCACTTTACACAAGCTACATTCACTGGAGAGGAGGTAGCATCTGAAAAAATGCCTACATAGAATTGGGATATAACAAGTCTGCAGTGTTTTCTTAGTAAATGGCTGATTTAGACATCTCCGAGTTCTATAAGAAAGATAGCTGAGAGTCATTAGGCAGCTATATCTGAGCTATTCTATGTTCCCTTTGCCAATATTATATGATATAGCTCACTATTGACCTTTGCAATCCATCCCCCTGCCAAAATAGAATATATAGTGTTGTGCTCCTAAATAAACTTGCTTGGCATAAGATAAAGTTTGTAAAAGACCACTCGATCCCTTATTTTATCTTCTCTTTTTTTTTTAATTTTCTAAGTTTTTTTTTATTTACATTCCAAATCATTTCCCCTTTCCCGTTTCCTCCCTCCCCGAAAGTCCCATAAACCCCCTTCCCTCCCTCTTTTCTCCATTCAACCCCCTCTCATTTCTCTGTCCTGGCGATCCCCTACATCCAGTCTTTCCAGGACCAGGGGTCTCTCCTTCCATCTTCTTAGAGATCTATTGATATGCGAATTGTGTCTAGGGTATTCCTAGATTCTGGGTTAATATCCCCTTATCAGTGACTGCATACCATGTGTGTTCTTTTGTGATTGGGTTACCTCACTAAGGATGATATTTTCAAGTTCTGACCATTTGCCAAGGAATTTCGTGAATTCATTGTTTTTAATTGCAGAGTAGTATTCCATTGTGTAGATATACCACATCTTCTGAATCCATTCTTCCGTTGAGGGACATCTAGGTTCTTTCCAGTTTCTGGCTATTATAAATAAGGCTGCTATGAACATAGTGGAGCATGAGTCCTTATTGCATGCAGGTAAAGCCTCTGGGTATATGCCCAGGAGTGGTATAGCCGGATCCTCCAGGACTGTCATGCCCAGTTTTCGGAGGAACCACCAGACTGCTTTCCACAGTGGTTGTACCAGCTTGCAATTCCACCAGTAGTGGAGGAGTGTTCCTCTTTCTCCACATCCTCGCCAACAACTGCTGTCTCCTGTGTTTTTGATCTTAGCCATCCTGACTGGTGTGAGATGGAATCTCAGGGTTGTTTTGATTTGCATTTCCCTAATGACTAAGGATGATGAACATCTCTTTAGGTGCTTCTCAGCCATTAGTTATTCTTCAGGTGAGAACTCTTTGTTTAGCTCTGTACCCCATTTTTTAATAGGGTTACTTGCCTCTCTGGAGTTTAACTTCTTGAGTTCTTTGTATATATTGGATATTAGCCCTCTGTCGGATGTAAGGTTGGTAAGGATCATTTCCCAGTTAGTTGGTTGCGGCTTTATCTTTTTGACAGTGTCTTTTGCCTTGCAAAAACTTCGTAATTTAATGAGGTCCCATTTGTCTATTCTTGATCTTAGAGCATAAGCTATTGGAGTTCTGTTCAGGAAATTCTCCCCTGTGCCCATATATTCAAGGTTCTTCCCTAGTTTCATTTCTATTTGTTTCAGTGTGTCTGGTTTTATGTGGAGATCCTTGATCCACTTGGAATTGAGCTTAGTGCAAGGAGATAAGAATGGGTCAATTTGCATTCTTCTGCATGTTGACCTTCAGTTGAGCCAGGACCATTTGTTGAAAAGGCTATCTTTTTTCCACTGGATGGTTTTAGCTCCTTTGTCAAAGATCAAGTGACCATAGGAGTGTGGATTCATTTCTGGGTCTTCAATTCTGTTCCATTGATCTACATGCCTGTCACTGTACCAATACCATGCGGTTTTTAACACTATTGCTCTGTAGTACAGCTTGAGGTCCGGGATACTGATTCCCCCAGAGGTTCTTTTACTCTTGAGAATAGTTTTAGCTATTCTGGGTTTTCTGTTATTCCAGATGAATTTTTGAATTGCTCTTTCTAACTCTATGAAGAATTGAGTTGGGATTTTGATGGGGATTGCATTGAATCTGTATATTACTTTTGGTAAGATGCTCATTTTTACTATATTAATCCTGCCAATCCATGAGCATGGCAGATTTTTCCATCTTCTGAGGTCTTCTTCAATTTCTTTCTTCAGAGACTTGAAGTTCTTGTCATACAGATCTTTCACTTCTTTGTTTAGAGTCACGCCAAGATACTTTATATGGTTTGTGGCTATCGTGAAGGGTATCATTTCTCTTACTTCTTTCTCAGCCTAATTGTCTATCTTCTCTACCTTTCTCATGCCCTGGCACCTCTATTTCAGTCCCTTGTTACTGAGGAGCAACCTGTGGTTTTGATCATAGCCATTCTGATTAGTGTCAGATGGAATCTCTGGGTTGTTTTGATTTGCATTTCTCTGATTACTAAGGACGTTTGCACATTTTTTAGGTGCGACTCAGTCATTCGGGATTCATCAGTTGTGAAATCTCAGTTTAGTTCTATACCCCATCTTTGATTGGGTTGTTTGATTTTTTTGGTGATTAGCTTCTTGAGTTCTTTATATATTTTGGATATTAGCCCTCTATTGGATGTGTGGTCAGTGAAGAATTTTTCCTAATGTTTAGGTTGACGATTTGTCTTATAGACCATGTCCTTCGCCTTACAGAAACTTTCCGTTTCATGAGGTCCCAATTATCAATTCTTGATCTAAGAGCATTAAGTCATTGGAGTTATGTTTAAGAAATTTCCCCAGGTCCAATGAATTCAAGGCTCTTTCCTACATTCTCTTCTATTAGATTCAGTGTATCTGGTTTTATGTTGAGGTCCTTGATCCACTTGAAATTGAGCTTTGTGCAAGGTGAAAAATATATTTCCATTTTCATTTTTCTACTAAGATACAATCAGTTAGACCAGCACCATTTATTGAAAATGCTTTCTTTTTTCCATTGTATATTTTTTGGTTTTTTGTAATTTTTAAAATTATATTAATCAAAGAATTGAAAAGATGAAGTAAAAATGTTTTGCTATTCTTATATTTATCTAAGAAACCTTTTGTAAATAAGATGTTTATTTTAAAAAATGAAGGTGATTCATGAGGTGTACTGTATTTCAGTGGAACCTGTAACTATCTTAGGACAGACATATAGGTAAAAAGTGCCAAAGGAATTATTTTGGGGGGAGTGGTGGTGGTTTGATTTGTTGAGACGGTCTATTTACAAAGCTCTGGCTGTCCTAGAACTCAGTATGTAGACCAGGCTGACCTCTAACTAACAGAGATCTTCCTGCCTCTGCCTCCAAGATCAAGGGTGTGAGCCTTTATGCTTGTTGCCAAAAATCTCTTAATTTACATAGGTCACAGGGTGTTCAGAGCATGTTTTAACTATAAACATGGTTTAAATTTTGTTTGTGGTAGTCTCGGAAAATTATAGGTTTTCTGATGAGGACACAGTAAGGTTAGAATGAAAGCCCATAGATGTTTTGGCCATAAGTTTTGCTCATTGCTATTTTAACATCCCTATTTGAAATGTCTCTATTTTAAAAAAAAAGTAAAATAAAAAGATTATTTCTAGGTAGGCAATCTTCACAGCATTTTGTCACTGATTGTGTGGAAATCCTGGACTTTCAGTTGACAAGAAGTTTAAGCCCGTTCAGGACAAGAGGCTCTTTCCCTGGGTTCTTTGTCAAAGATCAAGTGTCCGTGGTTTTATTTCTGGGTTTTCAATTCTATTGCATTGATCAACATGTCTATCTCTGTACCAATACACTATTGCTCTGTAGTAAAGCTTGAAGTCAGGGATTGTTAGTCCTCCAGCAGTTCTTTCATTGTTAAGAATTGTTTTCACTATTCTTTTATTTTATTTTATTTTTTTGCTTTTCCAGATTTTTTGAAGGCATAGTAGAATACTACACTAAATCCATCTGGCCTTGGGCTTTTATTGGATGGGAGATTTTTAATGCCTTCTACTTCCTTATGTGATATGGGTCTGTTGAGATAGTTTACCTGCTCATGATTTAACTTTGGTATATGCTATCTCTCTAGAAAACCATTCATTTCATTTAGATTTTCCGGTTTTGTTAAGTATAGGCTTTTATAGTAAAATTTGATGATTTTTTTTGAATTTCTTCCATTTCTGTTGTTATGCCTCCCTTTTTATTTCTGATTTTGTTAATTTGCATAAAGCCTCTTGGCCCTTTAGTTAGTTTGGCTAGGGGTTTATCTATCTTGTTGATTCTCTCAAAGAACCAGTTTCTGGTTTTGTTGATTCTTTGTATTGTTTTCTTTGTTTCTATTTGGTTGATTTAGGCTCTGATTTTGTCAGTTTCCAGCCTTCTACTCCTCTTGGGTGAATTTACTTCTTTTTGTTCTAGAGCTCTCAGGTATACTCTTAAGTTGTTAGTGTAGGATCACTCCACTTTAACTACCAGGGCATTTAGTGCTATGAAATTTCATATTAGCACTGCTTTCATTTTGTCACATAAGTTTGAGTATGATGTGCTAACATTTTCATTAAATTCCAGTAGGTCTTTAATTTCTTTCTTCCCTGACCAAGTTATCATTGAGTAAAGAGTATTTCAGTTTCCACATGTATGTGAGCTTTCTGTAGTTTTTGCTATTCTTGAAGTCCAGCCTTAGGCCATGGTGATCTGATAAGATGCATGGTATTATTTCAATCTTCTTGTATCAGTTGAGCATTGTTTTGTGACCATTTATATGGTCGATTTTGGAGATGGTACCATGAGGCGCTCAGAAGGTGTATTCTTTTGTTTTAGGGGAAAATGTTCTGTAGATATGTTAAATCCATATGTTTCATAACGTCTCTTAGTTTCACTGTGTCTCTCTTCAGTTTCTGTTTCAATGGCCTGTCCATTGGTGAGAGTGGGGTGTTGAAGTCTCCCACTATTATTGTGTGGGGTTCAATATGTGTTTTGAGCTTTAGTAACATTTCATTTATGAATGTGGATGCTCTTGCATTTGGGGCATAGATGTTTAGAATTAAGAATTTCTCTTGGTGGATTTTCCCTTTGATGAATATGAAGTGTCCTTCTTCATCATGCTTGATAACTTTTGGTTGAAAGTCTATTTTATTGGATATTAGGATGGCAACTCCTGGTTTTTTCCTGGGACCATTTGCTTGGAAGACTTTCTCCCATCATTTTACTTTGAGACAGTGTCTGTCTTTGTTATTGTGGTATGTTTCTTGCATGCAGCAAAATGCTGGATCTTGTTTGCATATCCAGTCTTGTAGTTTATGTCTTTTTATAGGTGAGTTGTGTCCATTAATATTCAGAGGTATTAAAGAAAGATGACTGTTGGTTCCTGATATGTTTGTTTTTGTGGATGCCTTTATGTGCTTGTGGTTTTCTCTTTTTGGCTTTGTTGTGAGATGATGAATATCTTGTCCTTTCTTTGGTGTGTACCTTCCTTGTGTTGGAGTTTTCCTTCTAGGAACCTCTGTAGGGCAGGATTGGTAGATAGATACTGTTTGAATTTGGTTTTGTCCTGGAATATTTTGGTTTTTCTATTTATGTTGATTGACAGTTTTGCTGGGAATAGTAGCCTTGGATGGCATTAGTGTTCTCTTAGAGTCTGCATGATCTCTGACCAGGCTCTTTTGGCTTTCTAGCCTCTGTTGAGAAGTCTGGTGTAATTCTGATAGGTCTACCTTTTTATGTTACTTTTCCCTTTTCCCTTGCAGCTTTTAATATTCTTTCCTTGTTCTGTGCATTTAGTGTTTTGATTATTATGTGATGAGAGGATTTTCTTTTCTGGTCTCATTTGTTTGGTGTTCTATAGGCTTCTTGTACCTTTATGGCCACCTCTTTCTTTAGGTTGGGAAAGTTTTCTTCTATGATTTTGTTGAAGACATATTCAGGTCCTTTGATCTGGGAATCTTAATTCTCCTCTATTATGATAATTCTTAGATTTGGTCTTTTCAATGTGTCCTGAATTTCTTGAATGCTTCGGGTTAGGAATACTTTACATTTTGAATTTTCTTTGACAGTTGTGTCAATCTCTTCTACAGAATCTTCTTCACCTCAAATTTTTTCTTCTATCTCTTGTATTCTGTTGGTGATACTTACATCTGTAATTCCTGACCTCTTTCCTAGGTTTGCCATTTCTAGATTTGCCTCCACTTGTGTTTTCTTTATTGTTTCCACTTCTACTTTTAGGTCTTGGATTACTTAATTCAATTCCTTCTTTCAGTGAGTTATTGATATCCTCCTTAAAGTACTCTATTAATTTCATGAGATACAATTTTAGGTCAGCTTCCTGATTATCAGGTGTGTTGTTGTATTCAGGACTTGCTGTAATGGAAGAACTGGGTTCTAATGATGCACACTTATATTGGCTTCTTTTGCTTATGGTCTTCTGCTTCCCTTTTGCTTTTTGGATATCCCTGGTGTTTGTTGGTCTGGGTGACTGTCTAGAGTAAGCTTCTTTTGTTTCAGGTCTCCTGGTAGACCTGCAGCCTTGGCTGTAGCAGACTACATGTGGGGCCTTCCAACTGCAGACTCTTCAGTGGTACAGAGAAGCTGTTGATCTGTTGCTTGACTGGGGTAGATATTCTGGGAGGCCTTCAGACTGTTAGTTGTAGCAATCAAGCTGTTGTCCAGCTGCTATGAGTGGAGCTGATCCTCAACTACTCTGAGAGCAGTGGACCCTCTACTGCTCTGAGTTTGGCATGTCTTCAACTGCTCTGAGTGCAGCAGGTTCTCTAGGATGGGTCAGGATATTGTGTCTTCACTGGAGCAGACCAGTCAAGAGTCTGCTCTAGAAGAAAGGACCTGGATCGAAGGGGTGGAAGGGATGGAAGGGGAGTGGTATTCAGGAGGGTGGGGGTTTTGGTGGGTGATGGGTCTCGAGTCCACTGGACTCCCAGCAGTCTTTCAGGGATTTTGGGAGGGGGATTCTTACCAACTGCTCTGAGTGCAGTGGGTTCTGTAGGATAGATCAGGATATGGTATCTTCACTGGAGCAGACCAGCTAAGCTGCAGCCTCAGCAGAAAAGACCGTGCAGAAGGGGTACTGTTTCCTTTTTAATACACTTTTCAAGCCAATGTCTCCCACAAAAGTTTCTTCCTACAGAAATTTGAAATTTAAAAACACAAAAATTTATTTACTTCTATGCAAGAATAAACCATTACTTTAAAATTGTGACAGAGTGTCTCAAATATTAACTGTTAAGACATGAAATTTAAATTATTAAGCATCTATATTCAAAAAAGTTTGTGGTTCAATAAATTAAAAGATATCAGTGCTACTTCTCAAAATATAACTCTTACCCAAAGTGATCTACATAGCAGAGACAGGGCAGGCTAATTATCATCTAATTAAGCTTATATTTAAAAGTTCATATCACAAACCTTTGCATTATTATGTTAATATTCATGTTTTTTGAGGATCCTCTAACTGTATAAACTTAACACAGTATGCAGATATACCCAACATTGTTCTGTAGTCTGAAGTGTGTTTCTATATTCAGTCTACTAGAATTAAACCCTAGTTTCAGAATTTAACTGTGTGCCTTTCAGTGTGTTACTTAAACTCCTTGAGCCTCCATTTTTCTCTTATGAATCCTGGTTGCAATAATAGAAAACAGATCTAAACCCATGAGATGATCAATAACATAAACTGCATTAACATGATTTATTATTGTAAGAACATATTTCTGAACTGGTGCTATATATAATGAAAGTAATTCAGTGAGCTGTGATGCCTTGAAAGTACACTGTTATTAATAGTCAGTCATCATGTGAACAACTGTTTTGTTTTCAGAACTTGCACAGAAATATATTCTGACTCAAACTTCCTGACATTAATTTACTATTGATAGATTTAGGTGTCCCCTGATAATTTTAATCTAGTTGCTGGTTCTTAGACAAGAGTTGCATGGACTTCCTAAACATTCCAATGAATCTTTGTACTAATTTCTCAAAATCTTGATCATTTAAATATTCTCAAAGTGGTAAATTATCACTATCCTATTGTGATTTCTTTTTCTTTTTAATTGGCAACGTATTCAGCCATTCACTGCCATAAAACTAGCTGTATAAAAATAGTAATGATGGGACTTATGATGAAGGCAGCCATATGTGTTAACTGTTTCATAAAAAACTCCACCCTATTTTAACTATAAAATAAACTAAGACACTCCTATTTGTTTTTAAGTATACACAAAGCAAATTGAAGTTTGCTGTAGTGAAATGGTTTGTCACAGAAACAGAGGTAAATAAATAGTGAGACAGAAACAGAAATTGTAACTTCTAATACTCAAGGTTTGCATTTCACTGTACTTCAAAAATAAAATAAAATAAAATAAAATGAATCTTCTTGTAAGATAATACATTTACTTCCTCTTTGCAAAAACTTAATTATCATCAAAGACTTATGTAAACGTGTGATCTTTTGCTTACAAAAGATATTTAGTACATTAAGATATAGCTGAAGTGGCAATAATTGTGTATAATACTGTTGTAGTGATTGTTACAAATAATTCACAAATAAATGTGTTACAAATAGAAAATTGGTATGGTAAATCTTTTCTTTCAGAGGGTTATGATAAAACACATAGCTGGGGTCAGAATTCTGTGCACACAGTGAGCATACACTTGTATAAATAAAATGAGCTCAGCACTTTCTTATATAAAGTATTTAAGGAATTAGGAAATATTTTGAAATATCTCCTCTCCAGACTTATTACCTTTCCAGAGAGTTCAACAGTAGTCACTTCAAGTTTAAACTTTGGTAACCCAAGAAAGTTTATGGTTCAAATGCAAATCTCCACATAAGTGTTAATTGTTGAAAAGGATCCAATGGATGTGCCAAACTGGACATAGAAGACCCCATAATTCCTCCACTTTACATTAAGAATGATAGGCAACTGAGGAAAGCTAGGAGCAGGTAGTCTTCCCTGGATATAAACACACTAATTGGTTGCTGAGTTCCATATAGTCAGCCCTAAAAATATGCATCATACAAGTAACATTACATAAACTGAAGAGATTATATTTGGGATATATATATATATATATATATATATATATATATATATATATATGGGGTATATGTACACATATGTATGTGCATATGCATGTATATATGTATATGTACTCAGTAAAAATTAATGAAATAAAAGGCCATAAATTTAAAGAAAACCTGGGAGGACTACATGGAAGGTTTGTACAGAGGAAAGGGAAGGGAGCATCACTTTAGAAAAAAAGAAAAAGAAAGGAATGAAGAAAGGAATAAAGGAAGGAAGGAAGGAAGGAAGGAAGGAAGGAAGGAAGGAAGGAAGGAAAGAAGGAAGGAAGGAAGGAAGGAAAAATAGAAGAAAGGAAAGAAAGAAGGAAGGAAGGAAGGGCAACAAAGACAATTAAGGTTAATGAAATGTAAGTTTGTCCATGGGCATGACAATTAAGAATGAAACCCAGCAATTAAAACAGAGTACAGTGCAATATTGGAAAGTCTGAATTTTCATCTTAAGTTTTCTTCATCAAAATCTTCATTATAACATATTGTTTTATTGAGCAGTTTATTAGAAAGATAGTTCTATAACTGCTCTTAGGGTACCTGGATTCAATTCCCAGCACCCAACTCATCTCTAAATCCAATCCCACGGAATCTCCTGCCTTCTTCTGGTCTCCATGGGTAGTGTATACATGTGATACCCAGCTATATATGTAGGCAATATCCATATGCACAAAAATAAAAAAATTAAAAATATAAAGTTTACTAGACACACTTTGTTTTTTTATTTCTTATATTTATTTTCTAAGTTTTTTTATTTACATTCCAAATAATTTCCCCTTTCCCGTTTCCTCCCTCCCCGAAAGTCCCATAAGCCCCGTTCCCTCCCCCTTTTCCCCATTCAACCCACTCTCCCTTTTCTGTCCTGGCATTCCCCTATATCCAGTCTTTCCAGGACCAGGGATTTCTCCTTCCATCTTCTTGGAAATCTATTGATATGCGAATTGTGTCTAGGGTATTCCGAGATTCTGGGTTAATATACCATTATCAGTAACTGCATACCATGTGTATTCTTTTGTGATTGGGTTACCTCATTAAGGATGATATTTTCAAGTTCTGACCATTTGCCTAAGAATTTCATGAATTCATTGTTTTTAATTGCAGAGTAGTATTCCATTGTGTAAATATACCACATCTTCTGAATCCATTCCTCCATTGAGGGACATCTGGGTTGGTTCCAGCTTCTGGCTATTATAAATAAGGCTGCTATGAACATAGTGGAGCATGTGTCCTTTTTGTATGCAGGTAAAGCCTCTGGGTATATGCCCAGGAGAGGTATAGCAGGATCCTCCGGGAGTGTCATGCCCAGTTTTCTGAGGAACCACCAGACTGCTTTCCAAAGTGGTTGTACCAGCTTGCAATCTCACCAGCAGTGGAGGAGTGTTCCTCTTTCTCCACATCCTCTCCCACAACTGCTGTCTCTTGTGGTTTTGATCTTAGCCATTCTGACTGGTGTGAGATGGAATCTCAGGGTTGTTTTGATTTGCATTTCCCTAATGACTAAGGATGATGAACATCTCTTTAGGTGCTTCTCAGCCATTAGATATTCTTCAGGTGAGAACTCTTTGTTTAGCTCTGTACCCCATTTTTTAATAGGGTTACTTGCTTCTTCGGAGTTTAACTTCTTGAGTTCTTTGTATATATTGGATATTAGCCCTCTGTCAGATGTAGGGTTGGTAAAGATCATTTCCCAGTTAATTGGATGCTGCTTTGTTTTTTTAAAGTGTCGTTTGCCTTGCAGAAACTTTGTAATTTAATGAGGTCCCATTTGTCAATTCTTGATCTTAGACCATAAGCTATTGGAGTTCTATTCAGGAAATTCTGCCCTGTGCCCATATGTTCAAGTTTCTTCCCTAGTTTCCTTTCTATTAGTTTCAGGGTGTCTAGTTTTTTGTGGAGGTCCTTGATCCACTTGGAATTGAGCTTAGTGCAAGGAGATAAGTATGGGACTTTCGGGGAGGGAGGAAACAGGAAAGGGGAAATGATTTGGAATGTAAATAAAAAAAAACAGAAAAAAAAAGAATGGGTCAATTTGCATTCTTCTGCATGTTCACCTCCAGTTGAACCAGCACCATTTGTTGAAAAGGATATCTGTTTTCCACTGGATAGTTTTAGCTCCTTTGTCAAAAATCAAGTGACCATAGGAGTGTGGATTCATTTCTGGGTCTTCAATTCTGTTCCATTGATCTACATGCCTGTCACTGTACCAATACCATGCAGTTTTTAACACTATTGCTCTGTAGTACAGCTTGAGGTCCGCGATATTGATTCCCCCAGAAGTTCTTTTACTTTTGAGAATAGTTTTAGCTATCCTGGGTTTTCTGTTATTCCAGATGAATTTTTGAATTGCTCTTTCTAACTCTATGAAGAATTGAGTTGGGATTTTGATGGGGATTGCATTGAATCTTTATATTGCTTTTTGCAAAATGGTCACTTTGACTATATTAATCCTGCCAATCCATGGGCATGGGAGATTTTTCCATCTTCTAAGGTCTTCTTCAATTTCTTTCTTCAGAGACTTGAAGTTCTTGTCATACAGATCTTTCACTTGTTTGGTTAGAGTTACACCAAGATATTTTATATTGTTTGTGGCTATCGTGAAGTGTATCATTTCTCTTACTTCTTTCTCAGCCTGCTTATCTTTTGAGTATAGGAAGGCTACTGACTTGCTTGAGTTGATTTTATATCTGATCACTTTGCTGAAGTTGTTTATGAGCTGTAGGAGTTCTCTGGTGGAGTTCTTTGGGTCGCTTAAGTATACTATCATATCTTCTGCCAATAGTGATAGTTTGACTCTTCCTTTTGAATTTGTATCCCTTTGACCTCCTTTTGTTGTCTAATTGTTCTGTCTAGAATTTCAAGTACTATATTGAAAAGATATGGAGAGAGAGGGCAGCCTTGTCTAGTCCCTGATTTTAGTGGGATTGCTTCAAGTTTCTCTCTATTTAGATTGATGTTGGCTACCGGTTTGCTGTAAATTACTTTTACTATGTTTAGATATGGGTCTCTGTCGGGAGGTGGTTGTGCACAGGCTGCCTGGTTCTCAGGAAGAGCAAAGACTTTGAATCCTGGGACCTGGTAGGGGGTGGCTTCTACCTACAATCTTGTGGGCAGATCGTCCACCTGCATGGGACTAGAGGAGTTCAGTCACTGCTGCCTGGAACCTAGCTCCTGGTGCAGTTGCAGCCCCCCCGCCGGAGAGATGTGTGGCTACCAGTCATGTAGTTGCAGCCCTAAGCCCTCCCTACATGTAAATAAGGTTTCCCTAATCTCTCAATTCTAGCCAATGAGAAGTACCTGCTGCCAAACCCCGGAACATCCCCAAATCATATATAAATCCCAACCTGGATTCTATAGAACAGTAAAGGGTGTTTGAAGATTACTTTGCCATCTGGGAGGTTTTATCACAAAGAGCTGTAACACACAGGAATAGGTTCTCTCTCCAGGAACACGGTTGGCCACTCTGTTTCAACCTTTTCCAGCTAGGCGGCCTTTGCCAGCCTCAGACCAGCACAGCATGGAGCAGCATGGGCAAAGCGCCACACCCACTTTCAATGGGTCCTCTGCATGGAGGCCTGCAGCAGCCTGTGACAGCAGTGGTGACAACAGCAAGGCAGGTGGTGAGGGCAGCTCCCTCCTCTGGAACCTTCACAACAGCTTTCAGCAGGGCCTCTGCATGGAGGCCCACAGGCCTCGAATTCCTGATCTTTCCAAGACCTTTAACATGAAAGGATGCTGAATTTTGTCAAATGCTTTCTCAGCATCTAATGAAATGACCGTGAGGATTTTTACTTTGAGATTGTTTATATAGTGGATTACATTGATGGATTTCCATATATTGAACCATCCCTGCATCCCTGGGATGAAGCCTACTTGATCGAGGTGAATGACCATTTTGATGTGTTCTTGGATTTGGTTGGCAAGAATTTTATTGAGTATTTTTGCATCGATATTCATAAGAGAGATTGGCCTGAGATTCTCTTTCTTTGTCGGATCTTTGTGTGATTTTGGTATTAGCGTAATTGTGGCTTCCTAGAACAAGCTGGGTAGTGTTCCTTCTGTTTCTATTTTGTGGAATAGTTTGAAGAGTATTGGTGTTAGGTCTTCTTTGAAGGTCTGATAGAATTCTGAACTAAAACCATCTGGACCTGTAATTTTTTGGTTGGAAGACTTCCAATGACAACTTCCATTTCTTCAGGGGTTGTAGGATGGTTTAGATGGTCTATTTGATCCTGATTTAATTTTCGCATTTAATTTTGGTATTTGGTATCTGTCAAGGAAATTGTCCATTTCCTCAAGATTTTCTAGTTGTGTTGAATACAGGCTTTTGTAGTAGGATCTGAAGATTTTTTGAATTTCCTCAGTTTCTGTTGTTACCTCTCCCTTTTCATTTCTGATTTTGTTAATTTGGATACTGTCTCTGTGCCCTCTGGCTAGTCTGGCTAAGGGCTTATCTATCTTGTTGATTTTCTCAAAGAACCAACTCCTAGTTTTGTTGATTCTTTGTATGGTTTTATTTGTTTCTACTTGATTGATTTCAGCCCTGAGTTTGATGATTTCCTGCCTTCTACTCCTCTTGGGTGTATTTGCTTCTTTTTGTTCCAAGGCTTTCAGGTGTTCCAATAAGCTGCTAGTGTATGCTCTCTCTCATTTCTTTTTGGCAGCACTCACGGCTATGAATTTTCCTCTTAGCACTGCTTTCATTGTGTCCCATAAATTAGGGTATGTTGTGCCTTCATTTTCATTAAATTTTAAAAAGTCTTTGATTTCTTTCTTTATTTCCACCTTGACCAGGTTATCATTGAGTAGAGCATTGTTCAGCCTCCAGGTTTATGTGGGTTTCTGTTGTTTTTGTTGCCATTGAAGACCACCCTTATTCCATAGTGATCTGATAGTAGGCATGGGATTGCTTCGATCTTCTTATATCTGTTGAGGTCTGATTTGTGACCAATTATATGGTCGATTTTGGAGAAGGTACCATGAGGTGCTTAGAAGAAGATGTATTCTTTTGCTCTAGGATGAAATGTTATACATATTTCTGTTAGTTCCATTTGGTCCAAGGTTTCAATTAGATTCACTGTGTCCCATTTTAGTTTCTGCTTTCCTGAATGATCCATTTCAGAGAGGGGTGTTGAAGTCACCCACTATTACTGTGTGAGGTGCAATGTGTGCTTTGAGCTTTAGTAAAGTTTCTTTTACGAATGAGGATGCCCTTTCATTTGGAGCATAGATATTCAGAATTGAGAGTTCTTCTTGGTGGATTTTTCCTTTGATCAGTATGTAGTGTCCTTCTGTGTCTATTTGATGACTTTAGGTGGAAAGTCAATTTATTCTGATAATAGAATAGCTACTAATGCTCGTTTCCTGGGACCATTAGCATGTAAAATTGTTTTCCAGCCTTTTATTCTGAGGTAGTATTTGTCTTTGACACTGAGTTGCATTTCCTGCACACAGCAAAATGCTGGGTCCTGTTTACATATCCAATCTGTTAGTCTATGTCTTTTTATTGGGAAATTGAGACCATTGATATTAAGAGAGATTAAGGAATACTGATTATTGCCACCTGCTATTCTTGATGCTATCTTTATGTTTGAGTGGTTATCTACTTTTGGGTTTGGTTCAAGAAGGTCACTATCTCGTTTTTTCCAGGGTGTTGTTTCTCTCCTTGTATTGGCAGTTTCCACCTATTATCCTTTGCAGGGCTGGGTTTATGGAAAGATATTGTGAAAATTTGGTTTTATCATGGAATATCTTGGTCTCTCCATCTATGGTGATTGAGAGTTTTGCTGGGTATAGTAGTCTAGGCTGGCATTTGTGTTCTCTTAGTGTCTGCATGAGATCTGCCCAGGATCTTCTGGCTTTCATAGTCTCTGGTGAGAAATCTGATGTGATTCAGAGAGGTCTTCTTTTGTATGTTACTTGGCCTTTTTCTCTTACTGCTTTCAATATTCTTTCTTTGTTTAGTACATTTGGTGTTTTGATTATTATGTGACGGGAGGTATTTCTGTTCTGGTCCAGTTTGTTTGGAGTTCTGTAGGCTTCTTGTACGCTCATCGGCGTCTCTCTCTTTAGGTTAGGGGAGTTTTCCTCCATAATTTTGTTGAAGATATTTACTGGCCCTTTAAGTTGCAAATCTTCACTCTCATCTAAACCTATAATCCTTAGTTTTGGTCTTCTCATTGTGTCCTGGATTTCCTGGAAGTTTTGGGTTACACATTTTTTGCATTTTGCATTTTCTTTGACTGTTGAGTCGATGCTTTCTATGGTATCTTCAGCATCTGAGATTCTTTCTTCCATCTCTTGTATTCTATTGTTGATGTTTGCATCTATGACTCCTGATTTCTTCCCAAGGTTTTCTATCTCCAAAGTTGTCTCCTTTGTGATTTCTTAGTTGTTTCTACTTCCTTTTTTAGATCCTGGGTGGATTTGCTGAGATCCTTTACTTGTTTGTTTGTATTTTCCTGTATTTCTTTAAGATACTTTTGCATTTCCTCTTTCAGGATTTCTGCCTGTTGACCCAAGTTCTCCTGTATTTCTCTAAGTGATTTTTGTGTTTCCTCCTCATGGGCTTCCATCTGTTGATCCATTGTCTCCTGCATTTCTTTAAACAATTCTCGTGTTTCCTTTGTAAGGGCATCTACCCGTTGATTCATTTCTTTAAGCAATTTTTGTGTTGCCTCCCTATGGGCATCCATCTATTGACCCATATTCTTCTGCATTTCTTTATGCAATTTTTGTGATTCCTTTGAAAGTGCATCTACCCATTGATTCATTTCTTTAAGCGATTTTTGTGTTGCCTCTTTGTGGGCCTCCATCTGTTGACCCATGTTCTGCATTTCTCTAAGCGATTTTTGTGTTTCCTTTGTAAGGGCTTCTACCCGTTGATTCATGTTTTCCTGTATTTCTTTATGAGATTTATTTGTGTCCTTCTTGAAATCCTCTAATAGCATCATGAGAAGTGATTTTCAATCCAGATCTTGTTTTTCGGGTGTGATGGGGTATCCAGGACTTGCTGCTGTTGGAGAGTTGGGTTCGGATTGTGCCATATTACTTTGACTTCTGTTAGTAATGTTCCTACATTTGCCTTTTGCCATATAATTACCTCTGGTGTTAGTTGGTCCTGCTGTCACTGGCTGTTGGTTGGACCTCCTGTGAGCCTGCAAGGCTATTTCTGATCCCCCCTGGATTACCGGTATTCCCCTGGCACCAATTTATGGGGCCTGCCCTGCTCCTGAGTGACTTTGGAGTCCTGATGTACCTTGCCCCAAGTGATGTTACACTGGGAAATCCCTGCACATCCAAAGGCTCAGCATAGTGGATTCCCGGAGCAGAGGTCGCCAAAGGGAGGCTGGTAGGCTCCTGCCCTGTGCGGGGAGTGTGTGATCTCTCCCAGAGCGGGGGGTCCCTCTGCAGGGCAGAAGTCCCACAGCAGAGCTGGCCCTTGTGTTACTGCAGACCTGCCCAGCTCTTAGGAGCAGGGAGCACACAACCTGCCTAAGACCTAAGTGATATTATGCTTGATTGCCCCTGTGTCTGGAGGTTCCAGTTGCCCTGCTGCTGGAGCAAAGATGGCAGAGTGCACTCTGCACTCTCTAGGCGCAGATCACTCACAGGTCAGATGGCCCACAGCAGAGCTGGCGCCCAGACGCAGTGCTTCCATGCTCTTGGGCTCAGAAGGAAGCCCAACAGGCTGTGTCCCAAGCGATGTTATATTGGGAAGAACCTGGGTACCTGTATCCTCAGTGCAGTAGATCCCGGGAACAGAGGTGGCCAGAGGCTAGACATTCTTTGTTAAGCTTGTAAAATACTATTGTGTTAATTATTTTAGCATTCAATACAATACTTTTTATTTATATTGTTCATCCACTGCTACCCATACTCTTTCTAAACCTACCCTTATCTACCAACTCACCACCTCATCTTCACTTTATGTTTGTTTTTTTCCTTGAAGACATTACCTTACAACAGATGCAGAAGATGTTCTGGTTACTAGGCCATCTGCCTCTTGAAATCATTTAAATCATATTGAACACAACTAAATCAGGCATAATCTCTGTAAAGAATACATTGAGTTCTAACTTAGGAGACAAATAACTTATTTTCTTAATAACCAATAAAATAAAATAACCATTGTTTTAATTAAGCAAAGTAATATATTCATAAAATCAATATCCACATGCTAAGATAAAATAATGTTTATTACCACCAATAAAGAAGTCACAAACACTTTGATATTTAAAAGACTTTAAGAGTTGATAATGCTGCACCATTAATCAAATCCTTAGTAAAGACTGCAGTAATATGATAAACTGGTCATTATAGGGTATGAGATCGTAGAAGTAGAAATGATGTTGATAACTGTCATTGTGCATATGGTAATAATGCTTTAGGTTTGTGTAGCATGTTACAATTTTAAAAGAACACAAATACACAATTTTTCAGTTAAACTTCAAAGGAAGTGAGGTAAACAGCAGAGGCATCATAATTCTCATTTTAGTAGAGAAAATTATAATTAAATGCAGGAAAGCAGTTACTCTAAGGCTATGTAATTCATGAACCTAATATCAGAATACAGTTTTCGAAATTGGTGGCTCTTTAAAAGCTTATAGTTCAGGTCTCTCTTTTAAATATTAAGACACTGAAGCTTAGAAAAGTAGGGTGGCTTACTTTCATAGAAGAATATAGTAGTCATTGTCAAATAAAGGCACATATAACACAGATATCAATATTTTCTTCAATTATGTTGCTTCCCACTATGGTCCTGAGAAGAAAGAGAAAGGATGATTAAATAGGTGAAAGTAGATTATAGAATATGGCAGGACAAGTCCAGAATTACTATTAATATTGAATGAATAAGAAAGAATTTCAATCAGACATTAGAAATAATAGTGACACTTCCTGCGAAATAAATGATATAGTTTTGAGCATTTTCAATCAGAAAGATATATGTCATACAGAAGAGGGGCAACATGACACCAGTAATGTGAGCATTGATTTATTAAAAGGATCTGGAAGATTGAAAGTGCTAAATATGTATGACTTGTCTAATGACTGAAGAAAGAAAAGGAAGTCTATAAATATTCGATGGGTACAAAAGCTATATAACTTCCATAAATATCTTAAAAGAATGAAAGACAAATAATATTAGCATTAATTTAGAATTAATGGTGCCAAATGAAGACAAGAAATATAAAAAGTGAATATAAGAAATACTAAGAGATTTATTATTTTCCAGATTAATCTTCTTTCCAGATTAACAAACTCTATAATATGAGGCATTTAAAAGGTTGTTGAATGCAAATACATGATAATAAAAGAGAAAACTATGTTATACAAGCCCTTATAGCTCTTTGTCATTTTCATAAATTAGAACCACACATTCATACTTTGGTTTTAATTCACTATAAAGACTTGGAATTTTGGCCTTGTGTATAAAAAGAGTAATGGGATCTTACAGTTGTAACAGACTATTTATTGAAAATCACTAGCAATAAGTCAAAAGAATGACATTATACTTAACTCTATAAAACTGGCTCTTAAATGAGATTATTAAACATAGTAATCTCATGGGAGAAGCAGATGTATATTATTTGCTATTTCCTACCTAGTTGTCCTCTTATGAAGAATTAGCATTGAGGCATGGAGACACATGCCTAAAATTCCAGAGCTCTGAATGTTACGGCAGAAGTGCAAGTTTGAAGCAAATCTGTTCTACCTAAGAAGAATCCGAAAAAAAAAAAAACAAACAAACAAACAAAAAAAAAACAAAAAAAAACCCAAAAAAACAAAAACCAAAACAAACAATTTTTTTTTTGCTAAAGTAAGGAATCGTATCATTGTACAGTCTTCTGGTATTTTACATATGTGACCAAGATTGTTAGCTTGATTTTTAAATTTCAATCTTTGCCATACCTACTAGCATTTGTGGTACATATGTAGCTTTGAATACCTTGCTTGGGTTCAGTCCTAATGGCTTTTTATATGCTATTTCCTTGGGAAAACCAACTATGTATGTATGTTGACATGTTGCTGATATCTTGAATGTGGAAATTAAAATAATTAAACTGAGAATTGAAAGTATATTCTATAATGGAAGAAAAGGTTTTATTGGAGTTCCTTCATATGAATACGTTCAAAAACTCCTGTTTGATTTTTTCCAAGTTAGAATTCTGACTGCTACTTACATATGATAACAGTGATAATCTTCACAACCTGTCACTAAGATGCATCTCTCATACATTTAGTTGTCATCATATTTTTAATGAGCAAATAAGCTGTATTTACTAAACTCCACTACTTTGTCCATTCTAAATGCGACTAAATGTTTAATGAACACCAACCTTCCTGGTAGCTGGAGTTTTAGTCATGCTAATATCTAAATCTTCAAATCTCAGAGGATGTATCCAGCTCTATATGTTAAACATGGAAAAAAAAATCATGATTGGCCTTGAACCTGGAGTGTTGATCATCACTTGTCAGAAATTATAGTAGATATCCTGATTCACCATACTGGAATTATTTAGACTTGACTCTAGTCTTTATAAAACCCTAGTTTACTACATTGTCCTAGACAAGGTGTCACTTCCAAGATTCTCTGTGGTTTACTACCATAGGCCTCATCCATTTTCTTCTACTCCTTCCAACAATACTTCTAGGATGCCACCATATCTCCCACCACAGGCCCTGCCACTTACATTTTTATTTTGCTTTTTTGTTTTGAGTCATTTTTCCCCCTTTTTCTCCTCTTGAAGCCCATTTATTCTTGAAAAAAGTGAAAATAATATTTAGATTTTTACTGAGGATCGTGCTTGTCACCACATTCATTAAAAATGTTTAGCATAGAAAACCACTGAAGATCATTACTGCCGTGCACACAAGACAATGTGCTAGGATAATGAAAAGCAATTCTGCAACTTCCTATGCTCTGTTAGTTGTGTTTGTCATAAATGAGTTGTGAGATTCAGAGTGAATGATCCGTATCATATTGACTGTTCTTTTTTTATTGCTGACAACTGAAGGTGACTGAGAAGCAGGACTCATGTAGGACTGTGTCTAATTGGAAACCTTCTATCATTAATGTCTAATGTGACTTGTATTACTTGATGAAATTAAAATCACAGTGAATATATTTTATTATACTAAATGAGCTCTTTGAGCTCTCTTCCATTTCACTGTTTTTATTTTCCTTTTTCTTTTTGTAATTCTACCTATACTCAGAGAGATCCCAACAAACCAGGAATTTTGAGCAAGGCAAGTCTGTTCACACACAAAACAAAAATGGTTGGCACAGTGAAGAAAATTGAAGCCATACGGACTTTTATGCCCCATATGTCAAAAAAAGATCTGGGTACTTCTCTGGAACCAGAGGACCAAAACAACTACTGAGAGGTCACTTTCACTCCAGGTCCCCAAGAAGAACTGTCCTTAAGCCAGACCAGGCAGCTATAATCTCCCTCTGTCCCTACATTGGTCCCTCTCACCCTTCCTTCCTTCTTTCCTTCCCTCCTTCCTTCCTTTCTGTAGGTCTGTCTCTCTTTCCTGGACTGTGAGTTAGAGAATAAACTAAAGCTGATAATGACTGTCAAGATTCTAATAGATTACTTGGACACTTCATTAATGTAAACACCTTTTAAGAATATTTATTAAAATTTGAGATTTCAAAAATTTTACCTTCCATACATCACAAACCAGTAGGCACACATTTATTTTCTTTAACCTTATGAATATTAATAACTGTTTTTGGAAACATACTTTTTCGTTTTCAGAAGTTGTAAGAATGAACAAAGAATAACTAGAGTAAAAATTGGTTATTTGATTACTCAAACATTTTTTCTTGAAAACTATCTTAAATAAAGCTATAAATGAACAACAAGTATATATTGGCCTAGGAATAAATTCATTCATATTGAGCCTCAGAAGATGAGGTATAGCTGTCTTTGTTTACTTTGTGAGTTCTTCCTCCCTCCCTTTCAACCCAGAAACACTAGATAAAAGAGAAAAAAGGATAGAGAGGAACAATTTCCCTAAAGTCTGTAACTGCTTTTCTACCATGCCCCAGTACTGAAAACTGACTCAGAGGCTTATTATTTATTATAAATGCCTAGGCCTTAAGCTAGGTTTGTTTCCTGACGAATTTATATTTCAATGGCTCCCTTTATACTATTTTATGTCTGCCACATGGCAGGTTACATCTCCACATTTTCATATGTCTAGCTTCCTCCAAGTCAGGATGGTTAATACTCCTGTGCCTGACTATTTCCCAAAGTCTCTCTCTCTCTCTCTCTCTCTCTCTCTCTCTCTCTCTCTCTCTCTCTCTCTCTCTCTCTCTCTCTCTCTCTCCCTCTCTCCCTCTCTCTCTCCTTCCATCCCTTCCTCCCTCACCTCCCTTCTCTTTCTGCTGGATGTCCCACCTTTTAATCCTGCCTTAGCATATTGTTTATCAGATTTTTACTGATAATGTGATGCTTTTACACAGTGTACAAGATATTATCCCTGCACACCCTCCATACTTTTAGTCCAATGAAAGGCTCTTTCTCTAACATCAATAAACTAAATACAATAAAATCAATTACAAAAGCTATCAGGTAAGAATTGCTTTCTCAATGTCCAGTCAATATGCATTTGGCAACCTTGGAAAAATTACTCAACTATTCTTCTGTTTTAGTGAGTCCAAAGTTCTGTACCTAAATCATTTTCTATCATAACTTGCATTGCAATCATAAAAATATCTTTTTAGACATCAAATCCTAAACAACTTAAGCTTAATTATGAGACTGAAAGTATCTAGTCTTCATCCACATTAAAAACCTAAGAAGAAAAATTATTATTTGAGTCATGAAGTACAGAGCAAGCAGCTTCCAACTATAGAAACAACAGAGGTTGCTGACTACTTAAATGGTCACCCAAAATTTCTCTGTGTCTTTGGAGCATCATCTTGAGCCTATTGGCCCAGAATATCTGATAGACGTTTTTTCTGAGAAACAGGAATTATGAAGGACTTGCCTACATTGTTCTTGAAAAGCTCAACAGTTACTTCCCTGTGTTCCACTTGTCGTTTGGACAGTGTGATGTCAGTATTCCAAGCAAGGAGTTTCTTGCCCAGTAGCTAGCTTGCCTATCATGACCATAAGTTTGATTGACTGACTACTAACTAGCATTTCTTAATTATCCTACACAGTATGCAATAGCAGCTTTTAAGGAGTAGAACATCACATTCCATTTTAAAATGATCTGTGTAGTAGGTAAAGTAGTTTAAATGAGAGTTGAAACATGTACATAGTATGTTGTAGCAAAATATAATTCTGAATCTATATCAATATACAAAATCCATGGCAATTGTAAAATATTTGGCCTGTTCATCTTCTTTAGTATAAAAGTAGGTTCAATAATCAACCCTCTTATCCTATCATTTCTGTATAAACCCATTTCTTTCTTTTCATTCTTCTTCCCTGCAGCATATTACACTTGATAGAGGAGAGAAAAAGTTAGGGGACTGAAAAAGAAAAAAAAAATACCTGTATCTAAGCTCATATACTTTGTTTTCTCCCTGAACAAGAACATTAACAACTTATAAACAATGTTTTTTAAACAATGAAAGCATCCATGACCAATTAAATGATGAACTTGTGCCCCACCCCCAGTTTTTTGATAATGGAATATCTTTCTCTAGAAACTGTGTCCTACTATCTGGGAACAATATCTTTTTGGAAGCCCATAGAAAATTGGGATGTTGGGCAGTCCTAAGAAAAGTTGCTATAACACTTGTTGTCCGTTGTCTATGTGATATTAAAGTGCAAGGCTTAACTGAAGTCATGACTGGAAAAGTTCATGATATTGGACAATCTAGCTAGCCATATAGAGGATTTGATGGATTCGGAATTTTAAGGAAACAATAATTGAGGCAGTCAGTGAAATTGAATAACTTTGGTTGAGTGTCTTGTCTTCTTTGTTATCTGCTGTTCTGCAAATATATAAGCTTTCAATGGTAGTATAAATGTCTGCATTAACATATGTAAGGAATGTACAATGTGTATAATTCAGCTAAAGATGGTTCTTTGCTCTTTGTTTGAGCAGATAAGGCATATTACCTTTCTTATAAATCAGTCTGGATTATATAACCAAAGTGTAATACAAATTTTCATCCATGCCATTTGAAAGGATGGCAGGTTAAGTCCTGAGGGCTTTATAGCTAGCAAGATTAATGGGCTATGCATAGCTAAATACTGACTGAAGAAAGTCATATCTCATCCAGTATCAGAGCTGTTTCCATGTAGAGGGATCTGCATTTACTTTACCTGATTTTGTAATTCTTCTTTTTTCTTCCTTCATGTTTAATGGCAAATTTTCAGGAGGTCACCCATGGTCAAATCTAATCTTTATTAATTTAGAATAAATACAGAGCCTTTCTTCTCCTATGGAAACAAAGACAAAACCTCTTCCCCAACACATTTCTAGACTCCCATGATGAATTTGAGACATCTTTAAAATAAGTGTATGATTTATTTCAGCAGTTTTTGATATACTGCAATGGTTCTTGGCAATTGTTGTTTTTGTGTCATTGATATTTTAATTTCTTCTTCTTTATAATTATTTATGTATTTACTTTACATCCCAATATCAGGCCCCCTCTCTTCCCTCCCTCCAATACACAGACTCCCTCTTCCTAAACTCTTTCCCCCTTTTTCTCTGAGAAGGGTGAGCCCAACCCTGGATAGCACTCTACCCCATCACATCAGGTCACTAGGGGTTAGGCATATCCTCTCCAACTGAGGCTGTTCAATGCATCTGTGCTAGAAGAACATATTACACAGATAGGCAACAGCTTTTGGGATGACCCCCCCCACACACACACACACACACTTGTTCAGAACCTACATGAAGATCAAGCTGCACATCTGCTACATATGTGCAGAAAGTCTAGGTCCAGACCATGCTCACTCTTTGGTTGATGGTTCAGTCTCTGGGAGCTCCCAAGAGTATAAGTTAATTGCTTCTGTTGTTCTTCCCTTAGAGTTCATGTCCACTTAGGGTCCCTTAATCCTTCCCCAAAATCTTCCACAGGACTCCTCAAGCTCCACATAATTTTGGGTTATAGGTCTCTGGATCTGTTTCCAACAGCTGTTGGGTGGAGCTGCTCAGAGGACAGTTATGCTAGAAATTCTATTTGCAAGCATAACTAATAATGTCATAGATTGGTTATTGCTCATGTGATGGGTCTCAATTTAGGCCAGTCATTGGTTGGCCATTCCCTCCATCTCTGCTCCATTTGTCCCTGCATATTTTGTAGGGAGGACATATTTTAGTGTGGGTTGCTGCACTTATCCAACCTTTGGTAGTCCTGCCTAGCTATTTCAGGATCAATATGCCATACTGCTAGGAGTCACAGCTAGCGTCACTCCCATAGACTACCTAGAGCTTCCTCCTATATTATGTCTCTGGCACATCAAGACACCACATCTCTTCCCAGGACCAATTTTTATTCTTTCTCCCCTGGTCTCCCTACTCCTGATCCTGCCACCCAATCCACCCATCCTTTTTGCCACTCAGATATCTCCCTTCCTCAAATATCTATTCTATTTCTCCTTCTGAGATTCAAGCATCTTCTCTTGGGTCCTCTTTGTAGTTTGGCTTCTTTGGGTCTGTGGAGAGTAGCATAGTTATCCTATACATTATGGCTAAATCCATTTATAATTGAGTACATACCATGCATGTCCTTTTGTGTCTGTGTTACCACACTCAGGATGACATTTTCTAGTTCTATCCATTTGCTTGCAAAATTCACAATATCCTTATTTTTAATAGCTGAGTAGTATTCCATTGTGAAAATGAACCAGATTTTCTATGCCCATTTTTTGGTTGAAGGATATCTGTTTTTTTCCCAGCTTCTGGCTATTGTGAATAAAGCTGTTATGAACATAGTTGAGGAAGTGTCCTCATAGGATGCTGGAGTATCTTTTGCATATATGTCCAGGAATGGTATAGCTGAGTCTTGGGGTAGAGCTATTCTCAATTTTCTGACAAAATTCCAAACTTACAGAATGGTTGTACAAGTTTGCACTTCCACCAGCAAAGGAGGAGTGTTCTCTTTGCTCCACATCCTTGCCAGTATATGCTGTTTTTTCAGTTTTCAATCTTAGCAATTGTGCTGGGTAAAAGTTGGAATCTCAGAGTCATTTTGATTTGCATTTCCCTGACTAAGGATGTTGAATATTTCTCATAGTATTTTTCTGCAATTAGAGATTCATGTGTTCTGAATTCTCTGCTTAGATCTGTAAACCATTTTGGACTTGCGTTATTTGGGTTGGTGGTGTTTAACTTCTTGATTTCCTGCTTTATTTTAAATAATAACCCTTTGTCAGGTGTAGGGATGGTAAAGAACTTTTCCCAATCTGTGTGCTGTCATTTTGTCATATTGATGGTGTCCCTTGCCTAAATGAAGCTTCCAGTCTCTGAAGAAAGAAAATGAAGAAGCTATCAGAAGACAGAAAGACTTCCCATGTTTATAGGTCAGTAGGATTAACATAGTAAAAATGGTCATCTTACTAAAAGCAATCCATAGATTCAGTGCAATTCTCATCAAAATTCCAACAGAGCTCTATATAGACTGCAACAGAATAATTGTCAACTTCATATAGAAAACAATAACCACAACAACAACAACAACAACAACAACAAACCATGATAGGTAAAACAGTCCTGTACCATAAAAGAACTTCTGGAGGTATCATGATCCCTGACTTCAGGCTATATAACAAATAATAGTAGTAAGCACTGCATGCTATTGGTACAGAAACAGGTTCACCAGTGGGGTCGAATTGAAGACCAAGAATAAACCCACATACTTATAGAACATTAATTTTTGAGAAAGATGCCAAAGCCATACAATGAAAATTGAGAGCATTTTCAACATTGGTGCTGGTATAATTGGATGTTATCACCCTGTACCCGACTTAAGTCTAAGTGGATCAAAGACCTCAAAATAAAACTAGATACATTAAATCTAATGGAACAGAAATTAGGGTATAGCCTTGAACTCACTGGTACAGGAGACAATTTCCTGAACAGAATATTTATATATAGCTCAGGTACTAAGATCAACAATTAATAAATGGGACCTCATGAGACATTCAAATGATTTAAAGTCAATAAATCATTATGTAATCTACCTCTGGGACATCCCATATCCCCTTTCTGTTCTATGAGAATTTCCTTTAAAGTCCTGTTGGATCTCTCTACAATTGATTGTCCTTTAGGATAGTGACACACGCCAGTAATATGCCAGTACTAAATATTGCATTATTATCCTAGGAACCCTTGAAAGTAAGTAAAACCAATAATTCCTTATTCTTATGTATACAGAATTTTGTCTTCAACTGTTACTATTATATTTTATCTGTCACCCGTGGGTTTCAGTTAATCATAAACTGTTAGAACTCTAAGAAACATTGAAATTCTCTTATATTAATCATTTTTCATATAAGGAAATGGAAGACTAAAGAACTAATCTGATGCCAAGATCATGTACAGTCAATAAGTGTATCTAGTTTGAAATTCAAATTCTAACACCAAGTTGAACATTTATTCCACCACAGCATGCCACCAATTTCATCCTGAACTATTCCAGTTCCCAAGTGTTTCAACCAATTTCAGAAAGAGGTTTTATTTCAAACATTGAATGACCTGTGTTAGGAAGAATTAGTTGAAAAGATAACACCATGCTAACATAAAGCCTAAAATTTCTTGTCTCAAATTCAGAATGTCTACTATTGATAGTAAGTGGTAATATGGCACCTAGATGTTAATAAGTTGTAATATGATACCTAGGTGATACTCCAAAGAAAGGCCAATGTAAGTATAGTTTTAAAAATGTCCTACATTATGTAAAGATATCAACATATAACCCGATGTTACATTTTTTGCATTGACTCAACTGCTATGGACAAATATCATAGGGATGTCTTTAGAAATGGCAAACTGTTGTTGAAAGTTTCTGTGGGTAATTTTTTTTTATAAAAAAAATAGAAAGTAAGTAAAGCAAATCAGATACTGCTTGGAAACTGAACATTGTTTTGATATAAAATAATTTATATAAACTGCATATAGTGGGGCCTTGGGAGAATTTGTTCTTAAAGAATGAACTTGCACATGGTATTTTGTTGATAGCAAACATATGGTTGGAAATACAGTCATTCAACTGATCAAGCAGATGTTTAGGCTACTCATTGCCAAACATCTGGGCAATGGGTGAGATCATTTCCTTTTGGCTCGAGAAGTTGGCTACAGTAATCCAAGGTGTAATCACAGCTATGAAAATCCATTGTGAAAATGATAAATGTCATGATTCTTCAGGATTCCTAAAATGGAACGTTTTTCAGGTCTGTGTAAGTCAGTTCAACCTCATTTAAAATTTAAATATGTTGATTTTTCTGAGACAGATTGGTGCCAACACATTTTTAAATTCCTATTTCATGAAGAGCAGAGACACTGAGCTAAAATGAATACCTTATTGACATTCCTTAATAGAACATTGCTGGAAAGTTACAGTAGTTTCCTTCTAACTGTAGTTAAGTGACCTCTTTATTCTTTGAGTGCCATTGAGATTTTTATTGGCAGTGATCCATGGATCTATATAATAACTATAGAACACGATGCCATTTTTAAATGTAATTCACCAGACAAAAATAAATCATTTAGGGTGTACTCTCACAACTACAACCATTGGAAGAGGAAAGTTGAAGATTCCAATAGAGTGCATATCAAGATCACTTAATGAGAATTTTGCTTTAGATTCCCTTATGGTAAATCAGTATTTCCAAGAGTTGGAGAAGAAAATGAACATTTACCTTTTTGTTCCTTTTTGCAATTCTAAACAAAAGTTAGGATGAAAAGAAACAAAAGACTGAGGATATGCAAAGGGAGGGGAATTAAGGATTTTTGCTTATACATTAGCAACAGGAAAGCTATGACATTTGTGATTTGTTGTGATATTGCAGGAATTTTTATAGGAATGGAGAACAAGAACTAACTTTAGACACTACTCCACAATCAGAGTGTGGCAGGATCTTATCTTATGCTGTGGTACATGGGCAATATCTTACAGGCCATCAAAACTCTCATTTCAAAGTGCTTCTGTACTGTGAGTTCTTTGGACCTTGTTCTTTACTAGGTACAATTTACAGTAAATGAGTAGGTGAATATTCAACTGCTGTCCAACATTTTGTAGTGTTGTACTATTCATAGACACAAATAGAGGAGTACAACATTTAGTTCCATAACTGAGAAAAAGATAGGATACAGAGAGGCTAAACAATCTGTCCAAGTATCTGCATTTGTTACATTCTTAGAGATAGGCCACTCTTGTTTTACAGTGTCTCTCATGTGACATGGTAGACAAGTGACAGACAGTTTCACAAAATATTCACATTCCAGTTACTGAAAAGTCATGGAACCACTATATACTAAGGAATTAAGAAAGGAAAGATAACCTTCAATACATTTCATTCCATTAAAGAAACTGATGAATTGTCTATCTGTATGCAACAATTATACATTTAGTTTAATACTTGAACTTTACAAGTTGACCTATTATACACAGCATATTAGGACATAAATATTTTCAATGGTTTGTAAAGATAATAATTATAATAGAAATTTGCTAGGTAAGACAGCAAAAACTGAGTTAGATTTGAAGACCAGTAAATTATTGTTTTGAAGTTTTATCTAACCTAGCAGTCCCTATAGGATGACGTTAGAGGATGACAGTTATAAGTCACTGTTATGTTGTTATGACAAAGGCTTTTCTTAGGGAGAGGCAGCATGTGCAATCACATAAACACACATACACGAAACACATTAAACATATACATATATACACAGATGACAAATATATAAAACAAACACCATTCATGTTCACACATGCACACACACACACATACACATACACATACACACACACACATACACACACACCTAACACATGCATGCACAAACAAATTCCCACGATGCAAACACAAACAGTCATCACACATGCCATACATGAGCATGCATAACACACATGTTCAGATACAACACATACAAACCATATACACAATACATATACACACACAGTAAATACATGCATACTACACATGCATACACATCCACACCACACCCAATATACACAAACATATTGAACATATACCGTAAACCACACACATATGCACACACCATGCCTTTCCACACCCCCACATAAACAATTATATGCACATAACACACATACATACAGAACATATGTACAATACAATCATGTACACATACTCATACTCACATACAGACAATATACACACACAATCACATGCACAGCACACATGCACTCATATACATACAGACCATACACAAGCTATGCACTATACACATATCATGCCTTATACACACATCCATACATACCTACTTATTCTAGAAATTGTACCCAAAGGAGACCAGATTATGCAACTTGGGGAACCAATGAGTTGTGGTTGTGGTTTTTAAGGGGAGTATTGGTGAGACTTACGTACAAAGAAGGATGACTCAAAAGCAAATGTATAATTGAAAGTTAAAAACACGGAGCTCTTCATAGCTTGCAAGTACCTCACCAAGTCAGAGAATCCCTTCCCCCCTAGCAATTGTTCTGACATAATGCACAAAGTAAGATTCGGAAAAATCATCAATGAGAGGACTCAAGTGACAAGTTTTAGACTAGATTTCCTGACATGTAAAGTGCAGATATAATTCAATTCACTCATTTGTGGTGTGTTTCTTTTTAGTTTAAATTTCATCATATGCACATACAACGTATCAGAGTTTAAATTACTTTTTATTTCATTGCATGATTTTAAAATCTAAATCTTAAGTAGAAATTCTGTCCTATGTTAACAAGGAAAATGTCTTCAAACCACCAAGTAGCATGTGCAATAACAGGAGAGCAAGTCACTCAAGCCAAATGTACCTCAAAGATTTTATGATTTTCTCGTTCACTTCTAAGCCTTCTGCACAGATGATCACAGCTGCTTTTCAGAATTATGCTCTCATCTTAATGAAAAGTCCTCTCAATTCAGCTTGGCTGTTAACATATACATGAATTCCTTCTGCCTTTATCTGGTTGCACACTGAGGAACCCAGCATCCTTTAATCATGCATTTTTTATGACAAAACCAATGCCTCTTCATTCTCATTCATCTAAGATCTTCCTACACAACTAACTCAGCCTATCAAGCCCTCCATTCATAGTACTTTGTTCCACTACCTCAGAGTATAGCTATGTGTCTTTTACATTGCAGATCCCCTGCTTATTTCTCATCATTTTCCTGATCTTCACAGGCTAAAATACTTTAGGTCTTAGGCCCCTACTCATCCCTATTTTATCCACAACTATCTTCTATGAGATTCATTCAACCTCATATTTCTTTTTTTTTTATGCTCATAGTTATGGCTTTTTATTTTTTTTCTTTATTTTTTTTATTTTCTAAGTTTTCTTTTATTTACATTCCAAATCATTTCCCCTTTCCCGTTTCCTCCCTCCCCGAAAGTCCCAGAAGCCCCCTTCCCTCCCTCTTTTCTCCATTCAACCCCCTCTCATTTCTCTGTCCTAGCGTTCCCCTACATCCAGTTTTTCCAGGACCAGGGGTCTCTGAAACCTACTAAACCTTCTAGACTTTCCATCTTGAGTACAAACTGATACTAATATTTTAAGAACATGTTCACTTAAATATCAGAAAGTTATCTCAAATACACATCTGATGTCATACTTTTACTTTCCCCCAGATGTTGCAAAAATATTTAATCACAATCCATGGTTTCTAGCCTACCTTTGACCATTTAGATTCTGTATAAAAGACACACCCAGCCATTATATTTATAATAAGTCTTAATTAGCAAAAGAGCTAGGCAGATATCTATCCTATATCTTATGATGTCTGTTTCTAACCAAATAATCCCATTATATAATTTGCCATGTTTTGTCTAAGCTGTTCTTTATTCCAATTAGTCAACCCACATGTCAATTATTTTATGACTCACCTAAACCATGCCAGTTTCCTCCTCTATTCACCTTCTCTTCCTCGTGGTTCTCCTTCAGCCCTAAGTCCAGGGACCCTAAACTTCACCTATGTCTCTTCTGCTCAGGTGTTGGCTGCCAGCAACTTTATTCACCAATTAGAAAGAACTTGAAGACAAGTCCACATAGTGTCACTTGGGTCTATTCAAGGACTCTCTGTTCTCTGGAGCAACTAGGTCTTGGGGACCTGTACTTAGCATTACAATACATAGCAACAATGCAAACCTCAATACCCAGATATATTCTTAGCATCTTATGCTGTTAATTGTATTCTACCTCAAATCCCAAAGAAAATTTATGTCTCTAATCAACCACCTGCTATACTCACAATGTAAGAAAACTCTGTGACCCATACATTCTAACTAAACCCAAACCACTCTTGCTCTGAGTTTCAACACATACTTCTTTGCCTGACATGCTTTCCCTCCTATATATTCATGGATCCTTATCTGTCATCTTCCATGTCTTTCCTCTATTATTTCCTCAGAGAGATAGGTTTTGACCATTTTGTATGCCATAGTTTCATATGGAACATATGGACATTTCCATAGTTCTCTCCCAATTTCTAATGCTATTCTCATCAATGATGGGTGCTGATGATGATACCCTGGTCATGTTTACTTACCTTATCATATGCTTGACTTTTCTAAAGTTACCCTGAGGCTTCACTTGTAATTGCTGCCTTCATTTTCTCTCTCACTGATGAGATTATTTAACTTCTATGACTGACAAAATGATTTATATTGGGTATTATACCCTAAGAGGTAAAGAGATGAATACTATTCCATTGTGTATACATAGCAAATTTTCTTTGCCCACTTTTCTGTTGACAAAATTAATTCCATATGTTGACTATTATTCATGAGTGTAGACATGTAGATAAATCTTTTGTATGCTAACATAATTTCCTGTGGATATATACCCTGTATCATGATAGCTCTATTTTCCTCTTGATTAATAACATTTGTGCTGATTTTCACACAGACTATAATCATTTATATTACCAACCAAGTGGATTTAAGGGTCCTCTTTTTTTCTACATTTTACCAACATGTTATTAGTTGTTCCATTCATATATTTCTAGGGTGAAATGGAATCTCAACAGATACTGTGTTTTTTAGCAGTTATCCAAGGAATGGATATGTGTCTATCTTATTTATTTGAGTTTATTTTATTTTTTATATTATAATATGAGTACAATATTTCTCACTCTTCATTCTCCTTCTAAATCCTCCTATGTGTATCTCTTTGCTCTTTTTACAATTCATGGTCTCTTTTTCCTTTACTTGTTATTGTATGAGTATATGTATATGTACATTCATATATATTCTCAAATACAACCTACTTAATCTCTGTAATGCTACTTACATGTTTTCATAACTGTTAATTTGGTATTGGATAACCAGTTGTCTTTCCATTTTCTGGTGTTTTCTCTCTTTCTTCATGGGTTTAAATTTTTCATTGTAAAGGTCCATCTTATCCTTGTTAGATTTATTACTATTGTACTTTCTTTGAGGCTATTGTATACAGAATTGTGTCTATATTCTCCTTCTCCTTTTACTTTTAGTATTGGATTAAAAAGATATTGATTTATCCAAGTTTCTAGAATGTTTCTGGTATAATTTTTTTGTGATGTGTCATTATTCCATTATGAATTGAATTTGTGTATTTACTTAATATTTATTTTCTGTCAATTTTATGTTTTATTGCATCATTGCTATTAGATACAACTGGTGACTTAAAGCTTTTTGAATTTGGAAATATTTGTCTTGTGCCCCAGGATTTGATATATTTTAGGAAAACTTCTTTGTGCTGCTGAGTAGAATGGTGTTTGGATAAAATATTCTGTAGACATCTGTTAAGTTCATTTGATGTATTCTGTAAATTAATTCTGATGTTTACTTTTTGTCCAGAAGGCCTGTGATGGTGCTACTATAGAGCAATGTTATTTAGTGACTTAAAGGGATTGCAGCAATGTTGAGGTGTCTGGGGAATGGGCCATTTACAGTGATTATACAAGGCTTTGTAGAAGTCTCACTGATTTTTTAGAAACATTAGTCTTAGATGTAAACAAAGTTATATCAGACCCTGATGCAAAGGTAGGTGTTGATTGAAAACTTGTTGTGCTTTCGCCCTGTCCTTTCTGCTGGGGCAGACTGTTAGCTAGACTGCTACCATGAAGACACCATATCCTGAGCCATCTAAGAAGACCTGTTACACTCAAAGCAGTTGGTAAGAACCTACCTCTCCCCCCCTAAAGTCCATTACTGCTGCTGGGAGCCCAGGGGACTCAGGACCCATCACCGCCCAGGACCCCCACCCACTGAATACCACTCCCCTTCTGCCCAGTCCTTTCTGCTGGGGCAAACTGCTAGCTGCTCTTCTCCCCTGAAGACACCATAGCCTAAGCAATCCCAGAGGATCCACTGTATTCATAGTAGTCAAGCCAATGACACCACAGCCTGAGGCATCCCAGGAGATCTACTGCACACAGGGCAACCAAGCAACTGATCATCAGCTTGTCTCCTCCCCTAAATACACCACAGCTTGAAGGCATCCCAGTAGCGCCTCTGAACAAAAGGAACTGGGCAAGAAACACCATAGTCTGATGACTTCCCGGGGGATCTGTGGCATGCAGAGCAACTAACCCGATAGACTGAAAACCCCTCTGGAGTTCTGCTGCACACAAGGAAACAGAAACCACAGTATGTTGACCCCTCTGGAGAACATCTTCACATAGGACAATAGCTTGACTGCTCCTCTGAAGACCCAACAGTCTGAAGGCCTCCCAGGAGAACTACTGAACCCATGGTAACAGATCAGCAGCTTCTCTGCCACACTGAAGAGCCCCCAATTTGAAGGTCCCAAAGGAAGTCTGCTACAGTGAGGGTTGAAGGCCTACCAGGAGACCTGAAGCAACCTAGGGACAAAAGAGCAGACTCTAGACAGATACCAGGAATAACTAGATGGTGATAGGCAAGTGCAAGACCGTAAGCAACAGAAGCCATTATACATAGGCATCATCAGAAACCAGTTCTACCATCACAGCAAGCCCTTAATACTACACACCTGAAAATCAAGAAGCTGACCTAAAAGCCTATCTCATGAAGATAATGGATTCCTTTAAGGAGGATATAAATAGCTCACTAAAAGAAATACAGGAAAATACAGGTAAACAGGTAGAAGCCCTTAAAGAAGAAACAAATACTTCCCTTAAAGAAATATAGGAAAACACAATCAAACAGGTGACGGAATTGAATAAAGTGGTCCAAGACCTAAAAGTAGAAGTAGAAACAATAAAGAAAACACAAATGGAGGCAAATATGGAAATAGAAAATCCTAGAAAAGATGTTAGGAATTACAAGTGTAAGTACCACCAACAGAATAGAAGAGAGAAACTCAGGTGTAGAAGAAACTGTAGAAGAAGAGATTGATACAACTCTCAAAGAAAATTCAAAATGTAAAAAATTCCTAACTCAAAGCATCCAGGAAACTTAGGACACAATGAAAAGACCAAATCTAAGAATAATCAGAATAGGGGAGAATGAAGATTCCCAGCTCAAAGGACCTGAAAATGTCTTCAACAAAATCATAGAAGAAAACTTCCCCAACCTAAAGAAAAAAAGGTACAAGAATCCTATAGAATACCAAACAAATGAGACCAGAAAAGAAAATCCTCTCATCACATAATAATCAAAACACTTAATGCACAGAACTAAGAAAGAATATTAAAAGCTGCAAGGGAAAGAGTACAAGAAATATAAAAAGGTAGACCTATCAGATTTATACCAGACTTCTCAACAGAGACTATGAAAGCCAGAAGAGCCTGGTCAGAGATCATGCAGATTCTAAGAGAACACTAATGCCATCCCAGGCTACTATACCCAGCAAAACTCTAAATCCACATAGATAGAAAAACCAAAATATTCCAGAACAAATCCAATTTCAAACAGTGTCTATCTACCAATCCAGCCCTACAGAGGATCCTAGAAGGAAAACTCCAGCACAGGGAAGATAATACCAAGTGTGGGCCCTCAACACATAGAATCTGCAACTAGGCACAAAGAACCCTGTCCCAAAGTTATTTCTGATTGGCAAATGAAGATGGAAACAGCCAATAACTGGGCAGAAGTGATATAAGTTGGGTTTGGGTGTCCAGGCTTGAAGTTAGAGGAGAACTACAATGGGAAGAATGTAAATGGAGGATTATCCACCATGGGGTAAGGAGTTCAAGAGATCATATCCCTGAAGGTTGGTCAATTGGAATTAAGAACAGACCAGATGAAATATAGAACATAATAACTTGTGGCTATAGATAGAAAAGTAGATTCCAATAGAACAGATAATAGATATCTGCCAAACTCTTGTGCTGTTTAAGGCTTATTTTAAACATAATGTTGTGTGTATAAATATAAAGATTATTATAAACATAACGGTTTAAAGTAGTAATTTTTACACCAGTTACCAGTTTTACATCCTCCATTCCTTCCCTCAGTATTGCCAGGCTTATATGCACAGCTAGTTATGGTTTCCATTGCTGCAATAAAACAGCATGACCAAAAGACAAGTTGTAGAGGAAAGGATTAATTTGGCTCATACTTCTATTTCTATCATTGGAAGAACTCAGGACAGGAACCCAAAGAGGCCAGGATCCTCAAGGCAGGAGATGATTCAGAAGCCGTGAAGGGATACTGCTTACAGGCTTGCTTCTAATGGCTTACTCAGTCCCTTTTCTTATAGAAACCAAAATCATCATCCCAGATATGCCATCATACCCACAATGAGCTGGTCCATCTCCCATTGATCATTAATGGAATAAATGAATTAAAGTTGGATTTCCTCATGGAGGCATTTCCTCAACTGAGGAAATTCTTTCTCTCTGATGACTCTAGCTTAGGTCAAGTTGACACACAAACCCCGCCAATACACTGTTATTTGCATTTTTCTTAAAAATTTCAATATACCTTTTTTGTTATGTACATGTAGTATTTTAATAGTAATATTCTGTGCCTACATTTTTTTGGTTTTGTCAATTTAATGTTCTATGTGGTGCTTCTTGTATATATGGTTATATCCTTCCTTCATGTAGATTAATATCATTCTATGATCGTGTTGAAGATCTAATATATTCCATTAACTTGTGATTCTTCTCCCTCATCTATGTCTATAATATGAAGATTTTATCTTCATTGTGTCTTACATTTCCATTACTGTTTTCTATTTTTTTCACATTACATGCTTAAGTCTTGATATTTGGTTGTCTGCTGGATTCATGCTAATTTAAAGCTTTTCTTTGAATTTTCTGATTTTGTTATTGGGTTTTGCAATTTTATCTTTATTTCAGCTTGAATCTTCAATGCTTCAATCTAAATATTGAATATCTTCTCAAATTATGGGCTGATATTTTATATTTTCATCAACCTTATGTTTATGTTTTCTTGGACATGTATTCAGCCTTTATTTTTAATTTCATTCAGCTTGTGTGTGTGTGTGTGTGTGTGTGTGTGCGTGCGTGCATGTGTGCGTGCATGCATGCATGTGTCTCTCTGTCTGTCTATCTTCTTTAAACTCCTTGATAATTTTTGATGAAGTTTATGGTTGTTATTTATTGTATGCTTGGCTTTTTATAGTTAATTCTTATTGACAAATGTTTCTACAGGACTGGTACATATTAGGAGGAAATACTGATTTATGTCCTATGTCACAATTTTTTTCAGTGAGATCTGGGCATGTGAATATCTTTTGGACCAAAAGAGGATGTGCAGGCTGGACCTGGAGGTCAGAAATGGTTTAGATTAAGAGAAGTCAGGTGACCAAAAGGGAATGGCTGGTATATATGATATACTTCTTGGTCTAAGCCTTGAGATTGCAGGTGGATCTAGAGGCCTAGTAAATTTTGGATATTGAATAGAAGAGTCTAATAGGGGATAGGGATGTTGGGTCTTGGCCAAATCTAGATAACATAGATATTGTTTGCTGTGTAGACAGGAAGATCAGAGTAAGCTCTAGTACTTTAGATGGGATTCTGGCTAGATCTAGTGGAATGTGAGAAGACATGGATGGAAAGGTCATTGATAATTTCTGGGATAAACACTGGAGAAGGGTATGAGATATTCCTAATGTTCAGGATGTGAATCCTTTATTAGATGCATAAATGGCAAATATACTTCTCCACTCTGTCATTTATGTTTTACCTCCAGTAAGCATCTTCTTTGCTGTGTAGTGGCTTTTTAATTATTTTAATTCCATTTATCAATTCTTCCTTTGTTTCACAAACTATTGGAATTCTATCCTTGAAATAATTGTCTGATAATTCATGAAATATTCTCCTTTATTTTTTTGAATGACCGAAGAATTTGTTTATTTATTTATTATCTCTATGTCCCACTACAGTGAAATATCCATGAGAATAATCCTGTTGTGTTTCTTGCTGTTGCAATCACAGTATGTACCCTCCTGGTACAAAAGAAACACGCAATCATTTTTTAATTGAATGAACTCTCATGAATAAACTTGATCTCATTTTCTACTTCATTTTTCCTTTGATATTTTCTAATTTCATGCTTAAAAGGTATGCTGTCAACTCATTAGAGAAAATAGAACCAAAAATAAATAAAGATTCTGAAGCTGGAAAAATAAAAAAAAAATTAAAAAGTTATTATTTTTTGCTTGTTTTCCAATGGTCACAGGATCAAACCTATAAAAGATAAAACCTGAGTCTGGAATTAGTCTTGATGACAAGTACATTCTCTGCCTTAGTATTCTCCTAGGTATGCTATGACCAGTGAGGCCTAGCCCTAGTTACCAAGACCAATTAAAAATACCAAGTGGGGAAAGCACTTCAGGCAAAAATTTTATCCTCCTCCATTGATTTTTTTTTTTTTGTTTTCTCTAGTAGTTTTTCTTTAATTAGCATCTGTAGCACAAGGGTTGCTTTCCATAGCTACTCTGGTCTACTGATAAGTCTCTTGGAGGCAAGGTATATTTGCTTGTAATATTAACAAACACTCATTTGTCTATAATGATTCTAAAGTTCCAAGAACATAAGAAGGATACTGTGATGGTTTGTATATGCTTGTCCCAGGGAGTGGCACTATTAGAAAGTGTGGCCTTGTTGGAGGAAGTGTGTTCCTGGCTTCCTTTGGATAAAGTCATAGAACCTCAGCTCCTCCTGCACCATGCCTGCCTGGATGCTGCCATGCTTCTGTCTTGATGAAAATGGACTAAACCTCTGAACCTGTAAGCCAACCCCAGGTAAATGTCTTTTATAAAACTTGCATTGGCCATTGGTGTCTGTTCACAGCAATAAAACCCAAACTAATACAGAAGTTAGTACCAGGTGTGGGGTATTGCTGTGATAGGCCTGGCCATGCTTTTGTTTGGAAGAATGTGGGTTTTGGAACCTTGGATTTGGAAAGTCATGGAATGCTTTAAGTGGGGCTTAATGGGCCAGTCTATGAGGAATATGGAAGACAGTGGTATTGAGGGTCCTTTGAACTGTGTAGGCCTGATGGCCCAAAAGGTTTCAGTGGAGAAGAACTTCCATATGTGGTTGAGAGACTGTTTTTATGATGTTTTGGTGAAGAACATGGTTTCTTTTTGCCATTTTCTGAAGAAACTGCCTAAGGCTAAGGAAAAGAGATGTATGCTAATTGCATTGACAAAGGAAGTCTCAAAAAAAGCCCAACAGAGACTTTGTTCTATGGTTAAGTCTGATGAAAAGCATTTTGAACAAACATAGCAAGCTGAGAAAGTAAACATACAAAATATATAGTTTGAGTATTAAAGGGACACCAGGAAGTGAAATGGAGCTAAATTCAAGGATATTAAACTGAATTAAGGAAGTAGTGACTTTGAGGCAAGATTCCTCCTAGCTAAATTTAGGTTCAGGCATGGTAGTACAAGCCTTTAATCCCAGGAGACAAAGATAAACAGATCTCTGAGTTCAAGACCAGCCTAGAACAGAGCAAATTCTAGGTGAAGAAAAATTTAAATTTTACTTGGTGGACCACACCTTTAATCCCAGTGCTTAGGAGACAGACATGCAGATCTCTGAATTCAAAGTCAGTCTATAGAGCAAGATCCAGGACAGCCAAGCTTAGGCAGTGAAAGAGTTGGAATAAAGGAAGCTAGTGATAATGTAATAGAACAAGGAGGCCAATGTTCTAGATCCTGCAAACAGCAGAACTGAGCAGCTTAGACCATGTGTCTCTGACTTTATATTCAAGAGGAGAAGGAGACTACTGGAACAATTGATGCTGGTTAGCTGGAGCTAAGAAATTAGTGGTGATTAAGAAAAAACCAGCATCACTTAGGTGATATTTTCTGGGAAGTGTTTCCTGAGAGCACAAAGAAGCTGTGTTCCAGAGATAGCCAAGGTTGTACCTCATGCTGCAGCTGTACTTGGTAATGTGTAAGAATAATCCAGGTGGTACTGGTTTTGAAGGCATGAAGGCATCATGAAGAACAGCTAAGGTTTGTCACTGTGAGAGGTCATGCAAAGCCATTGGTGGAAGTGCAGCTTCAGTTGTAGTTGACAGTTAAGGACTGAAGGGATCATGAAAAGGAGTTGAGGCTTGATATCATGAAGACAGCCTATGAGAGGCTTTGGTGAAGCATAGTTGCAGTAGAAGACCCTAGCATATTGGAGATGCCAGTACCATGGGATGACCACCAAGAACAGCAGTGGCAGCGGAATGGATCAACTTGAACAGAGGGCAGAGCTGGAGAAGTGACACGAGCCCTTTGGAGATGCACAGAAGATCATGTGTGGAACTCAGACATTGGAACAAGAAGCTGTGAAGCTGAAGTTGACTTGGGGACCCCAAGATGTTAAAGATGCCAGAGACACAGGATGCCTGCCAGGAAAGCTGCTAACAGGAAATGGAACCAGCCCAGGAGAAAGAACCTTGTTGCAGTCAACAAAGATGAAAAGTGAGTTGAAGATCTGAAGACTGCTTTGCCATCAGACATGAAGATGCAGAGTTTGGAGATTGCCCAGCTGGTTTCCTGTCTTGGTTTTGGGATTACAGTTAAGTGATTGGGTGAATCTCAGAAGAGATTTTGAACTTTGGACTTTTAACACTGTCGAGAACACTATAGACTGTGGAGACTTTTGAAGTTGGATTAAATGTATTTAGCATTATGCTATGTTTAGATATGGCCCCCATAGACTCATGTTTGAACAAGCCTATGGGGACCAGGGAGTGGAATGTGATGGTTTGTATATGCTTGTCCTAGGGAATGGCACTATTAGAAGGTGTGGCCTTGTTGGAGGAAGTATGTCACTGTAGGGTTGGGCTTAGAGATCTTCCTCTTAGATGCTGAAGATGCCCAGTCTGTTCCTGGCTTTCTTTGGATAAATTCATAGAACCCCCAGCTCCTCCTGCACCATGCCTGCCTGGATGCTGCCATGCTTCTGCCGTGATGAAAATGGACTAAACCTCTGAACCTGTAAGCCAAATCCAAGTAAATGTCTTTTATAAAACTTGCATTGGCCATTGGTGTTTGTTCACAGCAGTAAAACCCAAACTAATACAGATAATATTTAAGGGATAAAAAAGCATCATGGAATTAGTACAAAGCATAAATATTTATTGAGTAAAAATTTACTTGATTAGGACAGGTATCTTAAATTCATTGTACTTCATCAGCCTAAATCAGGTAGTATCCAGATGTCAATAATCTTATTACCTGGATTGTTTTGCTTGTGTCAGAGATGACTGTGTTATCCAATCTAATAAGATACTAACATATTCCTTCACATGATCAAATCACAACTTCAATTCCAAGTAATTAGCCAAACATGAATTATCTCACATAATTTTTAGAACTAAATAAATTCATGTCCCAACTGTACTATTCCAGATCCCCAGGTTTGGCCCCAGTCATAAATCCTATGTGCTAGCCTAGTCTACTCAGAATCACTGATTTTAGCCTACCTTTTCCATCTCCAACCTCTATTCCTAATTTGGGTTTTCATTCTAAGCTTATGTCTACTCTGGTGAGTTCTTCGATTCTATCTTCTTGTATTCTTCCATGTAATTAGACTTTTCCCATTATTGTGAAATCCTGCCTCTTTAGGTCAAAGTCTACCAATCTAGGTAATAAGATTATTGACATCTGGATACTACCTGATTTAGGCTGATGAAGTACAATGAATTTAAGATACCTGTCCTAATCAAGTAAATTTTTACTCAATAATTTTTTTTTGGCAGAAAATTGAGGGTTCTTTTCTTCCAGCAGGATTTCCTCTTATCTGACCCTGTCTAGGGAGCCTGACTCCTTACACTTTCTACCTATAAAATAATGGAAGTTATGGCTCTATGGCTAAATGTGGGATACTGCTCCAGACTCACTGTAAGTAGCAACAGTTATATCATTAGACTACATAAAAGAAAGACAATTAGGACTTGAAAATAATTGGGGAATTAGACCATATAAATAAAAAATTTAAAAAAAATTAAAATGCATTCTAGGCATAGGAAGACCAATGTTGGACATGTTGACAAGTACCCAAGGATCTGAAGGGGTTTTCAGTGCCGCAGGAGGAACAACAATATGAGTCACCCAGTACTCTTAGAGCTGGGAGTACACATGGAGTTACCCATGGCTCCAGACTCATAGGCAGCAGAGGATGGTCTTGTTAGACACCAAAGGGAGGAGAGGCCCTTGGTACTGGAAAGACTTGATGCTGTAGTGTAGAGAAATACCAGGACAGAGAAGTGGAGGAGGGTTGATTGGGGAAGGGGAGATGAATTATGGGATTTTCAGGGGAGGGGGGAACCAGGAAAGGGGACAACATTTGAAATGTAAATAAAGAATATAGCTAATAAAAATATGTCAAAAAAATAAAAAGAAAAAAGAAAGAAAAAATGTTCAGCATTCCTTTGGCCCAATTAACAAGGGAAGGAAGAGAAAAGGAAGAAAAGAGGGAGGGAGGAAGGGAGAGAGGGAGGGAGAGAAAGAAGGAGGGAGGGAGGAAGGAAGGGAGGGACAGACACAAAAGACAGAGACAGTTAAACATAAACTTAATACAAAAGGATACATAAAATAATTTTAAATTATTATAAGGGAATATTTTTAAAACGTATACTCGGTTAAGTAAACATGGTTGTTTTTCTAGATTGATTCAAATCAGCAATTTTAAAATAAGAGGTTATCAACAATCTGAGCATATCCATAACAAGTGAAGTTGAGACCGTACATAGCCTTCCAACTAAAAAAACCCAGGCCCAGATGGATTCACAACAGAATTTAATCAGATTTTCAAAGACAATTTATAATTAATACTTCAATTACCTTTTAAAAGTAGAAACAAAAGAACTATTTCTAAATTACTTCTACAATGCCAATATTACTACAATACTAAAAGCATGTAAAAACACAACAAAGTAATAAAATAATAGGCTATTATTCCCTGAAAACACAGATACAAAAATTCTCAGGTGAGATCAGCTAAGCTCAGAATAGTGTGACATTAGACAAATTTTCTTGAAACAAAATAAAACTTGCAAACTGAATAAAAGGCACATAACAAAAAGATCATTACTTACCATTAAGTTATCTTATGGTGAGGTGAGAGAGATCAGAAATAGTTCAACATACTCAAGTCAATAAATATAAAACATCAATAATTGTAGAAATAAATGCTTAAAAGTTCATATAAATGAATTTTAAGACAAAGTGTACATGATCATCTCAATAGAGGCAGGAAAAATCTTTGACAAAATGCAACATATCTTCATATAAGCATTATTTTTTAAAAAGTAGGACTTACGGGAACCTATCTCAACTTAATTAAGGACTACATAAAACAAAACGACTGTTAACATCATGAAATGGAGAAAACAAAGGAGAACCACCAAAATTAGGAATGAAGCATGGTTGTGCACTATCACCTCTCCTTCACAATATAGTGCTTGAACCACTAGCTAAAGCAATAATATAAAAGAAATAAGTTAAAAAGCTTCAAACAGGAAAATAAGAAGTAAGTCATTCACAGTAGCAGACTATACACTATACATAAGATATCTGCAAAGTTCCATTAGAAATCTTCTAGAAATGATCAATACTTTTCTTTTTTTTTTAATTTAATTTAATTTTATTTTTTTAATTTACATTCCAAATCACTTCCCCTTTCCCGTTTCCTCCCTCCCCGAAAGTCCCATAAGCCCCCTTCCCTCCCTCTTTTCTCTGTTCAACCCCCTCTCATTACTCTGTCCTGGCGTTCCCCTACATCCAGTCTTTCCAGGACCAGGGGTCTCTCCTTCCATCTTTTTAGAAATCTATTGATATGCTGATTGTGTCTAGGGTATTCTGAGATTCTGGGTCAATATCCCCTTATCAGTGACTTCATACCATGTGTGATCTTTTGTGATTGGGTTACCTCACTAAGGATGATATTTTCAAGTTCTGACCATTTGCCTAGGAATTTCGTGAATTCATTGTTTTTAATTGCAGAGTAGTATTCCATTGTGTAAATATACCACATCTTCTGAATCCATTCCTCCGTTGAGGGACATCTGGGTTCTTTCCAGCTTCTGGCTATTATAAATAAGGCTGCTATGAATATAGTGGAGCATGTGTCCTTATTGCATGCAGGTAAAGTCTCTGGGTATATGCCCAGGAGTGGTATAGCCGGATCCTCCGGAAGTGTCATGCCCAGTTTTCCGAGGAGCCGCCAGACTGCTTTCCAGAGTGGTTGTACCAGCCTGCAATTCCACCAGCAGTGGAGGAGTGTTCCTTCAAAAAAAAGTCAAGATATAAAATCAACTTAGAAAAAAGAGTGACCTTGCTGTACATAACCAATAAGCATTATGAGGGTGAGATCATGGGCAAATTCTCATCAGGATCTCATTAGAAATGAGGTGAAAATCTATTTACATTAGCATTATAGACATTCTGAGGCTTAGAGATGCCAATCTGAACATGACACATGGACAAGGCATGGTAATGGGAAGAAAGTAGAAGTTACAAACAATGGAGTACGAGACCGTTGAGACCAAAGGGAAAGCACCAGAACATTAGCTGATTGCATATCATGCTAAGATGTGTACGATGACTCGGGCCTCTTAGAAGGCTCTATTTCCATAAGCCAAAGAATCAAGGTGTTTTATCAATAACATTAGATTGTCATTGGAAAACCTGATGAACCCTCTGAACTGTAGAATATAAAAAACAAACCTATAGCCTACTATCTTCTGCAAAATGCCAATATAGAAAGTAAAGGTTAAGAAAAGTTTGAAGACTGAAAGCCTTAAAATGCTGACCTTTGGAGACTGTGACTCCTTGCCATGGTACTTAAGGCCAACTTTATCTCCCTGGCAACTGATCCAATTGGCTCACCTCACCTTGTTCCCTTTACATTAAAACTAGATGGTAGTCCTGCATACTTAGTCAGGAGATCTGTAACACAGACATGGCCTAGGGTACTTGCCCCAGATTAAAGGCATTAAATCCAATTGAAATTTATATATTAATTAAATCTACAACACAGTTAGGAGAATCTAATCCCTCAAGTCAAGAATGAAATTCAACCACCAGTCAAGAAATGTTAAAAGCTAGGTAAATAAAGTAAGAAGCGAAGCTAACATATTATATCCATAGCAAAAGGAGACTAAAAACTAATTAGAAAGTTTAGATCACTGGGAAAAGAAGTCACCAAGAGACAAAGAAGCGTCATATATGTTCTTGGCTACCCTAAGGTTCCATCCATCATTTATACTCATGAAGGAAAATAATGAAAGGTGCAAAAAAAAATGAATATTACCACATGAACACTTTCACTTTTTCCTTCTTTCATCCCTGAAATATTGCAGAAATGTCAAATGAAATGGATATGATTTTACTTTGTTCCTTCTAGTTGTTTTCCTAAAATGATCTCTTATAGATACTATACTGGAAAGACTGAAACCCCAGAGGCTGGATTAGTCCACAGGAGTGAATACTTCAACTGTCTCAATCTGTGGCTTAGGGCCTGATGTAGTATTCTTGGAAGTTAAGCAGGTCCCCATGGGTACCTAAGAAGCTGAAAATCAGGGAAGGATGGCAAAAAAGCAGAGCCAAACACCCTAGCCACCAAGAAGAACATATAGACAGGTAGAGAACACACTAGTTTGTTTGTTTGTTTTCCTGGACCTTCTTTGATCCGTGACACAGCAAGGTATTGCCTATTCTGAGCAATAGGTGTACTCTTAGTTGATTCCAGATTCAATCAAAGTAGCAATCAAAACAACCATCACACTGTTCCCCAATAGTAGGCTGTCCACACGCAGTTCTTAGACAATCAGGACTTTTAATTACATCACAAGGCCAGTCATCTTCTTTGGCTACATAATCTCCTTCTGTTTTGGCACCCTGCAGAATCTCTGGTGCTCAAGTCTAATGAGAAAAAGAAAAAAAAAGATTATGAATCAAGAAAATAGTACCTACAGATTCTCAACCCAGCTTGATCCCATAGGATTCTTTTTCCACTGAGGGTCATTTTCTAAAACCAACCCAAAGCACTGAGAAAAGATCTGAAGAGCTATTCTTTCATTCATTAATTCAGGAATGTTGATTAACTCTACACATAGAACCAATTCCTCTAGAATACTTGTTCTGAAAGAAGGAATTTGTTTTGATGGGATGGATATTTAAAACTATCATTAATTATATATTTGCTTAAAAAGAAATGTATCTGAGAAATACTGTAAAAAAAAAACAAAAACTGCCCCTAATTGAACATAACAGAAATGCATTAAAATATGTTCACACAGACATTCCTCAAATAACATCCTGCTACCTCAGTTCATTGTAATTGTATTACTTTTGGGCTCTGCCAATGCATCAATATGTATCATACTCTCCCATCCATTTCACACAATGTTCTTCTAGAACACCACAGGACCTCCAAGCTGAAGTAAGCTATTATGGCAAGTGGTCGGCCTAGCCCCAATTTCCCATGTATTTTCTTGTGTAACCAAATAAGCCTAGTGATTGGGGGAAATGCTTATATAATATTGTAAAGTTGAATACAAGACTATGTTGAGCCGGGCGGTGGTGGCGCACGCCTTTAATCCCAGCACTTGGGAGGCAGAGGCAGGAGGATTTCTGAGTTCGAGGCCAGCCTGGTCTACAAAGTGAGTTCCAGGACAGCCAGGGCTACACAGAGAAACCCTGTCTCGAAAAACAAAAAAAACAAAAACAAAAAAAAAACGAAGACTATGTTGTCAGCACAGCAGAGACAGCACTGCTAACAGGGCACAGGGTCAGGGCAGCAATGACTTCTCAGCATATATTTAGATATTTGCACTTTTGCAAATTTGCTTTTTAAAACAAATAAATCTCAAAACGATGGATAAAGTATCATAACGTTCCTGTAAGAATAAAACTTTAAAATTAACAGAGATATTTCTATCTGTCAGTAGCTTTAAGTAGAAAGTACAACCAGGAAATACTGACATAACATCTGGAAATTAAAAAGCATTGTTGGTATTTCCAGAGACAGGAAGAGGAATATATAAGAGAGAAGTGATAAATAAAGCTGCTATGAACATAGTGGAGCATGTTTCCTTATTGCATGCAGGGGAAGCCTCTGGGTATATGCCCAGGAGTGGTATAGCAGGATCCTCTGGGAGTGTCATGCCCAGTTTTCTGAGGAACCACCAGACTGCTTTCCAGAGTGGTTGTACGAGCTTGCAATCCCACCAGCAGTGGAGGAGTGTTCCTCTTTCTCCACATCCTTGCCAAAAACTGCTGTCTCCTGTGTTTTTGGTCTTAGCCATTCTGACTGGTGTGAGGTGGAATCTCAGGGTTGTTTTGATTTGCATTTCCCTAATGACTAAGGATGCTGAACATTTCTTTAGATGCTTAAGCTGGAAAGAACCCAGATGTCCCTCAATGGAGGAATGGATTCAGAAGATGTGGTATATTTACACAATGGAATACTACTCTGCAATTAAAAACAATGAATTCACGAAATTCTTAGGCAAATGGTCAGAACTGGAAAATATCATCCTTAGTGAGGTAACCCAATCAGAAAAGAACACACATGGTATGCAGTCACTGCTAAGGGGATATTAACCCAGAATCTCGGAATACACAAGATGCAATTCACATATCAATAGATTTCCAAGAAGATGGAAGGAGAGACCCCTGGTCCTGAAAAGACTGGATGTAGGGGAATACCAGGACAGAGAAGCGAGAGGGGGTTGAATGGGGAACAGAGGGAGGGAAGGGGGCTTATGGGACTTTCAGGGAGAGAGGAAACGGGAAAAAGGATATCATTTGGAATGTAAATAAAAAATATAAAAAAATAATTAAAAAAAGAGAGAGTAGTCACATTCTAATCTTTTTTTTGTTTTTTTTGTTTTTTTGTTTTTTTGTTTTTTTGTTTTTCGAGACAGGGTTTCTCTGTGTAGCCCTGGCTGTCCTGGAACTCACTTTGTAGACCGGGCTGGCCTCGAACTCAGAAATCCTCCTGCCTCTGCCTCCCAAGTGCTGGGATTAAAGGCGTGCACCACCACCGCCCGGCTCACATTCTAATCTTGATTGAACAGTTGATTCCATGTTAGTAAAAATTTTCATTATTCTTGTCTGTATTAAAATTAGTTACCTTAGGCCCTCAACCTTTCCTGGTTGACTATAGTTCTAAGATTCTTGGGCTTCCTTTCCCAAACTCCACATGGTCCCAATCCCTAGCCTATCCATATTAACATGCTTATTGTTGTAAAATACCAAATGGCCAGCCCTGAGAACATATCCATAAGAGTAATATTACACAGGCTAAGCAGGTTGTATTTATATATTAGGAACATAATAGTGTGTGTGTGTGTGTGTGTGTGTGTGTGTGTGTGTATGTGAGCAGTAGTAGTAGTTAGTAGTAGTAGTAGTAGTAGTAGTAGTAGTAGTAGTAGATCCACTGATCTCTGCACTGTGTCCATTGATGATATCATGTGACGGTCCCTATTAGCTGTAAGAGAAGGTTCTTTGATGATGGGTAGTAGCTATACATTTATGTGCGGGTGTAAGCATGGGACTTAGAATATATGTAGGAATTTTGCTGTTCTTGCAAAATACTGTAGTTAATTTTCTTCTGAGATCCATGCTACTGGGAAGCTGGGTAAGTACATAACACTAGGCATAATTTCCCTTTTGTTGAGTGGGTCTTCAATTAAGTAAGCAGCTCTTTGTAAACACCAACATGTAAATTCCACTTTCTGCATCTTTGCAGATCTATTGTCATACTGATTATTATTGTGGTTCAGAGGAGTCACAACCGCATAGGACTACTAATTGCTTCCCTCCTCTGGCAGTTTTAATAGTGTTGTCTAGTACTATGAAAGATAGACCAGAGGGAGGAGGCTTTAACAGTATTGAAGCTCAAAGAATCCATGTTCTGTGTCCTAAGCATGTTATGTCTTTATCAATAGTGCCTTACCTTCACCTTCTGAGGCAGCCAAGGGCAACAGCCATACTCTTCATTGTTTTGAGAAACACTTGTCCTACAATGACTGTGACTTTAGTTCCTTTTCTATTATATTGACAAAACACCATGACAAAAATAATTAAGAAAGTACTTAATTACGCCTGTAGCTTAGAGGGTTAGAATCTCTGAAGGCAGAACAAAAACAAGGCAGCTGAATCACCTGAAAGTTCACCTCTTAGATCTATGAAAATAAACAGGAATGAGAAATAGTAGGAATAGTTCCAGACTTCTGAAACCTCAAAGCTCTCCCCCAGAGACATCTATAAATTCTTACCAAATATGGAACAACTAGGGACCAAGTATTCATACAAAGAGTCTAAGCGGCATTCTCTTTCAAACCACCACAGCAACCATTTAAAAAATTTCCCTAACTAATACTAGGCTTTAGTTAGTCTACGTTTCTTGTGGAGAGGATTGTCATTGTCAGCCCTATTGGATTAAATTTCATATACATTTATATGTGTGTGTGTGTTTGTGTGTATATATATATAAATTTCATATATATATATGTGTGTGTGTGTGTGTGTGTGTGTGTGTGTACATATATATATATATACACATTCTTTATGCCTACATTATCATTACTTTTGGGTAAAATACTTTTGGATATATGGGGACTTTTTTTGTTCCATATAAATTTGATGACATTTCTTTTTATTACTTTGAAAAATGTTGTAGCTATTTTTATTGGAATTGAATTGAATATATAAATAGTTTTTGATAAAATGGTTATTTTCAAAGTACTAATTCTACCAATTTGTATTTTTGAACCACATGTTTCTACCAATATGTTTAAGAACATAAGATAACTTTCAATTTTCCTGTGCTCTTTTTTATCTCTCTTTTCAGAGTAAGTTTTCATTGTAGAGGTCTGTTACCTACATTGTTAGTTTATTCCATTATATGTTATTAAATCTCATGCTATCATATATAGTAGTGTGTGTCTATGATTTTCTTGTTGAGCGTATTTGTTGTAGATGTATTACCAGACTTCTGGTATTTGTAAATTAAGTTTGTATTATGCCAGTTTACTAAGAATTGTTCGCTGTCTATAGAAGTTTTGTTGTGGGATATTTGGTACCTAGTATGTATATTATCATGTCTACAAATAGAGATAACTTACCTTCTCCTTTTTGTGGCGCTTTAATTTCCTTCTCTTTCCAACTTGTTCTGCCTTGTGCTTCCAGAACTATACTAAAAATGAATAGGAAGAATGTATAATTCCATTGCATTCTGGATTTTAATGGATTTGCTGGGGTTTTTTTCTCTTTTAGAAATATGTGTTGTGATTTTTTTCATATGTACTCTTTATTATATTGAAGTATGTTCTCCCGAGTATTACTTTTTTTGAGGATTTTACCATGAAATCATGTTGAATTTTGTGAAAAGCCCTCTGTTGAGGCAAACAGATGATTTTTTGTCTTTTAAATCCAGTTATACGACATATCATATTTATTGACTTGAATGTTCAAATAACCACTTAATTTGGGAGATAAAAGCAACTGTAGTATGATCGATGATGTTGATACAGCCTTGAAATCTTTGACAACCCTGTAACCACAAGCTCTGTGACACAAATGTATTCATATTGTCTTGCAACTTTTACTGAAACCACTCAAATTATAATTCAGGGTCTATTTTTGAATGTTAGTTAGGAACTTAAACAGACATACAACATTGTGTGTGTGTGTGTGTGTGTGTGTGTGTGTGTGTGTGTTTGCATGTACTAAACAGAGAAAGAATAACAAAGTAATAAAAATCTCCTTGGTCTTTTGAAAGAACAGGCTTCCTTGTCCTGTAGGCCCCAATCTCTGCTCAAATGATAGAAAAATATTTCTATTTCTCAAAATGTCATCCAGCTCTTTTGTTTGTGTCCTTTATTTTCAGAAGGAGCAAGAGTTCCTCAGTAATGCCCTTTTGAGGTTCACAAAAGCAGGCCTGCCATAAATCACAAACTGGTAATATTAGTGAATTTAAGAAACAGTGTCACAAGTAATTTTTTCTCAGAACTGAAGAATGAATCAAGTTTAGAGTTGAAGAAAAAAATAAAATTTCTCACTCAAGTTCACAAATTGAGATTCTCAAATTACCTTTTGAAGTGGCATAACTGGTCAGTGCTAAGATATAAAGTCTATTTCTAAACTCAGACCTAAAAGCAGATTCCATCATTCACTAGTAGGATTAAAAAACATTTTTTTTCTAAGACTGAAACCTATGCAAAGCTCTGCTATGACATCTAACATATCTAAACAAAATGGAGCAAAGAAATGAATTATTAATAAAAGATTTTATTTTTTTTTTGTGTGTGTGTGTTACCTGGCCAGTATACTCTTTCCAGATAAAACATGAAAATCCAACACTATTGACTGAAAAGGAATGTGTGTGTTGTCCTTCACTGGTCCATCTTCAATACTGGCTTCTCTGAAAAATGTAGCAGATCTATATTGTATTTGCTTGTAACAAGTTATAGCTCTTTATGCAGTAAAAATGTCTGAAGTCTGAATGTTCTGCTACATCCAATAAATCTACTGATCTTAATCATTTTTCAAGACACTTACTAAAGACATTTGTTTGTAACATGATTTTAGGACAAAAGACACATAAATGTATCAATAGATCAGACATGAGTACTTATAACATTAGCCATTTAATATTAATATAATAAAGATACCAGAATTACAGGCTGAAGAAAAGAAGGCATCTACAACAACAGATGCTGAACAAACTGGATGTCCACATGATAAAGAATGATATTAGAATCATTTCTATCACCTTGCCCAAAATATAACCACAAATGAATCAAACACTAAATAAGACAGTATATATAGTACCCTACATGACAGAATGTTGGAAAGAACTTTCTGAACTCCATTTGACCATGAATTAAGGCTAACTATTGACAGATGAGACTTCTTGAAATTAAAAGGTTCTGCCCATCTAAAGAAAGAAAAATTCAAAGAAAGAGGAAGCCAAAAAAAGGGGAGATAGCTTTGCCAATTATACAGCTGTCAGAGGATTAATTCCCAGAATTAATATTTTAATTAATTAATTAATTAATTATTTTTGACACTCCATATTTTATTCCCTCCCACACCTGTCCACCCTCCAACTGTTCCACATCCCATATCTCCTTCTCACACCCTGTCTCCACGTGGATGTCCCCACCACCCACCCCGCCTGACCTCTAAACTCCCTGGGACCTCCAGTCTCTTGAGGGTTAGGTGCATCATCTCTGATTGAACACAGATCCAGCAGTCTTCTGCTGTATATGTGTTGGGGGCCTCATATCAGCTAGTGTATGCTGCCTGGTTGGTGGTGCAGTGTTTGAGAGATCTCAGGGGTCCAGTTTAATTCAGACTGCTAGTCCTCCAACACATTTGCCCTTCTCCTCAGTTTCTTTCAGCCTTCTCTAATTCAACAACAGAGGTAAGCTCCTTCTGTAAATTGGTTGGGCAAATATCTTCATCTGACTCTTTCAGCTTGCTTAATGGGTCTTCCAGAGTGTCATCATTCTAGATCCCTCTTTGTGAGCACTCCATAGCCTCAGTAATAGTGTTAGGCCTTGGGACCACCCCTTGAGCTGGATTCTACTTGGGGCCTGTTGCTGAATCTTCTTTTCCTCAGGCTCGTTTCCATTTCCATCCTTGCAGTTCTTTCAGACAGGAACAATTATGGGTCAGAGTTGTGGCTGTGGGATGTCCTTCCCTGCTCCCTCATTTGATGCAAAGGGATGGACCTTAGATGAAATGTTCTATAAGGGAACTTATAGAGTCCACCTCCAGCAGGAAGACAGGACATAATATTTTTTTAAAAGCAACAAAAAAGAATCTGAAAATAAATGATGCATTCACAAATTAAATAGTCATTCAAAACTGAAGCAAGGACAGAGATTTAACAAAAGAAAAAAATAAAAGAGGGAAGTGATGAGGTTAAGAAATAGCTCATAAATTTTTCATCATGTCTACCAGTTAAGGAGCTGTAAATCAAAAAACAAAAAACTCTTACCCCTTTTGGAATAATAAAGACCAATAAACACCTGACAAATAGTCTTGGAGATGTAGAAAAGGTGCACCATTTTACTGTTGCTAAGATTTCCAAATCATACAGGAACCCTGGAAATTAACATAAAGAATCTCCAAAATGCTCAAAGTAAATTTACCATATGACCAAGTCATGCCATTTCTTAGCATAAGCCCTAATATGCGGGCCCCTGACCAGCATGCAATGATCTCTGAAAAGTCAAGAATGAAGCTCAGTTTCGTTCAACATAGTCATCACCAGTTCAATTTCTAGAGTCTGACCCTGCTTGTTTATTTTAATCATTTTTAAACACAGCACACTTTTGGGAAAAAGAAAAAGTTTTCCAATAATAATTAATTCAGGTCTCTGAGTATAATAAAACTTAAGACAGGTTTACATTAAAATTCTTTGTAAAGCACATCTGGCTTCTTTCACAAAAAAATAAAATAAAATAAAATAAAAATTAAAAAATAAAAAAAAAAGGTGTTGTTGACCCAGCCATAGTGCCCAACATTTAGGGTGGGAAGTATGACTGAGGTAAATATAATTCCTGTGCGAGTCTGGATTGGTCTGGCCTTAAGATAACAGAGAAATCACCTAGGCAGTTGGAAAGTACAAGTGACATCTTTCACAAAGATGGATTTTATAGCCTAGAATTTTAGGGGAAACTGTCTCTGAGAAAAAAATAAATTCTGAGAAAAATGGGTGAAGCCTGGCTCTACAGATGACAAAGGGTTACTGGGTTAAACTAAATCCTGTAGGAACAAACCAAGAGGACGGGTAAATATCCCCTTCCCTTGAGAAGATAAGCATGACTGTTTAACTTTTCCTGGTTTCTCTAGTGCTTATCTGTGTGCACAAGGACTGATTGCCCTCTACATCTTAGGGCCTAAGGACTCAACTTCCTACTCTAAAGATACTTGCTCAAACATATTCATTTCCGCTCTATTTATAACATCTAGGAAATAGAAACAACCAAATTACCCTTCAACTGACATGAAATCATAACCAACATGACTGCCTAAATATGTCTGAACAAGAATGATGCAAATAGACATGATAATGTACAAAAGAAGATGCTTAAATCCTGGACAAATAAATACAGACACCTAAGAAATGCTGAAAACAAAAGAAAGTGCTTTCTTCAGGGAAGAACACATGAACAGAGTTTCTAATACCACATGGTCAACAGAGAAAATATACATTTACAAAACAGTATTATATGAACTGAGTAATTTTTATATTATATTTAAGTTATATAAATAAGTCAGTGTATAAAAACTGAGGTGTGTGTGTATATATATATATATATATATATGTGTGTGTGTGTGTGTGTGTGTGTGTGTGTGTGTGTTCATTCACAGGAGGTTCATGGAAGTATTCGGAAAGAGGAAAGGGAATCAGGAAATGATACAATTGTGAGAAAAGTACATTTCACAAGAAGATATTAGTTTGTTTCTGTTTTTGAATTTCAACTCAAAGAGTTTTGTCTCTGAATTAAGGATTAATAATGTATAAGGGCAGCAATGCCTTTAATAAAATATTTTATTTTATCTTTTCTATTTAGAAAACTGGAGAAGAACTAGGAAAGAACCAAAAGCTTTTATCATTGCTGTTATTTTCTTGGGTTTTAACATGTATCTGTCTTATGCATGTTGCGATAGTCTCTGTGAATTTATATGTATATTAATCTGAATATGACTAAAAAAGATGACAAAAGCAATCAGAAATTTGAAACAGAGATTTGTGTCTAGAAACCTCTTTATTCATGGACATTACTAGGATTTCCCAAATCACAAAATTGTGAACTAGTGAAAGAAAGACTACACCTAGAACAAAGGAATGAATGATCCATGTGATGTCTTTGGTAATAAAAAGAAAAGTTAACAATAATAACAACAACAAACACAAAACCAACGGTGTGCTTTACACAATGGGTTTTACCCTAGGAAGTTTTAATTCTGGAGTCTGATATTTGACTGTCCACTCTGCTTTACAGCTAAGACAAAGTTGCCAGCATCCATCATCCCTTCTCATATATGTAGTCCCTAGACTCACTCTATAGAATCCATCTTTTTACCTACATTCTTACAATTTGTTAAAAATTATTGGCAGATTTAAAAGGATAAATCCTTTTAAAGGAAGTTTTGGTTAAGGGCAAAAAACAACATGGTAGGAAAGTGATTACCCACTCAATTGTATCTGATACAATTGTATAACAAGTGTATAAGTCTCAGTTAGCATAGCTCTTGGGAGAAGCCATTAGAAGATCATAAGACTTGAATTAAGTGACTATCCTCAGCATAGAAATGTTGCTAGAAAGGTGGAATACTTTACTAGTTAATAATAGAAGTTAGTGGTTTATGACTCTTTCTGTCCTGTACGAACTTTGTCCATTCTATTGTCAGATTAACCTATCATCCATTAGTGTTGCTTGGATAAATTTTCTTTGTTTCAACCTGAAGTCGCTTGATGCTCTGAGATCCTGACGGGACCCACAGTTGATTTCTTATATGGGTTTTTTCTCTCTTTTCCCATCCTAATGAAAAGATGAGTTGTAAGGCTGAAGTTGATCGACTCCTGTGCCATTGTTCATTATAGATATCCATCTGTCCTCTGAAAAATGGCTTGAAATTGTCCATGGAGACTACAGAAAGAAAGGTCAACAATGATACATAATGAATAATGGGCTTAGAGCAATGAGACAATACAGCTGCTGTAATGAATTCTCTAAACCTTCCATGAAGGGTATCTGTGTCCTTTCCCTGTGGCCTGTACTAGACATATGCATCCAAGTCCCCAATTAGCTAGTACTGCTAGATAGTCAGGGAGATCTTGAATGGACAGGGACAAATACAGAAGAGTACAGCTCAGCACATGACAAAAGGTCTTCTAGAAGCTTCACTGAAGAGTTTAGTGAATGACTCATTTTAAGAGGTAAGTTGTTAGGCAAGGAACCCAAATTAAAACTATAGCTAGAGACCAGCAAGCTTCACTGTACAGTCATAAGAATATCTGAGACTATGTGTTCAGAGGAGATAACACATAGTTGGAGTTTTCACTGGAGCATGTTTGTCTGTCAAACAGAAAAACAGTGCTGTTAACCCAGTCCATGAAAAGAGCTGGAAGATAGAAAGCTATATTGCAAGCAGTATCCAGGGGAACAAGACCATCAGTCAAAGTTGAATGTCAGGTAACCATGATAAACACTTTGCTTAGTAAGAAAGAAGAAGCTTTCCAGTCAAGCTTCATACCTGTCTCCAGTGACATAATTCCCTCAGTAAAGTTCTATGTCCCAAAAGTTCAGTAAATTCTCCACACAATTCCAACATCTTAAGAAAAATGTTCAAATATAAAAGCCTATGGAGTGCATTTCCTATTCAAATCACTACATACAAAAAATGGGATTTAATAGGCTCATTGACATCAGAGCAGTGTTCCTCAATGTCTGCTATCCTTGCTAGACTTGTAATCCTCACAGAATGAAACTTGCATCGAGTCCACCTGAAACTCATAAGAAATGAAACTTCTCTGACACAGTCTTCCTTGGCTCATCTCAGAATCAGAAGCTGAAACCAATGTGTTAACAAACACTCCAGGACCACCTGATACAGAAACAGCATTGAGAATTAATTTTCAAAAGTAGAATTCTACAAATTACTGTAATAACCTGTTTTAATAGACAAGTTTTATAGGAATATAGACTTGTTCTGTCATTTGTATATGTTCTAAGGCTACTTTAGTTCTGCAGTGCCAGAGATGAAGGAAATTATAAGGAGAAGAGTGAATAAAATCTAAGTCAGCACAGTTCTAACATTCTTACTCTACATATCAACTCTGAGAAAGGGAAACACATGAAGATGTTATAGATAAGCCTCTATGCCTAAAGTAGGGTCTTCAGAGTCTTTCCATAACTAGAGTTCTGGAAACATCAATGACTTAATTAGTTGAAATTGATACACAATAAAATGCCGTAGACTGTGCCAATTAATGAGCAGAAATTCATTTTTACAGTTTGGAGACTGTAAGTCAAAACAATATTTTCTGGGAAGGACTTCTTTCCAAACTTAAGATAGCCATCTTTCTTCTATGTCTTCACATTGTCTTCTCTTGTGTGCTGTGGATGAGATAGAGATGGAACAAGGAGGAAAATTTGAGGAAGATAAAGAAGAGGCATGGGAAAGAAGAGGAGCATGGAATAGATGAGAGAGCAGAGAAGGAAAAACCTCTTCTTATAAGTCTACCAGTGCTACAGCCTTGTGTCATTCATATCACGTTTTATATTTCAACACCTTCCCAAGCTCCATCTTTAAATATACTAGCATTGTAAGTTAAACTTTTAACATAAAATTTGTCAAGGAGAAGGCAATTCATTTCATAATGGTCACATTAAAGGTGGTCTTTTGATGAGTTGATTTGGGCATAAAAGATGGGGTGCTTTTTTGTTCTCTGTCTCCTATAAATCTCAACAGCATTTTTAAGAGGAAAAGTTGGACTTCTAGCTAATACTACTCTAAGGGCATTGCTGATGCTTTAATTGAAGTTTCTAAGAGATACTAATAAAGGAATGGAAAAAATAAGTACCTAGAAAGGTAGGCAGATGTGAGTGGGCTAAGGGTCTTAAATCACAGGCAGATAGCAAATATCCATAAAAGCAATAGTGGACCAGTTTTTGCCAATCGTTAGTGGACTACTTCCCATCCTCTCTTCTGTGGACTCAGGACTCTTTGAAACATTCCCTATCTTCCCAATAAAGAAGTAAAAAAGAATTGTGTTGTGGTATGTGATTAAAACTACTCAAATATCCCAGGTGTGGTGGCTCAATGTTGAAAGGCTAGAGTTCTTCAAATTCTCTTCAGTTTTGCCTCCATATGAGGTAGGGAAGCAAAGTAAGGTTAAGAAATGTAATATTTTCTTGAGTTCTTTGTATATCTTGGATATTAGCCCTCTGTCGGATGTAAGGTTGGTAAAGATCATTTCCCAGTTAGTTGGTTGCCGCTTTGTCTTTTTGACAGTGTCTTTTGCCTTGCAAAAACTTTGTAATTTAATGAGGTCCCATTTGTCTATTCTTGATCTTAGAGCATAAGCTATTGGAGTTCTGTTCAGGAAATTCTCCCCTGTGCCCATATGTTCAAGGTTCTTCCCTAGTTTCCCTTCTATTAGTTTCAGTGTGTCTGGTTTTATGTGGAGATTTTTGATCCACTTAGAATTGAGCTTAGTGCAAGGAGATAAGGATGGGTCAATTTGCATTCTTCTGCATGTTGACCTCCAGCTGAGCCAGCACCATTTGTTGAAAAGGCTATCTTTTTTCCACTGGATGGTTTTAGCTCCTTTGTCAAAGATCAAGTGACCATAGGAGTGTGGATTCATTTCTGGGTCTTCAATTCTGTTCCATTGATCTACATGTCTGTTACTGTACCAATACCATGCAGTTTTTAACACTATTGCTCTGTAGTACAGCTTGAGGTCCGGGATACTGATTCCCCCAGAGGTTCTTTTACTCTTGAGAATAGTTTTAGCTATTCTGGGTTTTCTGTTATTCCAGATGAATTTTTGAATTGCTCTTTCTAACTCTATGAAGAATTGAGTTGGTTAAACTCCAGAGAGGCAAGTAACCCTATTAAAAAATGGGGTACAGAGCTACACAAAGAGTTCTCACCTGAAGAATATCTAATGGCTGAGAAGCACCTAAAGAGATGTTCATCATCCTTAGTCATTAGGGAAATGCAAATCAAAACAACCCTGAGATTCCATCTCACACCAGTCAGGATGGCTAAGATCAAAAACACAGGAGACAGCAGTTGTTGGCGAGGATGTGGAGAAAGAGGAACACTCCTCCACTGCTGGTGGAATTGCAGGCTGGTACAACCACTCTGGAAAGCAGTCTGGCGGTTCCTCAGAAAACTGGGCATGACACTCCCGGAGGATCCGGCTATACCACTCCTGGGCATATACCCAGAGACTTTACCTGCATGCAATAAGGACACATGCTCCACTATATTCATAGCAGCCTTATTTATAATAGCCAGAAGCTGGAAAGAACCCAGATGTCCCTCAACGGAGGAATGGATTCAGATGTGGTATATTTACACAATGGAATACTACTCTGCAATTAAAAACAATGAATTCACGAAATTCCTAGGCAAATGGTCAGAACTTGAAAATATCATCCTTAGTGAGGTAACCCAATCACAAAAGAACACACATGGTATGCAGTCACTGATAAGGGGATATTGACCCAGAATCTCAGAATACCCTAGACACAATCAGCATATCAATAGATTTCTAAAAAGATGGAAGGAGAGACCCCTGGTCCTGGAAAGACTGGATGTAGGGGAACGCCAGGACAGAGTAAGGAGAGGGGGTTGAATGGAGAAAAGAGAGAGGGAAGGGGGCTTATGGGACTTTCGGGGAGGGAGGAAACGGGAAAGGGAAAGTGATTTGGAATGTAAATTAAAAAAATAAAATAAAATAAAATGAAAAAAAAGAAGAAGAAATGTAATATTTTAAAATCTTTCACAACTTTGCTCAATTCCATTGGGAGAAGATGTCTGTTTCAGCCTCAGCAAATATGCATTGCTCAGGTGAAGATGAGTTTGCAAATGCAATTTTGCTAATTTAACATAGAAAAAGTTGTGTGTGGCTTGATGGCATGTTCGTTGACTTTAACAAAAAGAGGGATGGAGACATTTATCAGAAGAAAGGCAAACCTGGGGGTGGCTTTGAGCTACCATCCTTAAACAATGAAGAGGAAGAATAATCAAATATATACTGAAAACAGAGCAGCAAGCACTCTGAGGTGACATTTGGCTGCATTGCATTCTCTGACTACATGACAAAGGAAGCCTGTTCAGCTGGCTTTTCCCAAAGCCAGAGAAAGGTCCCTGAGTTAAAATGTCACAATGTATCTTATTTTCCATTTCTTAGTCCTGCCTTCACATAGAACTTTAAAAATAACAACTGCAAAAAAAAAAAACTGAAGAAGGTGACAGTGGGAAAGGACAGTTTATAGGTGACTCGGGCTTTCTGATTTGAGGCACAGAGGTTACAAACTTTCACTGAGAAGATTCAGAGGAAGAAAAAAATACATATAAACTCCCCCCCCCAAAAAAACATAATCATGTGATACCCTGGAAAGTGATTCTTGGAATTCCATTTGAAAGCAGAAAATTAAAGATAAGATAAAATGTTTGTAATGAGATTTTTGTTGATCAATTGAAGAATTATTTAGACTTAAATTCTTTGCTCAGGAATAGCTATCATTTCGTTACATAGGACCTGAAATCCTTCCTAAAAGCAAGACATATCCATCCCTCTTCTGAAACTAACTCCCAAAATTAGACTTGCAAATTCAAATGCATCCTGGTCTCTACTTATATCTCTTACCTTATTTCTGATCATTTATTACCTACTCTGTGTTCACCAGATTCTAATTTACCATCATTTACAGAAGGAAAACACCCATGTGATTGCCTCTTCCAAAGATGTTCTTTAGGTACCTGAATCACCTGTTTTTCCCCTTCTGTCTTATTTTTCATAACACTCATGAATCTAGAACATGCTATTTAGTATTTATGGTCAATTATACAGACAGGATCGTGAAGAGAAATACATTTCAAAAATTATTAATATTCTTTACCTACACAGCAAATCTTGCTGTTACTGTCCTTTCCAACAGAAATATTATATTGGACAACCAATAATTTGACCCATCTGCAAATTCCCTATATTACTATAATCTTTGTGCTGTCATTCCAGCACTCTTTCCAATACATAATCATCATATTTTGACTTTCTTTAATTATGACATAACTGCATACATTTCCTCACCAACTATATACCTATGTTACCTTTTGGTCATTTTAACTATATTGCTCATGTTTTCTCTCTCTCTCTGCGTGTGTGTGTGTGTGTGTGTGTGTGTGTGTGTGTGTGTGTTGGAACATGTGTATACAGATGTGCATGCATATATGGGTATGTGCCCACAAAACTAGAGGTTGATAACAGGTGATTTACATAATTGTACTCTACTTTATTTCCTTAGTCAAGGGCTCCCAATGAACCTAGAGCTTTCCAATTCAGTTGGTTTAGGTGGCCAGCTTTTACAAGGTATCCTGTGTCCCTATATCCCATCCCCAATGCCGGGATTACAGGCAGGCCACCATACCCACATAGCTTTAACGTGTGTTCTGAGGCTCTGAACCTCTGTCTTCATGTTCATGAGGCAAACCATCTTCCTAAACCATTTTCCTCTCTTAGCCTTTCTTACTTCTGACAGTATGTCATATCCGGTTGAAATGATCCCTTTGAGCATTTCATTACCAGGCATTGCCTCTTTCCTGCCCTTCTCTCCTTCCTGACAGGGTTTGCCATACAATTCACATTTCTATTATTTGTTTGTGTGTCTCATTCATTCCGTACAAGATGAATCCCTCTAAGTCAAGCATTTCTTGTAACTCATCCCTAGGCTCACAAAAAAATTACTTACATGAGAGAAATATTGTGATGTATTTACTGAAGTTCAGTTTATATAACAATTTAACATTTATGTGTATTTTCATATATACTTATTTAACACACAACCCAACATATCTGTGAGATGCATAACATCCAGATTATAAGATGAGAAAACAGATGGTCACAATGTTAAGTGATTGATCCAAAACAATCTATACTCTTGGAGAATAATCTAGAGACAATATCAAATCTAAAACTCCTATTCCAGTCAAGCTTCTGTAGTTCTACTCAAAATTTTCCTTCTGAAGATAAAGAGAATAGTGATTACATTGTCACCTCAGTGTTCGCTCATTTTCAAGATTGTGTTAAGTTCCTCTGGAAACACATACAACAACCTTTAGTTTCATCAGTGTAATATAATAGCAGCTACCTGTACTAACAATGTTTAAGTGTTTTGGTTGAAAGCAGGTATAACTCATCCAACATAGGTTCTTCGTCAAACATATGTCTTCTATGCAAATTTTATGATTATCTTGATTAGGTGTTATTTATTCAAAATGCAGAACATACCAAAGAGCATAAAATAATATACAAGGCTGAACTGTGGAAATACAGATCCAATATCTAGTTATGAGTCCATAGCCACAAAAGAACAGTAGCAACCAAAAATCACCCCTAAAATAAAAAGGGCTAGAACAATTGGCTTAGGTATATGCATGTTATCTTCTGAAGTGTTAAAATCAGATCTAGTTTTTTAAACTATTTTGTACAAAGTCTCCACATGAACAGGGGTCTTGTTTGCAATTTTAGAATACAAAATCATAAAAAAGCTATTAGAGATTTTCTGTAGTTTGAATACTTTCATTTGAACCCCATTTCTACATCTTATACCTTGAATGTCTCAAAAAAAAAAGTCTGGAGTTTCCTTGTTCTCATTGTTAATATCATGTAATGAAATAATAATATTAACCTCATCTGAATGTTTAGAAGAATAATATTAAACTCATCTGAATGTTTAGAAGAATAATATTAAACTCATCTGAATGTTTAGAAGAAATCAATTGCTAAAACCCATGTGACATAAGACTTGGTACATAGAACATATTTACTCTATCAATGAATATCACTCTTTCAATCTGTAGCAGACATATTATGTTCTTGGAAATAAAGATATCAAAAGAGGATATTAGAGAAAATTTAAAAAGATATATAGTCATTCTCTATTTCTAGTCTAGACTTCATCATTCTCTTTCTGAGGCATCCTTCAAAGTTAATTTTTTGGACCCTTATGTACAAATGTGCTAACAGCTCTAGATACTTACCTCCATTCTACCAGGAACAAGGCTGTCCAAGATATGCAGGGAAGAGAAGAGGAGGTAAAGATCTAAGGATAAAATCAAACCACCAATATAAATAAATAAAACAAAATATGTTTTTAAAGGTGAGGTAGACGCTGTGAAAAAGGTTGCCAGCAAGTACTGTGTGTATTCTCCTTAAGCATTTAGTTGTCTGGGAAGAAGAAGATATTAGGAAAGGTCTCAAGGTCATATTACCTTAGGGTATTATGAAAACAATAGTATCAGTAACATTACCAAGATGACCATTCATATCTCTCTGCTTCCTGACTGAAAAGGGACCACCCTCCTCAAACTTGCAGCCATGCCGTGCCTGCTATGAATATAATAGTCTCAAATCTGACAGGGTTTAAATTCCCAGATACACACATTCCATATGTCATTAACAAGGACATCTTCTTTGATAATTGGGTGAATATTTATATGTGCATGGTGTTACATCTTTGATTGAACATGTATCTACAAACCATCTATGACCACTTTTGGAAGACACAGAAAGCAGCATTTCAGAGCCACGTTTCCTTCCAGCAATACAGAAGGTGAAACCCTTAAACAGAATTTCTCATGATGCAAAGTATTGAAAAAGTCCTTTAAAGATTTTCAGAGGAACAAAGTAGAGAATATCTACAGAGCCACTTGCGTACTTTGACATGAACTTGTCACCCTAGTATCTTCAAAGTGCATTCACCTGTGACAGATGCTTCATGTTCTCTAGACATATGGAGCAACCGTACAAGCTAAAAAATTTCTTCAGATAAAATAAAAGCAGCCTATCAAGATTTAGAATTAAACTGTGTCCTGCATACATCCTGATGACTAAGGAAGAAATTATAACTATCATAGATGCTTAAAACATTATTTAAACAGGTACTCAAAACAAGAGTAAATTTTGCAGCCAAAAATCACTCCTAAAATAAAAGGGGCTAGAACAATTGGCTTAGGTATATGCATGTTATCTTCTGAAGTGTTAAAATCAGATCTAGTTTTTTAAACTATTTTGTACAAAGTCTCCACATGAACAGAGGTCTTGTTTGCAAAATTTTAGAATACAAAATCATAAAAAAGCTATTAGAGATTTTCTGCAGTTTGAATATCTTCATTTGAACCCCATTTCTACATCTTATACCTTGAATGTCTCAAAATAAGTCTGAGTTTCCTTGTTCTTATTGTTAATATCATGTAATGAAATAATAATATTAACCTCATACACATCTGAATGTTTCATCAGTGTAGTATAATAGCAGCTACCTGTACTAACAATGTTTAAGTGTTTTGGTTGAAATCAGGTGTAACTCATCTAACATAGGTTTCTGGTTGCTACTGTTCTTTTGTGGCTATGGACTCATAACTAGATATTGGATCTGTATTTCCACAGTTCAGCCTTGTATATTATTTTATGCTCTTTGGTATGTTCTGCATTTTGAATAAATAACACCTAATCAAGGTAATCATAAAATTTGCATAGAAGACATATGTTTGACAAAGAACATAGTACATAGGGAGTCTTAGCTGTGTGGACAATAAATGCACTAATATAACACTCCACTGAAGAATAATACTACTATATGGTATAAATTAAAAGAAGATTGGTAAAATATGAAAAAAAAAACTAGAAATGGTGTGAAAATAGAAATTCGATGAAGAAATTTCCCCCTCTTTCTATGACAGGCACCCATGGTGATTTTCTAATCACTTCTAGAATTATAGGCCTATGCAGATGGTCAGGATGTCCTGGAAAATATGATGTCAGCAGCAATCTGGTACACAAAAGCACTGCTAAAAGCATTAACTTTTCCAGGTAAATTCTCTCCAGAAAAAGCCTTCAGAAGGGAGTTAAGCATGGAAGTGCTATGGTACTCATTCATACAACAGTGGAATTTAATTTTCATGTTATAAAAAAGTATGATAAAAATATTAGTTTGATTTAAGTTTATCTAATAAACAACAAAGTGGAAAGCAAAAGTTGGTTTGCCATGATTTATATCAGAAATATTTTATTGTATTCTAATTAGTATTCACCTAAAATGTGATTTTAAAAATCACTTCAAAATCTGGTTAGTATTATAATTGTTGTCAAAATAAAATTTGAATTGTGTTTTGAAAAAAGTTGACAGGTATTGCCAGCATGTGTAATTGCTACATCATGTTTAATGGAAGGCTTGGAAGATAAATATTAGAGTTCAGAGCCTCAGAATCAATGCTTAATCTAAGTTAGTATTATTTTTTATTTATTTATTTATTATTCTTTAATCTTTTTTACAGCCCAGTCCTTATCTCCCTCCTGGTCTGACCTCTGACTGTTCCTCATCCCATACCTCCTGCCCCATCTCCAAGACGATTTCCCCATCGTCCCAACCCCCACCCCAACAGACTTTCTCACTCCCTAGGACCTCAGTTCTCTCAAGGGTTAGGTGCATCTTCTCTCACTGAGGCCAGACCAGGCTGTATGTGTGTCTGGGGCCTCATATCAGCTGGTGTATGGTGCCTGGTTGGTGGCTCAATGTCTGAGAGATCTCAGGGGTCCAGGTTAGTTGAGATTTGGTCTTCCTATGGGTTCGCCTTTCTCTGCAGCTTCTTCCAGCTTTTGCCTAATTCAACCACATCAATCTGATGTTTAGAGTTTCTAAAGTTTTAATACTAGTTCCTCTGTATGATGTTAAACAAGTTACTAAGGAGTGGAAAAATCTTTAAAGATGACATGGTGAAAAGAGATTACATATGTCAACGATAATGGCATTGTCAATGTTGGTAGGGCATATTTTATTAAAAATGGAAATACAAAAATTAAGAATTTACTGTGTGATTAAAATGTCATGCATGTGCTTAACCTATAAGTCAGTAATGCTATTCATCATGTACTAGAGAGTATGATTCATATTTTCTTCTATTCTGCTGAGTGTAGCATTCATGTGTACATGTCGCAGACATTTCAAATATTCTTTTCCCTTCTTTTCCCTTGTAGGGTATCAGAAGTTTTCTTATGGTCATATTACAGAAGCTGATAGTTTTCAAAGATAGAATAAAGAAAACCAACATTTTTCCATAATGGAGAATAGAGCTTTTGGGTGAGAAAATAAATAAGTCAAATGTTTGTTTAAATGCTTTACTATGATGTAATCATTTCATCAGAAATCATTTTTAGACTTATCCTGTGATCACATGTACAAGTAGTTACATGTTTTGTGGAAAGTAGAAATTGTAGAGTGTGGTCTGCAAATAAGTATTAATATCCACATTCTATTCATGTCAAGTATTGTTATAATTGCTGTGATTGCTAAAATATAGGAGGAATCTGGGAAGTCTGCCAACAGTACCAATGGTTATTATCCTTAATGTGCTAACAAATGAAAACATATCAAGAAACAGTATAGTCTCTTCCCATAAAATTCATGCCACTTATAGTTGGAACCATCTGGAAAGCTTTTTATTTATTCTTGATATTTCTTCATAGAAAACAATACAAGAATAGACATTAAGATGTGAGCCAGTAAAATAGGAACTGGGTTAAGATTTTCAGAATAGTTGCTTCACAAGAAATTAGGAATCTTCTATTATTTCATCCAGATAATAGACTCACTCTCACTATCTCAGAATAGAAATACATATACAAATAATATGTACCCTGAAAATGTTTTAGCTTCTATCTTTACTTCTTCTGTTTCCAACATAATTTTATTTTCCTTTTTTTTTGGGGGGGGGGAATAAGTTAAACTATGTCTCTTTTCCTAAGACACTAATACTGTATTTTCTTGCATTTGTTTAAAACAGTATTGAGCAGCCTCCCAATGGAATAGTCTAGGCCACCTGCAGCTAGACTATTTTATCACTAAAATAGAATTCAGCACTTGACACAAAGACCCCAAACCTTTACTGCTTATGGCTCAGGCATCTGAAGTCTTACTAAATCCTGAGTGATATCCTGCTCTCTTCCACCCACAAATTAGAACAAACTAGCACAGTGAGAATTTTCTTTGTTCCCCTCATTTTTCTCAAAGAATTCTCAGACATCATACATGTTTCATCTTAGTCATTCCTCAGGAAACTCTCCAAATTTTCTCTTTCCATGAATGACCACAATACCCAATGTTAGTCTGTATATTAACTCTGTGTATTTCCATATCAGGTAGTATTTAGATGACCTTTTAACAAATCTATTTTTCTATCCAATTATGAACGGTTGAGAGAAAGATCCAAATTTGTTTCAATGTTTGGTTTGTAGCACTGTGCATATATTAACTCAATAAATATTAGTTTGCTTAAGGGGTTTGGTAAATTCTATCTTAAAAGCATTCACAGCAAATAAATTGACTCAAGTGTACAAAGCAATGTGCTCACCATCCAGCTAATTTCAATTACCAAGGCTATGAAATGGATAATTTGGACTTGAATTGTTTAGCTTCCTTAGATAAAATGTACTATCCACTGCCTTATCACGACTTCTCTCCACTGTGTACATACCACACTGACATTAACTTCTTAAGATTAGTTTATGATGAAAGCAGTAGCAACAAAGATAGGAGAATAGGAATGTGTTGGCTCTGTCATTAACCTTGGTGGCTTTGGAGATGTTCCCTGAGATTCAGAAGTCTCTGTCACTGTCAGTTCTGCCCAACCTGTTCCAGGAAGAAAGATGAATAGATGAATCCTAAAGCCTAGATGAGTCTATGAAAAAAATGCAGTTTATGGCAAGAAATGAGCATTTTTTCCAATTAAATGTTGTTGGTTTTTAATATCATAATATTTTCATGGTTTCCCTTCTATTGCTTCTTTAAAATATTCATATAAGCTTTCTTTAATTACTTATGGGCCTGAGATTCAACCCAGCTCTCTACTTGGCTTTTTTTGCAGTTTTTTTTTATTTTCTATATTTTTTTATTTACATTACAAATGATTTCCCTTTCCCAGTTCGTCCCTCCCCGAAAGTCCCATAAGCCTTCTTCCCTCCCCCTGTTCCCCATTCAAACCCCTCTGTCCTGGTATTTCCCTACATCCAGTCTTTCCAGGACCAGGGGTCTCTCCTTGCATCTTCTTGGAAATCTATTGATATGTGAATTGTGTCTTGGGTATTCAGAGTTTCTGGGTTAATATCCCCTTATCAGTGACTGCATACCATGTGTGCTCTTTTGTGATTGGGTTACCTCACTAAGGATGATATTTTCCAGTTCTTACCATTTGCCTAAGAATTTCATGAATTCATTGTTTTTAATAGCAGAGTAGTATCCCATTGTGGGAATATACCACATCTTCTGAATCCATTCCTCCGTTGAGGGACATCAGGGTTTTTTCAAGCTTCTGGCTATTATAAATAAGGCTGCAATGAACATAGTGGAGCATGTGTCCTTATTGCATGCAGGGGAAGCCTCTGGGTATATGCCCAGGAGTGGTATAACAGGATCTTCTGGGAGTGCCATGCCCAGTTTTCTGAGGAACCTCCAGACAGCTTTCCAGAGGGGTTGTACCAGCTTGCAATCCCACCAGCAGTAGAGGAGTGTTCCTCTTTTTCCACATGCTCGCCAACAACTGTTGTCTCCTGTACTTTTGATTTTAGCCATTCTGACTGGTGTGAGGTGGAATTTCAGCGTTGTTTTGATTTGCATTTACCTAATGACTAAGGATGTTGAACATTTCTTTAGGTGCTTCTCAGCCATTAGATATTCTTCAGGTGAAAACTCTTGTTTAGCTCTGTATCACATTTTTTAATAGGGTTATTTGGCTCTCTGGAGTCTAACTTCTTGAGTTCTTTGTATATATTGTATATTAGCCCTCTGTCGGATGTAGGGTTGGTAAAGATCTTTTCCCAGTTTGTTGGCTGCCGCTTTGTCCTTTTGACAGTGTCCTTTGCCTTACAGAAATTTTGCAATTTTATGATGTCCCATTTGTCAATTCTTGACCTTAGAGCTATTGGTGTTCTGTTCAGGAAATTTTCCCCTCTGCCCATATGTTCACGGTTCTTCCCTAGTTTCCTTTCTATTAGTTTCAGTGTGTCTGGTTTTATGTGGAGGTCCTTGATCCACTTGGAATTGAACTTAGTACAAGGAGATAAGAATGGATCAATTTGCATTCTTCTGCATGCTGAACTCCAGTTGAACCAGCACCATTTGTTGAAAAAGCTATCTTTTTTCCACTGGATGGTTTTAGCTCCTTTGTCAAAGATCAAGTGACCATAGGAGTGTGGATTCATTTCTGGGTCTTTAATTCTGTTCCATTGATCTACATGCCTGTCACTGTACCAATGCCATGCAGTTTTTAACACTATTGCTGTATAGTACATCTTGAGGACTGGGATACTGATTCCCCCAGAAGTTCTTTTACTCTTGAGAATAGTTTTAGCTATCCTCGGTTTTCTGTTATGCTAGATGAATTTTTGAATTGCTCTTTCTAACGCTGTGAAGAATTGAGTTGGGATTTTGATGGGGATTGCATTGAATCTGTATATTACTTTTGGTAAGATGGTCATTTTTACAATATTAATCCTGTCATCCATGAACATGGAAGATTTTTCTGTCTTCTGAGGTCTTCTTCAATTTCTTTCTTCAGAGACTTGAAGTTCTTGACATACAGATCTTTCACTTGTTTGGTTAGAGTCACACCAAGATACTTTATATTGTTTGTGGCTATTGTGAAGGGTATCATTTCTCTTATTTCTTTCTCAGTCTGCTTATCCTTTGAGTATAGGAAGGCTACTGATTTGCTTGAGTTGATTTTATATCTGGTCACTTTACTGAAGTTGTTTATCAGCTGTAGCAGTTCTCTGGTGGAGTTCTTTGGGTCACTTAAGTATACTATCATATCTTCTGCAAATAGTGATAGTTTGACTTCTTCCTTTCCAATTTGTATCCCTTTGACCTCCTCTTGTTATCTAATTGCTCTAGCTAGAACTTCAAGTACTATATTGAAAAGATATGGAGAGAGAAGGCAGCCTTATCTCGTCCCTGATTTTAGTGGGATTGCTTCAAGTTTCTCTCCATTTAGATTGATGTTGGCTACAGGTTTGCTGTAAATTGCTTTTACTATGTTTACATATGGGCCTTGAATTCCTGATCTTTCTAAGACCTTTAACATGAAAGGATGCTGAAAATAACAAATGCTTTCTCAACATCTAATGAAATGACCATGTGGTTTTTTTTTCTTTGAGGTTGTTTATGTAGTGGATTACACTGATAGACTTCCTTATATTGAACCATTCCTTCATCCCTGGGATGAAGCCTACTTGATCGTGGTGAATGATCATTTTGATGTGTTCTTGGATTCGGTTGGCAAGAAGTTTATTGAGTCTTTTTGAATCGATATTCATAAGAGAAATTGGTCTGAGATTCTCTTTCTTTGTGGGATATTTGTGTGATTTTGGTATCAGCTTAATTGTGGCTTTATAGAATGAGTGGGGTAGTGTAGTGTTCCTTTGTTTCTATCTTGTGGAATACTTTGAAGAGTATTGGTGTTAGGTCTTCTTTGAAGGTCTGACAGAATTCTTCACTAAAACAATCTGGACCTGTGCTTTTTTTTCTTTTTTTTCTTTTTTTTTTTTTTTTGGTTGGAAGACTTCCAATGATCACTTCTATTTCTTCAGGGGTTATAGGACGGTTTAGATGGTCTATTTGATCCTGATTTAATGTTGGTATTTGGTATCTGTCTAGGAAATTGTTCATTTCCTCCAGATTTTCTAGTTGTGTTGAATACAGGCTTTTGTAGTAAGATCTGATGATTTTTTTGAATTTCCTGTTTCTGTTGTTATATCTCCCTTTTCGTTTCTGATTTTGTTCATTTGGATACTGTCTCTGTGCCCTCTGGCTAGTCTGGGTAAGGGCTTATCTATCTTGTTGATTTTCTCAAAGAACCAGCTTGTGTTTTGGTTGATTCTTTGTGTGGTTTTATATGTTTCTACTTGATTGATTTCAGTCCTGAGTTTGATGATTTCCTGCCTTCTACTCCTCTTGGGTGTATTTGCTTCTTTTTGTTCCAGGGCTTTCAGGTGTGCCATTAAGCTGCTAGTGTATGCTGTCTTCCGTTTCTTTTTGAAGGCATTCAGGGCTATGATTTTTCCTCTTAGCACCGCTTTCATTGTGTCCCATAAAATAGGGTATGTTGTGCCTTCATGTTCATTTAATTTTAAAAAGTCTTTGATTTCTTTCTTTATTTCTTCCTTGATGAAGTTATAATTGCATAGAGCATTGTTCAGCTTCCATGTGTATGTGGGTTTTCTGTTGTTTATGTTACTATTGAAGACCACCCTTATTCCATAGTGATCTGATAGGAGGAATGGGATTTGTTCGATCTTCTTATATCTGTTGAGGTCTGTTTTGTGACCAATTATATGGTTGATTTTGGAGAAGGTACCATGAGGTGCTGAAAAGAAGGAATATTCTTTTACTTTAAAATGAAATGATATATATATATATATCATTTATATATATATATATATATATATATATATATATATATATATATATCAGTTAGTTTATATAGATATATATATCAGTTAGTTTCATTTGGTCCAAGCCTTCAATTAGTTTCACTGGGTCCCTGTTTATTTTCTGCTTTCCTGAACGATCCATTTCAGAGAGCGGGGTGTTGAAGTCACCCACTATTATTGTGTGAGGTGCGATGTGTGCTTTGAGCTTTAGTAAAGTTTCTTTTACGAAGGAGGGTGCCCTTGCATTTGGAGCATAGATATTCAGAATTGAGAGTTCTTCTTGGTGAATTTTTCCTTTGATCAATATGCAGTGTCCTTCTGTGTCTTTTTTGATGACTTTAGGTTGACAGTCAATTTTATCTGATTTTAGGATGGCTACTCCACCTCGTTTCTTGGGGCCATTTGCTTGTAAAATTGTTTTCCAGCCTTTTACTCTGAGGTAGTGTTTGTCTTTGACACTGAGGTGCGTTTCCTGCATGCAGCAAAATGCTGGGTCCTGTTTACGTATCCAGTCTTCTAGTCTATGTCTTTTAATTGGGGAATTGAGACCATTGATATTAAGAGAGATTAAGGCATAGTGATTATTGCCATCTGCCATTCTTGACGCTATCTTTATGTTTGAGTGGTTATCTACTTTTGGGTTTGATGAAAGAAGGTAACTATCTCGTTTTTCCCAGGGTGTAGTTTCCCTCCTTGTATTGGCGGTTTCCACCTATTATCCATTGTAGGGCTGGGTTTGTGGAAAGACATTGTGTAAATTTGGTTTTATCATGGAATGTCTTGGTCTCTCCATCTACGGTGATTGAGAGTTTTGCTGGGTATAGTAGTCTAGGCTGGCATTTGTGTTCTCTTAGAGTCTGTGTGAGATCTGCCCATGATCTTCTGGCTTTCATAGTCTCTGATGAGAAGTCTGATGTGATTCGGAGAGGTCTTCCTTTATATATTACTTGGCCTTTTTCTCTTACTGCTTTTAATATTCTTTCTTTGTTTAGTACATTTGATGTTTTGATTATTATGTGACTGGAGGTATTTCTGTTCTGGTCCAGTCTGTTTGGAGTTCTGTAGGCTTCTTGTACGTTCATCGGCATCTCTCTCTTTAGGTCAGGGAAGTTTTCCTACATAAGTTTGTTGAAGATATTTACTGGTCCTTTAGGTTGCAAATCTTCACTCTCATCTATACCTATAATCTTAGGTTTGGTCTTCTCTTTGTGTTTTGGATTTACTGAATGTTTTGGGTTACACTTTTTTTTTTTTTTGCATTTTGCATTTTCTTTGACTGTTGAGTTGATGCTTTCTATGGTATCTTCAGCACCTGAAATTCTTTCTTCCATCTCTTGTATTCTGTTGTTGATGTTTGCATCTCTGACCCCTGATTTCTTCACAAGGTTTTCTACCTCCAAAGTTGTCTCCCTTTGTGATTTTTTTAGTTGTTTCTACTTCCTTTTTTTAGATCCTGGATGGATTTGCTCAGATCCTTCACTTGTTTGTTTGTGTATTCCTATATTTATTCAAGATATTTTTGTGTTTCCTCTTTCAGGATTTCTGCCTGTTGACCCAAGTTCTCCTGTATTTCTTTAAGGGATTTTTGTGTTTCCTCCTTAGGGACTTCCATCCTTTGATCCATATTCGCCTGCATTTCTTTAAGTAATTTTTGTGTTTCCTTTGTAAAGGCATCTACCCATCGATTCATGTTCTCCTGTATTTCTTTAAGCGATTTTTTTTGTTACCTCCTTATGGGCCTCCATCTGTTGACCCATGTTCTCCTGCATTTCTTTAAGCAATTTTTGTGTTTCCTTTGTAAGGGCTTCTACCCATTATTTCATGTTCTCATGTATTTCTTTATGAAATTTATTTACGTCCTTCTTGACATTCTCTAATAGCATCATGAGAAGTGATTTTAAATCCAGATCTTGCCTTTTTTGTGTGATGGGGTATCCAGGACTTGCTGCTGTTGGAGAGTTGGGTTCTGATGGTGCCATATTGCCTTTATTTCTGCTAAACATTCCTACATTTGCCTTTTGTCATCTGGTTTTCTCTGGTGTTAGTTGGTTCTGCTGTCACTGGCTGTTACTTCGACCTCCTGTGAACCTGCAACACAATTTCTACCCGCATGGATGACCAGGTTTGCCCTGGCACCGATTGCTGAGGGGCTGCCCTGCTCCTGATTGACTTTGGAGCCCTGATGTGCCTTGCCCCAAGTGATGTTATACTTGGGGGAATCCCTGAGAACCTGGAGACTCAGTGTAGTCAATCCATGGAGCAGAGGTGGCTAAGCGGATGCTGGTACGCTCTCTCCTGGTACAGGTCCCTCTCCAGGGCAGATGTCCCACACTACAGCTGGCGTGTAAATGACCACAGAGCTGCCCAGCTCTTGGGTGCAGGGAGCACACAAGCTGACTGAGTCTCAAGAGATGTTATGCTTAGTTATCCTTGTACCTGGAGATCCCAGCTGCTCTGTTGCCAGATCAAAGGTGGCAGAGTGTACTGTGCCCCCTCTCGGCGCAGATCACTCTCTCTACTTGGCTTTTATAATTCCGTTTTCAAGCTCCTATTAACAAAACCCTTAAGTTCAGAAAGTTTAGTGTGAGGTATTTGGTGTCAAACAAGTTAAAGAACCTAAATAGTATAGAATGCATATTTTCCTAGAAAACAATCACATAAAAGTCCTTTAAAGAGGGAAAACAATAATGTCCAAAATGTATGTTTATATTTAAATGTGTTAAGCAGAAAAGCTTTCAGCCCCTTCATGGTCACTTTTCCTCATCCTGGGTTGCCTAGTCCAGCCTGAATATGAAAGGAGGTGCCTGGTCTTACTGCAACTTGATATGGCATGTTTGGTTGGTATCAATATTATGCTTGCCTTTTTCAGAATAGAAAAAGAGAAAGAGTGTATAAGAAAGAGCATAAGAGAGTTGGGAGGGAGGGACTGGGAGAAGAGGCAAAAGGGAAAACTGCAACTGTAGTCAAAGTGTAAATATATAAAATAGTGAAAGGGACTACATAGATAAATAGATAATAAATAGATGAATCGATTAATAGATCAACAAATAAAAGAGAGTTCCATTGTTGTTTCTCACACACACACACACACACACACATGTGTGCAAGCTTCCTTTCAGAGTGATTGGCTGTGAAGCATTTATGTCATCTCCACTGATTCCCTAAAAGTAGCCAAAGACAATTGGAGACATTGTAACCTGGAAACCAGAATAAGTTGAGGATTCATTTTCACCTTGTGAACAAACCTCGCAATTTGGAAATGAGACAACTAGAGAATGAACTCAATCATTTGAAAAGTGAAAGATTCACCTCCCTACTAGACCTTCTGCTTATGACCTGCCTCCTTTTAAAGTTAATATATATGAATGCTGCTTTGAAAAGAACTCAAAGGTTGGCCATAAAAGTTAAAAATTCTCATCATCAATGCCTAGATTTGCAAAGAAATGTATCTGAAAGTTATGTTTGTCTTAGTCCCTTCAAACATATACTGGACACAATTTTAAAACCATTTGAGAATTTTAATTGTGTTTATCCCAGTGGGTTTTCATTACCTTTTTCAAGGTTCCAGATGACAGTCACTTTGTCTATGGAAGAGAACATTTGATGGAAACTGAACTTGGTAAATCCACCTGAGTAATCTCTTCAATTTTTCTTCTTAGGGGAAATTCATTTCAGAATATTACATGAAATTTATAGTTTGCATAAATACTTTTAAACTAAATTTGACACAAATCTTTATTGGATGTAGTAACTTTATAAACAAAAAGAGCAAGATAGCCCCTACTTTATTTTAAAAATCTGTTAGTAGGAAGAACATTGTATGATTAAACAGGACTTCTGGTAGACCCACTTTTAAATGCAGCTAAAAGCCAACTCTTGCAATAAAAACAGTACCAGTAAAGGAGAAATACTTTTCAAAGATATATTGAAGAGCTAAACATAGAATACTTGATGAAGAAGAGAAAGTAGACTGTTCTTTGTTTTCTAAGTCTTCTATCTCCTCCAGCCATCAGTTCAAAGTGCCAGCTTCATTATGGTACTGAGATCAAGAAATAACTCTTAAACTCTTAATCTATAAAGCAAAGGAAAGTACATAGAGGAGCTGACATTTAGCCAGAACTTGTCTTTATGCCAAATAGAATATGTCTGTTGAGCCTCTGGCCAACGTTCACCACTACAAATAGCAGCAAAAGCTTCTAGTCACATCTTATTCTAGTTTCTTTGTCTATTTATTTCAAAGTACTGTAAGATCATTTTCAATTTATTTATCTGTTACAATATTTTGTCTCTTCTAGATGTATTATCCAATTATTTTCATTTATGTCCTTAAATTAAGGTCTGATTCAAAGCACTACAAGATGAGCAAGTACTGTTAAGAAAGTTATGGCTTATGTTCTATGTAATATGTCCTAGAGTTATGTGGTATGAAATATGCTTGGTTATACACACAACTCCAAGTCAATTAGCCAAAAATAAAAAAAAGTAACGACAAGTACATAGGTGGAGGTACACTCTTTTAAACTTTCTTTAGATTTTCTCATTTGTTTTGTCTTGAGGCAAAGAAAGGGTTCCTATATGTCCTAACATTTTGGAGAGTAATTGGGAAAAGAGGAAGCCACAATTATTACAAGAGTTCATTTTCCTACAAGGAACTCATTATCAAGCATTTCTCTTGCAGCAAACAGAAGTGAAAAATAATTATAAATGAACACAAAAATAGCATGAAGCAAAAGCTCATGCTTGACTCTTAAACTCAGGCAGTCAGCCTGACTGCTCCTACAAGGAAGTTGAAGAGTTGTGCCCAGTAGGGAGGAGATTCCCACACTTCAGAGGCCTCCAAGAGATGTTTCCTTTTGACTGCACCTTCAGGAAATTGAAAATGCCTATAGAAAACCAAATAACAATTATAAACAGTCATTTTTTTCTGCTTCTTTAGAAACAAACTGTGAGTTTCCCCATTGAAGAATTGTGTCTTGATGGAAGAAGGGACCCCCTATCATGAACCAGTGAATGCTAGGAGAACAGAGCACTGACAGTTGAGGGAAAGACAGACTAACCAGAGGGCACAGAGATAGTATCCAAATTAATAAAATCAGAAACGAAAAGGGAGAGATAACAACAGAAACTGAGGAAATTCAAAAAATCATCAGATCCTACTACAAAAACCTGTATTCAACACAACTAGAAAATCTTGAGGAAATGGACAATTTCCTTGACAGATACCAAGTACCAAAATTAAATCAGGATCAAATAGACCATCTAAACCGTCCTATAACCCCTGAAGAAATAGAAGTTGTCATTGGAAGTCTTCCAACCAAAAAAAGCACAGGTCCAGATGGTTTTAGTGCAGAATTCTATCAGACCTTCAAAGAAGACCTAACACCAATACTCTTCAAACTGTTCCACAAAATAGAAACAGAAGGAACACTACCCAACTCATTCTATGAAGCCACAATTACACTAATACCAAAAGCACACAAAGATCCGACAAAGAAAGAGAATCTCAGGCCAATCTCTCTTATGAATATCGATGCAAAAATACTCAATAAAATTCTTGCCAACCGAATCCAAGAACACATCAAAACGATCATTCACCACGATCAAGTAGGCTTCATCCCAGGGATGCAGGGATGGTTCAATATAAGGAAATCCATCAATGTAATCCACTACATAAACAATCTCAAAGAAAAAAACCACATGGTCATCTCATTAGATGCTGAGAAAGCATTTGACAAAATTCAGCATCCTTTCATGCTAAAGGTCTTGGAAAGATCAGGAATTCAAGGCCCATATCTAAACATAGTAAAAGCAATTTACAGCAAACCAGTAGCCAGCATCAATCTAAACGGAGAGAAACTTGAAGCAATCCCACTAAAATCAGGGACTAGACAAGGCTGCCCTCTCTCTCCATATCTTTTCAATATAGTACTTGAAGTTCTAGCTAGAGCAATTAGACAACAAAAAGAGGTCAAAGGGATACAAATTGGAAAGGAAGAAGTCAAACTATCACTATTTGCAGACGATATGATAGTATACATAAGCGACCCAAAGAACTCCACCAGAGAACTCCTACAGCTGATAAACGACTTCAGCAAAGTGGCCGGATATAAAATCAACTCAAGCAAGTCAGAAGCCTTCCTATACTCAAAGGATAAGCAGGCTGAGAAAGAAGTAAGAGAAATAATACCCTTTACGATAGCCACAAACCATATTAAGTATCTTGGTGTGACGCTAACCAAACAAGTGAAAGATCTGTATGACAAGAACTTCAAGTCTCTGAAGAAAGAAATTGAAGAAGACCTCAGAAGATGGAAAAATCTGCCATGCTCATGGATTGGCAGGATTAATATAGTAAAAATGAGCATCTTACCAAAAGTAATACACAGATTCAATGCAATCCCCATCAAAATCCCAACTCAATTCTTCATAGAGTTAGAAAGAGCAATTCAAAAATTCATCTGGAATAACAGAAAACCCAGAATAGCTAAAACTATTCTCAAGAGTAAAAGAACCTCTGGGGGAATCAGTATCCCGGACCTCAAGCTGTACTACAGAGCAATAGTGTTAAAAACTGCATGGTATTGGTACAGTAACAGACATGTAGATCAATGGAACAGAATTGAAGACCCAGAAATGAATCCACACTCCTATGGTCACTTGATCTTTGACAAAGGAGCTAAAACCATCCAGTGGAAAAAAGATAGCCTTTTCAACAAATGGTGCTGGCTCAGCTGGAGGTCAACATGCAGAAGAATGCAAATTGACCCATCCTTATCTCCTTGCACTAAGCTCAATTCTAAGTGGATCAAAGATCTCCACATAAAACCAGACACACTGAAACTAATAGAAGGGAAACTAGGGAAGAACCTTGAACATATGGGCACAGGGGAGAATTTCCTGAACAGAACTCCAATAGCTTATGCTCTAAGATCAAGAATAGACAAATGGGACCTCATTAAATTACAAAGTTTTTGCAAGGCAAAAGACACCGTCAAAAAGACAAAGCGGCAACCAACTAACTAGAGGTATCAAAGTAGACACATAGAGTTGAAATTTCACATATACACCAAATAAATTTGGCAATCTCAGAAACTTGAATAGACTTTAGATCTGTATTGGTGATTGTTAGGTAATAGCCTACTTGAGTCATGAGTAATTGAGTCAGGCTGTTTTTGCTGATAGCCCAAGCCACAAAGAATTATTTAGTCCCAGCTTAATGATTCTTCTCTACCTGCAGAAACAATGTCTAGTAGCAAAATCAACTAATCCTTCTGCCAGTCAAACCACAAAAACAATAACTGCTTCGCAGAAGATATATAGAGATAGAGATAGAGAGAGATAGGTAGATGATAGAAACTGCTATAGATGATAGATATATACATAGAAATAGATGGGCATATATATTTACATATAATATATGTGTGTGTGTGTCATGTAGTTTTAAAAATAGCATGCTAAGTTCAGCTAATTGTTAGCATCAGCCATCTCGACAGTCTCTATGGCCGGCTTGTTGTCAAGCTGCTCACACTTCCCAGGCCATCCACCCCTGTGGCTAACCTGCAGAAACCTAGCTACCACTCGTTCAGATCCCCTTATCCCCGTAAAATGATAACACTAGAGACTTGTAATATACTAGCCAGATTTATAATTGTAAATCTCCAACCCCAAAATGCCTGTGCAAAGAACACAAAAAAAGAAAGAAAGAAAGAAAGAAAGAAAGAAAGAAAGAAAGAAAGAAAGAAAGAAAGAAAGAAAGAAAGAAAGAAATTGAAATAAAGCTGCACACCTACATCAGGCAAATGTACCTTACATTACTCCTTTGCCCATCTATGAAATTCCTGGCTACTTGTGGCTTGTCCAGGCCATGTGGTTCTGGTTCATCTTCCTTTCCTCCATCTTCTCTCCATCCTTCACCTCATCTCTCCATCTCTCTCTCTCTGTTCCCTCTCTGACCTTTTAGCTCAGACTTTCCCTTCCACTGCTAAATCGCAGGTTCTAACCTTCTCCGACCAATTAAGATTTCACTTGACCTCACCTGAGGACATGCACCCCTCTTGAGGGAGCAGAAAATAGAAACAGCAATCCACAACATTTCACCCTTTTTGTCCAATTAAAAGGCTCTTTTCTCTCAGATATAAATTGAGCACAACTATTACCATTCTGCAATTGATAATGTATAAATTACACTTAACACCCAGTCTATCAATTTGGTCAATTAAATAAAGCACTCTACCATCTATCCTAGCTTTAAAAGGCTTATAATCTACACCTGTTATGTCCTAGTTCAGCTTGCATACTACCTGAAAACCATCTTCACACACACACACACACACACACACACACACACACACACACACACACTCTCACACACACACCTATATTCTTTCAATGCTTGTGGTGGGCTAGGATGGGAAGTTTGAGGAGGGGAAACTGGAAAGTGGGACAACATTTTAAATATAAGTAAATAAAATAACCAATTTAAAAAAAAAAAAGAGCACGCCTCTGGGAGGCAAACAGTGCTGTGTCTGATTAGGAAGGCCTCCTGTGAAACTGGCTATGGCAGATCTCCTGGGAGACAGGCTGTCTGGGGACTGAGGACTGTGGCACCTGATGGGGCCCTGACAGTGTTGCAGACTATATGGAAGATGTGTCTCAGGCCGGACAGATAGGTCCCGGATCTGCTGAGCTGTGAAGCTGTCCCAGCTAGGGCAGGTATTGGGGTGTGAGTCTCACAGGTAAGCCTGATTATGACAGACCTCCTGGGAATCAGGCTGTCTCTGAAGGGCTGGAGTGACTTTTCTGCCGCCGGGTGGAGTTTGTGCTTCGGTTTTGTTGGGATATCCAGGATAACTGTGCTCTGAATGTATCATGTTGCTGAGGCTTTTGTAGATTTTGTTCTTCTGAGGGCCTTTAGCCTCTGAATGGCTTTGGTCGTTGGATGTTCCTATTGTACTAGGTATTGAGAGGGGGATTAACTTCGATGGTCCTGGTGTGGCAAGCCTCTGATGGTTATCCTTGGACTGTATGTTTCAGAATCCATAGGTCTCTATGTTTCAGTGACCACAGGTCCAATGGAGATGGCTAAAGTGGGGATAGGAGAATGGAGGTCTGCCTGGGATACCACACTGCTAGGGGCAGTTTGGAGTCCCTAGGGGACTCAGGAAGCATTGATAGTGGATGGGGGAAGGGAAGCTAACCTGTATAGTTCAGGATCTGCATTTCTGATGAAGGTAAGCAGAGAGGTGGCAGGAGAATGGTGTTCAGCCTGGGATAGCAGGCTCATCAGAGGAGCTTGGCATTCCTGATATTGTATTTATAAGCCTACATTTTTATTTAGCTCCTTTTAAAAGTTATATTTTGTTTCTGGATAAGTTTTTATTATAAGTTTTTTTCTTTTTTATCTACTTTAAATGTACTAAGTCAGAATACTTTTTAGTCTGTTCTATTATTTTTCCATTTTAGTATTTTATACTATTAATTTCTCTTTTTTCTGCAACTCCCCAATTTTAATAACTTCATTGTAAACTCTTCTTCACTGAAGGTTATCTTCAGACATTTTATAAATGATATACTTTGAATATTTCTCACGTAATTGTTCTCAGTTCCTTTACAAGATCAATATTCTGTATGTACATTTATTCTACTTCTTTTCCAGAATTTCTGCTCCATTCAAAATATATACATTTTTCTACACACACATACACACACACACACACACACACACACACACACACACACACGCTTATGTGCATATGTATATATGTATATATTGATTGCCTATTAATGATGATCTTGACGTAATTATCCTCTGAAGAAGAATATCCCAGAAACACCGATTTTTTCAGACCATTGCTGACCATAGGTATTTTTAAAATTTTTATCTTCTTGGGGCTGTCATGATCATGTTATATCAGACACTTAGAGGAACGTATTTTTGCTTTACCACATGTCAAACTCTATTAAATAACAAAGTGTTTTACTGGAAGCAATACTCTGGATTATTCTCCTTTTCCATTGTGATTTTAGCTGAAGCAAACACATGTTCTTCAATTCCAATCTCATCTACTAACATTAACTCAGGAATCATATATCACATCACAAGGTAAGCAAAGATATATATTTACTACAAACATACACACACACACACGCACGCACACACACACACACACACACACAAACATGTATGTATGTACGTTGATTGCAGAGTGATTATAAATGATAAAAAAAGGGATGATTTTCAAAAGGGCTCATAATCAGAAAAATAGAGATGTAAATAGCATTTCTATGGACAAAATGACAAATAAAAACTGAGCTGCAGTGAAGAAGAAATATGAAGAGCAGCAATGTTGCTGGTATTCCAGGTGTGAGGATAGATCTATATAGATGAGTCTCCTAACTGCAGAGGTTGAAGGACAGGACTGGGTCAAGATGAAGGAACAGGTGAGTGGATGGACAGCAGATCCAGGCTAGTTAACATAATAAGCCATAGTATCGGCTGCATCAACAGCAGTGACTGAGATGAGCAGAATTTTCAGAGATAGCAAAGAATTTTATGCTTGTCACGCCTCAACTCACCCACCATGTGGTGAGATGATGTATTGGGCCATTACCATCACAGTGCTGGGTATGTATCTCTTTATGGGGTACTTGGTGTGGTTTGCCCAATTATTTCTTGGCCCTTCTTTCATGATATAGATTTAATATGCCCATGTGCCCTTACAGTCTCAGTTCATAGCTTTAGAAGTCTTACTTTTTCATCACCACGAATAGTCCAAGTATCAGTTTGTATGCATGGGTGGTGGAGGACAGACTGTGATGATGATGTGTTTACTTACATCATCACATCTCCATCCTCAAGATAGAGTCAAAAGATGCCTGTGAAATGGAGTCCTACAGGGCAAGACACAGGATAAACACAAAACAAACAAATGCTGGTATTTATCACCTAAATCAGCTACCCCTTGTGGGTCCTACAACTACATTTGATTTTTTTAAAAATTATTTTCTATATTTTTTATTTACATTCTAAATGATTTCCCCCTTCCTGTTTTCTCCTTCCCCAAAAGTCCCATAAGCCCCTTTCCCTCCCTCTGTTCCCCATTCAACCCCCTCTTGCTTCTCTGTCCTGGCGTTCCCCTACATCCAATCTTTGCAGGACCAGGGGTCTCTCCTTCCATCTTCTTGGATATCTAATGAGATGTGAATTGCTTCTTGGGTATTCTGAGATTCTGGGTTAATATCCCCTTATCAGTGACTGCATACCATGTGTGTTCTTTTGTGATTGGCTTTCCTCACTAAGGATGATGTTTTCCAGTTCTGACCATTTGCCTAAGAATTTCGTGAATTCATTGTTTTTAATTGCAGAGTAGTATTCCATTGTGTAAATATACCACATCTTCTGAATCCATTCCTCCGTTGAGGGACATCTGGGTTCTTTCTAGCTTCTGGCTATTATAAATAAGGCTGCCATGAACATAATGGAGCATGTGTCCTTATTGCATGTAGGGGAAGCCTCTGGGTATATGCCCAGGAGTGGTATAGCAGGATCCTCCAGGAGTGTCATGCCCAGTTTTCTGAGGCACCACCAGACTGCTTTCCAGAGTGGTTGTACCAGCTTGCAATCCCACCAGCAGTGGAGGAGTGTTCCTCTTTCTCCACATCTTCCCCAACAACTGCTGTCTCCTGTGTTTTTGATCTTAGCCATTCTGACTGGTGTGAGGTGGAATCTCAGGGTTGTTTTGATTTGCATTTCCCTAATGATATGTTTGATTTCTAACAGGCTTCCCCCTTTTCTCTGATAATAGTTCACCAAATTGATTAAGCTACACTTTATAAAAGGCAGCATTTTAAAAACAAAATTCTAAAGGTACTAATAAGATTCTTCTTAAAAGTTCTAATCATTTTCAGAAATAAATTTGTAATGAAGAATATTTTAGCCTTTGTTTCCTTTCAGTGTAGCTTTTGTTGCAGACGTATTTGTTTTTCCTGAAATTTGTAAATCAGTCTCCAACTTCATTAACATCAAATTCTCCTTACTCCTGTCCCTAATTCTCTCTACTACATGATTGTTCCTTATCTAACTCTCACCACACACACACACACACACACACACACACACACACACAGAGAGAGAGAGAGAGAGAGAGAGAGAGAGAACATATAATTTTAAATAATTCTCCTGTCCCCTTCTTCTAGTTTATACTATAAGTTAAATTTTGTTAGAAGCAATACTTTGATCTGTTGTTGGTATTGTGTTGGGTTCACACCTCCCCAGGAAGGCCCAAGAACCACAAATAGTTCAGCTACACAATTGCTCTGGTGGTTTACTCTTGTCCAAATGTACTCCTTAATATGCCTATTGGCTAAATGTTATCTGCTATGTAATTTTTGATATATTCCCAAGCAAATAAATTGATAACATAATATAGAATATTAAACTCTTGGTTTCATTTTACTTGTAGTATTCTTTAACTCCTGTCCTCAGGTTGCCCATATAGCTTAGCTTCCAAATACATACACTTTTGATCACTTTAAGGGGGTACTTACAGTTAGTTAAAGCAGGAAAAGCACAACCCAAGATATAGTCAGCAAATAACCCTTTGCATCTTAGAAGGCTATGACCTGGGAAATTGACTGGAGTAACAGAAATGAAGAAAGAGCAGACATACAGACATGTGCACAGAAACCCTGTGATCAGAGATTGGCTGGGTTGTATACTCTTTGGACAAAGAAGAACCATCGTGCAACAATGAGGGAACTGTACCTGTTCATTATGTACAGATCAGGAGGATGTTTCTTCAAGTGAGTAGTATCAGGTTGCTGTCATCATATCCAGGAAGAGGAAGCTACAGTTTCCAGTTTATTCATACATTGTCAAAGTCTGCTGAACAAACAGGACAGTTCTGCAATTCTTTATTTATTTATTTATTTATTTTTATTATTTATTTTATTTTATTTTTTTAATTTACATTCCAAATCACTTCCCCTTTCCCGTTTCCTCCCTCCCCGAAAGTCCCATAAGCCCCCTTCCCTCCCTCTTTTCTCCATTCAACCCCCTTTAAGTCTGATCCAGGGAAGGTTTTGTTGATTCCCAGGGGCTGGGATAATGATAAAAACACATTCACTCACAACTTCATCTCTTTTTTTAAACATTCATTTAGGGCTTCTTCCACTCCCCAGGCTCTCAGGTATTTGTGAATATAAGTTCCCGTACCACTTGGCATAACTTCTTAAAGTTCTAGATATTCACACTTTATATATATGTAAATATGTTCCATCATAATCATTAAGAAAGTGGTGGCCTATCTGTGTATTATACTAAAAAAAGTACACAGATTGATTATTTAAGATTTGTTTTATTCAGCTATCACATCATAAAGTTCTCCCTTCCATTTCGTAAGCACATTGTTCAGGGAAAATAACAAATGCAGTCAGTATGTCAAATTCAATCTTGCCCCTGTGGTAAAATTGCCAGTCTTGTTTGGGGATTTATGGTGTTAGAATTTATCTACTTTTCATTTACTCTCTGCAGTGGGGTTGTGGCTCCACATACAGAGAATATGTAGTAGAGACTAGCATTCCTTTTGAGTCCATGGTGGATTACATCTAGATTGAAGGTTAAGTCACAACACACAAACAATTAGCGATGTTTAAGTAAATGCCTTTGCACAGAAGCAAATGCGAACATGTTTTTACCATACACTGAAACATTCCTATCATAACTGTGAGAGAGCCAAACTGACTGCTTACTTTTTTCTCAGTCAGTGTTTGCTTCAGTGTTACTAAATGGATTTTAAGAAGCAAAAATATATGACACCAGTGAACAGTCAGACATCAACAAGAAGCAACAAGCATAATGAAGGGAAAGTAAGACTCTGGAGTTAGAATATCCTGAACATGGCTATATGTTGTATTTATGAGTGCAGAATGAAGTTAGTGACCTCTGTATTGTAGAAATTCCTCTTTCTGTTCTATCCTATTTTCCCTTGTAATCTGTTTTTTTCACATGTCTATTTTATTTGACCTTCAAAGTTAAAAGCATGGTAAGTGAAATGGAAATCACATCTAGTTTGCTTTTGACCGATAAACTTTCTTTTTAAATTGCTTTGGCAGTTTAATGACTGTAGTATTTTGGGCTTTTAGAAGTAGTATTACAATCAAAGATGCCCATGCAAGCATCAAGTTGAGCGAGATTCTCAGTTTGTAAACAAAAAAGTGGTAGGAAAAATCCAGGACTGAGCAGAAGGCTTGACTCACACACCCTTATTACACATCCTTCATTAAAAATCTCACTTGAATAATTTTACTTTCAAATGTCATGAACACTGTCACAAATCACTTATGGTTTCCAGAACAAAGAATCTGTTCTGAGGAATATGCAATAATGATTTGGACACCCTCCTGAATTTTTATTACCCTGGTATAGGATTTCTGACAAGCTATGTTTAATGGGGAAAAAGAGTTTCTTTTTTTTTTTTTCTTATTTTCTATATTCTTTATGTACATTCCAAATGATTTCCCCTTTCCTGGTTCCCCCCTCCCTGAAAGTCCCATAAGACCACTTCCATACCCCTGTTCCTCATTCAACCCCCTCCAGCTTCTCTGTCTTGGTATTCCCATACACTGCTACATCCAGTCTTTCCAGGACCAGGAGCCTCTCCTTCCTTCTTCTTGGGAATCAATTGATATGTGAATTGTGTCTTGGGTATTCCAAGCTTCTGGGTTAATATCCATTTATCAGTGAGTACATACCATCTGTGTTCTTTTGTGATTGGGTAACCTCACTTAGTATGATATTTTCCAGTTCTGACCATTTGCCTAAGAATTTCATGAATTCATTGTTTTTAATTGCTGAGTAGTATTCCATTGTGTAAATATGCCACATTTTCTGTATTCATTCATTTGTTTCTACTTGGTTGATTTCAGCCCTGAATTTGATGATATCTTGCCTTATACTCCTCTTGAGTATATTAGCTTCTTTCTGTTCTAAAGCTTTCTGGTGTGCTGTTAAGCTGCTAGTGTATGCTGTCTCTCATTTCTTTTTGGAGGCACTCAGGGCTATGAGTTTTCCTCTTAGCATTGCTTTCATTGTGTCCCATAAATTAGGGTATGTTAGCCTTCATGTTCATTAAATTCTAAAAAGGCTTTCATTTCTTTCTTTATTTCTTCTTTGACCAAGGTATCATTGGGTAGATTATTGTCCAGCTTCCATGTGTGTGTGGGCTTTCTGTTGTTTTTGTTGCTACTGAAGACCACCCTTACTCCATAATGATCTCATAGGAGGCATGGGATTAGTTCAATCTTCTTATATCTGTTGATGTCTGTTTTGTGACCAATTATATGGTTGATTTTGGAGAAGGTACCATGAGGTACTAAGAAGAAGGTATATTCTTTTGCTTTAGGATGAAATGTTCTATATATTTTTGTTAAATCCATTTGGTCCAAAGCTTCAATTAGTTTCACTGTGTCCCTGTTTAGTTTCTGTTTTCCTGATCGGTCCATTGAGGAGAGTGGCGTGTTGAAGTCACCCACTATTATTATGAGAGGTGCGATGTGTGCTTTGAGCTTTAGTAAAGTTTCTTTTACGAATGAGGGTGCCCTTCCATTTGGAGCATAGATGTTCAGAATTGAGAATTCTTCTTGGTGGATTTTTCCTTTGACCAGTATGTAGTGTCCTCCGTGTCTTTTTTGAAGACTTTAGGTTGAAAGTCAATTTTATCTGATATTAGGATGGCTACTCCAGCTTGTTTCCTGGGACCATTTGCTTATAAAAGTGTTTTCCAGCCTTTTACTCTGAGGTACTGTTTGTCTTTGACACTGAGGTGCATTTCCTGTATGCAGCAAAATGCTGGATCCTGTTTATGTATGCAGTCTGTTAGTCTATGTCTTTTTATTGGGGAATTGAGACCATTGATGTTAAGAGATATTAAGGAATAGTGATTATTGCTTCCTGTTATTTTTGATGTTATTTTTATGTTTGAGTGGTTATCTTCTTTTGGGTCTGATAAAAGAAGGTTATCTTGCTTTATCCAGGGTGTAGTTTCCCTCCTTGTATTGGTGGTTTCCACCTATTATCCTTTGCAGGGCTGGGTTTGTGAAAAGATATTGTGTAAATTTGGTTTTATCATGGAATATCTTGTTTTTTCCATATATGGTGATTGAGAATTTTGCTGGGTATAGTGAGTTGGACTGGCATTTGTGTTCTCTTAGAGTCTGTATGAGATCTGCCTAGGATCTTCTAGCTTTCATCGTCTCTGGTGAGAAGCCTGATGTAATTCCGATAGATCTTCCTTTATATGTTACCTGGCCTTTTTCTTTTACTCCTTTTAATATTCTGTCTTTGTTTAGGACATTTGGTGTTTTGATTATTATGTGATGGGAGGTGTTTCTGTTCTGGGCCAGTCTGTTTGGAGTTCTATAGGCTTCTTGTATGTTCATGGGCATCTTTCTCTTTAGGTTAGGGAAGTTTTCTTCCATAATTTTGTTGAAGATATTTACTGGCCCTTTAAGTTGTAAATCTTCACTCTCATCTATACCTATAATCCTTAGGTTTGTTCTTCTCATGGTCAAAACATCTCCTGGATGTTTTGGGTTACAAGCTTGTTGCATTTTGCATTTTCTTTGACTGCTGAGTCAATACTTTCTATGGTATCTTCAACATCTGAGATTCTTTCTTCTATCTCTTGTATTCTATTATTGATGTTTGCATCTCTGAACTTGATTCCTTCCCAAGGTTTTCTATCTCCAAAGTTGTGTCCCTTTGTGATTTCTTAGTTGTTTCTACTTCCTTTTTTAGATCCTGGATGGATTTGCTCAGTTCTTTCACTTGTTTGTTTGTGTTTTCCTGTAATTTTTTAAGATATTTTTTTGTTTCCTCTTTCAGGACTTCTGTCTGTTGACCCTAGTTCTCCTGTATTTCTTTAAGTGATTTTTGTGTTTCCTCTTTTTGGGGTTCTATCTGTTGACCCATATTCTCCTGAATTTCTTTAAGCAATTTTTGTGTTTCCTTTGTAAGGGCTTCTACCTGTTGATTCATGTTCTCCTGTACTTCTTTAAGAGATTTATTTCTATCCTTCTTGAAATCCTCTAATAGCATCATAAGACGTGATTTTAAATCCAAATCTTGCCTTTCTGGTGTTTTGGGGTATCCAGGACTTGCTGCTGTCGAAGAGTTGGGTTTGGATGGTGCCATATTGCCTTGATTTCTGTTAGTAACATTCCTACATTTGCCTTTTGCCATCTGGTTATCTCTGGAGTTAATTGGTCCTGCTGTCACTGGCTGGTTCTTGCACCTCCTGTAAGCCTGCAAGGCTATTTCCATACCCCTGGATGACTGGGTTTCCCCTGGCACAGATTGCTGAGGGGCTGCCCTACTCCTGGGTGCCTTGCCCCAAGTGATGTTATACTCGGGATATCTCTGTGTACCTGAAGTACCTGTCTGGTCTATCACTGGAGCAAAGACGGTGGAGGCTGCAGCGCTCCCTCCAGGTGCAGGTCACCCTGCAGGGCAAAATTGGGAAAAGAGTTTTTAACAAAGCAAAACTACAACAACTGACTTTCGTGCAAATAGAATTTCCCAGTATGACCTATTTCAACCATATTTTTTTCCTTAAAATTGCATATTGGCTATTAGATCTAAATGTATAACAAAGCATTTATTACCTTACAGGAAGATTTTTGGAAGAGATGCTGTATAAATTGCCAACTGTCATTCTGTTTCCTCTGACCAGCAGCTCAGTCATCTGGATGATAAATGAGCTCAGGCTGGTGTTAGCATGTAACTGACAATGAATCTCACTTTATTGCAGTATTTATGAAAGACTTAAATATATAGTTAAGAGAAAGTCTTTGCTGGTGCTGCAGTCAATATTTCTTAAGATTATATAGAGAATTCAAGTGTTTAGGTTTTTTTTTTTTTTACTTCATTTTATTTATTTTCAGGACCATTTTAGACTGAGACACTGAGTTTTAGTAATCAGGAAGATGTTTACAGCAAAAATGCATTCTACAGTTTTCACTGTTGTTAGTGTTGTGATGTTTGGTGTTTTGATTTCTTTCTCCATGCACCTTCCTTTGGACACAAGGAAATACTAGTCAGTGAGTTTAGGTTCAGAAACCTGAGTCACAACAATCACCAGTTTAAGACTGTAGCACTGGGTTTTCCATTGAGCCTGTAGTGCAATTAGCAATGTTTTATAACAGCTGTGAGAAGTTCTGCTTGACCTCATCTGATTTCAGTTGTCACACTTCAAAGAACAAACTGGTAAACAGAGTTGATTTTGCAGGCCTTTTCAGCATGTGCTGAAGAGGCTTTTGGGAAAGAAGAGTCTTTGATGGAAATGGGCTCAAAGGTTGCCTAGGTTAGAGAAAAAATGACCTGTGAACACAGTGTCTTATTAGCAAACCAGGACAGCTGGTCAACCTTAAGATTTATGTTTGCCAAAAATGAGCAAGGGGAACCATTTTTATTCCTAGAAATAAACTGAGAGTATAACTCCTTGAGAAGGCCATCTGGACAATGCAGCTCTTTTCATTTTTGATGGGTTAAAATTTTGGTCTCTGCTAGGAGCCCTTTAATAGTAGCCTGTGTTATACTTGTGAAGTAAGCTACTGGATTCAACTCTTGTCTGCTACCATCTGCAGTAAGATGGAGAAGTTATCATCTGTAGTAAAGTAACAGCAAACTAGGCATTGCAATAGGTTTAGAAAATCAGCTCAGTGAAGGGGTTTATAGCCCCATGGGAAGAACAATGATTTAGGAGTAAGAGAGGAGGACGAGGGAAAATGGAGGACCAGTTCAGATATGGGAGGAGATGGGGGAGAAGTAAAGAGGGTCAGGAAGTTAAAAGTAGGTGTGTAGCAGTGGGGCAGTGGTAGCTGGGGGGTAGCCACTAGAAAGTCCCAGATGCCAGGTACCCAAGAGGTTCCCAGGAACCAACACAGAGGATATTAGCCAAAATACCCAACAAGGTGGAGAGAGAACCTGTAGAGACCATATCCAGTGGATACACAGAGCATCCTCTTGAGGAATGGGACCACCCACTCACCTCCAAAATATTAATCCAGAATTATTCCTGTCGAAAGGAAATGCAGGGACAAAGAGTGGAACAGAGACTGTAGGAAAGGACATCCAGAGACTGACCCATCTAGGGATCAATCATATCTGCAGAGACCAAATTCAGACACTATTGCTGATGCCAAGAAGTGTTTACTAACAGGAGCCTGGTTAAAGCTGTCCTTTGAGAAGCTATGCCAGAGCCTGACCAGTCCAGATGGAGGAGTTAGAGAAAGGACTGAAGGAGCTGAAGGGGTTTGCAACTCCAATGGCTAAGATAAAAAACATAGGAGACAGCAGTTGCTGGAGAGGATGTGGAGAAAGAGGAACACTCCTCCACTGCTGGTGGGATTGCAAGCTGGTACAACCACTCTGGAAAGCAGTCTGGCGGTGCCTCAGAAAACTGGGCATGACACTCCCAGAGGATCTGGCTATACCACTCTTGGGCATATACCCAGAGGCTTTCCCTGCATGCAATAAGGACACATGCTCCACTATGTTCACAGCAGCCTTATTTATAATAGCCAGAAGCTGGAAAGAACCCAGCTGTCCCTCAATGGAGGAATGGATTCAGAAGATGTGGTATATTTACACAATGGAATACTACTCTGCAATTAAAAACAATGAATTAACGAAATTCCTAGGCAAATGGTCAGAACTTGATAATATCATCCTTAGTGAGGTAACCCAATCACAAAAGAACACACATAGTATGCAGTCACAGATAAGGGGATATTAACCCAGAATCTCAGAATACCCTAGACACAATTCGCATATCAATAGATTTCCAAGAAGATGGAAGGAGAGACCCCTGGTCCTGGAAAGACTGGATGTAGGGGAATGCTAGGACAGAGAAGCGAGAGGGGGTTGAATGGGGAAAAGAGGAAGGGAAGGGGGCTTATGGGACTTTTGGGGAGGGAGGAAACGGGAAAGGGGAAATGATTTGGAATGTAAATAAAAAACTTAGAAAATCAAAAAAAAGAAGTAATTTGCTCTCAAAAAAAAGAAGAAGAAGAAGAAGAAGAAGAAGAAGAAGAAGAAGAAGAAGAAGAAGAAGAACAACAACAACAACAACAACAACAACAACAATATCAACCAACCAGACACCAAAAAACCAGGGACTAAACCACCAACTAAAGAGTACACATAGCTCCAGCTGGATATGTAGCAGAGGATCGCCTTAGCGGCCATCACTGCAAGGGGAGGCCCTTGTTCTTATGAAGGCTTGATGATCCAGGGTAGGGGAATGCTAGGGCACTGAGACAGCAGTGGGTGGGTGGCTGGGGGAGTACCCTCAGTACACTTATAGAGGCAGTGGGAGGGGATAGGGGGATTGTGGAGGTGAAACTGGGAAGGGGGATAACATTCGAAATGTAAATAAAATAACCGAGAAAGAGAGAGAGAGAGAGAGAGAGAGAGAGAGAGAGAGAGAGAGAGAGAGAGAGAGAGAGAGAGAGAGAGAGAAAGGAAAGAAGAAAAAAGACTATCTGGGTAGTGGTGGTGCACGTCTTTAATCCCAGTGCTTGGGAGGCAAAGGCAGACAGATTTCTGAGTTCTAGACCAATCTGGTCTACAGAGTGAGTTCCAGGGCAGCCAGAACTACACAGAGAAACCCTGTCTCAAAACACCATCAAAAAAGAAAAAAGAAAAAAGAGAAAGAAGAGAGAGAGAGAGAGAGAGAGAGAGAGAGAGAGAGAGAGAGAGAGAGAGAGAGAGAGAGACTGATAGTCTGTCATATGAACCACTTTATCCCTAGCATTGGCCAGAGCATATACAATATGCCACCCCACATGTGTCTCAGGTACTAATTAGAATTATTTTTTATATAGGTCAGAGAATGTCCAGATAAAATCATTTTAAATAATATGGAACCATATCATCTCCTTTGATGGAAAACTTACAACTCAGGCCAGAACACTAATTCTAAGGTAAACCACACAATTCTGAGTGCAATCTCTTCAACACTTGTATTTTTCTTTATTTTATCCTATAATGCCTGAACATCTTTGCTTAACAATATTCAAAGCAGGAAGAAGAAACGTAGCAAAATGGAGAATGCTCCTGTTCACATCTCTCTTTTTAGGGAAAATATTACTTCTGCCTATTTGATTAAATTTGATTAAGTATTATAAAAAAATTTCTATACATGCAACTACATATAAAAATCTGAGAAGACTTCTCTTTGCTTTAATAGCAAGAGCAGTCACACAGCCTGAAATTGACATGGACACAATGAAGAATGGCTATTATTTCCTGATTTAGCTTGCCATAATTCATCCCATGAAAAAAGGACTCATGAATCAGAGCTAAAAAAGAAAAGATGAAATGATTTTTTCATAAGGAGTTAAATACTATCTACAGATAGAGTAACTTGAGAAATGGTTTAAAGGGATTTCACATGGAGGAAGTCTTAAAAATGTTAGGAAAATTCATTTCCTACAAAGTAATAAATTGTTTTAAAAGATCATGAAATTCAAATCTGTACCAGGACTTCTTGAACTTTTCTCACTTGTCACTTCTTTTAACCTAGCATATTATTATGTGGTCCTTAGATATATAGGTATAAAAAGAGGTATATAACTCAGCCATTTAATAATAAATCATTTTAAAAATTATTTTAGGGGTTGCTAGGGCTAGGAAGTAGAGAGTATTTGGCTAGTATGTGCTAGCATGGGCTTTGTCTTTGACTACCAGCCCAAAAACCAAGAAGAAAAGGAAGAAAATTATTTAAAAACAATAATGGATAAGCTTATCATTTATTAAATATGCAAGGAAATTTGCATTGTAATTTAGATAGAAATGTAGTTTTAACTTTTACCTAAAGACTTAAATTTTTTGCTAAATATCTGTATTTTAAATGTAGTAATTTAAAATAAATAGAAAGTAAATGAACATAATATTTACATTGCATATCCATTCCTCAGTTGCTGAATGAATACTCTCTGATGACACTTATGCTAGATGCTTGTCTGTATTGTATAGCTATATATCATTAACAGCGTCAGAGGTGGGCTCCCTCTCATAGTATGTGTGTCAAGCAGGGCCAGTTGTCGGCTGTCCCTGCCCTTAAATTCTGCTCCATCTTTCATCCCTACTCATCTTGTAGGCAGAATAAATTGTGGGCCTAAGGTTTTTTGACTGGGTTGGTGTCCCAGTCCCTCTGTTAAAGTCTTGTCTGGTTATAGGAGATAGCTGGTTCATGCTCCATATCCCTCCAATCCTAGGAGTCTTAGCTACGGCTACCCTCATTGATTCCTAGAAGTTTCCATTGTTCTGGTATTCTAGCTCATTGCAGAGATGCCTTCCATCCCCAATCCAGTTTTCGCTACCAGTTTCTCTTTCTCTCTCTCTCTCTCTCTCTCTCTCTCTCTCTCTTCCCCTGATCTCCTTCTTCTTATCCTATCCTACTTCTTCCCCACAGAATACCCTCCTTCAATTCGCCTCCCCCTTTGTCTAATATATTTCTTCTTCTCAGTGAGATTTTAAGGTTTATGCATTGGGCCTTCCTTGTTTCTTAGCATTTTGTTGTATGTGGTTTGTACCTTGGCTTTCTTATCCAATTATAAGTAAGTACACAACATGTTTGTATTTGTGCAACTGGGTTATCTCACTCAGGATAATCTATTCTAGTTCCATCTTGAAAGGAAAAACAAAAGCAAAAATAAAAACACATCATTATTTCATTAGATGTTTAAAAAGTCTTTGACAAAAATCCAACAGCCTTTCGTCATAAAAGTCTCAGGGTGATCAGAAATAAAAGGCACATACCTAAACAAAGTTAAGGCAATATACAGCAAGCTGATATACAGCATCAAATTAAAAGGAGAGAAACTTAAAGAAATCCACAAAACTCAGGGACAAGACATGACTGTCCATTCTCTCTGAATCTATCCAATAAAATGCTTGAAATTTTAGCTTGAGAAATAAGGCAATTTAAGTAGATCGAGGGGATACAAATTCAAAGTATGAAGCCGAATTTTCACTGTTGACATATGATATAATAGTATACATATGTGACCACAAAATGTCTACCAATGAACTTCTACAGCTGATAAATCTTCAGCAAAATGGCTGGATAAAAAGCTAAGTTAAAAAAAATCAGTAGCCCTCTTTTATAGAAACAAACAAACAAACAAACAAACAAAAAGAAACTGAGAAAACACCAATAACAACACTTTTCACAATAGTGACAAATAATACAAAATATCTTGATGTAACTCTAATCAAGCAAGTGAAAGTCCTAGGTGACTGAAACTTCAAATCTTTGAAGAAAGAAATTGAAGAGAATATAAAAAGATGGAAAGTCCTCCCACACTCACGAATCAGTAAGATTAACAGTAAAAATGTCCATCCTATCAAAAGCAATCTACAGATTCAATGAAAATATCATCAAAATTCCAACACAACTCTTTGCAGACCTTGAAAAAGCAATACTCAACTTCATGTAAAAAACAAGACAGAACAAAACACCAACAAACAAACAAACAAGCAAAACCCAGGTTAACTAAAACAATCCCGTACAATACAGAACTTCTGGAGGTATTACCATCCCTGATTTCAAGCTCTTCTACAGAACAGTAATAAAAATCACATGGTATTGGCCTACAGCTGATAAACACCTACGATGAAGTGGCTAGAAAATTAAGCAAAAAAACAAAATTAAAATTAAAATTAGAAAATTAAGCAAAAAAACAAAACAAAACAAAGAAAAGAAACCAACAACAATAACAAAAAAAAAACCCAGTAGCTGTCCTTTATTAAAAAAAAGGAGGGGTTGGTTTGAAAAGTTAGGGAAACAAATCCTTTCAGCTAAAACAGATGAATTGATCAATGAAATCAAATCAAAGAAGGAGAAGCAAATCCATACACCTATGGACACTTGGTTTTTTACAAAGAATTCAAAACTATATAATGGAAAAATGAAAACATCATTAGGAAATGGTGCTGTTCAAATGTCAGCATGTTGAAGAATACAAATAGATCCATACCTATCACCCTGCACAAAGCTCATGTCCAAGTGGATCAAAGACCTCAACATAAAACTGAATACGCTGAATCTGATAGAAGAGAAAGTGGTCAATAGCCTCGAATGCTTTGGCATAGGAGACTACAGCTCAGGCACTAAGATCAACAAATAATAAGTGGGACCTCATGAAACTGAAAAGCTTCTGTAAGACCAAGGGCACAGTCAACAGAACAAAATAGCAACAGAATGGGAAAAGAATTTCTTTCACCAACTCCACATGTGACAGAGGGCTGATATCCAAAATATATAAAGAACTCAAGAAACTAGATATTATCAAATGAAACAACCCAATCTAAAAATGGGGTACAGACATAAGTAGAGAATTCTTTACTTAAACAGAGAAATTGCTAATTGACAAGAATCCCTTAAAGAAATGTTCAACATCCTTAATCTTCAGAAAAATGCAAATCAAAACAATTTTGAAATTCTTTCTTACACCTATCAAAGTGGCTAAGATCAAAAACTCAAGTGACAGAGCATACTGGTGAGGATGTGGAGCAAAGAACATGCCTCCATTGTTGATGGGAGTACAAACTTGTATAACCTCCTTGAAAATCAAATTTTTAGTTTCTCAAAAAATTGGGAGTAGATTTACCTGAAGATTCAGCTAATCCACTCCTGGCCACATACCCAAAAGAAGCTCCACCATACCAGAAGGATGCTTAATTAGCTATGCTCATAACAGGTTTTTTTATGTATTTTTTTATTTTTTTATATTTTTATTTACATTCAAAATCATTTCCCCTTTCCCATTTCCTCCCTCCCCGAAAGTTCCATAAGCCCCTTTCCTTCCCTCTTTTCCCCATTCAACCCCCTCTCGCTTCTCTGTTTTATTTTTAATAGCCAAAAACTGGAAACAAGCTTGTTATCTCTCAACCAACAAATGGATAAAGAAAATTTTGTACATTTACCAATGTAGTATTACTCCACCGGGCAGTGGTGGCGCACACCTTTAATCCCAGCACTTGGGAGGCAGAGGCAGGCAGATTTCTGAGTTCAAGGCCAGCCTGGTCTACAAAGTGAGTTCCAGGACAGCCAGGGCTACACAGAGAAACCCTGTCTCGAAAAACCAAAAAAAAAAAAAAAAAAAAAAAAAATGACATCATGAATTTTGCAGTCAAATGAATGGGACTTAAGAAATCTGACTAAATAATATTTTAGGGCAGGAAGTGTCTTTAACAATTTTCAAAATTTATCAATACATTGTTTGCATAATTATCAAAGTTGAATATGCTACCTTGCACAAATGCATACTATAAAACAGCAGACATAATTTTAGAACCAGTTTGGAAATTGTTAGAAAATCTGTACTAATCCCAATATAAATTTCATTAGTTTTAAAATGAAACTCAAGTCAGTAATTCACACGGTAATTTTTAAAACTAAATGTAAGACATTTCAAAGGTATGTTAATTTAATACTTAGAGAGTAAGCAGCAAATATTCAACATTGTTAATCAAAAATGTACAGACATCATAGCAACATGAAGATACATACAAAAGAATTAAAGAAATGTTATTCCTCTCCATGGTTTAGTTCTTCTTAACATCAGTGAAAGGGAATGATCAGAAAATACTGAGAAGTCTTTGCTTTCCATAATTAAATATAGATTACTTAAAAGTAGAAAACTGTACATACACCATAAAAACACTGTCATTTATAAGATAGTACAGTCTTGAAACTGAGTCTTTGCATTTCAGCCGGTATACACTGCTATTATTGTTTGATGGTAGATGCATTCGAAGTCTCTAAATTATGTAGCAGATCCCAGGTTGTGATGACTTCATCCCACACATGAAATCTCACATCCAGAAACACTTCCAGTTTATTATATAGTTGATTTTGAATTAATTTCTAGTTGTTGAAAATATGCAAACATTTTACTGTTGCTAAATTATTCAAACCCCCTCATATGGGACTATGACTTACAGTTTAAAGTCTCTAGGTCACTAATCAATGGAATGTACAAATGCAGAATTTCCAAACCAAGAAGTTTCTTGAACAGCTCCTGTGGCAACAGGATCAAGTATGTTAGTGCGATTATTTGATTTTTGCAACTTGGTATAATTTAGTCAACATGGAAACAACCCTTTAGATAAATTTGTGAGAAATTATCTACATTAAGTTAATAAATGTTGTAATATGGATGGTACCATTCCATGGGCTGAATTAAAAATATAAAATGTGGTGTGTACAGGGATCCATCTCTTTATTCTTTCTGTTACCTCACACCACTGCTCCCATAACTTCTCTGTAGGAACCTTCAAACTGTGAGCTAAATAATCCCTTCCTTAAATTGCTCTCCTCGGAGCAACAAGGTAGTAGTGGACATAGTTGGGGGAAATGCTACAGACTATATCCTCACCTCTACATTTCTGCAACATGAATTGGTGTAAATGTGTCTGTGAATATTTGAGATAAGGAACATCCTCAATTTTTTTGACTCACATATTTAAAGGAGTTTATGTCCATAAGCATAGAAACTCTTGGGGAATGAACTGGATTATAGTCCCTAATATTAATTTAGAAAGTATATCTTTAGCATATCTAAAACGATATTTTTAGTTTTCAAATTTTTCATTCCTTTTTTTTGATTCCTCTTAGTCCCTTCCTTCACCCCAAACCCTATTTGTTATTTGTTTCTTCTTCACAACACTGGAAGTGGTAATAACATGTACTTTGGAATTTAATAGATCTACTCTCAAGTGTTATCTTTCTATGAGCTAGCTATGCTCCTGTGTTTGTAAAATGCAAATAACATTTATCCCAAAATAAGAGAAATAAATGGTAAACAAATAAATTATATGTCATCTAATTTAATCTATAGCTATGAAGAATAATAATAAGCATTTACTGAGAGTGTATAGTTTTCCAAGCATTGTGCTAAACACTTTATATTAATTATCCCATTTAATATTTATTAGAATTTAGTGAGTAGGTGTTATTACAAGCCTCAAAGGGCTTATGTGGCTCAATAATCTCACAGATAAGAGCACTATAACAGATATCTTGATTTGTAACTTCAGTAACTAGATCTCTATAGCACAAACTGTAAAGAAAACCTCTTCTACTTGTTCTTTTGTAGTTCTTAAATATCATCTGAATCCATGGCTGAATCATTTTCCTATCTCTCTTAGAAATAAAGACTAATTTGTCTCAGTTAGAATACTAGGATTCTAATTCATATTCCATTTTGGAGATTGCTGTTTTTTTTTCCTTCGGTGTTGGAAATGGAACCTAGAGTTTTGTGTATGTTAGGTATGCTGACTATTACTGAGCTATATTTCCAATCCCTTCTATGGTTTCTAAGAAGGAAGATGATTCTCTATTTTTCTCTTTCTTTTTTCACCACCTCATCACAGAGAATGAATAATTGGCAGAGAACAGTGGGGCCACTATTAAGAAATCCAGACCTCAAAACTGTCAGGTATAATAAAACTCTTTCCCTACCTCTATGTTTGGGCATATGTAATACAGCATTTTATCCTACTTTAGAGGAGAAAATTATTAAGACCTTGACCTACATTGTTCTTATTATAATTTTTGTGATTATTGTTTGGTATATAGCAGTACTATTAACCAATCAACAGTGTGTCTTTTGGTATGCTTTCATTTAGAAAGTCTTTTTTTCTATCTGCTCCTTCCTTCAGACTTTGTCACAGTTCCTCCTAGTATCTCATGTTCCACTGTCTTGTCATTTCATCATGTAGGGTTTTTTTTCCTGGTAACTCATTGTTAATTCATTGTTGTCCCTCTCTTGTTTCCTTCTATTTAACTCCACCTCCATTCATCCCCAAAGCATCATCCCTTCCTTGATATAATAGGTTTGCTCTCATTATAGTAAGATACTCACATATTCATGGAATTCATCTTCACAACAGTGGTATGTGTCCTCATTCTGTTCTCTTGAGTACTCATAATCCAATGGTAAGAGAAGAAAAATAAGGGGAAGAACCAGAAAAAGAACAACAACAAAAAAAATAACTGTGCTCTATCAATTCACTTTCTAGTGAAGAAGGAATACAGTAATGATTGTCAATGTACATGCCCAGCACCTTCTTAAAAAGATATAAAGAGCTACTGAAAAGAATATAAGGAGAATCCATGAAGTTCAAGTAGAACAGAATAGGATTTCAGACCTCATATACATTTTCACAGAACTCAAGATAAGTAAACAGTAGGTGCACACAACTTATCCAACAATAGAAAATAATGATAATTCAAGTTTCTCTCCATTTAGATTGATGTTGGCTACCAGTTTGCTGTAAATTGCTTTTACTATGTTTAGATATGGACCTCGAATTCCTGAATTTTCTAAGACCTTTAGCATGAAAGGATGCTGAATTTTGTCAAATGCTTTCTCAGCATCTAATGAGATGACCATGTGGTTTTTTTCTTTGAGATTGTTTATATAGTGGATTACATTGATGGATTTCCTTATATTGAACCATCCCTGTATCCCTGGGATGAAGCCTACTTGATTTTGGTGAATGATCGTTTTGATGTGTTCTTGGATTTGGTTAGCAAGAATTTTATTGAGTATATTTGCATTGATATTCATCAGAGAGATTGGTTTGAGATTCTCTTTCTTTGTCGGATCTTTCTGTGCTTTTGGTATTAGCGTAATTGTGGCTTCATAGAACGAGTTGGGTAGTGTTCCTTCTGATTCTATTTTGTGGAATAGTTTGAGAAACGTGAAGCAATCCCACTAAAATCAGGGACTAGACAAGGCTGCCCTCTCTCTCCATATCTTTTCAATATAGTACTTGAAGTTCTAGCTAGAGCAATTAGACAACAAAAGGAGGTCAAAGGGATACAAATTGGAAAGGAAGAAGTCAAACCATCACTATTTGCAGACGATATGATAGTATACTTAAGCAACCCAAAGAACTCCACCAGAGAACTCCTAGAGCTGATAAACAACTTCAGCAAAGAGGACAGATATAAAATCGACTCAAGCAAGACAGTAGCTTTCCTATACTCAAAGGATAAGCAGGCTGAGAAAGAAGTAAGAGAAATGATACCCTTCACAATAGCCACAAACAACATAAAGTATCTTGGTGTGACTCTAACCAAACAAGTGAAAGATCTGTATGAAAAGAACTTCAAGTCCCTGAAGAAAGAAATTGAAGACCTCAGAAGATGGAAAAATCTGCCATGCTCATGGATTGACAGGATTAATATAGTAAAAATGACCATCTTGCCAAAAGCAATATTCAGATTCAATGCAGTCCCCATCAAAATTTCAACTCAATTCTTCATAGAGTTAGAAAGAACAATTCAAAAATTCATCTGGAATAACAGAAAACCCAGGATAGCTAAAACTATTCTCAAGAGTAAAAGAAACTCTGGGGGAATCAGTATCCCGGACCTCAAGGTGTACTACAGAGCAATAGTGTTAAAAACCGCATGGTATTGGTACAGTAACAGACATGTAGATCAATGGAAGAGAATTGAAGACCCAGAAATGAATCCACACTCCTATGGTCACTTGATCTTTGACAAAGGAGCTAAATCCATCCAGTGGAAAAAAAGATAGCCTTTTCAACAAATGGTGCTGACTCAACTGGAGGTCAACATGCAGAAGAATGCAAATAGACCCACTCTTATCTCCTTGCACTAAGTTCAATTCCAAGTGGATCAAGGATCTCCACATAAAACCAGACACAATGAAACTAATAGAAAGGAAACTAGGGAAGAACCTTGAACATATGGGTACAGGGGAGAATTTCCTGAATAGAACTCCAATAGCTTATGCTCTAAGATAAAGAATAGACAAATGGGACCTCATTAAATTACAAAGTTTTTGCAAGGTAAAAGACACTGTCAAAAAGACAATGCGTCAACCAACTAACTGGGAAATGATCTTTGTCAACCCTACATCCGACAGAGGGCTAATATCCAATATATACAAAAAACTCAAGAAGTTAAACTCCAGAGAGGCAAGTAACCTTATTAAAAAATGGGGTACAGAGCTAAACAAAGAGTTCTCACCTGAAGAATATCTAATGGCTGAGAAGCACCTAAAGAGATGTTCATCATCCTTAGTCATTAGGGAAATGCAAATCAAAACAACCCTGAGATTCCATCTCACACCAGTCAGAATGGCTAAGATCAAAAACACAGGAGACAGCAGTTGTTGGCGAGGATGTGGAGAAAGAGGAAAACTCCTCCACTGCTGGTGGGATTGCAAGCTGGTACAACCACTCTGGAAAGCAGTCTGGTGGTTCCTCAGAAAACTGGGCATGACACTCCTAGAGGATCAGGCTATACCACTCCTGGCCATATACCCAGAGGCTTTCCCTGCATGCAATAAGGACACATGCTCCACTATGTTCATAGCAGCCTTATTTATAATAGCCAGAAGCTTGAAAGAACCCAGATGTCCCTCAACAGAGGAATGGATTCAGAAGATGTGGTATATTTACACAATGGAATACTACTCTGCAATTAAAAACAATGAATTCACGAAATTCCTAGGCAAATGGTCAGAACTTGAAAATATCATCCTTTAGTTAGGTAACCCAATCACAAAAGAGCACACATAGTATGCAGTCACTGATATGGGGATATTAACCCAGAATCTCAGAATACCCTAGACACAATACGCATATCAATAGATTTCCAAGAAGATGGAAGGAGAGACCCCTTGTCCTGGAAAGACTGGATTTAGGGGTATGCCGAGACAGAGAAGCGAGAGGGGGTTGAATGGGGAAAAGAGGGAGGGAAGGGGACTTATGGGACTTTCGGGGAGGGAGTAAAGGGGAAAGGGGAAATGATTTTGAATGTAAATAAAAATATAAAAAATAAAGTCTTATATGTTGGATATATTTCTAAAGTCCAGTATCTTTAATCAATATTGTGTAAAAAAAAGAAAGAAAATAGTGATACATGCATGTTATTATGGACTTTGTCATGGGTGTTCCTTCTCTCATAGCAGAGGGTAAATAGGTACAGTTGACTGTGGTGGGAATTTATCTTTACAGGAAGTTGCTTTGCCCCAAGAGCTCAATACAAGTGTCCACTTCAGAGCACCCCATTCACAAACAGCAGAGGAGGTTTTATTCCTCGAAGGTGAAATAAATATTGTGCTTCATCCTTTTAGAATGGAGAATATTGAGCATAATTTTTTACATAATAGTTTTTGGTTTTTATATTCATATAGTCAAACCTTCTAAGAAAAACTTGAAAATCAGGACTTAACTCACTATTTCAAATCTTCCTTTTCACCTTTTTGAGTTCTGATGTATATGTGGATCCATTCTTGCACTTCCATGTTAAAAAATCCTGTTAAATTTTGTCTTCATATAGTTAATTTGGCCTGTTTCTGAAGTTACATGTGGTTTATCTAGAATTACGTTGAGAAAATACATGTGTGTCCGAAGGTGTATCCTATCAATAGAAGACATGTAAGAGGAGGAAGGGCTATTTGGACAGAGTTAGGCTAGGGCAAATAAAATAAAAAAATAAAAAATAAAACAAGAAAACAAGAAAAGAATGTCAAAATAGCCATAATAGTTTCATCATTATCTACTCTAGCAATTGATAACATGAAGTAGTCAATAGTCATTTGGATTGGTTTAGAATCTCATTCTCTTCATGATACTTTATAATCATGGGCAGATCATTTCTCAGAGATGATGTTCTATGTTTAAGATGCAATGGTAATGATGCACAGCCATAGGTGGTGGTCTGGTGGTGAGAATTAAAACCATGAAATGGCTATGAAAGTGTATGTAAACAACTGTTTCTCTGATTCAATTGAACATGGCCCTCTTTCAGCTGAAACTATCAAACTATTTCTTCTGACCACTCAAGAGATAGGAGTTTGTGTGGTATGTGCCAATGTCACAATTTCGTTCCTGGTCATAAAAGCATGTGTGAGTCATTAATGATGAAATATTGAGGTCTTAGTCTCCAATGTCTATCTGAAAGAAAACATCAGTCTATTCTTGTACCTTGCTCCAGATAGCTTTCCTGTCTCTTGCCCTTAACAAGGTCTAATTATTTAATGTTTTCTTAGAGTTTAGGATATGCTTAATTTTTTGATATAAATATCATTTTTCCTGAGTCAGAAATATTGGATTTGTTTTTTTTCTAAGTTTTTTTTTATTTACATTCAAAATCATTTTCCCTTTCCCATTTCCTCCTTCCCCGAAAGTCCGATAAGCCCCCTTCCCTCCCTCTTTTCCCTATTCAACTCCCTCTCGCTTCTCCGTCCTGGCATTCCACTACATCCAGTCTTTCCAGGACCAGGGGTCTCTCCTTCCATCTTTTTGGAAATCTATTGATATGCGAATTGTGTCTAGGGTATTCCGAGATTCTGGGATAATATCCCCTTATCAGTGACTGCATACCATGTGTGTTCTTTTGTGATTGGGTTACCTCACTAAGGATGATATTTTCAAGTTCTGACCATTTGCCTAGGAATTACGTGAATTGTTTTTAATTGCAGAGTAGTATTCCATTGTGTAAATATACCACATCTTCTGAATCCATTCCTCTGTTGAGGGACATCTGGGTTCTTTCCAGCTTCTGGCTATTATAAATAAGGCTGCTATGAACATAGTGGAGCATGTGTCCTTATTGCATGCAGGTAAAGGCTCTGGGTATATGCCCAGGAGTGGTATAACAGGATCCTCTGTGAGTGTCATGCCCAGTTTTCTGAGGAACCGCCAGACTGCTTTCCAGAGTGGTTATACCAGCTTGCAATCCCACCAGCAGTGGAGGAGTGTTCCTCTTTCTCCACATCCTCGCCAACAACTGCTGTCTCCTGTGTTTTTGATCTTAACCATTCTGACTGGTGTGAGATGGAATCTCAAGGTTGTTCTGATTTTCATTTCCCTAATGACTAAGGATGATGAACATCTCTTTAGGTGCTTCTCAGCCATTAGATATTCTTCAGGTGAGAACTCTTTGTTTAGCCATGTACCCCATTTTTTAATAAGGTTACTTGCCTCTCTGGACTTTAACTTCTTGAGTTCTTTGTATATATTGGATATTAGCCCTCTGTCAGATGTAGGGTCAGTAAATATCATTTCCCAGTTAGTTGGTTGCCACTTTGTCTTTTTGACAGTGTCTTTTACCTTGCAAAAACTTTGTAATTTAATGAGGTCCCATTTATCAATTCTTGATCTTAGAGCATAAGCTATTGGGGTTCTATTCAGGAAATTCTCCCCTGTGCCCATATGTTCAAGGTTCTTCCCTAGTTTCCTTTCTATTAGTTTCAGTGTGTCTGGTTTTATGTTGAGGTCCTTGATCCACTTGGAATTGAACTTAGTGCAAGGAGATAAGAATGGGTCAATTTGCTTTCTTCTGCATGTTGACCTCCAGTTGAGCCAGCACCATTTGTTGAAAAGGCTATCTTTTTTTCCACTGGATGGATTTAGCTCCTTTGTCAAAGATCAAGTGACCATAGGAGTGTGGATTCATTTCTGGGTCTTCAGGTCTGTTCCATTGATCTACATGCCTGTCACTGTTACAATATCATGCGGTTTTTAACACTATTGCTCTGTAGTACAGCTTGAGGTCTGGGATACAGATTCCCCCAGAGGTTCTTTTACTCTTGAGAATAGTTTTAGCTATCCTGGGTTTTCTGTTATTCCAGATGAATTTTTGAATTGCTCTTTCTAACTCTATGAAGAATTGAGTTGGGATTTTGATGGGGATCACATTGATTCTGTATATTGCCCTTGGCAAGATGGCCATTTTTACTATATTAATCCTGTCAATCCATGAGCATGGCAGATTTTTCCATCTTGTGAGGTCTTCTTCAATTTCTTTCTTCAGAGTCTTGAAGTTCTTTTCATACAGATCTTTCACTTGTTTGGTTAGAGTCACACCGAGATACTTTATATGGTTTGTGGCTATCGTGAAGGGTATCATTTCTCTTACTTCTTTCTCAGCCTGCTTATCCTGAGTATAGGAAGGCTACTGACTTGTTTGAGTTCATTTTATATCTGTCCACTTTGCTGAAGTTGTTTATCAGCTGTAGGAATTCTCTGGTGGAGTTCTTTGGGTCGCTTAAGTATACTATCATATCATCTGCAAATAGTGATAGTTTGACTTCTTCCTTTCCAATTTGTATCACTTTGACCTCCTTTTGTTGTCTAATTGCTCTAGCTAGAACTTCAAGTACTATATTGAAAAGATTTGGAGAGAGAGGGCAGCCTTGTCTAGTCCCTGATTTTAGTGGGATTGCTTCAAGTTTCTCTCCATTCAGACTGATGTTGGCTACAGGTTTGCTGAAAATTGTTTTTACTATGTTTAGATATGGGCCTCGAATTCCTGATCTTTCCAAGACCTTTAGCACGAAAGGATGCTGAATTTTATCAAATGCTTTCTCAGCATCTAATGAGATGACCATGTGGTTTTTTTCTTTGAAATTTTTTATATAGAGGATTACATTGATGGATTTCCTTATATTGAACCATCCCTGTATCCCTGGGATGAAGCCTACTTGATCGTGGTGAATGATGGTTTTGATGTGTTCTTGGATTTGGTTGGCAAGAATTTTATTGAGTATTTTTGCATCGATATTCATAAGAGAGATTGGCCTGAGATTCTGTTTCTTTGTCGGATCTTTGTGTACTTTTGGTATTAGCATAATTGTGGCTTCATAGAACGAATTGGGTAGTGTTCCTTCTGTTTCTATTTTGTGAAACAGTTTGAAGAGTATTGGTGTTAGGTCTTCTTTGAAGGTCTGATAGAATTCTGCACTAAAACCATCTGGACCTATGCTTTTTTTGGTTGGAAGACTTCCAATGACGACTTCTATTACTTCAGGTGTTATAGGATGGTTTAGATGGTCTATTTGATCCTGATTTAATTTTGGTATTTGGTATCTGTCAAGGAAATTGTCCATTTCCTCAAGATTTTCTAGTTGTGTTGAATACAGGCTTTTGTAGTATGATCTGATGATTTTTTGAATTTCCTCAGTTTCTGTTGTTATCTCTCCCTTTTCGTTTCTGATTTTATTAATTAGGATACTGTCTCTGTGCCCTCTGGTTAGACTGGCTAAGGGCTTATCTATCTTGTTGATTTTCTCAAAGAACCAACTCCTTGTTTTGTTGATTGTTTGTATGGTTTTATTTGTTTCTACTTGATTGATTTCAGCTCTGAGTTTGATGATTTCCTGCCTTCTACTCCTCTTTGGTGTATTTGCTTCTTTTTGTTCCAGGGCTTTCAGGTGTGCCATTAAGCTGCTAGTGTATGCTGTCTCCCGTTTCTTTTTGGCGGCACTCAGGGCTATGAATTTTGATTTCTGTTAATAACGTTCCTACATTTGCCTTTTGCCATCTGGTTCCCTCTGGTGTTAGTTGGTCCTGCTGTCACTGGCTGTTGGTTGTACCTCCTGTGAGACTGCAAAGCTATTTCTGGCCCCCCTGGATTACCAGGATTCCCCTGGCACTGATTTCTGGGGCCCACCCTGCTCCTGAGTGACTTTGGAGCCCTGATGTGCCTTGCCTCAAGTGATATTATATTGGGGAGTCCCTGCACATCCAAAGGCTCAGCATAGTGGATTCCCAGAGCAGACATCACCAAAGGGAGGTTGGTAGGCTCCCTCCCTGTGCAAGGGTGTGTGATCTCTTCAGGGGGGGTCAGGCAAGGGGGTGTCCCTCTGCAAGGCAGAAGTCCCACAGCAGAGCTTGCATGCTGGTTACTGCAGACCTGCCCAGCTCTTGGAGCAGATTACACACAAGCTGCCTGAGGCCCAAGCAATATTATGCCTGTCTTTCTCTGAGCCTGGCTGTCCCAACTACCTGGACACTGGAGCAAAGATGGCGGAGTGCACTCTGCACTCTCTTGGCAGCGCAGGTCACCTAGCAGGGGGGATGGCCCACAGCAGAGCTGGCGCCCAGATGACCACAGTGCTGTCCAGTTCTTGGAAGCAGATGGAGGCCCCAACAGGCCGTGTCCCAAGTGATGTTATATTGGGAGGAACCTGGGTACCTGTCTCCTCAGTGCGGTAGATCCCGGAACAGAGGTCGCCAAAGGGAAGCTGGTAGGCTCCCGCCCAGTGCAGGGGGGTAGGTCCCTCTGCAAGGCAGAAGTCCCACAGCAGAGCTGGCGCGCTGGTTACTGCAGATCTGCCCAGCTCTTGGAGCAGGTTACACACAAGCTGCCTGAGACCGAAGCGATATTATGCCTATCTGTCTCTGAGCTGGCTGTCCCAACTACCTGGACACTGGAGCAAAGATCAATATTGGATTTGTATGTGTAGAAATAAATAATAATAACGGAAGTATCATATGATGAAATAGCAATACTGACACGGTGGCCTAGTCCTCTGATGATCATTGTTTATCATTATCTACATCTCAACACAAGACATAAAGACCCACTAGTTTCTATCACTGTATGTTTAACAGACAGTGGTAATTGATCTCTGAGTAGTGTACAAGCGATGTTATGTGGACAAGTAACCATAAAGGACAAGATCTTTCTTCTTCCCTACCAATGGTTACAAAGTTCACTGAGAATTTGTTAATTGATGTTTTGCGCTAAAACAATTTGTAGAGTCACTGAAGAATGGTATATTCGTGGGGAAAAGAGTTACCACTGTAGTACTAACAAATTAAGTTCTATAATCACCACAACAAAATACAATTGTTTCCATTTGTGCTTTCTAAAATGTAAAATTGATGCTTATTTATAATATTTAAACACCATGGACAAAGAAATTGTAGAAAACTGCGATTATTTATACTCCTTAGAAATCCAATCCAAGAGAACATAAGATAAAAATGAAAGCCTAGGGTTGAAGAGAAAAAAACTTAGGCGTATACTGAAGCTGTATGATATTTCAAACAAGACCTAAAATTATCCTAGATAGTCAGACTTAGTTCCTGAAGACAACACATACTTGTGTCACAGAATGTGGAGAAATCAAATTGATACTGACTAGAAAGCTGCATCCTCCCTGTTTGCTAGCTTTCACAGGACTGAAGTGTACTATTCAGGCTTCTGGGGTAAAGCAGTAGTAATCAAAAAGTCTCCATAACTGTGATCCTTGTGAGTCATAATCACAACTGGCAATGTCAATAGAAGCCCATGAAGACAAAAAGATAGGAATTTTTCAGTGTGAAACTGCTATATCAATACTTTTCCTATATCAACAACTTAAATGGTATCCCTCATCCAAATTTCTTACCATGCATTCTGTACTCCATCTATATGTTAGAGTTTCTACAACACAGATTTAGCTATACCTCTCAATTAGTTAAACTCTTCCAATGGATAGCTGGTTAGCAACCTAGAAGGACTGAAGAAGTCTGCTCTGAGTCAATTGCACTGGTTAGGTATTTGTAGTTGGGATTTTTTGTTTTTATGTAGAGTTGGTTGGTTGGATGGTTGGTTGGTTGGTTGGTTGGTTGGTTGGTTGGTTGGATGTTTGGTTGAATGGATGGTTGATTGGTTGGTTGTTTGGTTGTTTGGTTGAATGAATGGTTGGTTGGATGGTTGATTGGTGTTATTGTTGTCTAGCTACTTGAAAAATCTAGATTCAAAATGCCTCCAGCAGATCACTATGGCAAAACTCTCACTTTGGGCCTCCATGCAGAGGCCCCGCCGAAAGAGGGTGTGGGGGTTTGCCCACACTGCTCTGTGCCCAATCCGGTCTGAGGCTGGCGAAGGCCGCCTAGCCGGGAAAGGTTACGATGGAGCCACTGACAGTGTTTTGGGAGAGAGAACCTCTTCCCTTGTGTTAGAGCTCTTTGAGATAAAATCTCCCAGTTGACAAAGTAATCTTCAAACACCCTTTATTGTTCTATAGCATCCAGGTTGGGATTTATATATGATTTGGGGATGCTCCGGGGTTTGGCAGCAGGTACTTTTCATTGGCTTGTATTGAGAGTTTGTGGAAACCTTATTTACATGTGGGGAAGGCTTGGGGCTGCAAATACATGACTGGTAGCCACACATCTCTCCTGGAGGGCTGCAACTGCGCCAGGAGCGAGGTTCCAGGGGGCAGTGACTGAACTCCTCCCATCCCATGCAGGTGGAAGCTCTGCCCACAAGGTTGTGGGTAGAAGCCACCCACTACTGGGTCCCGGGGTTCAAAGTCTTTGCTCTAACTGAGAACCATGCTGCCTGTGCACAGATCACCTCGGGAGTCACCTGCCTGCAGTCACACTCCCCGCCTCCTGGTTACCTGACCATCCAACTCTATAAATAGCACCCCTCAGCTCTCTCTCTCTCTCTCTCTCTCTCTCTCTCTCTCTCTCTCTCTCTCTCTCTCTCTCTCTCTCTCTCTCTCTCTCCTGCTTGTTCTCCCCCAGCCCTCTTCTTTGTCTATCTCTCTGTCTCTCCATTTTCTCCCCTTTCCACGTGGTCATGGCTTTTCTTATCTATTTTCTCTTCTTTCTTTATCTTTCTGTCTCTTTTCTCTTTCTATTTTCTTAATAATAAAACATCAAAGCTATGGGCCGCCTCTTATTAAATTTGACACACAAAGCTAGCTGGCACGCACTGTCATCTGGGATTCAGCCATGCAGACAGTCTGTGAGCACAGGTAACAGGCAGAGAAATCCTCACCAGAATGTCTCCATCTTCTGTGTGACATTTCTCTGCACGCCTGTGCATGCCCATGCGCGAGACCGGCCAGCAGTATGACTGCCCACTCCCTGTTAGGCTGAGGCAAGCGTGCATCTTGCCTGCTTCCTCAAAAACCCCACGCAGAACCTCCGTGTCCTCCTGTGTCCTCTGCATATGCATGCAACCTTGGCCCGAGAGCGAGGCCCAAGCACCGCTGGCAAGGCCTGGAGCGTGCCCTTTTTTCCCCCATGCACACCGGTCCCCCACGCTTTCTTTTTTTCCCCCACATCTCTGGATCATAATATCATTGCCTGGACAATAGCCCACTCTCAATGATTGTGATGCAAAGCCTTCTTCACCATGCTTGCCATCAGGCACCATTAAATTAGTAGGTGTAGAGGATTTTTAATGCAGCAACATGGCTATGCTGGCAGGAGATCAAATCCAAAGACCATGAAAAGTAATGTGACACACCCTAGATTACAGTATGATCTGGATTGAGTATAGACATGCTCTTCCGATACACTTTTAATCTCAAACAATGCAGGTAAGATTAGTTTGTAGAAGGAAGCAGCCATGTTAGAAAGTGATGACTAGTTGAAGAGGAGACAGTTTCCAGGACAGTTGTACAGAGTCATGTTGCAAGTGATGATAGAAGGAACCAGAGAATGAAAAGGAGCCAGAAGATTAGAATACATGTTGAGAGTTACTTTAAGCAATTCAATCAGAAGTCGAGAAAAAGCCAATTTGAATCAGTCAATATGGAGAGGAATTTGGGCTAAATCAGTTGGGTTGAATCAGCCATCCAGAGTTCAGAAAAAAGCTAGAAATGGTAAGTTTACACAGCAGTATGCCTCTAAGATGATAATTACATCAGGTCAATAAAAGTTACTTTTACAAGTAGGAAGATGAGTTTTGTTGTTCATATAGTTTCCATGTCTTCTGGTAGAGCACAATTTGTGCATCTTATCAAAAATCTTAAAGAAGCATAAGGTGTCAAGTTTTGGTTTTGGACTTTCAAAGGAAGACTCAATAGAAGGCAGATTATATATATATATATATATATATTCCTTACATGGACCCAATATGTGAATTTTTCCACATCATGGCTTATATTTCTCCAAGTGAGTTAAAGACTAGAGTTCCTTTACTTCTGCTTGCATTTATCCCTGGGATACATAATCATTAATTTCTTGTCTATGGAGCTTGAATTTTTTCAAATGACCCACTTCTAGCATCACCTTCTCTGAAATCTGCAGACAGAAGCAATCATTTTCCTCTTTTGATCTTCTTTAATCATTTATTGTGTGCTACTGAAAGCAATATAATTCATCTTCTATTTTGGTGTTGGCAACTCCTACCCTGAAAATACTAACAATGGAAATATTTTCTTGCTACTTTGATATCCTTAGCAGTTTGCCACAGACTCAGACATATACAAGTATGTACTGATGAAAATGAATCTATAAAGCAGAACCAAAATGCCTTTTAGCAGAGTTGTTCATAATGTGAGGTAGACTCAATGTATTAACTTCCAAACAAGTTTTGAATGCTCATCCCTTTATAGAGAATGAAGTAATTACAGAGAAGATGAGACTGTTGGTATCTTATAAGGGTATAATGTAAAGCATGAAATCTCCCCCTTTTTCTCTGAGAAAATTAGAATATGGAAATATGGAAATTCATCAAGGCTTAGTGTCTCAGCTGCAATTTATATATCTCCCTCTTGTGGTAATTTCAGAGACTTCATTGTCTTTTAGAAACTCCCAGAGATCTGGGATGTGAGAGCCTCTCAGGACTCAATGGAGGTGACTTTAGCCTAAATGCCCTATAGTGGGGAGATGGAATTTAAACAGAACAGCTCTAGGAGAGAGATGGGGGCCCAAGGGGAGGAGTGAGATCACCAATACACCTTCAAAAATTTGGACCCAGAATTGTTCCTGTCTAAAAGATAGGGAGGGACAAAAATGGAACAGAGACTGAAGGAAAGCCTGTCCAGTTACTGGACCAGCTTAGGATCTATCCCATTGGTGGGAATCAAACCCTGACACTACTATGGATGCTATGTTGTGCTTGCAGATAGAAGAATGACATGGTTGTTCTCTGAGAGGCTCTACAAAGCAGCTGACTGAGACAGATGCAGATACTCACAGCCAAGTATTGCAAGGGTGTAGGGGACCAATATGGAAAAGTTAGGGGAAGGATTGAAAGAGCTAGCTGAGGTGGATGGCATCCCCATAGAAGACTGAAATGTCAAGTAATCTGGAATCTTGGGAGTTTTCAGAGACTAAACCACCAACCCATCAAATACAAGGACTGGTCAGAGGTGGCACAAATGTAGCAGAGGATTGCCTTGTCTGGCCTCAGTGTGAGAGGATAGGACTAATCCTGTAGACACTTGATGCCCCAGGGAAGGTGGATGCCAGGGACTGGGAATAAGGGGTGGTGATAGAGAAAGCACCATCTCTGAGGCCAGGGGGAGGGGGAACTGGAAGGGAAAGCAATATTTGGGATGTAAACAAGTAAAATAATAATTTAAAAATGAGTTAGAATTTCATAAAAACAAGGCACACTTTATTTTTTTTAGTAGAATCTGCAGCATTAATATGATTTGAAGTATATTTTCCAGAAAGTTTTGGCTGTGTCTCTTTAAGACTTCAGTCATGAACATAGATAAAAGGAATATATATTTAAAATTCTGATGTGCTCTTTCCCCTCAGTGACATGTTACTTGATTTTTTCTTTATCAGTAAAAACAGATATTTTAATAAAGATGCAGGGCAGATGTCAAATTTTTATGACATGAAGATTTTCTCATAAAGTATTTTTTTCTTTTGGAATATAATATGCTTTAATTATTCTCTTGGAAAACTGCACAATCCAGGATGACTTGTATATTGGATTTGTCTGTATTGATGGCCTTTGAAATTGATCACAGGATAATGTTTTGGCTTCTCCTTGGAGAAGACTATTTCTTCTGCTCTCAGTATGCTCTCCATAGTCATGAATCATTGTACAATAATATTTTCCAATAGAAAATACCCTTGCTCTGAATATACCTACTGCAATTTAAGCATTATGTTTACATATATATATATATATATATATATATATATATATATACATATATATACCTGTATATATATATATATATATATATATATATATATAGAGAGAGAGAGAGAGAGAGAGAGTCTGCTGTGATAAAGAGACTTTTCAGTACAGAAATGAAATAAACCAAGATGTCCTCAAATAGCTTATTACATAGAAGAAAATCTATGTACATAATAACTACAATATTGAGAAAGAAATAGACAAAGATTACATTTAATTATTTTTTTGTTTGTTTATCTTTTTATCTATTGCTATTTTCCCTGAATGTATGTCTGTGCATGTGTGTGCCTTTGTTTTCAGAGATCAGATGTTCCAAACCTCCTGGTAGAAGCCACAATGTGGTTTCTGGGACTGGAAATATAGAACTTTCATTGAAATGATAACAGTTAAAGAAATAATTAATCAACCAAATTAGAGGTAAATATGTTTTTCACATTTATATAAATTAGTCTGAAATGGTAATTTTTCTCATAATAATTACATTATTTCCCCTATCATTTTTCTCCCATTGAACCATTCTATATGTAACCCATGATATATATATATATATATATATATATATATATATATATATATATATATAACTACAGTGTGCTCTGTTGATATAAAATTACTTCTATAAATGAATTCAGGGCAGATAACTTGCTATAGGATAACCATTTGGGGGATCTTCCTTGGGAAAGACTTCAGCTCTCAGCATTCCTTAGATGTCTGAAGTTCTCTATTTAAGGGTGGGGTATCTTGAACTTTTACCCTTATGTCTATTGGTGTTGTCTTTGTTCTCGTGTTTAGTCAGTAATGAAGCTGATACTTCATGTGAGTAGTTTCTCTGACTTTTCCAGGAGACACAATCATATAGCCAGTTTCCTTTTCTTCTGGCTCTTACAATCCTTCCAATTACTCTTACAAAATTATTTCTGAGTCATGGGTGTAGAAGTTCTGTTGTGGATGAATCAGTTAAGACTAAACTGAATGACTCTGTATTTGGGGGTTTTAGCTTCTCTAAAACTTCCTCACTGTTGTATAAAGAAGTTCTTTGCCATAGCATGATAACTACACATATCTGTGGGTATAAGGATAAATATGTAGAATGTAGTGCTGGATTATGGTGGTTTAGTAGAGTAGTGGTTGTAAATTCACTTCGAAAATTCATGACTTCACTATCTCTGACTTTTGGTTAGTTTTCCAGGTATGGTTTTCCTCTTAAAGAGTAGACCTTAAGTTCAATTAACTTGCTGACTGAAGCCAGATATAGCTGTCACCTGGGAGGTTCTGTTAGTGCATGACAAATACAGAGGGGGACACTCTCAACCAGCCATTGTATACCCTGCATTTCCTTCTCTATTGTTCCTCTTTTCCCTTTAAAATAGTACCTTTTTACATTCCTGATTTCTGCAGCTATTCCAAGTTATATACTCCAAGATTCTTTTGTGATGAGATCTAGGCAAACAGACTTCTTTTATTCATTACTTATAAAATACCAACAGAGCAGGGTTGGGCCTAGAGGATAGCTATGGTTTAAGTCAATGCAGTTAGGTGGACATAGGGGCCTGGATCAATCAGTGTGCTGGATATGAATGCTGGTACAAGTCTGGAATTTGGGAGTATATCTGGGTATAGAGTGTGCTCAGGGAATGATCAGATAACTCACTCAGCTAGACCCTGAAGAAATATGCATAGAATCTGACTGGTTGGAGAGGTTAATCATACATGGGTGGCACCGTTGCTCAGCAGCAGGCAGGGAAGGTTCTAGAAGAAGCCTAGGGGTTGGTTATGGAAGAGGCAGCTATAACCAAACCAGCCTGGATGGATGGCAATGGATGTTAGACCTGGACTAGATCTAAATCTTAGGAATGATGCATAGAGGGTAGGATCAAGAAGACTCACCCATCTAGCCCCTAGAGAAGGATACACATTGAAAGGTATTTTTAAATATTTTGGTTTTACTCTTTTGAGATTCTATAATAGTCTTTTGAAAGACCATTCGAAGTCACTTAGGTTCACCATTTCTTTCATTAAAGATCAATAAATTAAGAGTTCTAGAGATGAAATGACCATTTTATAAATGCCAGAGTAGAGATCAAGATGACTTTGCAATGGAATTGAACAGTTTAGTAATGAACAGTTTCAGGAAACACAAATGAATTCTCCAATAGTTACAGAGAAAAAAGAAGGAATGTAAATAATAAAATTTAGTCCCAGCTGATGAGGACCTTATATGAGAAACATCATCAGTCAGAAAGCTTTTGTTACTTATATGGAATTATCATTGCTCAGACACAGTGAATGTTCCATACAGAATAGCAAGCCTATCATTTTCCAATGGTGTCATACATTTTTATTCTTATTTTTCAATGGCATTAATTCAACATAATTTAAGTACTATGCAGGTACACAGAACTACAGGAAATCAAACATGAACATGTGGCCTCTAGGCTATTGTCCTAACTTTTCTTAAGGCTCTATGGTTTGTATTATAACACATGCAACATCCTAGACGTTCCTATACTTTCAATAAAAGTGATAAAAAATAGATGGTTCACTGTGGCCCAATTCTTACAGTCCCATTACCATTGAAGGACAAAGAAAAGATACACATTTCTAAAGGATTGTGCAAAGTTTTCCAGGAAAAGTAACAAATGAGTCTAGTGTGGAATAGATATGCATTTTCCAGGTATGTGGAGAGGGTCAGGCAAAAGGAACAGAGTATTTGAAGACAGAAACATAGTAGTGACTCCAGGAATATCAGAAACTATCAGGAAAACATATTTCCTTCTTTCTTGTTTAATCTTTTTTTTATTGGATATTTTCTTTATTTGCATTTCAAATGTTATCCCCTCCCCCCCAAAACCCCTATCCCATCCCCTCTGCCCCTGCTTCTATGAGGGTGTTCCCCCACCCACCAACTCCCACCTTCCTGGCCTCAAATTCCCCTACACTGGGGTATGAAGCCCCAAATGGACCAAGGGCCTCTCCTCCAATTGATGCCCGACAAGGTCATCCTCTGCTACCTATGTGGCTGGATCAATGAGTCCCTCCATGTGGACTCCTTGGTTGGTAGTTTAGTCCCTGGGAGCTCTGGAGGGTATGGTTGGTTGATATTATTGTTCTTTCTATGAGGTTGTAAACCCCTTCAGCTACTTCAGTCCTTTTTCTAACTCCTCCAATGGGGATATTTCCTTGTTTCTGTTTATTCAATTATTTCCAAGATTGAGTACAGAAAAGCCTCTCAAAATTAACCTTGACAAACTATAAGGTACAAGGTATGACATATAATAACATTAAATAGTTTTTGTATTATTTCAATAAGAATTGTAACTTTCACAAAGCCACAAATCATTGGTTCACTTAGCTACATAATGTAGCAATACTCTTACATTAAAAGAAAAAATTGGAAGCATGAAATTTATGGAAAGCCAGATATACGTGTTTTAGTTTGTTTTCTTTGTTGTGATAAACATTAAAAGCAAAAGCATCTTAAGGGAAGAAGGGGTTTATTTCTGCTTACATTTATAACAAGTCATCACTGATGAAAATCAGGAAGGAACCTGGAACAGAAACTATAGAGAGAGTTACTTACTGGTCTGCTCACAAACTCTTGCTCAGATGATGTTCTTACAAAGTCTGAGTGCACCTACTCATGGTTAGTGCCACCCATAGTGGTTAGACCTGTCTACATCAATCATCAATCAAGAAAAATTTTAACAGACCATG